>OU452193.1:7927090-10327090 GCA_911728515.1 Peribatodes rhomboidaria | reverse complement strand
CACTATTGTGTGTATTGTTATTTATTTATATTTATTAAATACAACAATTTCTTTGGTAACTGATACCAACCTGCATCTAGTCTTAATAGTTATTTTAACTTAGTCTCTATTGCATGAAGACTAGATTAATAATATATTTTAAACTGGGATTATAGATTGGTAATTGTTTTATATTTTATGGTATCATGGAAAGAGACAAACGAGACGAGATCTTTAAATTGCTCTATTTCATTTTTTCAGAAACAGAGATCAATGAAATTATCAAAGTTTAAACACAAGCGTTCAGCCAACAACAAATGCGAGTACTGAACTAAGGTGAGTTAAAAGACATTTATCTTATATTATTAGGGTGACAAGCATAGTGCATAGTCAGAGCTATGCCAAATGGAAATGCTATTGCTGAAGTTATTGTATGTCCGGCGTCCAGCGTCTGATTGCACGGATGTCCGATTGTTTTCCTCTACAGATTGCATTTTTCAACCGATATTTGTGAAATTTTGTAAATTTAGGTTTTATTTAAAAATAGCGGAGATATGTAATTTGTGAGACGTTGCTCATAGAGCCACTACTTATAATCAGAGTGGCGCTGAACTGCTATGGGCATGCGTGACATTCACTTAGCGAGCGCGAAGCGCGAGTGAAGAACTTCCGTTTCAGTACTAAAAACTTATCCTATATTTTTATCTACAGATGCCTAGTTCAAAATCATCCGAAGGTTATCAGAGCATCCGAGGAACAGGGACTTTTTCACCTTCGAATAAACTGGTAATCATTTTTTTTTGTGTACACAATGTACATAAATAAATTATTGATACGAGCGTTGGGACTTAGTATGGTTGCAAATTAATTATTATTTAATATTGTTTTTAGGAACAACAATATCAGTCTTCATTGCCGAATCTCATCGTCGAAGAAGAAGCAGAACAAGAACAGAAAGACAAAAGTTATTGGCGTATTATAACATTAGCTTCTTCTTCGTAAAATTTAAGGAAATATCAAGACACAATGGATTTGGTTGCGCCAAACAATCGATAGACTTGATTGGAGAAAAGCAAACAGGTCTTGCTTCTAAATTCACCTTTTTGTGAATAAAGAGTAACAATAGTAAATTATGTACCGAGGGCACAAAGCAGTGCCTTACGTCGCGGGCGGCTTATTGTACCTTGAGCGTAACGAGGGAATCTAGAGTTAACTCCCGATCGCAGCAAGGGAAGATGAGTCCTGAGGGCAGCGAGGGGTTCAAGCCGCCCAAGACAAAAACACTGCTTTATCCTAGAAGCGAATCCTCTTCTAAAAATACTGTCTAATATTATACTCTCTCATAACTAATAAAAAGGTACTAGTAAGGTACAGTCTTTTATTTTAAATTTCGTGCAGCTCGTGGAGCACGTGCTCGTATTTTTTTCTTGGTAGCTAGTTCAATTTTCAAATAAACTCTTCTTACAGTGCTTATTTTGAGTTTTCATTCAATGTTAATCTCTTTGCTTGGACACTCCCAACTGCAAGCTTCGCTCGAATTTATGTTTCATCTATAAAACCAACATTTGATTTTCATGTGTTAGATTAAGGATGTGTTAATCTGAGCGATTACTGCCTTCAAAGCATTTGATTTATTGATATTTTTTGATTCTCGGTTTATTTTGATTATTTTTTTGGTGTTTGCTAAAATCTAAGCACTATACATGTATTTCAGCTACAAAAGGTTTTTCAATATCCAATCTAAGACCCCTTTAGTCCAGCTAGAGAGGATTTTTTTACTATATTAACTACTAGCTGTTGCTCACGATTTCGTACGCGTAGATAAAAAAAAGCTCGTTCCGTTAGTTTCTTGTATTTGTCATTCACAGGTCCCACTTCGAACCTGCACCCTTCTCTCTACCATCATCATATTGCCAGACCATGGTACGGGCAACAGTTATCTAGTTGGCATTGGCAATTGTCTTTATACTGGGTTTGGCTGGCACTGTCCGATTAAAACGTCACGCTCAGACAGGTGTCTATGGCAAGGGTAGCGGGTAGGTAAGCCGTTAACTCGGCCTCCAAGCTAAATTTAATAGGTAGCCAAGTCTCATATGGAGTAGATAGTTACAATTTGATTCAGATTCAGATTCAGATTATTTATTGCCATAAGCCGTACAGTACACATGATGTTTCAAAACACAATATTGCATTAGGGACATAGTTCAACGGACCCCGTCGGGCACAGCAACTTAGAAGAGAGGAGGATGGTTATTACATTTTGAAATTTTATTATTATCATCGTCGTAGTCGGAATATATTTATGTTAAGAATATTAATTTTGTCAAAAGTCATATTAGTCTATTTATTACTAAAATTAAATTGTATGGTTTTCATTTAAATATTCGTCAATAGTATAGTAAGCAGTATAAGTAAGTAATTATATTTGTGTAGTAAGTAGGTTATATACTTGTTGGTAATAGGTAGAAGTACTAGGAGTTACTCGTACTATGCCAAATATTTCAGTCTGAATGTTTAGTAGGAATTACCTACTACTCGGAACCAGCCAAGCCAAGTAGGTAGTATATAGATACTATGTATATGTAGTAATTAGGTAGATACTTGTAAGTAGTATCCTTCTTCTTCTACCTATAAGACTTGGCTGGCACCGACTTCAAATAGATGGGTAGCGCTTATAATAATTATATTAATTAATATTAGTGCTTATTTGTGGTTTGGAAGTCGCTTTAATTTTGCTACAATGATCACTTAAAACATCTTCTAACTTGAATTTTATTGAAAATCAGTTTACTAAAAAAATTAAGTAAACAAAATTAAGTCAAAGTGTAGTTTTTTATATCGTAAATTATGACACTTTTGTGCTAAGATCATTACACTCGAGGCGGTATTATAGCGCGAGCCGTATGCGAGCACACTAATGGAGCCAATAGTGTAATTATTAACGCACACGCGTTTCATGTGACGTTTTTCATCACACATGCGAGGGGAAAAAACACAGACTTGCATTAGTCAATACATTTTTCTGAAAATGTATGCGCATTTTGCTGCTTTTCCACTTATCAAAATTTTACTAGGCATAATAATAAAGCGAGTACTTTGTTTAAATTATCATAACTAATTAATTGTCAATATTTTGATAAAAAAAATAATGTTTATTTACTGTTATTACGTAGTTATGATACTTTAAATCAAGAATTTAAGAAAAGTAAAAAAAAACTCTTGTTGATTTATTTAAAAAAAAGTCTAGTTTAGTTACTAGTGCGATAATGGTAAAGTAACAGCACACGTGCTTAATAGCTCGGATTATGAGCTAAAACTGATGTAATAAAGTCCTTTTTACGAGTGAGAGTGATGAAAAAGATATTAAACACAAACGCGTTTTTAACTTCGAGTAGGAACATAATTATCAGCAAAATCAGGCAAGAAACTATCGAGATAATAATGAGGTTGTAAGTTCTAGGTCCACTATGTTTTGAATCATTTTAGTCATTTTTATACTACCTGCTGATTATGTAAAACAGATTAGTACTACCAACTCGTAGAATACATTTTTTAAGCGGGCCGTCGATTGAACAGCTCTGCTAGTCCTAGTGAATATGTTTTTTGTTATGAGATTTTTGAAATGTTGTAAGCATTGGTTTAGGATAGGTTGAGTAATTTATCCCTGGTACCGGAGTTCTTAGGATGCCCATCAGGAGCCCTATTCTTACGAAATATATTTTCTGATCAATGTCTCTCTCGTTTTAAAAATCATAGTGAGAGTGACCAAGAAACATCTCACGCGTCAAGAATAGCCCTCCAGGGCCATTCTTACGATATTATATTATTTCCCCTATTCCTACGCACGAGATATTTTTTGGTCAATGTCTCTCTCGTTTGAAAAATCATAAAAGTGAGAGGGACCAAGATAATATCTCACACTTCAGAGAGTCCGTGGTCTACGATTGTTTTTTTTAGATTTTACACGCACGACCAAAGGGAATCAAAACCTTTAGATGCGGGATATTTGTGAGTACATACTTAATCTACCTATACTTATAAACAAACTACCGCGCTCATGCTGCTTATAAGGCTCAACTTTAAAACGCCGTTGGCTTCAAATAATTTAGTAAAAAAACATTACAATAAAGCATAACATCACAGAGGGCTTTCATTTTTAGGCAAAAATATTTTTTTCACGGTGTTTCGTCTGAATTTGTTTGTCTTTGAGAAATGCTAGCTCAATGTTCAAAAGCTTCGAGCGTTGATCACTAGAGGCGCTAAAACCAGCTGAGCGCCGAATGCCAAATGTCATTGGCACATCTTAACCCCTTAATGTGTTAGCAACAAACCTAACAGGCACTGATAGTGTTACATATACAAGACTAAGGAGGAATAGCGTTCCAAGCCTTAAAAACCGATTTAACATACAGTAAGAGAGGTCAATGGACACTCCGTACAGCTTAATGACATATACATACTCTGGTCGGCAAAACTTACAGCTAAACGTATTAAACAGATCGCTGGGTTAAGCAGGATATAATAAAAAAAAATGAAGTTCGTATCAAAGGTTAAGGTTAGGTTAGAGGTAAGTTACAAGTCGGACAAACAGGAGCCGACGACTGGTCCCAGTAGACTCGGAGAACTCGCCATCAGTCAGCCAACACATGTTACGAAAAAAAGAATCATAAAATAATGTTCCATTACAAAAAGTTCTTTGATTTTGACAAAATGTATGAAACAACTGTTTTTTACCCGACTGAGCAAAAAGGAGGGTTATGTTTTTCGAGTGTATGTATATAATAATAATAATAATAAATTTTTATTTCAAAAACTACATGGTATAGATAAAAACTATCAGATATAAACATTTTTTTTAGGAACAATAATATAATTTTGCCTGAACTAGGTAATCCTGTTTGTCAGGCGATAAATACGGCAAAAATTTAACTTAAAATAATCATTGCATACTCACATATTCTAATTCAATAAAATTCTAATTAATTTTAAACTATAAAATAAACTTACTGTAAATTTAAAATTAAACATACAAATTAAACACAAACAAATAACAACTTCTCTGTATCTTCGTAGGACATATTTTGGAGAGCTTCTTTAACAGTTTGCTTACATTTTACATATGTAAGGGAAAATAATTTCCCGAGAGAATTAAGTCTATTGTAAAGAAGCGGACCTAAAAACATGAAAAATTTTCTTGTAAAAGCATGCTTTGTTGCTTTTTGAGGGCACACAATATCTTTCCGTCTTTTATTAGTAATGTCAGTGTTGTAAGGAGTAGCTGCGTGCTGCTTTAGTACTATGTTCATTATGAAAAGCTGGCGAACGGTTAATACTTCACAAGATTTGTAGAGAAGGTTAGTAGGAAATAGGAAGGGACGGAAAGTTGACACCTTGAGGATCGCACGTTGAGCTCTCTCGATAGTTAGTAACAATGTTTTCCCTGCTCCACCCCATGCAGTTATACAATAAGATAATATTGATTGACAAAGAGCTAAATAAACCTGTCTGATTAATTTTGGATTTGAAATACTGCGTAGCTTTTTAAATACAAATATCATCTTGCGAATCCTGTTGCATAGCATTTCGATGTGTGGTTTAAACGATAGAGTTTCATCTAAAATTATACCCAAGTATTTTATTTTATTCGTAATTTTAATGACAGGACAGTCACATTGTATATCACCGGAATCTCTACAATAGTGCGCTAATACTTTAGTGCTAGTTTGAGTTGATGCTGGTTTTCGCATTGAAAATTTAATGTATTTTGTCTTGTCAGCGTTTAGTGTTAGTAGGTTATGTTGAAGACAGCGATTAATAGCGTTGAAGCCGTTTTGAGCATGCTTGTAAACTTCCTCTTCTGAGTCAGCCGAAAAAAGTAAAGCAGTGTCGTCAGCGTATGATATGACTATGCCATGATCCAAATTTACATTGCAGAGGTCGTTGATATAGATTAAAAAAAGGGTTGGCCCTAATATACTTCCTTGGGGGATACCGTAGGAAGTGTTTTTCACATCCGCGCTGAATACACTGTCAATCCTAACGCATTGAGTACGCTCTTCCAAGTAGCTTGCAAAAAGTTGTAAAAAGGTGTATGCATGTATGGTACGAGTACAAAGGGTTTTTGGTTTTCTTTTGATAATGTCAATTGTTATGCTCGACTTCAGATTTGGCCCCATACTAAAAGTTGGTCACAACGTTGAATACAATGACATTCTAGAATATGTACGTCGTTTATAAATACACGGTGTATTGGTAAAACGTCGTGTCGTGCGTTTTCCCTCCCTAGTGGTGTTCTACCCTGAGCGGGTAACAAAGAAGCGTCGCGTTATCATACGTGGGTGATAAAGCGTGCTTTATTGCCCCTAGCTTCGCTCCGCCTCGACTTTATGGTGATAAGATTACAATATTACTATTATTATGCGAAATTTTGCTGGGGGATGAGGGAGGGGGAGGGTGGGGTGTGAAATGTATACCTTTTGGCACATATACACTTCTGAGTTAAAGTGTGTTGAACTGTCTTATGGATCTATTTGTGTCCTAGGGTTTTGAATTTGAATTTTGGTGTGCAGATAGATCCTTCCTACTAATATTATAAACGCGAAAGTTTGTAAGAATGGATGGATGGATGGACGTTTGTTACTCTTTCACGCCAGAACGGCTGAAGAGATCTGGATGAAATTTGGCACAGTAATAGATTATAGTCTAGAATAGCACATAGGACTTTATAACCGCAGGTGAAACCGCGGGGCGTAGCTAGTACAAACGTAATTAACATACACCTAGGATTATGAAAAAAAAAAAAACTAAAATAACTCTATAGCTCTATTTTTCTACTTATACTGTGTGGCATGTAATGCTACAGCCACACTAACGGGACACGCCGATGCCCTTTAACGTCGAACGGCAACGTTAATGCCGTTGTAAAATTAACACGACGATCCGTAGCCACACTAGCGTTCAACGTCCGTTATCGCGATAATTCTCAATGTTTCCCGTTACTGCGGTAACAACATTACGGCTGAACAGATCTTCATAAAATTTGATAAGGAGTGAACTATTTGACATCTGTATATGTCACTAATGGACATTAAATACTTTTTTCGACATATATCCGCAACATTCTATTCACTCTAACGAATCTGCGGGGTAAAACATGAACCCCATCAGCAATAAACGTTGTGTAACCTCGGAATAGTTATACAATGTTTTGTCTTTATCGATCAAGTTATAAATTAAAAAAAAAACACCATAAACTATTCCAAGGACATACAACGTTTATTGGTAAATGGGTAACTGAGAGCATATTTTTTAAAATCAATTTTGACAAAATGTAACAAAATAGCCTGGTCATCGGGCAACTTTTAATCTTGACCAATCTGAAAAAAACCATCAAACAAACTACTTTGCAACATCACGTGATTACTTACACAACTACAGCTCAAACAAACACACCTCCACATAGCAGCCAGTTCAGTTTTACCTTACAACGTACGACGTACGCGTAAACCGTATTGTTCCGACTTCCCGCTGCGGCCGCTGTTCCTGTCCTAGTTTTTACTTTAATCAGGTGGAAAGTAATGAGTTTGTTTCAATGGTGGAGTGGGGAGTTTAGAAATGTAATGTTTGTTTCAGGATTTAGTTTAGTGGCGAGATCGATTAGGTCAGGAGTTAGAAAAAAATCAACTAAAGTCGCTTGGAAATAAAAACGGACGGTGGATGATGTAGCAAGGTTTATACAACGTGCTGTCTTGCATTCCCGCAGAATTTGTAATGGTAGTTATACTCCACTATGGGCAACCTTTAAATAGAGAAAAAAAAACAGCTGTTCCATGCAAAAAAATCGTTGATCGTCGACAAAATGTATGGAACAGCAGCTTTTTCTTTTCGATTTCAAGGTTGCCCCATAGTTATTCGTGCTCTGCTAGTGGAGTATAACTACCTCTACAAATTCCGCGGGAATACAAAACAACACGTTGTATTTAGCAATAGATAGAATTAGGGACCTTAATTGTGTAAGTGTAAGATGCATCGTGTGCTATTCCGCTCGCACTATCTGAGCCGTGCTATGCGAGCGAGAGGGAGGGCACACGATTACCATCGCGTAAGTGTAGTGGTCTAGGCTGCATCATTGCTTAAAATCGGGCGGGATGTACGGTCAAGGATTGGAACAACCTGCCGGCTTCCTTGTTTCTATTGGGCCTATTCAAGGCCAGAGTGAATAGGTATCTTCTAATTCTGCGTGCTTCATATTCGACCACATCGTCGCTTACCAACAGGCGAATTGGTGGTCAAACGCGGACTTATTTGCGATACAAAATAAGCCGGGATATAGAAAAAAAACGGACGCCTCTAAAACCAGCTCTTACAACTTCCTATCGCCACCTCTCGACTGCATCGTCAGACCAATTCAATGGTACCATATTATTGCATCATCATCGAAGTTATGTAAGTAGGCAAGATTTCAGCTCAGCCGCACATCGGAAAGTTCAAATCCTACTTGCTAGATTTATACTAAAGCCAATATAATAGAAAACTTGTAAAAAATTCAAGCAATGGCGAATAAGAAGGTCGAGATCCAGTTCTCGCATTTCACATTGCGTTGTATACACCCTGTATAAGGGTAATATATACGCCTCGACGAGAGCCCGCTGAGACAGCCAGCGCGTTGCACATTGCGTTGCATACAACCCGTGTACGCCTCGCCGCTCACTTTGAGCGCCGGATATCTGTGTGACTGACGGCGCTCAGCGGGTGAAGGACTCCGTCCACTTACAAGCGCAGACTGGGCGCCTCGCAATGATATAAATTAAAAAATTAACTGATTACTTTGTGACAGGCTTTTTCAGAGCGCGCAGGCCGCCCGCGCTCGCCGGCAGATCGGCGAGTCAATTGAAAAAGAACGTTATGTCCTAAACTGTTACGCACAAAGCTCTCATAAATGGCGTCGGGCGCTGGTGTGGCAGGGACCTCTTGCCGTTGTATTCAAATTGTCATCACACTAATATTATAATGGCGAAAGTTTGTGTGTATGTTTGTTACTTCTTCATACTCAAACAGACAAACGGAATTTGATGAAATTTAGTATATAGGATATCCTATATTTAGTATATAGGAGATAGGATACACCCAGGATCAACAGATAGGCTACTTTTTAACCTCGGGTGAAGCAGCGGGCGCAGCTAGTTAGAAATAAAGCACAATTTTAAACTAAATTGTGTGGATCTGGCTGACTTCGGGCGCGTGACGTCCGCGCACACCTGCGTGAAACGCAATTGCTGTGTGCTTTGAGTGTATGTGCGTTTCCAAGTTCGTAATACATTTCCATTTTGACATACCTACAACTTTTGACGTTCATAAGTGTATCTCCGATACCCAATTGATAAACATTTTGACTTCGACTTTGACATCATTGCAAGGCGGTCGGGTACTGAGCTCGCAAGTAGACTGAGTCCTTTATCCGGCACGACTACATCGCTCCCCCGAGGCGGGATCACCCAACACTCTGTCATCCGATACTGGGAGGATTTTAGCGGGAATTTGGTAATTATTGCCGTTGAGAGACTCGCGAGAAGTGTTGGGTTCCTTTATGAGCAGAGATTGTTGAGGGAAGTGTTTTTACAAGCTTTTTGTTCGATTTATCGCAATATGTGAGCTTGTGTGAAAAAAAAGAGTAAAAATCACTATTTCAAAAAAAAACGATGTTATTATCTACAACAATTTACAATAGTTACGCTCGAGGTCGATTTTGATTCTAATAACTTTTTAAATTGTCTATGAATTGTTACTTTTAACACTTCTGGTGTACATAAAGTGTCAATTTATGGCAATTTCAAAACAATTAGTTATTAGAATCGAGGGGCTCGTCTAATAATAGAGCTGGAAGTAGCTGGAAGTAACCGAACTTTAGGAAGCAAGACTAAACTTAAAAAAAAAAACTTTGAATGCAGGTTGAAAACTTCAACCTTAAAGCCAGGTTGTACCCTTGTTGCATTCGGTTATCTTAAGAAGATTTCCCCGTTGTCAACAGCAATAAAAGTTTATTTTTACCACTTCGATACAGAGCTCTAAGAACAAAAACCGACATGAGTATTAAAAATCGAAACCTGAAAATAGAACGCACTTCCACGTATCACATTCGCGACTCAGAAAGCATTGGTCGCTTTTGAAATACATTATTCGACCCACAATCCCGCCAAAAATACCGGCCCGTTTCCGCTGCAATCTGTCAAAAGTGACACACGACTGTCAAACGTCAGTTTGACGTGCGTCAAGCGAGGCCGCGCATCGGGTAGCGCAAGGGTTAATTATAGTTTGAGAGTCATCTATACATTTTAACGATTTTACAGCAGTCGCCTGGTTTTTATGAAACTTTATGTGCACGTCCCAATATCATCATCATAAAATCAAATCAAATGTCTTTAATCAATTGAGTAGCAAAGATACGCTTATGAATGCTTCTTAGTCTACTGCTGGACATATATATGTAACAGTATGTATATGTAACAATATAACAGTATATTTAACATTTTTACAGCCGATGTGTACTTAAAGGTGTTATTGTTTAATTAAATTTAAAACTATTATTTTTATTCTATAAATGACGTCATCAAGTTTGAAGAGTTATACCTAAGACTCGAAATAAATTGAATCTTGTCTCTCTTTATTAATATTTGATTTGTATTTTTAGATTTTTTAATATAATATAGTATACGCCAAAAAGCCCTAATCTTCGTTCTTTGCGTTTATTAATTCTTTCGTAGTCAAATAGGCCCTCAGGTGTTATTTTCTGCAACACAATTGAAAACTATTTTTTTATGAAATATAACACCTTACCACCTTCGCATTTAAAGTATCACTTTTCGAAAATAATGAAAAGCGTATTACTACGATGTTCATTTTCGATACCTATTTCAAAAAGTTTCCCTAAAAAAATATCTTAAAAATAGCTTATATCACAAAGTAGTCACTTACTTTTTATAAAGCAACCTTTTTTCAGACCTTATCTTTCACCTTTTCACCTTACGATCTCTCAAGTACCTTCAACTATAAAAATAAACAACCATAAAAACTGTTCGAGCGAACCTAGGACCGTCCTAAGCTAAGTGAATTTAGACCAGAGTCACAACATACTACCACACTACAGGGGGCCTACCGTAAACCTTATTGCCATGATGGCTACGTTCAGTTTCCGACGCTGCGCGACCACGGACCTTGCTGCGCGGCGATACGGTTCGCGGTCGCGCAGCGTCGACAACAAAACGAAACCAAAACCATCATTGCAATCAATCAATCAAATATTATTTATTACAACAGTTTACAAATTGTGTTTTACAAATTGATGATCAATATAAAGAAACCTTATGTTACACTAGTTATTTTCGCTCAGGTGCCTATGCTAGGTTAAGAAAACCTGTGTTACAGGCACCTGCGCTTCCTTTCTTAAAGTCAAAATTTACGTCATAAGTTCAATTGCTATTGAATCAGCATTGTCTTGGTAGGCCCCCAGTAGATGCTACCGCTTTTGTAGTCTACAAGTGTTGGAAAACTCTACATACCAATACCGTAAAGATAAAGGGTGGGATAATAAAACCTGTACTACGTTTTTACGCCGTCTCTATTTTTACGTCTCGCCTCTCTTTTTACGCTGCGCATCATTTTTAATCCCCGACGCAAAAACGGAGGTTTTAAGTTTGCGTGTCTGTGTGTGTGTCTGTCTGTGGCATCGTAGCTCCCGGACGGATGAACAGATTTAGTTTTTTTTAAAGGTGAATTAGTCGGGAGTGTTCTTAGCTATGTTTGATGAAAATCGGTGTCGGGTTTTTTTAATTTTTTTAATTTATTTTTCTTTTAAAAGGTTCTCCAGTGGAGACCACGTACCGGCAAGCGCAGCGTAGGACGTCCACCCACAAGGTGGACGGATGACCTTGTCAAGACCGCAGGATCGCGCTGGATGCAGGCCGCTACCAACCGGTCTTATTGGAGAACTATGGGGGAGGCCTATGTCCAGCAGTGGACGTCCTATGGCTGATGGATGGATGGATGGATGGATGGATGGATGGATAGATGGATGGATGGAATTAATTTTTATTGTCTTTTCTGTGCGCTGCGCATCGTTTTTTGCTTGCGAAGCCATTGTGCTAACAGTATTTTGTACTATATGTATGTGAAAATTATAGTTACATATAAGTAATGTATAGGTACTAAGTACGCCTTTTCTTTAGTTATTAAACTCTTTTGCCCGCGGCTTCGCTCGCATTTCATAGTCTATGTCAATCAGGGATAATGTAGCTTTCTAACGGTGAAAGAATTTTTGAAATCGGACCAGTCGTTTTTGAGTTTTTTCGTTACAAACATAATAAGTAAATAAATACTCTATATTCAGTCTGGGTTATAAAATCATCATCGCATGGCTAAACACCTAATTAGTAAAAAAATATTGATATAGATAGAGATATATGTAGATAGATAGCACATGTTTAACCTAAAAACATTTTTGTGATACGAAATTCGATTACTTCTAAAAGTCAGACCAAAATAAATAAGTAAATACTCTATTTTCAGTCTGGGTTATAAATCATCATCGCATGGCTAAACACCTAATTAATAAAAAAGATTTTTTTATAATTTAGGTATAGGTATTAGAAGATAGACAATCTAAACACAAACATTCACACTCACTCACAATAAAAAACACAACGCATAATTTTCCCGTAGACATCTAAAATATTCAACTCGAAGCCTAATTACATTTAACGTAAAAAGATACTCTAATTGCCTAACACGGAAACAGAAAAAAAAGAAACTACGATTCATAAAATGTATGAAATAAAATCAAAAGTGCATTCACTGTACGATAGCGTGCGTGCCATCACTAAATTAACGTTGCAGCGCTCAGCTTTGCCATGTAAAAACACTCAGCGCATCGAAGCGCTTCAAAACACGCACGGATGGACGTAACTTGCAATTACATTACGACATATCGACAATGCAATAGATAAAACGGTGAAAAAAGATATCTAATGCACTTAAGTAGTCTCCAGTGACTTCCTATTTCACATCCATCTGGCAAAAGAACCACTAAAAGTGTGGGAAGGCAATTAAATCCGCGAGCGTAGCAAGTTATAATCTAGATCTTCAAGTCTCGAGTGAATCGGTTTCTTCTAGGAACTGCAGCTCCATCGTAGTCCGCGTAATATAACATCAGGCGAGATGGCAGACAAACGCGAGCCTATTATCGATTTGAAAAAAAATTACAACTCTTACTCGTAGTTAGTAGTCAGATAAAATCAAAAAGTTTTTATTCAATTTGGATATCAAAGATACACTTCTGAATTTATGAACGTCACATACATTCATAAGTGTATCTTCAGTGTATCTTCAGTTTTATTATAGACTCGACCGCCTTGTTCGGAAAAATAGCCACTACTCAGAAGAACAGGCAAGAAACAGAGAGGCAATATTAAAAAAAAAAAACATTACTGTCTCACAAATTTTTGCTTACAACTAGGTAATATCTATTGTACTAGTGGCTACTTAGCGGAAGTGGAAGGCTCCAGACATCATATAACATACCATCACGCCTTTTCTCCCGAAGGGGTTGGCAGAAGTGTATTACTCTTAATGCAACCATAAGCTGTGCTATCTATCTAATTATCAAAGCATAACCTTTTTAAAGGCGCTTGCAAAGTCACTTTTAAATTTAAATTTATTTGTAGCTTCCATTGAGTTAAAAGTACTACGTACTAGCTGTACTAGGAAAGCTGTTCCAAACAAAAAACGTGACGTAACTTGATGACAGCGAAGCCTACCCGCGAGCAGTGACTACAGGTTTCCTGTAACGCTAAAACATTTGTTACGTCGTCTAACCAAATTATTAAAACATGCAGCGCTAGATCGCAGTTAGTTCTCTCGCTCCGTACACAATCACATTGTGTTCGTATCTAAATCACACTAATGTAAGGTGTACAGATTGAAGTAAATGCAGTGGATCTACAGCTCGGATGGTTTACTTTGCTTACTTCCACAGCATAATGTCATGGCATTTTGCTGTGGGGATCAGCTGCTGAAGTAGAGGCCATTTTTATTTTGCAAAAGCGAGCGGTCCGCGCTATCTACGAAATGGGTCCCCGTGAATCATTGAGAGATTTTTTAAAGAAATAAATATATTAACTTTACCTTCTTTGTATATCTTTGAAAATATTATGCACGTTCGCAAAAATCTACATAAATTTAAATTGAACAGTGACTATCACAATTATAACACTAGAAATAAGGATAGGATAGCTGTACAGAGATTTAGACTGACTAAGTCAAAAAAGTCATTTTTAGGCAACTGCGTTAGTTTTTACAATAAAATCCCCAAAAATATAACAGGGCTCACCGAGGGAAAATTCAAATCACATGTAAAAACTACATTAATGAAAAGAGGATATTATAAGGTTAAGAATTATTTAGAAGATAAAGATGTCTGGAGACTTCCACTTCCGCCAAGTAGCCACTAGTATTTATAGATATTACCTAGTTGTAAGCCAAAATTTGTGAGACTGTAATTTATTTATTATTTGAAAAAATAATGCCCCTCAGTTTCTTGCCTGTTCTTCTGAGTAGAGGCTTTTTGTCCGAACAAGGCGGTCGAGTCTATTTAAATAACTTTGACGTTCATAAGTGTATCTTTGATACCTAAATTGAATAAAAACATTTTGACTTTGGATGAAATTCAATGTTCAGATGATGAAATCTAGTATGTAGCACATAACATATTTACACTATGTAGTGTATCTTTTAATGATATCATTGTACTCATCATTGTGTACATCACAATCGCGAAAAAACACCTGTTCAATACAAAAAGTTCATTCCTCGTTGACCAAATGTTTGGAAGAGCTGTTTAACAAAACATTTCCACTTCCGCCAAGTAGGCGCCACTAGTATTTATAGATATTACCTAGTTGTAAGCCAAAATTTGTGAGAATGTAATTTATTTATTATTTGAAAAAATAATGCCTCTCAGTTTTTGCCTGTTCTTCTGAGTAGAGGCTCTTTATCCGAACAAGGCGGTCGAGTCTATATTTAAATAACTTTGGCGTTCATAAGTGTATCTTTGATACCTAAATTAAATAAATACATTTTGACTTTGACTTTGAATTTGACATTTCAGGGTTGGTCTCATAGTAAAAGTTGGTCACAATGTTGGTACATGATATCCTAGAACATGTCCGTAGTTTAAAGATTCACCTTATATGTCTATGGTAGCTTCCTAGCAAAAAGGTCACGCATCGCGACATCACACAGGTCGACCCCGGGTCTAAAGCTTATTACCAGCAGCCGGTATCTGGGAGTAAACTAATAAAAGCTCAAGTTTGTTTAGAGCGCGTGGCCTGTGGAGTGGAGCAAGGAAGTTACCCGGCGCACACACGGGCCCTTTACATCACACTACATTTACATATATATGGTTTTTTTAGGTTGGACTACGCCCTTTTTAGAAGTTTGCTTCCCTTTCTTAACCTAATAACCTTCTAATTCTAACCTAACTTCACTTTCGTATGTTTGAATATTTTATCTTTAGCGATGATAGCCAAGCCGGAGAAGGCCCGCCTCTCAAGCCAGAGGGAGCGGGTTCGGAACCAGCCAAAGGCACGCACCAATTTGTTATTGTGTGAACTTATGTGCGTACTATAAGTCATCTGCTACATGATTGGAGCCCGGTGTATGGCGACAGGCTCGCCCCCTGTCACATTTGGGACTGAATATCGTCCGGCGAAGTGTGGGTGTTGTACACCTCTGCCAGTCCCCTCGGGAGAAAGGCGTGACGATATGTATCTTTAGTACAAATCTTGCGCAAGATTTGAACCACTTCCCGGTGTCCGGTTAAGCTGAAGCTTTACATACGCGCTTGGTTTAGATGACAATGAAATGATTTGATAGCGTAGAGCTGGTCTGATGATGCAGTCGGAAGGTGGCTGTAGGGACTCTACCACGAAAAAGTTACAAGCGTCGTATTCATGCTTGTTAGATTAATCTCGATCAGTATTTTGGTGACACCTGATGCGGTAAATTTTCGATGATGAAGTCAGAAGCTGGTGGTGGAACGGTTAACCGGTTACTCTAGTTTTTATCATTAGAATAGGTTTCTAATGATAAAAACTAGATTTCGTTGCTTCGTTTTCATCAGCTTTTCAACTCTCGTGTGGTACGAAACTCCGTAGCCAGTTAAGCAATCCAAAACCACAACCATACTAGTTTCCTTCCACGCATCCGCCTCGTTCGTGTGTCCCGCCTTAACCAGTTCCGTTAACAGGGTGTTTAATTTTAAATTCCTCGCCGGGGCGCGCGTCGCCCGTAATTTTAATTGCTAATACTCCTTCGTTAATAAATTACCTACTTGCCAGTTGGCTACAGGGTGTTGGAAGCGAGCGTTTGTCTTGCGATGCGACGCATTTTATTAGCTAGGCGATCCTCACGCTGCTCTGCGAAATCGCGATGCGCAAGAACGATTTTTAACACGTTTTTATTTAGCTTCACTTGTTACTAATAGACAATGTAATAAAATCTTAGAAGACAATTTTTAACCTACTTCTTTGTCGTATCGAAATCAAATTTTGTATTTTTTAAATGTTTTTTTATTTTATTTATTTCAAATGCTTGCTGTGCTTACAAAGAAGCCAACGCGCACAGCAAGCCATTACTTATTTCAATTCATAAATTAGTTTAAAGCAAAACATGTATAAGTATGTGTATGTAATAATATGTAGTTCGGAAGACAAAACTATGATTAAGTTTTTCGGAGCTGATCTGATGATAGAGCCAGGAGGTGGAAAAACTGTTTTTAATATTTTTAAACATAATAATACTAGCTGCTCCCCACGGTCTCACCCGCGGTTAAAAAGTATTATTTGTGCTATTCTAGACTATAGTCTATCTCTGTGCCAAATTTCATCCAGATCTGTTCAGCCGTTCTGCCGTGAAAGAGTAACAAACATCCATCCATCCATACATACAAACTTTCGCGTTTATAATATTAGTAGGATTATTAACGTTGTATGTATCTTACATGCATCCATACATAATGTACACACCTCTTCAAATAGCGGTAGGCCGATACCACTTCTCTCCACTTGCTACGATCTTTCGCTTCTTCTACTTCCATTAGTCTTCTCAAACACATTCGTCGGTTACAGAAACTCTTTAACTGGCCTTTATGTATCTTAATTTGTATGAGACACGTGCGTTACAACACACTGACAAGTTTGACAACGACTCCCCGCGCGACAGATTTGGCTCATCGTCCTACGCACGCACCGACATCGCAGGACACAAAGCAGTGTGGGAATCGCCTTAACAATAAAATGCGACGCATCGCAAGACAAATGCTCGCGTGTCCCAACACCTGTAGCAAAGAGCCGAGTAAGTAATTTATGAAACGGTAACTCGTCGCCTAGTTTTCATTTTATATCTTTAGACAACCCAGAACTTTAAAAGTGAGTTCTTCGGAACGGTCTTACGTACGTTTTCGACAAGTTCGTCCCGGCGCACAATGTCATGTTTTCAGAATGTCACGATAACAGAATGTCACCTTTTTTCTTGTTGCGTAATGTCACACTCACAATGTTACATTCGCACATACTCCATGTATGATAGTTTCCGTTAAAAAAATAATGAAAATAAAAATTAACGGAAACCAACATAGAAGGGGTACGGAAATGAAAATAAAAATAAATGAATCCATTATTTATTAATTTGACATTTCTGTATGATTACTGTGATCGAAATAAAATTATTTTGAACTTATTTTTTTTTTTATACTTTCACATTTATATCTCCCCCTAGGTTTACCTGTGTCGGTAATGCTATGGAACATACCTACAATGATATATTGTAAAGACATATTGTACAAAAAAAAATCTTGCACGGTCAACCAACGCCAACAAAACGAGAGAGGAGGTAATTTACAATTTTCGCTTCCATTCTGCTCAACAATCTATTGAGCACGAGTTTGTCTAAAAGAAATGGCAAGTGATGTCTAGCGGTAAAATATTTAGCTACTTACCGTTTATCCTTAGAGTAGGGTTACCAAGCGTCTGGATTTGTCCGGACATGTCCGAAATTTTGACCTCCTGACTGTCTGACTGTTCTAAGGCCCTATTCAGAACGCAATAATGCTCTCAAAATCGCTAAAAGTGTTGATGTCCTAATGTAGCAATAACAAAGTTAAGTGTTTTTTAACCTGCGCAAGAAGGACGATTATGTTTTTCGAGTGTGTGTATGTCGCTATGAGAGTATGAGGTTTCTTTGGCACGCCCTACAGCCTAAAGAGCTTGATGTATTTCGACATGACTGTGAGTTGTCATTTAAATTGTCTTGATAATGGAAGTGACATAGGGTACAACATTTTATTAATTAGGTATATCTAGAGTGTCAGACTATTTTTAATTTTTTAGTTGGGTTTTTTGTTTTTCTTTTAATAAATGTTGTTTAAATTTAGCTTTCTCAAATAATCGGCTTTTTTTACAGCAGACCAGGCATGGCTTTTACATAACATAACATATCGTAACGCCTTTCCCCCGAGGGGACTGGTAGAGGTGTAATACTTCGCCGCACGATATTCAGTCCCAAATGTGACAGGGGCGAGTCTGTCACCATACACCGGGCTCCAGTCATGTAGCAGATGACGTACAATACGCAGCCTTTTTCAAATTTCAAAATGGCCACCCTACTCCGGGAAGAATGTTTATGAAAATGTGAGGACCGTACTTGGCCCGCTGTTATTATGTTGTCCTACATTTTCATCATAATTCCGATCCCACTTGTGGGGTCCCACTTTACTTCCTATACCGTTTTTAACCAACTCGAAATGAATATTTACGAAGAAAACCTAATGCAAAATGTAGCCGGACACTTTAGGCAACAGGACGAAACTAATGACACTTCGCATCTCCAAAATCTGTCAAGCCGCTTAATATAGAATACGTCACATTATCATCATTTACAGCCTTCTTTGTACCACTCTCCCAATAAACTAGATGCGAAAGTTTGAATGGATAGATGGAGATGGATGTTTCTTACTCGCCAGAACGGCCAAACGGATCTGGATAAAAATTGGCACAGAGATAGATTATAGTCTGGAATAGCACATAGAATACTTTTTAACCGCGGGGCGCAGCTAGTAATAAACATATACATTACTCAACCCAGCGAGCATTCACGCGCGAAGCGTCTCTGCTTCAGCTATAACAAAAATGCTTTCGTAAGTCCAATTTCGGTCCGGATCTTTGTCTTCCTCTACAGGTCGCATTTCTTAACCGATTCTCTTGAATCTTTTTTGGGAGGAGGTTAGATAGTTATATAGATTTTTGACATGTTTGACTCGCGACAAGAGGCGGCGACACGTGTGGTCTACATTCTGCTACGGAATCCTACTTTGACTTTCATCACTGGAATACATACATCATTTTAAACTCCCAATTTGTTCCTGTTACCTCTATAACCTTACTGAAATTTCGCACGGACAATTAGTAAGTAAAACCAAAGATCGCAACCAGTTCAACAATATCTCTGAAATACAGCCGTTTCCATCCCCGATTAGGGCAATCATAGAATGGTATGAATTCCCGTTGCGACGTTAAACAATCGTTAAGAAGGGTTCAAATTAAACGGTCGATTAATGCTCGCGTTCTATCGCACCTGTAAAGGTATTTAATTACAATTCAGACAGAGATGGCATGATTAATTCTGGGATGGAGTGATATAGACGAATGGAGAAAGTGTACATATTATACCGACTCCACCTGAGTGAGATATATCGATGACAGAGATAGCATGCTTTTCTTTCTTGTTTTAGTTGCATTAATTTATTATTTCTAGACCAATATGGGACATGGGTAAAAAAACGATTACAGTTATTTGACTATGGAAATGATGCTATTGAAATATTATTTTTAAATGAAGTACTTAATTATATTAAGATTTTTTGTTGACACTACATGTTTTTTAATTGTAGTTTGTTTTTAAGTTATTGTTTCTGACATAGAACCCCAAATTAGTATTGTAATGCGAAAGTGAGTTTGATTGCTTGTTTGTTAGCTACACTTTCATGAACAATCGTCCTGAAATTTTACATACACGTTGTCAGGGGTAGAGAAAAGAACGAAGAAAACTTTTTATCTCGAAAAAAAAACAGTTCAGGGCTCAGCTAGTCTAGTTTTCATTATGTGTAGTAAATGTTTTTTTTTTATGTAGAATAAGTCGGCGTTGGCCCACCAATCGCCTGATGTTTAGGGACGTTGTGGTCTAAGATGGAGCACGACGACCTATAAGGGACTTATTCACTCTAGCCTTGAAGTTTTGTAGAGTGAAGAAGTACAAAGACAGCAGTTGAGTGAGGCGCTACAAGTGCGCTACTGCTCAGACCCGCCTTCGGAACAGTTGTAAGTCATTTCCTACACATAATTCCTTTTTATCTCAGTTATTAAAAAATAACAAGTAACATTATTAAGAGGTAAACAACCCGGCTGCAAAATGTTGTACTCGTACCTATGTCACTTCCACTATCAAGACGATTCAAATGACACCTCACATTTCGAAATCCATCAATCTGTTTAGGCTGCAGGGCGTGCCAAAGAAACCTCACACATACATCCAAACATACACTCGAAATACATAACCCTCTTGCGCAGTCGGTTAAAAATTAGCCAAGATCTAAAACTTCGTTCTAACACAAAAAAATAGAACAAACTAAGTAAATTCAAGACAGAAACCGCAACATCAGGCGAAATAGCGTTGTTTCACGAGTCTATTTCCGCCATTTTTCCGCCATTAACAGCAGTCGGCACCTGGCAGCCCCGCCCCGTCTCGACGCCGACTTTGTCCCTACGTCCCGATTATTTGTCGGCGACGTCTCAAACTCGACTAATTGCTCTCTTCCAATTTTAGCTTGATAATCACTGGGAGGCGGTGCAAGCGATGAGATCAGCGAGAATATAAGACTTGGCACACGCGTAAGCTTCAACACACTTTTATCTCTGCGTACTTAACTGAGGCCTGCGCGTATTAACAAATTGTACCTGGTGGAAACGTTCCATAGTGTTTTGATCGGGTATAGTTTGTAAGATTTTCACATGATATTCGACTACGCGTCCCGAAGAGCAGTTCGAGACACCAGGATGACAAAGTGAGTCGCGATTTCTCCTAAAAAACCGGCTAAGTGCGAGTCGAACTCGCGCACGAAGGGCTCCTTACTATAAAAACGGCAAAAAAAAAAACCCGTTTGTTGTATGGGAGACCCCTTAAATATTTATTTTATTCTTTTTTTTAGTATTGATTGTTATGCGTCAACATAAATACATCATCTGTGAAAATTTCAACCTTCCAACTATCACGGTTCATGAGATACAGTCTGGTGACAGACGGACAGACAGATGGACGCACGGACAGCGGAGTCTGAGTAATAGAGTACAGTTTCACCATTTGGATAAGGAACCCTAGAATGATTGAAGTTTACTTGCCTATGCGATATGTCAAAAAGACTGAACCAACGCGCAAAGGTGCTTAAAATAAACACGAACACCGCTTGCCCCAGCAGACTCTGAGAGACACCTCTTCAACCGGGTCTCCACTGCACGAGCATGTCTCGCGAGGCAAACTTTCTATCTCAGTCAGGAGCGTGGTAAGCTTAGCAGCCAGAGCGAGATGGAAACGCGCTTCGCGAAGCATGCTCGGTCAGTGGAGACCCAGCTTTCGCTCAGTCTATAGACTTGCCAGCCCCAACTCGCTGTCTGACGTGCCTTGGTACGAGCTTTCTATCTCAGTCAGGAGCGTGGTAAACTTTGCAGCCAGAGCGAGATGGAGACGCACCTCGCGGGGCACGCTCAGCCAGTGGAGACCCACCTTGCGCTCAGTCTATAGACTTGCCAGCCCCAACTCGCTGCCTCTCGTGCCTTGCTACGCATCATTATTTGCGACTTACCCAAGTCCGTGGTTTTGCTACAATAACAGTGAAGGAGTTTAATTGAACGCATTTCTTTGTTTCCCCGCAAAATACTTGCCGTAGACGACGCCGTTTGTTAAATTGTTTAAGATTAGTTTACGTTTTGGTTTGTGTTAGACGTTGCTTACTTTTAGCTGACTGTTCAAGAGTAAAGTGAATAGGTATCTACTAGGCAAGCGTGTTACACTTTCTATGACGTCGTCGCTTTCCATCAAGCTATTCAGTGCTCATGCCTAGACTGATGTAAAAAAAACTGTCTAAAAAGAAGGTACGAGTATGGATGGAGATGAGGTTTTTCGGGCGTCTGTTTTTATGTATGTTTGCCAGTTTGAACGTGACCTCCTAGGCCCGTATGCTAAAGCGACACAGTCATGAATCTCGATTTAAAGCTGTTTTTAACCCCCGACGTAAAAATGACGGGGCATTTTAAGTTTGACGTGTCTGTCTGTGGCATCGTAGCCGACCGCATAAAGCGATTTTTTATTTTTTTGTTTAATAGATTAATTAATCGGGAGTGTTCTTAGCTATGTTTGATGAAAATCGGTGTTGATGAAAACGGGTGTCAGAGATTCATGACTGAGTGAGTTTTAGCATACGGGCCTTAGTGTAATTGGCTTGTGAGGCGATATGGAAACACAGATATAAACATACATATTTACCTAGCGTACTTCGAACTCGCGTACTTTCGAACTAGCGTACTTCTAACTAGCGTAATAGTCACTTCTTCAAATTAAGTTTTTGTTCAGCAGCTAGCCAAAACATGCATATGAAAAACATCCTTTTCAGGCAGTCGAGTAAAAACAGAGTCGAATTAGTTGATTGAATCACGCGTTACTTTGCGGAAGTTCATCTTCAAAATTGTTACTTGCAGTTCAAGTAACAATTTTAGAATCGAATTAAAAAACCTTCCACAATACAGTTCCAATTATAAAAAACCTCTCGCCTCATTCAATTATCGTAAATTCATTTCGCCGACACCGACACAAAAAGGCTCATAAATTACCTTACACAATAGCCACCGATTAATCGGAAAACTAATAAAAAATATCCATTAACTTTGTACAATAAACACACATCGAAGCAATTACTAAACAAAACAATTCGACACGGATCATAATGAACTTCACAAGTGGGATTACAGATGTCACCTTTATGTCGCTCGAAGCGAAGGCCTTAGGCCCGAATTACACAGGCCAGATGTAAGGCGAGGCTGCGGAGCGGACAAGGTACAGGCGCGGCAAAACTTGTTCATATCTTAATCTTAACTAATATTATAAATGCGAAAGTGAGTTTATTTGTTTGTAACGCTTTCACGTCTCAACTACTCAACCGATCATCTTCAAATTTTGCTTACACGTTATCAGGGGTACAGAACAGGACATAGGGTACCTTTCATCCCGAAAAAAAATAACGGTTCCTTAGGGACCGCGGGTGAAACCGCGGGGCGCAGGTAGTACAAGTATAAATTTTTCAAAAAACCCTGCACCTATTTTCATCAAATATAACTAAGAACAAGCCCGACTAATTCATCTTTCAAACAAAAAACACTAAATCAAAATTGGTTGTCCCGTTCGGGAGCTACGATGCCACAGACACACGCGCACACACACACACACACACACACACACACGTCAAACTTATAACACCCCGTCGTTTTTGCGTCGGGGATTAAAAATGTATGAAAAACACGACGTGCTTTAAATTATACGCAAGCGACGCGACGCAGGGCCGCTTCAGTTTTCACGCCTTGATCGTGTCCGCGCCGCATCCTCGCCTTACGTCCGGCCTGTACAAATCAGGCCTTATAGCATGCTGCGACAACAAAGAATTAATATGTAAGTATGTTTGACGACCACTTAAACAAAGTCACATACTAACCTACTCGATAACTTGAGTAATCAGACGTTGAAGTTATGCAGGCAAGTATTTTGTTTCAATACAATTTTTGAGCTCGTAAATTACTCAAATCGGTCAAGGGGATGCGAGGTCCTCAGGACTTGAAAAATTTGTGAATGGTCTTTTAAATAAAAAAAAACGACTTCCCGTCATCGAATTGGATTTGTTCGATTTTTTTTGTTCTAAAAGCGCTTGACTGATTTCGATAAAAAATTATATACAGGATCACCTCTAAAGTATGGATCTACGAAACAAAAAAATAATCACTAAAATCGATTCATAATCGGCAGAGTGACCGCGTTACAATCGTACCAAAAAAGATGAGAACGAATTGAGAACCTTAACCTTTTTTTTGAAGTCGGTTGAAAATTCGAGCAGGTAGTACAGGAGGGCAACCATGACATCTCATAAGCTTTAACTTGGAAACCCTATTCTTACGTTGTATCTTTTGTATATTCTTTGTCATTGTCTCTCTCGTTTGAAAAGTCATAGGAGCGAGGGTGAACAAGGTATTTCCGGCGACAGAATAGGTCCTAGGTAGCCTACTATGACATATTATTGCCATGATGGTTAGGTTGTGTTACCGACGCTGCGCGACCGCGAATCGTATCGCCGCGCAATAAGGTTCATGGTCGCGCAGCGTCGAAAGATGTCATGGAAGGCCCCTTTGAAATAAATGTTCAAAAATTACTAATACTACTAAAATATAGAGCCCTTAAATCAAGTCGACAATCGTTGTGAGCAGCGCTCTCATCTAAGTTAATTTAAAACCCTGTCACACTGTAACATAGTCTTCTATATGCGACATTTAAAAAAATATTAAACTCAGATTTAGAACGCTTGTAACATGGATTTCTAATTATATTAATGGACGAAACGACATTAATTTTATGCAATAAGTATTAAAAATACATTTAGTAGAGAATTACACGGAACATCCTGTAATCTCGAGAGTGGCAACCCTGCTACAGTAAACATTAGCTCTTAACATTTTTTAAATTAAATATTCTAAATTACCGAAATTTACTACAAAAGTTATTCACAAGTGAAGTTCCACGCAAAGTACATCATCAGCATTGTTTTTTGTAGACATTTTTTGTCCTCGACTGGAAAATAAATGAAGATAAGTGCTGCATTATTTACCCCCAATTCTTCACCAACAGTCGAAGTACCTACTTGTTGTGTTATCTAAGTTGTCAAAATCAACTGACAGATAGCATTTTGATTTTGACAAGTCCGTCAAATTCAATTGACAGCTACCATTTCGACTTTGACAAGTCGTGTGTTGCCATAACTATAAAATTTATCCAGAGTTGGCTATATTTACAAGATTATTATTGTTATATTGCGACTGCTTACGAGTATTATTTTTCTATCAAGCGCCGTCATGTCTTCGTTTTGCGCGGGATGTAATAATCACATCAAAGCCAAAGACTTTATGGTTTGTTCTACTTGTAACATGAAGTTTGATCTGGAATGTTGCAACATCACAGTAAAACGCTTTAATGCCCTTACATATGAAAAGAAGAAGAATTGGAATTGTTGCGGATGCTCCAGCAAACAACCAAAGGTGGATAACACAAACACACCCGTCAGATCTCTGATGACAAGCGGCTCAGAAAATGTTACGCAACGCAATGTTACCAGGAAAATGCCCCGCCGTGCGTCGTCTGGTGACTCTCCAAATCAGTCCCTCGATTCCAGTGTAACGTACAAAACCGAAAAAGATATTCGTACCATAATAAGAGAAGAGATAACACAGGCAATGCAGGGTTTTTCTAAGGAGTTATTAAATGTTGCTGACAAAGTTTCTTCTTTCGAGCAGTCATTGATGTTTTTTAATACTATGTACGAAGAATTTAAAAATTGCCTAACAGAAAAATCTGGGGTTATTGACCAACTCCAAAAAAGCAACGACGAGCTAAAATCTAAAGTCATGGAACTTGAAAAAGGTTTCGCCAGTCGACTCAACCTAATAGAGCAGCACCAGCGCGAGTGTAACGTAGAGATTAACGGAATCGTGGATAATCGCTCTGAAAATCTAGTAAATATTATCGAACAACTTGCCAATAAGACCGAGTGCTCTATCACTAAAACCGATATTGTAAATGTATCGAGGGTGGCCAAGCAAAACAAAGAGAGTGATAGGCCACGCACGATTATTTTAAAGCTGCGCACTCGAAATTTGCGGGACAATCTACTTGCTGCGGTTCAGACTTTCAATAAGAAGAACTCTCGCGATAAATTGAACTCAGAACATCTTGGAATTGGGGGCAGTCGTGCTTCTGTTTTTGTATCGGAGCACTTGAGCCCCGCCAATAAATCGCTGCATGCTGCTACTCGGAAAAAAGCGAAAGAGTTGGGATACAAGTTTGTCTGGGTTCGCGATGGTCGAATCTATGTAAGAAAAAACGAAACTAACCCAGCAGTCCAAATACGCAGCATGGACAGCTCCTTCTTCTCGTCGACAGGTTGATTTTACTGCGCTTAGTTTTAAGAAAATACTTAATTCAATGTTTTTGGCATTGTTTAAATTCTTTGTAATGGCTACTATATATTACCAAAATGTTCGTGGTATGAGAACGAAAACTAATGATATCTTAAAAAATGTGCTATCAAGTTCCTACGACATATTGGTTTTTACTGAAACTTGGTTAAATTCTAGCGTTTACAGCAGTGAATTCATGGATTCTAGATATGTTGTGCACAGACGCGATCGTGTATGTATCGACTCTGCACCGGTTGTTAAGAGGGATGGAGGGGGAGTGTTGATAGCCGTATCGAGCAAATTTGTGTCTACTCGCTTAAAAGCCTGGGAATCTGGTTCCGAGGATATTTGGGTTGTAGTGGAAATGCGTGTTAGTAACAAAATCAAAAAAATTGCCATTTGTGCTGTCTATATTCCCTCTCCAGCAAAGATAGAAGTGTTAAAAACATTTCTAGATAATGCCAACAATTACATTCATCTTGTAGATGAGATTGTGTTTCTTGGAGATTTTAACTTAAATTTTATAAAATGGACCGAATTTAAAAACCATACGATACCATCTAACTATGACAATTTACTCGGCAATACCTTAGTTGATTTTATATCTATATCAAATATGTACCAATTCAACAACATACGCAACGAAGATGGCAGAATACTGGATCTTGCCATTAGCACAATAGCTGGTATTATTTCAACAGCACCTCCCGACTGCCTAAGTAAACTAGATAAATATCACCCCCCAATTTTACTAACAATTCTAGATAATGAAATTGTATATCTGCGCCCTAAATATTCTACTGAACTAAACTTCTACAAATCAGATTTCAGAAGTATTTCTTCAAGCTTGACCAAAACGAATTGGAATTCAGTTTTTGAAAACTGCACATCAGTAAACGACATGATTTCATCTTTCTACACTGTAATTAAACATTGTCTCGATGAATTCGTCCCAAAGCATAAATTCAATAGAAAGTTGTACCCGCCATGGTTTAATAAGTCATTGTTAAAATTACTCGCAGAAAAAAATAAGCTCAGAGTTAAGTATCGAAAGTATAAAAATCCTCGTGATCTAGTGGAATTCAATACGTTACGGGAACGTAGTCACAAGCTATTCGATACCCTTTATAGGAATTACATTGACCAAACTGAAATGAATATTACCAAAAGCCCAAAAGAGTTCTGGCGTTACATTAAAGACAGACGTAGCACGCGGTCCTCACTTCCGACAGAAATGCGCATGGGAGATGATACAGCTAAAACAGGCCAGGATATAGCAAACCTGTTGGCAAAAAATTTCGCGAGCGTATTTAACTCGGACGAACCCGATAGATCTAATGTAGGCACAGTTCATATTAGTCAACCGCAAAATTGTATTGGTAAAGCGTACTTTACTGAACGCGATGTGTTAAACGGAATCAAACGACTTGACGTAAATAAAGGGCCAGGACCAGACGGCATTCCACCCCTCCTAATTAAACGCTGCGGACCCGCATTGGCACTGCCTCTGTCGCTCATATTCAATAGGTCCATGTCAACGGGACAATTTCCTGCTGAATGGAAAAATGCAAAAATTGTGCCTCTACACAAGAAAGGTGATATTGATGACGTAAAGAACTATAGACCAATATCGATATTATCTTGTTTCTCAAAGCTTTTCGAGTCTCTCATATGCCCTATAATTACTCGCCATTGTTGTTATCTCCTTACAGAGCATCAGCATGGTTTTATGAAACACCGGTCAGTAGAAACAAACCTGGTTGCCTTTGTTTCAGATTTGTCCCAGGAAGTTGATAGAGGGCATCAAGTTGATGCCGTGTATACCGATTTTAGCAGTGCATTTGACAAAGTAAATCATTCCTTGTTAATCAGAAAGCTAGAACTGGTCGGCTTCCACGGTACTTTCCTAAATTGGTTTTATTCATACCTTACAAAAAGAGAACAGGTAGTTTACGTAAACGGTTATGAATCAACAAGGTATATCGCTCTTTCAGGTGTTCCGCAGGGGTCGCACTTAGGTCCTATTCTCTTTTCTTTATTTATTAATGACGTTACTACGCACATTAAACACTGCAATTATAAATTATTCGCAGACGACCTCAAAATTTACAAAACAGTAAACAGCAACGCTGATACGAATTTAGTTCAGAGTGACTTAAATAATATTAAAAAGTGGTGCGATTTAAATCAGATGCACCTTAATGTTCAAAAATGCTTTTATATCAAATATACACGCAAAAAAAAATCTATAGGTTCGACGTACTCGCTAGATAATGATAATCTGCAGGAAGCGCAAGAAATACGAGATTTAGGTGTCATACTCGATAGCCGATTAACTTTCAAACCTCAGATCCAATCAATTGTGAAAAAAGCTGCCCAACAACTCGGTTTTCTAAGACGCAATTCTAAAAATTTCAAATCGTATCACACTAAAATTATACTGTATAATTCTATGGTTCGCAGCTGTTTGGAGTTTTCTAGTGTGGCGTGGAGCCCCTTCTATGAAGTGCATTCTCAACGCATTGAAAGTATCCAGCGAGCGTTCACCAGATCTTTGGCCTTTTCTTGCGAAGGAATTTCACATAGAAGTCCATATTCGAATCGTTTGTCCTATTTTAAAATGGATAATTTACGTGACCGTCGAAAATTACGAGACCTCACATTTCTGTACAAGGCAATTCATAACCATATTGACAGTCCTTCTATCCTTACTAAGTTTTCCCTAAAAGTCCCACATCGATATCCGCGTCATAGAATGTCGAAAATCTTTAATATCCCACAATCCAAAACCAACTTGGCACACAACTCTCCGTTATACAGGGTATGTCGTACGTACAACGAAATTAATGCCTCCACGAACGACATTGATATATTTCACGACTCCTTAAGAGTATTTAGGAGCAAAGTATCAAAAAAAAAAAAACAATTATAATACAAACAATCAATAGTTAAAATTATATAGTTATCATTTTAAACCATCTTATCTATTCTTGCTAGTGTGTATATATATATATTTATTTTTGTATAATGTATTTATATTTTATTTCATTTTTTTTTTTTTCTCTTGCTGACATGTCTGTGATCAAAAAAATTGTTTATTTTCAAAGATAATGATGATGTTAAGATAGAAATAAAAATACTCACCACCTTCCTCATTGCGAATGTTGTGAATACCTATTATGGGTATACATATCAGAACTGTTCCTATTAGCTGTAAGAAAACTTAAATTGTTTAATATGTATACTGTTGGTATTCCTTAATAAATAAATAAAAAAAATAAATAAAATAAAAATCTCTGATGGCGATAAAAGAGCGAAATGACAGTACAGGCGCGCGGTTCCGCACAATTTAATGTACTTTTTTTTAAAGTTAATGAGTCGGTTTGGTTTGATTTTGTGTAATAAGTGTCTTGTTTCTTGTTTATAATATATTCCTGTAAGATAAAAAAAATGATAGGAAAAATAATAACGAATTTTTATGTCAATACAATACAAAGCTCTTTAAAACAAGTCTTCCAATAAAGAAAAATTCAAACTGAATTCGTACAAAATCCTTTTCATAAAAGCTTTATGCGATGCCAGCAATAAATTCTCCAGACTAAGTAACCCACCTTTACGATCTAGTTCTCAAAAACGTCCGCCCGGAAGCACATTCAACTTACAGAGGAACTAAACGATCCGAGATTAAGAGTTCACTCCCGCGGAACCCTAAAAGTAAAATTTTACTGCTTTTTTACTGCCCATGAATATGAAGTAGACAATTTTTCCATGGAACATTAAACAATTACTCTACTTTATGATTTACGCTATTCTACCATACCTCGAATAATAACGATCACAGTATTATTATAATAAGTACTTTTTCTTCACAAGATAATATTATAAAGAGGTAACGTTTGTAATTTGTATGTAGGAGGTTATTTCCGGAACGGCTGGTCCGATTTTGATAATTCTTTCACGAATAGAAAGCTAGACAATCACTGAGTGCCATAGTGTTAGGTGGAACTCGAGCAAGGCCGCGGGTAGAGCTAGTAGTGTAATACAACTAATGGCAAGTCGGGTTCTAATTTTTTTTCGACTTTATGTACCTTTTTGCTAGTTTGTCAACCAAACAGTAGTGTTTATAGATGCGCAGTACCACATACATACTGATAATAAATCTCCGCGCAGGAAATGTTGTTTTTTTTCGTTCAGGCTGACAATGTCCAGTGTCCTAGAACATCTAATTTGATAAACCGTTGATGTCGCATTACTTTTTTATTTACCATAATTAGTGGTTTGACATTTTTTATATAGAATTGTGACGTAAAATTATTGGAGTTATATACAACTAGCGACCCGTCCCGGCTTCGCACGGGTGCAATGCTGATACTAAATACACTACAAAAAAACTGTGAACGTTGTATTTAAAAACATAGCGGCCCTCTCGGCTTTGGCTTCGCACGGGTATAACATATAATTATAGCCTATGTCACTCACTGAAAATATGATTAAAGGCGATCCAGTAGTTTTGATATGAATCCTACTATCTACCTACGAGATAGGCGGAAGTTTTTGTTACTTCCTGACGCTCGAACGGCTGGACGGATTTGGATAAAATATGGTATGTAACTAACTTATACCCTAAACTAACACATAGGCTACTTTATTTGCCCACGGGTAAAACCGAGTAGCTAGTAAAGTATTTTGTATGTAACTCGTCCCGCGCACCGTAGCGACTTGCGAAGCGCGATAGATGCAAATTCAAGTAAGCCCAACGAAACCGGTGGTGTTCCACAATACCGGGCCGGAGTATATTAAAGTAAATAACCTGTATAACCCGGATAATTCCGGCTAGAGGCGTCGGCTGATTTACGGCGGCCCGGTGTGGGTTTTACGTTTCTTACAACTCGAGCGGTTTTGGTCAATGGTAAGACCGTAATGGGGGAAATTATGAGTGAAAATTGGTTTTTTGAAATGTTAAGTTAGGTTCGAGTTATTTAATTGACTGTGCTTAAACAGATTTGAAATTACGTTGTTGGCTTCATTGTAATTAAAGTTGATTGAAGCTCAAACTGAGTAGGTAGGAACGTAAAGTGCCCCTCGGCGCACAATGTCACGTTCTCATAGTGTCACAATGTCTCAAAATGTCACAGAAGTTGTGTGCCTATCTGCCGCCAGACTTACGAACCAATTCTTTCAAAATTATTAATAAATTGCCTGAAATTGACACTTTTTACATATCGTCACGCCTTTCCCCCGAAAGGGCTGGCAGATGTGTACAACACCCACACTTCGCCGGACGATATTCAGTCCCAAATGTGACAGGGGACGAGCCTGTCGCCATACACCGAGCTCCAGTCATGTAGCAGATGACATACAATACGGACATATTTACACACAATGAACAAATTAGTTCGTGTCGTCGGCTGGGTTTGAACCCGCTCCTCCTGGCTTGAGAGGCGGGCCTTATCCAACTGGGTTATCATCGCTTCACTTAATTGACTGTACTTATACAGATTTCAAATTACGAAGTTGTAATTAAAGTTAGTTGAACCTTAAAACTAAGTAGGTAGAAACGTAAAGTGTGCTTATCCCCCAATTTTGGCAAATTCAACTTTCTGTGCCTGAAGGAATTCTACTAACCAATTGTTTCAAAATCTTTAGAATCTTTTACTAATGGATTGTCTCAAATTGACACTTGTTGTATGCCAGAAGTATCAAACATAGATAAATTCACTAACAATTTAAAAACAATTGCTTAGTAGAACTGTCCGTCCTTCTGTCCGTCTGTTACCAGGCTGTATCCCACGAACCGTGATAGTTGGTAGTTAGCAGACAGTTGAAATTTTGACAGTGATGTATTTCTGTTGCCACTATAACAACGGACTAATACTAAGACAGAGTCTCAGTAATAGGGTCCCGTTTTACCCTTTGGGCGCGGAACCCCAAAAACAGATATCAAATAAAACAAATATTTAAGGGGGTTCCCATTGAACAGACATGATTATTTTGCCGTTTTTATGGACAATGGTACCCTTTGAGCGCAAGTCCGACACGCACTTGGCCGGTTATTTCTCTCCCTCACAATGGCACACTTGCAAATTGTGAATTTGAAACACATTAGAAAAATTTCACACTCTCACACCAGAGACTATTAGAACGACGACGCAGAAATTATCATAATAATAGATAATACCATTCCGTCTGGCTGAATTACCATAATTATGTCAATACAAATCGACCCTGAAGCCACGTCCTCGACGCGTCACACGTTGCGTAGAAATCCATCAAAAACTTTGTATACACATTTAAACTATTCCCGATCGATGTTATAACCTTCTGACCGCCACATCAGGAACGTATTTCGTACACTATACGCCGGGGCGTTATGTTACAAGGCTTATTCGCCTAATTTTTACCCGACTGCGCAAGGAGGAGGGTTATGTTTTTCGAGTGTATGTATGTATGAGGATTGTTTGGCACGCCCTACAGCCTAACACTAGCATGCCACACTTGCAACGCCCTATGCACAGGGTAAATTACATAATGTAACTTACTAGTTTAAGTGAAGAATATGTAATATCAGTGTTGATAAATAAATAAACAGCTTGATGGATTGCGACACGTGAGGTGTAATTTAAATCGTTTTGATAGTTGAAGTGAAGTGACATAGGGTACAAAATTTTGCAGCCTTCATTTCATTTCATTTCAAGGCAGAAAATCAAAGAATTACCTATTTAATATTTTGCTAGCAATATAAATCATATTTTAATTTGTCATGCTCTGAAAGTGGTCTACGTCATTACCCAGAATTCAATTGAAAGTTGCAGTTTTGTGTTCAAATGGCGCCAAAAGGAACAAGGTCAAGAAATTACGAAAACTTTTGTCGTTTTCATTTGGCCCCATACATTTCAATAAAACGCACCTCGCAGAAACGTAAAAAAACTAGGTTAAATGTTTCGTTAACTGTCAAAACTCGTAGTAAGCTCCCAGAAAGGTAATTTAGCTAAGGAAACCGTGAATCATAAAACAAATATTGAGTAGTGACCAAATAGAAAAGTGCATAAAAAATTAAGTAAGAACCTCATAGGTTTCGAAACTTACAAAAATCGCGTGAGAGCCCAAGCCAATAAAAAAAAATCCCTGAATACAAATTTAGCGCAAACTTAGTCTTTAGCGCATTGTTAAGCAATCTACTATTTCGAGAGGAGTCTTAAATAACATTCAATGTTACAATTACTCTACAAAATGTCTTAATTCGTGACATTAGCGCTCTGAGGGTTAATTTGGCATGGCAACACCAGCAACGGGTTAAACGGACGGCGTGCAGTTTACAAGCGAATCTGGCAACATTGTGGACCATTCAACAGTTTCTAGGAAAGTTAGTTACTACATATGTTTAGATGGATTTGAGTTAGTCATGCATAGGGATTGCAATCCAGCGGCGTTTTCAATCCAGCGGATTTTTTGCTGGATTGACCTGAATCCAGCTGGATCCAGCGCGGATCCAGCAAAACGTGGAACGAAAATAAAAAGACGACATTTTTAAGACTTTTTTTATTAATTTGTACTTCTTACGATAATCTTTGAAATCTTCCACTCATTTGGTGATATCTTATATTAATTTGTTTTGGTTTTTTAATAATTTGAGATCAAAATAATCAACATAAAATTAAATAACAAACATATAACCTTATATTCACATAACATTTAAGATAATGTTTCTAAGTAAGCACTATCTTATTAATTACGCTTATGTTTAATGATAGGACGGCTAATCAGTAGCAATCAGTCTCACAAATTCTTTTAAAATTAACTTAATTAACATTCTTTTAAAAAAGGACCGTAACAATAACACTATTTTAATAGTATTTTAGACACCTTCTATCGAGACGAGAGCAGTTATTCAACTCATCAACTGTCTTTGATTTATAAAATAAACAAACGTAAGCGGTACAGTTGGTAAGGGGGAAAGGGGGCGGGCGGCGTTGCCTTTCATGCGGCACGTGCTATGGGACCCTATTCGGAGATTTGATATTTTCATCTCACTTATTTTCGTCCTTGTTGCTCTCGTTTGAAACGTCATAGGTGTGAGAGTGACCAAGAGGGCTATTCCTGCGCGTGAAATGATATGAGATTTTATCTTGGTCTCTCTCACACCTATGACGTTTCAAACGAGAGCAACAAGGACGAAAAAAGATGAGATGAAAATCTCAAATCTCCGAATAGGGCCACAGGATAAAATCTCATCTCATCTCACGCGCAGGAATAGCCCCCATGGTGACAGAATGGCAACGATGCCGCGCCGATTCGAAAATGGCGGCAACTCAAAACTAAACAATAGAAATTGATACGTTTGCGGATCCGCATCGCTGGATCAAGATGTATGCTGGATCCAGCATGTTTAAAAAGGCGCTGGATCCAGCTGGATTGCTGTATGCTGGATCCAGCAATTGCAATCCCTAGTCATGCATATAGTTTCTAGTTACTGCGCAGTTCAAATTAACTTCGCTGTCGCGCTAATGAAAGCAACCAGCAACCTACATCAAAGAGCCAATACCATATGCGAGTGATCGGAAACTCAAACATTCTACTCAAAAAACAACCTTATTCACTTACTCATAAAACAAATACTAAGTTGCAACTATGCAAGCGATCAGAAACTCATTCCACTGAAATAACAACCTTATTTCCCTGGGCATCAAATAGATGTTAAGTTGTAAGGCGCAAACGGCGTTACTCCCTAGCTCTTATCAATCTTTCAAGTCTCGATTGAATCGGTTTCTTCTAGGCAAGCGTACTCCATCGTAAACCACATCATTGCTAAACATAAGGCGAGATGGCGGAAAATTATGGATTAAAAAAAAAACTCATTCTCTGCTTTTAAACGAAACTAAGAGCAGATATTTAAATCAAATTCAAATATCTGCCCGGCCGGGAATCGAACGCGCAACCTCCTGGTCAGAAAGAAGACGCACTACCAACTAAGCCACGATATGAAGTAACCTTCTATAAAATTTTGATGCTTTAGTTCGACTTAAAAACTCTAATGCCGACTTACGTGACGTGATGTGACTCTATGTAATTTTACTCTAGTCACGTTTTTTTTATCTTTTAAATTTTTTAGGACTTAGTACAACATGTCAGTCCCATCCCATAGTACTAACAAAACTTTAACAATATGACTGAAACATACACAAAAAAACAACAAAGAAACAAAATCGCTTGAGGTGATCACTCACACATTCCAATACATGTCTCTGATCGCGATGACAGTCTAGTTGAAGAAGGCCTGCCTCTCAAGCCAGAGGGAGCAGGTTCGAACCCAGCCGACGGCACGCACCAATTTTGGTCATTGTGTGAAAATATCCGTATTGTATGTCATCTGCTACATGACTGGAGCCCGGTGTATAGCGACAGGCTCGCCCCCTGTCACATTTGGGACTGAATATCGTAAGACGAAGCGTAGGTGTTGTATTACACCTCTGCCAGCCCCCTCGGGGGAAGGCGTGACGATATGTATGTATGTCTCTGATCGCATCAGAACAGACATGTTTCAAATGTGGACACGTGTTTCACAAACTCTGCAAGCCGAGAACTCTCCTCGGTTCACACGCTATATCGCTTAAGTGGACACCGCAGCTAATTCTGTGAATAATCCAATATCGTATGATCTGAGGGTATTTGATAGCATCAAAGAGGAATCCGACCCCACTAAGTAAATTAGATAGAACGGTCTAGGGCTGGTAACTACACAAAATACACTTGCATACATAAGTACTCATAAATATTGTAGAGGGAAATGTGATTGTGTGTGTTTGAAAAATATCGGTGATTACAATCATATCAGCCGTATATATCAAATATATTTTATTTATACCAATACTTACGGATACATACACACATCGATCACTGGCTCTCGTGCCCACACACGTACATACACACACAAACACACACTCACCATCTGATTTACCAGGCACTTAGCAAACTTAGATATATTTTTTATGGAAGTAACCACCGGCTACAGAAACACAGTTTACATACACTAGCTCGGAGTCAGTGGATTCATAACACATATTGTACTTATTGTTCATGCCAAAATTAATTATGTATTTGATTTGAATTTTGATTGCTGAAGAAATGTAGATGATAAGCACCAAATACAGATCCAAAAATAGAACCTCCAAGTATTGACGTCCAGCATTATTTTTATATCTGATAGTGATCAAGGTCGATCGTAAACCTAGGTGTAAACGCGTATTGTCAACGTTGGTGCGAAAGGGATAGCAACCTATCATTATCCCGATAAACGTCACAAGATTATCCATATATTTTGTAAGCCAAAATTTGTGAGACTGTAATTTATTTATTATTTGAAAAAATAATGCCCCTCAGTTTCTTGCCTGTTCTTCTGAGTAGAGGCTCTTTATCCGAACAAGGCGATCGAGTCTATTTAAATAACTTTGACGTTCATAAGTGTATCTTTGATACCTAAATTGAATAAAAACATTTTGACTTTGACTTTGACAGGTGACCCACTGATTACATTAGCTATCAATAGCGCGTGCGAGCGAGTGGTAAACATCACTACACTAACACTACTAACACAGACCTACACGTCAGCTTCACGCAGCATCGACGAGCTTTTCCAATTAAGTATACTTACTTGGAGCCGAATATCTTTTATACAGCAAAAATTTGCGATTTCCTGCAGAAACTAGCAAAGCGGGCAAAACTGCTGAGTGCAGTTGATTGAATCAGGTATTACTTCGCGGAAGTTCATATTCAAAACTGTTTCTTAAACAAGTCTTTAGTGTATTTCCGCCCAAACGTCGCATTAAGTGCGCGAAAGAATATAGGTTTCAATTACGTTAGTTTAATTCATATTTGACTCAGGTTAGCTTGATGGCAAACTCAATGTGATTGAAACCCATATTCCTAGCCGTGTGCAGTAGTACCTAAAACTATGAACGACAATATCGAATGCTGCAAACCTTGATTCCAAGCAGGCAGTATCAAATTATATAACCAAGTTCGGCAGAATATCGAGCAGGCGGCTAGTTAATACCGGGCCAAGTTACCAACTAATATCATCGCGCCGTACATTATGTAGATACGGAGAATTGCGGTCTAAATCGACTCTCATCATCTTTGGGAACTTCTTAGAGCCAATGTCAATAAGTCGCTTTCATTAGACTGCTAAAGTTAAGTAGGCACGTCAAGTGAAGAAATTGTAACATACTAGCTTTTCGCTTGCGGGTTAGCTCGCGTTTCACAGGGCCTATGTCACTTAGGGATAATGTAGCTTTCTAATGGTAAAATAATGATTGTTATCAGACCAGCTTTTGAGTTTATTCGTTACAAACGATTCAATCTTTCCACTTTAAAATATTAGTGTAGATATGGAAAATCGTATCTAGAGCTTAGAATTACAACTACCTTTCCAAGGTAGATTTCCAAACGACTACTTTTCAAAACGCAAGCTACAAATTTGCTACGTGTTCTGTGTTTACTTTCCTTGTCACGCACACAGACGCAAACATAATGTGGTTAGTTAAAATGTTTTCTACCTAAACTTGGATAATAGGTTGATTAAAATGAAGATGAAATTAAATAAAATCAGTTTTCATATTGATTTAAAATAAGGAAATGCTCACACGGTAGAGGGCACAGTGTTTACCATTTAACGGCTTACGTTTCGCGCGTGTACTTGGTTTCTATAGGTAGTTATTCTCAGGTTATAGTGTAAATGACGATTTTAGTAATTAAGACGTGAAAGCGTCACAGACAAGAAGTTAGGATTTTTTAGGCGCTTATTTCGGTAACAGTAGAAGATATGAATACGAACGCACGCACGAATTTGTTTATTGTGTGAACATACTCGTATGTGCGTATTTAATGTCATCTGCTACAATCTACTACATAACTGGAGACGCTTGCGCCCTGTCACATTTTAGGACTGAGTATCGTCCGGCGAAGTGTGCGTGTTGCAATACACCTCTACCAGCCCCTTCGGGGAAAAGCGTGACGATTTGTTATGTAACCAAGGCGCCGGGCCTGTAGTTGCCTAATTTGGCTTTAAACCACAATACGAGAAGGGCTGCTCGGATATGAATCAACTAGGATTCCTAGCTACCGGTCTGTTTATCTGTTGCAATACTGACGTAGCGGTCAAACATCGCACGGCGCGTATTTACACCGACGTGCCAGACCCAATTTGCCAATGGAACGGATTGAAGCGAGAATTTAGGGAACGATCCAAACCAGACACTTTTTTATTCAGTGGATTAATGATAGATGATGGTTTTAGGGGGTGTATTATGTAGCTTGTGTTTAGGCGCCATCTTGCCCGAAGTTAATCAATGCGATATTAATAAATTAAGCGGCAAGCCAGACAGAAGGACGTAAGACACGGACGGGACGTAGAAGCGGCTCTCTTTGCAATGTACTTGAACTATGTTTCTACTACCATACAAAATGTATAGAAGAAAAGCGACGCAACACATATAGAGAAGACGGGGCGTAGACGGGACGTGACCCTTATCGTTTTGCAACAAGATGCCATGTCTCTGCTTCAACCGTGTCTCGTCCTTCGTAAAAGGCGAAATTTATACGTGTTGAAAGGAAACCAGAGTCGCGTCCTTCGACTACGTCTTTTCTGTCTGGCCAGCGCCTAAGATGGAGCACGAAGACCTAGAAGGTACTTATTCATTGTACGAGCGGTTTGCACAATAAAAGTGAGATCAAAGCGTTTCCTACAACATTCGAGCAAATAAGGAACAATAATGTCGCAATCACGATTCGTAAAACCTCACTTAGCTCACAATACGCATATACGTCTCCGTACAATACACGTCACATTCAACTCCTGTTAAACCACTTACCTCGGCCATTAGGGCGGCCCTAACCGACCGATATGACGTCTAACTGACCGATATGACGTCTTAATGGCGACCTAAATTATTACAACACACAAACTTACCGAGGCTAGACCGGGATATCTAACGGGGACAGGCGTAGCACAACGGGACGCTACGGCCGTAACCGGAAATGGTTATACGCAGCGGTTATATGGGATATTAAGCTTCATACCGTCAAGCCTTGTCAGAGGCGTTCAGGTGGCCTCAACCTGACACCAGGTTTAGCCATTCGGCATTATACGTACTTAGTTTACTCACCAATATACTATTGCGTAGATTTAGTTACAAGTACCAGGACAGTATAGATTGCAAGGCGAGTTTCAGCGTAGGGTAATCGTTTATTTATTAATAAGGAAAATCAACAAAAATAACTTATGACTTAGCAAATTATGCATTCTAACGATTGGCGACTGCCTAAGTAATTCTAAGCATGAAAATTATAATATATTCAAACACAGTGTTTGAATATATTATAATTTTTCCCTTCCCTTCCCTTTTCGTATTTCCATAAGTTCCTGTCCATCCAAAGGTTACCTGGAAGAAATCGCTTTAGGCGATAAGGTCGCCCTTTTACTGCCGAAAAATGTATTTTAGTTTTTAAGATTTTCATGTAGTTTTTGGTGTGCAATAAAGTAATATTGTATTGTATTGTATTGTAGTGTTCTGAACATGGCCCGGCAATAATGGCGATATTGCCAACTGTAGCCCGGCCATCATCAGCCATGCTAGAAATGTATGACTATATGTGTGGCTGGGCCACACTCAAAATATTGTAGCAATACTGCCGGGCCAGTAGTAAAAATATGACCCGTCTAGAAGCACACTAACAATAATAAATCACTATGAAATGACTATCAGTGGGGCTATTCCTACGCGTGAGAGTGAGTTTGAATCTCATTCCGTAAGAATAGCAGTCCAAGGCATTACACATTTTTTATTCTTAAAAACCTGCTAGTCAAATATTAAATTTTCCTTCTTCAAATCCACGAGAAGTTTTGTCGAAGTAGCGTAGCAGCTTCGGCAAATTCTCGTAGCAGTCATCGAAAAACTCGCGTAGCAAGTCATCGAGGAACTTTCGTAGCGAACTCCGACGGATCCTCGTAGCAAGCGTCGTAGCACATGCTACGAGCTCTAGCTACGGAAAAGGGGATTGTTTTGTGATCAGCTCTTTTTACCCGACTGCATAAAACGGAGGGTTATGGTTTTTAGAGTTTATGAAACCTTTACATAGAAGGTTTCTTTGGCACGCCCTAAACAGCTAGATGGATTTCGACATGTGAAGTGTCATATAAATAGTCTTGATAGTGGAAGTGGCACAGGGTACAATAATTATTTGCAGACAGGTATTTTGTTTTTCTTTTAACTATGTTACTTGTTATTAATGCCATCGATAACAAAAAAATCTAACGAGTCGTAAAGATGGTAAGCGGTCACCGTGGCCTATGGATACCTGTATTACCAGGGGCATCACAAATACGTTGCTGGTCCGTAAGGACTGTATTGACAGGTCCGCTGTTTATGGCATAGTCAAGGATATAAAGTGTTATACTCTCTCTCTCTCTCCTCCTCCACTTCGCACTTTCGATATCGTCTTGAAATGTTCCTCTCTCATTGCTTCACAGTTGAAGCATTTAATAATTTGTCTATTCCAAAGCCGACAAGCGCTGAAAGCTCAATACTCAATCGCTCAATCAACCTACGCGACTACCAACTTCGAGTACTAATTAGCACAAGTACGCGCACCTTTAATTTACCTGCGATTCCGACCGCAAACTCGAGGCGGCAGCGGAGGCGGCGTCACTTCAAACGAAGCGAGCTCGTTTGACGACTCGATCGAGTGTCGGCTTCAGTTTGATCAAAGAACTTGGCTATAACCTAATACCGGTATTATAAATACTTAGTTGCTAGCCGTGCCCCGCGGTGTCATCCCATGAGAACCATATTTTTTTTGTTTCGGAATAAACAATCATAACGTTGTTTAGAGCTTACTGTACCTCATTTTATACCTGCAGCCTGTGGTCTGACTACACGCAAAAATCGTACAGGGCCCTTCGTGTCCAGTTCAATAACGCGTTCAGAATGATGTTGGGTCTCCCCCGGTATTGCAGTGCCTCAACAATGTTTGCTGAAGCTCGTGTTGACTGCTTTTATGCAACGATGCGTAAAAGAGGCACTTCGCTACTACGGTGGGTGAGAGGGAGCTCCAACAGCATGCTGGCTGCGCTCGCGGACAGACTGGACTGTCCCTATATAAACCAATGTTGTCGATTGCATGTTCAACACCTGTGTGTCTAGCATGCAATCTACAACATTGTTTAAGGGACTAGTAAGTACCTATTTAATTTTGTATTTAATTTTTAATTTTAATTTTGTGTGTTTTTGTGTGTTGTGTACCTGTATATGAGTCTTGTAACTTGAAATAAAGAATTATTATTATAACATATCGGCAAGCCTTTCCCCCGAAGGGGCTGGCAGATGCGTACGGGTGTACACATTGCTGGACGATATTCAGTCTCAAATGCGACAGGGGGCGAGCCTGTTGCCCTACGCCGGGCTCCAATTATGTAACAAATGACAGTAAAAAGTAGCATATAGTAGCGTTGTATATACCTGTATTATATATACGTAGTTGCTAGTTTTGCCCCGCAATATCATCCAATAAGAACCATAATTTCTTTTCGGAATAAACATAACATAACATATCTTCACGCATTTCCAATGAAAGAGGCTGGTAGAGATGCATTCCAACATCACACTTCGCCAGACGATATTTAGTCCCAAATGTTACAGGGGACGAACCTGTCGCCATTTGACAGGTATCGCAGATGACAGTCAAAAGTAGCATAATTACGTTGTATAAGCTAGCTTCATGCCTTTCATTCAAATTCGTTCAGCTGTGTTTGCGTGATCGAGTAACAAATCAAAACATCTAAACTAAACCTTCAAACAGTCATTTTTTTCACAATATTAGGAAGTAGGATACAGCAGCTAGTAAACCCTGTTGATATATATGCTTTACACAAACATTTTTCATCATTTTGAGAACTTTAGAAAATATAATCCCACTTTTAACGACCAATTTAGGGGTATTACACGAGCGCAATGAAAAACGTTTTTCACTCCATCTGATAGAAAAAACGATTATTGGTCTTTTAAAAAAGAGAATTTCATAGAGGCAAGTAATGAGTTTGAATTAGGAACATAAACCCACATAACGTATTAGGATCCTTTGTTGTTACGCGACCAAAGAGATCAAACTAAAATATCGCCTGAATAAAGTTACTGGCCGGTACGAAGGGCCGAGCGACGACGCGCGACCTGAATTGAGAAAAAAAAGAGGAACAGTTCTATTCTTCTTTCTTTATTTAGCATATTTAGCCAGTGTCACGTAGAACGTATTATTTTTAAAAAGATGCTATTCACGTCTTATTGAGTTGTTCCCGTTTTGGACACAAAATTTTTGAACACTGTGCCCGAAATGGGACTTTTGAATTTTCATACAATTTCCACTCCCATGTCGGGCACTGAATGGAAGTGCGAAAAATGCTTGGGCGACATAACTGAAATGTGATTCACGGAATTCGACTGCAGGTTAGTGCAACACACTGAAGGAAGAGATTACTCTAGCGCGACAAACCACTTTTCGCCTCTACTAGGTCGACGTAACGCTATTAACCGATTACCTATGCAATATTTTTATGAATACTTAAAATACATACTTAATTACATGATAGGTATTGTGATTTTGGAGAGCGATGATAGCCTAGTTGGAGAAGGTTCGCCTTTCAAGCCAGAGGGAGCGGGTTCAAACCCAGCCGACGGCACGCACCAATTTGTTCATTGTGTAAACATATGTGCGTATTCTATGTCATCAGCTACATGACTGGAGCCCGGTGTATTGCGATGGCTTGCCCCCTGTCAGATTTTGGGCTGTCACATGTCACTGTTGTTGGGAACGCCAAAGAAACCTCACACATACATACATTTATACATACATACACTCGAGAAACATAACCCTCCTTATTGCGCAATCGGGCAAAAACAACCAGTATTAACAACGAAGTGCCCCAATCTTTCTATCTTCAATTCTTTCCTCTCCACTTCGTATCCACCGCAGAAGCTTATTTCTTTTCTAAAAACCTTTCTTTTTTTTACTTAGCTTTTATCCGGCTAATAGATTTTAATGGGAGTTCTCGGTAGCCTCTGATAAGAAGGAGAAAATCACAATTTGTACAAAATTACTAGTATTTCTTTCATAACGGTAACAATTGAACATGTTCCTTTTAAAGAAAAATATTAAGTCGTCATTGTATTGTCTGGCGAGGGTATTGTTATACTATAAATAATACTTGTTTATACCCAGGTTGGGTAACAATGCTTCTTAGGGTAGAGTATATTATACTTATTATAATGTATGTCATTGGAGGGTGAAAAACTTTTGTAGAATTAATTTATGTAAGTACTCAAATAAGATAAGTTAAGATAAGATAAGATAATTTATTAACCAAAGAACACATGAACTTAAATACTATACATCGATACCAACTTTAACAATTGTGTAAGACATGAAATTGCTGAGACGGTGAGCCCCAAACTAAGCTCGAGGCTTGTAACTTGGGGCTCGGGTGCGTGACAAAATGGGTTATTGTGCTTCGTCGTTAACACTACCTAGTAGTGAGAGAGATGTGTGTGTGAGTGGGAAAAGTTGTGGTGTGTAATGTGTATGTGTGTGTGTGTGTGTGTGTGTGTGTGTGTGTGTGTGTGTGTGTGTGGGTGTGTGTGGGTGTATGTGCGTATGTGTCTGGGTAAATACAAAATGATAATCGCAAAATACCCCCTATTGTACTTAGGTATTCAAAGTCAGTCAAAATGTTTTTATTCAATTTAGGTATCAAAGATACACTTATGAACGTCAAAGTTATTTAAATAGACTCGACCGCCTTGTTCGGATAAAGAGCCTCTACTCAGAAGAACAGGCAAGAAACTGAGGGGCTTTATTTTTTCAAATAATAAATAAATTACAGTTATTATTATAAATTATTCAATCAACACTCTCCTCTCTCTCTCTCTCTCAGCTCTCTTCTAAAGTTACCAGAAAGAGATTGCTCTTAGCGATAAGGTCGCCAGCTGTTACACGACTTTTAAGCGTAATTATCTTTTTTTCTGTAATCCTAATATTATAAATGCGAAAGTGAGTTTGTTCGTTTGTTACGCTTTCAGGCCCTAATCTAAGCGACCATAATGAAACCGCGGGGCGCAGGTAGTTTCTGGTTTAAATAACAAAGACTCATTCATATTATCTATGAAATAACTACATTTAATTTCAGCCCACCATAATCCATTTCCCTAAATGTTAATAAGGGTACCTTAATTTGGTATAGATGTACGGAACCTCAAACAATTCGCTCGATAGGTACCTCATCCCTAATCCGTCCTCGTAAGCCGTACAATCCGGTTCGGCGCGATAACGTCGAATCACCGCATCAACATCGCGTTAAGATCGAACCGAAGTTCAACCCTACCATAATCGATATGGATGTATCCGCGATATCAAGTTTCATTTGAGGTTAAGGTCGATACAGACGGATGCGTAAGTCTCGACAGAATCTGTTTCGTCTAGGCACGTTTTATCGTAGGTCATATCATAGCTTAACATCAGGCGAGATGACAGCCAACCGTAAACCTATTGTAATTTAAAAAAAAAACTTTCCTTCTATAACCGCAATAAATATTGTTTCTGAAACTATATCGCCAGATTCTGAGGATTCAGATCTCTCCCTACGACCATCACGCTATTTACGAAAACTTGAAACATTTGATATATTACCAAAAAAAAATACACTGTTATACAGAAACCCAATGTAGCTCTAGCTGCTCTTGCCTTGAATACTCTCCCTTAAAAATTGATAAAAGCTTTCATACAACATTGCTCTCTAACCACCTTACTAATAAATATTGTGTGGCTTCGCTTCGGAACAGTTAATTAGTGTTTTATCTTTTTCTTTTCTTTTAAATTTTAAAACGCGATTGTTTGAAACCAACACACTTTTAATCCATTCCGAAGCCATACAACGTTCATTAGAAAGGGAGTAACTCTATTTCCCCGCAGTACCTAGACGAGCTTCCGTGCGCGATTGCTCGTACGACTGAACTTTACTCCGCTTAAACGGCTAGATAAGTTTCACAGGAAACCGGATGTACGCCGCCTCGGATAAGCAGCCACTTTGACGGCGCTAGCAGCATTTCATCGGCGTTCGGCGCCACTGAAATACTTCATAACGGGCATGTTGAGAGAGTATGATAAGGCCACCCCACTATCAAGTACATTTACCTACTAAAATCGCGCTGTTTTTAGCAAAGCGAGATTTTAGCTCAGTGGTACATTTTAGTCAGATGTCGCAAGTCGGTAAAAAAGCGATGTTAGCCTAGTTGGAGGAAGGCTCCCCTCTCAAGCCAGAGAGTGCAGGATCGATCCTAGCCAAAGGCACCCGATTTGTTTATATTCGTGAACATATGTGCGTATTAATATCATCTTGTCCATCTATTTACTAGTGTAAATGGAGACCGGTTAATCAGCCAGGTGACAGGCTCGCCTCCGTCATATTAGGGACTGAATATCGATGTCGTTATGACATTAATATTATAAATGAGAAGGATTGTAAGCAAGTGAGCGAGTGAGTGAATGAATGATTGAGTGGAGGTCGTATGTTGTGTGTATTTGTTACTTTTTAAAGTGGAGGTCGTATGTTGTGTGTATTTGTTACTTTTTAATCTTAGAAGACATTTTGTCTCCTATAACCCGGATTAAGAGGATGTCCCATACTCTTTCATACGTATCCTCTCCATAGCGATACAGCAATCCACACAGTGCAATCTGGCTCTCGAGTTTAAATCACATCTCAAGCCGTATGTATATCACATCGTAGGTAATCTGGTTACCATTGTCCGACAACAGAGCGTTAGGTACGCCCAGACCACACAATGGATGACACACGACCGCCGATATCATTGACCATTCAAGCGACCCATCACTGATTCTGTTGTAGAAACGCAACCTTAAAAACACAATCAGAAAATTCCGAATTATATTTTACGGATTTTTAGTCATTCATTCGGAGAGTTTCCGCATGAATACGACGGATACCCGGAAATTTGATAGGAGTTTGGTCGAAAGCGTTTCGTAATCATTAAAGGGCCTGCTACACGATCGACGACCACGTCCCCGAGGTGACCTTGGTCGGCGACATTATATAGCTATTATATAGCTGTTTCGAAATTTAGCTATTAGCCGCTGTCAAAAACCACCTCCGACTGGGTTCTAAAAACTGGCCGACCCAGAAAGAGATGGAAAGATGAGCTTGACGCCCACGAAAAGGATTGGCCCACCAAAGCCAAAAACAGGGACAACTGGAAAGAGGGAGGAGAGGCCTTTGCCCAACATTGGGACTTACCAGGCTGATCTATCTGTCCTAACCGCTGTTGAGCGGTTTGTGGCTGTTTTACACGACAGTAAGCCACCAAAGTCCCTTCTGCCGAGACGCTGTTGTCAATCGTGTAGCAGGCCCACTAATCCGAAACTGTGTCCTTAAAAAAAGAGAAATATAATACTCACATGGACTATTGCACACCCTTCTTTATTAACAGTAGATAAAAAAAACCTTAACTGTAGTAAAAATAAAAAATTTGAATAAAAATTTTCATCAAACATAGCTATTTATGAACACCCTCGAGTAATGCTAAGTACAAAAAGTTTCAAGAAAAAAAACACAAAATCAAAATCGGTTCATCCGGTCGGGCGCTACGAGACATACACACACACAGACACGTCAAACTTATAACACCCCGTTGTTTTTGCGTCGAGGTTAAAAAGTAAGAATCAACTAACAGATAAATCAATTATTGATTTGGTTTCCTACCTCTCGGCGTACAATGTCACGTTCTCAACAAGTCATAACGTCAAAAATGGCACATTCTCAAAATGTCACCTCTTATTTTCATCGTATTTTGCTTTGGTTTTTTAGACACGACTGTTTCTTCCACAAATCTCTACTGTATTTCCGCTCTAATGTCGCATTAAGTACACCAACGAATATGAGTTCTTTGAACAGTATTTTATCACCGATTAACAACAAAACCGTCGATTTCCACAAACACGGTGTAACATCAAACGGTATGCACAGACGATCGCTCTCAGGCTGTAAACCACAGATAGGTAGATATAGATACGGAAAACAAATCGAAAAGTTATTTCCATCGGTGTAAAACTCGAGGCTTCTTTGCATCAAGTCACAAGAGGGAGCGAGTTATCAAAAGCAATATTTTTTTTTATGTAGAATAGGTCGACGTTTGACCACCAACTCGCCTGATGTTAAGCGACGATGTGGTCTAAGATGGAGCACGACTACCTATAAGGTACTCGTACTTATTCACTCTAGCCTTGAAGTTTTGTAGAGTGAAGAAGTACAAAGACGGCAGTTGAGTGAGGCTCTACAAGTGCGCTACTGCTCAGACCCGTCTTCGGAACGGTTACACCGGACTATATCCCGAAATACGACTAGGTAATTTCACGGCATGGCTTGGTCCGATGGTAAAAAAAAGGGTACCAAAAAATTAAAATCTCTAATGTGTATATTGTAAAAAAAAAGTGTGGTGTAAGCCCAATAAGTATTTTTCTTTTCTTTCTAAATTAAAATATCCACATTTTCACCACTACTACAATGCTTGTTTCTACGTAATTAAAATTCAATTTAATGTAAAATGAATTCTTCATGACTTACGCCTGCTGTGGGTTTAATTAAAAATACATAGAAACCAGTACTACCGCTGCGGTCGAGCTCTGCCGCTGTGTAGATGGCATATTCCCGTCGGCAGCTATGTCTGCGGTCGCGGTCTGCGGTCGATCTTGAAATGGATTGCGCAAAGCGGAGAGGTGTTGTGGCGACGTTACACGCCAGGCGAGCGTCGGCATACGCGAACCAGCATGACCATTTATGACAGATTTTGATGGAATGGTTTTACGAAAATCGATCTATGTATTTCATTCTAACACGTATTCTGTTTGGGTCTTTCTTTTTCATATAAGTACATTAAACTAAAACAGTGTTTTTTTTCTGCTAGAGAGTTATCAGTGACTTTCCTAAAGCACAATAAACACGTTTTAATAAGTAGAGTTTTATTAAAACTGTAGAGCAGTAATTTAATTCTACTTACTGCAATAGATTTCAAATCGAACTGCAAACAAATGGCAAATTTATATTCTTACCTCATCGCTTATGCCTTGTCCCCCAAAAACTCGAAGAAATATTTTTATTTCATCCCCCGACTTATGTTTACTCGAAAAACAAGCTCCAGACACTTAGGGTTGCTTCTCTTGATAAAGTGCTTCAGGTAGTATACGGAGATTTGTTAATTTTGATAAACAAATTTAGTTATTTCGGTGTAATTTTACAGAGGAGGAAATTATTATTTTTTTACCCACGATGGAGTGGAGAAGATTGAGTGTTTGTGATAAGACGTTGTTTAAGTGTTTTCGTCTGTTACCGTTTTTCTCGAAAACGGCTGGACTTTTTTCAATGCGGTTTTTTGCATTCAATTCAAGGTTTTGATTTTCAACAGAACGCATACACTGCGATGAGTTTGCTTGATGAAAATATGTCAAGCTGTTTACAATCACAGAACAAGTGGTCCTGATAAAAAAATACAAAAACCTGACTGGACACCTATCAAAGGACACTTGGTTTTTTAAGAGGAACATAACTATACCTTAACTGTCGAAATTCATTCAGCCGTTTGGAAAGAAATTTACAAACAAACAAATACGCGCGAAAAACATAACCCTTCTTGGCAGTCGGGTAAAAAACGTATAATATAAAACTGCAAAGCGCAGTTAACTATTACATACTTACGTTACAGATTAAACTCTTTGTTGTTCACACAAGAAATTAAAAACAAAAGTATAATAACGATTAAAACTAGTGCAACAACCGCCAGCCTCATCAGTAAAAGCGATCTCTAGCAAGCAACATTACAGTTGTTGTTATATATTTCTTGTTGTTGTACATTTGTTGTATCTTGTTCAACAATGAAAACAAAACGTCGCTGGATGCGTGCTACACAGATGTTCCCAGTAATCATCCGAGTGCTGGCATACATATATATAAATATATATATTTTTATAATATCAGAGACAACGCGAATTGTTTACGGTATTGTCTCGGATGGCATTGTCTCAACCGGGGAAGTCTATTTCAAGGAGCGGACCAATCAAAGAGATTAAAAAGTAGACGTATAAGAATTTATAATAATTAAGTTATCTTTAGTAAGACGTTTCCATTTCCAAATTTGTAGGATACAACAGTACTAGTTAAGATCGATCTTCGAGATCTGCAACTTTGAAACATGTAAAACTTGACTTCTACCATTCGTACCAGGCTATAATAATGTACTCCATCAAGTATAGCATTCAGCAACACGTAGTGACGTCAATCGATGCTTAAGCAAGACCGAAATAAGTCATTTACAACAAGTTCGAATGAGATGGATGACGATGACGTCATTACACGTTTGCAGGATGCTAGACCATATTTTCTTGGATCATGATTCTTACGTAGATAGTTTGACTGTAGAAAATTTTGCAGTATTTCGTGCAAGTCGTGCAACTATGATGATTTCTATCATCGGTTCTTTTTCATTAGATCCCCACTTTTTGTTATGCAGGGCTTTCATACTTTGTGTTGTCTCTGCCTAATCCTTCGGGAAAAAGGCGTGACTATATGTGTAATGTGTTACTTGTTACTTAGCATCATTTGGGTCGAACCAGTACGACATTTCCACAGGAGTGGGATGAGTGACGGACAAGAAGAAAGACATATGCTCAGCAGTCGATGATTACGGGCTGATGATGATGATGATTTGCTAAGCAGTGGCAATTCGTCACAGCTTAGTAAATAGCTAGTATATAAACCGTATAACAAATTTTAAAAAAATACCCCTCAGTTTCTTGCCTGTTCTTCTGCGAGATTAAAGAGTCCCGCCACGCTCTGAAATTTCCATACAAACGTGCTTCTCAAACTTCTTGAAACCCATTTGTCAGATTATGATGAAATTTAGCATGTACAATTAAATTAACAATATCTCCGCCCCTATGTTCTTGGCTTTTTAAAAAAAACGTATAAGGGGTCACTTTTGACTGAATTATTTAATAGATAGACAAAGCAAATCAAAAATCCATTTACATAGGGAGGTTGTCTACATCATTAGCTTTTAAATGGATCAATAATACAAGGGACATTCTTAGTTAATTAAGAATGATTAGAGAAGTGCAAAAGTCATAAAAAAAAATGCACTTTGTCACTCTGTAGGTAACTTAAAAGGCTCGTCAGTATCTTTACATGCTCTCTTCGCTCGTCATCTTTTTCTAGACGAAATAGCTATGGAAAACCTTAAGCCAATGCGAAATTAGTCTTAAGTGGTTGCCGGACTCTTAAGTGGCTCTATTCCGAACAAGGTGGTCAAGTAATTTTTTTAACCCTAACGTTCATAAGTGCATCTTCGATACCCAATGAATGCAGACATTTGATTTGAATTGAAGTACCACGTCCACCGCAAAGAGACAAATGAAGCGCGTGTGACGTCAATAGTACCACGTCCACCTCAAAGAGACACAAAAGCGACAATGTGTGCAGACCGCAACGCCGGAACACTCTATTGATAAGTTAGCGCCCCATTCCGCCGCAATATCCATCGACTCGTTATATTGTGACCGCGACTGTACGACGCTTTGTTCGAACAAATCTAATTGTACCTATTTGTTGGGAACACATTGCATTGTTCCGTGTGCTGTGTGCGACTGTACGTGTGGTGAGAATGCAGCAGATGTGTTTATTTGTTGCAGAATTGTCACTAAAATGTTTTAGATGATAGTGTGTGTTGCCAGTGTTGCCGATATGTAATTGCTTATCGGATTGCGATTTATTTTATTGTGATTTGGATTGTAGTTAGCTTTTAGTCTGGTTTTAAAGCTAGTTTCAATGTTGTTACTAGTGACCGCTGGCTTCGCACGGTACTTTAGACTTTTCGTGAAAAACTATGTAATCATCAGTTACATAGTTTTTCAGAGTGAAAACCGCATCAAAATCCGTTGCGTGGTTTAGGAGAAGTTATCTTTGAAACTCCTAAACCGATTAAAAACAAGTATAAATTAATAATTAAAGAAACCCCCGACAATGATTATCATCAACATCTGTTTTTTTCATCAAACATATCTAAGAATACTCCCGACTAACTCATCATTCAAACAAAAAAAAAACGAAATCAAAATCGGTTCATCCGTTCGGGAGCTACGATGCCACAGTCAGACAGACACACACACACACACAGACAAGTCCAACTTATAACACCCCGTCGTTTTAAAAATCATTTAAAAAAAATCTTTTATAAATAAAAAGCTACACCACGCAGATTTGTCTGCAAGCTAGTAACGAACAACTCCAAAAAAAAAATATCTCACAATTATTCGGACCACCAGCTAAATATGAAAAACTGTACAAAAAGCGAGCCGTGCCCCAAATGCGTCGCAAGCCAAGCCACATAATACGTCTCAATAAAACATAACCCGGGGCAATAGTTCTGCGAAACGGGCTAAGAATGCCATTTGTGGAATATGATATTCGCCTTGTTTTCTCTTCTTTGTTATTAGGGTACCGCGCGAGAGAAACCCTCGACTTTAGGGTCGGCCGTCGAGAGAGCAACTTTTGGGTCGAGCGGCGCGGAATTTCGCCATGTTTTTATTGTGCTCAAATTTTGTTAAGTGCCAAACTTGCTTGCTGCCAAAAAGCAAAAAAATTAATGTGCTGAACAATGAAATGGAACTTCAACTCCTGTGTAGTTCACGCAATAGCTTGTATGGGGTTATTTGATGATGTCAGTTCAACTGCAGTTTGTAAAGTCTTTACGGACAAGTACAAAGACTACTATAGGTATTTTTATTTTGAATTGGCATTTGATATAACAGTTACGCGTTGCGCTTCCCATTACAGCGATCAAAACGGTCACTCCATCATTGGGTTATATACGACTCGCAGCACATCGAATCTACAAACATTTCCTCCGGGACCCTACAGCGTGTTTGACACACTCTTCGCCGCTCTATATTACATTTTTGTCTGATTTATAAGCCGATGACAAGGAGTAAAGACGCGCTACGTCGGGTCTGACCCCGGGGATGAGTGTGTTTTATCATACAGGCGATAGGGAACTGAGTACCGGGATGAAGTTTCTTGTTTAGGTTCAAATGGGGCGTAGAAAGGATCTAGGTCGCGAAACTAGCAAAATAAAGTATGAATTATACAGGGTGTTAGCTCAGGGTCAGCGGCAGGCGGTAGCTGGATGATGGAAGACTCAATTCTACCGACACAACTATAATTTCACGAATCCTAGAAACGAAAAAGGTCTTGATACATGTATGGATCATTTTTTATTTTTTATTTTGAGGGCTTATACCAAATTAATGTTTTTTTTTTATTTGGTCCGAGCTTGACGGCCTTCGTTAGTTGAGCTAGTGAGATGGACCAAAACCCTCCCGCTAAAACTAGCAAGGACGTCAGTCGAGCGTGCGAAAATTCGTCGCACGCAGGCCAGTTAGCAACCCTCATACTATTTTATAATACAGATTACAGACACGTGAGCGGGACGCCCCCGCGAATTATACCGGACGCCCTGAGAAAGATGTTACGTCTAACATGACGCCAATACCTCGTATTACACATTCTCTGCATATAGAAACCGTCATCCGTTCAACAGTCCGTCAGTCCGACAGGGGGGCGACAGGCTCGCCCCCTGTCACATTTGGGACTGAATATCGTACGGCGAAGTCTGGGTGTTGTATTACACCTCTGCCAGCCTCCTCGGGGGAAAGTTGTGACGATAAGTATGTTTGTATGTATGTGTAGAAACCGTCATCATCATATAATTCATCATTATCATCTTCCTACATTTATCCCACTCAGGTGGGCTCGGTATATTTTACAAGCTTCCTTCATTCGCTATCACTTGTATTTCCAAGCCGTGTTGACAGAGTGGGTAGAACCGCGCCTACCGATCTGGAAGTCGTGAATTCAACCCTGGACGTGCACTAATCTTTCGTAGAAAAATTTATGTGAATTTAAACATGACAGGTGCTCTTACGGTGAAGGAAAAAATCGTGAACAAGACAAATTAATATAAGAAAAACAACAAAAAAACCAAAACCAGGCAAAATATTGTACCCCATTTCACTTTCACTAATTTTTTACTTTCACGATTCAAATGACACCTCACATGTCGAAATACATCAAGCTGTTTAGGCTGTAGGCCGCCGGCCGTGCCAAAGATACCTCATATATACATACATATTGTCTGGTTGTCTGGAAGAGATCGCTCTTAAGCGATAAGACCGCCCATTGCGCCTATATTTTTGAATGTTTAGTTTAGATTTATTTTGTATTTGGTGTCAATAAAGAGTTTTTGTATTGTATTGTATTGTTTACATACCTCTATTTCTTGCCCAGTGCACTGGGCAAGAAATAGAGGTATGTACCCCACTGCAGTGGGGTAAAAACCGATATGTCAATTAAACTAAAATTATTACTAATATTAAAATTATTTAAATTAAAATTAATTCAATAAACAACGACACCAACCTCCACTGAGCGTGGAGGATAACGGCTTGATGACTGGTATCTCAGAAATCAGTCCCTTCTCATTTATAAACCCTTTTACGCAAATTATGTATACTTTACCATACTGCATAGAAAACGACCTAGTATTATTAACATCACGCGCCAAAAGCAGTCAGCTAAAGCTATTTTAGAAAAGCTACTCGCTCCAATAAAACAGAAGCCAACTAAACTAGATGCATCTTCAAACACTTCCGGAGAATCTTAAAACAACTTAAACTTTAAAAAATACATGGCTGGGATCGAGACTGTATTTTATTTCCATTTGAAAGATTCACAGCGGCTTCTTTTAAATTTTTACCACTCATTTTTACAGTGCCCGGCTTTTTGTTTGGCACGTCAGAGCCATGGTATAATAATATAGGTATGGCATATACCATAGCATAGCACCAGGTATAGCATTCAGAGACACGTAGTGACGTCAATCGATGCTTAAGCAAGACCGAAATAAGTCATTTACAACAAGTTCGAACGAGACGGATGACGATGACGTCACTATGTGTTTGCTGAATGCTAGATCTTTTTTTTTGGATCGTGGTCGGAGCCAAGATTAAAGATACATAATGAGGTATTGCAATGTCTGGGCCTGCCTGTATAGTATGCCTCCGATGGAGCACACTTACCTAAAAGAAACCGATTCACCCGAGACTTAAAGACACTTGATAGCCGGGTATCTGACTCAATAGCACTATCTTTGTCTGTCTGTAGCTGATTAAGCGTCATGTGTCAGTCGAATTCCATCGGTGTAGAGATGACTCGCTTTATGCTTTACCTAAGAGTTGTCATAGCGTAATAATGGGTAATCCCATTTGACACTAAGGGCCACTTGCAGAAGGCTCGGATTATCTTTTTAACTCGGAATTAATCGCTCGGCAGAGATGAAACTGATATCTCGTCTTGCGCCACCAAGAGTTAGAAACTAAACGTAAGTTAAGAAAATATTATGACATTTATAGTGTTTTAACTCAGAGTTTATTAATCTTGCGTTTAAGACTTTAACGCTGTATCTTCTGCACGTGGGCATTAGAAATTGTTATACTAGAATCCTATCCGAATTTTAATTTCATTCTTACATTTGGATTACAGTGGTCTCTGCTTACCCCTACGGGAAAAATGCGTCACTATAATTATGTGTATATAGTATACATAATACATAATTATAGTGAAGCAGTGTATTTAGATTATACTCTTCATTTCACTATAAGCGGTCATTCCATTATCCAATCTGCAGTACGCTAACTGAGCTAGCGTGCTAAAATTGGATAGCGTTAGACTGCTAACTAGCAATCTATTTTTTTCTATTACACGAGCTTAGCCACACTGAGTTACAATAGTATACAAAATGAATAGTGTAATGTATACTTACTTCCCGACGTGCTATCTAAAATGTAATGCACTATAACCGCCTAGCCAGAGCATCGTACCGACTTCGGGAAACGCTTCAACTTTTATTACTTTTGGCACAGATTAAACAATAGTAAGCCAACTCTTGCTCCAAGCCAATGTTTCATACGATTTATATCGAAGGTAAAAAGCTTACTTTGAATTCTTTATATTTATGTTTTTACAACTAGCGACCCGCCCCGGCTTCGCATGGTACATATAAACCTCCTGTGAATAATTATCTATTGAATGCTGGAAATCGCATGAAAATCCGTTACGAGGATTAGGAGGAGTTATAAGATATACAGACAGAAAGCAGAAGCGACAGATGCAGAAATAGTCTTTGATTTATACTACACAAGTAGCTCAATAATAAGGCTCAACCTCCAGACATGATTCGCCATTTGACCGTCATTCAGATCGACTTCTCCAATTGGATCGCTCCAATTCGTTTATTCATTGATTATTTCGTCCTTAGTCGTTGTTGCCCTAGTTACCAGGTGACCTATGGCATTTGGGTTTAGAGTAACTCATAAACTTAAAATCTCACCTGTAGGTGAGTCAGCCCTGACAACGTGTGTGCAAAATCTCATGATGATCAGTTGAATAGGCACGGCGCCGGTGGGGTCAAGGCCGAAGTGCGGTAGTCGTCGCCGGTATTTGGACAAAGCGTTATTTTTTAATTAATAGGCTTTCGCCGCCAACATACCTGATGATAATGAGTGATGCGGCCTACGATGGAGAACACTTGCATAGAAGAAACCGATTCACTCGAGACTTGAAGACACCCAGACTAAAAGTGTCAGGGAACACACACTCTGGCAGAGTATTCCGCACTCTAGCGGTCCGTAAAGAAATGAGGAACCAAAGTGTTCCGTGCGTGTTGTTGGTATGTCGACCATAAAACGATGCCGCTTTTTTGTACCCTTGGTTGTTTTGTAGAAGAGCGGCCTAAAGAGAAGAAGGAGAAGGAGAGAAGGAGGAGGTAACACTTCCTGAAATGTATCCGATAAAAAACCAACAGACTAGCAACCTTGCCATACATTTTCATAAATGTATGCGTCCGCGGCTGCCGTGCCGTGCCGGGCCGGGCCAGGCTTTGCCGGGCCGTTCCGGCAAGTGGAAAACGCCAACAGCTCTCTCGTCTCACTCAAAACTCTCAGCATCAGGCACACATAAAACCATCAATTGGAAACTTTTCCCATCAGATTCCATCAGCCCGCTGTCTTTATTGCATCGCCCTTCCATCTCACGCCATAAAGCGCTTTATTCACCTTTTTACTACCCTCAAGTTGTTTAGAAAAGAAAGCTGCTTCGGGAAGTTTTAAAAGACACGTGGCCTTTGTTCTCTTTTGAAGAATGTTTCGTAAAATTGCCAATAAGAAAGTTTCAACTTAAAAGCTGGGCGTTTGACCGCAACTCTTTCTCGTTTTTTCGTGAACGGAATTTAGAAATTACTAGCTAACTAATTACACAGATATTTTTTTGTCTACATAGTTACTTTTGGAAATTATTCAAAATGGCGGTGAGAATCCGGACGAAAATATGGACAGAAATCGGGCATACAAAAGCATTATATAGCTATACTTCATCGACAGCGCTCTCTAACGCTCGCTAAGTCGATGAAGTATAGCATTTGAGTGTGGTGACAAGGTTGTAATAAAACACCAGCCTCACAAAAAAATCTTGGTTACTTTCAATACGATATTATTTATTAAAGTTTATCCCGTTCCCTTGCCATTAAAGCAGGCGCCACGTTACTCAGTCCGAATAAACCAACTTGTGTATTTACCGTTTTTCTTACATGCAAAGTAAAATTGTTGCGTGATATATTATCCCGTACTTACATTAAAATACATGGAGTGCCACCAACTTCGACCAAGCAACTCGGGCACTTTGACAAATTATCGCTTGTGGGGGAAACGAGCCGCCGACTTGGGACGACTTGGGACGACTTCGGGCTCCTTCGAGCCACTTCGGCAAGTCTTCGATCAATTTGCAATTTGGATAAGACGGTGCATGACGGTGTATCGGAGAGTGAATAATGAGTAGGTGTAGAATTATAGGGTTATGCGGAAAGGGTACCCTTAAGTGTCCTAAGCCGAAAGGGGCTAACTTTAATCATCGCTGTGAACAATTTATTCTATGGGATGAATCCTGGAATCGTGCACGGAAAAAAAAAATTAGCTGCTGTTACTAAATTTTAGTTGTAGTAGCAAATATCCTTTCAAACTATAGGGACAGCTAAGTTTTTTGTTAGCGTAGCAAATTGTTTTTAGCTGAACGAATTTAGCTGTTGCAGCTAACAATCTTAACAATACTTAGCAGTAGTTGCTAACAATCTTAACAATTAGCAATAGCAGGTAAATATTTTATCCTAAAGTAGTTAAAATATTTTGCTCTGATAGCTAATTTAAAACATTCGAATTTGTTTTGTTTATATAGATAACAAATTTAGTAAACTCAGTTAAGTAATTTGCAGTAACTGCAACTTGAGTGTGATTCTCCTAACAAAATTTTATTTTGAATAGTAGCTAAGCAGTCTTCGTCGTAGTCAACAAAACTTTGACAGTGTTTCGAAGATATTTGGTGCAGCAGCTAAGACATAGGCAGCAAAACCGATTTAGTTGCCACAACTAAACCATTTTTTTCAGTGTGAAAACATCTGTTTTATAGAAAAGTCTTTCTTTCTCGACAAAACAAAAAGTTGAAACTTTACATTTTAACCGCAATTCATTTTTTTGCAATCGGCACTTAAAGGATAATATTGTCAAGACATAGGTCCGTCTGTCTCACCCGATTATTAAAGCAAATCCTACAAGCCCTCCAACAAGTAAGTTAGTAGTATTTTTAATTTTTAAAAGTTAAGACTTGCAAAAATTAAGATTTTAATTCGATACCGTACACCTGAAGTGACCATTACATTACACCACCATGACCATTGCTTTTTATGTTTTTTTAAACAATATGTCGTTTGAGAAAACGTAAAAGCAATGGTCATTGCGTAGCATCCCACTCGCGTCATACGATCAAACTTAAAGGTGACATGACCATCACCACCACACTCAATTAGGGGCAAAACAGACAGAAAGGACGTAAGACGCTGCAATGTACTTTCACACAAAATGTATAGAAGAGACGCAACGCAACACATATAGAGAAGAAGGGACGGGACGCGAACGCTTCTCGTTTGCTATGAAGGTAACAATGTCTACGCTCCTTCCGTGCCTCCTCGACTCGTCTCCGCTCCGTCCATATCTCCTCCTCGTCCTACGTCTTATCTGTCCGGCCCGCGCCTAAGGCCTCTAGCAAACCCATAGCGACAAGAAACACCAACAAAACCAATTCAAGAAACAAAACACAAAACTAAGCCTATTCCGCAGTGAGAATGAACCCGGCAGACGACGGCCGCAGAAATGACTCGCGACTCGAAACTACTGTTGGATTGCTCACACACTGTTCAAGTTTCCTCATAGTCGGAGTTTCGGAGTTGCATAGCGTGAAACGACTTGCTGGGACATGGTAGGGATGCCCTGCATGACTCTGTTTTAGCCGGATATGGGCAAAATATGATTAATTTTTTTTGGCAAAACTCGGTAACATTCATGTTAATTCAATTGTTTTATCGATTTTCGTAGGATGTCATCGTTCTTATGCTCTATCGAGTAAATGTGTTTGGAATAATATTTAACCGACGAAACGGAGGAGGTTTACAAGTCGACGCGTGTATATATTTTTTTATGTGTGATCACGCATAACTTTTTACAGAGTAGTCCGATTACAATAATAATTTTTTTTATTGAAGTAATTTTCTAAACCTATTTTAAGGACGTAAAAACAATGAGGACTCGTAAGACGAACGTGAAGTCGTTATTAACTTCGACAGTAAAAAAAAGCTCGAAACTAAATAAAAGTAAATTGAGTGATCAAATTTTATCTGAACAACAGCTAGCACCGTTCTCGATCGATAAACTGAAGTTTCTAATCGACAAAATCTTGGATTCTGTGTTCAATTCGAACATAGTCGATTAAAACGATGTTAAACGTCAGCTTATCTATCAAATATAGACTGAGCAACACAGAACTGCTGAACAGTAAAAATAATCATAATAATAATAAATTCGGGACACATCCACACAAGGTCGCTTGACCCCAAACTAAGCAAAGCTTGTACTATGGCAGCCAGAGACTGATATCCATACATATATATTTTTAAATACATACATACTTAAATAGATATTTAACACACAATCCAAACACAAATGTTCATCACATAAATGTTTGCCCTAGGGTGGGAATCGAACGTATGCCCCCAAACTCAGAAGACAGGTTCACTACCAACTGAGCCACCAAGGCAATGTAAATACACTGTATTTTAGCCGGAAAAACATCACATTTTCGGACACTCCCGCGAAAGAATCCGGCAAGAATCAAAACCCAACCGCCTCTACATAAGTTCGGCGATGTAAACTCGAGACTGCTTGTCTGGAGCTGTTGTGCTTGTGGTTATCTCCAGCTAGATGAATGAACCCGGGGGATGGTGAGTATGGAGTGGACTTCAGATGGAACGGGAACTTTATCGTGCGGCGATCAGAAATGAGCATAGCATGTTCTCTACTAATCTACAAGTACAAAAAAAAATAAAGAGTTATTGAAAACGAGGTTACATTTCGTTTAGTAAGTCTCCCATTTGGTAAGCTTTCTAATGTACCTATTAAAATGCGTTTGGTGAAAGTTCTCCTTTCATTACTGGGTTTACGGAATGGTATACGTTTGGTAAGTATCCCATTTGACAAAATTTTAATGTGTAAATAATACGTTCGGTAAACATTATCTTGTATTACAGGATTTACGGAATGGTAACCGTTTGGTAAGTATCTCATTCATTTGGTAAGCTATGTACGAGTAAGTATGTACCTATTTAAATGCGTTTGGTGAACATTCTCCCTTCATTAAAGGGTTTACGGAATGGTATACGTTTATTAAGTATCCCATTTAGTAAGTTTTTAAAGTGCCTTATAAAAAAATGTGTTTGGTAATAATTCTCCTTTTATTACAGGGTATACGGAATTGTATACGTTTGGTAAGTATCCCATTTGGTAAGCTTTGAAACTGCCTTTTAATAAAATGCGTTTGGTAAAAATTATCCTTTCATTACAGGGTTTACGATTTTGAAAATTCTTTCACTAATGGAAAGCTACACAATCGCTGAATGACCCTGGATCATATTATGGACCCTGCGAGTAATACTACTACCAGATGAGCTAGTTATAAGTTAGTCGTGTTAGCGTATGTTGATGCTGGTTTTTCATTGCCTTGCCTTTCATTTGCCTTTAAATTGAAATTGTTTATTATTTATAGGTACCTACAGTGAAATAAGCTTCGCAAGTAGCTCGTGCAGACGTACAAGCAAACTCAGTGGGACAAACGGAAAAAAACCATTGGTCCCTGCGGTAACAAAGGCAGGTGACCAGTGGGAACTACCTAATTGATAGTTGCCGTTGGTCGAGTGGTCAGCCTGCCTTAAGGTACGAGTAGTTCCGAAATTCGTCGATCAAGCAAAATCGGTCAAGATCAGAGATTGTGGTCAAGCGCAAAGTATTCTCAGATAAAATATCAGATATATCCATGTTACCTTTTTTCACAAAAAACCTATCAAACCGCTCATAATATCTTCACGGACACATCTTATCTAAAGTCCCATTCACATAAATACCACATCCGAACTCCAAGGGCCGTATAAAAGCAGGACAAGTCGAGGATCCCTCCAGCTACCCTCAAAGTTCTGTCCCAATATCACGGTCGGCGGCACTTGAGCGATTCGAACCGTGTTTTAGATATCTCACTTGTCACAGTTTTATTGCTCCTCGAACAAGTTTCGATCTTTTTGGGAAGTTAGCTTTGTATTACGGCCGATACCTGAAGACGATCGATGAAAGGCGGCTATTTGACATTTCATTAATGATCGTACATTTTCTCGCGCGGATTTTGTCTTAGCAGTGATTCGTCTTTAATTTGGATTAGTAACTCATTCATAGATATTTTTAACCCCAGACGCAGAAACGACGAAAGCCTCTAAAGTTATCTACAGAGTAACAAAGTGCAATTTCAATATTTTTTTATGACCGGTGCACTTCTTTAATAATTCTTAAATAACATAAAAATGTCTCTTGTATTATTCATAATTTTAAAAGCAATTGATGTAGACAACCTCTGTATGTAAAGGGATTTTGGTTTTGCTTTGTCTATCTTTTAAATAAATCAGTCAAAAGCGACCACTTACCAATGCGGATATATTTCATAGCTCTATCGTCTCTTAAGGACGTTTTTTGTAAATCACGAACATAATAAATAATAATAAATTCGGGACACTTCCACACACGGTCGCCTGACCCCAAACTAAGCAAAGCTTGTACTATGGCTGCCAGAGATATACTTAGATATTTTTAAATAGATACTTAAATACATATCAACACCCAGACATAGAACAAACACAAATGTTCATCACATAAATGTTAGCCCTAGGTGGGAATCGAACCCACGCCCCTAAGTTCAGAAGGCAAGTTCACTACATAGGGACGGAGATATAGTTCATTGCCAAATTTTATCATAATCTGATAAATGGTTTCAAAGAAATTTGACAAGCGCGTTTGTATGGAAAATTCAGAGCGTCGCGAAACCCCTGCTTGGTGATTGTATAGCTATTTTTTGGTGAAATATTTTCTAAATCAGTCTCATAGTTCCGGGGATTCCTCCTAACACAATTATTCCGCCACGCTTTAGCTGTATCACCACCGTATCTGAGTCAATCTTTAGTAAATGAACTACAATTTTTAACCTTAAGCTAACGCGAAAGAATATAGTTTTCTGAGGCATTTACAGAACCGCGCTTTTCGTATTTTCAGTGGGTGTTGGAGTGGGCGAATTTCCTAACTGGAAAAGCTATTGAAGAGAAAAATAGAAGCTAATGGGAATAGTTATTTTAGGAATAACGGTCTAAAATAGGTTTTTTCCACCTAACTTAGGAAACCAATAGTATTGTTACGCCAGTCGCGGCCGATGATGAAATTGTACGGTAATCTTTGGCGATGTTGTTTACAACTACCGATAGGTAACGCAGATTAGAAAATAGTGGCCGCTCGAGTCGCGCGCATCCCATTATTAAAATCCGGAACAAAAGAAATCTTTCTGGAAAGCAATTATTGTGCACCGTTTTTATGATGTTTTTATTTATTGAAAAATAGGGTGTTTACTTCAATCTTTTGTACTGTCCGAATGTTCTAGATTGAACGCGTGGCTCCGCGTGATAAACAACTTTTTATGTGTTTACGCTATTGTTTAATCGAATGTTCTGGATATCTTAAATTGTATAAATACGCGGACGACCGAAGACTCGGCAGTCAGTTTTGATTACGCGTTCAAAGTGCTAACATCGAAGTAATTGTACGAGTAGTGTTCAGAGTGCTATAGTGCAAGTGTCTAGTGTAGTGTAACAGTGTTTGTGTGTGTGTACTTGGTGAATAAAGTGAATCTTCGGATACATCGACGTTTCATTCCTTTTATTCTGACCCAGCTCGTAACAGTATAAATGTTCTTTAGCAAACAACAAAACATCACTTCATTTGAAGAAACATGCCCATTCATGTAGAGGGTTTTACAATTCTTCCTTCTATCTTTATTCTTAGTTTGTCAAATTTTTGACTCGATCAAAAAAGACAAAACACTTTATAAATAACTATTCCGAGGCTAAACAACGTTTAATGGGGTCAAGTGTTTAATTTGTGATTCAAAAAGTTTCGTATAAAACATGTTTATTTTTGTTTCCGACATTTTTTTGTGAAATAACTTTTTTGGCAAATTTTTCTATCTCGTTCCATCCTAGAATTTCAAAATGTTAATTCTACATGTGACAGGATATACCTAATATTACACAGCAAAGTTTTTTTTAATGTTTGTTTAGGTCCACGTTTGACCACAACACACCTGATGGAAAGTGACGATGCGGTCTACGACCTCATGGGCAAGCATGGTCCAACGCTTGCCCATGAGGTGCCTATTCACTCTTGCCTTGAAGAGACCCAGGTTGTACATATTCTAGGTAGTTATTTTCCCAAGACCTGTTGCAGAAACCCATAGAAACTTTCCTCCAAGCTGTTACATACACAGTGGCGACTATTGTTCAATCTGCCACCGAGTCCCGTTCACGCGTCATTACGTCCAATTCAACTTGTAAGAACGGATTTAACTCGTGTAAGTTCAACTCCAAGTTGAAGTATGCGTGTTTGGAGTACGATTATATTTAGTGTTAACTGTTTATTAGTGTAAAGGAGTGTTTACATTAGAAGGTTTAGTCGCGCAACGAGTAAGGACACTAACCATAAAGGCCTGGCTACATGCGGCGTCTTGCATGCCTAAACAATTTATGCAAAAGTTGGTACAAATTTGAACAGAGTGAAGTATGCCTGTTTGAAGCACGACTGTGTTTAATGTTAAGTGTTTATTAGTGTAAGAGAGTCTTCAGATTAGGAGGTTTAGTCGCGCGACGACTAGGGACCCTAGTCATAAAGGCCCGGCTACCCGCAGTGACTTGCATGCGCAAACAATTTGTGCAAAAGTTGGCAGAAATGTAGTTTTTGTTTTATTTTTTGACATGATGCACTTGTGTGGTGTCCACACGACAGCGATTTGCATGCTCAAACAGTTTACGCATAACATTGTAGCGAGATCCCGGCCCGGCTAGTTTGTAACCCCAGACGCGAAAACGACGGGGTGTTATTAGTTTGACGTGTCTCTCTCTCTCTCTGTGTGTGTGTATGTGTGTGTGTGTGTGTGTGTGTGTGTGTGTGTGTGTGTGTGTGTCTGTGGCATCGTAGCTCCCGAACGGATGAACCGTTTTATTGTTTCGGAAAGGTGAATTAGTCGGAAGTGTTCTTAGCTATGTTTGATGATAATCGGTGTCGGGTTTTTTTTCAAATGTTTGATTGTTACTTGTGTTAGATATCCGCCCCGGTGAGTATAGACGCCAGGGACACCGGGGCCGATGAAACTAAGTCGGCTTTGAAAATGCAAGACCACGCCGTCATCTGTCAGACTTGTTAGTCCTCAACTAAACAGACACGGTCAAAACGAAGGTATAGCGCACAGCGAGCTGTCATAGATTTTGCATAAACTAATTTTGAAGCGGCACTGCGCTTCCGTATACATACGCCTTAGCGACCGCAGCGTTTTTGTGATGGTACAGCTCTATAGCTGTTAGTGTCGCTGCCGCGAGCCTAACCCGATTATGTGAGATGGCCCTAATAGTTTTCAAGGTGTAAGTTGATTACTAAAAAAAAAATGAAATATCGTTGCTTTAACATTAGACATTCTTTTAGTATTTTTCTTTGTAATGCTATTGTTAATAATAATATTGATAGTCTAACGAAGCAAATTAGAAGGTTTAGTTTATGTCCTGTAATAAAGACTTATTTCATTATAACAGATTTTTTTGATTGTCTTAATTTTTACAATAGGTACATGAAACTTAAAAACCAAGGTGCCGCCGGCAGCGGGGCGAAGCCCAAGCTACCCATGGTTAGGGCTGCAGAGTGAGAAACCTCCTGACACTAAGGCACGTGTCTAGGATCACTGCCGACTGTATCTGGCCCGTGATGCAACCGTCTAGCAAGAGCCTCTTGAGGAGTTGGTCGAGGCTCTTCGCTGTAAGACCGTTTACCGTGACGACTATCGGGACAATGATCGTCGAATCAACATCCCACATGGCGGGTACCTCATGAGCCAAGTCAAGGTACTTGTTAGCTAGATTATTCTTAAAAGCACTTACCACAGTGATAGGATAGGCCGGGTTGATGATGGTGTAGAGCAGGATTTTGTTGGGGCGCGGAGGGGGCTCGCGTTTACGCCGCGGCTCGCTCGGCATGTAGTTGTTGCCATTACTCTGTAACAACAAAAAAATAATACATATAACATACATACATACACTTTTTTCCATAGGGGTAAGCTGAAATCACTTCTCTCCACTTGCTATGATGCTAGCTATCTTTCGCTTCTTCTACTTCCACGAGTCCCTTCATACATGCTCGTCGGTTACGGGTACTCCTGACCTGGCTTTTTTTCAAAACGTCTTGGATTTGATCCTGATACGTTTTCCTAGGTTATGTTTACTGCAATACTGTGTACAGAGATCTTAATCTCTTCTCTTCTTTACAAAGTATAAAACAAAGTCACTTTTCGCGTCTGTTTGTCTCTCTGGCTGTATGTCTGCTAACTCCGCCTAAACCACGCAACGATGTTGATGCTGATTTCACCATCAGCCAGACTTTTTTTGAAGGTTTATAGGTATCGTGCAAAGCCAAGGTGGGTCGCTAGTCAATAATATAATAATTATACGCGTCGATTTGAGAACTTCCTCTTTTCTTCTTTTTTCGTCGGATAAAAAATAACCAATCAGCTCAGCAAAATTTTAGTAATTATCGTGGAACTTGTACACAACGTTTTCCGCCATCCTTTTTGACAAACACTTGCAGTATATGTAATGAGTTCTACCCGCGATAATTTACTCTGAGTTTGATAACTATTAAATCAATTTATGAAACAGATTTTACCAATCCACCAATTAACTATCCAAATTATTATTATTATATAAGGGAAAACATTTTAACTGATCACATTGTTTGCATCTGTATGCGTAACCACTGTAACAAGGCAAGTAAACACAGCACACTTAGCGAATTCCTGGCTTGCGTTTTGAGAAGGTGTTGTTTGAAAACCTACCTTCTATAGGTAGGTATTAGGTACTTATTCTAAGGTTCCAAGATTTGAAACAAACATAGGAGTGAAGCTAAATTCAACCGTTTAAAAATCAAAAGACCTCTCGCTCTTTATTTCCATACGTTGGTATTTAATTATCCTAATTAACACGTATAGTCGATGTTCTTCGCTATTTCAAGCCGTGTAATTAATTAGAAATTCACAAGGGATTAAATCAGGAATTATCTCTCTTCATCCCAGCGACGACGTGGTAATCCCGACTCAATCCGTAATTATTACATGCATTTTAGATACTCACTACATACTCACAAAACATACACACAATATCTATATACACACAGCGTTAAATACATATCGATTCTGATACATAATAGTTAACATTAATTGATCAACTAAAGCCCACCATTCACACCCGTACCAATCCGCCGGATTAGTCGCTGGCGGCAAATCCGCGGGCAAATCTGCGGCTTGCAGCTCGCGGACCAATCCGCCGCTCGCCGTCGAAGAAGCGAGCGCCGCGCCGAGCCCTCGCCGAGTTTACGCGTCTGGTCGCTCGTATAGTGTGTGGGCGACTTTCCGGGCGATGACGACCGATCCCTCGCCGCCTAGCGCGCCTGAGCGCTCGTGTAGTTTGGGCGATGACGGATTTGTCCACCGATTCGTACGGCGCGGTGACGGCTCGCGGCTCGTCTAATGAATGGCGGGCTTAAGAGCGCTCGGTGGATTAATGTGTGTTGTTTATAAATTAAACCAGCTACGCTCATACAATATTTCATACAAAACATGGCACACGCATACATGCAACCTTAACATAAAACTGACCATGTCGAGGGACAAAGTAACTCTCTCTCTATGTTTACGAATGGCCAGCAGCTTCAAACACACAGCGCTAAGATTGGCCATTTTAGAACAATTAAATTGTAATAATCTTATTTTCTATCTTAATTTTTCTTTTAATTTTAAATTTAGAATGACTCTTTCAGTAAATGCTGCGTACACTCGAAGCCAACGAATGCCGAAGAATACGCTGCGTCTCGTTTCGTTTCAATAAAATAAAACGAGACGCAGCCTATAGCTGGCCTTCGTTTGCTTTGGTCTGTACGCAGCGAAAGAGGAATTCATACGATCTGTTGACGGGTTGTAGTCTGTCAGATTAAGCGGCAAGCTAGACAGAAAGGACGTAAGACGAGGTCGAGACACGAACGGAACGCAGACGCGGCGTCTCTTCAATGTTATTTTATGAATGCAAAATATGTAGAAAAGACGCAACACATACAAAGACGGGGCACGGACTTGACGCTTATCATTTGCATTTAAGTGCCTGGCTCCGCTCCGTCCGTGTCTCGTCCTCGACATCTTTTCTGTCTGACCAGCACCTAACATTAACGCAGTGAATTCTTCACGAAGTACGATGTCTCTTACATAGCAAGTAAAACCGCAGGACGAACATACTCACCATAACATGCATCGAATCCACTTGTAATTCAACACAAGCTCGTGAAATTAGGGATATAACTAAATTACACTGAGACTCCGCGCTTGTTTACCTACAGATTGTATCGCGAAATCGTGACCTATTTTGAAAATACACGTTTATAGCTCAGATCAACATAGAGAATAAGATGGCGCACGGCGTATGATTTAGGTGAAGCCAAAACCATCCAAAAACTACGCTACTGTCGTATATGTACACAACACTCACACTTTGACGCAAAAAAACTACGCTACTCGGTCATTCTTACCTCGACATTATGAGCATTTGTTTAAGGTATAATTTCGTGTACATAAATATACTAGTGCATTAGAAGTGTGGCCAGGACTACATTTTGAGGTTCTTTTTAAAAACTGTGCAGTTTTTTCACAAGTCAATTTTGAAAAAGCCGTAAAAAAATATTAAACTCTTCCAAATATGTGCAGTTTTGGAATATTAAATCGACTAAGGTTGTATATTAGAACGGAAATGGCTAACGTACATAGAGTTTGGGAATGAATATTAGTTTTCGTGCAATTGTAAAATAATGTTTTTGTTGGCAACATTACCACGCACACAAGTTTAAAAAGAAGTGGCTTCAGCGAGATATAGCGCAGTGTTCCATCTTTTCCTCTAGGTTGATCTGAGGTTTATAGTTAAATCGTTTTAGATGGCGCTTCATGCCGCAACTTAGATTATGCTACAATCGCTAACGCTCGAACTGAAGCTGCTGATTGGACGACTTGACAATAAGATTTAGTCCAATCAGCAGCTAACATGTAAGCGTAAGCGAATATACAGATAAAAAACCAGCAAAATGCGAGTCGAACTCGCGTATCAAAGGTTCCATACAAACCTGTAAGTATATAATTGATTTTGTTACAGCTTAAAGGTGTTTTAAGGTATAAAGGCTGAAAGGAACTGAGTATCCTAACTAATATTATAAATGCGAAAGTGAGTTTGTTCGTTTGTTTGTTTGTAACGCTTTCGAGTGTCAACTACTCAACCAATCGTCTTGTCTTGTCTTGTCTCTTGTCTTCTGTATCTTGTCTTGTGTCTTGTCATAAACGGCTGTATCTTTTGATTGCGTTGGCTCAGACGTTAGATTTTTTTCACACCTCCAAGAGACAGTAGACCTGAATATTTGATATGAATTTCAGCTTGTTACTGCCACGCGTCTCTGAGAAAAAGGACCTTGACAGACAGACGGACAACTAAGTGATTCTATAAGGGTTTCGTTTTTTCTTTTTGAGGTACGGAACCTTAAAAATAACTTTGAAGCGATTGCAACTTGTCCGTGCAACAGGGCCGTGGTAACGAATTTCTGTCGGTCTGTTTTCGGATGGGTGGCTGTTGCTGAAGAACCAGATGTAAACTCAAGGCTGTACCGCAAAAAACATAAGAGTTTAAGTTTTCCAAAGACGATGTCTTGGAAAACCTTAAACGGATAGAGCGAAGTAGACGAGAAAAAAAAATAGGCCTTCTTACCAAGTTACGACTACGTAAGAGACCCGTCCTGAAAGAGAGAAAGGGCTGCGTAGTTAAAACAAGAAACCTGAGTCCGTTCGTTTGCCATGGTGACATTGGTGACGCACGGTGTCACGAATTTCCAGTAAACTTATTAACATTTTCACATATTAACAAGGCTATAAACACTTTCGCATTTTCATCAGTTTGACGTGTGGCATTTGACTTCGGTGTCACTGCGAATTTCGATCTACCCCCACAAATCAGGCATTCAAGTAAAACTTTGCGTCATGGACAACCTTCCAGTCTTTTCACCTGTCTAAGCATTCATGTCTCATTAATGTATTAAAACTATCTGAATATTCATTAGTATCCAGGGTATATAACCTGAGGAGTATTCTCTCATCATTCATTCCAACATCTACCGTCATCCCAGTAACATCAAGCATCTTCAGTGAATTCAAAAGTTCCAGTCTTCAAGCATCATGAAGGTACAACTGTTCCTCTGTTTCCTCATAGTCTTTGTGTCTTATTCTTCTGGAGACCGGCACTACTGCGGCAGGGTTCTCTCGGAAACCTTGAACTATCTCTGCGAACAGGAGTACCTAGTGAAGAGATCTATGTCAGCCTACAATAGACCTCAAAGCTTTGGAATTAACGATGAGTTTCCATTGAAAAGACCTGTGCCGAGTCCAAGAATTCAAGCTCCAAGCAAAGAAGACTATTCTTCATCAAGCAATAACGCACTTCAAGCTTTTGGAAATAATGCCGCATTTTTGTTGAAAAATTCCGGGCCTAGTGCCAGGATTGAGACTCCTGGCAAACAAGTTCATTTAATGAAGAACTCAGAGCAAAATCCTTTGGGATTTGAAGGGTATGGGAACTCCATAGAGTCTCAAAACAGCTGGCCTTGGTTTGGACAGCAAAACGCTCTGGCCCTGAACAGCGCCAGAGGAAAAAGGCAGGGCATTGCTGACGAGTGCTGCGTAAAAGCTTGTTCCATCGACGAACTCCTCTCTTACTGTTAATTCCGAAAATGACCAGCTTTCGTATTTATGATTTGATGCATTGTTTGTGAAAGATAAATGTGATCAATAAACTTAGTCAATGCTTAATTGTGTTCATTATTCCGAAATGCTACACCAAACCTTTAAACTTTTTTGTTTTATTTATTACTAGCTGCGCCCTGCGGTTTTACCTGCCGTTAAAAAGTATCCTATGTGCTATTCTAGACTATAATCTATCTCTGTGCCAAATTTCATCCAGATCTGCTCAGCCGTTCTGGCGTGAAAGAGTAACAAACATCCATCCATCCATCCATCCATTCTTTCAAACTTTCGCGTTTATAATATTAGTATGAAGTTTTAAAAAACAAGTTCAAAAAATTAAAAAGTTCAGTTTTCAAGCCCAGCATATGTATCCACAAGAATTCAGAAACGTTTCCGTTCGAATTCAAAAAGTTTTGCTCTAAAATTATTCGAATATCAGTCCATTTTATTAAGTTTTTAACGTGATTAATTCTTCCGATCGGATGTCTACTTGATTACCTATTCCAAAAAGATTAGTTCTATAAAGTTTAAAAGAGGAACTTTTTCTTACTTGTGATCTTATTACGATTAATATTAAATACTAAAACTAATTTATCACTAGCAAAACGGCAAAAAAAAATGAAATTCTAGACGCCGATCTCATGTTACCATCAAATATGATTTACGATTTTTAACTCTGGAAAATCGTGGTTACCGCCTCTTAACTATCAAAACTGACCCTAAGCAGTGGGTAACTAAGTAGGTCTGTGACGTCACCGGCGTTCCGACGAAGTAGTACAGTTTGTAAACGCGCATCTGCACATTTTGCACACATTTTAGTCGTACATAAATCTGCATAAGTGACATACTCGTCACAAGCCAATTCGTCCGAACATCTTGTACGCAAATAGAAGCGCATCTTACCCTCATCTCCGGCTAAGGGCTGTCACAAAAACTGGAGAATATTTAAATATTTTATGTAAAAGATGTTAGATAGATTAGGTTAGGATGCGAAAGTAAATTTGTTTGGTAGTTGCTTGTAACGCTTTCACGCCTTAAACTCTCAGCCAATCATCATAAAATTTTCCATACACGTTGTCAGGTGTACAGAAAACAACATACATACTTTCGAGCCGCAGGTGACACCGCGGGGCGGAGTTAGTTAGGATTATTATAAAATTTCACTATCGGCAAATAAAAAAAAGTTAGTTTTTTTTTAATTAGAGATCACGTCCGTTATAAGAAATAGAAAAAAAAACGTACAAATCGCGAAAGTTTAAAAGAGTTGAACTTTAAAAGATATCCACATCCACACTTAGATTATACCCACGAAATCCCCCATTCGCGGCCGTTTCTCTACTTACACAGACGTAATATCTACTTAGACGGCGCGAGTGAACAAAGTTAGCGTGTCAATTTCCGATCTAAGTTTGATTTTAGCGCCAACTAGAGCGCCGTTTTAGCCGTTAGAGCGAAAAATAATATCAAATTTCAAACATTGATTTAAATAAATATGATCTCCATCATACGATAATATAATGTGGACACATATGTCCAAAATATTTTGACATTGACGTTCATAAGTGTTTGAGTATCAACTCTAATTGAATAAAAACATTTTGACTTTGACAAAAACAAAATTTATTGGGACATAAAAAGGAATGTATACAGGTATTTTTTATTACAGAGGCTCCCGAGCTAGTCAAATACTGTGTGTCTGGAATCAGTGGTTTCTACTTATAAAACATTCAGAATCAAGTACTCAATTAAAATTAGAAGTATGAAGACTCAATTACTATTTGTACCGAATTAATACAGAAAAAAAAATTATATGTTACTCGTAGCTACAAAATTCAAAACAGAATAATTACACAAGCAAATAACGTGCACACGGCTGCACTTCCATTGTATGAAACGTTTTAATCATTTTTATTTATTTTATTTATTTATTTCGTAAAAAAAATTGAAAAACAAAAAGTATTGAAAAACGGATCAGTTTGTACCAAAACTCTTATCGCTACACGCACTGACACATTTCTTTATGCAAGCTTTAAAATAATTAATGACAAAGGCAGGAAAATAAGCAGACAGTAACATATGCTGCTTATTTTGCTTGCACTTGTTTGAATTTCTTCTTTCTTTTTTGTCTCATTATACGAACTTTTTCCACTTCCGCCAAGTAGCCACTAGTATTTATAGATATTACCTAGTTGTAAGCCAAAATTTGTGAGACTGTAATTTATTTATTATTTGAAAAAATAATGCCCCTAATTTTCTTGCCTGTTCTTCTGAGAACTCTATCCGAACAAGGCGGTCGAAGGCAGTCGAGTCAATTTTAATAACTTTGAGGTTCATAGGTGTATTTTTGATACCTAAGTTGAATGAAAACATTTTGACTTTGACTTTGAGGTACATTTTGAGGAGGTTTACGAGGAGGAGAAACGAGACCGTTTCTACCGTTTTTTATGAGTTTAATCATGAATTATTTAAAACTATAGTGTAACAACTAGAAGTCAACTATTTTGACGCTTTGTTATTTTGACGGTTTGCTATTTCGACGGATTGCGATTTGCATAAATTTGACCGATTGCGAATTTGACCATTTGCGACGAAACGTTTATCATGGTAGGTATTCAAAATTTGTCACGCTCGCTATATGTAAAACTTGACGCGCATTTCGCGTGAAACGAGAAAAAAGTACTAAGAAAGTAGTACCTGACTTGACAGAGTAGAGTTGATATAGAGCCCCGTGATCTTCAGAGCGCAACTCAAAAATCTGTAGTTTGACAACCCTATCAGTTGCAATACATCAAAATGGCGAAGTGCGTCCAATTATACGCGCATAACGTCAAAGCGGTTCGCTCATTACACATTTGTGCTTGGTTTGTAGTCACTCAAGATGAGTAAGACACGAAGCAGCTGGAACTTGAGTGGCAGATACACATAGACATCTATCTCTTTCAAGCATCACAAAAAAAAAGAAAAAATATCATTTCCAAACTACATTTACGAAATACTGTAGCTAATCATCACATTTCATCAAGATCGGTTTAGCCGTTTAGCCGTGAAAAGCCTGCATACAGACAAAGTTACATTCGATTTTATAATATTAGTAAGTATGGATAGCTATGGATAATGATGAGTACAAAGATATCCTAGAATATGTCCTTCGTTTAACAGTACAAGGTGTAAAATACATTATCCCGACCCATACGATACAAAGTATGCATACTTTACGATACGACACGTAATTAAAAGAAAAACAAAAAATCCGGCTGCCGTTGTACCCTATGTCACTTCCACTATCAAGCAGATTCAAATGACACCTCACATGTCGAAATACATCAAGCTGTTTAGGCTATAGGCCGTGCCAAAGAAACCTCATACTTAATACCCACATGCATACATAAATATACAAACACTCGAAAAACATAACCCTCCTTGCACAGTCGGGTAAAAATACCTAGTAACTATATTTATAACACCGCCCAAATCCCAAAATAAGCCCGTTACATTATTCATGAATAAATTTAACATTTTCACATGTCATTTCGGGAGTTAATGCATTCGTGATGTTTACTTAGCTTTTAAGCCATGTGTGGAAAAGTCCAAAGGATTTTAGTAGACGTTGGTTTTATAGGTGACTTCAACTTATTTTGGTTATTTTCGCCTGACTCTGCAAAAAATGAATGTTTTGTTTTTATCCTACTAATATTATAAACGCGAAAGTTTGTAAGAATGGATGGATGTTTGTTTCTCTTTCACGCCAGAACGGCTGAACAGATCTGGATGAAATTTGGCACAGAGATACATTTTAGTCTAGAATAGCACATAGGATACTTTTTAACCGCGGGTGAAACCGCGGGGCGCAGCTAGTTAGGATATAAAACCGTACTTTGTGAATGTATCTATATTTTTCTGTGTTTGTAGTTTCTTTTTGAGATGGCGATAATAAGTTATTTATGTGTGTAGAATTGTGTGTATAAATTATAAAGGTTTGTAAGTGTTTGTGAGTATGTTCGCTAGTTCTTCACGCTCAATGAAGTCGAATGAAATTTAGCAAGGAGATAGATTGTACTCTGAAATTCTGAATTAAGGTCCTTTTCCTGTCATGCGGATTTCCACCCGCGCGCGGATGTAGTCCGTATGCGGGTGATAACATGCTCCTGGAGGGCTATTCCTGCGCGTGAGACGAGATGAGATTTTATCTTGGTCACTCTCATACCTATGACGTTTCAAACGAGAGCAACAAGGACGAAAAAAGATGAGATGAAAATTTCAAATCTCCGAATAGGGCCACTGGCCACACGCAGGACAAACATTTCGTTAGTCGCTGCAGTATCGTGCGTGTCGCCAGTGACTAGTGTGTCGGCGTACTATGACCATGCCTGTGTCCCGAGTCACCATTAAAACAACACTGAAGGCAGAAGAACGCCGCCCGCATATGGTTAGCACGCACGCGGGCTGCACGCCCGCAAACAATCCGCGTTCCACGCGCGTGCTGCCCGCATGATAGCAAAAATATGTATGAAATGATAGGATGCGGGCAGCCCGCATGCGGACTAGGTCCGCGAGCGGGCGGCAAACCGCATGACAGGAAAAGGGCCCTTAAACATAAACTACTTTTAAACATTTAATCCAAAAAAGAATTTACAAGTTTCTGCAGGATTGAGGTAAAACAGCCGGGCACGATTAGTACGACTCAGGGTATAAACATACTCCGCCAGGTATAGCATTCAGTAACACGTAGTGACGTCAATCGATGCTTAAGCAAGACCTAAATAAGTCATTTACAACAAGTTTGAATGAGATGGATGAGGATGGCGTCATAAATTGTTTTTACTAGTGTATTTAAGACTTCCTCCTACCTACCTACACGTACTTATCTACCTGCGATACACATGAGACACGTATATTCAATACAGAGTTGCAACCCCCCGCCCTCATCCCCCTCCGCCCTCATCCATTACCAAACAAAACGAAAACGTAACAAACAAATTACCAAAGAAACGACGCGTTAATTAAAATACAACATCCGGGTTTTTAAAAAACACAGATCGCATAAAAAGAAGAGTCGCCAGAAAATTAAAGGGTTCAGTAGGTTTCGCTTATTTTTTATAGAGAAACGTGGATTTCTTTTAAAATAGTTACGCGTCCGATTCTAATGTAACAACAAGCTTGTGTAGCCAAATCACTAAATATTGAAATGACAGTGCTGATTCTTAAAAACTACTTTTTTTAAACAAAAAATAATACCCAGCCGAGAATTGAACTCGGATCCTAGGACTTTTAACCCTTTGCACGTGTAGTGGTTACGCCAGCCACTCATATACTCCGCTATTTTTGAACAAGCAACACTGTAAAGGCTAATTCTCTACACTCTCTTCATCATGAAAAAATTAAAAAAACTTTTACTATTGCACTATCTCTGAAACCGCATAACAAAAATCAGCCACTCCATTTGTCGCCAGTCAATTATTATTTTTTTGTATGAAACAGCCTGATTTTTGTTTTGTGATTCCAGGGTTGGTCACAAAGTTAAAGTTTTTGGCAATGATGTATGTGTACAGGATCAGCCTTTAAATGTTTGCTAGTATATTAGAAATAGTGATGTAAAACCCCATTCTTCTATTAATGGTTAATTGCAAACTGTCAACTTCACCTCCGCTACACATCCGCGGTTAGCGCCAGTATGGCGGTCAGGTGAAATCTTTGACGTTGACAGGTGTCTCGCTTAGAAATTGAACGTCCTATCAATAAATGCCATATCCTCTTTGCATTGGCTCCGTGAAAAAACCGATTAAGTACATGACAGGAGGATAAATAATGGGGCCCATCTGGTTGTGACGTCACAGTGCGTTTGGCGAATGGGAACAAAAAACCAATGGTGTATTGTTTGTATTTGTTTTTGTGAGCATTCAGGTGAATGGCGCCCGTGAAACTCTTCACAGAGCGCGCTGTTGAATTGGGAAGTAGTAAAATAAATGTAGTATACCCTCTTACTCTACTTCATACAGTTACACTTACACTAAAGTAGTAACACGGTATGCACTACTTATAGAGTAATACTAGTGGCTCTATGACCTCGCGGCTGACGTTTGTCTTCTTCTACAGGTCGCATTCTTGAACCGATTCTCGTGAAATTTTGTGCCAGGTTCGATAATTTATCAATTTTTATTGCCATGTCTGTTTTTGGATTTTTTTCAAAAATGTTCTAGAGAATCAGTTCAGAAATGCGACCTGTAAAGGCAGACAAATTTGCGGAAAGAGATCTTGACAGAGATCCAGGCAGAAATAGAACATACGAAAGCATTTTTGTCGAACCTGAAGAGTAGACGCTTCGCTAGCTATCGTTGGCTCGGTCGATAAATGTAGTATACTCCCTTACCTAGTTTACTTCTTAGAGGTCGTTCTAAAGCCTACCATACACGAAGAGACCAAACTGAACCGGCAAACCTGTGTCAGTTCGGAATGAACGTATTAGTGCACAAAGCGGATCATAACGCGATGGCCTTCCGCCCGTTCCATCCATACACGGATTTAGGTCCGGTCAGGCGAAACGGAAGGTAAAACTTCTCGTGTTTGGTAGCTTTAAGATATATTTGATGGCACTTTGCGCCTTTCATAGTGACGCGGTGACGTATTGAAATCTTTGGATATTCCGCAAGTACTGGATGTAGTCAAACCCAGCCGACGGCACGCACCACTTTGTCCATTGCGTGAACATATGTGCGTATTGTATGTCACCTGCTACATGACTGGAGCCCGGTGTATGGCGTGAGGCTCGCCCCCTGTCACATTTGGGAGTGAATATCGTCCGTCGAAGTGTGAGTGTTGTATTACACCTCTGCCAGCCCCCTCGGGCTTGAGAGGCAGGCCTTCTCCAACTACAATCTCTTTTACCCCGTACATTAAATCATGCTGCAATCTAAAAATCTAGTTAAATCAGGCTGCAATCGCTTTTACCCCGTACTTTTTACCCCGAAAAATGAACGGTTACTGTAGGAACGCGACAAGCAAACCGCGGGGCGCAGCTAGTTAGCTATAAACCCGCCTTTTGTGACTATCTCTAATGTTTTCATGTGTTTAAGTTTTCTTTTTCGGGGTTGACACCCCGACAAAGAATAAAGTATAAAACAATAAAAATAAACTTATAAAGAGACTTCGATGTCAGCCTATCGAAGTAAGTTTAGCCGTAAAACTGTTTTAATGCAAAAGTTTCATCACATATTTCCGAAATAAAGATTCTTTTACTCAGATTTCTGAAATAGGTGTGACTTTTCCCAGCACGTATTAGTTACTTTATACAAGTAACATTATCAGAAAAAGAAAAAAACGAAATCCTTCCAGCTGTTTAGGCTGTAGCCGTGCCAAAGTAACCTTATACATACATACTAACATACATACACTCGAAAAACATAACTTGCGCAGTCGGGTAAAAAATGTACAACTTTCTAGCTTTTAAATATGCGTTGACTGAGTAACCTGTGAGCCGCTGCTTGCTTGCCTCCACTTCGTCCCCGTATACATGTGTTTTAAACTAGCTTTTACCCGCGACTTCGTTCGCGTTTTTTTTAGTAATATTATAAGCAAAAAAAGCTTTAAAAACCGAATTACCGTCAGGCTGTCATCCTACACACATTATAGATTTTTGTTGATATTTCAAAAACAGCTTGACCGAGTTCGATAAAATGTATATGGGACCACTTTTAAAGTATGATCTACAAAACGAAAAAAGAAACATTTAAATCGATTTACAATTAGCGAAAAAATAACGGAACGTACAGAGAGAAACAGAGAGATAACTTCTTTTTGGTAGTCGTTTAAAAATTGTATCCAAAAACCTTCCTCATGTTTTACTGTAACTAATCTACCGAAACTTACTAACTGTACTTCAGATAAAAATAAAACTAGGAAAGCGATCGATAGTAAATATTGGACGGAAACGTAAAAATTGAGTTCGGGCCTCCGTAATCGCATCACCAAGGTCTGGAGACTTCAGGATTAGGAGGTCAGGCTTAGGCTGTGTATCCACCGGAGATCTACGAGGAAGATAAGCGATGAGCGAGAAAAAATATCCATCAACTAGCTTTTCGCTCGTCTAGTAGTAAAAGAATTCGTAGAAACGGTTCGGTAGTTTCGCCGATTACCTCTGACAAACTAACTTATAAAGTCACAAAAATTCAAAATTAATTTATTTCAGGCATGACACCCATCATAATAGCACACATCGTTTCAATTATTTTAACATTACATTCTATTAATTTTGTATAATAAAATTGTAGGTAACACATTATTTAAAAAATGGGGACTTCTTAATTATAACAATTAAATACATATTATTATGAATAATAATAAAAACAATATGTCAACTTAAATTAAATATCAATAAAATAAATGTCAAATAAAATAGTAGGTAAGTACATTAAAAATTCACAATTAATTCAAGGGAAAAAAAAAGTATACTCTTCAAAAGATCTAAATGGAATTTGAGTTGTAGCAGCTAAAAAAAATAACTATTTTCAAGGATCAACTTATATTTTTATTTCATTTTTTTTTTTTTTGTTTTGGTTTAATTCCTTCAAAATTACTAGTACTTTATCTCCGGCATCGGTACCGGTAAATGTCTCTCGCCACAGTGCCGGAGATAAGCACAGTCTAATCTGTTCGCGATCATGTTTAGTACGGTATTGGTGCCGGCCCGCACTCTGCGCACCAAGGACGCGGCTCGCGACCTCATGGTAAAAAAATGGTATAGAAAATAGTATAGATACAATCGCTCGCTGTTTAAACAGGACAAAGTAGAAAACCGGCCTATTAACATCACAAAAATTATGAATTGTCTTCGGATATACGAACCAAACCTTTTGATTCTACATTTCTAAACCGTACGGCCAAAGAGTGAAACAACCTGCCGGCTTCCTTGTTCCCTGAGAGTTTATAATCTGGGCCAACTCAAGGCCAGAGTGAATGCGGGTATCTTCAAAGTCTGCTTGCTTCATCTTCGACCACATCGTCGATTACCAACAGGCGAGTTGGTGGTCAAGCGCGGACTTGTTTGCGATAAAAAAAAGCATTGATTTCTATTTTTTTTTTTTTTTAATTTATTTGTTATACAAAATCCACAGCCCTTAATTTAATACAATAATTCTTAAAAATATGACTTAAGGCCAATTACGGATTTACATTATTTAAGTTTTTGGTAAAACATACAGTCGCTCATGTGAGTAATAATTAGAGGACATAATTATTTAAGTGTGTGTGTGTGTGCGTGTGTGTGTGTGTGTGTGTGTGTGTGTGCGCGTGCCTTATTGTATGTGTATGAGTATTGGACAGATATGAAATAAAATAAATAAATCAATGTATAATTTCTACGATATTGCTGAATGTTGTATAATATTAAAACTGATAACACATAATAATAATGATAGAATAGTATAGCATATAATGTATGAGGGTTAAACCAATAATCAATGGATGATTTCTAAGTAGAATCCTCATCGTGTATAACCTTGTGTACCTCACTTTTAAAGACTCCCTTTGTACTATGAAAGATGTCTGTCTTACTAAACCTTTTGTTATAAGCTCTCTGCAGGCGACTAACTATGGAATTTTGCGCGTAATTTGTACTCAAACGTGTAATTGCAAATAATTTAGTATGTCTTGTACGAGTTCTTGGAGTACAAAAATGTAAAATTTTATTGGTGAGGTCGGGGCTATCTACATATCCATTACATAGACCATGTAGGAAGGTCATATCCAAAATAGTACGCCGGTGTTCGAGACTTGTAACATTATGATAGTGACATGAATCTTTATAGTTTATTGAATATATAAATTTTCTATAATTGATATGCTTAATGAATTTATGCTGAATATTTTCCAAATTTCTAATATAAGTTACGTAGTGGGGATTCCAGACCGTGCTACAATATTCAAGGATACTTCTAACATATGTATAGTAAAGTAACTTTATGCAGTTAATATCAGAAAAAGGCTTGCTGACACGCAAGATAAAACCAAGACTTTTGTATGATTTATTTACTATTGAGTCTATATGTTCCGAAAAGGTTAATTTATTATCTAGTAAAATTCCTAAATCACGTACAATATTTTCCCTTGATATAGTGATTTGGGTTATTTTATAATCGAACTCTATAGAAACTCTTTTTCTAGTAAAAGTTACAAGATTGCATTTGCTCACATTGACTCCGATATGATTTATTGAGTAATATTCGCTGAGGCGATCGAGGTCAGCTTGCAGCTTAGTACAGTCGGAATATTGTTTTATTTTCATAAAAATTTTTGTGTCATCAGCATACATAAGGTAATTAGCATGCTGAAAGCATTTATCTATGTCATACAAATAGCAAGCATAAAGCAGGGGGCCCAGGATTGAGCCCTGAGGCACGCCCGACGTAATTTGTATGTAGTTAGAACAATAGCCTCCCACAATAACTGCTTGAGAACGTTTCCACAGATATGACTCTAATCCATCTTAATAAATTACCTCGAATACCCAGTTCATAAAGTTTTCGCAACAAAATGATGTGGTCAACACGATCAAAAGCCTTCTCAAAATCAGTATATACCACATCTACTTGTGAGCCTCCTTCCATATTTGTAGTCACATAATCAATGAAAGTACACAGATTCGTTGCAGTCGAACGACCTTTCATAAAACCGTGTTAGTTAGAAGGAATTGATTGAGTAACTATAGGATAAATATGGTTATGAACAATTTTTTCCATTAATTTTGAAAAAACATTTAATATTGAAATCGGGCGGTAATTTTCAATTGACGTCTTGAGCCCTTTCTTATATATTGGAATGACATTAGCCTTTTTCCAAACATTTGGGAAGTATCCCTCTTTGAAACATCTATTAAAAAGTAATGTAATAGGGTTTACTAAGGATTTAATACATTTGACAAAGAATATCGGGGGTAGATTGTCATTGCCAGCTCCTTTAGTAAGGTCAAGGTTATCAATGACCTTTTGAACTTCATTCGAACTTACCCGTATTTCAGATATAAGATCAGTATTAATTAGCAAATTCTCAGAATATGAATTATTATTAAAATTATTATTACTCGAAAGGGGGCCAAAATTTCGTTTAAAAACAGTAATTAAAAGTCTATTGGTCATTTTTGACGTGACAACGTGAACGCCGGCTGCACGCACGAAAAAGGATGACTCATTGCCCTTTACTCTCGGTCGTACGGAGCGAGAGCGCTACACGAGCGAGCGAAAGGCACGATCGGCTTACGCCGCATCTATCTCACTTCCACTCGATTGGCCTGTGCGTCTGAGGAAAAGACTTTATCAATGTTTTGTTATGACGTTTTGACGTTAAACTATAGTCCGTAAACCGACTTCACAGACAACCAACTTTTTCTTTGTGCACCGTTCAGGTTCCTAGCAAATTTCCGGTGGACAGGCGGCCTTAGGTCAGAGTTTAAAGGGGAGATAAACAGCTGTCGGCTATATCCTTTGCACATCTTTATATTTTTGAAGATTTAATTTGCAAAAGTAAGAAATGTATGCAATATTAGAACATACAAAGGATACTTTTAATTTAATACCAGCTACTCGTATCTGAGATAGCGGGTTCGCTCGCGTTCCATATCCTATTATTACGGCACGGAGTGATCGCGTAATATTTTTTCTATTGGTAAAGAATTTTTGAATCGAACCGAAATGAAAATCGGACCAGTAGTTCCGGAGATCAGTCCCTACTAACAAACTTTACATTCTCATAACACTAGTAGTTCGCCTCGACCAGTGACCTCACAACTAGAAATACTCGTCCGATTTCGATATTCCAACATAAACATTGTATTTGCATGAACTACTTGCCTGCAAAATTTGATGAAGACCGGATTAACGATACTTAAGTTATTGTCAAACAAACAAATGCCGAGATGTCCCAGTTGACTCTGAGATCTCGTTTCGCTCGATCAACTAGTCTAGACAAATCCGGAAAAACTGACAAATAACACAAAATCATCGCGAAACATCTCAACTAGCATTTAAATGCGAAAGTGAGTTTGTTCGTCTGTTTATTACGCTTTCGCGCCTCAACTACTCAACCGTTCATCATAAAATTTTGTATACACGTTGTCAGAGGTACAGAAAAGGACATAGAGTACCAAATAAAAATTCAAATAAACTCAAATATAAATTAATTGACTAATTTTTTGCATAAATGATGTAAAATATAATAAATTATTACTATTACTATATAATACATATTTATAATATGTCTAATACAATTCTAATTTCTAATATAATTATTCACACTGACAATGTATAATCAGATTCTCAGGACGGATATGTTTAAACATATGTATTAATTTGCACGCCTTACGGCTGTTAATGGATGGACGTAATACTTAAGACCATGTACCACTAATATGCAAATAAAGATTTTGACTTTGACTTTACCTTTCATCACGAAAAAATAAAGTACCTGTGGGACCGCGGGGCACAGCTAATCGCGAAACGAATCGCGAAACGAATTTACTTATAAATACCACCCATGAACATGCTAGAGTAATAAAAAGTATATCGGAAAGAGAAACGACGTATTTATCGCATTTCTCTTCGCGGATGTCAGTTGAAATAATCAGCCGGTTTCGTAAAAATACTCGCGAGACTGAAATCTTTTTTTAAAGATATATTAAATGTAAATAAATTTTAAGATCGTTCCCGCCACGACTCTGATTAAGATCTGCATCATCATTTGTAGCCTTTATGCTATTTCTTATATTCTTTATCTATATACTACTTATACTTTTTACTGCCTCGGTGGCCCAGTTGGTAGTGAACCTGCCTTCAAAACAGGTCAACATCAATAATAACAACAACGATCAACAGATTATTGTTGGGATTCAAACCAGCATTCTCCAGAAAGCGGGACTCCGTGTAATCTCAGATATTCGAGCGGTCCGACGCGAATGTGTTTGACAGGGCTCCGTGGATACGGTAGAAAGGAACTCGTAGGTAAGTGCCAATCTATTCACAGCAGTTTTCCTTTAAGCTTTCAAAGCTTTTATTAATATTTAAAAACAATAAATTCGAGCCAGCACAAATTCTACAAAATAACCAACCTCCTTTTTTGGAGCCGGTATAAATGCAAGAAGCTAGCCAATCAGCAATCTACGTTTTAAAATAAACAAAATAGTTTAAAACACATGCATGGGTCACTATCACACTCAGAAACAAAAACAGCGTCACTAAAGTGCATTTTTGCACTATTTATCTTTGTAGTGAAAACCTTGGTCATTCTTTCAATTCACAACTTAATAATTTCACTGCTAGTTTGTCATTAATAATTAATTCTTGTCCAAATGATAAATTTGTCGTAATGGGAGACTTTAACCTAAGTAATATACAATGGTCAGTTAGCTGTCACGACCTTCCAGAATATTCAGGTGTCACAGGTGAAACACAAACATACTTCTTTGATACCGTATTAGAATGTAACCTGACACAATATAACCTATGTTATAACATTAACAATAGGGTTTTAGATTTAGTGCTATGTAACACTTACCTTAGAGTTTCCGCTTGTGATGACCCATTGGTCCCTGAAGACCTCCACCATAAATCTTTAAACTTAATTCTAAACTTGACAAATACTGAGCCCTTAAAAGTAAACAAAAGACAGAAATATATGTATGAACTAGGTGACTACGATAATATTAGATTAATTTTAGGTGAGGTGAACTGGGACGACAATCTGCTAGGTATCCCCATAGAAAAGGCGGTTGATTATTTTTACGAATGTTTAAATGATGTCATTAAAAAACACGTTCCTCGTAAACTTTCATCTCCTTGTAGCTTTCCATCATGGTACAACGCATCATTAAAAAAGATCCTCAAAGAAAAATTTAAATTTCTACAGAAATACAATACATATGGCAATACATCTGATTATGATACTTTTTCTTTGCTTCGTAAGAGAGCGAAACTCTTAGAAGACCAATGCTATAAAACCTATATTAAACGATGCGAAGAATCAATAGTAAAAAACCCTAAACTATTCTGGTCATTTATTAAATCTACAAAAAACAATTCCAATACTTTTCCCTCCTCTCTCTCTCATATGAAGGCCAATCGGCGGACACAGGAGAAAAAGTTTGTCACCTTTTTTCTATTTATTTTCAATCTACGTTTCTTTCATCTACTACCAATCAAAATATCCAGAGTGGGACTCCGCCAAGCTCTAACTTTCCAATTAATGAAATAGAAATACTACCTGATGCCCTTAATAAACTGCTTAAATCACTAAATCTCACAAAGGGAGCAGGACCTGATCAAATTCCTCCATTATTCATAGTAAAATGTGCAGATGTTTTAACGAAACCTCTTACAATACTATTCAGACGCTCCTTAGTAGAAGGTATCGTCCCCAAAATCTGGAAATCTGCTTTTATCACCCCTATACACAAAAGTGGCAGCAGAAACGATGTCAAAAATTATAGGCCGATCTCTAAATTATGTTTATTTGCCAAAGTTCTTGAACGATTAGTTCACACCCAAGTTTATAACACTTTATCACCATCATTTATTCTCCAGCAGCACGGATTCATTAAAAATCGCACCACTACATCTAATCTATTATCATTCGTCAATTACACAACCTTCAACATGGACTCTGGAGGTCAAGTGGACTCCATTTTTACAGACTACAGCAAAGCATTCGATCGTATCGATCACACTCTACTACTCCAAAAGCTTTTCTCGGCCGGAATCCATGGCAACTTATATAGGTGGTTTACCTCATACATCGAGAACAGATCGCAAGCTGTAGTTCTGAACGGATACTCTTCAGAGTGGAATTATGTACCTTCTGGGGTACCTCAAGGCTCCTTATTAGCTCCTCTCATGTTTAATCTTTTTATCAATGACATAGCAGTCTGTTTCCAACATTCGGAGTTCTTGATGTATGCAGATGATATGAAAATCTTCAAACAAATTTGTGATATTAGTGATTGTCATCTGCTACAACAAGATCTATGTAGATTTGAAGAATATTGTCACCTCAATAAATTAGACCTGAATGTTGCGAAATGCTATTCTATTACTTTCAGTCGTAAAGCTAAAGCTGTTGAATTTAAATACTTACTTAAAAGTCATCCACTTAAAACTGTAAATGAGATACGCGATCTAGGTGTAATTCACGACTCTAAGCTCACATACGATAAACACATTGGTGATATTGCTAATAGGGCCAACAAGTCCATGGGATTTATCAAAAGATCCTGTTCCCAATTTACTAATCTCAAAGTTATTAAAACGCTATATTGTAGTTATGTTCGTAGCACACTCGAGTATTGCTCTCAAATTTGGAACCCTCAGTATGATATATATATTAACAGACTAGAATCAATCCAGCGTAGATTTTTTAGATACCTCCAATACAAGTGCAAAAAATATGACAATGATTATGAGGCGAGATGCAGGAGGCATCATATGCTACCACTTCGTGAGAGACGAAAAATAGCTGATATCTTATTTTTATCTAAAATAGCGCAAAGTCATGTTGACTCTCCACATCTCCTCTCTAACATAAATTTAAACGTCCCTAGAATAGCTACAAGACATCCTAAATCCTTACATGTACCCCGTAGTATGACTAAATACAGGCGAAACTCTTTCTTTTTAAGAGCATCTAACTCCGTAAACAAACTGGTCGACTTTCCCGACTTTGACCTGTTCAACACATCCCTGAACTCAATTAGACAAAAGATAGCTAAAAACTGGTTTTGTGTGTCTCCCTGACTGTGTTAGTTTAGTGTAAGTAGTTGTTTTTTTTTTTTTTTTTTGTTGTAATAATAACGTTTCTCTTCTGTCATGAGCTTAACAAAAAAAAATTGTTTCAATATGCGAAAACAAATAAATGGTGTATAACTATTTAATTTATAAGTAATCTTGGTACATAACACTGTATGTTTTCCGAATATAATAAAATAAAAAAATAAAATAAATAAAATAATATCCAATACATAAACATGGCGCTCCGAAAACTCCGAACAAAAAAACGTATCCAAAGACTACAACTAAATATTACTCCAAAATCTGCAGGTCACATACAGACAGACAGAGGCCTTCAGGCGGCCTAGAAACTGAAATCAGGGCTGGTCACTCGGCCTATTGCCCTATCCATATATGTATATTATTATGTATTTTATTCAAATACATTTACACCCCAGAAAACTACACCCGCCTTCTCTCTAGGGCAGTTGTATAAAAAAACCGCGAATAACAAATCGCTCGTCATATTTCGCGCAAGACAAATAACAGCTTCGCGCGCACTCGCGAAAACCGCCGCACGAGACGAGAGAGAAATGATCGCTCGTTAGCGAAACTCCATTTTATTTTATTTACACCCCTGAAGGCCACAACACATACACACGACACGACGCGACGACGCCGCATCGTTTCACGTTGCGACGTCGCCGTGTCGTATCATGTAAGTCTACGTTGTGGCTCATGGTATCAAACTAGCGACCCGCCCTGGCTTCGCATGGCACTTTTTTACCTTCCTTTCAGTGATAAGGCCGCCAGTTGTTACACTACAGTAAGATTTTTCTGTTCTTTTGTTTTTGTTATTTCTGGTGTGAACAATAAAGTGTTTATCTATCTATCTTCCTTGAAAAAATATCTGACTGATAATGAAAACCGCATCAAAATCCGTCGTGTAGTTGTGTGGAGTTAGCAGATATACTGGCAGACTTGGAAACTGTCTTTTTTATACTACGTAGAAAAGAGAAGAAGAGATAGAGATTCACTAAACCATGGACGATGTCATATGAATGCACGGCAAGATTTCGTGTCGAGAGTAACACGACGTCGTGTCGTGTGTACATATTTTGGTCCTGAGTCGGGAATCCACCAAAGCTGTACGGAGCGGTATAATTTGATTTTTTAAATGAGTCACTTCAGAAGCTGAACTGAAATTACATCCTGTGAGGCATCGTACAAAACACAGACCTAAGATTTTTTTGCTTCGCAAAAGACCAACGAAGCGTGGGACAGAGAAGTCTCCATCGAAATGTAAACTCCACAAGAGAGAAAGAGGTCGCCTACAAATAAAATGTTAGTCAATTTTTCTTTTGTCATTAATGACAGCGCGCCACCTGGGAACACGCGAAAATTCCTTTGATTTATATTTTTACTAAAATAATTATAAATAGACTCAAAAGAGAGCAATTGTAATTAAATGCAGTTATGTCATCTTGTGAGTAAAGCAATTGTGATGTGAATCCAAGATGTAACCCACAAAATTTGTCGTTTCATGGGTAAATATGAAAATTCCATTGTGATGTTTTTGTCTAAATTTTGTCTAAAACATAACATAAATTGGTTTCAAAAACCGATTTACCAGCGGTATGTTGTTGTCGTTTCTTCGTAACATCTATATTTCCTAGATGAAAGCAGAATTGGTGATGAAATTCAGCATTAAAATATTAGTTAGTTTACGCTCGATTTTCACTAGAGATGGATAAAAAGATGACGTCATTATTATCGATAGTTTTTATCAAAGTTCATTGGGTAGGCGATGGGTGCAATACATAAACAAAGCATACATTTTTGAATCAATGCCATCAAAAGTAAATTGACATTCTTCCGAGTTTGTACTGAATGATGAGGCGTAAAACATTTTTGTATTATATATAAGTATGTACCTTCAATTTCTGATCATCATTTTTAATTCAATTTACACATTTTGGGTGTCTTACATCCAAGTCTAATTTAATTATATTTAATTAAATTAAATAATATATATGTAAATTATAAATAAATGTACAAAACCAATGAGATAAGTATATTACTTATCCTAATCCGTATACGAGTAAATTTGGTCAAGGGTCACAATTCGAAGCGAATTACTAGGATAGTATTATGTTGATCTTATTATTTACTTTTCTTATATTAATTTAGATACATGGTGACACTGATATCTAACTCTTCCGCCTAGCTTAACACCCGTTTAGTGATTAATATTCATTTTAGCTCAGCAGCGGTATTACTTGGAACAAAAAACAACTCAATTGGTATGCGAAAGATTATTTTTATCGACAAGCACCCGGAGGACCATTTTTGGTCAATCGATAAATTAATAAGTACTTTTCACAACACTAATTTACTCACGCATGCGCAAATGTTTTTTTGGTTTAGACGCAGTCCGTCCAACACGCAATCCGTCCAATTTCAAAATCATTGTCGCAATCCGTCCAAGACGCGAATCGTCCAATACGCAAACCGTCCAACACGTGATCCGTCCAAAACGCAATCCGTCTAACACTCAATCTGTCCAACACGCAATCCGTCCAACACGCATTCCGTCCAACACGCAAATTGTCCAGTAATACAAAATTTAATCGACACATATCGTTTGTCCCAATATACCAAGTTTCTAGCTATTACTAAAAATAAAAAGAACTTTTGAGACACTAAACCATGGTTTATTAAACTTAAAGGTACTAACAAATACAATACAAAATAACAATACAAAAAACAAAAAGGGGAATTAATTCTTAACCTGCACATCTTAATATTTTAATTTAAACTACACAATTTTTAATCTCGTATCTGCCGTTACTTCCTCCGGACCAAATTTTAGAAGTCTGGATGTCCATTTTAAATATTGCTCCAAAAACAGAAGTAATGGAAAAGCTCAAACAATACTTCGATAGCCAGTGGATTATAAAAAAGTCCCTGAAGTGCTAAGTTGTTGGGTGAGACATCGAACCACTAACACCCTAGAAAAGTGGCATCACAGACTTAACACAATAATAAATAAAAACCCTACATTTTTCTTGTTCGTGCACCAGTTAAAAAAAGAAGCTAAACATTATGATAGAAAAATAAAAAACATTGTTTTCATCCCAAAAAAAAAAACAAACGGCTACATGTTGAAATTTTGTGAACAGTGATTTTTTTTTTAATTTTTCCACATTTTTGTGAACTGATTAATATATATTTTTAAAGAATTCCCTTTTTTGTCGGTCCCATATACATTTTAATAAAATATTTGATCTCTCAGGGGAAATGAGAGAAAAGAGGGACTTAAAATTGGTTGAGTCCTTTTTGGAGAAAAAAAAAGTTTCTGGACAGTTTGCGTGTTGGACGGTATGCGTATTGGACGGATTGCGTGTTGGACAGATTGAGTGTTGGACGGATTGCGTTTTGGACGGAATGCGTTTTGGACGGATCGCGTGTTGGACGGTTTGCGTATTGGACGATTCACGTCTTGGACGGATTGCAACAATGATTTTGAAATTGGACGGATTGCGTGTTGGACGGACTGCGTCTAAACGGTTTTTTTGTATCACTATCGAATTGTCACTGTCGATCTTTTACATCCTAGATCTGTGGTACAAAATCTTAGTTTCAAATAACCTTACATATGGCCACCATCACGCCCAATGTAACAAATAGGGCCAGAAAAAACTGCACCCTGTAATACAGGCTCTGATGTGACCTACTACAGGGTATAGTGATCATAAAGGTACTCACAATAGGTTTTAACAAGTAATGTATACAAAAAAAAATTACCAACACGATTGTATTCACGAAATAAAAATCTTTTTAATATTTTAATGATGGGACCTGCGATGAAGCACGCTTGTCTAGAAGAAACTGATTCACTGAAGACTTGAAGGCGTAGCAGTAGAATAACTCTGGCAGAGGTGTACAACACCCACACTTCGCCGGACGATATTCAGTCCCAAATGTGACAGGGAGCAACCCCGACGCCATACACCGAGCACAAGTTATGAAGCAGATGACATTAAATACGCACATATATAAACAAATTGGTGCGTGCCTTCGGCTGGGTCCGAACCCGCACCTTGAGGCAAAAATATCAATTATCAACAGTCAAGAATAATCCTTACCTAACCCTGTGTTTATAAAATACAAAAGCGAATTACAAATCGTTCCTCATTTTCGCGCTAGACAAAGCTAAAGCTAGCTTCGCGCGCATTCGCGGCGCAAGAACCACCGCGAATATTCGTCTCTCCCCGCAGACAAGAGACGAATGGTCCCTCGTTACTGAAACTCCATTTTATTCACACCCACCCCTGGGAAATGTAATTGAGTACTAATGAAACTCGTATTATATAAATTATTGGTCTCATTTTTCAATGAAACACCTTTATAAAGTAAGCCATATTCTTTGTAAACAACTTTTTTAACATAATTGTGTGAAAATAAGAAATTTATGAAGATATTAAAAATAGAATGTAACGACCAAAATATAATAAACCAAATAAAAAATCTTACTTTTGACTTACGAATGGTGCGGCTACATTGGCGCAGGATAATTCGTGTCGCGTTGTCGCGCTAAAATCATCGTTATCGGCGATGTCTTCTTATGATGATTTCTTATAAGTAAAATGTGTTTTATCATCTTCGGTGTAAATTTAATTAAGTTTCATTTGTAATATATACATATTTTAATTTTGTTTCTCCAACTTTCCTAAAACTGTGAATAAAATAATTAGTTAAAGTATTAGAAAAAGAATGTTGTAAATACCTATAATAGGTTTTCACTTCAGAACTATGTTATTTAGTGTTTTCTTTTTTTTTAATGTCTAAAGTGAAAACTGTTGGTATTTCTACCTACATAAATAAATGTTCTTGTCTACATTTGCGGTCAACCAGTCGCCTTTATGCGGAATTGACGTGGCTGTGGCTGTCAGTCGGCGGTGTATCGGCTAGTTCGCCCGATACACCGCCGACTGACGAACTACCCGGCTACACTTGTCGCGATAGCCCAAATTATCGCCGAAAGAAGCTACTACATTAGCCGCAATAGTAACAATGTAGCCGCACCGTAATTATACTTGTTTTATTGACGGACCATTTTTATTTCACACTTCTTTAAATTAATAATATATCATATAAAATATCGTCACGCCTTTCACCCGAAGGAGCTGGCAGAGGTGTGATACAATACCCACACTTCGCCGGACGATATTCAGTCCCAAATGTGACAGGGGGCGAGCCTGTCGTCATACACCGGGCTCCAGTCATGTAGCAGATGACGTACAATACGCAAATTTGTTCACACAACGGACAAATTAAAGCGTGCCGTCGGCTGGGTTCGAACCCGCTCCCTCTGGTTTGAGAGGCGGGCCTTCTCTAACTAGGCCACCATCGCTATCACCATTTTTAAATTAACAACGAAATGAACGAGAAAAGTAGAGAGAAAATTCGTAGTATTACATAACAGTCGACCGTTTTAAAAAACAGTAACGTGTCTTTTTACATTTAGGTCTTTAAAAATACCCAATCATTTAATAAAACGATCATAACGGTGACTGGCCTAAAACGGCGCGAAGGAGGAAAAGGAAACGCCGCCATTTAAACGCTCACACGGAAATACCCTCAATATTTATCTTCTCTTATAATTCAAGTGGATGTTTTTCATAATGTTGCCAGTGTATAAGCAGAGGGAAAGCGCTAACAATTTATTTTTAAAATCTGAGGCTGGCAGGTACGGTAGAGGTTGTTTTCTGTTGTTCCCAACATGCAATGTTAATATCTATTATACTAGTGGCTACTTGACGGAAGTGGAAGGCACCAGACATCTTTGTCTACTAAATAAGTCTTAACCTTATAATACCCTCTTTTCATTCGTGTAGTTTTTACACGTGATTTGAATTTTCCTTTAGTGAGCCCTGTTATATTTTAATAAGTACATAGGATACTTTTTATTCCCTAAAAATTAACCGTTACTGTAGGACCGCAGGTGAAACCGCAAAGCACACCTAGTTCTTTCATAAAACTTTCCCATCGGGGACCAGTGTGACAGTTCAGGGTGTTACTCGTTTTGAACAAACAATTTACAAACAATTTTCAGGACTTTTTTTTTTATTGTTTCACAAAACTGACATTAAAACAGTATTATAGTAATTGAATGTATTGTAACTAACGTAACGGTTTAAAGTAAATGTAAACCTTGATGTGAACACTGAATGCATTAAATTAACTAAAAATATACTTTCACTAAGTACTTGGTACAAGTAAAATAGATTACAGTACTCAGCGAAATATATTGCACATCGACCTTTGGAAAGAGACTTCACCTTCGTAGAGCGTTATCTCTGTCGCACACTAAACGAAGCTGTCGTACGAAAGAGATAACGCTCTACGAAGCCGAGTCTCTTTCTAAAAGTCGATGTGCAATATTTATCGCTGGGTACTGTAAAAATGCATACAAAATACATAAATTAATTCTTTTTTATACACAAATGCTATGCTGTTCCCGTAGACTGAAACCTCGGTTCGCCCAGCCAAATTCAACCCTACTAATGAACCCTCTTCTTTAATGACTAATTGAATAATTAAAGTCCGATTTTAACATCACACAATGCCAAATCAAGAGCAATTCGGTCCGATTCACACCTGCGGAGCGAGAAATGAAAATAGCAAAACGAATATCGAATTCAGACGCAATTAACTCGTGCTATTAATTAATAAATACGATCGTTTCGTTGTTAATGAATTGAATTAATTATGTGAGTTAACGTACCGTTAACGTTCAAAATCACACATTGAATTATCGGTGTATTTTTAATGTATTTCATAGTAATTTTGCGGTTTTAACCGTTGTTACATACATATCGTCATGCCTTTCCCCCGAGGGGGCTGGCAGAGGTGTAATACAACATCCACAATTCGCCGGACGATATTCAGTCCCAAACGTGAGAGAGGGCGAGCCGGTCGCCATATGGGGGCGAGCTTGTAGTCATACACCGGGCTTCAGTCATGTAGTAGATGACATAATAATACGCACATATGCTCACACAATGAACAAATTGGTGCGAGCCGTCAGCTGAGTTCGAACCCGCTCCCTCTGGCTTAAGAGGCGGGCCTTCTCCCAACTAGGCTGCCATCGTTGTTATGTAACTTAAATACTTGTTTATTGGCATAAACAGTACATTATTATGATTATCTAGGTTATAAGCTATCTTTAGACCAAATTTCATTCAAACTTAGTTTAGTCTTAGTAGCTCTTGCTCGTGCGTGACGTCACCTGCCGGTCGCAACGGAAGACCAGCGCTGGTTGGACACAACCAGCACCATGCTGAGTTGCGGCTGGTTTGTGGCAAAAAGCCAAAATACTGTTCTTACCTGCTTACTTAGTTTCTTTTTATTTTTTTGTTTAATCTGTATTGTATTTGTCTATTATATTCTGTGTGTTTTTTGCCACAAATAAATGTCTGTCTGTCTGTCAAACCCGTTGAGTCGGCATGAAGAGTAAGTAGTAACAATACACACTCCACTCAGTCACTGCCTAACTTTTGCGTTTTAATCGTGTTATACGGTAATATTTGAATACTGCTAAATAAACAATTCTCTATTATACTTGCCTTTGAAACAAAATAAACATTAGCATACTAAAACCATAGTCTACTTTCGTTAACAAAGGGAAAACAAAACTTTTGAAACCCCCAAAAAATTAACAATTTCCGTCACGCACGGACATTATCGTTAAAAGTTTCATAACTAGATAAATAGACTAGCAAGCGAAATATTTGACAACGTATTTTACTAAAATTCCATTACCGACCAACTTGATGTAACTTTAGCGCTCGTACCGCATCTCGACTAAGTGTCAGGCTTGAATTATACAGGCCGGTCGTTGGTACGTAGAATGCTAAAAGTTTCAGTTGCAAACTTTAAAAAAATATCACAAAAATAGCACATCAGCTACAAGAGGAAACTCTTAAAGTGACATGACTTGACAGGAGTGCAATATAAGGTACTAGCTGTCACCCCGCGACTTCGTTCGCGTTTATTATTTATATATATATATATTTAAACTATCCTATCTCTCAAGTTGGATCGAACTGCACATGGTGTGCGAATTTTATTATAATCGGTTAAGTGGTTTAGGAGTTCATTGAGGACAAACATTGTGACACGAGATTCATATATATTAGGTCCTTACGTATGAAATTGGCGTTTTGTACGGGAGGAATAAAAAGTCGTTTTTTTTTTTGTAAAATATATTTAATTAATCAAAGTATGCACCGTTGTTATCTATGCACTTTTGCCATCTTATGGGTAGTTCATTGATCCCTTTACTATAAAAACCATGGGGGCGAGAATCAATAAACTCTTTGAAGGCGGTTTGGACTGCTGCATCGGAGTGGAATTTTTTTCCTTGTAAGAATTTGTCCAAATTCCGGAAGAAATGGTAATCTGTTGGAGCAAGGTCCGGGGAGTACGGTGGATGTCGCAGACATTCCAATTGTAGCTCAGCTAACTTAGTGGTTGTTTGTTATGCAGTGTGTGGTCTTGCGTTGTCGTGAAGCAGCAGTGGCCTAGAGCGATTGACCAATCTCGGTTGTTTAACAGCTAGTTCTTCCTTCATGGTTTGCAGTTGCTGACAATAGATATCTGCCGTAATCGTTTGGCCAGATTTAAGAAAGCTGTAGTGAACGACACCGGCGCTAGTCCACCAAACACTTACAGGTAACTTTTTCTGAGTCAATTTTCGTTTAGGGCAGGATTTGGCTGGGTCTCCAGGGTTCAGCCATTGCGATGAGCGCTTTCGATTATCGTACAATATCCACTTCTCATCACAAGTAATGATTCGATTTAAAATCCCTTCATTATTGTGTCGGTTGAGCAAAGTAACACAACAGGCGACCCGTGTTTGCAAGTTCGATTCACTCAATTCATGAGGTACCCATCGTTCGAGTTTTTTTACTTTCCCGATTTGCTTCAAGTGGATTAATACAGTTTTGTCACTTACCCCGAAGCCTGCTGCTATCTCTGAAGTGCTTTGTGATGGATCCGCTTCCACAATAGCCTTTAATTCTTCGTTTTTCACTTTGATCTCCGGCCGTCCACGGGGTTGGTTCTTAAGGTCGAAATTTCCAGAACGAAAACGTTGAAACCAAAAACGTACCATGCTATCTTTAGCGACCAGCGCCGTACACATCATTAATTCTTCGAGCTGTTTCTGCAGCACTGGTGCCACGGTAGAACTCGTACTCGTAAATATACCGATATTTCATGTTTTCCATTGCGCGGTAATAAGCGACGCCAAAGAAAAAATAATGAGGAAATTAACAAATGAATGACTGTATTCCAAAGAAAAAAAAACCAGCTAAATGAATTTATTAATTTGAATTTCGAATTCTTAACCAAAGAGGAGATATTTCAGATCAAATTGATCAGTACGACAAAACGCCAATTTCATACGTAAGGACCTAATATTAAGATAACAATAAATCAATCAATGTATTGATCGGTTGAGGAATGCTACCTGTAGAGGCTCACATAGCAACTAGCAATTTTATGAACAAGTTTTGAAGCGGCACATCGCCTGAACTTTTTCCGCGCCTTGCGTCCCGCCTGTATAATTCAGGCCTAACGCAACAGCTGACACGGTGAACACCTGAATCTGACTCTGATGACACATTGAAGTCTAGGCCTCCGTTATTTGTCATTTTTTTTAACAGGAATTGGTTACCACATTAGAGACTTTCGAGCGGCCTAAAAACTCTGACATCAAAGCTAGCCACTCGGCCTACACGAATTTTATATTTCAGTAGTTTAGGCTTAATTTATATTGCCGCGCGCAACATAAATTCAGCCTTAAAAGCAAATCGGAAGTGCAAAATGGAATACTGGCCGGAAGCTTAAACTTTTCATTCGCGTACGTGAACCATAATAACTGGTTTGCGGCGGCTACGGTCGGCTTTCAACCGGTTCACGGCGGTTTGGACCGGTCGGGACTCGAACGATGACGTTTCACGTCGCCATTCAACGTCTATCCGATTGATTGAAAATCCTCGCACTTGAACATCCAATGTTTTCAGCTGAGAATGTTATGAACATAATAATATACTCCGCCAGGTATAGCATTCGGCAACACGTAGTGACGTCAATCGATGCTTAAGCAAAACCGAAATAAGTAATTTACAACAAGTTTGAAAGAGACGGATCATTACGTGTTTGCTGAATGCTACCTATGAAGTGACCGTGTGTGGACACTTCCACACACGGTCGCCGGACCCCAAACTAAGCAAAGCTTGTACTATGGGTGCCAGAGACTGATATATACATATAAATAAATAAATATAAATAGATAAATAACACCCAGACAGAACGAACACAAATGTTCATAACATAAATGTTTACCCTAGGTGGGAATCGAACCCACGCCCCCAAGCTCAGAAGGCAGGTTCACTACCAACTGAGCCACCGAGGCAGTCAGATGTAGTAGTAGTCACTATACGTAAGCTTTAAGCATGCCTCCAGACCTATGCTTAAAACGAGATAGCACGATCAGTCCTATCCGCTTCCGCTCTCAATCTTACTCATCATGTCTCAAATGAGCAAAGAGCGCTGCAAATCGATCACAATGCGATTGAAATTTGACGTAAAGCGTAATAGTACGCCACCGGACGAAACCCAATTTGCGGCCGCCGCTACCGGAGAGCTTTTTGCGTTAATTCGTTTATAATTTATACGGAACAATAGGCAAAATGGTTCCATTAACTAGCGCGGTTTAACCCTGGTCAGAAATAATGACAATGTAAACTTAATGGAGTAGGTATATGAATAAAGCTGGTAGGAAGTGGTGGAATGATGAGCTGGTAGTTATTTCAAATGCGAAAACTCGGCTGCGTGATCGACTTACGTGCGTGATCTTTAATTCTTGTTTATTTTTTTTTTATAACCAAAAAACAAAAGCAAAAATAACGGGGAGTTATAAGTTTGACGTGTGTCAACGTTGACGTTGTGTCGTTGTGTGTGTGTGTGTGTGTGTGTGTGTATGTGTGTATGTGTATGTGTGATCGTAGCTCCCAAACAGATGAACCGAATTTTGATTATGTTTTTTTTTTGACGTTGTGACGCGTGTGTGTGTATGTGTGTGTGTGGCATCGTAGCTCTCGAACAGATGAACCGATTTTTTTTGTTTGAATGGTAAATTAGTCTGGAGTGTTCTTAGCAATATTTTATGAAAATCTGTGTCAGGGGTTTTTCCAAATTTAAATTTATGGTTCTTTAGTAGTTGAACGTGACATTGTGCGCCGAGGGGGTTAAATTCAACTTCTAGCGCAAATTAGTACAGTTAGGGAATGTATGTTTTGATTATGGGTAAATGATCTTGGTTGATGACTGGGGCAGCATGTATGTATGTCTGGCCGCTATAGTACAAGCTTTGCTTAGTTTGGGGTCAGACGAACTTGTGTGCAAGTGTCCCGAAGCTAAGAAGAAAGCGTGCCTACCTTTTGAGATCTTGGGTTCGATTCTCGAGGCCGTGTAGATATATATTTGCATGATGAATTTCAATACATACAGTTTTTTTTTTCATACAACAGATGGCAAAGAAGTAGACTAGTAGACAGACCGCCTGATGTGATACCATGAAATCTGAATTGTCTGGACACTTACATAATTTCCTTATTTGTTCACGTTTAATCCCTACTTAATATCCCTTCATCAACACTTTCAGTTCACAAAAATTCTAAAAAAAAAGCAGACTAAATTCATCCAAATAACAAACTCGGGGATTCACCACAAGTTTCAAACTCAAACAAAATAGTTAAACATTTGAGAAGAATTAATAATAACCCTATATCCGTTGAAGTTTCGAAGGGCGGTCTGTTTGCACAGACCCGCAAAACTCCTTAAGATTAGACAAGCATAAGGGTTAGATAGATATATAGATCTGACTTTGTTGTTCGCTTACGTTATACGACACGACTTTTAAGAGCTGAATCGGAAACAGTGACTTATGCGTGTAGTAGTCAGCGACTGGATACCCTATAGACGTCTAATTCGCAACACAAAACTATAGGTCGCGACATCAACTATACATGGTTATAGGTAACTTACCAAAAACCTTTTAAGGGTCATTGTACTCATCAATACGAACAACTTTTACTATGGGGCGAACTCTGAAATTGCGAAAAAAAAATCAGCTGTTCCATACATTTTGTCTCAGACCAATGAACTGTTTGTATGGAACAGCTGTTTTTTTTTTCGCGATTTCAGGATGGCTTCATAGTAAAAGTTGTTCATATTGATGAGTACAATTAACCCATGTGACGTGTAACTATAAGAGTTATCAATAAATTCTGATTTCTGATTTCCCATAAGAGGTTTTTTGTAAGTTACCTATAACCCTGTACAGCGTCTCCAGTGGCACAATTAGTGTCAATGGGTTGACTGAAAAAAGTCCTCGTTTCTGCCAGGTGTCCATTGAGTAAGTATGTGCAATTGTTGTTTGTACATTTTAGGCAAGCATTCAAAATAGCAAAATTAACTAAAAATTAGGGGTTTTAAATACGACACTTGCGGGTCTCCTGTAACTTTTAACCGTATTATCCAGATGTCTGAATTCTGGGTACATGACAATATAATGTTGATCTTGGTATCTGTTGGTTTTTGTGTCCACGACCACCGGCTATTCATGAAAACATCAGTCATCGAATATCGGCTATTCGTTAACAATTTAAAATTAAAACGACAACGGAATTAATAAAATTTGATCCAATCTCAATCTTAAATCTTAAAGTTATTCGTTTGATCTAATCGTTTACGTGTCACAGTCGTCCCGTGAGGTGTAAACGGCCGCCCGACCAGCCAGGCCCCGGGGACCACGGAACCTGACTCGCAATAAAACGTTCCAACGGAGATAGTTACAACGAGGTTTTACGTCGGGAATCCTATTTGAGGTGCTTACGAACCGAACGTGTTGATCGGATTATATGGGGTTTACATATTTTTTGCGAGGCCATGCTGGAGGTATTTGGGTAGAAATTTAGAACATTCATATCGTCATGCCTTTCCCCCTGGCAGAGGTACCATAGGTCACCATACACCGGGACCACTTGTGTAGTAGATGACATTAAATACGCACATAATTATGACGTAATTATATTACATAAAGTAACGTCTCATCTACACTTTTATTGAATTGTGATTATTTTATGTTTTTAATAAAGAGTCCTTGTTGTTGTTATTGTATTAAATGAGGAAAGAATTGTAAAAAAAAAAAATCTTAATATATATAAATCTCGTGTCACAATGTTTGTCCTCAATGAACTCCTAAACCACTTAACGGATTATAATAAAATTCGCACACCATGTGCAGTTCGATCCAACTTGAGAGATAGGATAGTTTAAATATATATATATATATATATATATATATAAATAATAAACGCGAACGAAGTCGCGGGGTGACAGCTAGTTATATATAAATTACATAATACGTTTACACAATTAACAAATTGGTGCGTGCCGTCGGCTTGGTTCGAACCCGCTTCCTCTGGTTTAGAGGCGAGACTTCTCCGACTAGGCTCTATCTTTGCGTTGAAATTTAAAACATGCCCTTAGAATTACTACCTAATTTCAATTTTAAAAAATAACAACGCCTTTTCAAAACACAACACGCCTTGTCTCGTCACGCACACAGACGCAAACATAATGTGGTTAATTTAAATGTTTTGTACCCAAAAGTTGGATAATTGGTTAATTGGTAAAACCTGTTCTATAAATTGATTTAAATGTACTCGTAAGGATATGCCCATACGTAGCATCGTACGGCGCCGTTTCTGTCACCAATGTACTATGTAGGCTTACATTTCGCTATTTTACTTGGGTTCTATAGGTAGTTAATATATGTATTTTTTTTCGGCTAATTTTTTTCAACAGTCGGTTAAGAAATGCGATCTGAAGATGAAGTGAGAGATCCGGCCAGAATTCGGACATACGAAAGCATTTTTGTCGTAGTTGAAGCACAGATGCTTCGCTAGCTGAAGCACGCTCGGTCGGTTAAAAAGGGAAAGTTCTTATGTTTGTTTGTAGGGAGAAATCTTCGATAAGGCTCCAAAAGAATTGAAAAAATGTATGTGGCAACAGGCTCGCTCTTGTCACATTTAGGACTAAATATCGTCCGGCGAAGTGTGAGTGTTGCATTACACCTCTGCCAGCCCTTTTAGGAGAAAGGCGTGACGATCCTAACTAATATTATAAATCTGAAAGTGTAACGCTTTCACGCCTCAACTACTCAAGCGATCGTCTTGAAATTTTGCATACGCGTTGTATGGGGTACAGAAAAGGACATGGATACTTTTTATCCCGAAAAAAATTACGGTTCCTGTGGGACCGCGGGTGAAACCGCGGGGCGCAGCTTGTACGTTATAAAAAGCTACACATCCACTGATTGCTTAAGGCTATAAAACGCGTGGCTTCGCTAGCGTAAAACGAGCAAAGCCACGCGCAGATAAGCTAGTAGTATTAAAGCCGTCGTGTGATTCACATAGAAAAAGGGGGAATGGTACATTTCACGCCTTGTCACATTTCTGCTGACTAGACATGGCGAAGACGATGTCATCGCCTGAGGGCGTGTCTCAATCCCATGGCCGAATGGGGAAGTATATTACACCCCTACGTAGCAACACTGTAGCGAAGAGTGGTGCTTAAGGGTTCGGCGACCACTTTAGGCTAACTTCGCATTAGCTAAAGGTTTTCTATTGCCATGTCGTCTAAAAGGAGACGACGAGCGAAGAGAGCAAGTAAAGATACCTGTACAATACCTGTGTATACAAACATACATTCAAAGGCAGTCGAACATTCACAAAAAAAAATCTACAAATTCTATTTTTGAGCTGATAGATCTCGGGCAAACTATATCCTATATACCTACTTGCAGACACATTACTTATATGTCCAGTGTGTTATACAAACCCTGTTACAAACGCGAGGTTCGCATCCAGCATCGACTGAATTGGACTGCAATTATGCTAGCTTAAGTTAAATCTTGACTATAAAAATATTGAACACACATCGCGCTCCGCCCTCCTAAAAGCGCGAACGCAGCCACTAATCGCGTCGGTTTTATTTGTAAATGTTCGCGTCGATATGATCCATTTTTTTAACATTTATAAATTAAAAATTTCCTTTTTTTTTCTTGCGTTCTTAAACCGGTCATAACTCTTGCTATTTTTAACGTGCATTTTTTTTAGGTATTTTTGGATGAATACTTTTAAGAGTGTGTAAGTTCATGTCCCTAAATTATACAACAGGGTTTTTATAACATGCTGTATATTATGTATTTTCTTCCAAGATGAAAATATGGTCGCGTCCATCTTCGACTCTACGTCACACAATGATAAGGTATATCCCGATGTCCGATAACGCAGGATTACGGGATTATTTGGCCAAAAATAGGATTTAGTCCCGAATGGCCAGGGGCGTAAAACGAGGCCCTTTTACTTGATGTCTTTGTGTGGGTGGAGATGAGATAGGTTGGCGATCTCTGACGGCTCGCTGACTGATGTGCCCGCTCTCATTGACAAATAGATAACACTGATATTAGTACCCAAACTTTAACATAAAAAGCAAAGCTAGAAAAGCCGACTTTCCATCCTGTAACTCGTCATCCGTGTGAACAACTTTTAGTTTTTTGTTGATTTTTTTTAAACTGCTAGGCCGATTTCTATGTAATTTTTATGGGACCTAAAGTACGATCTACCAAACAAAAAAAAATTCATATTGATTCACGGATTGGCGGAGTAATCGCGTAACATACATCATAACATATCGCCACGCCTTTCCGCTGAGGGGGCTGGCAGAGGTGTAATTCTACACCCACACTTCGCCGAACGATTTTCAATCCCAAATGTGACAGGGGGCGAGCCTGTCGCCATACACCGGGCTCCAGTTATGTAGCAGATGATATACAAAATGCACATATGTTCACATAATGAACGAATTGGTGCGTGCCGTCGGCTGGCTTTGAACCCGCTCCCTCTGGCTTAAGAGGCGGGCCTTCTCCAACTAGGCTATCAACACTCAAAGTTTTTTATAATCTAAAATTCAATAGAAAATAAAAAATACCCACGTCCTCCCAACATTACCAACAAGTTTCCTTTACATTTCCTTTTCTTTCTTTACTTCATCATATTATTTCTACGGTTCCTTACCTGAAAAGAAACAAAGAGTACATTAGTGACATTTACTAGAGAGCCAGCTTGAAAAATGGCTGAAATAAACGGTAAACCCACGAAACGTTTTAGCAAGGGGTTTAAGGGCAAAACACATACACAAGGCACGACGCGACGTTTTCTTGAGCACACACCACCGTCCATTCTTAATCGTAATGTTTTTTGTTCCATCCAAAGGTTGTCTAGAAAAGATCGCTCTTAAGCGATAAGACCGCTCGTCACACCTAATTTTTTTAGTATTTAGTTTAGATTTATTTTGTATTTGTTTTTTCATTCATTATAGGGTTTTGTATTGTATTGACGCGTCGTCGTGTCATGTCTACTCTTAAACAGTTTTATTTTTAATTTCAAAGGTAAAGGTATCTTTGAATTGAACAATACTTTTACAGTGCTGACCGCTAGAGTGTGGAATGCTCTGCCCAGAGTGTATTGCCCGCCCCGATACTTATAGACTAATTAAGTGTCTTCAAGTCTCGAGTGCTTAGGTTACTACTAGATATGCGTACTCTTTCGTAGACTACGTCATAGCTGCAAAATGATGGCCAAAAATAAGGTATCGTTTCGTGAATTTTTAGTATGAGTCACGTCGGTACATTTCAGCGACACGACGTCGACCGTCGCACGATAGGACGTCGTGTCGTGCGTGTACTGTATGCGTTTAGACCCTTAAGGGTTAGGATAATAAGAGAGTTTGATAAACCTGCTCCTCTCTTGCAAAGCTCTCTGGGTTTACCTGCTTTTAAAATAAAAACACACTAATATTACTGCCATTATTCTTGTTACACTTTACCGCCAGATGTATACACTCTTCTGCTCTGTTCTGTTTCTTCACAATTCTTGTAACTAGTATTATAATACTAGTTACAAGAATTAACTAGTATTATAATACTAGTTACGAGAAATATTATCCTTTTAGGTTTGTTACACGGTTAAAAAGTGTGAGTATTTGTATGTCATCTGCTGCATGACTGGAGCCCGGTGTATGGCGACAGGCTCGCCCCCTGTCACATTTGGGACTAAATATCGTCTGGCGAAGTGTGGGTGTTGTATTACACCTCTGCCAGCCCCCTCGGGGGAAAGGCGTGACGATATGTGTGTTTGTGTAAAAAGTATGAAATTTCGCACAGAGATTATGTAGATGGTAGTCTCAAATAGACCATAAGAATACTTTTTACACGCGAGTAAAACCGCAGGGCGCAGCTAATCGGATATAAATGTACTTATGTATAAATTATTTTGAGTTTACGCCTCGGAACTCTCTTACCATGAATAATCCCTTCAAATTTCTCTTGCTCTTCACTTTTCAAATACTTTATTATGTAAATACTTTCATTACAACACATCATCTTCGGTCTCGAATAGCCTCCTGAATACCGTCACATTATTAAATATCTATAACCAATGGTTCCCAAAGTTGAATGGACCGCGAGTCCGTGACCCACCTAACATCCACCTCCAAATTCGAACGAACCTCTTGATTGTAATGAATAAAAACGGTTCTGAAACGGTGTTATATTAATGCTGGGTTTTCTGAATAATACCTATGTAGAAGAAATTATTAAATTCCAGCCAAAATTTTTAATAAGTTCTTAAATTACTCAAATACAAGAGGGTCATTTTTCAACGACATAGATGCATGGCTAAAGCAAGAACGATTTTCAGAGCCCATCTAATGTGGGCTCGCGGTCGCGACCCATACTTTGAGAAACGCTGCTTTATAGCATAATAGTTTTCTTACAAATATACGGAAAATGGAAAATCTCTATATCTGACGGTATTGAGTATTGACGAAGGGTCTTGAGTATTGAGGGAGTGGTTTTCCTAGCATAGAGATCACGAAAACTCCAAGATATGTCGATACGTACCTATCTCATTATTTAAGAAAAAAAATATTTTGATAATTTGGTTCGTCTGCCCGCGGCATTGCTCGCGTTTTTAGTTCCATTTAACGCAATTTATTTTATTTTTAAGGTTCCTTACCCAAAGGGTAAAACGGAACCCTATAATCAAGATCCGTCCGTCTGTAGGTCTGTCCGTCACCAGACCGTATCTCATAAACTGTGACAGTACGTTTCTCATGAATTGTGATAGTTAGACAGTTGAAATTTACACAGATGATGTATTTATACATATATCCGCTACAACAACAAATAATAAATAAAAGAATAAACAATATTTAAGAGGGCTCCCAAACAACAAGCGTGATTTTTTTGCCAATTATATAGATATAATGGTACGGAACCCTTCGTGCGCGAGTCCGACTCGCACTTTCCGGTTTTATTTTCGACTATTAAAGATATTGTCTGAAAGTTTGTATGTAAGGAGAGAAATCCGGAGCAGAATTTTTAAAATCGGACCAGCAGGTCCGATTTTAAAAATTCTTTCACCATCACAAAGTCACAATCACTGAATGCTGTAGTTTAGGATTGAAAAACGTTAGATGGTCTAGTTCATCATATTGCATCGTATTATATTTAGGCCCATGTTCACCGAACTTTAATTGGGCGATTACTTATTTAACTACCCATTTGATTGTTGACATTTAACTTAATGTAGAGCTATCAAAAACCGTCGTTTAAAAATTTAATCGTTTTGCGAAGTTTGCCTTGGTTATTTATACATTCTTCGTCGTTAGTTTCTTGGCGATAATATCGCTAGCATATTTTGTATGGACGATCGCTACGTTCGTGATATTACGCTAGGGTTTAGGCGCAAAATGTCAAAAGACGCTAGCAAGGCGGGAGTAAACACTAAACTAGCGCCTTAGATAGCGCAGTCTGAAGAGGCCTTCATATCCGTCAGCTACACGTCACTCCAGCGCGCCCTAATTGTCAGGGGTGTCTCAACAGCACTACAATTATCGAGCGCCTTTTCTGCAGTCGCGACAACCCTATGCTGACAGTGTGAGGGCAATCATGGCTTCTCTGTGTTGAATTTTTTTAAACATTTTAAGTGAATTTGATACTGTTGAGTTTTGTAGGGATACTTTAAGTTCCCCACATTCCGTGTACCCATAAACAGGACTAATTTACTTAAGTTTGCTTCTACGTCGTGCGCTATAATGTTACTAAATAAGATCTCTGTAAATATAGATATTTTTATGTGTCATCTGGCAGAATTCAAGGTAGTGGCTCACAGACTCTGTGAATACAATATCTGAATGAGTATCTATTAATTATCAATAAAATGTATGTAACTAACATTTAATTTGTAGGTTCTTATGGCACTGCCTTGGTTTTTGGACTAGGTTTTGGTTAGGTTAAATCTTATACCTTTAAATGAGCAATTCTTGTATATATATATATATATAATTGGAATCTCGGAATCGGCTCCAACGATTTTCATACAAATTAGTATATAGGGGGTTTCGGGGGCGATAAATCGATCTAGCTAGGAATCATTTTTAGAAAATATCATTTTATTCGTGTTTTATCGATAATCAATCTCAACTGAAAAATATGACTCTTCCTCACATCTATTGGCGAATAATAATACTACTATTTTTTGTGAGCAACTAATTGCTTTAACGACACAACAGCAGATGGCGTTGTTAAGTAACACGAAGTCAATGAGTGTTTGCTTTGAGGTTAGACTAAAATCAATTGTTTATTATCCAAAAAACACAATTAAAAAATAAAAAAAAATACCGAGCAAAGCTAGCCATCCAGGTACTGAATAAATAAATGAGTTGGATAAGCGAAAATGGATGGATTTTGAATTTTTTGTGTTTTTTTTGTACTAAGTTGAAAAGTAATAATTTAACTCCAGTATATTTTTTTCTGACATTTTTAATGAAATGTGTGCTTAGATGACGCGACGAGCTAGGAGGATATTGGCGTGGGACTGAGTTTACAATGGTGTGACGGAATGCGACGTTTCCTGGTAGCACAACTGACCAGGGATCATTGAAGATATTCAATCACCATCCTCAATCCTCAAACATACGTATCTACTCGTATTTAAGTATGTTTTTAAAAATATCTAAGTATGTATATCAGTCTCTGGCAGCCATAGTATAAGCTTTGTTTAGTTTGGGGTCAGGCGACTGTGTGTACAAAAATGTCCCCGATTTTTTTTCTTACATACTTACAGTCACGCCCTTTTCCCGTAAGGGTAGGCAGAGATCACTTCTCTCCACTTGCTACGATCCTGGTCCACATCTTTCGCTTCTTCTACTTCCATGACTCCCTTTATACTTGCTCGTCGGTTACAGATACTCCTAACATGCACCCCTAGCATACGCGTGCGACAAAATTCTTCTCGTCACTTTTTGTCAAGCGAGAACGTGACAAGGCTATGTGTAAACATACGTCTGTCTCGATAAAAAGAGTCTACATTTCTCTGTCGTGTTGCACATGCTAATCCTACGGGCCTTTTTTCAAAACGTCTTGGATTTAATCCTCAATTCTCAATACGTACTAAATAAACGTACGTTTGAACGAAACCTTTCCATTAACAAAAAAGCAAATCAAAATAAGCACCTACCAAACCTATCAAAAATAAAAATTCACTCGATTTCACTCAATTTAGCCGATATAATTCTGTTTACTTAACAAATTTAGAGAACATCTAACAAAAACACGCTCACCTTCAAGTTAGCGCGGAGACATCAAATATAACTTCATTTTCCCGTAAATGGAGAGGAGTTTAGTAAAAACATCACGTGGGTGCAAAAGCTCTTTGTCACTGCTGCCCCTATCTGTACTGTGGAAAACGGTGATCTAACTTGTAAATGTTACCATTTTAATCCGAAAATAATAATATATATAATGCCCTCAGTTTCTTGCCTGTTCTTCTGAGTAGTGGTTCTTTTTACGAACAAGACGGTCGAGTCTATTATAAAACTTTGACGTTCTTAACCACAAGATACCCGGTTCAGCTCAGTCCATGGGTTTATGGCTTACAACTGAACTGAACTGAACCGGGTGTATCTTGTAGTTAAGAACGTCAAAGTTTACCCAATCTTAAATATCCAATTGAATAAAAACATTTTGACTTTGACTGCTGAAGGAGAGCAGTGTATTAAAAAAAAAGGAACTTTTTTGAGCAAGTGGTTTTTTTTATAAAAAAAAGACAACCCAATTTTTATAATAAGCCGCTTCAAGCCATTGAGATACTTGTACGTAGTATGCTTCAAGCTGTAAAATTACAACTATGACACTTCAGGGTTTGGGCGGGAATATGGCTTATGGCTAATCATTTTGACATTTTGTTTTTCAACGGACCAGGCATGCGTTTGACCACTGACTCGCCGGACGGGAAGGTGTAACACGCTTGTCTAGGATATAAGTAGCTATTCACTTTACTCTTGAACATCTGCTACATGACTGGAGCCCGGTGTATGGTGGCTCGCCCCTATCACATTTGGGACTGAATGTCGTCCGGCGAAGTGTGGGTGTTGTATTACACCTCTGCCAGCCACCTCGGGGGAAAGGCGTGACGATTTAACACCCCCTGGCTTCTATTTGGGTGGAAAGACTGACGCAGGCAACGACATTGACAGGTGACTGATAAAAGGCGTGTACACTTTCGAAGGTAGAGTAACTGCATTCCACTGACAGATCATTTACTGCTGTGTGCGTCGCACCTGATGAAATTATGGGATCGTGGGATAATTCCATTTCGTTTCAGGTGTGGAGCGGTCCGTTTTTACCGGTCGAAGATGTTTACTTTGGCGACACTTCTCTGAAATGCAGACAAAATGAGTAAAAACGTCATTGGAGAAAGTGAAAAACGCTTCAAAGATATCTTTACATGTCTGCCAAAAAATTACTGGAATGACTACTATTAAAATATTCCCGTCAAAATATAAGTAAACTAGTGAAAAGCCTCGGCTTCGCACGGTATCCAATATAAACTTTTCGTGAAAAAATATCTAACTGATCGTGATAATCCGTTGCTTGGTTTAGGAGTTAGCGGATATACAGACAGAGACAAATAGACGCAGAAAGCGACTTTGTTTCTTATACTTAGTATAAATATTTGCTCAATAAAACATTCTGAAGGTAGATTCATAGTGAAATATGAAATTGCTGTAAAAAATAGCAGACACTAACCTTAGGTTGCGCAGTGAGGGATTTGTTTGTTAAGATCCAAACGAATCGCTTCATCTGAGCGAGGCTAGGTTAATGAAGCGATTTCATTGGTTGTCAACAAACACATTCCTCACTTCTCAGCCTAAGGTTGGTGTCTACTAGAATTTACAATATCCGAATTATTGTTCACAGCAATTCAATATTTCACTACGAAAACTGACGTGCTTTTGACACATTTCCTTTTAATTTCCCTTTACTCCTGTTTCCTGCCTTTACTTTAATAAAGTATAATGTTTCACCGAGTCGAGTATTCGGACCATAATTTAATATTTTATCGTAAACAAAGGCAAAATAACCAAATTAATCGCTGACCGCTAACAATTTAGACGAAATTAACGGTAACCGCACCCTATTGTTATAAAATGGATTCTATTCACAAAATAGCCATTAGAATAGGCTATCAAAATTTCTGACAAACAATTTGCGAAACAATTTGTTTATACTCGTAGCTCTACCTGCTTTTATCTCTTCGCTGTTTCTACATAGTATATATAGACCAAAGCTTACAAAACCGACTTCCCATCCTGTAATTCGTCATTCATGTAAACAAGTTTTAAACTTTTGTTGATACTTTAAAAACTGCTGGACCGATTTCGATAAAATTTGTAAGGGACCACCTAAAAAGTATGATCTACCAAACAATGAAATGAAAGAAAAAAACAATCATCAAAATCAATTCACCCAGTCAAAAGTTATGAGGGAACAAACATAAAACAAACATACAGTATATCGTCAAGCCTTTCCCTCGAGAAGGCTGGCAGAGGTGTTTGTAATGCAACACCCACTCTTCGCCGGACGTTATTCAATCCCAAATGTGACAAAGCGAGCCTGTCACCATACACCGAGCTGCAGTCATGTAGCCATAATGGTATGTCATAATTAAAGAAATCTTAATATATTCAATACAAACTAAATCCTACTAATCCTACTAAAATTAGCGAAAGTTTGTAAGAATGGATGGATGGATGGATGGATGGATGAATGTTTGTTACTCTTTCACGCCAGAACGGCTGAACAGATCTGGATGAAATTTGGCACAGACATAGATTATAGTCTAGAATAGCACATAGGATACTTTTTAACCGCGGGTGAAACCGCGGGGCGCGGCTAGTCTTAAATAAAATAAACCTAAGTTCTCAACTAAAAGACCATTAGTGGAAGGAACGGTCCCCAGAATGCTGGCGGCAATGAATGGCATAGCTAAGCTTCTGTGCTAAGCATTATTTATTTCTTCTTCCCTATTTAAATGACTAGGCTAGTTAACGTTAGCGATCCCATGTTTCACCACACCGCAAACAGGCACCTATCTCCTACATTCTGTTACAGAGGCTCGTGCTAGTCCTCATTAATGCCGATTAGCCCCGACCGACGGTTAGCGCAGCGAATCGTATGCAATCTGCGGCCGAATTAGCGAGTGACGTCACGAAGGGTCGGTCGGTACTCGGTTGTGACGTCATAGTCCACAGGCGTACTATGTGTGAAGTTTTAGCAAGCTTTCTCATTGGTTAATTTAACAGCTATACCACTAGTGTTATAAGGGTTTTTTGGCACTTAAGGGTCCGGCGACCACTTTAGACTAACTTTGCATTGGCTTAAGGTTTTCCATAACCATTTAGTCTAGAAGAAGATGCAGAGCGAAGAGAGGAAGTAAAGATACTGACGAATTTTTTTTATGACTTTTGCACTTCTGTAATCATTCTAAAATAACTAAGAATGCCCCTGGTATTATAGATTCATTTAAAAGCTAATGATGTAGACTACCTCTCTATGTAAAGGGATTTTTGATTTGCTTTGTCTATCTATTGAATAAATCAGTCAAAAGTGACCCCTTACAAATACGGATATTTTTCATAGAAATTTTTCAAAGAAACCAAGAACATAGGGGCGGAGATATTGTTAATTTAATTGTACATGCTTAATTTCATCATAATCTGACAAGAAATTTGAGAAGCGCGTTTGTAAGGAAATTTCAGAGCGTCGCGGGACTCTTAAGAGTGCATGATCCAGAAAAACAAGGTCTAGCATTTAGCAAACACATAATGACGTAATCGGAATCCGTCTCTTTCGAACATGTTGTAAACGACTTATTTCGGTCTTGCTTAAGCATCGATTGATGTCACTACGTGTGTCTGAATGCTATACCTCGCGGAGTATATGAGTGAGGGCGTTGGTTTCGTTATGGTAGGATAATCCTATTAATTAATGGGAGAACAGAACGTTCATATCCGAAGTATTTACTATTGGGTTTATAGGTATTAGATATATGTAAATACTATCTGTTTCCTGCGACTTCGTTCGCGTTTATTCAGAAAATAGTGTTCAATAACCTTCCTCGAGTTAGACTGTAACTAATGATTAAATTTCGAAAAGATCCGTTCAGCCGTTAAACCATGAAAAGCCTAAAAACAGACAAACAGAGTTACTTGCGTTTTTATAATATTAGGTCCTTACGTATGAAATTGGCGTTTTGTACGGGAGGAATAAAAAGTCGTTTTTTTTTTTTGTAAAATATATTTAATTAATCAAAGTATGCACCGTTGTTATCTATGCACTTTTGCCATCTTATGGGTAGTTCATTGATCCCTTTACTATAAAAACCATGGGGGCGAGAATCAATAAACTCTTTGAAGGCGGTTTGGACTGCTGCATCGGAGTGGAATTTTTTTCCTTGTAAGAAGTTGACCAAATTCCGGAAGAAATGGTAATCTGTTGGAGCAAGGTCCGGGGAGTACGGTGGATGTCGCAGACATTCCAATTGTAGCTCAGCTAACTTAGTGGTTGTTTGTTGTGCAGTGTGTGGTCTTGCGTTGTCGTGAAGCAGCAGTGGCCTAGAGCGATTGACCAATCTCGGTTGTTTAACAGCTAGTTCTTCCTTCATGGTTTGCAGTTGCTGACAATAGATATCTGCCGTAATCATTTGGCCAGATTTAAGAAAGCTGTAGTGAACGACACCGGCGCTAGTCCACCAAACACTTACAAGTAACTTTTTCTGAGTCAATTTTCGTTTAGGGCAGGATTTGGCTGGGTCTCCAGGGTTCAGCCATTGCAATTAGCGCTTTCGATTATCGTACAATATCCACTTATCATCACAAGTAATGATTCGATTTAAAATCCCTTCATTATTGTGTCGGTTGAGCAAAGTAACACAACAGGCGACCCGTGTTTGCAAGTTCGATTCACTCAATTCATGAGGTACCCATCGTTCGAGTTTTTTTACTTTCCCGATTTGCTTCAAGTGGATTAATACAGTTTTGTCACTTACCCCGAAGCCTGCTGCTATCTCTGAAGTGCTTTGTGATGGATCCGCTTCCACAATAGCCTATAATTCTTCGTTTTTCACTTTGATCTCCGGCCGTCCACGGGGTTGGTTCTTAAGGTCGAAATTTCCAGAACGAAAACGTTGAAACCAAAAACGTACCATGCTATCTTTAGCGACACCAGCGCCGTACACATCATTAATTCTTCGAGCTGTTTCTGCAGCACTGGTGCCACGGTAGAACTCGTACTCGTAAATATACCGATATTTCATGTTTTCCATTGCGCGGTAATAAGCGACGCCAAAGAAAAAATAATGAGGAAAATAACAAATGAATGACTGTATTCCAAAGAAAAAAAAACCAGCTAAATGAATTTATTAATTTGAAATTCGAATTCTTAACCAAAGAGGAGATATTTCAGATCCAATTGATCAGTACGACAAAACGCCAATTTCATACGTAAGGACCTAATATTAGTGTGTATTATATTTAGGATACATCAACCATCAAAATTCCTAATTTCAATCGTTGGTTCCGATTTTGGACAGTGACAGACGTCCACAGACTATGGACTATGGTCGTATACATAATTACATACGTATACGTCGACCTATTCTACATGAAATATATATTTATATATTTATAACTTCAACAAGTAACATTTTTAAAAATAAAAGAAAAGAAAAACCCGTCTGCAAAATACCTCACATTTTCAAATGACACCTCACATGTCGAAATCCATCAAGCTGTTTAGGCTGTAAGGCGTGCCAAAAAACCTCATACATCCATACTTACAAACATTCACTCGAAAAACATAACCCTCCTTCTTGCGCATTCGGGTAAAAATGTTGAAATTCGAGAGCGAGTGCATAGCGTAACCAACATTTTCCCATTGCAAGGCAAACGCCTCCTCTGTTCCTTTCTATATTTACCGGTCTTGATCTGATTCTCCAAGCTCTTACAAATATATTCAGTGTCAAGTTCGACAGGCTATCTCTTTCTGTGCCGGTCAAGAACATTCAATAATTACCCGACAGCGCAAGAAGGAGGGTTATGTGAACTAACGAACCGCCCCGGCTTCGCACAACACCTATAAACACGTTCCGTGAAAAATTACCTAACTGATGATGAAAACTGCATGAAAGTCCGTTGTGTGGTTAGCGGATATACAGACAAAAAGACAGACAGACACGGAAAGCGACTTTGTTTTAATGCAATTTAGAGAATAGATAGATAACAGATAAAGATAATAATAATAAAAAAGCTTTACATGATTTTACAATACCTACTTAGATTAGGTTAGTTAATTCAATTTATTTTTATCTTTGATATTTAATAATTATATTACTACTAATGCAATTTCATATCATTCTAATGTAGACTCTCAGGGTAAAAGCCTCCCCTAAAGAATTCCATTGATCCCTATCATACAACATATTAAAAATATGATTTTCCATATCAAAAAATATGTATGTCTGTATAACAGTCTCTGACCACCATAGCACAAGCTTTGCTTAGTTTGGGGTCAGACGACCGGACCGTGTGCAAGTATATAAAAAAAACTTGAGCAGTGTTCATCCAGTCTCTTCCTGCAACGGATACAATCTTGTCCTGATGCCACCGGGCGCCCGAGCGACCTCTACTTCTCACGCCATTAAGATAAAGAAGATACAAAATAATGTACTCTTCTACATTGTGTTCACTAATGTTTTAAGGAGGAAAGATTTGTATCTTTGTGACTTTGACTGCCTCGGTGGCTCAGTTGGTAGTGAACCTGCCTTCTGAGCTTGGGGGCGTGGGTTCGATTCCCACCTAGGGCAAACATTCATGTGATGAACATTTGTGTTTGTTCAATGTCTGGGTGTTAATATCTATTTAAGTATGTATTTAAAAATATCTAAGTATGTATATCACTCCCTGGCAGCCATAGTACAAGCTTTGCTTAGTTTGGGGTCAGGCGACCGTGTGTGGAAGTGTCCCGAATTTATTTATTTATTTATTTTTTATACGTTTGTAACAAATAAACTCAAAAATTGGTCCGATTAAAAAAAAAACTCTTTCACCATTAGACAGCTACATTATCCCTGAGTGACAAAGGCTATGAAACGCGAGCGAAGCCGCGGGCAAAAGAGCTAGTAAGTATACTTATTTAATGGATTTCTTAAAAAAAACATAGACAAGCATGCAAATGCGAAGATTGACACCCGTGCCCGCTGCGAAACAAAACACGAGCGATTAGATTTAGAATCTGAGTCCACACAGTCCATTTGGAGGGTGAAACAAAACAAACAAATACTGCAATAGGACCGTACTGACGGTAAGGGCAGAATAACGTTATTATTACCCGACTGCGCAAGAAAGAGGGTTATGTTTTTCGAGTGTATGTACATGTATGTGGATATGTTTGTATGAGGTTTCTTTGGCACGGACAACAGCCTAAACAGCTTGATGTATTTCAACAAGTGGGGTGTCATTTGAATCGTCTTGATAGCGAAAGTGACATAAATAAATATAAAAACAAAGTTTTATCAAAAACAGCCGTGCAGTTTCCGAATATACTCAGTAGTTTACTTTGTATGAAAGATTACCAAAATCTTAAATGCTTTATCCAGCCATAAGTTTACTCCTAGCCAAAATTATTTTATATACTCGTATTATGTCATTAAAAGCTTAATTTATTTTTTGATTTAAGCCAAAATTATTGTTTATTTGTATCTTAAATGGAGCAATGACTCCATTTAGCCGAATAATAATATCGTAATGATGATATAATATCATAATGATGTTATTCTCTCATAAATGTTTTTTTGCTAAAAAAACGTCTAGCACTGCTACTGTGATACATAAATTATACGAGTCAAATGAGTCACCAAAGATGTTTCACACCAATATTATCTCACTGCTATTCCACCATCTAAATTAAGTACGCTAGCTCACCTAGCGTACTTCAAATTGGATAATGTAATGTTTGACCGCTTTAGGCTGAGTTGCACCAGATGTTTAAGGGCCGGTCAAGCTTTGGTTATATTCAAAGTGGGTGAATGCAACTCAGCCTTAGTGGTGGTGTGGCTTTCCCACAGTTATAGTAATTATAGTCGCACGCAAAAAACGACGGGGTGTTATAAGTTTGACATGTCTGTGTGTGTGTGTGACATGAAGCTTCCGAACGGATAAACAGATTTTGATTTTTTTTTTTAGAAAGATGTTTTTTTCTGAAGTGTAGTGTGTTTCTTGAGTGGAGCTAATATATATTTTTTAAAGATGATTTTTCTGGAATATAGTGTGTTTCTGGAGTGGAGCTATGTTTGATGAATCCAGTATTGATTAATATAGCTGTCAGGGATTTTTAAAATTTTTAACTTGCAGTTTTTAAAAATCATAGTCCTGATATTCCAAACTCACATCCTTTATTTTACCTCCGTTATTTAATCTTCGTTTGGCTAGAATCTGGAATCTAGATAGTACGAAATTTTAGCACGCTTTATCAAGCCCGCGCCGAGCCGCGGCTTTTGGCGAGCGCCCATACTGCCACGACACACACTGCACTTGTGCAATTTGGCAATGGAACACACAAACATGCGTCCAACTCGTAAACTACGAACATTTTTAATTTCTCGTGGCAAGTCAATGGCAATAAAAATAATTCTGCTTTTGAATGGGCGCCACGGAACGTAGTAGAAAACTTTTATTAATAAAACTAGCTGCGCTACGCGGCTTCACCCGCTGTCGTACTTCTTCTTCTTCTTCTTGAGGTGCCATCTCCTACCGGAGGTCGGCTATCATTATGGCTATCCTAATCTTGGACACAGCAGCGCGGAACAGGGACCCAGTGCTCAGGTTAAACCATGTCTTCGGATTCTTAAAAGTTTCGCTGTCGTACAGGAATCGTCAATTTTTCCGCGATATAAAAGGACATACATATCGTCACGCCTTCGCCCCGAGGGGGCTGGCAGAAGTGTAATACAACACTCACGCACTTCACTAGACGATATTCAGTCCCAAATGTGACAGGAGCGAGCCTGTCGCCATACACCGGGCTCCAATCATGTAGCAGATGACTTATAATACGCACATAATGTTTTCACAAAATAAATAAATTGGTGTGTGCCGTCGGCTGGGTTTGAACCTGCTCCCTCTGGCTTGAGAGGCGGCCCTTCTCCAAGTAGGCTATCATCGCTTTTCGATTAAAAAGTAGCCTTGTGTTATAACCTAATCCAGTGTTATAAGTTAATCCAGGTTATAACCTGCCTCTATACCATATTTCAACTAAAACCGTCCATCCATTTGAGCGTGCAGCAGTAACAAACTACACGGCCTATAAACTCTGACATCAGGGCTAGCCACTCGGCCTATACGAACTTGCTTTTGCTTATTAATTTGATACGAGTACTAGATGCGTCTCGCAGTTTCGGCCGCGGCCCCAGGAAAAAAAAAAACAGGGTGAAAGGTGCCTATGTATTTTTCTGCACCCCTGATAAAGTGTATACATAATTGATGTACATTATAATCAGTTCGGTAATTAAGGCGTGAAAGCGTAACAAACAAACTCACTTTCGCATTTTTAATATTAGTTAGGCTAATAATATTGGTGTGAAACATCTTTGGTGACTCATTCGACTCATTTAATTAATGTATCAGCGCAGCAGTGCAAGACGTTTTTTTGGCATAAAAAAACATTTATGAGAGAATAACATCATGATGATATTATTTTAATTCGGCTAAATGGAGTCATTGCTCCGTTTGGGATACACGTAAACAATAATTTTGGCTTCAAATAAATAATAAGTTAAGCTTTTAATGACATAATATATACTATAATTTTGGCTCGGAGTAAACACTTATGGCCGGATAAAGCATTTAAGATTTTGGCAATTTTTCATACAAAGTGAACTACTTAGTATATTCGGAAACTGCCGATCTGTTTTTTACCGGCTGCGCAAGGAGGGTTTAGTTTTTCGAGTGTATGTATGTATATGTGTGAGGACTCATTGGCACGCCCTACAGCCTAAACAGCTCGATGAATTTCGACATGTGAGGTGTGGTGAATCATCTTGATAGAGGAAGTGACAGAGGGTAAAACATTTTGTAGCCGAGTTTTTTGTATTTATTTTAATAATGTTTTTTATTTATTTGGATAAAAACACCAACAGTTTATAAAGAAAACACATACTAATTTAATACAAATAATTCCGAATTGTAATTCTATTATAGGTATTTAAAACATTCTTTTTTTCATTTAATGGGGCAAGCAATATGATCGATTGTAATAAATAACTATTATGGTATATTATAAAATCATTACACCAATTTCATTATGAATATTGCCAATTCGGAAATAAGCCCGTTTTTACAAATACTAAAAAATACCTATTATAGTAAAGCTGAGAAAATGCACATTTGACGAACTGTAAATTTTTCAGGACAACTTCGGATCGCCATCAACACATTACGACGAAAATATTTTAACCATACGTTTTAGTATTCTTCTATGCAAATGACCGAAAATCAGAACCCTCTTGAAACCAAACAAATGTGTCATATCGTAAACATGACTCAAAAGGTACGTTTAAAACCAGCGAGCGTTGCTAATGACACGAGGCAGAATAAATCTGCCCACTTTACTCTGAAAAAAAAAATATTTTGACAGTGACAGCTGCAAATTGGCGGTTAACAATCGCGCTTTTATTTCAAGCGAATTTCATAGTGTTGTGTTGTGACATTTTATGGACGGGAATACACTGGAAATAATGTTGGGTTTAAATTTAAACTACACAATACACGAGCAAAATATATTTTACGCCAATCCTTTTAATCCTACCCCGATCCTAACTAATATTATAAATTCGAAAATGAGTTTGTTCCTTTGTTTGTTATGTTTTCACGCCCTAACTAGTCCACCGATCTTCATGAAATTTTGCATACAGAGGTACAGATAATGTTCCTTTACAGGTAGCATTTCTTAAACGATTGTCGTGAAATTTTGTGAGCAGAGGAAGTGCTTGTAAAATGTATCACACAACCCTAGTAAAAGACGTACCTGTCACGCTAAAAATAGTAGCTAGTATTAAAAAGTTGGCCTGTCGATTTTCGTTCATAAACAGTACGGACTCTCTCTAGCAGACATATGAGTACTCATAGGGTAAGGTTTACTTAATGTTTTATTTGGACAGCAGAACTACTTCACAACTTTCACAAGTGTCGTCGGCGCACATGAAATGTGTCAGCCGGCACATTAATGCCGATCTATGCTGCTACATCGTGACATCTTATTGCACATTACTTATTTTATTACACTGATTCAAACAATTCAAAAGCTATTGTTGAATGCTCTAAATACGACATTGATGCAGCTGGTCCCTTATTCTGAACACGTGAGATCTGGTTAGTCACTTTCACTCGTATGACTTTACAAACGAGAGAGACAAGACCAGATAATATCTCGAATTGTAAGAATAGGGCCCCTGGACGACGAATGAGAATTATTAGTGGGTCTATTTGGACTGCCTCGGTGGCTCAGTTGGTATAATGAACAAACCTGAAAGCTTTGGGTCGCCGGTTCGATTCCCACCTAGGGCAAACTTTTATGTGATTAACATTTGTGTTTGATCTGTCTGGGTAATTATGCATTTGCCAGTGTCAAGTTACTATAGATTTTTACAGATGATAGAGTGATGATGACGATGATAAATGCCTCCCCTTTCCCCATTTCAGTATAGTGATGTATACTTTACTAAAACTTTAAGTGGAATTTTTTAGAGAATACCAAAAGTCACGGTTTGCAATGTTTGTATCATTTACCCACACTCGTGCACGTTAACGAACCGATAAAGGTTAATAATCCATCATTATTACACTTTAACACTCGAAGTATCACAAGATTTAGAAATCAATAAAAAATTACGACAATTTTTCGGTTCCCGCCAAAAACTCCCCCAAAACATTTTTAATTATTTTTAAGTATTACTGTTTTATTGGGTGACGGTTGTCGCTTACACAACATGTGGTGGTTTACAGGTCTGATTAAATTGATGTCATTTTTTAACCACGCAATGTAGTGTACCTTACTGTTAAAAAAAAAACTAGGCATTCAGTGAGTCAAAACTTGATGACACCACTCGTCATTGTCATCCGTCTCTTTCGACCTATTCGTAAATTACTTATTTCGGTCCTGCTTAAGCATCGATTGACGTCACTACGTGTTGCCTACGTGACCATTTTTGACTCGGAATGCTATAACTGGCGGAGTATGTTGTTATACCATGTATGGTATGAAGACGCGCGCTCCGGGCATCGTACACGATGCACAAAGTACAAGGCGCCGGCGAGCCGAGCCATAACGTCTATAAGCCGATTCCTCCTTCATGTCACTGCTGTAAACTCTGCATACTCATACTGAAGGATAATGGCGGACAAGAATTTAATATAACGTTCAGGGCGGGTGCCCACCAACGCTGTGTGGCGGTGAGAGGGTTGATACGTCTCCTTTTTCAACGAAATATTCAGGAGTAACGTCGATTGTGTGGTGTTTATTTTGACGTCTAATCAGCATCATTACAAATACATTTATTATCAAACCATTTGCACAACATACGAGTACAAACACTGTGGACCCCGCACTTTGAAAACCCAGTATCGCGGGCGTCCACTTGAACGTCTTTACATTAAATTAATGGCAGACTAAACCAAACTAAAATTTAGAAATTTAAAGACAAAATTGATAGTAAATAAACTTTGAAATGAAATTGAAATTTAAAGAACATTATTAAATTTGAAATTTGAATAATCTATCTCTGTGCCAAATTTCATCCAGAACTGTTCAGCCGTTCTGACGTGAAAGAGTGACAAACATCCATTCTTACAAATTTTCGCGTTTATAATATTACAATACAATACAATACAATACAATACATCTTTATTGCACACCAAAAATACAAAGTAAAACAAACATAAAGAAAATATTAAACAATAAAATATCATTCGGCAGTACAAGGGCGGCCTTATCGCCTAAAGCGATTTCTTCCAGGCAACCTATTAGTAAGGCAGGCAAAATATTCCAGGCAAAATATTAGTAGGATTTGAATGTATTAGTATTGAATAGATACTAGAAAAAGGTTAATTGATGCGATGTCTATTAAAAAACAGTACAAATGATAACGTAACAATAATAAAGTATTTAAACAAGTTAACATAGATAGGTAGTTAGTTATTCTAAGGTACACGTAAAAAAATGAAAATTAAAACCAGCTTTGCTGAACGCAGCATTGATAAAAAAGTCCAACTAGTATGCAAAATTAAACATGTCGTAGCCGCGTAGTAAATACATACACACCGACACCCTACAATTTTAGACTATTCCAGTGATCACACTATCACATCAGACTGTCATGCTTGTTACTTTTTCACGATGATCTCTCAACGGATTCAGTAAAGTAAAATTTTATAGCTTATAACTATAAATAAAATAAAATTACATTTATAAAAGTGGAATAAGTAGGTTCAACTGGGGCAAATGCGTCTGTAGGGCAATTGCGTTTTTCCAATGAAATAGAATAGTTGATTCCATTTCATTGGAAGTCAGTTCTTTGATCTTTGTTTTTATATTATTGTATCTTTGTAACGAATAAACTCAAAAACTACTGGTCCGATTTCGAAATTTTTTTCATTATTAATGATTGGTACATTATCCTTGAGTGGCGTAGACTATGAAACGCGAGCGCGGCCGCGGGCAAAACCACTAGTTATTTATACACAGAGATCTGATTTTTGGATACATATTTACCTAAACTTCGTGGGTTGATTTGATTAGTATGGAAAGCACTTTTACATCAACTAGCGCATTTCCAGGATTTAATATTTAGTATTAGTTAAGGGTTGATGTTTTTTAAAGCTTTATTCAACACTAGCTGCGCCCCGCGGTTTCACTCGCGGTTAAAAAGTATCCTATTTGCTATTCTAGACTATAATCTATCTCTGTGCCAAATTTCATCCAGATCTGTTCAGCCGTTCTGGCGTGAAAGAGTAACAAACATCCATCCATCCATACATACAAACTTTCGCATTTATAATATTAGTAGGATTAATTAATGGGTAGGTAAGAAAAATAAAACGCTCTAACTACTATACTTACTTTAAATTTACTAGACCTAATCCAATACTACTCACACTAAGAAATCTAATACAATCTAGAATTTAGTTTAGGATTTAGTGTGCTAACTTTCAAAATCATATTTACCTAAGTTGAGAACAAGTATAAATTTAAACAAGTACAAATTGGCACAGGACCGGAATAAGAGGCGTACGAGAAAAGAGGCCTAAGCTCAGCAGTGGGCGATTACGGGCCGATGATGATGATGAATATAAAATTTAAACAGCCCCCGACACCGATTTTCATCCAACATAGGCAAGAAACTGATAACACCCCGTAGTTTTTGCGTTAGGGGTTGGAAAGGAAACACAATTCTTGGGGGTAAAACCTCTGTGGAGTGTAAATCCTTCACTAGCCGAGTCCATGCGTTATCAGGAGTTATGGCGAACGCGGACGGATGGGACGGAATTGAGTCGCTACATTAGAGACGCGCCTTCCGGCACTAACAAATTATTATCCTTTAGGTTGTGTAGGTTTATAATGTACTAGAAAATAAAATTCAAGGTTGATTCTTGATAGCTGAGTTTTGCTATGCGATTTCAGTGTTGGTCCCATAGTAATTCTTTTTGCTATGCGATTTCAGTGTTAGTCCCATTGTAAAAAGTTGTCTGTTATGATGTAGATTGTAAAGAATGAGCCTTAAAAATATTGCTACTACGAGTCTTTTTAAAATAGCGGTGTACATCTTTAGTACGAGTATATAAGGTAGTTTATTAAGTAGCTTTGTAATAATTGAAAATAGAGAACTTGTTAAAATTTTCAGGTATATTTTTGAAGTTTTTTGCAATATAAATATAAAACAAAAGTTAGAGAAAACATAGAAACTAGGGTGTCGATGGAAAGTCCTAATCTATCGGTTGTTAGGACTCCAGAGTGAGGAATCATCTGACAATAAGAGCTGTGTTCAGGATTGCTGTGTTTTGCATCCCGAGATTCCAGTATTTTTTTTTTTAATACTTAATAGGCTTGCGTGTGTAACGTGCTTGCGCTTGTGATGCGGCCTACGATGGAGCACGCTTGCCTAGAAGAAACCGATTCACTCGAGACTTAAATTTGTATCTTGAATTCATATTGAATTCAAAATACAATTCACTTGAATTCACACACTTTTGTATCGACTTGACAATTATTAAATAAATAAACCCAGGATATTTTCACACACGGTCGTCTAACCCCAAACTAAGCGAAGCTTGTACTATGGCTGCCAAAGACTGATAGGTACTCGTATATTTACATTATAAAAGAGATATTAACACCCAAACATAGAGCAAAGACAAATATTCATCATATGAATGTTTGCACTAAGTAAGAATCAAATCCACGCTCCCAAGCTCAGAAGGCAGGCTCACTACCAACTGAGCCACCGAGGCAGTCAATTTGACTTCAAACAGTCCGGCACTCCGGCATGATTCTATCTGTCGTTTATGAAACGTCGCATCTCTACACAGTAATGTTTATACACTGTTGCAGTGTAACAATAAATCGCAATACAGACAAACGCACAGAACGTAGCGTTTGATTGATTAAACTTGTGGTTCGAATACGGAGTAGCAATGAAGTATGGTTTTAGGTCGTCCATTGAGGGTCATAGTCCACGACGACTTTTTGTTGCGGTATAGACGCGCGTTTGCAGCGCGTCTGACGCAAATTTTTAATTTATTTTTGACGTGTCTGTCTGTGTCTGTGTGTGTGTGTGTGTGTCTGTTTGTCGTAATCGTAGCTCCTGAACGGTTGAATCGATTTTGATTACTTAGCTATGTTTAATGAACTTAGATATGTTTGATAAACATTTTAATTTATACACAGTACAGAAGGTAGCAAAACCTTCGACACCTCGTATTAAAAAAACTTCACGTAGAAACCGTCATTCATACATTAAAATATACCTATATCCACCCGAAAAACATTATTGCTTCCGTAAGTTTCAAATCATTTTACAACCATCAATTTTTCGTTACCTTCATTTTCACTTTTTACATTTACCTTCCTTCTTGAGCAGTCAGTTAAAAACGTTGGGGTAAAAAACGTTCTATAGCAATATCTAAACCACATTTTTGACATCAAATATCTCTGATATCAATTCCCATCATTGAAAAGCCCCTAATTATCCTTATTGATATTACCCCGGAGCTGGACTGACCCCAACCCGCGAAGGGTCCCAAAAAATACGAAACGGTCTCGAATCATCGACAATGGTATCGATTTATCAAAAATTGGTAACATGGGTAGGGTTACCAGACTACAGAATCTGACCTGATGTCAATATGCTAGTTTATATCCTACTAATATTATAAACGCGAAAGTTTGTAAGAATGGATGGATGGATGGATGTTTGTTACTCTTTCACCCCAGAACGGCTGAACAGATCTGGATGAAGTTTGGCACAGAGATAGATTATAGTCTAGAATAGCACATAGGATACTTTTCAACCGCGGGTGAAACCGCGGGGCGCAACTAGTAGATACATACATTTTTAACAAAACAACAAGAGAAATTATAATAAAACTTGTTAAATAGTGTAACAACTGGCGGCCTTATCACTAAAAGCAATCTCTTCCAGGCTCTTAGGATGTAGTTTCCTTCTTATCGTCCAAGGGAAGCGCTATCAAAAACTGCCTCAGCTTCGACAAAAAATACCGAATTCCGTCTTTCTTTTTCCAGAAAAATAATATCATTTCTCCGACATTTTGATCGATCGTCATTTTACACGGCTAAGTGTCCAACATCGTCGTCACGCCTTTCCCCAGAGGGGGCTGACAGAGGTATACAACACCTGTACTTCGCCAGACGATATTCAGTCCTAAATTTGAATGGGGACGAGCCTGTCCCTATACACCGGGCATCAGTCATGTAGCGGATAACATACAACGAATGTTAAACTCTAATACCCTGCTTCAAAAAGGCGAAAGCTTTTGTGTATGTTTGTTATACATATGTATTTCTTCACGGTTCGGATGGAAGGATTCGGATGAAATTTGGTATGGAGATAGAATATTGTCTGGAATAGGTAGACTATTTTAACGCTTTGAACTGGAGAAATAAATAAATGTGTTAACCTTATGTTTATTTTTTTTTTGTGATTTGTGACCTTAAGGGTTCCGCGAAGCTCTGAATTTTCCATACAAACGCGCTTGTCGAATTTCATGTAAACTATTCGTCAGATTGTGGTGAAATTTGGTATTTACAATTAAATTCCATGAACTATATGTCCGCCCCGCTAGTTTTTTTTAAAAAAAAAACGTCATAAAGAGAAAAAAATGGTTTAAAAAAATTACATTTGAAAAGGGTTATTTTTGACTGATTTATTTACTAGATAGACAAAGAAAATCAAAAATCTTTTTGCATAGGGAGTTTGTCTACATCATTGTAGTTGTCTACAGCTTTAAATTAATCCAAGAAAAATACTTATTTATTAGTTATTGAAAAATTATTAAAGAAGTTAAAAAGGCCTACAGATTATTGAAATTGCACTTTGTCACTCTGTAGATAACTTTAGAGGCTCGTCAGTGATCTTTACCTGCTCTCTACGCTCATCGTCTCCCTTTAGACGAAATGGCAATAGAAAACAATGCGACGTTATTCTAAAGTAGTCGCCTGACCTTAGTAGTACTTTGTCATTTTAAGTAATTGGCCAAAAATAAATTATCTTTTTTTCTTCCTTATTTCTTTACTGATATGGCTCATATTTGAATTTAAAATTGTGTTTATATAAACTGCCTGCTAAGTTTCATACTTCATCAAAATCCGTCCACCCGTCTAAGCATGAAGAAGTAACCAACAAACAGAGACTTTCGCATCTATAATATACTAGCTGCACCCCGGTTTCACCCGCGGTTAAAAAGTGTGTTGTGTTATTCAAGACTATATCTAATCTATCCAAACTTTCGCGTTTTCTAATATCAGTGTGATTAGTGATAAAGTAGGATTAATTAAGCTATGACATTTGCCATAAGCAAACCAAAGAAAAGCCACAGAACAACATGCTCTATCATTTCCATTCTCCACAGTATGTACTTCGGAATGTTTAAACCCCCTCGAGAAAACCAAGTCTATTTGTTCAGGACGGAATGACCCCGGCTTAGCCAGCGTGTCCACTGGCTCGGATTAGGGGATCCGTTTTTGTGATCTAAACGGGAGTAAGTCGGTTTTTGGGGGGAGTTATGTGGCTTGGGGTGTTTCATAGTATTGCCTTGTCTATGGTCTAAGATTTGTAAGCACTGCAGTGCTAGCACTGTTCTTAGTCAATCGGACAAATGACGTTTAAACTCGCCAAAATTTGCGATTTGGTCGGATCCATTTAGTCGATTTGTAACGTCAGTTTGATGATCGACAAAGAACGAATTGACATTTTGCAAATGAAACATTTTGCGAATGTGACATTATGCGAACGTGACATTGTGCGAACGTGACATTTTGAGTATAAAAAAAACGTGACGTTCTGCGAAAGTGACATTTTGAGAACGTAACATTGTGCGCCGCGAGGGGTGCTAGCACCACTGATCCAATTACAAATCTGTAATTAGTAAATCAAAATGAGTAATTGACCGTACGAAGTGAAGTCTCAGAGTGTATTGGACATTGGACATTGCATATCTCGGCATTTGTTTGTCCAACGATAGCTTGAGTATCGATGATCCGATCTTCATGAGATTTTGCAGACATGTAGTTTACTCGTATCTCATTAGGAGGATATTTGGGTTCGTATATGAGCTGAATCGGACGAGGGGTTGCGGTGATATGCGGAGTCTCTGTTGGAGGCGAACTACTGGTATAATATGTAAAATAGTACAGCAGTTGGTAGTGCGGATAAAAATTTAGTATGTTTTTATAGAAACTAGCTGTTACCCGCATCTTTGTTCGTATTTATTTCGAAAATAGTATCCAAAAATCTTCCTCGAGAAATACTGTAACTAATTTTCTAATTTTTTCAAGATCCGTTCAGCCTTTTAGCCGTGAAAAGCCTACAAACAGACAGACAGAGATACTTTTGAGGTTATAATATTAATAAGTATGTATAGACAGACAGTCAACGTGTTTTAAATGCTACAGTGAGTCTGTTCGTTTGTTATTACAAACGAATCCATTCGTTTGTAATTTGTATCAGTATCGGTTATGCGAAACATGCTTATTTTTAGGGTTTCGTAGCAAATACAAATATTACCAGAAATCAGACACCAGAATTTATTGATAACTCCAATACTTGCACGTCGCAATTCAATAAATGTTAAAACAGTAAAAATAATGTATAAATTAATGGCTAAACAATAATTACATTTTTTTTTTTTTACATTTTTAATAATGAGAAATCAATAATTAGTGTCAACAAAGTGAATTGCACACGTCATAATTATAACATAACTATAATAATCATTATAAGGAACAAAAATAATGCAGAATGCCTTGAATCCTGAATATAATAATTGTCTAAGTCATTGCTTAACTATTTCTAGCAAAATTTTTGCTTATCAGGGACATAAAGTTAAGAATCTCCTAAAGAAATAAAATTTATTTTCTCAAGAGGACGTTTTTTGAAAATACTAAAAACATAGGGGCGGAGATATAGCTAATTTAATTGTACATTAAAAAAAATCATCATAATCTGACAAAAGGCTTCCAAGAAATTTGACAAGCGCGTTTGTATGGAAATTTCACGACGCAAGAGCTGCGAGCAGCACGCTTGCTCAGAAGCATCCGATTCACTACATTTTAAAAATGAAACTGCCTGCTTCAAATTACTAGATACAGCGATAAAACTAAGCACATGATTGTAAAGATTGTACAACATTTGAACCATAAAAGTGTTCTAATAAAGGGGACAGCGAAATGTTTTAATTTCGTCGTTGTTTGGGGTTTTTATGAGGAACTGAGCTGGCTGGCGCGGAGCCAAGTGGTGGCATCTTGCGGGAGGTTAGGTTTTACACGTACGAGGAAGAACAGTACGTGGTAGAGCTTTTTAAACCTTCAAATTAAACGGACAATCGCCAATTTTTATTTCGTGAACCATAAAAAAAAACTGGGTTGCTGAATGTTGTACCCCATGTCACTTCCACTATTTAGACGATTCAAATGACACCTCAAAAAGTCGAAATCCATCAAGCTGTTTCGGCTGTAGGGCGTACCAAAGAAACTATACATACTACATACATAATTACATATAGGTACATATATCCATTCATACACTCGGAAAAACATAACCCTCCTCCTTGCGCAGTCGGGTAAAATTGAACGGTGGGTGACGTCACAGCTGGTTCCAACTGAAGACCAGCTGGTTGCTGCAGCCGGCATTGTGCTGAGTTGGAACCGGTTGGTGGCAAAAAACATTGTTTGGATAGTTTACTTCATTGTATTTTTTTTAGTATCAATGTACAAAAAAAAATATATACTTACTAGCTGTCACCCCGCGACATCGTTCGCGTTTTGAGCTATCCTATCTCTCAAGTTGGATCGAACTGCACATGGTGTGCGAATTTTATTATAATCGGTTAAGTGGTTTAGGAGTTCATTGAGGACAAACATTGTGACACGAGATTTATATATATTAAAGATTTTATTTTGACAGTTTGGACCTGACGTCTCGGTTTCGCATACTAATGCAAGGCGTTTCGAAAAAACCTCATTTCTATTCTAATCACCTTTTCATTCAACCTTCGTCTAAATACTATTGTTTTTACATACTTATTCGAATCATACGAAGGTAAACGTATTGTTACCTCAATAACGCATCGAATATGTAAGCTGACGTAACGAATTTGTACAGGTGTCCCGTGCTCAGTTGCACTGTAATTATACAATACACAATACAATATGTTTAATGTGTTTTGTATTTGTTTTTGCTGAATATCCGGACAATGTTGTCATAGCAGGTGTAATATTTAAAATATGTTTTTCATATTGAATTTGCTTTATTTTTTACTGTCTGTATGAAAATGTGGCTACGTTTTAGAGTCGTAGCTCGCTTTTTACACATTTTTGCAGCAAATGAAATATTTTCCATTTTGATGTAGAATAAGTAGTAACATTTTTTTTAAATTCTTATATTCTAACTCAACAAAAATGCCAAGAAAGTCGCTTATTGTTTTAATAGTCACATGTTGGCCAAAAATATGAAATTGGACTGAATTCTTGTTTTTTTTTTTTTGTTTTATAATTTTGAATGTTGTTTTTCTTTAAAAGATAAATTCTAAAACGCGGGATTAATTAAATGAAGGAAGAGGCGTGTCGGTGTATCGTTGCCGCTCTCCCTATCCTCTGCAGCCGAAGTGGCAGGCGGCGGGGCCACTCATCTGACCCGTCGCATGGGGACCGTGGGCGCCTAGGCACGGGTGCTGGCTGGCGCCCACGGGCAAATTGGTCCCCGAGAAGGTGGATTATGACGATGTGTCTGGTGTTCGACACATCGTCATCAAGAGGGAGAAAGCGTAAGCTCGGGGTGGTGCCCGAAGGGGTTAGCGCTGTCGAGGCCGCGGAAGAGTGCGAGAGCGTCCCCGTAGCCCCGACAGTTTTTAGTGGGTAGGCCGTCAGTGGCGGGATTCCCACATAACCACTTTGTGCCCGCACCCGGGTTGTTGGTGGTATCCATAAAGGATTTTCCCAAGGTAAAAAAGGGTTAATTAAATCAGAGTTTAAGTGTTATACATGTCACCCCTATGTTGTGTTAACTCAAAGTTAGCCTCTAACTCTTGACTCTTGACTAATTCAAAAGATAACCCGAGATTCTGCAATTGTGCTTGTATTTTTTTTTACGGTAGGTTAGGTACCGGTGACGTACTAGAAGAGCTCTGTATACTCAGATGTGATCGATCGGACTCATGATAATCGTTAAAAAACATATGTCCCTCAGTATCTCACCTGTTATTTTAAAGTGAGTCATTTTTACCCGACTGCGCAAGAAGGAGGGTTATGTTTTTCAAGTATATGTATGTATGTATATATGCATGTTTGTATGTGTGTGTGTATGTATCAGGTTTCTTTGGCACACCCTACAGCCTAAACAGCTTGATGGATTTCTACATGTGAGGTGTCATTTGAATCGTCTTGATAGTGGATGTGACATATCGTACATCATTTTGCAGCCGGGTTTTTGTTTTTCTTTTAATAAGGTTTATTTTATTATAACTTTGATGTTCATAAGTGTCTTTTCGATACCCCACTGAACAAAGACATTTTGACTTTGACTTTGAGTTTTAATATGCAAACATGTGCGAAACTGATAGATCTAGTTCGAAGTGAGGCCTTCTGCAGCTCTGAATTTTCCATACAAAAGCGCTTGTCAAAAATTTTCACTTTCTTGAAACCTATACGACAGATTGCGATGAAATTTGGCATGTAAAAATAAATATCCTTCCCTCTCTAGCCTTGATTTTATAAAAAAACGTCCACAAGAGAAAATAGAGCTACGAATAATTTTAGCATTTGTAAGGGATCACTTTGAACTAATTTATTTAAAAGATAGACAAAGTAAATCGAAAACCCATTTACATAAAGGTTGCCTACATTATTAGCTTTTAAATTAATCCGTAGTACAAGGGACATTCCTAGTTATTCAATAATGATTAGACAAGTGCGAAAGTCATAAAAAGTGATTGAAATTGCAATTTGTCACTCTGTAAATAACTTTTAGAGGCTCGTCAGTATATCTTTACTTGCTCTCTTCGCTCGTCGTCTTCTACTAGACGAAATGGCAATAGAAAACCTTTATTCAACGCGAAGTCAGTCTAAGGTTCGTAGGAGCCTTAACGAAACTTTATAACTACGTCATAAAAATTGTTTAGATACGTCGCAAATACCAAAAACTAATACCAAGACGAAACAATAGAAATTAACGTTCATAATAACGGTTGAATAAATATTTTCTTTTCTTCAAATATGCTTAGACTGGGTAATTATTTTGATTTATTTTCATAAGTCGACTGGCGTGGCTGAGTAGCTGGCGTGTCTGCCTTCTGATCAGGGGGTCACGGGTTCAAATCCCAATTGTTTAAGCTTTGCATTTAATTTGAATACATTTTCATATTCGACGATTACTTAAAATATTGATATTATCAATAAAGTAAGTTATAATTTCTTTCGAACATTTTATTTTTAAATTTATTATTTTTTGGCTTCGTGCGTTCAATGCATTGTCAGAAGTATTTTTCCTATTTGTTCAGGTGTACAAATGTAGTTTCAAATTTTAAATTAAACTCATAAATCTTATTAAATTAGTGTTTTATACATATAGACGCATATTTGCTTTGCTAAAATTTAAACTCAATTTTTAAATTTATTTATTTTACGTTTTTAGCCGGCTTTAAAATCACATGTTTGCCCGTATGTAATTTTTTTGTTTTTCGATAGGTATTTTATTTCCTAATTCCTACGAATTATTGAGGATACGGTAGTTCATTTGTTCTAGAGGTACACTAGCTGCGGCCCACGGTTTCAACCGCGTTTAAAAAATCGAGGTACTATTCCAGACTATATTCTATCTCTGCGCCTAATGTCATTCGGGGGGCCTACCATTGTCATATTGGTGGTATTGACGCTGAGCGACCGCGAACCGTATCGCCGCGCACTAAAGTTCATGGTCGCGCAGGGTCGTAAACAAAACGTAACCATCATGTCAATAAGATTATGGTAGGCCCCCAGATCAGTTTTGCTGTTCTGGCGTGATTGAGTAACAAACATATTATTCATCTATCCAAACTTTCACATTTATAATATTAGAGTGACTATCTCATCTGCCCGCGGCTTCGCTCACATTTCATAGCCTATGCACTCAGAGATTATGTACCTATCTATCGATCAGTGAAAGAATTTTAAAAATTGGACCAGTTGTTCCTGAGATAACCACCAAACACCCAAACTTCACCTCCCTATAAAATTCAAAAACATTTCAACCAACTATTGAATACCAGAGGCCAAAAACCTTTTATTTAAAATAGAACTACGATCTAAACGGTTAAAGTCTATTTTTGTCTACAGATAACGGAATACCTTTTCTACAGTAAACCGTAAACTGAAGCTTTTGTGATGGTATTCAAGTCACAGCGTTTCAATGTAAAAGTCTTAAATATAAGGTGGCGGCGCGTGGTGGACCTACAAAATATGAGCACAGTGTACAGTGAGTACACTGTACACTGTGCATCAAGTTAACAGGGTGTACACTGTACACTAGTCCCCTCAGCAATAAACGTTGTAAAGCCTCGAAAGAGGTAGTCTTTTGTATTTTTTGATAGTTCAAAAATTAAAAGAACAAAAAACACTGCATAACTATTCCGAGGCCATACGTCGTTTATTGCTAAGGGGGTAAGTAAACAGGGTGTACACTAAGTTTACAAGGTGTCCAGCGAAAAATGGATCTGCTCCGGATGGATGATATATCTATTACTAGGATCAGCGCATACCAGCACACGGCGAAAGACGGGATTTTGAAATCAATTTCTTATTTAACAAGTTAAGGTATTTATTTTTTACTAAGTTAGCTGTTACATAAACAGCGCGACTTCGTTCGCGTTCATTCGTTCGCGAATAGTAACTCGGTTTGTTATTTGTTTTTCCTTTTTTGTAATGACGAAACATGCAACAAAAAGCGCGTGTAGTCTTTTCGAGTGCCAAACGGCTTGTGAGTGAGAGAATACTGGCCAGTATTCTCGCGTCTAGATTGAAATTCATATTATATCTATGGATTATCACAATTTAATTCTGTTCAAAGCAAACTATCCTAGGTTTGAGCAACACTTGTAGATGCGGACCAAGTTTATCGTCGACCACTCTACTTTGGCTTTATCGTTGGTTACGCTCGGAAATCTTAATTAAGAACTTTACGACAAAGATTGGAAATACAGAAGGATAACTAACTGTTCTTTTAATCGTCGGAGTCGAATTTCCTAACCTACCTCTGAGCTTTGATAGTGATAATGATAACTTCATTCATAATAAAAATAAAATGAAAAAATATTTACAAAATAATCTTACTAAAGAATAATCATATCATAAATAATAAAATGTCATTCTCATTAAATTAGGTATAAGGTACATCAATTCGGTTAATAATTTGGGGCGTTAAATTTTTAACTAGAGCAAACATTTTTGTTTGTTTTATGTCTGGGTGTTAATTATTTATTTTAGTATTTAATAACATTTCGTTATGTATCTTTGTTAGTATATCAGTCTCTATACATATAGTTATGTATGTTTGTAGGTATATCAGTCTCTGGCAGTCATAGTACAAGCTTCGCTTAGTTTGGGTTCAGACGACCGTGTGTGCGAAAAATTAAAAAAATCATAGGTCTACATGCACAGTTTTGAACGAATTATTGTCACGTTCGGAGTTACCCACCTGTCCTTCTGTAATCTGTGTTTTACGGTTTCTTTTACTACAGCCTCGTTTGTATTGTTTGTACGTAACTAATGCAACGTTTTCGATGGTCTTGTTTTAAAAGCTAAAAGCTAGGTAGCTACAAAGCTAGTGTGATGGGAGCTTTTGCACCAGGGACGTTAGGTTAAGCGTGGGTTATTTGATGTTTAGCTTATAACAATCATAATAAGAGACCGTATTGCCGTACTGCCGTACTGTAGAATCACCTATCTGGCCCTCGGGCCAGATACGGTCGGCTGAGACACTGTACACGTGTCGTATTGTCAGGAGGTTCCTCACTCTGCAGGCCTAACCACCGGTAGCTTGGGCCTCGCCCCGCTGCCGCCGGCACCCTGGTATACAATATTCATTGATTGTAAAAAACTTAGAAATTAAGAAGAAAAATAAATGTCTCAAAATAATAATAATACTCGGGATACTTGCACACACGGTAGTATGACCCCAAACTGAGCAAAGCTTGTACTATGGCGGCCAGCGACTGATATTTTTTTTTTTAATACATACTTAAATAGATAATTAACACCCAGACATAGAACGAACACAAATGTTCATCACATGTATGTTTGCCCTAGGTGGGAATCGAACCAACGCCCCCTAGCTCAGAAGGCAGGTTCACTACCGACTGAGCCACCGAGGCAGTCATCCTACTTCTTACTATCCTACTATATAATTATATCCTACTAATATTATAAGCGCGAAAGTTTGTAAGAATGGATGGATAGATGGATGTTTGTTACTCTTTCACGCCAGAACAGCTGAACAGATCTGGATGAAATTTGGCAGAGAGATAGATTATAGTGTAGAATAACACATAGAATACTTTTTAACCGCGGGTGAAACCGCAGGGCGCAGCTAGTCCTACTAATATTATAAAGGCGAAAGTTTGTAAGAATGGATGTATGGATGTTTGTTACTCTTTCACGCAAGAACGGCTGAACAGATCTGGATGAAATTTGGCACAGAGATAGATTACAGTCTAGAATAGCATATAGGATACTTTTTAACCGCGGGTGAAACCGCGGGGCGCAGCTAGTATAATATAATTTAAAAAACGATGGATGTTTGTTACTCTTTCACGCCAGAACGGCAGAACAGATCTAGATGAAATATGGCACAGAGATAGATTACAGTCTAGAATAGCATATAGGCTACTTTATAACCGCGGGTGAAACCGCGGGGCGCAGCTAGTTTTATATAATGTTGAAAGGGTTTTTTGTAACTATTTAATTGTTTTGCTTATTTTTTTAAACTTTGGCAACTCTTACGCCTAAGTAGTAGACAGTAACACTGGCACGGCTAGTACAGCAGTAATTTAATACAAACTTATTGTCTCCGAGACGGAATTCAATCTCACAAGTCGAATGCCAAACAGCCTCTCGTATTGAATATCGGGACGATTCGCTTTATTGCCGTACTCATACACTGCTAGCGCAGTATGGACTCTTAGATAAAATGCAAATAGTGGCAGTGTGACCAGATTAAATTTTACGAAAATACCGAGGCACCTCGAAAAAATACTGAAATATACCGACTTACTTATGACAGATATACCAATAGAAATACTGATTTTCTTAACACGTTTTATTTATTCATACTCACAATAAATGTTAGAGTTATATTTTAACATCCTTTTCGAAGGATTAAAATTTACACAACCTCCTTCATCCTTAACACCTTGCTTTGTTTTTAAAATAGGTAGCTGACACATTTTTGTTTATAAACCTGTTTCTTTGGTCCGTTTTTATTAAATTTATCTGTAAAAATATGCGCTCACATGCAGCATTCGACACCGGTATACATAGAAGAGATTTACTAAAACTAGCTAAATTTTTGTATTTTAACATGCCATCACTGTTAGAAATTTTCCCAACTTCCACCCAAAATTGTTCACACGAGATGGGTGAGCCAGTGCTGGAAGATTGTAACAAATCACTTACTTCGCGATCAAACTTTAGGGTTCTATATTCTTCGTCAATTAACTGCATTTGTTCTGGCTGTACTTCGCATGGGAAAGTTTCTATCACATTTCGTAAACTGCGAAATTCTTTATGCACGGCAGTGTGTGGGTCAAGAAATTTCAGTTCTCGAAAAACTGGATTTTCAAAAGGCAAACGTGATTTCAATTGCGTGCTCAACTCAATTAAAAATGATTGGCACCCTCTGAAAAACTCAGCAATCTGTTCTTTCATGTTAACATTGTCTCTGTGTTTGATTAATTCTTGGCCTACTTGAATGCCTAAGTACATATCTTTCAATGGCAAATAATTTACATTAGACTTTGGGTCTAACGTAAATACATTGTCCGTACGTTTGATGTAATTAGCTTTCATGAAGCAACCCAAAATCGACAAGTACATACTAGATGCATCATCATACAGTCTATCAATGCACGGATAATCGCCTTGAAAAATTATGTTAAATTTGTTTACAATCGGCAAAATGTAGTCCAAAAAGTAAAAGTACAATTTGTTTGTATCAGTGGTAAAAGAATTAAATAAAAATTCTGATGACATATTGCGATCACTCAAGTATTGGTCTTGAAAAAACAATTGCAATGCCCTCCACTGCTCAATTATTCTACTAATACAGGCATGAAGTGAAAGCCACCTTATGTCGTAATGACGCAAAATTCTGTGATTTTCAGTGTCTGTGAAATTTTGGAACTCAGCAAATTCTCTTTGACGCTTGCTGCTTTGAGAAAAATATCCATATACTTCTTTTACTATTTGTTCTAAATTTCTAGGCAGTATTTTACAGGCGTGGCTAACACTTAATGCTGCAGAGTGACAAACACATTATAAGAAAAAGCACTTTGGGTTTACTTCTTTAATTTTTGCAACAATGCCAGAATGTTGACCAAACATCACATTCGTAGTATCAGCAGCGGATCCTATTACGTCTTTTATTTCTAAACCTAATTCGGATAATTTTGATGACAACGAATTAAATAAATGACCTGCGGTTTCACCACTTAAATCAACTAAATCAAGGAATTTGGTTTGTACAGTACATTTAGTTTCAGAGAAGTATTTAACTACTATTGCCAATACTTTGACTGTTGCAACATCTGTACTCTCATCGATTATAATTGAATATACTGGTTTACCTGAAGGAGACGCAGTACCAAGTATGTCTTCAATCATATCTTTTTCGAAATTGGGTCTTAAAACATTATAAGTTATAGCGGCTGCTTTGGTTCTCTTGCAGGAAAATTCTTTCGCAATATCGGAATCGGTAAAACACTTCACTAGAACATCACTAAGATGGTCCATAGCTCTAAATGAGATGTTGTGTTCCGACAGAAAACTGCATAAACGCAGCTCAGCTTTCTTGACTTCGTCTTTCAGTGGGGCTTTTTTGAAAAATGTGTCAACCTGAAAATTTAAAAAATACTTGGTTGCTTAGTTTTTTTTATAACAGCGCCGCATTTCATAGCTGTTACCTAACTGATTTTGAGAAACAAAACTAGGATGATTAACTTTAATTTAAAATATATCCAAACTCCTTGAACTAGGTAAGTAAAGCGAGTTACCTTTGACTGTCCTTTATATTTTATCAAGTTCGATTTATGCTTTTCAGTATGTGCATGCTGTTTTATAGACGCTAATCTACTTTGCAGTTTCGCATTGCATGCTTTGCAAAATGCGGTGAATTCGTCATCTTTATAACGTGAAAGCCACGAAGAAAATTCCGGAATTTGTTCCCACTTAGCTAAATAACTTTGCTGAAAACTAGACATGCTGTCCGGATGAATGCAACTAAGTAAATAAAAATAACAATAATCGCGTTCTATTTATATGATGACAAAAACATCACCTATTTTGGGGAAATTCCCGAATTATCGAAAGAAAGTCCTCAAAGATTAAGTCGAATGCAGAAGAGACAATCATTTCACTTAACCGTATTAGACGATTTGATACTAGTAATAAAGTATCTTTTAACTTTAACTACTACTTATTTATGCAACTGAAAACTTAAAAACTAGACGTTATTTTGAAAATTATAGATAAACTAGCGGCCCGTCCCAAATTCGTCCGGGTAGACTGATATTCATGAAACACAACGAATTTGAATGTATGCAATCTGGAAATTACGCTCTATCTAATAGTGCAAACCGCATTAAAATCGGTCCAGCAGTTGTAAAGTTTTGGCGAACATACATTCTGCAAGTCTGATTAATACTATGTATTGATTGATAATTGGATATGTAGTATGACAATACTACAACGCCGGCACTGGCCGTCTTTCTTGTCATATCTGTAGCTTACTCATCTTTGCTCATAGATAACATGTATAAGTATAAACTAAATCCGGGAAAGTCCCCAATGTTCGCGTTTCGGGGAATTCCGCAAACATTGTCGCAAAGACGATCACTCACTACGGTGTTGCCATAACTTCAACCAAAATATACCCAAAAATACTGACTGCCAGCAATATACCTGAAAATATACTGATGTTCGGAAAAATCGCTGAAATATACTGAAAAAGTATTAAAATACTGAATCTGGTCACACTGAATAGTGGCGCGAGCACGAACACAAACTGTTGAACAACTCTGCTACAAGGGGGGAGGTGGGTGTACTTAGCTCGTAGTATGACAGTTTGAGTTGTCGTTTTAGCGCTGGTTCAGACACGGAGGGAACCGCGCGGTAGTAGTATTGTTGTCCTTGTCTAATGCGCAGTAATAACAAGGACAACAATACTAGTACCGCGCGGTTCTCGCCGTGTCTGAACAAGAGCTTAGTGTGTATACTAACGAATATTTCTATGAAAAAAATAGGTAGTTAGGCGCCCAGTAGCATATTTTTCTACCTGACAAGAAGAGGTTCCTGCTGAATAAGACCGTCCAAATAATAAATGACAGAAATGGTAGGTGTCAAAGTGTTGGATGCAAATGGTCGAGATGAGGCCGAGATGCGATCGATATTCATCTCATACATGATTCCAAGCCCTGCATAATAAAAAGTTGAGATAACATGAAAAAAATCCATCTCACTCTTGTCATTGGATCATTAATAAAAATTTAAATAAAATAAATTATCAAAATCGGGCTACTCTGTAAAAAGATATGCGTGGGTGGTCACACATGAAAAAAATATTTACTCGTCGACTTGTAAACCTCCTCCTTTTTTTCGTCGGTTAAAAAAGAGTAACATATGACGCAGGCCAGTCTCTCATCGATCAGCAGGCGCGAGGGCAGCGTCCATACTGCCTCCATACAGATCACAGTTAGCTAAATAATTGAATTGACATCCGAAACGAGATCCGATGTCAAAACACAGATAACAGATCGTATAAACGTTTTATTGCTTTTTGGTACTTGAACGGCATGATTAGCGGGTCATCCACTAACATGCATATTTGCTGGAATCTCTACAAAACCAATTCTATGCGGTGAACAAAAACCTTAAATACAGTAAGTCCGTTTGGGACCATTATCCTATCCACTGGTTATCCGTATTCGAAAATACTAGTTCAAGATGTCAATTCTAGAGTAAACATTAATTTAATTGTGTAAAACAGAATAATTTAGACCAACGATGAGTAAAGGAGAAGACAACAGTCATCCAAAGAAGGTACGACTGGCTTTGCAGCGCGTCTGCCTTTTTACCGCTTCATTCCCGGCCGGGCTAATATTCAAACGATTTTATTAACTTTTTGACACTACTATTTCGTACGCACGGATCACGCGTTCCATCCGAAATTCACATTGGTGGGTGGCCCGCTCATATGCAAATTAAAGCATGATTCTGTAGCCGACTGCAGGCGGCAGCAAGGTGTAGGTACACTAGCAACACTAGCCAGGTGATTCATGACACCAAACTAGCGACCCACCCCAGCATCAAACAGTACCTTAACCTTCCGTGAAAAATTATGTGCTAACTGCTGGAGAAAACCGCGAAGTTAGCGGACATACAGACTGACAGACGCGTAAAGCGACTTTGTTACTATGTAGAGACTCCTAAGTATCAGTTTTTTTTTTTAAATGTAGAATAGGTCGGCGTTTGACCACCAACTCGCCTGATGTTAAGCGACGTTGTGATCCAAGATGGAGCACGACGACCTATAAGGTACTTATTCACTCTAGCCTTGAAGTTTTGTAGAGTGAAGAAGTACAAAGACGGCAGTTGAGTAAAGCGCTACAAGGCGCCACTGCTCAGACCCGTCTTCGGAACGGTTTCTTGCCTGTTCTTCTGAGTAGTGGCTCGTATTCTGAACAAGGTGGCTCTACCACCTCGTTTAATAACTTTGACATTCATTAGTGAATCTTATCGAAGATACACTTATGAACGTCAAAGTTATAAAGCCAAAGGTCAAAATGTCTGTATTTAATTGGGTCGATACCCAATTGAATAAAGATATTTTGACCTTTGACTAAGAGAGAAGAGAGGATAAAGATTGTACCTACATAATAAAAATGGTGTAGCACTTTATTAGGCTAGTCTTTTGAACGTCTCTCTTCCCGACTACGTACTTCAACCCCTTTACACTCTTCAAACAATGGCCGAATTTCAATAGGAAAAAAAAAATGCTATAGCGAAGACAATTTGTCGAACGGCTATCATTCACGCAGGAGCAAGGCAGTGAATTTTATCGTGTTTTTTTTTTTCGAAAATCTGCACGTCTTGTGAAACTCCAGCTTTTATTTAGTTCTCCTTTTTTTTGGATGACGCAATATTCAACAACACAATGCGCGTGTTGTCTTTTCGAGAGCCTGTGTACGTGTGAGTGCTCGCGGTGTACTACTATGTCAGTTAGAGATGTCAAGTCTAGAATGAAATACATATTTCGCGCACGTTTAAGAAATTCCAATTACTTTAAAGCTTTAAACAATCAAGAAGAATGTTTTGCGCGCAGATTATTTAATTGCAACTTAGTTAATTAAGTTTCGCGATGATAAACTGCCTCAGAGGGAGGATCTAGATTCTACGCGTCGGAATGCGCAACTTTAGTAATTATACTCGTAGCTCCTAAACTTATGCACAAAACAACGCTCCATATAAATAGCGCCCTGCGGTGTTGCCAGGTTAATAACTAATATAACATATCGTCACGCCTTACCCCGAAGGGGCTGGCAGAGGTGTACAACACCCACACTTTTCCGAACGATATTCAGTCACAAATGTGACAAGGGGCGTGTACAGCCTGTAGCTTTACACCGGGCTCCAGTCATGTAGTAGCATCAGAAATTAGAAATACGCACATATGTTCACACAATGAACAAATTGGTGCGTATTTTTCGCTGGTTCCGAACCCGCTCCCTCTGGCTTGAGAGGCAAGCCTTCTCGACTAGGCTATCATCGCATTTAATAAGTAGCCCGTGTGTAATCAAGGGTGTTAGCCATACATAACCTTACATACATAACATAACAAAAATAAACATGCACACACACAGAAACAAACTTGTATTTTTTTATTATTAAAACTCACAAAGTCAGTAATTTATAAGTAGTCCCTACTTATTACTGACTTTGTGAGCTGAAGACCTCGCGTCAGATAAGTTGGTAGTCAACGTCGAACTAGGTATTCTATATTTAAAAAAAATATATGTCCGCCATTTTGAAAAATTTCTAGAAACTGAACCGCCAAAAAAATCTATAACTATCGAACGAAATATCACGAGAATCGATTGCATGTGAAATGCAACCTGTATAGATCAGCCGGACTTACAATTCGATCCGAAAGCATTTTTGCCCCAGCTGAAACGGAGACGATTCGTGCTCGCTTGGTGAAAAACGAGGTTGAGTTTGCATGTAGGCAGTAATCTCAAAAACTGCTTAATTTATTTAACCAATAGAAAGCTGAAATCTGAATCACTGATAAAATAAAACTTTATCAAATGATTTCGGTATCGAAGTCAAGTCTAAAAAATGCCTATATTCAATTGGGTATCGAAGAAACACTTGTGAACGTCAAAGTTATAAAAATGACTCGACCGTCTTGTTCGGAAAAAGATCCACTACCCAAAAGAACAGGCCAGAAACTGAGGGGGATTTTTATTTATTTTTCAAAAAACGATATACTTGCATTGCAGAGTTTATCAAATACACGATTAACGATACTACAGTTAGGTTTCTTTTTAAATCGACCTCATTTCAACACGCATAAACCACCATTTGGGTTTAAAGCTCGCGATTAAACAGTTTAATCGGTCATGATTGAAGTTATTATTATCACTTTAACCGGCGGTTTTACGGTTAAAGCCCGGTTACGGTTATACGACTCAAGTTCTGGGTTTTACGGTGGGGGGATTGTGCGAATTATTTCAGGAATAGGGGGACAACCGGATGTTCAGCTTGAAACGTTGAGGACATTTTAGACTACGCGTTAATACTGGCCTTCTTAAAAAAAAATGGTTTCATTTGTCCTTCATGAAGCGACGATAGCCTAGTTGGAGAAGGCCCGCCTCTCAAGCCATAAGGAGCGGGTTCAAACCCAGCCGACAGCACGCATCAATTTGTTAATTGTGTGAACATATGTGCGTATTGTATGTCATCTGCTACATGACTGGACCCCGGTGTATGGCGGCAGGCTTGCCCCCTGTCACATTTGGGACTGAATATCGTCCGGTGACGTGTGGATGTTGTATTACACCTCTGCCAGCCCCCTCGGGGGAAAGGCGTGACGATATGTTACGTTCTCCTTCATGTTCAGTATGACCCCAATGATGCAGCCTATGATGGAGCAAGCTTGCCTAGAAGAAACCGATTCACTCGAGTCTTGAAGACACTCAGAATATAACTATCGGGAAAAAACGAAACTAAGATGATAAATTTAAAATACAAGTGACTGTGAGCTGAAGATCTCGCGGCCGGCGTCTGTCCAGCTGTCTATCTCTACAGGTCGCATTTCTCTACCGATTCTCGTGTAATTTTGTGAGCAAATCATTATACAGCTTTTTGACGAGTCAGCCAACAAACAAAAGCATTTTTGCCCAAGCTGAAGCAGAGACGCAACGTTCGCTAACGCTCGGTCCATTATAGATATATTCATGTCAGTTCACCTCACCCCAAAATCCAAGAACCAATTTATCGACAAGTCCATATTCAGTTCAGCATCCCTATTTAAAAATCCAACAGCCATTTTTATTTATAACCATTTTTAACAGTTTTCAAATAAAAATGCAATAACTTCAAATCTTGGATTTAAACTTATGAGTGAATATTAAGTTAAGAGTGTCATGAAATTTGGTAATATTCATATAACCGTAAACCCGTAACCATAAAGTGATTTTTATGAAAAATGTTTGAATTTCAAAATTGGAAATTTATTTTCTATATGATTTTTTTCAAACACGCTAAATGTGAGCGCTACCGTAGCTCGGATGACACGTTAAATTTTAGGTTTCGATTGTTTGTCCATATAACAACCGCCAAGCCATCTCAGAGGCCTTCAGGCGGCCTAAAACTCCCACTAAGGCTAGCCTATCGGCCTATACGAATTAACTAAAGCAAGCCAAAAAGTATTTTTTACTTACCGATATGGTTTCTATAGATAACCCACGTCGCTTCATAAATACATTCAAGTTTCTTCGTATGGATTAAGTTTCGGTTTTTTTTCAGTAACAGCGAAAAACTGTACACTTACCTGAAACAAAACATAATTTTATTACAAATGTAGAAGCGGCCCAAACGCAAGTGTACGTTCAGTTTAGCAACATTTTGTTGAATTTCAATCAACTCAACAAGTTGTTGAATTAAAAAAAATAGATACGTATATGGCGACAGGCTCGCCCCCTGTCACATTTGGGACTGAATATCGTCCGGCGAAGTGTGGGTGTTCTATTACACCTCTGCCAGCCCCCTTGAGGGAAAGGCGTGACGATATGTTACGTTATGTTTAAAGAAACGGACAAAACATTGTTTATTGTATAAGTAGGTTATACTCAAGTTGTTATTAAAATATAGTTAACTGTTTTTACTGAAGTAAGTATAGTCATCGACAATAACATCTACCACCATAATCGCACCATCTCGTACGTGCAATCGAGAACACTAATAGCAATTTCTCAAGAAATATTAAACAATATCATTGCCGCAGTATCGTTAGTGCATTAGCTCGAGGGCTGTAAACAAGCATTACAGACTTATATTGCAGAACGAACACGTGTCCCCGCGGGGACGATCATTACGAGGCAATGTGAGACTAGCTGTGTAGCACGGCTCCGCTCACGTTTCCTGTTTTCTCTATAGCACAACATTAATTCACGAGAGTTTTACATCGTCCGGCAAAGTGTGAGAGAGAAACACATCTCTGTCAGCCCCTTAGGGGGATAGACGTGATTAGATGTTATGTCATGTAAGACAAGTGTTTTAGTGCGTCCGCTAAGGCAGACAGAAAAGACGTAGGACGAAGACGAGACACGGACGGAGCGGAGACATGGCACCTTCATTCAAAATGAGAAGCGTCGCGTCCGCGCCCCGTCTGCGCCTCGCGTCTTTTCTGTATGTGTTGCGTTGCGTCTCTTCTATACATTTAGTACAGAATTTTCTCCTCTCTGCCTCGTCCTCGGCTTACGTCTGTTCTGTCTGGCTTGCCGCTCAAACTCGCGCGGATGTCCGTCGTACATTGTACGCTTAAATAAAATAACAACGAAGAAATGAATACGCGAATTCAAAAACAACTTTTCAGCGAAGAAAATATCAGCTGTCAAATAAAATTCTTCGAGTTTGAATAGCGTTTTTCAACAGTTAATTTTTGGCTATTTTAGGATTACTTAATGATCTTTTAAAATTAAAATACCGACTTTCCGTCATCCAAATTGGAGTTTGTATAAAAATATATAAATTCGGGACACTTCCACACACGGTCGCCTGACCCCAAACTAAGCAAAGCTTGTACTATGGCTGCCAGAGAATGATATACATACTTAGATATTTTTAAATACATACTTAAATACATATTAACACCCAGACATAGAACAAACACAAATGTTCATCACATAAATGTTTGCCCTAGGTGGGAATCGAACCCACGCCCCCAAGCTCAGAAGGCAGGTTCACTACCAACTGAGCCACCGAAGCAGTCAAATTTTAGAATAGGTAAAAGACTGATGCGATAACAGACATTTAAGAAAAACCGAATAGATAACAGAGGATTTCGAAATCGGTTAAAAATAGTCATTCATAATAAGGGCTCCAGAAAAAGAAAGGCTTTACAAAAAGCTCACTCGTTTTAGCAAAATAATTTCATAATAACTGTATTTAAACATACAAACTGTCCCATTGGCAATATTTGTGTAGTCCTTGGTAGTGTTATGGTTATAGTAGATTTTATAGTGCAATCTTGCAGAATCACGTCGGTTTTATGTTGCACTTGGGAGGTGTAATGTTGTGTACATTATCGACATTGGCCTTCTATGTGAGTATTAATTACATTTTTTTACGGAGCAGCTGATGTTTATTGCGCGCTTACATGATGTGAGTTGTTCAGAGTTATTGAGTGATGAAAAGTTGTTTTCAATTACGGTTTCTAAGGAGAAGACGAGTGACACACTTTTACGGCTGATCTTAACCAACTGTGTCTGCTGAGACAGTTGAGTATGAGTTTTAGCCAAGTCGAAATAGCTGAAAACAGTGGCGAACCCGGAAATAATTCTAAGTAGAAATTTTCCTTCACAATTTGTTAGAGGGGTCGCTGGCAGTCTAAATTTTGTTTTTAGTCTAAAATTGTTTTTTTTCCGGGTTAATCCCAATTCGACTGGACTATTTAGCATGTACAATAGTTACCCGGACTAGCTCCGAAAAAAAATGTCTGAAATTTAAATTTCGCGGCATAATAAAAAAGAATCACCTTTAAGTGTTACTTTTCCAAACAAATACGCTTGACGAACTTCTTCAAAACTTGTCGTCAGATTGTAACAAAATGTGTGCCATTAAATGGGCTCTCCTAACCTTTCTCTGGTCTTTTTTTTTTAAAAAAAACGTCCTCTTGAATAATTACTGCTATCCTAAGTTATATAGAAAAATATCCGCTTTTGTTAGGAGTCACTTTGGACTGGTTTATTTAGAAGATAGACTAAGTAAATTGTAAAATCCCTTCCCCTAGGGAGGTTGCCTACATCGTTCGCTTTTAAATTAGTCCAAAAGAAAAGGGAAATTCCTCGTTATTTAAGAACTAGAGTTTGCCCGCGGCTCTGCCCGCGTGGAATCTATTGCATAGCAATTATCATATTATTATAATTAGCATACCTATTATGTAAATCCATTCAGTAGTTTCAGTGGTTAAGTAACAGTTACCTACTAAATTAATAGTACAGTGATGTAAATAATAAAATGTTGAGCAAAAACATAAGTATTCTTGTTTATTGTTTTATTTTCCTTTTTAATGTTAGTTTTGTAAAGACACTTTTCCGTTGAAAAACAGAATCTAGCTGTTCAAACATTTGTTTTGCGTTTTGGCAGTCTTGTATGATCGATAAATGTTTGTCGGTTATACATTGAATTATTATAGCCTTTGCTTTTGAGTCATCTAATTTTAGTTTTTGTTCATGCTGGATATCTTTATTTTCGTATTCTAATATCTGTAAAACCTGTTTTTCTTCTAGTAAGGATTTTACTCTAAACTTCCAGTTAGAATAATTTTCGCCTTTTAGTATTGGCAAAATATTGACGTTTGTGTACATTTTACTTTTGAGATATTATTTTCTCACCTTTATCCTTTAAAATGGCCCATAACCTTATGTTGGAGCAAGGTTTCCAATAATATCTGCTTTATAAGCACGACACGTTATTTAACAGGCTTTATTTAATATTATACAGAATTACAGACATTAGCCATTAATAGAATTTTCACACTGACACTGCTGGATTGACACTGTTTAAAAAAGAACTTCCTCAATAAGATAGTTTCTACGAAACTATCCAATGAGGTAGTATTCTCTTCAATTTGAACTTGCGATTTTATCTTGCTTATTATACAAAAATTACACATCCAAAACCATAAATATTAAGTTTGTCGCTACTCCCGAGGTCAAGGAATCGAATTACATGCAAATTCCCGAAAAACTGGTAGTTGTTTGGGAGAAACATGTAAAGGAAGTTTTGTAGAGCGCCATCTCACTCCATCTTGCGTTTTTATCTCGTTCTGGTTTTTCACTTTTATTATATTTAAGAATGATTAGACAAGTGAAAGTCATAAAATACTGAAATTGCATTTTGTCACTCTGTAGATAACTCAAAACGCTCATTAGTATCTTGACTTGCTCTCTTCGCTCGTCGTCTTTCTCTAGACGAAATGGCAATAGAAATCCTTTAGCTAACGCGAAATTAGTTTAAAAGTTAACTATCTTTTAAAATAGTAAAACTAGTTTTAAATCGAGATTTACATACGAGTATATACATAAATTATCGTCATGCCTTAACCCCGAAGGGGCTGGCAGAGGTGTAATGCAACACCCGCACTCGGTCCCAAATGTGACAGGGGGCGAGGCTATAGCCATACACCGGGCTCAGGTTTTGAGCAGATGACAAACAATACGCACTTATGTTCAAACAATGAACACATTGGTGCGTACCGTCGTCGGCTGGGCTTGAACCCGCTCCCTCTGGCTTGAGAAGCAGGCCTGTGCCAACTAGGATATTATGGCTTTTAAATCGAAATTTATAAGCATCGTTTTAGAATGCTGGCTTAAGTGTTCGAAAGAGCCTTAAATAAGTCCTGTAGGAACGATAAACATGTTACGTACACATCCTGTTTTATACGGAAATGTGTCAATAAAGTCTAGCGAAATTCAATTTGTTCTCAATATGCGAGAGGATGCAGACAAAGAGCTTTGTAGCGCATCTAGTTTGAAGGCACCACCTGATACTGTCTGTCTATCGTTTGACTACATATTATGCTTTCAAATAGGGAGATATTTGAATAATAATCTAGAGTGTGGCCAAGTGTGTGGAGTATGTGTGTTCCCTGACACTTATAATCTGGGCGTCTTCAAGTCTCGAGTGAATCGGTTACTTGTAGACAAGCGTGCTCCATCGGAGGCGGCATTACTGTGTCATCAGGCGCATGTTTATTACTAGTTAGGCAACCAGTGGCTTCATTTTTTTACCCGACTGCGCAAGAAGGAGGGTTATGTTTTTCGAGTGTATATAGGTATGTGGGTATGTATGAGGTTTCTTTGGCACGGCCTACAGCCTAAACAGCTTGATGCATTTTGACATGAGAGGTGTCATTTGAATCGTCTTGATAGTGGAAGTGACATATGATACAATATTTTGCTTTTTGTTTTTCTTTTATGTTGCTTGTTGATGTAATCTTATATCTTTAAATGAGCAATTCTTGTATATATATATATATATAATTGGAATCTCGGGATCGGCTCCAACGATTTTCATACAATTTAGTATATAGGGGGTTTCGGGGGCGATAAATCGATCTAGCTAGGAATCATTTTTAGAAAATGTCATTTTATTCGTGTTTTATCGATAATCAACTTAAACATAAACTTGGAAGAAAAATAACAAAAATATGACTCTTCCTGACATCTATTAACGAATAATAATACTATTTTTTGTGAGCAACTAATTGCTTTAACGACACAACAGCAGATGGCGTTGTTAAGTAACACGAAGTCAATGAGTGTTTGCTTTGAGGTTAGACTAAAATCAATTGTTTATTTTCCAAAAAACACAATTAAAAAAAAACCGAGCAAAGCTCGGACATCCAGGTACTATTATTTTAAATTACGTTGATTGTTTGAATGACGGCCAAAAGCAAGCCTGTGGAACTATTAAAAAAAAACTTCAGACCAAGTCCAACGTTTTGAGAAAATAACTTTTTTGAAAAGTGGATTTGATAAAGTATTTACCTCTTTTTTATATCTACATACATAATCGTAGTATAAAACAAGTTAGTTGCCGTGTCTGTCTCTCTGTCTGTACATCCGCTAGCTCCTCCTAACCCACGCAATGGATTTTTATGCAGTTTTCACCATCAGTTATTTTGTCACGGAAAGTTTATAGGTAATTACCGTGCGAAGCCGGGGTCACTAGTAAGTTGATAAATTAGGCATTATGAGGAACGGGCGTTTGAGATATGGCCCAATCAAGTTCCTAAGTGCGGAAAATGCCCCGCTAAACAAAGTGGCGCCTATTGTACAAGTAGGTAGACTTTTTGCAAACGCCATAAACCCCATTACTTACTAATAAACGTTGTTTAGCCTTGGAATAGTTATATCCATGTATAGTGTAGTATCTATGTCTTTCTTTAATTTTTCTAACTCAATCGAAAAAAACAACACACTGTATCTGGCTATACGTTTATTTATAAGGCGGTTATCACACTGCCGCCGCATCCCCTTGCGTGTGCGGAGCGACGGAAATTCGCATGCCGCTTCTCCGCACGGAGACGCGGTGTCAGTGTGTTATACCTTTTCGTATGCAATTCGAGGTTTTACAGTCAAAGTTAAATTTCATATCACCGCACACCGGAGCGATGTCCGGTGCAGTGTGTTTTGCGCCTAAGAGGGTTATTGTTTATCTAACTACAAGCCGATTCAAACTTAATGACGGCTGTGAAGTTGGCGGCGCTTGAAGGCGGTTGAAGGCGCGAAACGCTGCGCAGTAGCAAAATCGAAGGTATGCGCGGGCGTCAGAGGCAAGACACTGCCGCAAAGTCTCGCTTGCGGCGCACGCGCACTGGCGCCAGTAAGGTTTGCATCGGTCTGTACCTTTCTGTAAATCAGTATCGATCTATCCATATTCTGTAAGTCTATTATTAATTCATTTCTGTACTAATACAAATCATAGGAAGGTAAAATTTGTAAGTTTAGATGAAGAGGGTGATTTCCGAAATTCCTAGTCCTATTTTAAAATTTCTTTCATGAAACGCGACCAAAGTCAATGAGCAGGGGCCCTATTCGAAGATTTGAGATTTTCATCTCACCTTTTTTCGTCCTTGTTGCTCTCGTATGAAACGTCATAGGTGTGAGAGTGACCAAGATAAAATCTCATCTCATCTCACGCGTAGGAATAGCCCCACAGATCAACTAGTACAATTCATGTGAAAATTCTAGTAGAGTTTCCTATTTTTAACTAATAACTAGTTTTACCTATAGTCGTTAATATTATTGTCCAATTCGTCGCACATGCGTGGGAATGTTAATAGGCGTGAATTTCACTTGAATTTCATTATTAAATTAGTTATAGTGATGTTTGTAAGAAGCGATAACATAATGTTTGAATTTTAATAATTTTAGATTGAATGACTAGCCTTATTCTTTAGACACTTAAGACGCGGTCTTACCACGATGCTCACACACACGTTTACTTAAGCCGCTTCATTAAGAGCTGAACATCGTATCTGATATTTGATGATAAAATGAGAACGGCACCTATAATAACATTTTCTTGCCGATTTAATTGGTATTAATTAATAATTACAAGAACACAAATATAAATATATTACAAGAATATGTTTAAAGTCTTTTTCGTAATTCTGACTATTATTACAGTCAGTGTAATCACAGCGTGTATCACAGAGTGCAAACGGATTGTAGCAAGAGTGACTGACAAAGTTGAGTAAGGTAACTCAACTGAAGCGGAATGTGACGCCATCTTCAGCAGTGGTTTTAATGTGATGGCCTTAGAACGCTCTTAGTTATATTAGTCAGACGCACTATAGTACTAATTAGTCTTAATTAACTGCGTCTTGTGGGATTAGCGCAGCCATTAGTGGTTATTTTTAGTGACGTTTAGTACGAGTGTGCTTACTGCGTCCGGTTGAAAGGACAGAGGAATGCGAGAGAAATGATTTTTTTTTAAATCACACTAATACTCGTATTACAAACGCGATAGCTAGGATGGAAGTATAGATGTGTGTTACTCTATCACGCCAGAATGGCTGAACGGATCTGGATGAAATCTGGCTAAGTGATAGATTATAGTCTGGAATATGACATAGGCTACTGTTTTACTGTGGGTATCACCGCGGGGCGCAGCTAGTATTATTTATTTTTGTTCATACTCTTTATTGCTTTTTTCTGTTGTTCTCGAGAGTACAAGACTCTAGATCGTATGAATGAAGATAATATCGTTTGATCGCAAAACGTCCCCCTTTTCTGAAATGTCTCCAAGTACAAAACGTAGAATGTCCTCTAATCAAAATGACCCTGGGCCCATTCAGCTTCGGAAAGCACGCACAATCACACACTATTGCTAAAAAGAGTGAGAAGACACGATAAGCGCTGTTTCGTTTTGATTCGCATCTTTATTTGCGCAGCTTCTACATACTAACTGAAATTTAATTAAACGGCAAGTTTAATGGAAGCTTGTAATAAAAATAGTATAGCGGTTCGCATTAAGAAGGTGGAAGCAAACCAAATATAAATCATTTCAGAATAAACGCTGAGTGCCGGACACTAAACGCTGGATAATCTAGCATGGTACACTAAACCGTACACGGTACACTAAAACCATACACGGTACACTAAAACCAAACATCTCCTGTCATCCGTCCAATTAAACATATCTCATACACTTACGAAATCTTTAAACAATCGTAAAAGCGAACACGTGAAACCGTGGGACATTTACTATCTCAGACGTAAAGCGGAATCGACATTTAACACCGTAATAAACTGGAAATATTTAATCAAAGCTCGAAGGACCAGAATGATATACAGACGAAAATAAATCCTAAACTAGACGAGATAAGATACAATTTTGCATGTTGGAAACTTCGTAATATTATCGAAAATAATATAGTTAAATATAAGAAATGTGTAAAGACAAGTATTAAACGGCGTATTTTAATTTACGCCGTGTTGATTGAGTGAGAACGACGCCGTTTAATTTCACAGCTAGTTATCTGTAAATTCCATTTTTTTTTTTCGTTATGAAAATAAAGCAAAAATCTATCATAATTACAGTATTTTACTTCCCACTGCTAGGACACAGACCTATCCTATTATTAAGTCAAGGGTGATTGAGACTGTTATCCACCACGCTGGTTCAAGGTCAAAGAGAATCGGTTAAGAAATGTGAGGTTATCCCATATCATATCAAATTGGGTATCAAAGATACACTTAACAATGTCAAAGTTATAAAATGACTCGACCACCTCGTTCGGAAAAAAGCCACCACTCAGAAGAGCAGGCAAGAAACTGACGGAAGAGAGCAAATAAGTACCACCCTATCTAGACTTCCTAATTCAAAGACCCGATACGTGTAAAAATTGTATACCTACCCTAATTTCAAACAACACATCAGTCAAACAGCCGTTGAGTAATTTGTGTTTGACGCGAGTGTCATCTAGAAATTCTTCTAAAGATCCAGACTATTTCAAAAGCATTACAATAAATATGTTGGCAAATGAACGAGAAACGTTTGTCCAGCTATTCTAATGAATTATGGTTTTAAAAAAAAAGCTACATTCGCATTATTTTGCGACTTGCTGCGTGACGCGGTGTTACCTGTGGTAAAAAAAGACTACGTGCTATTCAAGACTTTTACCAAACTTTGTGCTGAATTTCATTCTGACCCCTACTCTTGACGCGTGATATGTTTCTTGCACACTCTAATTTCTAAGACTTTTAAACGAGAGAGATAATGACAAAAAACTTGTAAGAAAAGCCAGATCCGTTCAGCCGTTCTGGCGTGATTGAGTAACAAACATCCATCCATCCAAAGTTTCGCATTTAATAATATAATTGTTTATATATTTATTATCTCGATTTTTTAAACCAGTAGTTGGCTTCGAATTGAGACAGCGGCCCTCGTATCTTCACAACCCACTTGTCAGATTTGGCATGTACATATATTAGAACTAGCTGCGCCCTGCGGCTTTACCCGCGGTTTAAAAGTAGCACATGTGTTAATCCTGGGTATAAGCTACCTCCATACCTAATTATGTACATCAAAATCCGTCCATCCGTTTAAGCGTGAAGAAGTAACAAACATACAAACTCACGAACTTTCATCTTTTTAATTTTAGGTGTGACTTAAATAATTGTAATGAAACAAACGATCTGCCTGCTAAATTTCATGGTGATCGGATTTATCGATACGAAAGTTGTCATCGGACAAAATGTACATACACGAGTAAACATGCACACATACATAAACATATTGTCACGCCTTTCCCCCGAGGAGGCTGGCAGAGGTGTAATACAACACCCACATTTCGCCGCACGATATTCAGTCCCCAAATGTGACAGGGGACGAGCCTGTCGCCATACACCGGGCTCCAGTCATGTAGCAGATGACATACAATACGCACATATGTTCACACAATGAACAAATTGGTGCGTGCCGTCGGCCGGGTTCGAACCCGCTCCCTCTGGCTTGAGAGGCGGATCTTCTCCCAACTAGGCTGCCATCGCTTGCACACATACATACATGACATAAATACCTACAAAGTACGAACAAATATACAAGTTGTCCCAGTATATCATTGGCTGAGCGCTCAGCCAATGAACCGTAAAAAGAAAATAAGACTGCTGTTATTTTCTTTTGTTACTAAGGGACAAACCTAGTAACAGCATCATAGATAGATAGATAGATAGATAGATAGATAGATAAACTCTTTATTGTTCACACCACAGATAACAAAACAACAAGAGAAAAATAATGATAAAACTTATTAAATAGTGTAACAACTGGCGGCCTTATCACTAAAAGCGATCTCTCCCAGGCAACCTTAGGATGGAGAGGATACGTCAAATGAGTATGGGACAGGGTGTGCAAAAATAACTAAAATAAACATAAGATTGATACAAAGAAACAACAAAACATCGAGTATTATCCATCATCAGCACCCTCTTTCATTTGGGGCTCTGCCTGTCATGTCCCGCGCATGCGTATTTAGCCCACCCGTAACCGCCCGTATCATACAGGTTTTCCTTATCACGCGGACCGCACACACTATAGTCAGGAACATTTTATCTTCCGCACGGGGGCGACAATCCGCGTGACAGGAAAAAAGACCTTAAACTGTTAAAAGCATAGAGACGCGATTACGGGTTCCGCGACACTCGGAATTTCCCATACTAACGCGCTTGTCAAATTTCTCGGAAACCGTTATGATGAAATTTGGCATGTACAATTAAATGAACTATATCTCCGCCACTACGTTCTTGGTTTCTTTATAAAGATGTCCTCATTTGTAAGGGTCACTTATGACTGATTGATTTAATAGATAGACAAAGCAAATCAAAAATCCGTTTACATAGGGAGGTTGTCTACATCATTAGCTTTTAAATCCTACTAATATTATAAACGCAAAAGTTTGTAAGAATGGATGGATGGATGTTTCTTACTCTTTCACGCTAGAAAGGCTGAACAGATCTGGATGAAATTTGGCACAGAGATAGATTATGGTCTAGAATATATATTAGAAATATAAATAATCTAGAACATATAGCACTTAGGATACTTTTTAACCGCGGGGCATAGCTATTTAATCCATAATACAAGAGATTTTTTTAGTTGTTAAAGAATGATTAGAGAAGTGCAAAAGTCATAAAAATGATTGAAATTGCACTCTGTCACTCTGTAGATAACTTTATGGGCTCGTCAGTACCTTAATCTCGTCGTCTTCTTCTAGACGAAATGTCAATAGAAAACCTTTGCGAAGTCTAAAGTGGTCGCCGGACCCTTAAACCATCGTACTATTCGCATTGTAGCAAAATAAAATTCTCCTTACAAAAATTTAAAATCTCTAATCTAATTTCTCCATTCTTTCACAACCCAATCAATCCACGCACCAGCAGCTGCCAATCACAGCGCCAGAAGTTACAGAAATACTCATCAAACATTCCCATCAATCACTATGAAAAAAAATGACCGTCTGTCGCGAGCCTAAAGCAGAAAAATCGTTTTTGGCACAGCTCCAAGCTGTATGATATTACGCATATTTTGTTTGCGTACAATCAGCCACGCTTTCACTTTAATAACATGTCAATTTGAACTTTATTTTGGAACTTTGAGAGTTTATTTTTAAATGTGGGTAGTTTTAGATTTGTAATTTTCAGGGTTGTACGCCGTTCAAGTTGATTCAATGTTGGATTATTCGGTGTTTTTAAACTGGAATGCTTTGGAACTGTGACGAAGTCGCGTTTGTTTTCTTATTCGATTTTTTTGTTTGTTTAATGTATGTATGAAAGGAGTGCAACGAGCTCAATGGACGTGACATTGAAAGAACGAAACAGACATTACAAATATTTGATATCATTAAAGATATAAAAAGCTCTTATAGTTACTCATCTGCTTGGCAACTGTTGTGCACGTTTTACATTGCAAGCAGAGCCAGCTTCGTGCGGACTCCATTTTTATTGAAAATAGTAGGCCCTAATACTAGATCTGATTTTAGGGCCAACCACTCAGCCTTCATAATAAGCGAAGTCCGTACATCACCCTCGTCGGCCCGAAATCTTTTGATTTTTCAAAAAGTATTGGGTTCGTTTGTGGATAAAAATTATTCTGTAGATTTCATTGTAGCAAGATAAAGACGAATTTTACATTTTATCAAATATTCCATGTTGATCGTATTTTTTTTTAACCAACGGATAAATCCTACTAATATTATAAACGCGAAAGTTTGTAAGAATGGATGGATGGATGGATAGATGGATGTTTGTTACTCTTTCACGCCAGAACGGCTGAACAGATCTGGATGAAATTTGGCACAGAGATAGATTATAGTCTAGAATAGCGCATAGGATACTTTTTAACCGCGGGTGAAACTGCGGGGCGCAGCTAGTGACAAATAAAAAAATTACTATACCTGTAGAGAAAACCATCTCCGTTGATTGTTACTCGTAGCAACTTTACGAGAGATTTCGTCAGTTTTAAAGCTTAAATATGTAGTGTGTACATTTAAGAATATTTTTTCCATATACGACTGCCTCAAGCAAGTATGACATTTGAATCTACATTTAAGTTAGTTTCTTACTTCGATCAAATATAAGGGAGATCCGATACGAAAACCTAAAAATGAACCGCATAAATTAGGTGCTGCACACAATTTAGCGAAGTTACAAACAAACAACCACTCGCAACAGTGAGAATTATTGTTGTCTCGTTCTCTTTATAGTCTTTTGTACGTCTCTATATCTTTGTTATTGATACACGTAACATAATACTGTCAACGGAGCTGTGTAGTGTCCGTTTGCTTGTAGTTATGTTGGGTCCACGCGTTGTGTACTAGAAATTAGACTCGTGCCGCTTCTTCCTCATTTTATTTCGATGACAGATTAGCAATAGGTAGAATAGCTAATAACGCTATTCTGGTGAAACTAATAAAAAAAACGCCAACCTACCCACGAAGCGCAAATTACAAACAAAATAATACACAAACACACGAAATAAATAATAGATCCATTTACACAGAAAACACGTTTAACGAAATCAACGCTCTATAAAAAACATCTTATCATATCACCATTTATCATCGTGTAAATAACACTTCGCGGATAGATGTAAATCGTCCATCCTCAGAGAGTTAGCTCACACGAATCGTGTAAACAATTTGTACGGTTTTTTCATTCAAAAAGATTAATGCCCTATATCCGGAGCAGACGCATGTAAGGCCGCGGCCAGATCGGCTGCAACGCAACGTGCAGACAAATTTTGAAGGCCAATGTCACAGAGTAACCTAGTCATTAATTTTGACTGCCACGGTGGCTCATTTGGTAGTTTACCTGCCTGCTGAGCTTGGGGGCGTGGGTTCGATTCCCACCTAGGACGATATTTCCCAAAAATAGTTGTAAGCCCCTGTAATTCCTGTATAATTTCTTTTCGTTTTATAAAATTATCTTTGTCTTTAACTCTGTTAATTATAAAATGAAACAATGTGAACATGACAGATATGTGCTGACCCTACAAGCTTCAAGTTTTCAATAGCCAACCTCCCTCCACTTGCGAATGCAAATGATGTACGATCAATGTTAGGAGCTGGTTAACGCGAATTCTCTAAAACAGAATACGTTGCTCGATTGATCGTAAGCGTCGCGTTTAAGCATGTTGCAATACCATCCAGAGTGCTGCTCTAATCCTAACAAATATTAAACGCGAAAGTGAGTTTGTTCGTTTGGTTTGTTTGTTTTGCTTTCACGCCTTAACTATTCAATCGATCATCATGCAATTTTGCATAGGTACACGTTACCAGGGTTACTTGTTATAGCCTGAAAGCCTAGCTGGTGAAGGCCCGCCTCTCAAGCCAGAGGGAGCGGGTTCAAACCCAGCCGACGGCACGCACCAATTTGTTCATTGTGTAAACATGTGCGTCTTGTATGTCATCTGCTACATGACTGGAGCTCGGTGTATGGCGACAGGCTCGACCCCTGTCACATTTTGGACTGAATATCGTCCGGCGAAGTGTGAGTGTTGTATTACACCTCTGCCAGCCCCCTCGGGAGAAAGGCGTGACGATATGTTTATGTTACCAAGGTTACATACAAAGGACAGTAAGGACAACGGATAACTTTCATCCTGACATAATAATCCTAATTGTTCCCCTGGGATCACGGGTGAAACCATGCTATACCATAGCTAATCTTTGTATAAACTAGCTGATCCCCGCGGTTTCACCCTCGGTTAAAAAGTATCCAATGTGCTATTCTAGACTATTATCTATCCCAAAGCCAAATTTCATCCAGATCCGTTCAGCCGTTCAGATTGTGTTACGTTTCTGTTAGTATGTTTTTTTAAACAGACCTGTAATACTGATAAATAATTATACAGTACTTACAAGTACAGTAGCTCCGGATATTACAACCCATACACCAACTTAAGTAAATTGAAAATATCTCCTCAATGGTTCATCAAAACTGTATACCATTTCCAGAGTCACTTACAAAAAGTAATCCAATCAAAACAAATTAATTTCCACGTAATCTTATCAAAAATTTGGGGTAAGGCATCCCAGACGCGGCCGGTCGGAAGTTTTTGAACGCGCCTGTAATTCACACAAATAAAAACTAACATTTAGTAGGTACGTTCAGAATCCTAACAATATTAGAGAAAAGTTTGTATGTTTAGTTGCTTGGATGTTTGCTACTCACACACAAACGGCTGTTAAAATGTGGTACGGAGGCAGCTTGTACCCTAGTTTTGAATATCGTCCGGTGAACTGTGGGTGTTATAATACACCTTTGCCAACCCCTTGGGGGGAAAGGCGTGACGATGTTAAGTTGTATACCCCAGCCCTATATTATTAAATAAATTACATTTCACAGCCACAGCTCCCTACTAGGTTTCCTTTCCCACACTTCGCCGGACGATATTCAGTCCCAAATGTGACAGGGGGCGAGCCTGTCGCCATACATCGAGCTCGAGTCATGTAGCAGATGACATAAAATACGCACATAGGTTCACAAAATGAACAAATTGGTGCGTGAAGTCGGCTGCGTTCGAAGTTCGAACCCGCTCCCTCTGGCTTGAGAGACGAGTCTTCTCCGATTAAGCTACCATCGCTTGTACATAATAATAATCATATACATTTGTGTATACTAATCTCTGGCCGCTATAGTACAAGCTTTACTTAGTTTAAGGTCAAACGACCGAGTGTGTAAGTCTTCCAAAATTTTTTTATTACTTATCTCAAAAAATTAACGAATCCCACATAAAATATGACCCTTCTGGGTCGGCGGGTAAAACCGCGGGGCGAAGCTAGCGTCAGTTGAATTAAAACTAACATCCACCCAAACATATAAATCAAATCGGCCCGTTCCGTTCGTCTGTTTAAGATCCATTCAGGCTCACAACTTCATTACGTGTGGGTGGGTTTCATAACATTGCTCTTTGGAGGTACATTTATGTATTACTAATACTGTTATAATGAAAATATTTAAATAGAAGAAGACTTTTGAACGTTTTAAATACATATCTAGTAATGTTAGACAGAGAATCAATCATTCATTCGGAAGATATTTTCCCACGAAAACTAATGTTGGATATTTTGCGATAGATTTTTAACTTGCGGGTTCTAGCCATGGTTTAGTCGCACCATTTCCAAATAGCAAAATGTCCGAGGCGCACAATGACCAAGGAGCAAAATGTGTCTGGCCCTTGACCCAACCGTCTAACGAGAGCCTCTTCAGGATTATTTTTTTCAAAGTCAAGCTCCCAACAAATACTTAGCAAAATCTTCTGTTCAGAAACACCTTCGAACGTCCTAGAAATCTAGAATCCAGAATAATCCATCAGGTTTCCTCAACCTGTTATAAATGCCGTGACCTCTTCCGCCGGGCGATTCTCAAACGGTCCGATGCCGTTCTAAATCGGAGGGTTATTCTCATCGTCTCTCCTAGAATAGCTTATCAATTATTCTGAGAGATCTAAGAGACTGCAGCCTGCTCCGGGTGAAGTTTGAGACTGAGTATGTCTAAGTTAAGCCTTACAGAGTTAGCTATTAATAAACAGAGACAGTAACAACCTTTGGCATTTCGTTTTATTGAACAAGCGAGGGAGCGAACGAAGTGTATTTGCTTGAGCTTCGGGTTAAATAGATTTCGTATGTCCGGCGTCAGTCTTCCGCTGCAGGTCGCTTTTCTCAACAGATTCTCTTGAAATTTTGTGAGTAGATTCAATAATTATAAAGGGTTTTTTTAGCCAGTTAGTGATCAGAAATTATTTTAAACTACCATAGTTTAAAAAGTCCTATGTGCTATTCTAGATTATGATCTATCTCTGTGCCAAGTTTCATCCAGGTCTGTTCAGCCGTTCTGGCGTGAAAGAGTAATAACAAACATCCAACCATTCTTACAAACTTTCGCGTTTATAATATTAGTAGGAAGTAGGATTAGCGATGACATTTCATAAAAAAGTAATATCTCCGCCATTAAAAAAAAAAACTGGAAAAAAATCTGTACAATTCAGCTCACAAAGTTTCACGAGAATCGGTTGAGAAATACGACTTGTAGAGGAAGACAGACATGGGCCAGGTCTTCAACTCACAGAGCCACTATCAGAAGACAAAGATGTCCCGCCAGGTCTAGCATTCCGAGTCAAAAATGGTCACATGGGCAATACATAGTGATGTCAATCGATGCTTAATCAAGACCGAAATATGTCATTTACAAATAGTTCGAAAGAGACGATGACAATGACGAGTGACGTCATTACGTGCTGGCTCCCAGAATGCTACACCTTGTTTTAAATCATGGTAAAAACTACAAACATATTGAAAGACTAAAACAGTCTCAGATTCCCCGTAATCTGTTTAACATAAAGAATTACTTACTAAACACATTCTACAGAATAACATCACCTCATCGGCAAATTCAAATCAAAATTACCGTATACATTCTATCGCTGTAAAACAAACAACTGGCTTGATGTAAACGAGCCGTTAACCGCCAATTTGCGGCGGATCCCAGCGCTAATGTCTGCTCCACACGGGGATAGTCGGCATTCCAGCTAACTGGTACAGAGTGCGCCAAGCCGCAGAGAAAATGCAAAGGAAGTACAATGAAACAAAAACACAATGCGACTGGGTTCTTAATGAACGTTGGCAGTAGGTTATAGGAGTACAGATACAGTTGTCTTATTACTCCACTGCGCAGGAAGTAGGGTTATGTTTTTTGAGTGTATGTATGTATGTTTAAGGTTTCTTAGGCACGACCTGACGCCTGAACAACTTCGATGGATTTCGACATGTGAGGTGTCATTTGAATCTTGATAGTGGAAGTGACATAGGGTACAACATTTTGCAGTCGTTTTGTTTGTTTTTCTTTTAATAATGTTACTTGTTTCTCAATGATTGTAAACAGGAATTTCGTTGTCAAAACGATTATCCCTCAAATTCTCAGCAAGACAATTCACCATTCACCCATCGATCATCTATCAAAACAAAACATCTATTTTAAACCGAGCGTCACTTTCAAAGAAACCTTCAGCAACATGATTCACAAGCTCGGTCACGAGACATGTCAAATGTCAAACTAAAAGCACTGAAGCGGCGAGCTGTCAAACATGACGCGAGGAAGCTGTCAAACTCAGAGGTCGTGTTTCGACATGGAACATCTTGTGTTATGTCAACTTCGTAATGCGTGAGTGCGTTACAGGATTTATTACGAACTAGCTGTCACCCGCGACTTTGTTCGCGTTATTCAGAAAATAGTATCCAAAAACCGTCCTCGTAATATACTGCAACTAATGATCAAATTTCATCAAGTTCTGCCCAGTCGTTTAGCCGTGAAAACCCTACAAACAGACAGACAGAATTCCTTTTTATTTTATTTTATAATATGGGTATCGATTTTTATTTTAGAGTACGGATTCAACATCGCTCCGGCAAACTGCGGTAACATAGCGATACTATACAGACAGATGCAATTATATGGTAATCATTAACCACAGACAGTATCGTTGTTTGTGTAGTCGTATGCTAGAAGAGAAAGAACGTTAGTTTATGGTGTATGGTAAGGACAGTAGCTGTCTCGCTTGCGACACAATTAAATTAGAGTAGGTGCGCCCTGCGGTTTCACTGGTGTTTAAAAGTATCCTATGTGCTATTCTAGACTATAATCTATCTCTGTGCCAAATTTCATCTTTTTTTAAAATTACTTAATAGGCTTGCGTTTGGCCGCCAACATGCCTGATGATAAGCAGTGATGCGGCCTACGATGGAGCACGCTTGCCTAGAAGAAACCGATTCACTCGAGACTTAAAAACATTTATATTTTCCCAGATTATAAGTGTCAGGGAACACACACACACACTCTGGCAGAGTATTCATTCATTCATCTAGATCTGTTCAGCCGTTCTGCTGTGAAAGAGTAACAAACATCCATCCATCCATTCTTACTAACTTTCGCGTTTATAATATTAGTAGGATAGGATAATAGTAAGTAGGATATAAAATTATAGATTGCACTTTTGATGAATATGCCTCTATCAATACATTAAAAACAGTATTACAAAGTATTCAGAATAATTTTTATTATAAACGAGAGAGTTATGATGGGTTTTTAGCTCAGTATGTTACACTCTACTTTTCACTTCCATTGCGAGAAAATATAAATCGAATCCAATATCCTAACTAACATTATAAATGCGAAAGTGAATTGGTTTGTTTGTTTGTAACGCTTTGACGTCTCAACTACTCAACCGATCGTCTTAAAATTTTGCATACATGTTGTCTAGGGTACAGAAAAGGTCATAGGGTAATTTTTATCCCGAAAAAATAACGGTTCCTATGAGACCGCGGGTGAAACCTCGGGGCGCAGCTTTTTATAAATAAATTACGGCTACTAATTCAATTTGTAATTAGATTTTATTTTAAGATTTCGTACAACATTGGGACGTACAAGACTGTAATGACGACCGTGATAATGTCTGTCTACAATCATCTTCCCATCACGGCACGGATCGTGGTTCCGTATGAATAGCTGTTAGTAATGTCGACGAGTCATCACATTCGTTTCGATTTTATCGTTGCTAGAGATTAGAGTGCTTTCCGTGGAGACGGCGAAAATTTGATTTGATACCGAATACTCTCAAGCAACACCGAATCATGCATTTTTTCTCAATGCAAGATGCGACTCAAATCTGTATGAAACTTAAAAACAAGCTTTTCAAAAACAATTTTAGTGATTTTCCTCTCGTGTTCGTAGTTTTCTGAACTTACAAACTTTGCAAAAAAATAGAATTGCGAGTTTTAAAGTTTCTTGATAATTATCTAAAAATACTTATCGCGGATTATTTAATTGCATACCAGTTCACAAAATATAACAACAAAATAAACCTAATCTAACGTTTACTCATTCATTCGATTCATATTCCTTAACGGGAATCAATGCCGAAACATTTTACGCAGAAACCCAAAAACAAACTAAACTATACCAATTCGGCCTCGATATCTCGCGGCTCGCAAGCACATCCCTATTCATGAGCTAGATATCTGAGAGCTAGATATAACACGGTAATAAAAATTATATACCTAGCGTGATAACAGCCATTTAAGAGAGAGCATGCGGTCCCGACATTAACAGTTATTGAAAATGGGATTGTGTCGGTGCCCCTCTTAACACTACAGATTATTGACCAGGACAACGAGGGCCGGTGTTACGAAGAGCCTTGTTTATTAGTTATCTCATAGATAAAATGGAGGACCGGTGTGACGAAGAGTGTTATTTATTAGATTTTATTTCAGAAGAGAGATGATATTGATAAGTTCGGGTTGCTATGTTATGTTTGTAAGAATGCAGATAAATAGGCGTTTCGAATCACTAGTGAGGTCTCCTTTGGGTAATTAATATAAACAATTAGCTGTGCCCTGCGGCTTCATCCACGTTATTCTTCAGGAACCGTTAATTTTTTCGGGACAAAATATAGCCTATACCGAGGGGTGAGTGATAGAACCCGATAAATCGAAAAAAAATTAATTTTAGTTTAAAAGTCTGCTGTACCCAAAATCCTACGCTCTTTTTAGCTATAAAATCCAATAGGTCATTTTAAGGCTCAATACAAAAATATTCATTCCAAATAATCCAATAAGTGCTATTTTTTTATTTTATTTTAGGTTACAATACTGTAAAACAAGTTATACGAAGAAAAAAAAGTTTTGTTTTGTGAAACAACCACAATACCCTACTTATAATCACCATATATGAAGGTAATGCTTATGGTCAAAATGGCTAATTTGGTTTATCGGAGTTTAACACTGAGGTAAATTTCCAAAAAATCGAAATTAAGCTAAAGTTAAAACCAATCAAATATAATTTTCGGGATATAGCTCTATGTGATTTTTTTTAAATACAACGTGTTTTAAAAATCTAAATCCAATAAGTATATTTAATGTATTAAATAACTGAAAAATATCGTAAAGAATCATATTATATTTACTTAGTGGGTATTCGCACTATCCGGAATCAAGCGCTTTACTCAAACTCTTGCGATACAAAGCCCAGTAAGATGTCTTTGAGCTTTGCGCCCGTGAATTGGCGATCTCTGATTGGCGTCTCCCGCCAATCGCAGCCGAGCGTCGCGCGCGATAATGCGCTAGATTTCGCGTGCGGGGCGGTCGGCTGCCGCAGTTGCATGATAACACGCGCCATGATTACGCGCCCCGTGGTTTTCTCTGCTAGTATTTTAAGCAAGGAGTTGATTTTTTTTATTTAAAATTTACCTGCACGGACTCCGGGGACCGGGACTTTTGTTAACATAAATCTTTAATTATTATTTGAGGGGAATACAGGTAAAGGGGGGTTAGTTATTAAGTCTTAATATAAGGTTAGGTTAAACGTTATCAGATTTACTTATTGCATTGTGAGTACACCACGAGCAGACCAGCGACCCGCAAGCAGCATCCGATCACGAGTATGACGCATGTGCCAGTCAGAGTTGAAATTTAAAAGTAAGTACATAGAAAAAAATCGAAGTAAATAGCTTCGACGTGAAAGAATTTAAATACAGTGAGATGATGGACCTGAAAAAGTTAAGTGCTCTCCTGATTAAGAATAAAAACAATGACAATAAAAACGAAACCGTAAACTGGCTTAAAATCAAAAGAATTCGATATGTAAAAGGAGATTTAAAGATTCACTACAGCTATATCCGTCAGTTGCCTAATTTTACGAACCGCATAAGCAGCAGAACTAAGTCTCCCAGACAGCGCATTAATATGTGGACCCCATTGCAGTTTGGAATCAATGCTTATACTCAGGAACACCTTCCCGATAGTGAAGCAGGTTGCCGGATTTTAAGGTAATCGTGTCCTCACCCTCTCTACGGACTTCGGATAACCCCACAATATCCCAGCGCAACCTACTCAACTCTTCCTCCAGCTCAGCAACCTTCTCGTCAGTCCTCATTGTGCGCACGTTGTGCGTTACCAGGGCCAGTCGTCGTTTGGTGTGACAGCCGTGCATCTGCCAGCGATTCTTAGCACCCCCTGCTCCGCCGTTACCGGGGCCGCTGTCGTAGCCCGGAATAGCATCGCTGCTGGGGACTGGGGGCCTGGTCGTATTTGTGCTCGTCATTTAGGGGGGAGTTTGCCCGTAATCGCCACGCTGGGCAGGCGTGGTGGCGATCGCAGAAAAACGTGGCTTCGCGACAAGGATGCTGCTGCCCATCCCTGCCCTGTGCCATTTTAGCTACGTTTTATTTCGAATGGTTATACCGCCATTTGTCGGTTCCGCTGTACCTCAGTCGGCTCTTACGACGCCTGGTACTAGAGGGGGGTGCTATTCTACTCTGCCGGCACACCACGGCAACCGTCTAAAGCGAGCAGTCCGCGCTATCTACGGAATGGGTCCCCGCGAATCATTGAGAGATTTATTTAAAGAAATAAATATATTAACTTTACCTTCTTTGTATATCTTTGAAAATATTATGTACGTTCGCAAAAATCTACATAAATTTAAATTGAACTGTGACTGTCACAATAATAACACTAGAAATAAGGATAGGATAGCTGTACCGAGATTTAGTTTTAGACTGCGTTCGTTTTTACAATATTATCCGAAAAATATAACAGGGCTCACTGAGGGAAAATTCAAATCACATGTAAAAACTACATTAATGAAAAGAGGGTATTATAAGGTTAAGAATTATTTAGAAGATAAAGATGTCTGGAGCCTTCCACTTCCGCCAAGTAGCTACTAGTATTTATAGATATTACCTAGTTGTAAGCCAAAATTTGTGAGACTGTAATTTATTTATTATTTGAAAAAATAATGCCCTTCAGTTTCTTGCCTGTTCTTCTGAGTACAGGCTCTTTATCCAAACAAGGCGGTCGAGTCTATTTAAATAACTTTGACGTTCATAAGTGTATCTTTGATTCCTAAATTGAATAAAAACACTTTGACTTTGACTTTGAATCAAAAGGGATATTCCAAAAATTGAGAATATCTAAATATTTGACGAAAAAAACGAATACAAAGATGCAGTTGGAATCTATAGACGGCCACTACTTTTCGGCTGAAAAATTGAAATTGTTTTCCAAACTAACTAACTTTTACCAATTTTAATCATTCATATTCACCTAAATATTCTTAGTACGTACGGAACCCTCAGTGCACGAGTCTGACTTGCACTTGGTCGGTTAATTTTAAGCAATAAAGTAGATTTTAAGTTTGATTTTCATACTAATAAACCGTGCAATTGTAAAATTGTCTATTTTATTTTGTGATGTAATCCAATAAGCTCATCCTTTAATTTACTTAAGTCTGTTTTTTTTATAAAAGCTACATTACTACTTTTGGTAATCATGAATAATAATAAAATACAATATGTAATCTTCATAAATAGTTAAGAATTTACACATGGTTTTCACAGAAAATCATTTTTTTATTGGCAAGAAACTTTAACATGGAATATCTCGCAACTCACTTTTATGAATTTATCGGGTTTTATCACTCACCCCTCGAATTACATTTATGATAATAACTGAAAAATTAAAATGCAGTGACGGACCATACAAAGATCTTCGCAACATTGACACCTGCCCGGGTTTACCGACGACGCTCCCGATTTTTGCACCGCCCGCGCCCCCTTTATTCTATCAAATAAATTTATCAGGTAGCGTTGCGATGGCCCTAGCGTTAATTTTATCGGCGTATTTAACAGTGCTAAAACAATAACCCCCGTTTTACGCCCTTGCCGGATAGCTAATCAAATGTGAATTTTATGCCGGCACTTATATTTTGATCAAAGGGATTTGTCTACGAGTAGTACATTACATACTTGAGTAGTATTTTATTAGTTTTTCTGTTATGATAAATGATTCAAATCGAGCGTTTAGTATAGAGGTCATAAAGATTAGTTTATGGATTCGATATTTGTACTTTGCAGTCTTCCGTCTTGATCTTCAACGTGAGCCACTGGTGAAGGAAAACATCGTGAGGACGTAATCCACACTAGCCCCGCCCCGCGGATTCACCCGCAGACCCACAAGAACTGATTTTTTCGGGATAAACGGTACCCTATGTCCTTTCTGTACTCGTGACAAAGTGTATAAAAACTTTAAAAAGTTCGGTTGTTTGTTGTTACAACGCGTTATTATTTGACGCTGAACCAAGCGCCGCGCACCGTGATTTGTTCCCCAAAACGTGTTTCCTAAACAAATGAAGTAAACGACGGAAGTATAATTGAGCGAAAATCTATATATATAAAATTCAAAGTCCTGACTGACTGACTGACTGACTGACTTATATATCAACGCACAGCCTAAACCGCTGGTCCTAGAAACATGAAATTTGGAGGATAGGTTCATTATACAGTGTAGGCATCCACTAAGAAAGGGTTTTTCGAAATACTACCCCTAAGGGGGGGAAATAGGGGGTTCAAATGTCTATGAAACTTTTTATTCTCTGGGTCGATTGACTCAAAAATTGGTACAAATACTCTTCAATTAAAATTGTGAGACACGTGTATCACAGTTTTTCCAAAATCATCATCATCATCATCCACCGACAAAGTCTAATAGGGCTTCTTTTTACTCTGAAAACTTTGTTAAGAAAGTTATTAACCCACTACAAACGACGCTGTTATCATTCTTAGGGTTCCGTACTAAAATGGTGAAAGGAACCTTATCATGAAACTCCGATGTCTGTCTGTCTGTATGTCTGTGAGCTGGTTATCTTGGAAACTGTAATAGCCAGCAACTTGGAATTTGGTACAGATCTAGATAACGGTAGTAGCTACGTATAGTAGGTAAAACGTCACACCTTTACACTAAGAGGTGTATTACGACACCCTCACTTCGCCAGACGATATTCAGTCCAAAATGTAATAAGTAGCGAGCCTATCGCCATACGTACTCCACGTACCGGGCTCCAGACATGTAGCAGATGACATTAAATACGAAGCTATCATTGAATTTTCATATGAATCTCCGTGTAAAATATGTGAACTATATTGGTGACATTCTATCAAATTTCAAACCTACTTAATCAGTAAGGGAAAAATACAAGAATTAAGTCCAAGCCTGTCAGAAGATTACAAACGGCAAGTGAAAAGATTTTCTGTCAATAAAGATCAGGTAGATGAGCTAGGAGATGAAATTTATAATTATGTCTGTCATATCTTAGAAGCAGTATTTAACAAAAATAGACGAAGTCAATAGAAGAAGCTGCTTTAGTATTAGGAAGACAAAACCTACTACGGGTTGTCTTTGCTTCGAAGGTGTTAACTAAAGGTCTGCCAGCACACTGACTGGTGTAGTTTCCGAATGAGTCATTATGTTTATGCTGAGGATTCCTCTAATATCTCTAACACCACCGAACTACCCCTTCGAGTTAAAAAGAGTGCAGTTTCCCCTCAAAGTCTGCTTTGCCATGACCATAAATAAATCTCAAGCCAAACTCATAATTGACTAAAATGCTTTTCACACGGTTAGTTATACGTGGCCTGCTACAGAGTAAGCTGGAGCAGCAGCCTGGTTTTTCTAAATAAGAAAAAAAAATTAGGTTTTCGTTGTAAACATTATTAAATTAATCATCTACTTTCGGTTGTCTTAACAGTGATATATCTAACACGTGTTCCTAAAAGAAATTTGGTAAAAGACAAAAGAATTCAGTCAAAATGAAAAATAAAAACATAACTTATACTTAACACACTTCTACATACATACATACTCGTAATTATAACAATGCACTGTAATTTGACATTGAGAACCACCAGCGCCGCGCAACAGTAATTTATCCAACACGTGTTCCTAAAAAAATGAGGTAAACGACAGAAGAATAAAGTCAAAACCGAAAATAAAAAACCTCAACTTTTACACTAACACTTTTACATACTCGTAATTATAACAATGCACTGTAATTTGACATTGAAAACCACCAGCGCCGCGCAACAGTGATTTGTTCCCCAACACGTGTTCTTAGACAAATGAGGTAAACGACAGAAGAATTAAACTGAGATCAAATAATCACACGCGGGCAATAAATAAAACTGAGTAGAGAGTAGGTATTTAGCTATTTTGGCCCGGTTTCAACTGATGCGTAAGTTTAATGGTTATTGCTTGTATGTAGTTGGAAAGCCGAATTTAATGAGTTTCATTTGGTGTATTGGTCACGTACAATTAATAATGTGTATCACTCCATTTCGTGTGTTTCGTTGGTAGACAACCGGCTTGATTGGTCAACGTCAGACCCATCGTAAGTCATGCGTGCACTAGATTGGCACAAGACAGTACTGACTACTTATACTATACCCAGGTCTATACTATACCCAGAGGTCCCTACAAGCTGACGATAATGATGATCACTTCATAGTTCATTACTAACAACACCACGATCCCATTTCATCGCACAATGTCTAAAGCGCAAAATTACTGGGTCACCCATTGCAAAATATCCAAAACGCAAAATGACGGTTGCAAATTTTATCAAAAGAGCGAAATGTCCGAAAGTATTTGGTCCCAGGTTTACAATGATAGACGCAAAGTTAGTAACATACTAGGCCAAAAGCGTCCCAATTGACCATCAATCGTACGAACAAACGATCTGATCAATTCTGATCACATCGCGTGAACTGATCAAACGCAACACAAAAACACAATACCAATATATACTCACCTTTATTGTCTTAGATGTTCGTACGATCTTACGCACAGTCGCACATGTTTGAAAATTACGATTGAGCGACAAAATAACATCGTTTCTCATCGGTTTCCGTCTCAAAAATTTTGCGAACTGGGGGGCAAATCAAGTTAACCAAAGCTGAAACTTAAATTAACCGTTAACGTTGCGTTAACACTAAAATAAATTAAAAAATTGAAAAAAAAAACCCCGACACCGATTTTCATTCATAGCTAAGAACACTCCTGACTAATTCACCTTTCAAACAAAAAAAAACAATCAAAATCGGTTCATCCGTTCGGGACCTACTATGCCACAGACACACTCACAGACACGTCAAACTTATTAGACCCCTTCGTTTTTGCGTCGGAAGTTAAGAACAGACGGAGAACGGCTCAATATCACGAATGTTTCACAAACGTGTCACCGGTAGTTCAGCTGGCACGTTTAGGAGACATTAGTAATACTGAGCCTTTCCACGTCTATGTTTTTATAACTAACAACAAGTTACATCAACGGTTCACTTAAGTATCAGCTACGGTGATCACTCGCACTTTCAATAGAGATGAACAAGTTCAAATGTTTGCTCATCTAAAAAGAAAACAAACATTTCAAATTGAAATCATATTCAAACGCAGCAAACAATTTATAATATCCTAACTAATATTATAAATTCGAAAGTGAGTCAGTTCGTTTGTTTTTTTTTTTGTTTGTTTGTAACGCTTTCACGTCTCAACTACTCAACCAATCGTCTTGAAATTTTGCATACATGTTGTCTGGGGTACAGAAAAGGACATAGGGTATTTTTTATCCCGAACAAAGAAACGGTTCCTATGGGACCGCGGGTGAAACCGCGGGGCGCAGCTAGTCGTACATATTTTTAATCAGTGCAATCGATCGATTTGTTTCTAGTTTAACGCGCGTCGTAAACTCAAGGATTCATCTACCATTCTACCGAGATTTGTTTGTTTGTACTTTCTTTTTATGTCATTCTGGATAAAACGGTTCTACAATGAATTTGATGATAGTTTACAAAAGATAATAATTATGCAAAGCGAAGCGCTTTAAAAGATTTTGAATTGTGCGAACCGATACCGAACCGACGTGTGTGTTCCAGGAAACTTATAATCTGGGTGTCTTCAAGTCTCGAGTGAATCGGTTTCTTCTAGGCAAGCGTGCTCATCGTAGACCACACTCATATTTCTTCAATCACTATTAAATAACTATATATTGTGGCAATAAATAATATTAGATTTGTTAAAAACTAAAAGCTAAACTATTAGTAACTTTGAAAACTGTAGAAAACATAACCTAATATTCCTACACAATCAAATCTTAGTTTTTTATTGTAGTATAGTAGGTACTACACGTGAAAGAGTAACAAACATCCATCCATCCATCCATCCATCCATCCATTCTTACAATCTTTCACGTTTATAATATTAGTAGGATAGTAGGATTTGCGCACATAAAAATTATCCACATCTATTCCCGTTCCGTGTTTCCATTGAAATGCAGAGATTATGATATGAATGGTTGCTTGTTTAGTCTCACATTTAATGGGAATGAGAGTACTCGCCGGTGATTCATGGACGGATTTGGATGGAGCGGTGATCGATGCAGCGTAGGGCCGGAGAGCGAGGAAGGAATGTGGATCGACTAATTTTACATTTGCTGTGGACGAAAAACATTGTCTTCGTACATTTTTTGACGTGACAACGTCTAATAAATCGATAAACGCCGGATGCACACACGAAAAAGGAAGACTCATTGTCCCGTTACGCTCGGTCGGTACAACAGGCTCACCCCTTGTCACATTTGGGACTGAATATCGTCCGGCGAAGTGCGAGTGTTGTAATACACCTCTGCCTTCAGGGGAAGGCGTGACGATATGAATTTTTATAGTTTAGCTGGTAAACCTGTAGCAAGAAAACTCTGCTGTCATTGGTTGTAAAACGGCGTGTTTATTTGCATAATTGGAAACTGTGTTACAGTGTGTGTGTGTACGTTTGTGTGTTTAAATAAATCACCTGTTTCACAGAGAAATTCATTTAGTTTTTTCTTCCATTAAGCTATTTTCAGATGGCCGTTATTTTTTAAAATTTACAAGGTTGTGTTTTGCCGCTATAAATAAATAAATATTTGGGACCCTTTTACACACGGTCGCCTGACCCCTAACTAAGCAAAGCTTGTACAATGACTGCACAGACATTGATAAACATTTATAAATATTTTTAAATACATACGTAAATAGATACTAGCACCCAGACATAGAACACAATAATTGTTCGTCACATAAATGTTTGCCCTAGGTGGGAATCGAACCCACGCCCCAAGCTCAGAAAGCAAACTCACTAACTGAGTCACCGAGGCAGTCAACTAACTTGCTATCTAAGTTGATGTTAAGCAATGACGCTGTCTACGATGGAGCTACAAGTAGCTTGCGTAGAAGCAACCGATTCACTCAAGACTTGAAGACACACATTACAACTACAACTGCATACTAAAAGTAGCTCATTAAGTACAGCGGTCAGCTCCTTTCGTCTTAGCACACCTTTCCGACTACCCCTGCATTCTTTAGCTCTACCTAGCAACTCTATGTATAGGAGCGATTTAGTAAATGTCTCGCCGATCAGTACGGGCGACGACGCGTGCAGTATTTTAATTAGCATCGTCCTACGATCGGTTTAAAATAACCTGCTCTGATTGGACATAATATAGGGTACCTTCTACCTTTCCTCCCGAAAAATCAACCGGTCTAGTAGTACCACGGGGCGCACTTGGCCAGAAGGGATGACGCGGATGGTGTGAACCAAAGTAGCCACGTTATGGCGCCCACGAAACGGAAAGCTAGCCAGCAGGGCCGACAAGTCGAGATATTTTTTGTCATTGTCTCTCTCCTTTCAAAAGTCATAGGAGTGAGCATGACCAAGAAACATATCAAGCGTCAAGAAAGCTTAAGTAAAGATACACCCAGCAACACCACCCTCGCGACGAACTCGACTAACCTCGTACATAATCTTAGCAAAACTTGTTATCAGCGCGATACACCCACGCGTTTCAGAGCTTATGAGGGTAATTTAGAGTTTTCGCTTCGAGTTTCTACTCGTATGATAAATATGATAGACTAGCAGCTACTTTATCGTACAACCTAACGACGCGATTTTTCGTGGGAAAAAAACATCTTTTAAAAAAGAAACAAAAAAAATTAATTGTCTGTAAAGTCGGTTTACGAACGATAGTTTAACGTGACAACGTCATAACAAAACATTGATGAAATCTTCTCCTCGGACGCATTAGCCAATCGAGTGGAAGAGAGAGATGCGGCGCAAGCCGAACGCTCAAGCTGATCGTGTCTTTCGCTCGCTCGTGTAGCGCTCTCGCTCCGATCGACCGAGCGTAACGGGACAATGAGTCATCCTTTTTCGTGCGTGCATCCGGCGTTCACCGATTTTTTAAACGATTTCACGTTAAAAACCTTTTAACCGCCAAAGTAGGACAAATCTGCCAAAGTTTTCCGAGTCGATTCCGATTGGGACGATGATAGTATTCGTCTTAGGCCACAAATTTACAGGCCGGACTTAAGGCGACGGCCGGCTGTATATTCGGCCAGCCTGTATAATTCAATCCTTAGGCGGCTAAAATTTGTGTCCGAAAAATTGTCTCAGGCGCTCTAGGCGTATCCAGGGATGTGCGCTGAAAATGAACAGCAAATAATCAACCAATAAGATCGCTTCGCTGCTATTGGTGGATTTTTTCCTCGCGCGCGCTCTTAATCTCCGTCATGAAGTGATCTTATTGTTTAATTTTTTTCTCCGCGCGTTTCTGATCTCCCTCATGAAGTGATCTTATTGTTTGATTTTTTCTCCGCGCGCTTCTAATCTCCCTCATGAAGTGATCTTATTGATAGCTTTTTTCCTCGTGCACATTTCTAGTGGCTGCACCGCCTCAAGGGTTAACGCTAAAAATAAAATAAAGTAGCATTATTTCCTTCCACTTTTGGTAACGTTCCTTTAAATCCCTCACTATATTTCCCGCGCACCCGTTATGACGGTAGTTTAAACTTTTCAACGGACAACCGTATTAACGCAGATCTAGAAAGTTTCGTTTTTGATAGTGGCAGCACTTGCTAGTTTTAAACAGTTTATGTTAATAGGAGAAAGGGAGCTGAGATAGTTGGATAGTTTGAATCTCTGGGGTAAGTTGTAACAAACATACTTTACTTATGACTTACTCGTGACTTTGTACGTTTGTGACATTTCAGTTGATTTAAAGGGTAGTTGGGTTAGTTTTATGTGTAAGGCGCGATGTCCACCTAAGCTACACGTGGAAAATAATCTGACAAACAACTTGCATAACGTCAGCATCAAATACAAAGACAACGATTGGAAAACTAGAATCTACATCGTCGTCGTCCTTTTCATCCTTGTGGTACGCCAGACATACCGCATTACAATGTATGAATATACCCAATATCGTAACTCGTAGTTGTTGCGGAACAGTTTAGTGTACAATATCATTAGTGGTTTCAAAATCGTATTGTTAAAAATAAATAAGAGAAAAAAAAACCATTCGTACTGTTTCCTTTTTGCAGTCCTCGAGCTAAAGTCGCGACACGTAAATTGTCATCGTGCTTAAAGTAACTTAATGCTGCTTACCTGTAACAAATAGAAAAACAATCATTAATAGTGTGAAAACCTGGTTTTGTAAGCCCGATCCACATTAATGCCGCGAATGCCCGCGAAAGCAATTTTCGGCCAAGAGGAGGTAGGCACTTTCGCAGCAATAGTGTAGAGCCGGTTTAAGAGCTAATTCTTTATTATTTTTTAAAAAACACTTTATTAATAGCACCAATGTTAGAAAAATTAGAGATAAGCAAGATTGACAAAATACAATGATTTGTTTTGTAACAAAAAAAAAATACAATAAATACAAAAAAAAAAATTGAAAAAATTGAATAGGTCTTAGGCTTAGAGCGATCTTTTCCTGAGAACCTACGGATGAATAAATATAACTTATAAAGTACTAGCGACTCCCTCCGGCTTCGCACCTTCCGCAAAACATTATCTAACTGATGGTGAAAATCGCATCAAAATCCGTGAGTTAGCGAATATACAGACAGAGAGACAGACAGACGCGGAAAGCTACTTTGTTTTATACTATGTAGAAAAGAGATGATTACATTGTTTTATATACATATTATTTTAAATAAGATCTCAATTATGTTTTCCAATCAAACTAACCCGGCGCAACTAAACATAAGGTTAAGTTTAGTTTAATAGCTAACCCTCTTCATATGGTGCCGCGGTCCCCAAGACCCCACCGCTAGGGTTGTCAACCCTCGTCAGCAGCGCGCCTGTAATCAACTGGCGAAATTAAACAAGGAATCTAATTGTGCGGTATGTTGGGCTAATTGTTTTTAATAATGCAGACTTGTATGGTTTTGGTGGTGGCTAGTTGGTTTACGTGTTTAGGTTCTATACGATAGGTTCTCGGTTGATATCTCAGCAATGTCAACTGTCTAAGAAAACATTTTAACATAACATCTAAGAAAACATTTTAAGGAATATTTTATAAGAGTGCTACCTTTAGTTTGAAATACTGTCGTCATGCACCTAACCTAACGTCTAGCGTGCAGCCTAACCTGAATTGAGAACCAAACCATCCTGGTCATTCATTCATCATCAATTCATCACTTAACTTCAACTCAAACATAGTCAAAAACCTACCTTACTACAATGACATACAACTGTCCTACAAAAAAACAAGTAATAAAATCACGTACCTGCCATCGCCCCATAAAAATTAAAACAAGCCCAGCCGTGACAACCCTATAATGGAGCTGGGCGCAGTAATCCCTGCGAGAGAGGCCGCGTTATCCCAAATGACTTAAGGTATTTGCGGTTACCTACGAGTTCATTTACGAATAGGGTTATACAATACTCTTTTACAATTTTTTTCTTTAATGAAGGACTTTTTGAAAGGGTACATTTTGGGGAGGGGGACATTCTGAGATAGGGACGTTTGTACCTGTGAGATAATTGCTGCTAGACGTAACGAGAAAAGGGATGACGAACATTTTCTCACAGTGCGGGTGCTAGCCGTGCTAGGGGACATTTTAGGAAAGGGGACACTTTGCAACTATACGCTTGCTCGTTTAGTTATATTGTTACGATGGTATATACTGCCGGCGTCTTTGCTTCCTTAAAGATAAGTTAAAATCTTGAACTTTTCAAGCTTAGATTCTTTTTAGGTTTTCGTGCGTGCGTCTTCGACCAGACCACAGCTTACCCACAGGTAATTTAAAGGACAAAGGCAGACTTATCTCTATATCTACAAAAAAAAAATTGTATAAAAGCGATGATAATGATAGCCTAGTTGGGGAAGGCCCGCCTCTCAAGCCAGAGGGAGCGGGTTCAAACCCAACCAACGGCACGTACCAATTTGTTCATTGTGTGAACATATGTGCGTATTGTATGTCATCTGCTACATGACTGGAGCCCGGTGTTTGGCGACAGGCTCGCCCCCTGTCACATTTGGGACTGAATATCGTCCGGCGAAGTGTGGGTGTGTGTTGTATTACAATCTGCCAGCCTCCTCGGGGGAAAGGCGTGACGATATGTATGTTTAAAGTTGTGTATTAATACTGTGTATTACGTGCACTAAAACGGCTGCAGTGATTTTTATGAAAATTCAGGCAATTTTCAGATTAGACCAGCGGTTGATCCTGTGAAGTAAAGGAGCGATTATATCTCAAGTCGCTAGTTCGCGATAAAAACGAGGATACTTATTCAAATATCGTCAAATATGAAAAAAATCTACCAGACATCGAATAAAAAGCCTAGAAACTGACAATTAAGTCTGGTAGATAGATTTTCTATTGGTCATAGTTTTTCTTTCCAAACCTAACCCTAGTTTTATAAGAATTGTTTTAGTACAACATTAGAAAACTTTTGTAAATGACACACTTATATTTTTTCATCTTTTTTGTTTGGAAATATTATGTTCGCAACTTCGTTCGCGTTTATTCAGAAAATAGTTTCCATAAACCCTCCTTGTGATATACTGTAACTATTTATCAAATTAAGAATGACAATCCCTCACCAAAGAGATCAGAGACCAACATAAAAAAAACTGGCTGGTTTTGATCAGTTTTAATTTTAGTACCAACTACGTACTATTCTCTGATGTTGTCTGACCTATTAGGTAAGCGGCGCGTTATCTTATACCTTTAAATGAGCAATTCTTGTATATATATATATATATAATTGGAATCTCGATTCGAATCGAACGATTTTCATACAAATTAGTATATAGGGGGTTACGGGGGCGATAAATCGATCTAGCTAGGAATCATTTTTAGAAAATATCATTTTATTCGTGTTTTATCGATAATCAATCTCAACTGAAAAATATGACTCTTCCTGACATCTATTGGCGAATAATAATACTACTATTTTTTGTGAGCAACTAATTGCTTTAACGACACAACAGCAGATGGCGTTGTTAAGTAACACGAAGTCAATGAGTGTTTGCTTTGAGGTTAGACTAAAATCAATTGTTTATTATCCAAAAAATACAATTAAAAAATAAAAAAAAATACCGAGCAAAGCTCGGCCATCCAGGTACTGTTTTATTAATGTACAGAATTTCATGACAAAAGATTCATTTATTCAGTTAAAAGTATCCAAAAACCTTCCTTGTGACTACAACTATTTATATCAAATTTCATCAAGATACGTTGAGCCGTTTAGCCGTGAAAAGCCTACAAACAGGCAAACAGATTTACTTTCGATTTTATAATTAGTAATAAGGATAGCCGGTTGTTTACGAATACAGTTGCATATCTAATAGCAAGTAGCCACTAGTATTTATAGATATATATTTTTTTATTACATAATAGGCTTGCGTTTGGCCGCCAACATGCCTGATGATAAGCAGTGATGCGGCCTACGATGGAGCACGCTTGCCTAGAAGAAACCGATTCACTCGAGACTTGAAGACACCCAGATTATAAGTGTCAGGGAACACACACTCTGGCAAAGTATTCCACACTCTAGCGGTCCGTATGAGAAATGAGGAACCAAAGCGTTTCGTGCGTGTTGTAGGTATGTCAACCATAAAACGATGCCGCTTTTTCGTACTCTTGGTTGTTTTATAGAAGAACGGGCTAGGAAGAATAAGGTCATGCAAACCAGATATTACCTAGTTGTAAGCCAAAATTTGTGAGACTGTAATTTATTTATTATTTGAAAAAATAATGCCCCTCAGTTTCTTGCCTGTTCTTCTGAGTAGAGGCTCTTTATCCGAACAAGGCGGTCGAGTATATTTAAATAGCTTTGACGTTCATAAGTGTACGAGTATCTTTGATACCTAAATTGAATAAAAACATTTTGACTTTGACTTTGACACCCTTACTCTGCCTACTTAATAAAATCAAACACAAATAAATTATTACTAGTGTGGCTCTGTGAGTTGGAGACCTCGCTGCCGACGCGACGTCCGTCTCCTCTTCAGGTCATTTCTCAACTGATCCTCGCGAAATTTTGTGGGCATGTTGATAAATAAACAGATTTGTTTTTTCAAGTCAGTTTTTAGATTTTTTTCAAAATGGTGGTGATATGATTTTTTTAAAGAAATGAGACCTGTACTTAAAGACAGAAATAATTACGACAAAAAATTTGTTCTAAGTAATTGAATGACAATGATTAAAAAATCTCTTGTTATGAAATCCTTTCTGATCCACTTATTCAGAGCAACGCTATGCTTTCTCGCATCTTGCATCATTCACCTGAACGAACGTGATAACCATTTTCCGAGCTTTTCAACTTCTAGCAACCCTAAAAACTAAACCCAAAATCTACTTACTTTCAATAAACGTTTAAATCAACAGATACAATTTACGAGCTTCAGAAACAACAGTTTCCAAAATGAAAACTCGGTGAAATCCGTAAGTCAGGGATGTACAACTTATTGGGACTGAGGACCGCTTGGGCAGATTTAAGTTTTATTCCTTGAAATATAACAACATAATGGGACAAATTCTAGTAAAAATAAGAGCGAAGTGAGCACAAAGGTTACATAATTTTGGCCTGCTTTTGGTTGGTTCTGGCCGAAGAAGAAGAAAATCCAGAAGAAGTTAATGTGCGTTTATGAGTATGTTGTTTTGTTGGATTCTATAACATCCTTTAGCCCCAACAGATTGGCAGAATATTAAATGGTATCGTTAGATTAGTATTTTATTCTCTTGTCAACAATACAATGTTATTATTTACATTTCGCCCTCCTTTTTTTATCAATATTTCCATGTTACACCATTTAATTCACCATTAGAGAGAGCAATATCTGTGAACGCAAATTCCCAGAGGGCCGCAATCTGAGCACCGCTGCTAAGCTAAGCAAGTTACCAAGTCAATTGTAATCCAGAGTTGAAGCAGTTTAACCGACAATCAAAGTAAACTTAACCGCCGCTCGCTGATGAGATTCGGAACAGACACGCCCTAATCAGACGCTCAGAATACACAGGGGGCTGACTAAGTTTCGAGCTGGCGGATGCTTAATCTGCTTCTATAATAATAACGTTTCACACTCATAAAGGCGGTTTTTCACTAGCCGGTACGGTACGGTATTTTACGCATTAAAGGCCTGCTGGCTGCTACATGTTGTTTTATATACTAAAGTCACGTCAAAATGTTTTTATTCAATTTAGGTGTCAAAGATACACTTATGACGTCAAAGATACACTTATGAACGTCAAAAAAGACTAACTGAGATATTTCGGTACAACGTCAATTAGACCAAAATCTTTTAACGTGGAAGCTGATTTGCAACAACTTTTTTGTATTTAAACTGGTAGATGCAATTATTAAAAGTAAAAAGAAACCCGGCTCCAAAATGTTGTACTCTATGTCACTTCTACTTTCAAGACGATTCAAATGACACCTCACATGTCGAATTCCATCAAGCTGTTTAAGCTGTAGAGCGTGCCAAAGAAACCACATACATACATAAAAAACATACCCTCATACATACATCGACTCGAAAAACAAACTTCTTTCTTGAGCAGTCGAGTATAAACGCAGTTCCGATCACCGTCGGCATTTTTAGAGTCGTCTGACTAATGGAGCACACATAAATATCGACAAGAAACACCCAGAACAGATATTCGATGCGCAAAACTGCAACTGACCAGGCCGAGTACCTACTACGTACTAAATCTAGAGTATATTCACGACACGTGAATCTCTCGTCAAAGTGGTACAACATCCTCGAGCGCTCGTGGCATCGTAGCCAGCGCACGAGCGAGCCACCTTCCATGCACTGAAGCCAGTAATTAATCAGGCGACTGACGGGAACGTTCTCCTCTCATAATTACCGACGTGACTCGACTCGCTGGATTTACAGTTGACGACACGACACACGACTGAAGTGCTACCAAACGTAATCCCGCTGGGACTTTATTGTGTGACTTTACTACAAACGTTGTATTGCCTCGGAATAGTTATACAGTGTTATTGTCTTTTTCGATCGAGTTAAAAATTTGAAGAAAAAAAAGACTAAACATTATCCCTGAAATCTTTAGTCTTTTTCGATAGAGTTCAAAAATTTAAATGTAAAAAGAAGGCTATTCCCAGGATATCCAACGTTTATTGCTAAGGGGGTATAACTATAAGCTATACCACGTTTATTAGTACAGGGGTAAGTGTTTAGGACATGACAGTGGTATTGGTAGCGCATGCCATACAAGTTAAGGTACGCGTCCACTGGGTCGGAATCTGACCGTAGCAGCGTACGGATACTGCGTGCGCAAAGCAACAAATCGTAGCCTGCGGCCGGTCCGATTCCGAGCCAGTGGACGCATGACACGTAGCTTCTTAAAATTAACCATGCAAGCATGACACAGTCACAACATCACATGTCACTTGTGACACTTGTGATGTTGTGACTAGCATGTGTGTGTTGTTGTACAGTAATCATACTTCTGACGTTACTATTCCTTTTACCGTATCGTGTCGGGTCTTATAAATAGCACAGCCAGTGTCATGTTTTTGACAAATGTCGCGCTTGTTTGCGCTAACCGAGCAGAATGTAAGCCGATTAGGGTAAATATTAGGGAGAAGCTAGAATGTAGGTATTTCTGGCCTACGCTGTCTGTCTCTATTAAAACGACGGCTAGTATAAGCTGGACTTAATATACCTGGTGGTTCTATTACATTAGGGTTCTACTGTGAAGGTGGACTATGATGACGATATTACAGTTTATTACTGCCAAGGTACTAAGATAAGCTGAAATACTGAAACTGTAGAAGTCTATTAAAGGTCTATGGCTAGGCACTTAATTTTATTACAAGGTCTACTAGAAATTACTAGAACTTTGACCTTTTAAATCCACAAAAAAAGTCAGCAAGCTTAGTTGCCACATCCTGCACCATCACATCAGACTCCTATTAAAATAGTAATTTGACATTTGAAATGAATTTTTGACATATTAATAAGTTTAATAATAATAGTAATTTAATTTATCACAATAAGTTTAATCCTAATTCAATGTAATGTATGTGTTGATCTTTGTGACTTAAATAAAACAATTTTGATTTTTTGATTTGATTAGTTGCGCACGGTAGCGGAGCCAATCAACAATCACGACATCGATACCATGCGGCAATTTTTACAGGCACAATATATGCCGATGTGTTGACGGAAAAGGTTGCCTGTCTATATTGTGGTAAGCCGTTGGTTGCGTACTAATACCTAATCTACCTATGACGAAGGCACAAAGCATAATGCGATTTTGTCTTAAAGAAAGTCTGTCAATCAAACCGCGGGTAATAATATTCTAAGCAAATTTTCCACGTTCGGCCTTCGGTACTGCGGACACGATTCAGTGTTGCCAGCGAAGAGACGTACGAAAAATTCCGTACACATACGAGAATTGAAATCTTTACTGCGAAGACAAATGCCACGGAGGAGAACTCGTAAAAGCACGTAAGAATTAAATACGCGATCGGATAGGGTAAAAGATGATGATTAAGGTTTTTTTTAAAGTATAATATATCAATGTTTGACCACGAACTCGCCTGATGTGAAGCGACATTGTGGCCTAAGATGAAGCACGAAGACCTAGTAGGTACTTACTCACTCTGGCCTTTAAGATACATAGGTTCTTTTTTATTCGATGATAAGCTTGTACTTGGCCACCATTTCGCCTGAAAGGCTAGTCTTACAAGTTGAAATATTTTTTTGTCACTGTCTCTCTCGTTTCAAACGTCATATGAGTGAGAGTGACGAAAAACATCTCGCTCGTAAAGAATAGGGGGCCAGATGTTATGCAATGATGCTGCTTACGATGGAGCACGCTTACTCAGCAGAAACCGATTCACTCGAGACTTGCAGATAACAGATAACGATTATCGGTGAAAACTCACTCATACAAATACAATTTACAAAATATATTTATTTGGTTCAATACATTTACATAAGATAAATTAAGACCCAGTCTGCTGCCGTAGCGTGAGCTGCAGCAGCCCGTGCCTTCCCAAAACTATGCTTTCGTGACCCGTACACGGAACGTACGGTATGCGACGGCCACCGTACGAGTTTCCGCCAGCATTGGTACGAAGGGAAGCCATCAGGCAACCCCGGCAGTACATCATTCATTCCACAGTCACCGTCGAACTTGTCACCGTTTGATTTATAGCCGTGGAAACGAGCCGTCGAGTTCTATTATTTGTTTTACTCACGCCATTCCAATATTTTTGCGTTTGTCAGGTAGATTTGGAAAGTATTTATACATATTTATAAAAATAATATTACACACTGTTATATTACTGTTATTTTTTGACGCATATGCGAGCGAACCTGGCTATTGTCAGTTGATATTTAAAAGAAAATAAATACCTTACCTACCCTCAGTTTTTTGCCTGTTCTTCTGGGTAGTGGCTTTTTTCCCGAACAAGATGTTAGTCATTTTCAAAACTTTGACGTTCATAAGTGTATTTTCGACCCAATTGAATGAAGACATTTGATTTTTCTTTTGATTTGATGAATTTCGGTTACTTTAGATCTAGAGTAAGTACGCTTGTTACCATGGTCCTAAAGTGGCAATTACACTTTCCAATTTGCAGTATGTTAACTCAGCGCGGCAATGCCCCTGCAATAAAAAATGGATTGCTAACTGAAAGAAAGAAACGGCCACTGGTTCTCGGCCACGCGCTCGGAGAGTCAACACGTCCTGAGGACGCCTCGTGGAGAGGCGAAACACGTGTCGACGAAGTGCTCGAAGAATAGGGATTTTTTTTCGCTTTTTAATTGTATAATTTTTTAATTGTATAAAATTTTTCGATAAAGTTTTGTTGTAAATTTCATGACATTATTTCTGTTAAATTCCTTATTGAATTAGCTTCATATAATATCAAATTGTATAAAGTTTTTAAAGTAGATTTCATTAAATTAGGTCTGTTGAAATATCAAATTGTATAACGATTAAAATTAGATTCAAATATCAATTTGTACAAAGTTTCTAGTAAATTTCATTAAATTAATTTCAAAAATTTCAAAATTAAAAATAGAATACAAAAAATCATATTCCTTGATGTACTTAATGCGACGTTAAAGTGGAATTACACTAGATATTAGTTAAAGTGACAATTTTGAAGATGAACTTCCGCAAAGTAACGCCTGATTCAATCAGCTACAGCAAATTATCTACTTCAAGATGTTAGTTCCAGTAAACATTAATTTCATTGTCTTTCGATCTAGACTATAGAGTTAGTGCGCTTGTTACCATGGTCCTAAGGCGGCCATTACACTGTCCAATTTGCAGTAGGTGCAATAGAAAAAAATGCATTGCTAACTGCTATTATAATATTATCATCTAAATTTAGCACGCTAGCTCACCTAGCGTCCTGAAAACTGATAATGACCGCTTAAATCCGCATACGCAAATTATCTACTTCAAGATGTTACGAGTTGTTCCAGTAAACATTAATTTCGTTGTCTTACAATCTATTTTCTGTTGTTCTTCAATAGAGTTCTTTTCTCTAAATCTATAACGGTATGATCAAAGAAATAAAAAGAGAACCGTGGCGGATCGGCTAACGCGGCGAGCGATTCGCGGAATCGAGAAAAGCATTTTGATGACTAACTTTACGTAAATACAATATACGCTCGGACATACAAATGAGTGTGATAAATTCGTTTGTTTCAGCAGAAAAATAACGCTCATGCAAGTGTACATTTAAATTATTAAAAGAAAAACAAAAAACCCCGCTGCAAAATGTCGTGCCCTATGTCACTTCCACTTTCAAGACGAATCAAATGACACCTCACATGTCGATTTCCATCAAGCTGTTTAGGCTGTAGGGCGTACATACATACACTCGAAAAACATAACCCTCCTTCTTGCGCAGTCGGGTAAAAAGAGATATCCGCCTGCAAAATCTAGCTATAATGCGCTGGACATAAAGACGAAACCAATGACACCTCACACTATTATTTATTTACTAGCAGCGCCCCGCGGTCCCTCAGGAACTGTAATTTTTAGGAAAATTTCATGATGAACGCTATACCTGGCCGAGTATGTTATTATGCCATGAGCTACAGTAGATTGCACACAAACAGATTAATAAACACCTTAAATCATTCCTAACCGACTTCCAAAAATGAGGAGGTTCTTTTCTCGTAAATGTATTTTTCTCGTAAATAAATAAAATCTCGTAAAAATTAGTTTCTCGTAAATGATTCTTATTTTGTCTTTAGAGGTCCCGTTTACAATTTATCAAAATTAGTCGGGCAGTAATTAAAAAAAAAACTGTTTACATGAATAACGGCCTGACGGAATGTCGGTATATTAAGCTATGCTTTTTTATATTAAAACTCAGTAAGATAACTGACGAATTTCATTCCTTCCTTTATGAAGATAAAGAATTTTAGCAAACGTGTCTACGTTCATACTCTCAAAGTGATTTGCACGAAGACCGGATAGTTTTTTCCAAAGCACAAAGCGACGACGCCGTTTCGTAGCGTCGGCTAAACTGCTGATCTGACACCTGTCTACATGACTCTAGGGATAAATCTTGTAGAAAACCTTCCGAAACACGTCTGAGAGAGCTTGTAAGAAAGCGCGTATATTTTCAACCGACTTCCAAAAAGGAGGAAGTTCTCAATACGACTATGTTTTGTTTTGATGTATGTTACGCGATTATTGTGAATCGATTTTATTTATTCTTTTTTGTTTGGTAGTTGACTGCCTCGGTGGCTCAGTTAGTAGTGATCTGAGCTTGGGGGCGTGGGTTCGATTCCCACCTAGGGCAAACATTTATGTGATGAACATTAGTGTTTGTTCTATGTCTGGGTATATGTTCTATATCTATTAATGTAAGTATTTAAAAACATGGATGTTTGTTACTCTTTCACGCCAGAACGGCTGAACAGATCGGGATGAAATTTGGCACAGAGATAGATTATAGTCTAGAATAGCACATAGGATACTTTTTAACTGCGGGTGAAACCGCGGGGCGCAGCTTGTCATACATAAAAAAAAAAAATGTGATTTTGATGAAACTTTGTGTATAACTACCGACTAGTCTCATAATATGATGTTTCAACTAAGCCCCAACTAATGAAAAGTCGGGGACAAGAAAAAGTTTTATTCCTCTTGGCCCCCAGTGGAAGCGAAATATGGGGGCCAAGAGAAACAAGCCTTCATAATCGATCACCGATGTTAAGCAGCGGACGACACGGTCAGTAGTCGGATGGGTGAGCGCGGGCAAAATTCACAACTGATGGTTCGGAACACGTTAATTTGTAGCCTTCGTTAATTTGTCCTATAACAACAACCGTCAATCAAATACATAATACATTCATACTTAAAAAATATGATTCAGCAATTCGTATAAAAAGACGCTAAAACAAAGCACATGTGTGCCAATTCCTTCACCGCTTACGTAATTCCGTTCATCTCAAATATTTAATTCACAAAGTAATCGTAGCGCAAACTGCATACCGTGTTTACTGTGTCATTACGTTAAATGTTCACTGTATGTGTGCGTCCCACACACATCTATAAATACACTGGCATCATTTCACGAGTGGTAAATATAGATTTAACACGAGACAGTTATTCCGTGCAATCTATCAAATATTATGCAATTTTCTGTCGCCATTAATATGACAGACATGTGTATTTCGTCGTTGAAGCTAATGCTGCGGTCTCACATTGTGTTCAATTTGAATTTACCCATATTGAACCTTATTACTGTGACACAATAGCTTTAATATCAGCTTAGTGTACAAATACTGGTATTCACATTGGTGCCTTGGCCTCAAGACCAAAGCGCAAATATGACTAATACTATAGAGTGTAGTATAAGCATAAAAAGTGCGTAGTCCCGGAGTCAGCGTTTAGGCCTATCTTTTCATTTGGCCCCACTACGTCTACCCCACACGTCTACCCTCCGAAGAGGCTGGCAGACGTGTATTACAACATCCACGCTACGCCTTACAATATTCAGTCCCAAATGTGACGAGAGGCGAGCCTGTCGCCATACACCGGGTAAGCCTATCACAAATAAAACAAATGGGTTTGATATACGAGTAAAATAAAAAAACAAAAATCCGACTGTACACTGTACGTTCCGAAGACGGGTCTGAGCAGTAGCGCACTTGTAGCGCTTCACTCAACTGCCGTTTTTGTACTTCTTCACTCTAGTGAACTTCAAGGCTAGAGTGAATAAGTACCTTACAGGTCGTCGTGCGCCATCTTAGACCACAACGTCGTTTAACATCAGGCGAGTTGGTGGTCAAACGCCGACCTATTGTACATAAAAAAAAAAAACACTTTCCTAAGGACACTTGGGTTTTTAAGACGAATAAAATTATAATGTCAAAGTCCATCCATCGTTTCGAAGATACGCAGTAATAAAGAAAAATTACAAGATACGCGTGAGAAACATACCCTTCCTGACAGTCGGGTAACAAAAAGTAAAAAACCATCTTCAAAACTTTACATTTTCAACATAAACAACAAAGAAACATGCAAATTTTACCGTTTATAATACGTTGATTATTCTACAATCCATAAAACTGCTATCGTAACATATTCAACACAATTTATAGTACAAAATGACGAGCCAAATCAGACTGCGCTTACACTAACATTTACGAAACATTGGTTTAGTTCAATAAATAAATGCAATGAGAGAATCCCGCGGGATTATTTTAGTGCCGCTAAATGTTGGATTTAAATCCCGCGGGATTCTTACGCGGGATACTGAAAGACCTTGAGTATAAACGATAATGATAAACGTAAAAATTATATTACCGCCATTAAAAAAAAAAACCAAGAACTGCCTTGACCAAAAAATTACAATAATCGAACCTACTCATAAAATTTTATGAGAATCGGTTAAGAAATGCGACCTGTAGGTGAAGACAAAGATCCGGACAGAGATCAGCATAGGTATTCACAATTATTCGGAAACTTACGTTCGGATTTCAGAAAAATTTAACTCAAATTTTATGGATCTCAGTCCGTATTTATAAGTTTTGAAATGTGATTCATTCTTCCGATCGGATTTATACTCGATTCCCTATTCCGACATTTTTACAATTAGACTGAGATCGAACAATTTGAGTTTGAATTTTGGGGGATCCGATCGGAAACGTTTCCGAACGATTGTGAATATCTATACTGGATAGAGATCTGGACAGAAATCAGACACACGAAAGCGTTTTTGTCGAATGTGAAGCATAGACGCTTCGCTTGCTATCGCTCGCTCGTTAGACAGAAAATTAATACGTAGGTTTAGTACAAATCTTGCAACCAACATGTGAACTACTTTCCGGCATCCGATTGAGCTGAAATTTGGCACTCCTACGTAACTATGATAACATATCGTCACATATCGTCACGCCTTTCCCCTGAGAGTGCTGGTAGAGGTGTAATACACCGGACGATATTCAGTACCAAATGTTACAGGGGGCGAGCCTGTCGCCATACACCGGGCTCCAGTCATGTAGCAGATGACATACCATACGCACATATGTTCACACAATGAACAAATTGGTGCGTGCCGTCGGCTGCCTCTGGCTAGACAGGTGGGCTTTCTCCAGCTAGGCTATCATTGCTTTTTACTATGATAACAATGCAATATTATGGTACTATAGAGCTGTACTGATGCAGTCCGAAGGTGGCCATAGAAAGTTGCAAAAGCTTGTTTTAAAATAAATCTTCTCTTAATAATAAATAACTCTTTAATAAGTTCATAGTATTAAACAAAGTCGCTTTTCGCGGATTTTGATGCGGTTTTCACCATCAGTTAGATAACTTTTTATGGAAGGTTAATAAGTACCGTGCGAAGCCAGGGCGGATCGCTAGTATTAATACAAGACTTACTGCTATGACGAAGTACAAAGCTCGTAACTTAAACGTTTATTTCAATGGTGGTACGGTTTCCCAGCAACATTGATTACACGGAGCCCGGGGAAGCACGGGCTGATTATTTAAACGACGGATCGTCAGCGAGCTCGTCGACTCACCCTTAACTAATCATGTTTAGAGCGTATTTTAAACGTGCGTTTTCGGAGTGCATGGAGTATTTTAAACGTGCGTTTTCGGAGTGCATGGAGTATTTTAAACGTGCGTTTTCGGAGTACACGGAGTATTTTAAACGTGCGTTTTCGGAGCCCTAGTTGCTGATTGTTGCATTACAAAGTTGGGTCCGAAACTAGTTTGAAGCGCGTACGCGAGACTTCTGCGCATCGTCTGCGCTTTTTAAATACGCCGTGTGCTTCGCCCTTAAGCTAACCCAAGTCTTGCTAAGTCCATGCCTAAGTGTTATGGAATCGTTTCCTAAAGTCGGAGCTTTTTTTTACATCGGACTAGGCATGCGTTTGACCACTGACTTGCCTGATGGGAAGCGTTGATGTGATCGAAGGTGTAACACGCTTGCCTAGGAGATACCTATTCATTTTACTCTTGAACACCCCCGGATTGCATTCAGGTGGAAAGACAGACGCATGTAATGAGTTTGACTTGAAACGCTTAGTGCGTTTTGGCGGAATTTCCACCATAAGAGGGTGTCTCTTACTGGTGCACCTGGTACAATTATAACAAAACGGTGATGGCTGGATCAGGTACTGCAGTTCTTGTACACACTCGCCGTAGTGTATTCTATAGAATACCGACATAATGTATAGGGCATTCAAATATATTAACTACATATAGAAAAGAAAACTAAAACTAGTGAGAATAGCTTTCATCCAGGCAAACATCGGTGCCCTTAATAAATATGACTACAACGAAATATTATGCTCGTCTTATAATATGACTACAACATTTTATGACATGTAAATGATGCGAATGAATAGGTAGGAGCGACGATAGCCTATTTGGAGAAGGCTCGCCTCTCAAGCCAGAGGGAGCGGGTTCGATCCCTGCCGAAGGCACGCACCGATTTGTTCATTATGTGAACATTTATGTGTGTTTAATGTCATCTGCTACATAACTGGAGACCGGTGTATGGCGACAGACTCGTCCCCTGTTACATTTGGGACTGAATATCTTCCGGCGAAGTGTGGGTGTTGTAATATACCTCTGTCAGCCTCTTCGTCTGTCCCCTTCAAATGGGTCACCTACAGAATTAAATTAAGCTTCTAAAATTGTGGTAAGCTCCAAAACGCCCTATTCTAGCGCTAAATATAATCTACGTCACTTTCACTCACATGAAATTTCAAACAAGAGGGACAGTGACACATACAATAAGAACGCCAGAATATGATATCAGAGCAAAAGTCATGTCAAACTAATCCCTTAGCTTTATAACAAAGCACAATCACAACAGATTACAACGATCAAAGCTACATAATAATTCAAAAACATCATGAGAATGTCCATGAATTATGTCCTTGCCTTTAAAAAAATCTCTAGAACCATCTCAAAACAAACAAAAACGACATTTCTCGGAAATCTTCGACCAATAAAGCACGCGCTGACTGTGTTTTTCACTGCGACAAGGTACCATAATCTTTTGTCATGTCCAACAATAAATCAAACTCGCATATTTTAAATTTACTGGCATATTTTAGAAGAGTCAGATGAGCATTTTAGTGGCGGTGAGATGGAACATCTGCGTCTATTCGTGTTTCATGATAAGTGTTTACAGCAATTAGATTAAATAAATGTCAAACTAATTTAGTCTCGGTGCAATGTCCAAAGATAACATTGCGTTTGGATTGGGCGCAGATTTCTCATTGTAGATACCGCATAATCGAAATTTCGGCAAAGATTTTACCGACACGTTGGACTTATTGACTTTGCACATCATTTCCTAATATATCCTACTAATATTATAAACGCGAAAGTTTGTAAGAATGAATGGATGTTTGTTACCTCTTTCACACCAGAACGGCTGAACAGATCTGGATGAAATTTGGCACAGAGATAGATTATAGTCTAGAATGGCACATAGGATACTTTTTAACCGCGGGTGAAACCGCGGGGCGCAGCTAGTCTCCGTATAAAAATAATGATAAGTTATGATAGCCTGGTTGGAGAAGGCCCGCCTCTCAAGCCAGAGGGAGCGCCAGCCAATGGCACGCACCAATTTGTTCATTGTGTGAACATTTATGTGCGTATTGTATGTCATCTGCTTTATGACTGGAGCCCGGTGTATGGCGACTCGCCCCCTGTCACATTTGGGATTGAATATCGTACGGCGAAGTGTGGGTGTTGTGTTACACCTATGCCAGCCCCCTCGAGAGAAAGGCGTGACGATATAAAAATAATGTTATTATTTGCGTCACCGAAATTGGTTAGAAAGGCGAAATTGGTCATCGACCCAACTAGCATTATTTGGGAAGGATATATGTAGGTTAGGACTGCGTGCGTATCCAGAGTAGATGTATAAGGAAAAAACTAGAAAAACATAACCGCCAATAAGAACACTCCGCTGTGTAAAAGAAGGGATCCTATTGGTGGATTGTTTCCTCGCGCACCGCTCATCTTCCTCGCCCATCTCCGGTGGGTACGCAGCCTAAGCGTACCCTTTCCGAACAGCCCTGTATCGTAGCAGTTACGCCGATATAGCGTGCCGCGCCTCCGCCCCAGTTAGTCCCCTAATGAATTATCTCCTTATTGGGCTAAACAAAATGGCGTATTGTAAATATTATCGCGAGGAAGGAAACAGAAGCTCAAGTGGAATACATTACCAGCAGACTGCTCAAAAAGTAGGTGATGTTTTTCGGGTATTTGTCTTTTATATGTGACCCCCTGTAGCTGAATATGACAGATTTTGAAGTGCAAAGATTCGCTTTAATCGATTTTAGGGTTTCGTGCCAAAGTGGTAAAAATATAATCTAGAAGTAGATATATTTCATCCTAAATTCAATCATTACGTTAAAACTATAAAAGATATACTTCATCTTGATAATAAGTCGGATTGTTCAGACACAACAGCAGTAGCTGTGTCTGAACGATCCATCCCACTGTTAGTTAGTTAGTATAATATTGAGGGTACCCGCAAGCTTATTGCTTGCTGATGGGTGCATTCATTGCGTTCCGACTTTGTTTCATTTTTCTGTTTACACTTGTTTTTGGATTGCAATCCAGCTCAGATTTTTTTTTTTTTATTACTGTCCATAGAATAAGATATTGATTGTTATCTGTTAAGTGTAACATAAATAAATAAATAAATAAATATACCCTTATGGTGATACATCGTTGTCTTGCAGTCTGAATGTCACATTCAATTATTTGGTTACATTTCCTTGTAATCAAACTTATAAATCGATTGTACTACTAATCACCTTTTTAAGTTGAACCCTGAAAAGTACAAGCGCCAATCAAACAAAAGCTCAACTTAAACTGTTCACTAACATCTCACCAGTATTTCTTACACGCAGCTGGGTTTCGTCGTTTTACACTTCTAAATTACTTAATTAATTATCAGCTCTAATACCAATTAACTTTACACTTATTTTAGAACAACACGCGACTCAACAAGTGTACAATCTAAACTAAAGCTACCCATTTCCTTTAAGTTTCTTAACTGATTATAACACTGTAACTGTGACCGTTCAGCGAGGGAAGTCCATCATTAAAGGGTAACAATATGCCGAGACACGACACTCCGTCACGAGCCCGCTTTGGGAGATTATTTGGAAATATATAGACTTGCCATTAAATGTGTGTTTTCGAAATTTCGTATTGATTGCGTAAGATTGTGTTGCCTACTGCAGGGCATAAGCAGCCTCCCTATTGCACAACTGAAATACTAATTTGAGGCTAAGACTAAAGCAGTGGCTTTTGAGATAAGAGGCACGGATTATAGAGGGCCCATACATATAGCTCAGTAAAAAATATTTGTATAATTATGTCAACCGTCTAAAAAGAGACCACAAACATGCAACATACACAATACCATACGACTAAAACCTAAATCCATATCTAACCACATGTTTAAAATCTTTCTTGAAATTTCTACTCAGCCTAGGATCGAACCCAGATACTTTTACTCCGTACTAGCTACCAACTGATCCAAGCCAGTCCCGAATTCTACAGCCGATCTAATATCCTTATCATCATTAGTAAGCACACGATGTTCCCAGTTTGTCGCGGAAGCGAGCCATTAGCGTCACAATGGGCCACAGCACGGCACTCCGTCACGCCAGTTCCGTTCAGGGTGTATTTTACCCCCATAGCCCTGAATTAGGGTGTATATTACCCCACAGGCCAGCTGGGCTATTATATAAACTGCGATTGTCGCTTGTCAATATAGAAAAAATCGCTATTTGTCTGACTTGTGACAGTTGTGACTTACAACGGAACCCAGGTTATTTTCTGTTTCATTATTCTTCTCAGTCGAAAGACGTAAACCGCTGGACATAAGCCTTCTCAAAGGACTAAAGCTTCAGGGTAGAATCATGCTGCCAGCATGCAGCGGTTTCACGCGACCTTCACCTGATCGCCGGTCCACCTTGTAGGAGGGCTTCCCACGCTGCGTCTTCCGGTTCATGGTCGCGTCTTGGAACAATGTATTGACTTGGAATAATGTATTGACGCTAGTTCTACCAGCGACCGGCGTGGCGGTTAATTTAAAAAAAAAAAAGTCGCACAAACGTCACGTATCAACATCATTTGACAGCGACGACGATCGCAAGTTACGTAATAGCCTACCAGATATTTGGGCGGATCCCACCCCTAACTACCCCCGGTTTTGATGGATGTTATTGAGACGTAATGTCGGTGTGTTGTTAGAACAAATACGGCCTGATTAATGGTGCATGTGAATTGTAAGACGCAAATAAACAACTAAGTTTCCTATAGGCTCTTAATCTTCACAATTCAGTTAACAGCTCCGTTTCTTATGGGCTAGGAATATAATTGTGGGATTATTTATCCACAGGGCAGAGTTCTTCCTCATCTTCCCACATCTATCTCACTTCTGTCTGGTCGGCACAGTACGTAAGTTTCCTCTATCCGTCTCTATCACTCGTCATATCCGATTAACTCCTTCGCATCCACGTCGTTTCTCACGCAGTTCATCTATTCTTCGGTCATCCTTTACCGCTATAACCACACTAAGTATACATCGAACAGCGAACGATTTAAATCATTCATTGGCCAATCGTTCAATCAGACAGACAGCAACAAACATTAAGAGAGTAGAGACAAACTAGGGAAGCCGGATTCATCACACCCACACGCAGAACGGTACAATAATAGACTTGCGATTAATATAAACACAATTGTTTTTGTAGGAAAACACTAATCAGTGTCATGATCTGCCTAAAGGCTGATTTACGCGTCAGTAGAAAGCGATAATAGCCTAGTTGGAGAATTTTCGCCTCTCAAGCCAGAGGGAGCGGCTTAGATCCCAGCAGAAGGCACGCACCAAGTTGTTCATTGTGTGAACATGTATTATGTGCGTATTTAATGTCATCTGCAGTCTGCTACATAATATTACTAAAAAGGTTTTTGAATACTATTTTCTGAATAAACGCGAACGAAGTTAAAACGACAGCTAGTTTATTTATATTGCCATTCATCTAGAAGGAGAAGACGTGGATCACACCGATCCCGGAATGAGCCATTCTCATAGAGAAGTGAGTGTCCACTGAGTGAGAATCCTGGCTCATTCCGAGGTCGGTACGTATTTATAAATAATTAAATTAAATATTAAGCCATATAAATATAGCAGATGACATACAATTCATTTACTTGTATATTTTGTACATTTGAAATTCATATGTCATCTGCTACATGACACGAGCCCGGTGTATGTCGACAGGCTCGCCCTCTGTCACATTTGGAACTAAATATCGTCCGGCGAAGTGTGGTTGTTGTATTACTACTCTGCCAGCTCCTTCGGGGAAAGGCGTGACGATATGTTATACATTTAGCCAGGACTCTCATACTGAGCGAGAATCCTGGCCCATGCGGAAGAAAGAAACGAACGAGGACATACGTACTCGTACTGTCCATAGTGTCTACACAGCACAGGTATCCAAGAACAAAATGCCGACTACACTGAGCCAAGATGCCGCCGAGTCACCCGCTCTATTTATACCCCGGGCATACCTACATGAGTCATTACACTCTGAGACGTGTTTATTCGCAATATATGTACTATGTTTCATTAATTACGCTACCGTGTAATGATTGGTTTTATCTTGATAGTTTTACTGGCGAGTGTAATGATTTCTAAAGTGTTTTGTTGAGAATTTTTAACAATTTTATTTTAATTTTGGACAGTATTCAGTTTCATTGTGTGTGGTCGATTGTTTCTGACGCTCAAGGCCAGAGTGGACGTCTCGAAATTAGTTACAGATTTTTTTTTTCTAATGATTCTATTTTATGTTATTTTTCTCATGCTGACCTGCCTGTGATAACGTATTTGTATATTTTCAAAGATAATTTTGATATGACGATAGAACTAAAAATTCTTACAACCATATCAAAACTGTACCTAGTAGCTGTAAGAAAACTTAAATTGTTTAATATGTATACTGTTGGTATTCCTTAATAAATAATTAGATAGTCTCTACGTGAGATGTTATTTTAGTCACTCTCACTCCTATGACTCAAACGAGAGAGACAATGACTAGAAAATATCTCATGCGCAAGAAGATGGGCTAGACAGCTAGACTATCAATCGCAAACGACAGACTGTGTGGTGTAATAAGCGATACTAACTATGCAAATAGTAAGAAAGAAAGAAAGAAAGAAAAATATTTATTTGGCTTACACCACACACACTTAAACAATAGATACATTTTGACAAAAATGATGAATATCAAAGATATACAATATCCATAATTATAAAAAAACAAAAAATATTAAATTAACTTAACTAATAGGTAATAAATTTAGTTGCGTGTGCGGTAAAGCCAAAAAGAACAACACTCAGCCTATTGCCACAGATTACTGTGACGCTGATTTTCAGTGTTACCCTTTATGGCGAGTGACGTACGGTCATACATCCATGCACTGTCCTTTAAAAAAGAAGTATTAGAATTTAGAAGAATTTAGTACGAACTAAATCCTACTAATAATATTATAAAAGCGAAAGTTTGTAAGAATGGAAGGATGGATGGATGTTTGTTCCTCTTTCACGCCAGAACAGCTGAACAGATCTGGATGAAATTTGGCACAGAAATAAATTATAGTGTAGAATAGTGCATAGGATGCTTTTTAACCGCGGGTGGAACCGCGGGGCGCAGCTAATATAAGATAAATTAAAATTTAAAATAACCCCCGACAAGCTCAGAACACTCCCCAACGAATTCTCCTATCAAACAAAAACAAAACACAATCAAAATCGGTTCATTCGTTAGGAAGCTACGATGCCATGCCACAGACAGACTCACACATACACACGCACACACACACAAACATAGTCACGTCAAACTTAACTTAACCTACGGGTTAAAAATGACAGATAGCGCCGATTTCAACTAACTGAGTATTCCTTCGATTATTTCTAATCGAAGAATTACATGTAATTTTTTCTACTTAACCTCATAGATGCGCTGATTAAACTTACCTGAAACAGAAAAACATCAAATTAGTATACAAATTAATTAAACAGTTTATTCAATGTTTTATTGCGTGATATTCGTCGACAATTTGACAGTGATAAGAAAACCTTTATTTTTTTTTCAAATAACAATATATCGTCACAGCTTTCCCCCGAAGGCGTAGGTGTACACGTTAACAACGCCCACACTTCGCAGGACGATATTCAGTACCAAATGTGGCAGGGGGGCGAGCTTGGCGCTAGACATCGGGCTCCAGTCATGTAGCAGATGACATTAAATACGCACATATGTTCACACAATGAACAAATTGGTGCGTGCCTTCGGCTGGGTCTTACCCGCTTTCTCTGGCTTGAAAGGCGGGCCTTCTCCAACAAAGCTATCATCGCTATCATTTTTATCATACGTTAACTATTATCGGATTTTAAAATACGGAAAGGAAAATTGTATAGGCAGAATGGCCAGTGGCCCTATTCGGAGATTTGAGATTTTCATCTCACACTTTTTCATCCTTGTTGCTCTCGTTTGAAACGTCATAGGTGTGAGAGTGACCAAGATAAAATCTCACCTCATCTCACGCCCAGGAATAGCCCTCCAGCTCTGGAGGCCTACCAAGACATCTTGCTGCCATGATGGATACGTTTTGTCGACGTTGCGCGACGATACAAGACATGGCTATAGATGTCATGGTAAGTCCCATGGTGTTGGAGCTGTCAACTTCGTTAAATGCTAGTTACGCTGAGATCTTCGAAATACTCCGGATACAACGACAAATCTAACGACAATTGCAACACAAATTGGTCAATCAGTTTGGGCGGACGTCACGGACAAACATAAATAATTAAATACTTTTTTTCAATCTCAATTTCCTCATTATTATTTATAGGTAATTAAATTATGTCGTATCTGAATGATTTTCGCAATAAATGGTAGATTATTTTTACCCGACTGCGCAAGCAGGAGGGTTATGTTTCTCGAGTGTATGTATGTTTGTATGTGGGTATGTTCATAAGTGGTTTCTGTGGCACGCCCTACAGCCTGAACAGCTTGATGTATTTCGACATGTGAGGTGTCATTTGAATAGTCTTGATAGTGGAAGTGACATAGGGTACAACATTTTAATTATATTCGGAGCGTTAGCCTACATTTTGCAGTCGGTTTTTTTTTTTTGTTTATCTTTTAATAATGTTAACTATTCAACGAAATTTAGGTGTATTTTAACAGCCGAAAAACTTTACCTGCTTTTTAAGCAGTCGGATTAATAGGTAGACAGTAGACAGCAGGGACCCTATTCGGAGATTAGAAATTCTCATCTCACCTTTTTTCATCCTTGTTGCTCTCGTTTGAAACGTCATAAGTGTGAGAGTGACCAAGATAAAATCTCATCTCATCTCACGCGCAGGAATAGCCCCCCAGATACACAATCCCGATTCGAGTTATCTCAAAACCGTGACCATTTTAATAAAGCCAATTATACCGGAGTACGAACGTAGTCGCATTATGCAGAGCGCGTTCAGTTATTCTCTCGTCTGATTTGAATTCGAATGGCAGTAGGGTTGCCAATTGTCCTGGTTTAGCCGGATACGTCCGGCTCTTTACGTATCCGGCAAAATATAAATAGTAGCTAGCAGTTCGCTTCGAACGGAGGCCTCGCATATCTCTGTATCTTTTCGTCCGATTTCGCTCATATTCGAACATAACAATTGCATTTGCATGAACTACTTGCCTGCAAAATTTCATGAAGAATGGATCGACGACACTCAAATTATCGTCTAATGAAATGCAGAGATTTCACTCAGTAGTACCGACTCTTGAGACCTCTCTTCGCTTAGTTACCAAGTCCGGCCTGACTTTTGGTCAACCCCGCCTCGCGAAAAGATATCGAACAATGACAAAAAAAAATAAGTGTCACCAAAAATAGGTCTTACTTTTTTTTAACCCACTATGTCTGGCTTTTGGAGCAAAATATCTGGCTAAATAAACTAGTAACTCTGTGTCCGGCTTTTCTATTTTTGGACCAGACAACCCTAAATGGCGAAGTGTTCGCTTGATGCGCCTTATTAGAACCGACTACGGGATTTAGATAGGAGACCTTTGAAACTGATGTTTGCCTGGAAGAGATCGAACATAGCGATAAGGCTGCCACTTGTGGCATTTGTATGTAAGATTGTCTTGTTTAACAACTTTAAATGTATGTACTTACTAGCTGCGCCCCGCGGATTCACCCGCGGTTAAAAAGTATCCTATGTGCTATTCTAGACTATAATCTATCTCTGTGCCAAATTTCATCCAGATCTGTTCACCCGCTCTGGCGTGAAAGAGTAACAAACATCCATCCATCCATCCATCCATTCTTACAAACTTTCGCGTTTATAATATTAGTAGGATAGTGCGCGCAATTAACTGTCTATTCAGTGATGTTTAGATGCACCTATAGTCCCATTCAGAATGTCCAAAAAAAAAAAGACTTAATCGACGATAATTTCATACTTTTTTATTATCGACCAAGCGAGCGTCAGCGAGCGAAGCGTCTATGCTTCAGCTACGGCAAAAATGCTTTCGTATGTCCGCGGTCTGTCCGGCTGTCTTCATATACAGGTCGCATTTCTGGAATTTTGTGTATGGGTTCAATAATTAACTTTTTTTTTGTTGAGTCTGTATTATTTTTTTAACCCCAATTTTGAAAAAACGATAGGATAGATAAGTTTGACGTGTCTCTCTCTGTGTGTGTGTGTGCGTGTGTGGCAACGTAGCTTCCGAACGGATGAACCGATTTTTTAAAAATTTTTTTTTATGTTTGAAAGTCGAATTGGTCAGGGGTGTTCTATGTTTGATGAAAATAGTCGAGCGTTTTTTAAATTTTAAATTTATACTTGTTTCTCGGTTGTTTGTTGTCGTTCTCGTTTCTCGATCGCTTGTTCCAACTAAGTAGTTCTTAGGAGAACTGAAAGCTATACAGGCTTGGCGGTAACACCTCAGGAATGAAATTTAACAGATCGATACGGTATCGCGGCTAGCATTTGGTATTTATGAGATATCGACGTAAACCATGGTTATTCCCGTTATGAGGGCGCGGTCTCACTTGCACTACAATTCTAAAAAATGTTTTAAAACAAAAATAAGTAAAAAAAAAAAACAGTCCTGCTTATTATCACACTTTAATGTCATATGTTACAAAACCTGGAGCCCGGTGTATGGTACAGGCTCGCCCCCTGCCACATTTGGGACTGAATATCGTCCGACGAATTATGGGTGTTGTAATACACCTCTGCCAGCCCCCTCGGGGGAAAGGCGTGACGATATATTACACTCATATTTTTAATGCGACAGTTTAGATGGATGTTTGTTATTCAATCACGCCATCAGAACGGCTGAACAGATCTGGATGAAATTTGGCACAGGGATAGATTATAGTTTGGAATGTCACTTGATACTTTTTACTGCGTTTGAAACCGCTGAGCGCACGTAGTTTATTATATAGACGAAAGTTTGTGTGTTCGTTTTTCACACTCAAAGTTGAAACGGATCAACGGATTGGGATGAAATTCGGAACGAAGATAGCTTACGTCCTAGATAGTCCACACCTACAGGCTACTTTCTTGCAGGTACAGGTAGCCCCGCAGAAAGAAAGAAAGAAAAATATTTATATAGTTCCGCATGGCACAGCGTTTTCAAAATAAGTCGTTTGAAAGATTTAATTAAACAAATATACAAAACATACAATATCTTTCTTTCCTTCTAAATTTTCACAAATACCTACAAATCCTACTAATATTATAAACGCGAAAGTTTGTAAGAATGGATGGATGGATGGATGGATGTTTGTTATTCTTTCACGCCAGAACGGCTGAACAGATCTCGATGAAATTGGGCACAAATATAGATTATAGTCTAGAATAGCACATATACTCGTAGTATCACCATATTTGAGACAAATTGTAAAAATCTTATTGTTTACTTGGGTGAACTTAATTACAACTTAAAACTTGTTTTTAACGACTGTTATATTAAGTTTCGAATACTGAATCCACGAATTTGTGCAAAATCTAGATCTAAATGATCAAGAGTACGAAGTCCATATATAATAGAGATTTTTTAACCGATGAGCGGGCCGCCTCTATTGGGTTGACTGGTGTGGAATCTAACGGCGGTAATCCGTGAAACGACCTCAGCACTAAATCTCTAGTCTCTACCTTAACACTCCTGATAAAATAGTTATTGAAATCTGCTCGCTAAATTTACCCTTCCTAATCTATTTCAAATACAATGCATGGTTGAATTTGGCGCGTCGCCAGCATACCTTGGTAAGGAACAAAAGCCAGAACAGCGGCTATATTGTCTGAGTGGTGATCGGAATCGCCTTCATTTTGACACTTTGAGCTTACTCTAAATGTCAAAATGAAGCATCGAGAAAAAAAAAACCAGAGTCGCTATCGCGAACACATTTTGTCGAACGGCTATCATTCACGTAGGAGTATCTAAACTGGGGGCCTACTGCCATGATGGTCATGTATTGTTTTCGACGCTGTGCGAACATGGACCTTTCTGCGCGGCGATACGATTCGCGGTTGCGCAGCATCGACAACCAAACGTAATCATCATGTCATTAAGGTGCCATGGTGGTCCCTATGCTTACTTCTCAAGTGACTTGTATATACATATGTATACATATATCCTACTAATATTACATAGTCACATTTGGGACTGAATATCGTCCGGCGAAGTGTGAGTGTTGTATTACACCTCAGCCAGCCCCTACGGGGGAGAGGCGTAACGATATGTTATGTTTTTTCCTGTCATGAGGGTTAAGCCCGCGTGCGGATTTGGTCTGCCCGTAGTCGCCCGCATTTTTTAAGAGTCCGGCGACCTAACTAACTTCGACCTAGGCGACCTAGACTAACTTCGCATTGGCTTAAGGTATTTTATAGCCATTTCGTCTAGAAGAAGAAGACGAGCGAAGAGAGCGAGTGATGATACTGACGAGCCTCTAAACTTACCTACAGAGTGACAAAGTGCAATTTTATTTCAGTTTTTTTATGACTTTTGCACTTCTGTAATCATTCATAAGTAACTAAGAATTTCCTTTGTATTATGGATTCATTTAATAGCTAATGATGTAGACAACCTCCCTATGTAATGGAATTTATGATTTGCTTTGTCTATCTATTGAATAAATCAGTCAAAAGTGACCCCTTAAAAATGCGGATAATTTCATACCTCTATTTTCGCTTAGAACGTTTTAAAAAAAAAACCAAGAACATAGGGGCGGAGATATTGTTAATTTAATTGTACATGCTAAATTTCATCACAATCTGACAAATGGGTTTCAAGAGTTTTGAGTAGCGCGTTTGTATGAAAATTTCAGGGCGTCGTGGCCCTCTTATTTTCATACATGTTTTTCATATCACGGGACCCCACGCACTGTAGCCAAGGACACGCATGCGGACTCGATCCGCAAGCGGATCCGCGGGCAGGAAAACGCAGGAAAAAAGCCCTTATTATGGCGCAGGAGAGTTTCTCTCGGACATTTTGAATCGTACGGCATATCAAATGAGAGAAAGAGGAACGGAGATTATCTCTACGACGCCAGAATAGAGAGACCCTATATTTTTACTGTACTTTCCCTCCGCTGGATGGAGAGTTGCGGACAGCGCAAGACCAGCAGAGCTAGTACAGGCCGGAGCCAAATTCTCTTTCTACAGTTTTTATCCTAACTCAGATGTGACAAAACTAGAATACAAATATGTTGGTCTCTTTCTCACGGGATATAAAACAATGAAAATACTGTTAGCCCTGCAGTTATTGTGGAGATAATTGGGAGAAGCTTTTGTCCAGCAGTGGACGTCTTCTGGCTGAGGTAATAATGATGTTTTTTTCTTTATAAATGCAGTGTTGCCAATCGAGAACAAAGTAAATAATAGAACATTTTTTAATTGCTTTTATAAAATGGAATTGTTACAAACCAAAAAACAAAATTCTGTTGCTAATGCTACGCCAGTCGCGGAAACTATACGCTAATCTGCGGCAATGTTGTTTACAACTACCGATAGGTAACGCAGATTAGACAATAGTAGCCGCTCGAGCCGCGCGTTCCATTGTTAAATCCGGAACAAAAGAAATCTTTCTGGAAAGCAATTATTGTGCACCGTTTTTATGATGTTTTTATCTATTTAATAATGGGGTGTTTATTTGAATCCGAATGTTCTAGATTGAACGCGAGGCTCCGCGTGATAAACAACTTTTTGTGTGTTTGCGCTATTGTTTAATCGGATGTTCTGGATATCTTAAATTGTATAAATACGCGGACGACCGACGACTCGGCAGTCCCCCCTCAGTTTCTTGCCTGTTCTTCTGAGGTGAGGTTCCCTTTCCGAACAAGGCGGTCGAGTCATTGTTAATAATAATTTATTTTGTTTTTAACCTTAACTTCAACCGTCCCCGTTAGGGCCCTAGAGCAAGCCCCTTCTGGGCTGCCAGGGCAATTCGACGCCCCTCCCTCGGCGACAGCCCAAGCCGAGGCCGTACCTCAGAGGTGCCCTTGCGCTCGTCGCCCATAGTTTGTAAGCATTTTTGAGGCCCTGCGCCATCTGCGCTTGCCTAATGCCCGGTACGCTGTCGAAGCCTCAGTGGCCAACAGCATAGAGTCATCAAAAAAAAAAAAAAAATGTTGTAATAAATATGTTATAGTGCAAGTATCTAGGGTAGTGTAACAGTGTTTGTGTGTGTGTTACTGGTGAATAAAGTGAATCTTCGGATACATCTACGTTTCATTCCTTTTATCCTAACCCCGCTCGTAACACTAACTTAGCAACACGATTTCATACAAATGGGACAAGAAAAGTTATACGCAAGGAAACTTGCAAAAATTTTAAAGAAACCCTACAAAGTCGGAAAAAGCCATCAAAATACACTTAGTTTAAAACTGGCATCGAATTTTAAAAAGACCTTTTTAAACAATCACAGCCTCTACCTACACACGAAGGTAAAAATCTAGCCATTCCAAAAGCAAATCCTGTATAAAAATTTTGAGAGAATTTAAGCAGATATTTACTATAATGTTAGGCCATAACAATTAAAAGAGAAGAATTCTCTGAGCATTTTTAATCACCGGGCATTCCAGGAATGACTCAAACTTCAAACATATTGGCACTAGTTTCTGTCAACCGACGACATGAAAGTGGACTGCAGACGGATTTTGGCGCCGATTCTTAGTCACGAGACAATTTTTTTAGGGTTCAGACTTCAGACAATGACACAGTTAAGGTCTTTCTTAATTTACGAAATGGTTCGAGAGATCTCGCGTCGCTAAGTGGTTTAGGGAGAAAAACGGCTGTACAGATTTGAAGTGATCGTGGAAAAACCGTCGTAAGATTTAGTGACGTTTTAATTATTCTAGAAAAGTAGAATAGGCCAGTAGGCTTATAGGGAGTGGCTGGCTCTGGCGTAAGAGTTTTTAGGACGCTTTTCCCAGGAGACTCGTACATGGCTAGACAGTTGTGTTAATTGTAAATGTGGTAACGTGTCATCGGAGTCACGGTAGCGCTCGGTTATAAAATGTAGTGCTAGATTCTTCAATATGTACTTACAAACGAACTTACTAGGCTAAATGTAGTGTCAGTTGAAGGAAGTACAGCATGCATTAGTTATTAGCGTACTTATACATAAAACCACAGACTTCCAAAACAGTACATGAAACTACCTAACATAAAAATATGTATAAATAAATCTTGTATATGTTCATTAAATAAAATAAAAATTACGTGAATACTTGAATAACCATACAGTGGAGTTGGCCAACAGGTACAGACTTAAATTCATTTTTGAACTTTTTTAGTAACTTATCTTGTAAAGCTACCTCCGGTCACCCATCCGAAGATTGACCGTCTCGCCCGTTGCTTAATTTTTTAACGATAACTTAATTTGTAGCGTCAAATTGTCACAGACTAAAAAAATAACAACGTCTCATATTAGTATTCTACAATTCCGCCTACACACATAGTACAGATTATTTTAAACTGTGCCCACGCCAGTCCCAAAACCGGCGACAGCCGCGATTTCCGCAGATGCCCCGGTAATTCTGCTAACAATTAACAAGACGGAGTTGGAATGCCCTTCGCTCACTTCCAAATCAATTTCAACTAATCCACGCATACTGATGGCCACTGTAAACATCATGCTGGGGAAGCCATCAGTTACGTTTTACAGGGATACTAGGCCCTATTGAAAACGCTAAATCGCTAAATGTTAACTAGGTAACGTATTGACGTCCTTGTCTAATAGGCCGCAATAACAAAGAAGGGTATATTATTAGCTAGTTTAGATAATAATATAGCAATTAAGCGCTCTGCAGTGCAGTGGATGCATTTTAGGATAGTCTACCTTTTTTACCCAGTTTAAACAAGGAGATTCTACGAGTATGTTTCAGGGTTGGTCACAACGTTTTTTTAACTTGATCGACTTAAGGTCCGGTTAAGATTGAAGACATTTCATTGCAGAATGTAGGTGGAAACACGTCTTTACTTGAGTGCTAAATAAACTAGCTCCTTCCTTATACTTTTCGGGAAACTGACTCGTGAAAAGAAGTTGTACAATTGTACACCCTCGCAGTGCAAAGAATATGCAGGAACAAAGAGCTTTGTGCAAGTCAGGGCTGTCCCGTCAGTTTTTGCAGCAACAAACCATTCAAAATTGGAATTAATCTCGAATAGAGATTGAGCGTCCGCAGTCTCGCTTTTCCGAAAATCCTGGTAACCCTAAAACGAAAATCTCACCAGGCACATGTCTGGCATTTAGTATGAATCACATAACGTCCGTGCCAAATGGGCGGATCTGTCCGTCTGTCGCCTGTGACGTTATTGGGCAGTGGTAGATGTCGCCGCCCTTTTCCCTGTTTCGCATCTGTCATCTTTCTTTACGTAGTCGAATGTTTGGCGGACGAGTCATTCCGTCTGGGTGATGGAATTTTGTGACGTTGACTCTACGTTTGCGGCAGGATGTACGTTGGGAAGGAGAGAGAAACGTTTTTGTCTTGTCCCAGTTCGTTTTCTTTCTGTTGAACGTCATGTTGCTTCCGACTTGGTAGTGGATGCCGACAAATCTCTTTGGATCTCTGTTAATATCGAGCCTGGTATTAATACATCAGAGATTTAGGGTCCAGCTTCTTGCAACTATATCGGTCCAACTTGTCTGCGCCCCCTGGGTTTCTTTCCTACTATTTTTCTATTTCTGTTTCTCTAGCTGCTCGGACGGCTTTCAGGCAAGATGTAGTAAATACTGTAGTACTCTATGGCGACAGATGATGTTGAGTTTCTTGTGATCTTTACTGCAGGATTTAGACATTCGTTTTCTGATGAAAGCGGAATCTGACCAAGTGAACTAAATCCTAATTCTTGATCATTTTGCACCAACCAACGATCGTTTGGTTGTTAGTGACATGCATGACACGAGGTGTAAGCTGATAACCTGTAATTACACAGCTGACAATAAATGATTTTGAATTTTGATAATATTAAATATGGTCTGATGACAAAGAATTCTTCTAGAAGGCTTGTGCTGAGAGCATAAAAGTAGCAAATAGCAAAATCTACGCTGTACGTTAGCCACTAGAATTTCTACATCTCTTCAAGCTGAATTTTTTAGCCTTTTCTTTCTTAAATAACACGACTCACCCGATACAGTACATTTGTCACAACTGGCAGAACTAAACCAAATAATTAACCAAAACTAGCCAAGTAGCGAAACTTCTCAAGAAGCCCGCCTGTGAAATATGATCCGTCTTAAGTCATTACCATACCTTCTTAAGAACCAGCTTTATCTAATTATGAATATCGATTTGGTGTTTTAGTGACGGTGTTCCCTAATTTGTGTTGGTATAAAAGGCTGGGTAAGCAGAAGGTAGGACGAGTAAGCCTCCTTGTCTCGGCTCCATAGCCACGGGATCGGTATCAAGTCTGAAGTAGTTCGTCGCTGCGATTTTCTTCAGTACTTCTTTATCATCTCGATGAGATATTCCTTCGTTTGGAACCTCTAAGTAAGTTTTTTTTATATCTTTTTTTATTTTAGCCATTTCAATTCTTTTCAATGAGCAATCTTTTACATTATTTTGTAATGTACTTTTTGGTACCTTTTGTTTCTTTGTATTTTTCTAAATTAAATAATTTTCGATTCGACTTGGCCAACAATATTGTCTACATTTTTTAAACCATTCACATTGCACTATTTTTATTAACTTTTCTAAATTTTTGTCAAAATTTTTGTGCTACTCATTTTCCACAAAAATCAAGCAATCAGTGTTTTAAATATCTTAATTTTTTGTTTCATTCTTCTGCTGACCAAAACTTTTTATCCTCAGGTTGTCAGAACACACCAATATGTCACCATCCATGGACGCTGGACCAGGAGTAGCCGCCCTGCAGGCGTGGGGCGGCCAGGTCGCCGCCGCCTACTCCAACCAGACCGTCGTCGACAAGGTCCCCTCGGACATGCTGCATATGGTTGATCCTCACTGGTATGGCTTTCTTTACAAAGACACATTAACCCCTCGCCTTATGATGAACGCCAACATCATAAACAAGCAACAATGTGCATTGCATCAAAAATGTTGAATTACATCAGTTAAACCCTACGCATCACTGCCCTGCGTTGATCATACCAAAACATATTTATTTATCAAAAATTCTCATCAATTCACACTAGTTTCTAGCGGTCGAAGAACTGGTATAGTTTGTATCCTTTCATGAAGCGAATTGAACGATTGTTTCCAGGTATCAGTTCCCGCCCATGAATCCACTGTGGCATAGCCTCCTGGGCTTCACCATCGGCGTTCTTGGCTTCATCTCCATGGCCGGCAACGGCATGGTCATCTACATCTTCATGACAACTAAGGTATCTTCCGATCGTTGTAAAATTGAGCATGATTACGAAATTAGAGGTACATATTTAGAAAGGATGTGCAAAGAAAATAGTACACATGATTATCAATTTCTAAAACAAGACCAAGCTTGGAATTCCGACAAAAACAGTTGTTTTTTAAAATTGATTATTTACAATTTCCGATGACATGGAGTTGTGTCCTGTGCACCCAACCGAAGAATAATAAATATTTAGAATTAAAATTTTGAAAACGATTAATGAACTTCTACGCACTCAACTAATTCCTTTTTTCCAGTCTCTCAAGACGCCCTCCAACCTGCTCGTCGTTAATCTTGCCTTCTCCGATTTCTTGATGATGTGCGCTATGTGCCCAGCTATGGTTGTTAACTGTTACAATGAAACTTGGGTGTGGGGTGAGTACATTCTTTTATATTGGACCGGATAGGCTTTTGACCATAGCTCACCTGATGGTAACAACGCTAAAAAAGAAAAACACGCCTTAGTCTGGAATAGGAGGATGTTTTCAAAAGAGGCTGCCATGACATGGTGTTTTAGATACGACAATTTTAAGTTAAAGGTGATTAGCCAACAGAGCACTAGAAAGTTCTTTAATATTTTTCTTTTCTTTCACAAAGTCAATCGAAATTAGATGATAAATGATAATGCATCTTTCCAGGTCCATTCGCATGCGAACTATACGGATGCGCCGGCTCTCTATTTGGCTGTGTTTCCATCTGGACCATGACAATGATCGCCTTCGACCGCTACAACGTCATCGTTAAGGGTATAGCCGCCAAGCCCATGACCAACAACGGAGCCCTGCTCAGAATCTTAGGCATCTGGGCTTTCTCTCTCATCTGGACTCTTGCCCCTCTTTTCGGATGGAACAGGTAAAGACATTTAGATCGTTGTGGTTTAATTGGTAGATCGTCTGCGATCGGAGGAGGTGCTAGGTTCTATTTCCTGTCGGAGAGACTTGAATGATACTTTTAAATATCTGCCCTGTGTCTTGATGATGTACTTCTTGGCATCTCAGCTAAAGGGTAAACCTGGTGAAAAACTGAGTGTGGTGCATTATTTATAACAGGTACGTGCCTGAAGGCAACATGACCGCCTGCGGAACCGACTACCTGAACAAGGAATGGTTTAGCCGCAGCTACATCCTGGTCTACTCAGTCTTCGTCTACTTCATGCCTCTGCTCCTCATCATCTACTCTTACTACTTCATTGTCCAGGTGAGAAGCTATCAACTAAACCATACTAAACTTTTTCATTTTAGAGATTTTACTTTTCCGAATATTAAACGATTTAATTTATTCGATTCAGTTTGAATAAACTACTTAATGCTTACTGATATACATATAATAATTATTACTATTACAGGCTGTAACTGCTCACGAGAAGGCCATGAGGGAACAAGCTAAGAAGATGAACGTTGCGTCTCTAAGGTCAGCCGAAGCTGCCAACACCAGCGCCGAGTGCAAGTTAGCTAAGGTATGTGCTAATTGTGACTAATGACTAATTAACTCATTGATTCTTTCGACAAATAATGAAGTTTAACACATAACAGTGTCAAAAATAACCATGATTTCTATTCCCAGGTGGCCCTTATGACAATCTCCCTGTGGTTCATGGCGTGGACCCCCTACCTGGTAATCAACTACGCTGGAATCTTCGAGAGCATGCCCATCAGCCCCCTCGCCACCATCTGGGGATCGCTCTTCGCGAAAGCTAACGCCGTCTACAACCCGATTGTATATGGCATTAGGTATGTTGTTTTACATTTTCTCTAGTCTCTTATTGCTAGGCAAAATGAACAAATACTTCGCTCCCTGACACACCATCAGCTTGAACTTCAGGAATTTTGTCAAAGAACCAATTTCAACACACTATTTATGCTTAATCAGCAGCATAACAGTCTCGTTCTTGTTACAGCCACCCCAGGTACCAGAAGGCTCTGTACGCGAGGTTCCCAGTCCTGGCTTGCACCGCACCAGTTGACGACGGCGCCTCCGTGGCTTCAGCGACCACTGCCATCTCTGATGAGAAGCCTGCTGCCTAAACGTCATTCTAGGAGCAACTGATCAGGCTTTTGTATCAGCACTTCACGGACAACCGCATCGACCACGGACCCTTGATTCTACGAACGCGATGTTTTTAATTATTTTTATACTGGCCCAGTCTTGAGATGCAAAACGTGAGTTTTAAAATGTATATGGTCATTTATTATTAGTATTTAGATTCTCCAAATCCTCTTCAAGAATCAGCAAAGTTTGTAGTCATTTGATGTTTTAAACGTTCTATTAGCGACGGTGATCGTTTCTCATCAAGCCCGTCTGCTTCTTTACCACCTAGGGCATGAAACACCAGCTATGTTACAGATTTAACACCTCAAGCAATTTGGAACTTACGTTTTCTATACCAAGAATGTAGAATTATGACCTTATTTCGTAATCCTGTCGACGATACGCCAAAAAAATACAAAAAAATGACAATAGTACGACGTATCGTTAGACAACCTTTCCAAGGCTTTACTCCTAGTTTTAAGTATTTCGATGGATTTTATTAACGACAATTGCTTTGTAATTATGGACGATGAAAATTAATAAATAAACTTGATAGCAATCAAGTGGTATTTGACCACGTTAAATATGTTTTATTTGTTTCTATTTTTAATTATCATTTTTCCTTTGCTATTTTATTTAGAGTCTAGGTATTTTTGTTTTTATGAGATTGATAAAAGTTAATCAATAAACTCTATAGTTTATTGATTGATAAAAGTTAATCAATAAATTCTATAGTTTATTGATTAGCTTTTATCAAGGTAAGTACTAATTTACACACACACAACATACATACACAAAACCACACGTAGACATACCAAAAAATATTAATTACCTACAACTCTACAACCAACAAATACAAAGAATCAAAAAATATTTAAAAATATACAAAACAAAAGTACTCAACAAACATAGTAACAAAATTAACTACAACTTATAAATATACCTAGTGGAGAACGAAAAATGACTATAAAAATATACAAAACAAAAACACTCAACACCACTCGATAAAAATAAAGGAATAATAATAAAAATACCTTTTTGTTTTATCCAGTGGTGTTAAGTATTTTTGGTTTGTTTATTTTTTATTAATTTTTCGTTTTTCATTATATTTATAGGTTGTAGTTACTTTTTTCTTGTTGAGCATTTTTGTTTTGTATATTTATCAACACATTTTTATGTTGCTTCTTACTCAGGAACTCTTGACACCTTTGTTGACACCTTGACACCACAAAAAAAACTCTTTATAGTGTCAAGTGTTTTTGATGGGTTTTTTAATGATTAAATGGACCCATGTTTGACCTCAACACACCTGATCGAAAGAGACGATGCGGTCTAGGTTTATAAATAGGTTTATATTTATTATCTTTATCACTCCTATTACGTTTTGCATGTGTGAGACAGTGACCCAACTTATCTCGACCGACCAAGAATACAGTCAATGACATTGTTTTCTTTTAATTATCATAAAACAGTATAATTGATTATAAATGGAATAACCTGTTTTATATCTTAATAAATAATATTGACTGATTGACTGATACAAATATTCGCAAAACTCGTTTTTGTATTCTCATTAATTATATTCTGAATACTTTTTATACACATAAAGTATTAAGAATTTATTACATTATAAATGTATATCACCTTGAGGTTAGAGTTCATTGCACTTTTAGTAGGTAGGTAGTTTTAGTAAGAAGGTTTTCCACCAATCTGATTTTTTGCGGATAATCAACGTTCCGAATGTTTTTTTTTTTCAATGAAATTTCCATAATTCGAGTTCCGAATAAAAAGTTAATTCAGATGAATTAGTTTTATATGAAAAAGCTAAATAAGTATATATTTTTAAATTTTATAGCATAAAATACATTTTTGATAATTTTATTTTATTTTTAATTTGGCAAACATTGTTTTACGTTTGATTATCGAATCGAATCACTTAAAACAATTACAGCATTTATTTAAAATTTTGCCTAAGCAATACAATTTTTAAACATCGACTACTTATTTGTCAAGATTTTTTCGAACACATGGTGACCCTAGTTCGTAGGTAACTTTTTTAGTTTCTTTTATCAAGTGGTCAGGTTACTGCATTTTTCGATTTAACATTTTAAAAACAAAGTCACCTTAGAATTGACATTCGAAACTTGATAGGTATTAGGTAGTATATTGATAGTACATATTAGGACTTCGATACCCAGGTAACTTTATATTCTCCATCTCTACATAGTTTACAAGTAACATTATTAAAATAAAAACAAAAACGTCACGTCCTACCCTACATATATGTCAATTCCGCTATCAAGACGATTCAAATGACACCTCACATGTTGAAATCCATCAAGCTGTTTAGCCTGTCCTGTCCTGTCCTGTTTAGGCTGTAGGCCGTGCCAAAGAAACCTCATGCATACATACTTACATGCACCCGAAAAACATAACCCTCCTTGCGCAGTCGGGTAAAAACAAAGTCTGTCTCTGTCAGAAATTAATTCTAATTCTATTAATTCTAACTAATTTTATTAATGCGAAAGTGAGTTTGTACGTTTGTTACGCTTCCACGTGCTCAACCGATCATGAAATTTTGCATACACGTTGTCAGATGTACAGAAAAGGATATAAGGGTGTTTTGACAGTTACGAAAACTTTTTTCGTTTTCGTTTGGCTACATACATTTCAATAAAGCGCCCCTGGCGGAAACGTGAAGGAACTAGGCTACTACTAGGAGCCAAACGAAAACGAAAAAAGTTTTCGTTAACTATCAAAACTCGTGGTAAGCCCCAAGAGTACCATTCACCCTCTTCATATTCCTGTAGGACCACTGGACGGAGCTAGTATTATAATATTCCCACTTTAGCTACACTTTACTACACGATTTCAATATGAAAACGTGGTAACGAGACTAACAAGCGACCAGCGTAACCTCGCTTAGATGGAAGCTACCTCCTTAGCTACAAATGATGCTGCATTTGTAGCTTAGTTGCTGATCAACTACATTCATATCGGTGGTTACTTGTTGCTTTGTATCTGAGATTGTGTTGAGAAATGCAACTTAACTCTCGTTAAAAATTGTTTTAGTACTGAGCTATTTGGAAAGGGTTTGCAAAATCGAAAAGGGGGAGTTTGTAGCAAGCGTCATAGAGAATTTTTTATCTGTTGACTCAGAGGGAATCGGGAAAATATTACCTTTCAAAAATGTTGTTGAATTTAAATTCCATGCTTTCATGAATTTATTAAAACAAAAAGCAAACAAAGCTTTCAAAAATACGAAAAGAAATAACAATTGCAGAAGTTTGCATAGAATAAAAAAACTAAAGAAAATGAATTTTTCAATTCTTTTTCTAGTAAGTAAGCAATCTATCGATGTCCAGAACCCTCTTAACATTAGAATACACTATCGTTCGATGACGATAAATCATAAGTTTACGGCATCGTAAAGTATTTTAAATGATATCAAAGCAGAGAGCACAATGAATCATCGGATTAAATGCCACAGCTGTTTCTGACGATGTTTTTAATATGGTGAGATGTGAGAAACGGATGATTTGATATATTGATAGACCAGTAAGTGGGAGGAGTATTCTAGCAGTCCGCTGAGTCCGCCTTGAGGAGGACTCTTAGAAAAAAGACACAAAATAGAATGCGCGTGGACACGCTTCTAGCTGAGTGCTCTCTTAAATTAAGACCGGGCTACACGCAGCGACTTGCGAGCGCTACCAATTTGTGCGAAAGTTGGCGCAAAAACATGGTGCTGTGTCCACACTACAGCGACTTGCGTGAGCAAACAGTTTGTGCATATGTCTGATTGTTAATACCTATTTATGTATGTATTTTAAAATAAATAAGTACTTATGTAAAGGGTCTTCGAACAAGTACGGGCCGATGTTGACAGTTTGTGGCGGCCATGTTGTTTTTGTAACATCTGTCAAAATGTGTATGTATGTGTACATATCAGTTCTTGGCAGCGATAGTACAAGAAGTAAAAGATTTGCTTAGTTTGGGGTCAGATGACCGCGTGTGCAAAATGTCCCAAATAAGTCATTTAAAAAGAAAAGGAAGCTATTGGTGTGGTATACCGTTTTGCCGTCTTAACGCACATATTTGCTTGTGAAAATTGGAATTTGTACAAGATTGACCGTATAGCCGGGCCTGAGCGGTTTTGAACTTGCCATCACGACAAGGCGGCCTTGATCCCGTCGGCGCCATGCCGAGCCGTGCCGGCAAATGTAAAATGGCCATTAGAATATTATTGTGTTTTATTAGGCCGCACAATACGACGCTGCCGCTGCAGGCCACGCGTCTCCCTACGCAAGCTCTCACGAAAAGAAGCGTTTTGACAGCTACATACAAATACATTGCACCACGATTTAAAATAAAAAGGTCTAGCATTCTATGAGCAACACGTATGACGTCACTTGTCAACGTCGTCTGTCTCTATCGCACTATTTGTAAATGACTTATTTCGGTCTTGCTTAAGCATCGATTGACGTCGCTATGTGTTGCCCACGTGACCGAAATGGTATACCTGGCGGAGTATTTTATTATAACATGCATTACACCACCGGTGATAGACGCGTGTGTTTGCGAAGACATGTAATCTCATATACTTACCTATTAAACGTCGAGAAAATCCATCATGATGTTCGGCGTTCTGTCTTCAAGCAATAAAAAAATTACCTTATTTCAATTTAGTAGAATATCATTTTTCTTTAACGGAGCATAATGCACAGTGACTTAAGCGCTAAAAAATTAGGTTAATAAAAAACCTTGGTTAATTCAAAATCCCCTCATCCGCCATCCGCCGGTGTGCGCCGACCCTTAACGTCACCAAAGTGACATGCAACACATAAACAACTAACACAAAGACAGTCACTAGGCCTAATTTTTTCTAATATAAAAAATACAATCAAAGAGTATGTACCGAATTCTTTTTTGAACATTTAATTGCATATCCATACATATAAGTGACAAAGACTCGGTCCATTATGTCTATGAAAAGGAAATTTATAGGGTGATTAAAATTTACTAGCACTAAATTAATTTGTAGTGAATCTTAGGACTCTGTCGTAAAGATGTCTTTGATGTTGACATATCAGGGCAGATGGGATGGGACGGCTTATTTTTAATTTTAACACATTTAACATATCATTGTGATGCAAACTTCACAGATGTTCGGTGTATGCACAAGGCAAATACAAATTTTTATTACATGTAGGTATCCTAAATTTCCTTACAGAAATCTTGCACATCTGGGATGAGATGGTTTCTTTAGATAATAGTTTATTTTTCAAATAGATGTGACTATAAATTGTTTTGTCAGTGTTATTAAAATGAAAAGGATAAAAAAGGAAACATAATTTGTCTGAACATTTTTATTATACATATTACTATGAATATGAAATACTGGATAAAACTAATATTTAGCAACAAGTTTTATTATTTTATATGAGTTCAACAATTGAAACTATTTACAATTAAACATACAATTTCAAAAGTTGCATGCTATTAAACTTTGGACTTCCTACACAGCGACACACCGCTAATTACTTTAACACATACTTACAACTTAGGTATTTCTTATGTCTATGTTGAATATAAAAACTTGATTATCACATAGATATATAGCATTATAATATAAAAAGTAGATCCTAGTCTTAACATAGTCACAGCGTCTACTTTTTACTACTTTGGGTAAAAACCAGAACTTGAGAAAATCATCTCATATATGTTAGTAGCTATATGGCTTTACTCATGGTTAACAAGGAGCCTATGTATTATTCCAGGTTTGTTAATTTAGCGGAGCATTTTCCGTACTTAGCCACTTGATTTGGCCAAAATCATGACTTTTCCTCCCTTCCTTTTTCTCCAAAGCATTTCCTCTGCTTATTTATCTGCAGGTTTAAAGCTATCTCCATACCAATTTTCATCCAAAACCGTCCATCTTCTTGAGTGTTAAGTAGTAACAAGCAAACACATTTTCGCTTTTCTAATAAAAGTGGGATTATAACCAAATCCAAAGAAAATAGTTGACTTATTAAAATATTGTTGTCTTTGTCATTGCTGCCGATTAGACAAGAATAATTTTAGTTGGTTTGGAACAAGTCAATTATGGCTTAAGAATTAGACATAATATGTTTAATATTGAGTACTTAAGAGTGTGTATGTTTGTTACTTCTTCACACTGGAATGGCTCAACAAATTTTAATGCAATTTGGAATGGATTTAGCTTGTTTTATAAATTAACTTTTATGCTATTTTTTTCTCCATTAAAATCTGTACATGTTACAAAATAGCAGGTGGAACTCCAGGACACACGTAGTTCCTTATAAGTATACTTTGTAAATAACTCCATTTAATTTAGTAGAAAAACAAATATATCCATAAATGTAGCTATGTATCATACTATATCTTATCTTGTTTGTTTTGTGAATGATAAAATTGTGAAAGACATATATTTGTTGAGAATGGTCTAACTTATTGCTTTTTATAAATATATTCAAAGTGAAATATGTAGAAATAAATCAAATGGGAAACAATACAATGGTGTCAGTTTTGTTGTTGTAGGTAAAAATGGCGGTCTTTTCGCCAAGAGCGATTTCGTCCACCCAACTTTCAGAGGTGATGGATATTTCTCTTTTTATGGTTTGTAGACTTTGTTGTGCAGAGTGCACAGAAAATATTAACCATGACCTTTTTTGTAATAAAAATTTACTTTTTTATAGGTCATTTTTACAGCTAGCAAGACATTCCATTCTAAATTCAAATGTTTACGTTTTTACACATGGCACTTGCCTGGACAGAAATGTGGATAGTTCGAAAATAATTCCGTTTCCCATAAAACTCGTCAGCTGAGCGACATAAACAAGACAAGGAGTGGGACCTAATGATACATTTACCGAATTTTATTGTACAATTTTACAAAATTAATGAGAATAAATAAAACTAGGTCATCGACAGGCCAATTCGTGAGTTCAAATAGGAATCGTTCGAGATAATTAGCTTCTAATTTTAAAAGACCGGATGGCTTAGGAACGTCCACCTATTGTGCCCGTCTCGACCTAGAAAATTGAAAACGCCGGCGATACATTTGAAGATCCGAACTAATGACCGACCGATGTCAATCACTTTAATTGACAGCGTCTGGCCAAGTTATTTTAAAACAGAACCCGTGGTCTTTCGAAACCAAAAATAATAATATTGGCAGAATATCTGTGATGCCTTGGCCCTCTAGAACTTATCGAAAAAACCAAATGTCAACAAAACGTAACCTCAAAACACGAATCAACAATAGGACGTGATGGCAACTAGCTTATAACAATATTGTGAACAGATTGATGTACATGTACTACAAATTTATTATTTAGAGACAATTACGTGCACGTAGGGACGCCGTATCGCTGTCCAAACGCGCACATCGAACGGGAAACGTATAAAACACGGCCATTTTCGTCGATTCAACAAAGATGTGGAGTTGATGATAGGAAGTGCAAGAACAAACTTACCCTTTCCACGTCTAGGTCGGTTCCTGTACACAGTCTCTTGCCACCACTGCCGTTGTAAGCCATCGTGGAACACAAAACAAAACACTAATCACACCGTAAACGCGTTGCGCTGATAATTTAGCGAGAGCACTTCCTCCTACGAAGGCCGCGAGCTGACTGATTGAATGAAGGAAATGAACGAAGCATGGAACGAAGCATAAACTGAAACAAAACGAACGTTGAACGAAAACGTAGTGGTGGAGTATGATAGCATTCGCAATTAATGTTTTGTGTTATTATTAGCTTTTAGGAAATGATAGTTGTTAAATGCTAAAATAACGACACTGCACACTGAATACTGAACTTCACGCATACTGAAATCAAAACGAATGATTTTATTCCATGCATAGCTAATTTGTTTTGTAAACAGGTTACTTATCATTGTTCATTTTAAGTTGTAGATGCTAAACATCATGACATTAATATTGTAAATGCGAATACGAAAGTTGAATTGTTACCCAATCATGCTAGATCGATTGAACAGATCTCTATGTCACATGTCATGTGACATAGATCGATTGTAGTCTGGAATAGTACAAAGGTTATTTTTGAACCACGGGTTACAGTGGGACGCAGCTGGTAAATATTTTAAACTGTTTTAATTCGTTATTTAGTCTATTCTTTTACAACGGTTCAATAACAGATAACTAAAAAGTTTAGACTTTTGATAACTGCTATAGCAATTGGAGTTAAATGCGAAAAGTAAACTGTTAATTCATACTATTTTTTAAGCTGTCGTTGCATCACTAAACGCAATTGAACGAATGAACATGAATGAGAAGAGAAGAGAAATTTATGTGTTACCATAATATTGAAAGTTGCCAAACATAGTAGAAAATTTCTTGTTCGTTGTCAGGGAAACGGCTTAACTTCTCACGACTGTTTTCTCCGATAAGAAAAAGGTAATTAGCATAAAAATATTTACTGCAACCAACATGTGAGAATGTGGGGTCAACTTTTACTATGGCTTTTCAAATAGTAGGACCTAATTATGTCGTTCATAAAAAATAAGACGACAGCTGCTGGTACAGTTCAACTTTTGACCACGTTTATTTGAAACGCTTGATATAGGTTATGTCTTGTCAAAAACCTTACAATTACACAATTTTTGTCAATTGTTTTTTTAAATTATAATCATGAAAATACATAGGTATTTATTCATCATTTAGGCATATTTTAGGAGTTAAATATAGATTTAAATATAGATTTAACTCCTTTAACTCTATTTTATTTAACTCCTTTAGGCATATTTTAGGAGTTAAATATAGATTTAACTCCTAAAATATGCCTAAATGATGAATAAATACCTATGTATTTTCATGATTATAATTTAAAAAAACAATTGACAAAAATTGTGTAATTGTAAGGTTTTTGACAAGACATAACCTATAACAAGCGTTTCAAATAAACGTGGTCAAAAGTTGAACTGTACCAGCAGCTGTCGTCTTATTTTTTATGAACGACATAATCTATATTAAATCTATATTTAACTCCTAAAATATGCCTAAATGATGAATAAATACCTATGTATTTTCATGATTATAATTTAAAAAAACAATTGACAAAAATTGTGTAATTGTAAGGTTTTTGACAAGACATAACCTATATATGATATTTAGGCATATTTTAGGAGTTAAATATAGATTTAACTCCTAAAATATGCCTAAATGATGATTAAAGAAACCATCAGGTAGCAGGTCTTCTGTACATCCTTAATCCTAAGATTAGAAACGTGAAATGGAGTTTGTTTGTCACATTTTCACGCTACTACTCAACCGATTGTCATGAAATTCTGCACACGTCAGGTGTACAAACAAAAAAGAACTTGGAGTACTTTATCGCGGGTGTCAGCCTCACATACAAACATTTTTCTTTGCATACTAACTAAAATTAGTTATTTCATTCAGTCATATTGAAAGAGGCCTACATAAATGGAATTTGGTAGGATTTTAGGATTGTAGAAATAAACGATTAAGTACATTCAAAATAGGATATATTTTGTACACCCTTTGTTTTATAAACAAACAACTTATGCTATTTTTTATTTACAGTACTATTACTACATTCTTAATTATGGTCAAAACAACTCGTCGATTTTGAGCTACCGCAAACGACGAGTTCTACTAAGTAAGCGGAAAGTACCGCTCTCCTAGTGATTTTATCTTTCATTCCGTATTCACCAATCAGTGCTTCCAGATTCACTGTGATGACGCCGATGTACTATAATTTTGGCTTGTTCACTATCTTTGCTGTTTTTTTTTATAATAAAAATAAAAGTAGGTACACAGCAGATTTTTTAATCTATCCTAAAAACATTTAATAACAATAGTTTTAAAAAAAATCCTACTGTGGTTTTAATTTTTGCAACCTGGAAACACTGATAGCCAGCGACCAAAATTCCGTGGTACGTGGTCACTTAGAATAAATATGCAATGGATAGTTCTAACTAGACTGGTTTTGAATTACAATTCAACATTTTCGCCACAGAAAAAATAGTAGTTACTACGCGACTTTTGACTGTGCCCTTTTTTAACAACCTCCTTTAGTAGCTTTACCATGAGTTTTGATATTTGCTATAAAGTTTTCGTTTGGCTTCATACAAGTCTACCTTACAATACAATAAAGTGCTCCTGGCGGGAACGTTCAGGAACCAAGTTATATGTATGGAGCTAAACAAAAACAATCAAAAGTCCACTATCCAACAATCATAATTTTTATACAATAACTTTAATTAAGCTGCTATTATTATGCTGTTACAGTGCTTAGGGTCTTTTCATACTACGCTATATCTCTCGACCAGTGGCCCTATTCGGAGATTTGAGATTTTCATCTCACCATTTTTCGTCCTTGTTGCTCTCGTTTGAACCGTCATAGGTGTGAGTGTGACCAAGATAAAATCTCATCTCATCTCACGCGCAGGAATATGAAATCTCAATTATGAAAATCTCAAATCTCCGAATAGGGCCACTGATTGTCATTGCAAAAGAATTAATAAAAATTTTAAAGCCGGCTCCAAACTAGCAAACTACTGCCGAACGTCTTCATTTTGGTTGATAAAACTTTTTGACGAATAGGAACGGCAAATCGGCGCTTTTGCGGGCGAGTCAAAACTTGGGGGGGGTTCAATTGCACTACCTGGTCCAAAAAAACAAGGTCTAGCATTCCAGGCGCAAACACGTATGACGTCACTCGTCATCGTCATCCGTCTCTTTCGAACTATTTGTAAATGACTTATTTCGGTCTTGCTTAGGCATCGACTGACGTCACTACGTGTTGCCCACGTGACCGGAATGCTATATCTGGCGCAGTAATTATTAAACCATGGTAACTACGAAGCCGGGGGCAGAGATTTAAGGAATGTGTTGACCAAAGAAGTTTACCCCCCGTCATGGAGTACTTCCGTGGTCTCTGCATAAGCCGAATTACTGCATACTTCGGCCAGAAACAATGTTTATGAACGAAGAGTGCATATTTATGGAGTAAGCTAACTAAAGAAGGCTGGAGCACACCAAATGCAGGTGCAGTCCGTGTGAATTCTGGTCCAGTTTGTGAGGACCAGTAAGCTGTAAAATTCTATGAAAGACGTCACATCGGAAGCAGTCCCGTTTCCAGTCCGTCACAGTTGCTGCGTGACGCACGGACTGCTCGTTGACAACCACAACTGACAGCACGCACACGGAATGGACGACAACTGGATTTGGTTTGTTTTAGCTCTTAACCTTTTGACAGCCAATGTCACCAATAAGCGTGCTCTGTACGCCTACGACGTTGTAGACTAAAAATGCACTTCACTATAATATAACCACAATATTTGGCTTGCTTGCAAATCTACAAATCATTCAAATAAAAAAAAAAAATGATTTTAAGGCTTAAGCCGGGTACTCACTAGCTAGTTGTAAATGTTGCACGTTACTGTTACCAAAAACCAGTCTGTTGTTTTGAAAGCATACCGCTAGCGGGCTAACGGTTTGCCGGTACTTATTTTGCAACTATGACCGCTGTAGGCATCGATATAATATAAGGTAGTCAACTGGGGCAAATGCGTCTGTGGGCCAATTGCGTCTTTCGAGAATTACTGACAAACCCTTCACAGATAATACAACTAACGCCATCTTGTACAGATTATTGTAACTAAAGATAGAAAAAAGGTGTAGATGGTGCCTAATTTGTGAAGGGTTTGTCAGTAATTCTCGAAAGAGATGTAAGTATATGATTGAAGGTTGTACGTTATTGTTCGCGTCACGTAAAAAGAACGCTGTAAGAAAGTTGATGGGGTGTATTTGCGCATAAATAGACTCGTGTTCGAAAGTATTTGGTTAGTAGTAGGTAGGTAGGTTTGGTTTTAATGTATTGTATGTATTGACTTCGTATATTGGTTATTGGTAGGTACCTCATACCACCAAATAGACCGATCAATCACCTAATGCGCAGCGACCGCCAGCGTTCTTTTTACGTGCCTTTAGCGATAGTGTCCGGTGTTCGTTGCGCATGAAAACTGCTTCACGCGTACAGACTAGAATTTAAATATTGTTTCAGCTTAGTTACAGTTACGGTTCGCTGGTTAGTACCCGACTTTAGCGCGCAGGGCACAGAAATGCGTTTTTGATGTGGCGCTCAAAAGGTTAACATGGGCTATTTGTTATTCTTGTAGAATAGCAAGATAACGTTAAAGTCGTTGGTCGCAGTAGTTTAAGCCAACTCAGCCTTATTGCGTCCAACATAAAGCCTATAATCAAATATCTGCCATGTCAGTGTGGCGCAGGTGTGTGTCCATCCACGTAGAAGTTTCTAGTTGCTTTAGGTAATTGGATTTCCATACCCTCCATTTCTTTGATAAGGACTATTTGACAACCTGGAAAATAGTAAAAAAAAATATCCATTATTGGACACAGCACAACATATATTAGTGAGTAGCATAATTTCCAATTATCAATATACATAATGATAAAAACATTTTCACCTCAAAGTTTGAAAAGATTCTCATAATCATTCGAAATCTGAATGCATTTTATCCGTTTTATGTCATTTTTTTTTGTTATGTGTTACAACAAAGATAGAAAGACATACAATTGACAGTAGCGAGAACGAGACAACAATAATTATCACTACTGCAACTTTTAGTGTTTGTTTGTGACTACATTGAATTGTGTGCATGCACCTAATTTATGCAGTCCATGATTAGGTTTTCATGCCGAATCTCCTTTTTAGATGAGCGACGATACGGAAGCCTTTTATTTGGTATATTTTTCACAGTGGACTAATAAAAGTTTGATTTATATTTTTTGCCTAATTTTTCTCGCTGTCAACTACCCAATTCGCGTCAGTCTGACCTAAGCTAATAATACATTTTTCAAACTTACCTAACCTAGAGTTTTCTTTTAAGAATGGTGCCATGTCTAGTAAATCATCTTCCTTTTCTGTGGAGGGTGGTAGGTGGTCTAAATGCTCGTGAGGTATGTACACGTGGCATGTTGTGCATGCCAGCGATGCTTCGCATGCTCCTGGAACACGGGGTTAAGATGTTACACATGGGCTATTCTTATAGGGAATCCTAATACTAGCCCAATGTTAGAAACGCGAAAGTGAGTTTGTTCCTTTGTTATGCTTTTGTTGGGTGAGAATATGACAAGGCTACGTGTAAATACATGTATGTATTTACACGTGTATACATAAATGTCTGTCTTGATAAAAAGAGTCCACAACATTTTGTCACTGTGCCAATCTTAAGCCTGGTAATTATTATTATTGTTTAACACCGGCAGCTTTAAGCTTTTTATTTCTTTATAAGTAAGTAACTGTCGAGACTGTTTTTTAAGCAGTTACTTATTCATAGTTTAAGTAATAGTTAAAGCCGGCATTACACTATCCAATTTGCAGTAGGCTAGCTCACCTAGCATACTGAAAATTGAGATATGTAATTTCTTTGAGTCGCACTGGTTATATCTTGAATGTATCAGTCAGTCTAAGATTTTTTAAATAATTAATTGTCATTATCAAGGTGGGTCCACAATTTATCAAGCACAAAAAATCAGACAGTTTTTACTTTTGTAAGTGTGATTTAAGGTTTAAGGTTTAAAGACATTTATTCTCAATAAAGACATTACATATCACTCACTTGAGAACAATACTAAACATCAACAAAATTACAATGTCGTCGTATCTAGCAAGGCTACCAACCCTCTCAACGTATTCATTTGCTTAGAAGACTGTGATCGGCTATCAGGTATTGAGCAAGTTGTTTTTTGAATACGTTGAAAGAATTCACATTTTTTATGCGTGGGGGTATCTTATTGTAAAGTTGTGCTCCTTCAAAAGTAAGTGTTTTTTTGCCGTAGTTAGTTCTAGCTTTTGGCAAAACTAAAAGGCTAGCTCGTCGGGTACTTCGCTTAGTAGTTTGTTTGATTTTTGTAAAAGTAATATTAGTGTGAATGTTTTTATTTAGTGATTTCTGGATAAAAATACATACATTATAAATATATAATTGCTTGACATTCATTATTTTAGTCTCTTTAAATATTTTTGAAGTGGATGTTAAAAACGGATAGTTAAAAAGCATTTTTATTATTTTATTTTGTGCAACTTGTAGTTCAGCTAATTTTGTTTTTGAGGCGCAACCCCAAATTTCAATTAAGTTTAATAGGTGTGGTTTAACCAATGCGTTGTAGATTGTATATCGAAGTGTGTGTGGAATACAACGAACTATATTACGGAGTGATTTACATACTTTAATTAGGGTTTGAATCCCTTAGCTAGTGAATCTGCCCCCCTGGATATGCTATTGAAGAAAGAGTACACTTTCGCTATAAAAAATAGTTTTACTTAAACTTACCTTCCATTGGTATTTCATATCTGTGAGCTAAATACAAAATATTATCCCCCACTTTTCCTTTCACCTTAATTTTCTTGCCATCTTTATCAACATACACAATATTTACTCTGGAAAGTAAACGTAAATATTATGAGATATATTATATGGGTAAACATGTTTTTATTAGTAGTAAGAAAAATATCTACCATCTGTTACTACTGTTACTTACTACATATTTATTTATTGGGTATTATTTATTTTATGGATGATACACTTCACACTGATATTATAAATGCGAAAGCTTTGATGGATGGATGGATGTTTGTTACTCAATCACTACAGAACGGCTGAACGGATCTGGATGAAATATGGCACAGAGATAGATTATAGTCTAGAATAGCACATAGGATTCCTACATTTTAACCGCAGGGAGCAGCTAGACAATAAATAAGGTTATTTGACACTGAACTGAATCAGTAATACAGTATGCTATTGCTGAAAGCAGAAGAGTCATTAATTAAAAAAAAAAAATACAAATACATATATACAATAATCTTACACTTCATCTTCAGACTTTGGATCCTGCCATTCGTATTCTCCGTGCCTTAGACCTGGAATTAAACACGGTTTTATCAGAATTAACTAGAAGAAATTCTAATAAGATCTAGTTTCAAGTAAGAAAAATTCACCAAAAGATCGGAGGTAAATAAAATAAATAAACGAGGTGGATATTGGTGGATTCTTTCCTCGCTAAAAATCCTAATACCGGGAATCTTTTCATGGAAAGGCAGTTCCAGTCTGTCTCTGTTTGTAATCATTGAGTAACATTTTACGTTTTATATCAGTGAGCAATGCAGGGACATTTCGGCCTTCCTACAAAGCCCTGGCCGGTCAGCATATTGCTATCACTTCTCTGCAGCCATCACATCTCTTGCACATAATTACTTGAAGTGTTAAATACAAAATAAATACGAACTTGCAGTCACGTGAATCGGACGATTTTGTAGAATAACCTTAGATCGAAGCGTCCTTAAATTATTTACAGTGATACAGCGTTGGAATAATCTTAGCAACATGTTTTTTTCTTTTGTCTTACTAGAAAATTATGAGATTGCTTGAATTTTGGTTATGTTATAATTTTATTTATTTTTCCACTTTCGGCGGAACGAGCCGCGGTTGCCAGATAACTATCTAAATATTCCCAATTTTCAATTTCCCATATGAATTTTGTTACTGTTACGCTCGACCTATGCATGTAAATGCACGATATTTTTTTACAGAATAATAGCGACTTTCATTGTAAACTTACAATAGGTTAAGGGTTACAGCATTCGCGAACATTCGTTTCGCATTCGTTAACAAACCATCATAGCTATGAATGTCATTTTGATTAGCACTTAAAAATTTTCATACTTAATATTAGTTTGCTGTCGTTATCATATTTTATTGATTTGCTAGATTTTTAAACTATACTCAAATGTAGGGAAACCATATTTTACTGGCCTAAAATAAATATCAATGCACTTGACATTGACAATCGTCGAGATTTTGGCACTTTTAATTTCACCACATTTCTTGCCAGTATTTTACAGTTGGCACATTCCTTACTTGTAAGGAGAACATTTTCAATTTTCATTGAGGCACAACATTGTTGAATAACACCAGCACCAAGATTATTCACGCCGTTTATCTCGTAACAACAGATTATGAACAGACGCTTCCATCAATAACAGGTGAAGTTTTATGCAGTTTTCTATCAAACTGAGTCAGTTATGGGCTAATGAGTCTTTACCAGCTCGCAGTAAAATCCCCCATTTGTGAAAATAATAGGTTAGGCATGAATAATGGATATAAAAACATGTTGCACTCGATAGCAGTGTTGCTGTTGTTGTTCTAAAAATTTATTATACAATATGCGTACGGCTATAGTTATTTATGTTAAGTACTTTGAATAAAAAAAATCTCGTTCTAAACTGATGAGCGGTTTTCTAAATGTCAATGTGGCATTATAAATCTGTCGCTTGATGGCGTTGGCCAGTTTTGGTAACAGTAGTGTGGTGTTGTTTTGTAGTATTTTTTTAACATTCCATGACGTAACATTCGTTTTTTTATAATACAAATAAATATAAAGTTTTGTTAGATGGAAATGAATGTGCATATACTTAGGTAATTTTTGGTTATACCTAACAATCACAAAGATGACAATTATTACATAAATTTACAAGATATGGGTTTTTTTCTTATTTTTACGTTAACTGAACGAAGTTCTCCACTGTCATCATAAAGTTTAAAAAGTTACTGCGAGCACTATCTCTTGGCGGCCAAAGAACCAAACTGACAATGCTCAGAGGAAAACTGCTCATTGTAGGGTAATTCGATTTAGAATTATGACATCCCGAATATTAAATGTCAAAATTATGATGAAAAATATTAGGCCATTTTGGTTATTTTTCTTAGTGAATTTTAATATTATTGATTTTCAGGACAAAGGTGGAGGAAATCCTGCGGCAGTAACTGAATTTAATCATATTTGAGTCTTTTTAACTCACTATGGGATAAAGCAATCGGCCAACTTGTTTTAAAGTTTGATTTTGTTACTTACAAAAATAATCGGTGAGTAAATAATTTCTTGAAATGACGTGTAATTTCGGTTCATTAATACATGAGAAGTAACCTTATCGATAACGGCAGAAATTACAGTCGTTTTACCTTATTTTGCATATTCTAAATTCGTCCTAAAAGGTGGGAAAAGTTTTGGCTTAGGTGTTAGATTAATTTTTAATGTGCCAGCATAAAGATATATAATTTTGCCCTTGAGCGCGTTGAATATAGGTACATACCCTATTTATTTTTATACACATTCTTAGCAGCCTCTATATATTTTATAGGCAAGGTGATTGGATCAATTTAAGATTATTATGTTTCTTTGGATCAAACAAGTTCTATTTAAAGTTTCTTCACATTTTCCTGCTTCTGTTGGATAGTTACAATATTTATTCAATTATTCTCAAATATTTTCTCATAAAAAGCTGAGAAAGAGCCTTATCAGATTTTATTTCTAAATATGCTAAGAGTGCAACAGGCTATGTGAAAATTTATTCAGGTATCTATACAATATATATATGTATTTCACCGATCACTTCCATAGGAACTACACACATGCTCAGATAATATATGTACATATTTTGGTCTGAAAAGATTTTGCTTGTGAATACTTTAGAGATCTGAGCATTTTATTGAGAAGTTCGAAGCGTGTTACATTGTCAAGTTGTGTTTCTTAACATTCTACAGAGCATCTAAATAACTAACCGGGAAGGGTCAGTCAGCTTTCCATTGTATTTCACCAAGTAATCACTAGAGATCTGCCCCCCCCCCCCCCCCCCCCCCCCCCCGATTCTACTAACCAATTGTTTTCTAATTTGTAAAAGAATAGCTACAAATTAACACTTGTTTTCAAGTAGTGTCAAAAGTAGACTATTCATTAACAATTGGTTAGTAGAATTGAGGCTCAGCTATTCGGATACATTTTAATTATTTGCAAATATTTATGTTTCCTTTTTTCTGCTAAAATCTTAAAAAGTATGTAAGTAGTTTTTTGTTATCATAACTCCGACATTTATAAAATTATTTAGTTATTTGAAAGGATATGAGTATTTACTTACACATTGGTACCATTTTTTTATCCAGTTCTGATGACAGGAAGCCACCAGCCGGATTCTATATAATTTTAATAGAATAGATTGTATATATTAATATATAGATTAATAGAATTAAAATATAATATTAATATATAGATTAATAGAATTAAAATAATAAAATATTTTTTTGTGTTAACAATAAGCAGTTTAGTAATCTATCTATCTTATCTATTCCAGTTACTTAAGACATCAAAATGTCACTCATACCAGAACCGCTAATAAAGACCGAGAAGGACCAGCGTAAAGATCCTACAACATTTCTCCCTGAAGAGGAAATGAGCTATGAAATAAAGAAGAAGAAAAAAAAGAAAAAGAAGAAGCAAGAAGACCCTTTCAAAGATATAGAACAAAAAATGGCGGTAGTTAGGGAACCGGATATAACTGCTTTGGATCCCGATATAGGGATGGATCCTGAGGTTACCATCAAAGTTGAAAATATAGAAGTAGATTTAGACTTTAATGATGTAAGTATTAGACTCTATTTACTGTATCATGGTGTAGGTGAAATATGCATTTATATCCTTCTAACACACTTATTAGCTTGTAAGGGCACCCTTACACCTGTAAGGGTGCTCCTAAACAGGCCACACTTTTACTGCAATGTTGGCCCGGCAAGACTGGCACTATTGCCAACTGTAGCCCGGCCATCATCAGCCATGCTAGAAATGTATTTTTGTAAAATTGCCGGGCCAGTATGGTAGTAAAACTGGCCTGTCTAGGAGCACTTAGACTAGCGTCTAGAAAGTAAATAATCTGAAAAAAACAATGAAACATTGTGTGTAAAAAAAATATGTATTTCGGATGATGAAACTATAATTTGGGATATCAGAGCTGATCTGATGATGAAGCCGGCAGTTGGATAACGTGATTTCTCTGCTTTCGGGGCGGTAATTATGGCAAACTGTGACTGCCAAGAGTTTGCATAGAATTGAAATTATTTAACAGAAGTTTTAATAGGTAAAATAAACTTTTTATTTCGTTTAGCTCCATACATTTCAATCGTTCAGGCTGCCAATGCCCATTGTCCTCTAGAATGTCTAGTTTGCTAGAACATAGAATCACTTTTTACGTCCAGGACCCTATTCGGAGATTTGAGATTTTCATCTCACCTTTTATCGTCCTTGTTGCTATCGTTTGATACGTCCTAGGTGTGAGAGTGACCAAGATAAGATCTCTCATCTCACGCGTAGGTGCTTTGGCGCCGATAACTTCGGCAAACTGTAACTGCCTAGATTTTGGTTCGAATTTGGCTCAGAGTATTGATCGTTAACATAAACTGTTTTTTTTCGTATAGCTCCATACATTTCAATCGTTCAGTCTGTCAATGTCCATTGCTCTAGAACGTCTAGTTTGATAAAACGTAAAATGTCTTTACGTCGAGTCCAAGAATGTCCTAAAGCGCCCCTGGCGGAAATATTAAGGAACTAAGTTAGATTTAAGGAGCCAAACCGAAAAAGTTTAGATGGAAAAAACCTTGAATTAGCGGGGCCATATTCCCAAAAAAAAAACTTTGAATTAGAGTTTTGGCGGGAACCGAAAAGATGGTGTCGTGATTTTGTATTATTTTCTAAAACTTGTGATTCTTCGAGTGCTAAAGTGTAATAATGGTGGATTATTAACGTTTAGCGGGTCGTCAACGTGCACGAGTGGGCAAATGATACAAACATTGCGAAACGCGACTTTTTGTGTTTCCTGCAAAACTTCACTTAAAGTTTCAGTAAAGTATCCGTAACTTTACGGAAATGGGGAAAGGGGAGAGATTCATCACATTCATCATCACCTCACCATCATCCCATCATATGTGAAAGCGAATGATTAGTACTTGACACTGGCAAATGCATATGACGTGCAAAGCCAAATTCCCCTGAATGCGGGAGAAAGAAAAAAAAACCTTGAATTAGGAAATTCTTAGAACTAAAGTTGTTAGGGCACGTTCCCACTATGTCGTTACGGTTAATTTATTGTCGGACGACTATTGTCTGTAGCTGTTTATTAACGGCCATTATAACCATTTTAAAGGCTGTCAATTTTTTTAATCGTTTAGTGACTATCGTATTTAGTTGTTTCCATTGGATCGCGACAACTTTTTATCGTTTCACGACAGTCGTTTTGTCGTTTGCACATCAGTAGCAAGCTACAACTCTAGCACGAAGACGAAATTTAACAAATGGCCGTTCCGAAGACGGGTCTGAGCAGTAGCGCACTTATAGCGCCTCACTCAACTGCCGTCTTTGTAATTCTTCACTCTACAAAACTTCAAGGCTAGAGTGAATAAGTACCTTATAGGTCGTCGTGCTCCATCTTAGACCACAACGTCGCTTAACATCAGGCGAGTTGGTGGTCAAACGCCGACTTATTTTACATTAAAAAAAAAACTCAAAAGACGCAATTGCCCTAGTTGACCCTACTTTATAAAAAAAAAATTGGTTGCCTGTAAAGTCGGTATACGGGCGAAAGTTTTACGTGACAACGACTTTTTATGTCTGTCTCTCTCGCTCTTAGGCGGGCTAATAACGTGAGCGGAGCGTAACGCAGTTTCTTGAAGTGTCACCCGGCAAACCAATTTATAAGACGTTGTCACGTCAATATACGATAGTCGCAACGACACATGATCTGCCGTCCCGGCTAAATCGTGACGGCAAATTGTGATTTTTTTCGTTTTACGACTCGTGCATGCCGTTTCCACTGCCATGACAATCTGTCGGTATGGCAATCAAAAATGGCAGTTAATCGTGTCGTCTTATATGTGAACACCGCCATTTAAATATTCAAACCACGACACTTAAGACTTCACGATATCAGTCGTCACGACAAAGTGGGAACGCGCCCTTAGTCTTTATGTACTAAAAGAGCACATAAGGTAACTTAAAAGGGCACTGGTAATTCACGGCAGACACTAGTAAATAAATTTAGATATAAATTTATAGAATGTAAAATTAATGAATTTGATAAATTTGCTTCTATCATTGTTAGTATTCAACATAATAAAACAAAGCATTCAGAATAATTTTCATGTTGTGCGTAAGTTACCTATAACCCTGTATTTGGGTAGAGAACTGTTTCCCAAAGAATGTGAAAAAAATAAATAGCGGGAAGTCGATATACCACAAAAGTTCTAAGCTCTTTAACCATTATTTCTTTCCCACAAGCTGTGTTCCCCGCGGCTAAAAAGTACTCGTATTCTTTTCTGTACTCTTGCAACATGCACACCTTGACCAAATTTTGTCAACTCTTTTTGTCGAGACAGACGTATGTGTACACGTAACCTTGTCTCGTTCTCACACGACAAAAATTTGACGAGAAGATTTTGTTGCAACGCGCTTGCTAGTCCCACTGGCAACCTGTGTGCAAAATTTCATGATGATCAGTTGAGTAGTTAAGGCGTGAAAGCGTAACAAGCTAACAAACTCTCTTTTGTATTTACACCTATTAGGATTTCATTAATAAATTAGCATTTATTTTCCATTTCTAACTATTTTTTTTTCATTTCCAGTTCATGGACACTGATTACGAGCCGCACCACAGCGACGAAGTGCTGGAACCAGAAATAAAGCTAGAAGAGCAGAACAAAGACGCTGTCCTTCTCACCTTCGAAAGCGTTATCAACGACAAAATAATGTACGGCGAAAACGTGGAATCCAACTTAGAAAACATCGAAACAGAAGCCACCCACAACCACTTCTGCAAAGTCTGCCATCTCGTCTTCAAAAACCCAAGAACCTTGCTGATGCATCAAAAGAGAAAGCACAAACGTTTCAGGCGATTCTTTCAACATATTTGTGACCACTGCGGGATGTCGTACGACGCTAAGAATAGTTTGATAGCTCACATAAGAAGAAAACACGGCCCAGATTCGAATGTCGACGACATGAAGGAGAGGGCTTGCGATATTTGCGCGCTAGTGTTTAAAGGACTTGCCAGGCTGAGAATGCACATGCGGAGGAAGCATGGCGCATATGAAGACAGCTTTAAGCATGCATGCGAAGACTGCGGTCTCACTTATGAAAAGCATGCCAGCTTGATAGTTCACAGACGGAGAAAGCATTGCGGCATGCCCAAACAAAAAACGCAATGGTACACTTGCCCGTTTTGCTCAAAGCTTTTCGCTAGAAGAGAAACGTACTCTCGTCATATTCAACGCAAGCACAAAGTAAGCGATGAAGACGAAATCCCAAACCCAGAGTTAGAGCGCGTTTTGAAAAATACGGTTAAAAATGAAAAATCTGGCGAGGTTACTTGCAGTTACTGCCCGCTGATGTTTTCGTCCACAATGTACTTAAAACTCCATATGCGTAGGAAGCACAATGTGTTAATCGATGACTTTAGATTGAAATGCAAGTTATGCAACCTATCTTATGATAAAGTGGAAAGCTTGAAACGTCATGTTAGAAGAAAACACGAGCCGGGAACGTACTGTGAAGTGTGCAGTAAGCAGTTCCCCTCAATGGATGCGTACTTGAAGCATTCTCACAAGAAAATTATAAAGGAGTGCAATCTGTGTGGGTTGATATTTGCGACGCAGGGGGGTTTGTCCAAGCATTTGAGGTGTACGCACAAAGTGCCAACGGATAAGACTGTGTTTTGCAGCATTTGCAATGCCGGCTTTCATGATAAGCGGCAACTGAAACCTCATTTCATGAGGGTACACTTGCAAGTGAGCTACACATGCCAGTTTTGCAGCAAAATGTTCAAAGCGAAAGAGAGCTATAGGCGGCATCTCATGTTCAAACATCCAGACAGCTACATTGAGGAAACTAAAACGCACAAATGCGAAAAATGTCCAGAATTGTTCATAGACGAATTTGAACTCTGCAAGCATATTAATACAGCTCATCGGACCCCAGACGTTGTTATAAAGAAAGAGGACAAGGACGTAATCAAGGACTTGTTTCGTTGCACAAAGTGTACAAACGAATACAACACATGGGAGGAACTAAGGGTCCATTTTGAATCGACTCACCACGCGAACGAAGAGACTCAATGTCAAAAATGTGGCGAGCTCATGCCTAGAAGCGAGCTACCCAAACACATGAAATCGCACGAAGAAGTCGAAATGACATGTAAATACTGCGAGTTTAAAACTAAGAGTAGAGTTAGCATGACCCAGCATATGCTCCGACACAAAAACGCGGCGACCCTGAATTGCGATTTCAACGGATGTCGATACAAAACATTTTACGAAGACGCCATGGCGAAGCATAAGAGGCGCCATGTTGATTTAGGTGTCAAACTTCAGTGTGCCAGTTGCCCGTTCCAAACTATGAACAAATATATCTTGAAATACCACGAGGAAGCCCATTCTACGGGGAAGAAACGCTATGCTTGCGATCAGTGTGACTACGCGACTATTTTACCAGCGAATCTGGTGCAACACAAATATAAGCATTCATCGGTAAAAAGGTTTAAATGTGAAGTCTGTCCTTTCGCTACTAAATACAACACGTCTCTACGTTTCCATGTAAGGAAAAAACATTGCGATCTACCGACTTTGAGGTAGCATCGCTTGTCTGTTTTGTTATAAAAATTTGGTGTTATGATTTTGAGGTTTTATTTATTTCCTAGGCTCGCGGTTGAACCATTTATACCTGCTATCTTGAGGCGGAGATGACTTGTAATGAGAATTTGCTTAGCCGCAGGCCGCAGGCCGGTTACGTAGTAATTTGCACCGGGGCGGCAGGGTACAAGAGGGTGTTTTGCACCCCCCTGTCAGGAAAGGATACATTAAGAAACAGATTTTTTTTAAGTTACTGTTTGATTTGAATACCATTTCCTAAATGAGACTAGATTGCTGTCCAAATTAATTATCTAAGTACTTATAGGTACTTCATGAGCACCATACCTATCAGGGTTTCCAGGAATCGTGACGTCAGCAGAGTCGATGTTAAAGAATACTGAATAACTAGCTGCGCTTTGCTGTGCTACCCGCCGAAAAACAATCGCTAATCCAAACTATTTTCTTATGCTATTTCCGTACCAAATTTGATCTACATTTTTTTTTATGTAGTCTGCGTTTGACCACCAACTCGCCTGATGTTAAGCGACGTTGTGGTCTAAGATGGAGCACGACGACCTGTAAGGTACTTATTCACTCTAGCCTTGAAGTTTTGTAGAGTGAAGAAGTACAAAGACGGCAGTTGAGTGAGGCGCTACAAGTCCGCTACTGCTCAGACCCGTGATCCATTCAGATCCATTCAGCTATTCTGGCGTGAACAAACATCCATCGAAACTTTCGCATACTAGTGGCTCTGTGAGGTTCAAACCTCGCGGCCGACGTCTGGTCTTCTCTACAGGTCGCATTTCTCAACCGATTCTCGTGAAATTTTGTGGTCTGGTTCAATAATTATATACCTACTTAGATTTTTTTCGTCCACTTAGTTTTTGGAAAAATAATTAACCGACTCACAAAATTTCTCAAGAGAATCGGTTAAGAAATGTGACCAGCGGTGCTACTCACAATCATTCGGAAGCGTTTCCGATCGGATCCCAGAAATTTCAAACTCTAATTGTTCGAATCTCAATCTACTTTTATACATTTTGGAATAAGGAATCAACTATAAATCTGATCGGAAGAATTAATCACGTTTAAAATCTTATGAAAATAGACTGAGGTTTGAATAATTTAGGTTTTAAATTTATTGAAATCCGAACGGAAACGTTTCCGAATGGTTGTGAATCGCCCTGCAGCACCCTTATTTACAATCATTCGGAAACGTTTCCGTTCGGATTCTAAAAATTTTAAGCACAAATTATTCGAATCTCAGTCCATATTCAAAAGTTTTTAAACGTGATTCATTCTACCGATCGGATTTATATTCGTTTCCCTATGCCAAAATTTATGAAAGTAGACTGAGATTCGAACAATTTGAGTTTGAAATTTGTGGGATCCGATCGGAAACGTTTTCGAATGATTGTGAATGCCTATGCTGTAGAGAGAGATCCGAACAGAATTCGGACATACGAAAGCATTTTTGTCGAAGCTGAAACGTAGACGCTTCGCTCGCTAATTCTCGCTCGGTGGATTATTAAGTAGGATAGGTAAGTAGTGAATTTTTTTGGCATCAAAATGTTGCATATGTATATATGTAGATTTGTAAATGGACTGTTAAAAGGTTGAAAATCTTACGTTTCTAAGCTTCGATCAGATTTAGATAGATGTAAAGTCTCAGTACGCAAAATGGCACATTGATAACTAGCTAAAAAGTGAAATGTGCTAAAACTATTTCACCAAACACCATCAACACTATTGGGGAATGCTATGGCTCAGATTCAAAATAATTATGGAGTTCTAAGTGTTTGATTATTTTTAATTAACGTTGGTGAACGTGACATCTTGCGAATGTGACATTTTAAGACATTGTGAGAGAACGTGAAATTGTGCGCTGAGAGGCCATACAGGGTGCTACATATTTACACTGTGGTGCCACTAAACAGCCTGATTTTGATTAAGACAACATCCATGCATATTTATTTCGATCGAAGTTTCTTGACCCACTACTTAGCAATGTACCTAATTACGTATACCTATAAGGGTTTCTCCTACACGGACCATATTTTTACAGAATGTTTCGCCCGGCAATACTGGCTCGGCTATATTTTCGGCCAAGCAATTTTATCATATTTAGGTATACTTACTAGCTATTTTTCCCATGGCTTCGCTCCCGTTTCATAGCTTAGGTAATTTAAGGATAATGCAGCTCTCTAATGGTGAAAGAATTATTGCAATCGGACCAGCAGTTTTTTCGTTACAAACATGCAAAGACACAAAACTACAAATCTTTCCTCATTAGAATATTAGCGTAGATTTCTAGCATGACTGATGTTGGCCGAAGTGAAGTCAGCAATATTGCCAGTACACATTGCCAACCAAAAATGGCCCGTCTAAGATAATTATGTCAGGTTGCTACCATGACATGTTTTGCCATGATAGTTACGTTTTGTTTTCGACGCTGCGCGACCATGGACCTTATTGTGCGGCGAAACAATTCGCGGTCGCATCGAAACCATCATGGTTTAAGATATGAGGGTAGGCCCCCATTTTCTTTATTTAGAGAATTGTTTCAAACAGGGTTATTACATCACAGTATAATAATTAATTCTTACAAATTTAACTACTTATTAATATTCTAAGAGTAAAAAAAAACAAAATAGGCAGAATAATATTTTTATTTATGGTGTTTGCACACCGGTATAAAAACGCTATGTTTTGTTGACATTACGAACATGTAATAAGTTATTTCTTATTTGCACGTTTCTTTGGTAACTTTAATATAAAAATACAGATGTACCTAATGATGAACTCAAAAACACAAGTTTGCTAAAAAATTAGTAGGTACTTAAAACGATCAAAATACCTATATCTTATAAATGTATTATTATTACATATATTGATAGTAGATTTAGTATACTTACAAATACAATATATTTATAATTTAACAAATGAAAAGCATAAAATACTATACAAAAATAGCTTTCATTAAAAAATGTCACCAAAGATCAACAAAACGCGGAAGAAACGCTGCGTACCGCGCGCTTGTGTGTAACATTATGAGAAAACAATGTAACAAAACAGGAACATCCAAGTTTAAGTATACTCGTCGCTTTTCTTCTCGATCGATGGTTTAACTTGCCTGGAAACATAAAAACCAAATTAATCATTTTGTTCAAAGTCATCTAATACATTGGCTTAGCTTTGATAGTTACGAAAAGCTTTTTTCGTTTTCGTTTGGCGGAAATGTAAAGAAACTAAGTTGAATGCCGTTTTCCGCGCCGTTTTTAAAATGTTTCAAGTGAAAGCTTTGGCTACTCGACGCTAGATGGCGCCTCTTGTACAATACTTTTAGAATTGCTATCAGGGACCCTTTTCGGAGATTTGAGATTTTCATCTCACCTTATATTAGCCCTCCAGTGGCTACCATTGGCAGTCTTTGTTTCAAACGCATGACGTTTCAAACGAGAGCAACAAGGACGAAAAAAGGTGAGATGAAAATCTAAAATCTCCGAATAGTGCCCCAGACAAGCGACTTCCCTCTCCCGTCCGTCACTTAGTCGAATGCCAGTTTTACTAAATAAATACAATAATATAAAAAATTGTAACTAACAAGATCCGATGCGTAATTGCGTACTTTAGCGGGGTAGAGGAAGGTCGAGGCTGAGACAGATCCGAACACGTTGGTCGCGTGGCAGCTGTATTCGCCCATGTCGCTCCAACGCAGTGCAGAAATCTCCAGCTCACCGGAACGAAGTGTCTGCCAAAATTCACAATTACTCACTTTATAAAAGTGACAATTACTCACTTTTAGCTGAGTTTTTAGTGGGAACTAAAGAGGTGACGTCGTAATTTTTTATTATTTTCTAAAACATGTTAATCTGCGAGTTTTAAAGTGGAATTTCGCAACTTTTCGTGTTGTCTACAAACTTTACTTTAGGGGTAGAGCTAGAGATAATCAATTTAATTATGTTGTGAGTATTATCATTATTATCATATCAGCCGCGAAACATCAACTGTTGGACAAAGGGCAAAGGATCTCCGGTCCAGTTCAGTCTCAGATAAACGTAGATCCTACTCCAGTTCTCAAAGAATCCTGTCGCAGTTTAGTTTATCATATTAACCGACGATTTGACGGTCGCGGGAAGCAGCTGGATGCGAGTGGCACAAGATTGGTCAATATGAAAATCCTTTGGGGAGGCCTTTGTTCCAGTAGTGGACGTCTTCCGGCTGGAGAAGATGATGTGATGATGACATGATCCAAAAAACAATGTTTAGCGTCCCGGGAGTTGGGACCCTACTACATAACTCGTCATCACCATCGTCTCTCTCGAACGTGTTATAAATGACTTATGGTCTGGCCACTGAGGCCTCGACAGCGTACCGAGCATTAGGAAAGCGCAGATGGCGCAGGGCCTCAAAATAACTTATTCCGGTTTTGCTTATGCTATTATATTGACGTCACTGCGTGTCAACCACGTGATCTTTTTTGCCTCAGATTGCTCTATCTGCAGAGCTGGCACGGGCCGAGAACAAATTGTCTTGCCACCCTTTTTACCCGCGCTTAGATGTATCAAAGCTAGAAAAACGGTAGAGAGATAATATGTCTCCGAAGTTGATATACCTAGATATTATTGTACCAAGATATTACCTTTATTCTCGTGCTGTCCTGGATGAGGTTCCCCTTGCTGTCCTTCCATGTGACGTGTGGTCGCGGGTGTCCCTTGGCCCTGCACGGCAGTACCACGTCGTTACCGATCGTATCGACGTACACTTTGTACCAGACTACGATTTGCGGGGTCAGAGGATACAGCTTTGAACGCTCAGAAAGATCTGTGCCACCATCTGTTTGTAGAAAATAAAAGTTATAGTTCTGCCGTTTTATTTCCATTCCGCTTACAGATAATTGAACATGTCCTTTTTCCACTAGCGCACTTTTGTCATTCTGAAATCATGCAGCAGTCATCTCTGTTTTGTGTTCTTGACATTACTTGCCAGTGCCTCTTCTTCAATATTCATATTATTTTTACCAAGCGAGGCTTGAGGTATTCTATAGCCATTTCGTCTAGAAGAAGACTACGAGCAAAGAGAGCAAGTAATGATACTGACGAGCCTCAGTTACCTACAGAGTGACAAAGTACAATTTTAGGTTTTTTTTATGACTTTTGCGCTTCCGTAATCATTCTAAAATAACTAAGAGTTTCCCCTGTATTATGGTTTCATTTGAAAGCTAATGATGTAGACAAGCTCCATATGTAAAGAGATTTTTGTTATGCTTTGTCTATCTATTGAATAAATCAGTGAAAAGTGACCCCTTACAAATGCGGATATTTTTCATAACTCTATTTTCTCTTGAGGACGTTTTTTAAAAAAAATCAAGAACATAGGGGTGGAGAAATAGTTCATTTAATTGTACATGCTAAATTTCATCATAATCTGACAAATGGTTTCCAAGAAATTAGACAAGCGCGTATGGAAATTGCAGAGTGTCGCAGGACCCTTAAATTACGTAGGTTTTGTATTTGGTGTCAATAAAGAGTTCTTGTATTGTATTGTACCTAAATGCTTGTCACTTACCCTTACTGTAGACTTCGGTGGTAGCGCGCGCAGTCTTGTTGCCCGCGGTCAACAGGCAGCTGTACTGGTCGCGCCCGTCAGATCGCGACACGATCAGCGTGGACTTCATTCGAGCCACCGAGTGCGGTTTAATGGGTAGAATTACTTCGTTAGAATCCATGTTGTACTATAATACAATAGAATATTTTGTTATTGCCAAAACGTTTTAAAAAAATGAATAGAAAAGTACATCAAACAACCGAATATCGACTGTGCACTCTCTTTATTTTCACAACTCAACATATCGTCACGCCTTTCCCCCAAAGGGGCTTGCAGAAGTGTACAACACCCACATTTCGCCATACGATATTTATTTATATTCACATCATATTTAATACCCTGTTTTGAGGCGCTTAAATAAAAAAAATAGTTCCAAAACTTTTAATAGATGGCGCTAAAAAGATAAATAAAAATTTAAATTATGTCAATTTGATACTAAATTACATTTTTGACATTGATTTACTTAATAAATATTTTCCGACTAGTGTTGTCAGTGGGTCAACTAATTACCTACTTCCAATAAATATTAACTTCCTGATTTCCAAATAGTACAAATCATCACGATGATCATGTTTTTTTAACAAAAACAAACATTTAACTACATGAAAAGTTCTCAAACCTTTTTAATTACTACGGTTATATTTTCACTGTTAGACTAGGAAATCGATAGCCTCGCTAAGTGACCATATTAAATCGATTTGCAGACAAATCTTTGTGGGTCTCACCATCTACTAAAATATCACGAACTAAATTTAAAAGAAAACGCCTCTATTGGCACTAAAATAATTATTAAAGCCGTACATTACATGTACTTCCATCTATCATCGAGTAGCAGAACTAACCTCAAAAACGGGTTCGTCGTTTTTGAACCAGCGCACAGATGGCGCCGGTGATCCCATCCCCTCGCACACTAAGTGTAGAGCCTCCCCCTGTTTCAGTTCGTACAATGGATCGGGTTTTTGTACTAGTGTCACGAATCGCCTGGTCTTTGCTTTCCTTGGTTCTGAGAAAAAGAAAAGAAAATTATGCTCGTGAGACGGTTACCATTGTTATGTATCTAGTAACATCTAAACATATTATTGTTATGACGGGTCTGGGAGCCTACCATGAAATCTTATTGCGATGATGGTTACGTTTTGTTTTCGACGCTGCGCGACATTGAACCTTATTGTGTGGCGATACGATTCGCGGTCGCGCAGCGTCGGAATCAAAACGTAACCATAATGGCTCTTAGATGTCATTGTAGCCCCCTGATTGGTTGTGGCTCCACAGTCCACTAGTCGCTAATAAATAAACATATTAGTAGAAACGGAGCTACACTATATTTACATTTTTAGCTAGAAATAAAAAACTTTAAAAAACCTTTTAAACCTTTTTTTTTAAAGATGAAAAGAGGATGAAAAACCTTTTTTTGTTGTCGTTCGGCTCTATACATTTCAATAAAGCGCCTCTGGCGGAAACGCTAAGGAACTAAGTTAAAAGTTTGCGCCAAACAAAAAAATAATACGAAGGTAACTATCAAGATTTATACTACCCCTGTATATACCACCAACTTTTGATAAATTAAACTCCCAGATGGACAGAAAAAACATTGCACGGGCCAAAAAAACTTACAGCCAATTGTTAGGTTTTTATGAACAAAAACCTAACTATACGTAAACACAACCCTAGTAAAAGACGTACCTGTCACGCACACTAGTATAAAAAAGTTGGCTTGTCACTTTTCGTTCAACAGTACGGAACTCTCTCTCGACATATACATACGTACTCATAGTACACTACTTACTGAGCTCAACCTCATTGCCAAATCTTTTCTATTGTATAAAAGTTCAACATCATATCTCAGATCTAACCCCTCTAAGCTGTACATTTACATAGCATTTGCAAATGACCCGACTTCTTGGCTTCTTGACTTCATGATCTTGTTCCAGATTCTGATCAGGCTATTGAAAGTAACTTATTGTATTGAAGTAGAATCAGATAGTTTCAGATAGGTAGTTGAAAATGTCATGTGCCGTTTTTTGGGGTTATATTTTACTACAATACATATTTGAGGGCATAATAAGGTTGATTTCACGTGAATAGAGGCGAAGTTGAGGCACAGCATATTTTTATGTGATGTACAGTTTATTCAAAATATTTGCTATGAAAACTGATGAGATAATATCACACTTAAAAAAACAATTAACAATAAACCAATCACAAGAAAAGCGAGTACCTAGCACTCATAAATTAAAACTTAGTTTGGTAATTTAATCTCCGTGTTAATAAAACAACGATAACTTTGGAAATTTTCGAAATTCTTTGAAAATTTGAAACTTTCGAAGTTTTTTTGAATTCGGTAGCGTAGAATTAAGTAAATACAATTTTTGCAAAAATGAGAGCGCTTGTGAAGCGCGTTGAGAGCACGTCGCGTTTCGGCCGTGTTGCCAAATATCTTGTTATAACTAGCCCCTTAGGTAAACTGTCTTCTTATTTACTATTCTTTTAATTTAAAACCACGAAAAACAAACGACACTCACCAATAGGAATAATATTATTGTCTAAATCGATCAGACGCATGTGTCTGTCGACGGTGGCAGACCGGCAGTCGCGCAGCAGCGCCGCGGCGGCGAGTAGCAGAACTAGATACATCGCATGCGAAGAAAAACTTTATAATACTGTTGAGATTCCACTGGTAGATTCTGAAACAAAGAAAGATTTATACGTTAGAAATATGTAGAAAACAATGTCCAGTGACATAGGGGGAAGACAGACAGAGAGGACGGAAGACGAGGACAAGACACGGACGGGATGCAGAAACGCAACACAGAGTAGACGAGGCGCGGACGCGTCGCTTCTCGTTTTGTATGCAGGTGCCATGTCTCAGCTCTGTCCGTGACTCGTCCTCGTCCTACGCCTTTTCCGTCTGGCCAACGCCTTATATTAACTTCATTCATAAGGACTGGGCAACTATCCCTCAGTGTTGCTATTAAGTTAGTGTATGGCGCACGAAACATTTATCTTAACATAACATATCGTCACGCCTTCCCCCGAGGCGTGAGCGCAGATGTGTAACACAGCAACCACACTTCGCCGGACGATATTCAGTCCCAAATGTGACAGGGGGTGAGCCTGTCGCCATAGTGACAGGGGGTGAGCCTGTCGAAATACACCGGACTCCAGTCATGTAGCAGATGACATACAATACGCACATATGTCCACACAATGAACAAATTGGTGCGTGCCGGCTGGGTTTAAACTCGCTCCCTCTGGCTTGAGATACGGGCCTTCTCCTAATAGACTATGACGAAACAAAAATTGGATTTTTTATAATAATAGCAATGTAGACGGCGTCAAGGAAGGCTTTAGAAGCGCGCTCGCTGAGAGCTTCGATTTAAGGTGCTCGCGGTGACCCGTTCAATGCGAGCGCCATATCATCGATGCGTATCAAGGCTCGCGCGACTGCCGAACTGTTACACATACACGAAACGCGAACACGATACGTTACCACGAAACGTTATCAGTCAGTCTCTGCCTGTTCTACAATAAATTATTCTTATTCTATTCCTTTACGTGGCTACTTTGAATTCCGGCCTTAGAGGGAAAACATTTGGTTATTGTATGGGAAAAATTCTGGTAATCACTACGTTGAATGAAGCGATAAAATAACTATGATGGTGGTACAATACGTCACATCCGTGAATAAGATTACGTGTATCGACAGGATGGATTAATTATTTCCCTAATACTTATTACTACATCCCTACATACTTGTGTAATTATTGTTTTCAACATTTTTCCCTTTAAAACCTGTGTGTGTGTGTGTGTCTGTCTGGCATCGTAGCTCCCGAACGGATGAACCGATTTTGATTATGTTTTTCTTGTTTGAAAGGTGAATTCGTCGGGAGTGTTCTTAGCTATTTAGCTATGTTTGATGAAAATCGGTCTTTTAAATTCTTCAATATTAAAATATACATTACATTACATTCTTATTAGTCATTACATTCTATATGTGGCAAAAACTTTGTTCTTTTTTTTATAATTGTGTAATTTTTATTTTGTTTGTGTATGTTTTTGCTACAAATAAATATATGTCTATGTCTATGTCTATATTAATTTACTATAGTTTGTTTATGGGTAATCCCCGAAACTACTGAACCGATTTCAATAATACTTTCACCATTAGAAAGCTACATTAGCCCTGAGTGATATAGGCTATGAAACACGAGCGAAACCAGAAGGCAGGAGAGCTAGTTACCAGCTTTCTGCCCGCGGTGATTCCCAAATTGGTCTACATTGACCCTTAGGGGCCTACGACGACCTACAAGGGGTCTAGGGCGACCTACAAGGGGTCTGTGTGAGCGAAAAAATAATTAGGGGTCTGTGGGATATTATCAATGCTCTCACACTTTTCCACTACGTTATTCCTAAGGTCAGTTATTAATATGGGAAAATCCGCCATCGGCGGCAGGGGTCTTCCCATACCCAAAAAAACATGCAATGACAAGTGATCTATAAGGCAAAATATTTTGTGAGCTAGTAGGTATATTTATAGAGGCAGGAGTTTAAATCAATTGTATTTTGTTTGTTTGTTACCTTATAACTCCGTCATTTATAAAACAATTTGGAAAAGTTTTTTATAGGATAAAAGTAGGTTATTACATATACTTTTAGATCGGCCCCGATTTTTAAATAGTTGATTTAGGTGTTATTTAGATTTGTTTAAGATTATAGTATTTTTTTTCTAAAAAAACATGGTTTCGCTCTTTGGGAATCGAACCTGAGACCTGCTCAGAAGGTCGACGCCTAGACGCGCTATCAACTAAGCCATATAAGCTACAACGCGACTAGCGCGTTTGTCTTACGAGCTTACGGTCCCAGGTTCAATTCTCGACGGGCAGATTTTAAATTTAAACGAGTAAATTTTAAAATGAGAATATAAAACGAAATAAAATAAAAAAAAAAATCTGAAAAAATCTACTTGAAATAAGTTTTTAAAAACGTTTTGGGAAGTGTATTGGTAAAAGAATTAACGCGTGAGTATTATTTATTTTATTACAATTGAAGACTTTCAATTAAAAATGCGTTAAAATATTACCTAAAAACCTAAAAATTACCTATTACCTAATGTGTACCTACTTACCTAAAAAGTTAAAAAACATATCAGAAGATTTTAAAACTATCAAAAATAAAACAATTTATTTGAGCATACATAAGCTTAATTATTTTACTACGCAAGAATAAGACTTTATAAATTCCATATTAACATAGAGTCAGCGTTATCTGTCCAAATTTTAAATTGTAAAGATATAAAAAAAAAAGAATTATTGAAGAAAAAATAATTTGCACCTTTCTATTAGCAGTTTTAAATTCATTTTTTTACTTCTTACTCGTATTACTTGTATCTAACAGCAACGATGCAAAAAAGTCTTAAATTATTTTCTTTAATAAAATAATAATATATATTATGCTTTATTAATTAAACCTAAACAAATCAAAAACAAAAAGTACCTTCAGAAGTCGAACTTCACAATCCACTCACAAAAAAAAAGTAAACTTAAAATTCGAACAACAAAAAATCACAGCAAATATCTAATTTTTAAATATCGATTCTTCGCCCACTAATGTAAAGGGACGTTTACACTCTTCGGGATGGCGGGATGAAATGGCCGGGTGTACGTAATAAGCTCCATTTATACCGGCGCCGGCGCCGCAGTTTACAGGATAATTTTAAATTTTAAATCGAATGATGAATGATCGATTGACGTTGCCAGCGAATTCATTAGTATGTTGAAACCTACATAGAGAAGAGTAGAATCTCTCTACCATCTCTATCTCTTCTCTACAGGGTGCTGTTTTTGGGTGTCGTAATACTTCAGGGTGTTGTTCAACCCGTCAAAGTGAACAACTTTCAGAATATCAGTTTGCAAAAACGTGAAAGTCTTTTTTTATTGCTTAATAGGCTTGCGTTTGGCCACCAACAAGCCTGATGATAAGCAGTGATGCGGCCTACGATGGAGCACGCTTGCCTAGAAGAAACCGATTCACTCGAGACTTGAACACACCCAGATTATAAGTGTCAGGGAACACACAGTCTGGCAGAGTATTCCACACTCTAGCGGTCCGTATGAGAAATGAGGAACCAAAGCGTTTCGTGCGTGTTGTAGGTATGTCAACCATAAAACGATGTCGCTTTTTTGTACTCTTAGATGTTTTATAGAAGAACGGGCTAGGTAGAATAAGTAATATTAACAAATTAGAATAAGTAATAGTAATAATATTGTACATTTTTCAAAGTTATTTAAAGTTTAGCTTTAAGTTTTTAACAAATCTAAAATTATTTATTGCCACAATATAGTTATTTAATAAATTAGTGATTGAAGAAATATGAGCGGTCTACGATGAGCACGCTTGCCTAGAAGAAACCGATTCACTCGAGACTTGAACACACCCAGATTAAAGGTTTCGGGGAACACACACTCTGGCAGACAAACTCTTCATACAAAATTGATCACATGACTAGTTATTTTGTATGGAGACTCGGTTGCTTTTCTTTCAAATTTAAACACCTTAATTATGTTCTAAATTTTTTTCACTCTGACGGGTTCTGTTTCACAGAACTACACCCTGAAGTATTACTACACGCAAAACCAGCACGATGTATACTTACAAGTCGCTTTTCGAATATCTGTCTCTCTGTATATCCTCTAACTCCTTCTAAACTACGCAACGGATTTTGATGCGGTTTTCACCATCAGCTAGATACATTTTCACGGAAGGTTTATAGGTACCGCGCGGAGCCGGGGCGAGTCGGTAGTAGGTATTATATGTGAAAGTTTGTATGTTAGTAAGTATTTTGTTACAACTCATCCTAACATCGGGTGACCGTAAGCAGTTTTTTTTTAAATTAATTTTCTTTGCTTAGTAGGAGTTTGATAGCTTTATAAGCAGGAGATCCCGGGTTCGATTCCCGATCGGTCAGATTTTTGAATGATGATTTTTTTTCTGTTCTGTTTCTGTGTGTTAGTTTTCTGTCTTTGTGTGTTTCATGGCATCTCCGACACGGGAAGATGTATTGAGTCCTGATGTTGTGAGTTGATTAGTTGCCTGGAAGAGATCGCTTTGAGCGATAAGGCCGCTCATTAAAAACTTAGTTAAGCCTTATTTAAGTACTATTGTAATTATTTTATGTTTTTAATAAAGAGTTGTTGTTGTTGTTGTTGTCCTCACTGTTTCCCTCCATGCACTGGAAAGCTATATGTGTGAAACGTTATAATCCATACTATGTAATAATATTATAAAATCGAAAGTTACTCTGTCTGTCTGTTTGTAAGCTTTTCACGGCTAAACGGTTTAACAGACCTTGATGATGACGGTGAATTAATTACAGTGTGCAATCTTCTGAATAAACGCGAACGTAGTCACGGGTAACTGCTAGTTATTTTTATTAATGTAGTAAAGTAATAAAAAAATCCAAGTATGCCAAAATGGAATAGAAAGAAGCGTAGTTGGAGTTAAATCCTTTACTATAATTAATAATATTATAAATGTGAAAGCGTGGATGTTTGTTACGCTTTCATGAAAAACTACTTGACGACTCATCATGAAACTTTGTGCACATATTCTGGGAGGTACTAGAAGTAACATAGGGTTCTTTTTAACCGCGGGTATTTAGAGCAAAACTAAATTGAAAAATATCCTCACTGTATGCAAAAGTCTGAAATGGAGATGGACAGGACACCATGTTAAGGGAAAAGAAACTGAAGTGGACGAAACTAGTAACGGAATGGTACCCGCGTGATAGTAAAAGGAAAAAAGGAAGATAAATAAAACGTTGGGAAGAAGACATGAAAAAAAAGCTGGTCCAGAATGGACACGCACTGCGAAGGATAGAACAAAATGGAAAGACTTAGAGGAGGCCTTTGTCGAAGGACTAGCTGAAAAAGAAAAACCGGCTGCCGTTGTAACTAGCTAGAAGTTTAATGTTTTAAACATAGTTTGGTAAACAATTTATACTCGGATGTTGTCATATTCATAGACATAATTGTTACAGCAATAAAGATAGTTGATTGAATCAGGCGTTACTTTGCGGAAGTTCATCTTCAAAATTGTTCAAAATTCTCGGCCACGCGCTCGGAGAGTCAACACGTCCTGAAGATGCCTCGTGGAGAGGCGAAACACGTGTCGACGAAGTGCTCGAAGAATAGGGATTTTTTATTTATTTTTATTTTATTTTTCAATTGCTTTTTTTATTGTATAATTTTTTAATTGTATTAATTTTTCGATAAAATTTTGTTGTAAATTTCATAACATTATTTCTGTTAATTTTCTTATTGAATTAGCTTCATATATCAAATTGTATAACGTTTAAATTAGATTCAAATATCAATTTGTACGAAGTTTTCTAGTAAATATCATTAAATTATTTTTTTAAATTCTAAATTAAGAATAGAATAGAAAATTCATATTCCTTGATGTACTTAATGCGACGTTAAAGCGGAATTACACTAGATATTAGTTCAAGTAACAAATTTTTACAGCAATAAAGGCTTATTTATTTTATTGTTTTATATTATTTTAGTAAAGTAAACATTTAATTAGATTAAGTGTACATAAAAAAAGTTTGAACAAAAGTAGCTTGCTAGCAAGACTTGCTTGCAAATTTATGTCGCGAGCCCCAAACTTGACTTACCCTGGCTCTCGGTGTCCACGGTTTAGGCTAGCGTTAGAATGCTCCTAGACAGGCCATTTTTTCACTGCAATACTGGTCTGACAATATTTTAAGGCGAGGCTTTCCCAGAACTTTAGGTATTTTACTATACCTCAGGCCGCACTTTTTGGGAGCGCGACGTATTCATTCACGCGACACAAAAGTTGTGTGCGATGCGCCGCGCGCACGTCTTTCACCCGTCAGTCACGTTATGGTATCGAGTACCTAAACACCCATTTTTAGGAAATCGATAAAATAATCCGTCCGTCATTGTACTCATCCATTTTATGAACATTTTTTATTTGATGCCAAACAAAAAAAAATCTAAAAAATGCCGTTCAAGCCAATATAGATACAACCAATCTCATGTCCACGAGTTGTTGTATTTTTGATGTGTGAGGAGTCGTGGCATTAGTTTCATTTTACCGGTAGTGTCATATTTCCATTTTATCACACTTCACACTCATAAATACAAAAGATTGCGATTGTGTGTGGAAGTTAGGTACTTACTCGTATTTCACTTATTCATACCTAAACGGCTAGACGGATGAGGATCATATTTGGAACGGAGTTAGCTTATGCCCTGGATTGACACATAGGCAACTTGTTATCCTTATTAGGACAAATATTTATACAGGGTGTTGGAATGATTGTGTAACTACCGGTATTCATTAAATAATCCAACATAGTAAATTTCATTATTTTTGGGTATATTGTATAACAATGGTAATAACAATTTTAATTACCTTACTTTACCATTAGGTGCGTACTAATAATATTGTATGGTTTGTTAAATGTTACAAAGTTAAAAAACTACACGATTCAGATATAATTTTGAACAATAATTATGAAAGAATCGAGTAAACTTATACCGGATATACAGGGTATACATTTAGTCATACATTTCAAGCATGGCTTATGATGGCCTGTCTACAGTCGGCATTATTGCCAGTCATACCGGACCAGTTCTGCAAAAAATATAGCCCGTCTAGGAGCACCCTTACTGAACTAAATTTTGCTGCGCGCGCGCCTTTTTACATATCGGACGATATTCAGTCCCAAATGTGACAGGGGCGAGCCTGTCACCATACATCGGGCTCCAGTCATGTAGCAGATGACATACAATATGCACATATGCTCACACAATGAACAAATTGGTACGTGCCGTCAGCTGGGTTCGAACCCGCTCCCTCTGGCTTGAGAGGTGGGCCTTCTCCAACTAGGCTATCATCGCCTTTTTACCCATGATAATATTATACATAATAATACCTTTATGATATACATTAGCTACGTACATATAAATTACGCCTACTGCTGCCTAGTAAAAGTAATGAAAACACATTCTTATTACTATAAATAGCACACATGATAGATAAAAAAAACCCAATAGGTAAGAAATTGTTCATACCAAATATATTATAACAAAAGGTTACCTTATATTGTTAAAAAAATATAAAAGTACCTCACTAAATTATTATTTTTAATTAATTAAACACGAACATTACACTATCGCTATTTTCCTTGTAAAATAATTTTTAGCTTGCGTAAATTTCAAATAGGTTAATTTGGTTTTGTGGGTTACCGATATAAGGTACTCTACAAGTCCTCACGATAGGTTAGGCTGTTTCCACACTGCTCCGAGAAGCCGACAAGACAATGCTGGACACGACGAGCCACGCCGAGTCGATGTCAGTGTACAACGCGCTGACAACGACTTGTCGTGGCTCGTCGTGTCGTGTCGTGGCGCGTGTTTTTAATACTACGAGCGGCCTATACCGACATTGCACGGTACCACCTATGAACCTTTCGTGAAAAATTATCTAACTGATGGTGGCCATATCGCCACGCCTTTCCCCCGACGGGGCTGGCAGAGGTGTAATACAACACACACATTTCTCTGGACGATATTCAGTCCTAAATGTGACGGGGGGCGAACCTGTCGCCATACACCGGGCTCCAGTCATGTAGCAGATGACATACAATACGCACAAATGTTCATACAATGAACAATATGGTGCGTGCCGTCGGCTGGGTTCGAACCCTGTCCCTCTGGCTTGAGAGGCGGGCCTTTTCCAGCTATAGGCTATCATAAATGGTGGAAATTGCATTAAAATCCGTTGCGTGGTTTGGAAGTAGTTAGCGTATAAACAAACAGATAGACAGACAGACGCGGAAAGCGACTTTTTTATGCTTTGTAAGGATATACTACTTTCATTGTAGGATGGTGTGGTTGGCCTTTGATAAATCGTTCCTTTTGTAAAGATGCCTCGATTTACAAATCATGACTTAAAGCTTCAGCAGCACGCTAAATATCGCAAAACAACACTAAAATACAGAATGCCGCGGAGCAGTGTGGCATTCGCCTTATGTTCGAGACAATATTCTTATAACTAATGTGTCTGTGGGAGAATTGCGTCTTTCGAGAATTACTGACAAACCCTTCACAAATTAGGCGACTATATAAAGACGAATCTTAACGACACACCATTTATCAAAATCAGTTCAGCCGAGTAGTTCCGAGAGAACATAGAGAGACCTACTTATAGGTACCTACTATTTACCCTATACTTACTCGTATATTATAAAATCGAAAGTGTGTCTGTCTAAAGGCTTTTCACGCGGCTAAACGCCTGACCAGATCTATAAGATATTTTATTAGGAGTTAGTATTTACAACACAACACTACTTATCATACTATAATTTAAAAAAACAGGTACACAATTTATTAAAAGTTTTTTGTCATGAAATAAATTTTAAATAATTCACTTGGTACCTTTAAGGGTTCTGCGACGCTCCGAATTTTCCAAACAAACGCACTTTTCAAATGTCTTGGAAACCATTTGTCAGATTATGTAGAAATTTGGGATGTACAATATCTCCTCCTCTATGTTCTTGTTTTTTTTTTTAAATGACCTCAAAAGAAAATAGAGCTATTACAAATATCCGCATTTGTCCACTGCGTTTGTTTGGACACTTTTGACTGATTTATTTAAAAGATAGACAAAGCAAATCAAAAATCCCTTTACATAAGGAGTTTGTCTACATAAAGTCAAAGTCATAATGTCTTCATTCAATTTGGGTATCAAAGATACACTTTTGAACGTCAAAGTTTTGTTTAAGTAGACTCGACCGGACTTGTTCGGATAAAGAGCCTCATAATTAGCTTTGAATTAATCCATAATACACGGATATTATTTAGTTAATTAAGAATGATTAGAGAAGTGTAAACGTAATAAAAATGATTGAAATTGCACTTTGTCACTCTGTAGAGGCTCGTCAGTATCTTCGTGTTACATGTTTCTTGATATCCGTGAAAATCGAAATATAGCAAGTGGACTGTATCTAGTTTGATGGAAATGTATGAAGGAAGGATGGACTTACCGGTGTCGGGTTTGGAAATACCGTGTGATGTCCGGGGGCCCCCCTTGATGTCTCCGTGCCCGTATGACCACGGTTGACCACACACAATGGTATTTTGTTGGTTTAGGCACACTGCACAGCTTAATTTTGTATTATTTGAGGAGCGCGTCTTATGTCCGTGCATGAGCAATGGCGGTTTTTTGCGGAAGTGAAATGGAGGGGGAAAGGGAGTGAAGGATATGAATGATGATTATCCGTCGCGGAAATGATTGATGGAATGAATGGATTGAATGAGTGGAAGCGGGAATTATTTAAATGACTTGCTTTAACATTATCTTCCCCCCCGCTGGCGAAATTTAAATTTTAATGAGACTGAATAAAAACCCAACACAAATATCAGGTCACAATTATCAATGCAGTTTGATTAGTTGTTAATGTAGTGTTGGATGTGATGGTTTATGTTAAATTTATGTTGACAAAGTAAGAATGATGATAATGATGATATTGATGATAAATGATGATAAAATGGTAGATGTGAATGATGATTATACTAATCATTCATATCTGGTAAAGGACACAACTTCACAAGTGGTCGTTTGAGGACACCTTGTGCAGTCCTGACCGATGCAGAACGGGAAATACCATCTCGTCCTGAATATAATTCGACGATCCTACCTAAACGCCATCGTAACGGGTGAGTAGTCTCGTCCTTGATGATAACGAGTTGATCAAGTTTTGCTGGAGGTGAACCTATGGTCCATTTCAATCGTTGTGTTAAGCTTGTTAGATACTCTGTATGCCACCTAGACCAAAAATCTTGGTGCATTTTCTGTATTAGTTGCCACCGAGTTAATCTATTCATTTTTGTGTCAGAATAGTCTGGTGTAGGCACATTAGTTAAAGGTGCTAGTGTTAGGAAATGTCCGGGAGTTAATGCTGATAAATCTGATGGATCAGAGCTTAAGGCTGATATTGGTCTAGAGTTTAAAACCGACTCTACTTGTGTCAAAAGTGTGTTTAACTCCTCGTAAGTCAAAATTTGAGTGCCTATCACACGATACAAATGCGTTTTTACTGATTTGACGCCTGCCTCCCATAATCCACCCATGTGTGGTGAGGCAGGAATGTTGAAAATGAAGTCAATGCGCTCCGATTCGCATGCAGAACGCATTAAATCAACCAATTGTGAGTGGGCCCCTATGAAATTGGTCCCACAGTCGCTATGAATGGTGTTGCAGCGACCTCGTCTCGCGATGAATCTGCGAAGGCATGCTAGAAAGGCCTCGCTGGATAAGCTGGAACAAAGTTCAAGATGCAGAGCACGCGTGGCAAAACAAACGAACAGACAGAGCCATGCTTTGGTCGTACGTGCACCACGATAACGCTGAAACGATATGTTGAAAGGCCCGGCAAAATCACAGCCGGCTGTCTGGAAAGCTTTCAGCTGAGTGATGCGGGAGCGCGGTAAATCTGCCATTACCGGCTGAAAATTGTGTGGTTTTACACGAAAACAACGATGACAATTTGAAATTACTTGATTTATTGCCCGTCTAGGGGACAAAATCCAAAAATTTTGAAGCAACAGGTAGTGCAATGTTTGCAAACCAGGATGTAAATGATCGTTGTGAGTACACTGGATGATAAGTTGCGTCAAACGATGTTTGCGAGGGAGCAAGGCAGGGTGCTTTGTTTCGTAAGAGAGTTGTGATTGAGAAAGCCTACCCCCCACACGTAAAATGTTGCTGTCATCTAAAAATGCATTGAGCTTTCTGAATGATTTGGGTAAGACACGATTTGATTTTAGAAGTTTGATTTCTTCACTGAATGATTTTTGTTGAACATGTCTAACCAGGATCATGAGGCTATGATGAAGTTCTGGTTCAGTCATGTGACCTGTGCTCTTCTTTTTTCGCATAGCTTCGATGAAACGGTTCACATATGCTAGAATGCGTTGTATTCTTTTCAATGACGAGAACTTGTTCAGTAGACGATCAATTGGATGTGTTTCCTCTATGTTTGACACATTCAAAACGCAGGTACGATTTTCACAATTCACCTCAGGATCTGAATGGTATGTCACGTTTGAACGTTGCGGCTCTTGTGGCCATTGTTCTTGGTCTAAGGCAAGCCACTGCGGGCCTGTCCACCACAGGTCATGATTGATAAGCTCATCGGGTGTGAGCCCACGACTTGCAGCATCTGCAGGGTTGTGTTTTCCTGGGACATGTTTCCAGGTTGCTTCTGGTAGCTTGCGCTGGATGTTGGACACACGGTTGCCAACGAAAGCTTTAAAATTTGTTGAATTTGATTTGATCCATGACAACACTATCATGGAGTCAGTCCACATGTGAAAACTCTCTATGTTTATTAATTTGCTGTAAATGTTGATTATGTGCCGCATGAGGTCTGCGAGTAGTGAGGCACCACATAACTCAAGCCTTGGTAAGGTTCTGCGTTTGGTAGGGGAGACACGTGACCTTGCACTAACTAAAATGGCTTGATGTTGATTTTGATGATTAGTGGACCGGAGATATACAACCGCTGCAAATCCTGCTTCGCTTGCGTCTGAAAATCCATGCAGCTGGTAAGACACAGCGTCATCAGATGTGATACGACGTGGAATCTGAAGCTGAGAGAGATGAGACAGCTGCTGGCTATACTTCGACCAAATTTGGTTGATATCCTCAGGCACGGGCTGGTCCCATGATGAACCCAAAAGCCACAAACGCTGGATCAAATGTTTTGCTAAAAATGTTAAAGGTGTTAGAAGACCAATAGGATCATAGATGCGTGCTAACTCTGATAGCATAGTGCGCTTGGTGCACTCACGATTTATTTGGTTTACCTGATAATTAAAAATGTCATTTTGTGAATTCCAAGCTAGGCCTAGAACCTTCACAAATTGACCATCACTGTCAAATGTTTGATTGATGTTGGGCACCGCTCTATGTTCCTCTGGTATGTTTTGTAGTACAGCTGCATGGTTGCTGGACCACTTTCTGAGCTCGAAACCTCCAGCTGCCATGATGCCAATCAGCTGCTGTTGTAGATTGACTGCTTCTTTGATACTGGGACAGCCCGTGACAGCATCGTCAACGTAAATATCTTTCAACAGCACCTGAGATGCAGCTGGGAAGGAATGATCCTCATCTCGAGCCAATTGATGTAAAACGCGAATTGCTAAAAATGGTGCTGATGACACGCCGAATGTTACACGATCAAGTCTATACTCTTGGATTGGTTGGTTGGGAGAACATCTGAAAAGTATTCGTTGATAATCCTTATGTTCCGGTGCGACTCTTATTTGCCGGTACATTTGGCGAATGTCTGCACAAAAGACGACGGCATGTAGTCGGAAACGCAACAGAACGTTCACAATGTCAGCTTGGAGTTTAGCACCCGTCAGAAGGCTGTCATTTAAGGATACACCTTCTGTGTCCTTCATCGAAGCATCATAGACTACTCGTAGACTTCGATCCGACTTGGTGACAGCATGATGCGCCAGGTAAAATGCTGTTGGTGACCGACACTCCTCTTCCGGAATTTTCTCCATCTGACCACTTGTTAAATATTCCATCACATGTTGATTGTATTGTTCGTGGAATACTGGTTTTACTAAAAGCCGCTTCTCCAGCTGCACAAAACGTCGAAGAGCTATATTATATGCACCCTTAAATGCTGGAGGTGACTGATCACGAAATGGTAGATGGACAATGTATCGTCCATCATTGTCACGCTGATGTGTTGACTGGAAGATCTCCTCACACTGGACTTCTTCCACTGAATGGGATTGTTTGTTATCCCCGCAAGGTATGTTATCCAACTCCCAAAACTTTTGAACAGCAATATCTAAGTTGACATCCATTGACACATGGTTGATTGATAGTGGAGTGGATGTTGATCCTGTTGATAAGGTTTTACCCATTAGGATAAATCCGAAGATTGTGTTGATAGCGGTTGCTGCATGTGGACCACCATCAAGTTTTCCTGGCAAAAGTATTTGAGGGAATATTTCTCCACCAATGAGAATATCCACAGGACGAGAAGCATGATATTTCTCATCTGCCAGTTTCACATTTGAAATATGTTGAAAGTTTTGAATGTTCACAGAATGGGTGGGCATGTCACCACAGATCCTGTCCAACGTCACCGCTTCAGTTGTGAATGAAGGCTCCAGCTTTCCAACAGGTCTGATTTCCAGGAACACTTTGCTTGAAGAGCATGCAGGAACTTGACCGATACCAGACATCGGTGTTTGAGCCTTTTGTTGAGCCAAGCCTAAGCGACGGGCACATGCCTTAGTGATGATTTGACTTTGGCTTCCGGGATCCAGCAAAACGCGAACCTTCTGATAGGAGCCTCTACCGTCCTTAACCTCTACCTCGGCCGTCGCCAGCAGGACAAAATGTTTGTCTGAAGTAACTGATGCAATGTTTGATAAAGTGGTCACAGGTGTTATCACATTTTCATTGGATTCTGACCTAGTTGATGAATGCGTTGAAAGAGGAGCACTTGATTGCTTTTGATACGAAGCAACAGGTTCACTCGTCTCTGTCTTCTTAGTGTAGTGAATGAGGCTGTTGTGACGATTGTGACACACCTTGCATGTATGTGTGGATGTGCAGTTTGCTGTAATATGATTTGCGCGCAGGCAATTGAAGCACAACTTGTTTTGCCTCACCACTTGAGATCTCTCATAGGGAGTTTTTGATAGAAATTTGGAACATGAGTAAAGAGCATGGTTCTCTTTACAAACAACACACATTTGGTTTGATGCTTGAGCCAAGAGCATTGTGGGCTTTGCTTGGTTGTTTGAGTTTACACGTTTATTGTTTTGTTGCCGTGATGATGATGATGATGATGAATTAATGTTCACATTTAGAGAGGAACGCTCAAGAGCATTGCACCTATCCTCCAAAAAGGTTTTAAATTCCTTAAAGGTAGGAAAATCACTAGTTGTGCTTTGAAGCTCAAAAGCTTCCCGAGACGCCTTGTCTAATTTAGTCAGCAATGAATGGAACAGAACAAAGTCCCACTGGGATATTGGTAAACCCAATGACTCGAGCATTGCTAAGTTTTCACTATATATGTTTAGCATATCCCTAAGGTTCTGCGCAGAACCGGAGGGCATTGACTTCACATTGTTTATTTGTTCCCAGCATAAGAATGCCAAATAACGTTTGTTGTTGTAGCGAGTCACTAACGCATTGTAAGCACTTGTATAATTGGCTTCTGATACCGGGAAAGCACGAATGATGTTTATCGGATCTCCAGAGAGTGTTGTAATCAGGTATTGAAACTTCTCTACATTTGTCAAGTCGGTCCGCTGATGTACAAGTGTGTTGAAAAGGTCGATGAACCCTGGGAAATCTTTAAATTGACCAGTAAAGCTTGGTAGTTTCATTGGTGGTAGTTTGGTTTTAGTAGCCAATTCGCGCGGTTGACTCGAAGAAGTAGACATTACTGTTGCTGGTAGATATTTGCGTTTAGCCTCTAAGACTTCTGAGTACATGTCGTCGGCCTGCTCTAAATATGTGCACTGACTCACTTGTGCTTCTTTTTCGTCCACACCGGCTTTATGTAACTCGGCTGCTAAATTAATTAGAGCTTCGTTAAAACTATCCATGATTTGATCCAAACGCGAGCACCATGTTTCTAGACGTGTTGTTTGATTTGGATTTGCCGCGCAACCTCTCGCACATTGTACGGCATCACGAAGGCGTTTAAACGCCATGTTTCTCTTCGTTTCATAATGAGATATCAAAGATTGACTCATTATTAATGCTTGTTATTGTTTATGATAACACTTGTTATCACAAATTCACAATTTTGAATGATAACAGATGTTTTGATTGAAATGTCAACTTCAACTTCAAAGCTAACCACACTCTTGATTGTCAAGTACAATTTTCGTTCGTCACTCAGTTAAAAAAAAAAAAAAAAAAAACACTTGTCAGTAAATAATAAAAACGTCAATGTAAGTGTCAACTTTTGACGTAATTTAAAAAGTTAGGAATATTATTTTCCTGTGAATAAGTCACAGGAATGAACACGTTCTCTGAAACCAAATGAATGAATGAAAAAGTTTTTAAATTTGAATGACGAGCGAACTTTAACGTTGATACCTACTTGAATGAATTACTAAGTACAAAAGTTCACGTAATAATTTTTGGTAGGTATTGTATGTTTTAATATTAAATTATGTTTATTGGACACGAATAGTTTTATGTAAATCCTAATGTTATATGCTACACTGGATTTAGACACAAAAATAATGTTATAATGATGTTTTGAGCGTCGTATGTTACGCTTAAAACCACGATTGAAATGTTGAAATATGGCGGACTAGGTATGTACGTTTAGCCGAACCAACACTAAAATGTTTTTACTTTTTAACACTGACTTCCACAGAATTAAGCTACTCGCTCGCGGATGGCGCTTGATCTCGAATGAAAAATGATGGTACCTACGTATGTTGGATACTTAAGGCACGAATGATTATGATGAAATAATATTATCAATAATTTTGATGAAAATTAAAAACCCGCCATGTTGTATACGAGTGAAAGGTTATAAAACTGCGTTGATGAATGTGCACTGATAAATGTATGAAAATCCGATCGATTAGGACCAAAATGTTACATGTTTCTTGATATCCGTGAAAATCGAAATATAGCAAGTGGACTGTATCTAGTTTGATGGAAATGTATGAAGGAAGGATGGACTTACCGGTGTCGGGTTTGGAAATACCGTGTGATGTCCGGGGGCCCCCCTTGATGTCTCCGTGCCCGTATGACCACGGTTGACCACACACAATGGTATTTTGTTGGTTTAGGCACACTGCACAGCTTAATTTTGTATTATTTGAGGAGCGCGTCTTATGTCCGTGCATGAGCAATGGCGGTTTTTTGCGGAAGTGAAATGGAGGGGGAAAGGGAGTGAAGGATATGAATGATGATTATCCGTCGCGGAAATGAGTGATGGAATGAATGGATTGAATGAGTGGAAGCGGGAATTATTTAAATGACTTGCTTTAACACTTCGCTCTACGTCTTTTTCTAGACGAAATGACAATAGAAAGCCAATGCGAAGTTAGTATAAAGTGGTCGCCGGACCCTTAAACTCTGGGTAGTACCGCGGGGCGCAGCTAGTACATAGTTGCTTACATATAGGTCAAACACGAAACCCTCCTTTTTTAACCTCGCCGCAGTCGGGTAATAAAGATAAGGTCAACATTTTGAATCCCAAATCTTAGATTCGGATCAAGGCTCGAATACTTCGTAATCATGAAACATTTATCATTTATAAAGAAATCTTTACGGGAAGGAAAAACGCTCAATAATTGAACACCTGAGGTCATCATCATCAGCAGCTTATGAATCCTATTTCTATACTAATAATTTATTATTTATATTGGGGGCTGAGCTACCCACGTCCGTAGGAGTGTACTCTATTCTGATTTCCTACACGTGGTCCCCGGGTAGTGCTAACCGGGTAGCAAACTCTGGTGGGAGGCTTCGGCCGTGGCTAGTTACCACCCACCGGACCAAGCCATGCCGTGAAATGACCTAGTCGTGTTTCGGGATGTAGTCTGGTGTAACCGTTCCGAAGACGGGTCTGAGCAGTAGCGCACTTGTAGCGCTTCACTCAACTGCCGTCTTTGTGCTTGTTCACTCTGCAAAACTTTAGGACTGGAGTGAATGAGTGCCTTGTGGGTCGTCGTGCTCTAGCTTGGACCATAATGTCGCTTGACATCAGGCGAGTTGGTGGTCAAACGCCGACCTACTACATAAAAAATAACAACAATAATAACACTAGTGGCTCTGTGAGCTACAGACTTCGCAGCCGACGTCTGTCCACCTCTACAGGTCGCATTCCTCTAACGATTCTCGTGAAATTTTGTGATCAGATTCAATAGTTAAACAGATTTTTTGCCGAGTTAGTTAATGGAAAATTTTCAAAATTAATTATCAAACCTGCTCACAAAATTTTAGGAGAATCGGTTAAGAAATGCGATTTGTAGAGGTAGACAGATCCGGACAGAAATCCAGACAGAATTCGGAAATACTAAAGCATTTTTATTTGCTGAAGCTAGCTGATGCATAGACTCTTCGCTCACTAACGCTCGCTCACACACTCCATATACACAAACATACATGAGTGTGTTATATGTTACTAGCTGCGCCCTGCGGTTTCACCCGAAGTTTAAAAGTATCCTATGTGCTATTCTAGACTATAATCTATCTCTGTGCCTAATTTCATCCAGATCTGTTCAGCCGTTCTGTCGTGAAAGAGTAACAAACATCCATCCATCCACTCTTACAAACTTTCGCATTTATAATATACTAGCTGCGCCCCGCGGTTTCACCCGCGGTTACAAAGTATCCTATGTGCTATTCTAGGCTATAATCTATCTCTGTGCCAAATTTCATCCAGATCTGTTGAGCCGTTCTGGCGTGAAAGAGTAACAAACATCTATACATACAAACTTTCGTTTATAATATTAGTAGGAAGTGGGACTATCTCTGTGCCAAATTTCATCCAGATCTGTTCAGCCGTTCTGGCGTGAAAGAAAAATAAACATCCATCCATCCATTCTTAAAAACTTTCGCTTAAGTGGGAAGTAGGAAGTAGGATAGTAGGATTTGTGTGTGACACTCTGGATACAAAGACGAATCTTACGGCATCTGGCAGGCACGTCACGAACAGACAAACATGCACACCCACATACATCCGAAAAACGTTACCCACCTTCTAAACAGTCGGTTAAAAGAGGTTTCCCAACGGCTTGTTTAACTTGGCAAGTTTTTATACAAATAAAGTTAGAAAGCTATTTAATTTCCACGAAAATCCGGTGAAAATTCATAAACTTATAGCGTGAAATTGTAAGGACTGGGAGAATTAACTATTCTAAGAATTCTAATGGTAGCGGCTCAGTGTTGCTAATAATTTGTATTGTGTACATTGCGTCGCACCATTGATTGTGAAATTAATCGCACGATACTTTCGTAGCCACGTGATCCTTTTTAAAAGTCACATACCTACTTAAAAGTACAGTAGGTACTAAGTACTAAGTAGGTACCTCTGCTTAGTTGAGGCTGGTTTTTGGCTAAAACAAGTATGAATTAAAAATTTAAAAAAAACCCGAAATCGATTTTTATCAACACCAAATATCATCAAACATAGCTAAGAACACTCCCGACTAATTAACGTTTCAAACAAAAAAAAAAACAAAATCAAAATCGGTTCATCCGTTTGGGAGCTACGATGCCACAAACAGACACGTCAAACTTATAACACCCCGTCGTTTTTGCGTGGGAGGTTAAATATATTTTTCCTATTACGTCCTGGTTTTAAGTTACATTTCTTACTTGTGTTTTTCGCTGCTTTTTTTTCCAACGATACTATACACACGCATATTTCAGATGTGGAGACGTTATGATGTGACATTGTTAACCGAGATTTTGTTAAATAGCACCAATTTAGAAGTAGGTACTAATTATATTGAGACATTGTCAATTTGAAATTTATTAAATAAACCGACTTAACTTTTTGTCATAGAATACTGCCTATTCTATGTCTATGCTTTTTGTGTTGCTGGTTCGTCACATCACACGCCTTAGCGTTGCTATTTGTGTGAAAAATATAGGGCTGTAAATAAATGTTCTGAATACCGCCTCTAAATATTTAGCTCAATGCAAAAACTACATAAGTGTTGCTAGTTTAAAATAAATCGACTTGTTTAGACTGTTCGGGAGAAAATATGCATGCGCCGCTGAAAGATGGGTAAATAATTACAAAGATAGGTAAATAATTATAAACATACTTGTATTATTGGATGGGAGCGCGGAGAGAAGTGGATTTATGGGTATAGTGGGCGGAACATATGGCAGCACACGAGGAATATTTTTTTTATAACTGCTATGTATGTATAACTGGAGCCCGGTATGGCGACAGGCTCGCGTCACATTTGCGACTGAATATCGTTCGTTAGTGTGGGTGCTGTAATACACCTCTGCTAGCCTTCGGTGTAAAGGCGTGACGTAGTGATATGAAAGAGACGACTTAGGCCCGTATGCTAAAACGACGCTGTCTTGAATCTCGAATTAAAACTGGTTTTACCATACATAAAAACAGTTTTCAATCGAGAATCATGAATAAGCGTCGATTTTGAAAACGGCCTTAAGGGTCATGAACGCCGCCAGGATTACTTTCAGGAAGGTGCTAAAACATCTATTAAGAGGGCCGCGACGTTCTGAAATTTCCATTTAAACGCGCTACTCAAATTTCTTGAAAACCGTTTGTCAGATTATGATGAAATTTAGCATGTATAATTAAATTAACAATATCTTCGCCCCTATGTTCTTGGTTTTTTTTAAAAGTTCTCAAGCGAAAGTAAAGCTATGAAAAAAATATCCGCATTTTACGGGGTCACTTTTGACTGATTTATTCAATAGGTAGACAAAGCAAATCAAAAATTCCATTACATAGGGAGGTTGTCTACATCATTAGCTGTTAAATGAATCACTAATACAAGGGAAATTCTTATGAATGAATGAATGAAATTCTTATGAATGAATGATTACAGTAGTGCAAAAGTCATAAAAAAAATTGAAATTGCACTTTGTCACTCTGTAGGTAAGTTTAGAGGCTCGTCAGTATCATTACTCGCGCTTACATTTGGGACTGAATATCGTCCGGCGAAGTATGAGTTGTTATATTACACCCCTGCCAGCCCCTCGGGGGGAAAGGCGTGACGATATGTATGTATAATAACCTACATTTTACCGATTTTGGTATTGGCTAAACATGTCTGTTCCTAATATTGTTTCTGATCAATATATTAAATATTTTTATAGCTAGGTAACAGTACCAAACATACTTGACTAACAAGTCTAATCTACAAGACTAATCTAAGCGCCTAGCGGTAATCTCCTGCCATGTTCCTACCCGGGAGGTGCGTCGGCCAAACGTGCGGATTGACACCCCCCTGCCCAAACTAATCAAAGCTTAAAGCTTGTACTCTGGTTCCCAGAGACCGATATAGGGTCAACTGGTCTGTGGGGCAATTGCGTCTTTCGAGAATTATTGACAAACCCTTCACTAATTAGGCAACTAACGCCATCTAGTACAGATTATTGTAACTGAAGATAGAAAAAATACGTAGGTGACGCCACACATTGCAATAGGGGCGAGGAAATCCGCCATTAAAAAAAAAACGGATTACCTCGCCCTGAGCAACCCGCCCTGGCTTCGCACTGTACATATCGTCAAGCCTTTACCCCGAAAGGGCTGGCAGAGGTGTAATACAACACCCAGACTTCACTGGACGATATTCAATGTGATAGGGGCGAGCCTGTCGCCATACACCGGGGTCGAGTCATGTCATGTAGCAGATGACATACAATTCGCACATATTTTCACACAATGAACAAATTGGTGCGTGCCGTCGGCTGGGTTCGAACTCGCTACCTCTGGCTTGAGAGGCCGTTCTTCTCCCAACTAGGCTGCCATCGCTTTGTAGCCTATTCAATAAAATATGCATGATCAAAATCATTGCCAATCATTGATGACATCGCGTAGCTAAAATTTAGAAAAAAAAACAATCGAGTTGTGAACCTCCTTGTTTAAAGTCGGTTTATTTAATTTTTTAATTGGAATTCCTCGTTTTATTGGTGAAACGGATTGGTACGTAATTATGGCATCGACTCACCGCGGCAGAAAGTGCAAGGAATTTTGTTTTCATAACATCTCGGTATGCTGTGTGTTTGGATCGGTCCAGCGCTGGCAGAACTTTGTTTTGGGAGCGAATACTTATCCACTAGCTGCGCCCTGCGGTGTTACTCGCGTAAAGTACACTATGTGCTTTTTTAGACTATAATCTATCTCTGTGCCAAATTTCATACTGATAAAGAAGCACTATTTCCCTTGGTCATCGCATCACGCGTGAACAGATGGAACATTTTCGCTATTTTTTGTTTGTTGTGTTTATTATTGCCAGGAGAAGGATCTTATGAAAGAAAAAATTAAGATATTAGCACGAAAAAAATAACCAGTTTTTCTTTCCATGCAGATTTCGTGGTGGCCAGTGCAATTATTTTGAAAATGAGGTTGGCGTTCTGACATGAAATAAGTTGTTATTGCTGTTAGTGTCCGCTTTTGTATTCCTCTTCATACTGATTAAAAAGCCGACCAAACCGATAAGATACAAAGTCTGTAGTCTGCGGCGATTCTTATTGTTATTTTATCTCAATATAATCAACTCTTTGAAAGTGGCTTAGTGATATCAATTTTCGCCTAATCACTCAGATCCAGTCCAATTTTCCACGGACACAAAAGTTGTCCGATTTTGTACAAAAGCATTCCAATTATGTTTGAATTAATAAGGCACCTATATTATTTATCAGAACTGCGTTGACCTTTGTTCAGTTGGGAGACAGTTATTATGTTAATAAGTATTCGTGCTATTGTTTCCACACATTGGTTAACATTTGTGACAGATATCTGCCATTTGGGCAGATTTGCCTTTTAAATGTCCGCGGCGGCAGATTTATGTTGAATTTCTAAAACGTGTCAGTTTTTGGTATAGATGTTATTGTGTGTATTTAATAAGATCTTTAACTTCAATTAGATAATAGTTTAAAATAACTAGTTGCACCCCGCGGTCTCATAGCCTAAGAGCCCACGACGGCCAGACCTTCGTTATTGAATAAAAGCTGAAAGTTCTTCTGTACATGTCCCCTATAGAGCTAAGAACGACCAGGGACTATAGAGGTAGGGTAGTGGTTACTTGGGCAGGTACGAGGTAGTAAAGGTGTATAAAATAGTACCTTAAATTCGTTATAGTACAAAGCTCAATTTTTTTATATTTTATTAGGGATGACTTTAGAAATCTTGTCATTCATTGCCGGACACTTATGACAGTTGTACCCCCTGCCAGACACCCCTAAATTTTAATAAATTATAATTATACTTTCGTTACAGTATAAAAGCTAAATTTTATATATGTTACTTGGCGAACTATGAAAAAATGTTACCTCAAAATCCGGACAGTTTTAATGGTTTTTACACCTTGCCAGACACATTGAAAGTCCGCTCTAGGTGCGAGTGCGAGCGCTTAGTCGATTGCGATTTTTAAAGATATCCAATAAAAAATAAAAAATACGTTCATAGCCATATTATACAAAGTAAAAAATGTAATTTTATCATTGTGATGTACAAAAAATGTAAAAAAAAAAATTCGTTGTCTGGCCGTCGTGGGCTCTTGCTCTATCTCGGAAACCGTTAATATTTTCGGTGTGAAAGATCCAGTATGTCATATCTGTACATCTGACAACGTAATGCAAAATGATCGGTTGAGTAGTTAAGACGTGAAAGAGTAACAAACAAACGAATACACAAACAAACTCACTTTTATATTTTAATGCGAAAGTCATTATTGACTTTCGCATTAAAATATTTAAAAAAAAATAGGATCCAAACCAATTGGATTGGGATAATTAGAATTAGGATTATGTGGTTTTATAATACGTTAGTAATTGATTTCACTTGCCAAACTGACTCTTTGACTGAAATTAAATTGGCTGATATTGATGTCCATTCGTGATCCGGATTGTGACAGTAATCGAGTGCGAGCGGCAACGCTTATCTTGCTAATATGTAGGTGAGAGAAGGATAGCAGGGCAGAATGTGTAATTATAAGATGGTCCCATCGTTTCCAGTTCTGCAAATATTTGATCATCCAAATTCTAACGACGCAATTGGACAGCTGTGTCTGACTTGAACTCTCACACCTGGTTTGGTAGAAGTTAAGTATTCATTGTTATGGACTTGCAAATTCATCCTAGTTTTATGCTTCGGGTATGGTCGCTCTTCACAAATGGCTGATCCTGAATTGAGGGTTAAATCATCGATAATCGATGATAATATATTATACTAGCTGTTAACCGCAACTTCGTTCGCGTTTAGACAGTAAATAGGACCCAAAAACCTTCCTCGTCATAAAACTATATGATAGTCTAATTTTAACTAGATCTGTTCAGCCGTGAAAAGCCTACAAACAAACAGACAGACAGACAGAGTTATTTTCGATTTAAAATAAGTAAGAATTATCGTTGGTGGACCCAGATTCTTTTAGATGACTTGTATTTCTTTCTTTGTAGTGCTCCTTCGCTTGACGTCTTTAAGAGTCGTGTCAAGGCTCACTATCTTTCAAAACAATAGCCGTTTTGAAAGATAGTAAGATACTCGTATGTATGTCACAAAAGTCGCACTATGTATTTATTTATATATTAGTGACATTTATTTTTAAACATTTTTAAAGTATTTATATTATATTTATTTCGTCTACTTATTAGTATTTATTTTGTGTATTTTTATTATTTTTATCTTATTATTTTTTACGTCTTGTAAAATTATGTATTAGATTATTACTATTGTATTAGTATTAGAATTTTCAAGGCCTCAACTTTTATAAATGTTCCTGTCCATTCAGGTTGCCTGGAAGAGATCGCTTTGAGCGATAAGGCCGTCCATTAAAAACTTAGTTAAGCCTTATTTAAGTACTATTGTAATTATTTTATGTTTTTAATAAAGAGTTGTTGTTGTTGTTGTTGTATTTGTTTGACAGCTCAAACTGTCACTTTCCTAAAAATCGGATTTCAACTGTAGGTCACAACTTCCTTTCCAGCGTCCTGCTCCACTCGACCGATGTAAACGCGCCAATGACTGTTCCCTCTATTTTCATCTTGCTATTTGGACGAAACAGCGAATTCGGAGGAAAGACATTCGATCTATTAAGGTGAACAATCTAAAAAGGTAAACTATACGGGTTATGGCAGTCCAACCAACTTACTTAAAGACTTAAATGGCGGCGCCATCATCGCATTTTCACAATACAACTACCAGCTAACCATTCAACAGTGTTAGTTCACTCATTTGGACAGTGTAAGTGGTTAATTGGTCGAATCGTACTCTGTTTAAGCTCAGCGCGGCCAGAGCTTTTTTGTTGAAAGTAGCGCCTGGAATTAATTTAATTTTATGTTTTATAATTTATGGGTTAAGGTGTTGGACCAGCATCATTATCATCATCGTTTTTGGCTTAGTAATATCTACTGGTTCGTTAACAAATTCGTTCGTTATTCAAACATTAGGAAATTAATGCTACTTTTCGTGTTCTCTACATAGGACTTAAAGTTTCAGTAAAGTATCATGACTTTACTGAAATGGGAAAAGGGAAGGGATTCAGGAATTTTGTAAAATGGTTCACTAAAGGTAAACTTATTTTTTTACGTAATGATTCGCGTTGCATTCAACAGAATTCAAATTTACTATCCCTCTTTGTATTTAATTGTACGAAAACTAATATTAATTCTTAAACTCTACGTTAGCCATTTCCGTTCCGAATTACAACCATAGTAGATTTAATATTCTATAACTGCACATATTTGTAAGATTTTAATGTTACGGCTTTTTCAATATTGACTTGTAAAAAAACTGCACAGTTTTTAAAAAGAACCTCAAAATGTAGTCCTGGCCTTATTCTCTAGATTGATCTGTATGGCGACAGGCTCGCTCCCTGTCACATTTGGGACTGAATAACGTCCGGCGAAGTGTGGGTAATGTATTACACCTCTGCCAGCCCCCTCGGGGGAAAGGCGTGACGATATGTTATGTTATGTTACTGAGTCAAAGGAAAACGAAAAAAGTCTTCGTTAACTATCAAAACTTGTGGTAAGCCTTGTACCGCTATAAATGAGTACGCGCCCTAACTGAAGCGTAAAGGAACGCGGGGGTAAGGCGTCAAAGGTGAGCGAGGTGGGAGTGGACGGCCGGGCCTGTCGCGCGCTCGTACATCGCTCCATTCTTAGTTATTTTTCTTCCGTCAGAAGGTGGAGGTAGCACGTAGAAATAGATGGTAGAGGTAGAAGGTAGAGGTGGCGTAAACGACACTGTAGGTACCGCGTGGGCGAGGACTCATTTAGCGGTACCAACTTCGATCAGATGCGTAGTTGTCGTGTCACAAATCAGCCTCATAGTGGCACCGGTACGACACTTATATTTGTTTTATGTATGTTAACATATGGCAGAGGTGTAATACAACACACACCTTTCAGTCAGATATTCAGTCCCAAATGTGACAGGGGGCGAGCCTGTCGCCATACACCGGGCTCCAGTCATGTAGCAGATGACATACAATACGCATATAATTGTGTTCGCACAATGAACAAATTGGTGCGTGCCGTCGGCTGGGTTTATGTTTGTTAAAACTTTGTTTAAGTATGTTAATCAACAATCTATTAAAAATAATCAAAAACATAATAATATATATAACTTCATTTGAATCTAAGTCATAAGTATTTCGCAAAAGCGGTGATGACATTTGCTAAAGTGTTTTAGCACATTTAGGCGTCGTGACACCGACGCGATCACAGAGCAATTAACAGCGAAACAAGGCTTACACTTGATTTACGCCTTGTTTTAAAGCTGCCATTTTGCATATTGAGACTATGGACATCTGATCGATGGGTACCAGTACCACTATAGCTACATTGTCACAGCTTAGCAAGTATGTACGTAAGTGTGTGTATGTATGCAAGTGGTATGAATTTCAGGCGGACAACGCTTTCGCTTCCAGCCGGCTCTGGTCCATGTGCGTTCACCCTATTACGCCTGGCTGGCCTCTGGCTCAGATATTTTATACAGGGTGTTACCTTATCATTTTAGTAGCTACTAAGCAATGCCTGCGTTTTTTTTGTACCGCTCTAGGTAAAAAAAAAAACGCATTATATTATATTGCTTATTATTATTTTATTGCTCCTGCAATAAAATAAAATTTTGAAGTAAGTGTAATTTTGATGTGCGCAAGTTTTTATTCTAAGATTTGTTTGTTAGGGTAGAGCTTAAAACCGGCCAAGTGCGAGTTCGAGTCGCGCAAGAAGGGTTCCGTACTAAGTATTATCTATACAAACGGCAAAAACGCGTTTGTTGTAAGGGATTGGGAGCCTCCTTAAGTATTTATTTTATTCTGTGTTTTGTTGTTTAAGCGGCACCAGAAATAAATAAATAAATTTTCGGGACAAATGAACACTCGGTCGCCTGACCCCAAACTAAGCAAAGCTTGTACTATGGCTACCAGAGACTGATATAAAAACATATATATTTTTAAATACATACCTACTTAAATAGATATTAACACCCAGACATAGAGCAAACACAAACGTTTATCACATGAATGTTTGCCCTAGGTGGGAATCGAAGCCACGCCCCCAAGCTCAAAAGGCAGGTTCACTGCCAACTGAGCCACCGAGGCAGTCACCGAGTGAAATACATCATAAATGAAAAAGTCAACTGTCTAACTACCGTGATAGTTAGACAGTTGACTCCATGAGGTACAGCCTGGTGACAGACGGGATATTTAAGGGGAATCCCTTAAATAATAATTAAAGATTTATGTTAACAAAAGTCACGGTCCCCGGAGTCCGTGGAGTGTAATATTTAATTTAAAAAAATAACCCTAAAAATGAAACAAAGACTAGTAGACTAGACAACGAGTAAGCAGATTACGCAATAAACACACAAAATATGAATGAACACATTGAACACAGTTCACAATGAGCCATTGTTATTCAAAATTTTCCTCAACAAAAAAAGAATTTACAAACATTTGAGCCAACACCCTGTATAACCCTGCCACTGCTTCATATTCAGAAAGCTGGAAAAATCGAGAACTCATCCATATTGTAATAGTGTAAGGGAAGTGTGACAAAGGTCATCGGTTCCACAGAGCAATAACAAAGAAGAGAACATAAGTTTATTATTTTTCTTTAGCACACACCACCGTCCATGCTTAATCATAATGTTTTTATTCCATCCAAACGTTGTCTGGAAGAGATCGCTCTTAAGCGATAAGACCGCCCATTGCACCTTTAGTTTAGATTTATTTGTATTTGGTGTCAATAAAGAGTTTTTGTATTGTATAAGTTCCTAAGCATCCCTATCATTTTCTTGCCCTCCTCTCACTCACATGTGGTCGGTAAAGTGTGTACGTTTCCTCCAATCGTCTGTATCATTTTTCATGTCTGAAACCACTCCCTTCTAGAGAGAACATTCCGTTCTGCATCTTGCATGCCGTACAGCCAAGTTTTCTTTTACTTTTGTTTTTGGTGTCGCTTGATCCGTTTTTTTTGTCCTGTCTGGACATAGGCTACAGAGCTACAGACAGTCACATAGGGTTTCTTTCTTTTAAATAATATACTATTTTTTTTTGATTTATGCGGCAGAGAGTGGAGTGAAAACCCTCTCTACGAAAGTGGGCAGGCGTATTTTACCATGGTAAATCACATACAATTCAACGCAAAATTTTTGATGAAAAGTGCATTGCCTAGGATGCTGGCAATGTTGACGTGAGAAATAAATAAAAGCATAAGTCACTGCTTCATAAGTCATAACCTATTACTGTCTAGCTAGATTTCTCTGTGTTTTAACATGTCTATCTAGATGTACACGTTGCATTTACATGCCATCTCTCCTTTGTTTGGTATCTGTGGTTGAATCCAGCTGGACTCGATTATTCCATTCATTTTACTTGTTTATGAATCGATTTATTATTCGATGTTAAAGATGAGTTCAGTGTAGCGACCTTATGGGAGTGTAGGTCTTATTGTGACACGGCGTGAAAATAAGTTATTTTTCGTTGAGAAATTTACTTAACAGTAAAACGCAGATTGTCCGGATCGCCAATTATTATCCGAATGGATTTCCGACGTCGTATTATTCGATGTTCCGAAGACGGGTCTGAGCAGTAGCGCACTTGTAGCGCCTCACTCAACTGCCGTCTTTGTACTTCTTCACTCTACAGAACTTCAAGGCTAGATTGAATAAGTACCTTATAGGTCGTCGTGCTCCATCTGAGACCACAACGCCGCTTAACATCAGGCGAGTTGGTGGTCAAACGCCGACCTACTCTACATAAAAAACAAAAAAAAAATGGGTCCTAAGCGCACTAAAAAAACAAATAATTTCTGTTTTGTTTTGTTCAAGTTGGAACTCGTTGGAGGCAAGACACTACATGTGTGAATTTTTATACGTACTTTGTATCTTGTTAAGGCCTGATGGGGTTGCAACTAACTCTGATCGAAATGTTCAAGTGAACGTTATTGTAGAACTGTGTTTGTTAAACTTTATAAAGTTTATTCTATGTGTGACTGTTCGCTTTTCTTTATTACCAGTCTATGTCCGATTGTCCGAATTTTCGATTATCCGAATCGACCCCGGTCCCAATTAATTCGGATAATCGGCGTTCTACTACCTATTTTTCGGATTTCATTTATTTTACTATGCTTTAAAAGCTTGTCATAGTCTTGTCTATGTCTAGTCTTGTCTATGACAAGCTCTTAAAGCATATAGTTAAGGACACCTGACTAATGATTATGATAAAATTAGTAGTAGAGCTGTGAGCTGCGGCGCCATTCACATTCATTCAGGAACGTTTCCAATCGGATCCCACAAATTTCAAACTCAAATTGTTTCAGTCTCTTTACTTTTATAATTGTTGGAATAGGGAATTGAGTATAAATGCGATCGGCAGGATGATTCACGTTTAAACACCTATGAAAAAGGCCTGAGATTCGAATAAAATAAGTTAAAAACAAATGAAAAACAAAATGACATACAAACGAACAAACGATACAAAATACTAATTTGTCACAGAAGCCTTTAAGTTTTCGCTCCGCTCAGTCAACAAGCATCAATAGTTGCACATTATCGTTACCTCTCCTACCTAAAGAGCCTACAAACGGATCGGACACCCACAAAACGCAAAAAAAAAACAAGAAAAACTCATCACCTTAAAAAAAGATAAATTTATTGTTAAGGTGACTCGGTGCAAAGACCGACAAAGACAGTATAATTTAGTACCATTTTAAAAGGTATAAAAAAAACTTGGGACGCTCTAGATAGTATTTCTGAACGGAGAGCGTTTCCACTGCGCATAGCAACAAAGAAATGACGGAACGGCTTTTTATTACTGTTTTTTATTATGTAAAGGGTTCGCTAGTTAACTTTTTTTTTTAAATGCTATAAAAAAACTACTGAATATTTTCTCAAATTGCTTTTTTTATTTGAAAGTACAATCCTTCCGGTTAATAATGAAAAATAATTTCATTCAAACGGCTGCCTCGGCTGGCCATGCAGTAGCCTACACGATCGGTCCAATTTTTAAGCACATTATCGATTGTGTGCAGCTGTATTTCACCAATGACTTCACGAATATTGTCCTTTAAACCTATAAACCTATTAACCTTTAACCTATTATTAACCTATTATAACCTTATTAACCGGAAGGATTGTACTTTCAAATAAACTTAAAAAATCTTACTTATAAGTTTATATCCTTACCAATTATAAAATCGAAAATACTCTGTCTGTCTGTCTGTTTGTAGGCTTTTCACTGCTAAACGACTGAACGTATCTTGATGAAATTTGATAAATAGTTGCAGTATATCACAAGGAAGGGTTTTGGATACTCTTTTTCTGAATGAATAAATCTTCTTGTCATGAAATTCTGTAAATTAATAAAAAATATCGCGTCGCTTACCAAATGCGTCAGACAACATCACAGAAAATCAGCCAGTATTTTTAATGTTGGTCTCTGATCTCTTTGGTAACGGATTTTTATTCATAATTTAATAATTAGTTACAGTAGGTATATCACGAGGAGGGTTTACGGATACTATTTTCTGAATAAACGCGAACGAAGTTGCAGGCAACAGCTACACAATAACATAAATTAAATTTAAAGGCTATGTAAAGGTGATGACACATGCGACCATCTATAAGTCGTACCTATGTGTAATTTTTTAGTAAGTTTTGATTAATTAGCTTCCTAATCAGCGCCGGTCTTAACCGTCGGTCAGGGTAGAGCGAGATCGTCTTCAGAACCCTAGACAAGCTAGTTTTAGCTACTCGACAGATTTTATTAATTTACTTGTGATAGTCTCCGCGTGATTGCGCCACGTCAGACTTGCGCTTCTAAAAAGAGATCAGAATTTTTTATTTTACCTTTGTTTTTTCCCGTTCTGGCGCTTCTCACTATTCGGCCTCAGAACGGTCCAGTCGCTCTACCCTAGGGAAGGCGCTGCTGATCATATTTAGCAATCAAACTTAGATCGTTACTTACCTGCCTAGCCTAGTCATTTATGGATTCGGGTTGTTACAAATATTCAAATTCAAAATCATATATTTGCAGAGATATAGGTACATACAGTATCGTTGATCAAAAATAAGAGTCTCATTGTATTCAATCCCGGAGCGTGCAAAAGTAAGGAAATAATATTTAGGTTATTAAATTTAAATGGTCATAAAATATCATGTCATTGTTAGAATGTACATCTTTGAAAACAATTAATTAGATTAAATTAAAAACAATATTTTGTCGCATGGAGAATAGATACTAATAAAACACTAAATAAAACTAATCTAATCGATTAACACGGATTTGCTCTGATAGAGGAGTTGGGCAAAAAAGGTTTTGGGTTATGATAATATCATGTCTATCAGAATTGCGTTTCGTTTCACGTATTTTCAGATTTTATTTTTTATCGTTATTAATTCAAGACACATTTTTTTTCAGCTGAAAGTTAGTTTTTTTGTCAAATGGTCTCCTATTGTAAGGATGACCTGAGCATCAGTCAGTCAGCTTATTAAATGTTGTACTCGTATTAGACGGCTGACTGGCTGACTGGCTGACTGGCTGACTGGCTGACGGCTTAGACTGGCTGAATATCAGTCAGAAATCTAGTTGAACGCACCGTTTAGTAAAAAGGTTAGGCTGCTAATTGAACGGCTAATTCACCTAGCTGGCTGTGACTTTCGCATAATATATACTCTGGACCCTAGATTTCGCGTTGACATGCAGTCAGGGTGACGCAATAAGCTGTGTAACGAAAAAAAACCCGTTGAAAAAGTATTAAAAAATGAAATGAAAAAATGAATGAAATAAAATAAATAAATTACCTAATCAATGTTGTAAATACAGCTGTTAACAATGTTGGTAATTCCAACATTGGACAACAATTCCATCGTGGAATTAAAAGGCTCACGTCAGACAACGGGAATCACGTCAGATCATGTAATTATAAGACTCACGTCAGACAACGGACACGTTTATAGTTTACGTGACACACCGCATGGTACAGACTGACGGACGACCCAACAATTAGTGCACTTAGCACCATTTGCAGCAGATCTCTAATGCACCTATTTAAGGTCGAAAATGCATTGACCCTGCACTCAGTTTTGTGTCGGGGTTTTTCCAAATTTTATGGTCAGTTTAGGATTTTTTTGAGAGATGTGTAAATAGATTGTGTACTTAGTGATGATAGGAAAGATCCTACTAATATTATAAACGCGAAACTTTGTAAGAATGGATGGATGGATGGATGTTTGTTACTCTTTCACGCCAGAACGGCTAAACATACATATGTATCTGGATAAAATTTGGCACAGAGATAGATAATAGTCTAGAATAGCACATAGAATACTTTTTAACCGCGGGTGAAACCGCGGGGCGCAGCTAGTAAGTTTAATATGATAGGCGAGTTCTAGGCAGAAATGCTGGGTTAGACAGAAAGACACTTCTGCCAAGTAGCCACTGGTACAATAGATATTACCTAGTTGTAAGCAAAAATTTGTGAGACAGTAATTTATTTATTTTTTTGGAAAAAATAATGCGTCTCAGTTTCTTGCCTGTTCTTCTGAGTAGAGGCTCTTTTTCCGAACAAGGCGGTCGAGTCTATTATAAAATTTGGACGTTCATAAGTGTATCTTTGATACCCAAATTGAATAAAAACATTTTGACTTTGACTTTGAAAGGGTATGCTAAGCCTGGATAAAGTTAGGGGTGAATCGCTCTATTTCTTCAGGTTCAAGCAAGCGTGCTCTACCGTAGATCATATTTACTGAAGTCAAAGAATAAAAACATACCATAACAGAGGCCTTATAAGGCTTATAATTAAAAAAACGATTATCTACTTACTTACTATTGTAATATTTCTAACTATCTGCGCCCACGGTTTCAACTGCGGTTAAAAAGTATCCTTTGTGCTATTCTAGACTATAATCTATCTCTGTGCCAAATTTCATCGGGATCTGTTCAGCCGTTCTGGCGTGAAAGAGTAACAAGCATCCATCCATCCATTCTTACAAACTTTCGCGTTAATTATTATTAGTAGGATAATCCTAAAATTGCGTTAATAAGGATACAATTCATAAAAATCTATATATAGAAAGGAGTTGTGGGGTGCACAAAAATTTGTTAGTAACGGTAGAATAAACCCCTTTCGCGTCAGCATACGCTTAGAAAACAGCCCTGCGTTCCTGAAATAGAAACTTGAATAAGGTTTATTCAATTCAACCCCGCTTGTTAAAATAAATCGTCCAAAAGGCGAGTTAAACCCGCTTGTTGAAGGTTCCGTAGTAGAAGTTTTGTAAAATGTACTTACTTACTTCAAAATTTAAATTGAAAATATACATATTTCAAAATCAAAAAACAGATAGGTACACATACTTATATATTTTATGATTTTGAAATGTTTTTCGGCAAATTATTTTTTGTTCGGTAACATTGGGTAATTCAAAATGAAACTGATTATAAGTATCGTATTGCTATGATGTTTGCGTTTTGTTTTCGACGCTGCGCAACCATGAACTTTATTGCACGGCGATACGATTTGCGGTCGCGCAGTAAAATGTCATGGTAGGCCCCCAGGCCCATGGTAGGTTTCAATGTTTTTAGGTCGTTCAAAGGCCTTTGAAATGGCTTTACGGTTGTTATAATTAAACAAATAACTAGACTACTAGAGCATACAATTATACCTGTCGTCCGACACATGGTAGCGTTCAGTAGTAAATGCCACTCGTAGTCACCTATTCAAAGACTGATCTTCCCGACCGTTGCATCGCTGATCGGATGCCTCACGAAATGTGCGCTACGTGAGTTTGTTTCACATAATTCAGGCTAGGTGTGCTACATCCGTTTTGTTCACACAGTTTGGCACGGAACCCTAACAGGGAGCTTCAATACGGTTACAGCGGATCTGTTTTTTCAATTGACGCGACCACTAACTTGATCGAGTCTGATCGAAAACCCAGCGGGATGAACCTTTCCTTCAATACTGAATAAGTACTGTCATACAGCAAGATATACTATACGTGGGACAATATACCTTCTTCTTTCTGGTCTTTCTCTCTCTCGTTTAAAAAGTCATAGGAGTGAAAGTGACCAACATCTCACGCGTCAGAATAGGAGCCATCAGGCGCGGCAATAAGTTTTTGATATGACAACGTCTAATAAATCGATGTACGCCGGCTGCATGCACGAAAAAGGATGACTCTATGTCCCGTTACGCTCGGTCGATCGGAGCGAGAGCCCTACACGAGCGAGCGAAAGACACGATCGGCTTGAGCGTTCGGCTTCTGCCGCATCTCTCTCTCTTCAACTCGATTGGCCTATACGTCCGAGGAGAAGATTTCATCAATGTTTTGTTATGATGATGTCACGTTAAACTATCGTCCGTAAACCGACTTTACAGACAACCAATTTTTAAACCAAAGATAGCAAACAAGCTAACGGGTCGCCTGATGACAAGCTATCACCATAGGTTATGGATACCTGTAACACCAGGTGCATCGTAGATACGTAGCCGACCTTGACAGCTCTTTTGAAGAACCCCATGTTGTAGTTACCTACTAGGAAATGCCGCAGTAGGATTGTGTGTGTGTGTGTGTGAGAAATGTCAAATGCACTAGTAAATCTTAATGTAGTTTGCTTCATACAGAGACCTCGCGATCCCCAATATCACCACAACCCCTGGATCATTTTGGTTCATTAAAATTACAAAATTGTGTTTTTAACCCCCGACGCTAAAACGACGGGGTATTAGAAGTTTGACGTGTCTGTGTGTGTGTAGTCTGTCTGGGGCATCGTAGCTCCCGAATGGATGAACCGATTTTGATTTAGTTTTTTTTGTTTGAAAGATGAATTAGCCGGTAGTGTTCCTATGCATGTTTGATAAAAATCGGTGTTAATGAAATTTGCTTAAAAATTTATACTTCATGAAAATCAGTTCAACAGTACTCAAGAAATAGTCGGAGAAACAGATTCCGATATCTCACAGTAGACTTTGAAACCTTGCTTTCACTCGTCAAAGATTCTGGGGTTTGAACCAATTGATTGCATGGTTATTATTAAATAGTTTGAATCACAACAGAACTACTCTACAGAACAAGTGAGAATTGTGTTTGTTTTGTGGACAGAACTAATGGGGAAAAAATCCAGTAGTTCTGTCAACAGAACAGGTGGGAGTAAACGAAAACTTCTACTAGTTTCCCAGATCCTTGCGACTAAATTAATTTAATCTTTAGTAAAATTACACACTCAATGGCTATCATAAAGCACTTTTCAGTTCATGATATGATCTTATCTCCAAAGTATGTAAAAATGAATACAAATATATATCTAATGATATCATTGAACAGCCTGCAACTATAAAAAACTCTTATCATACTTAAATATATACATATAACACTTTATTAATGCGAGTTTGTATGTTTGTAGGTTTTTTTCTACAGAACTTTATGATGTTAGCAGCTGAATCGATGTAAAGATGTAATTGGTTCAGAGACTGTCGGATGGACATACAAAAGAATTTTTACCGAAGCTTAAGCAGAGACGCTTCGCTCACTCGTAGCTCGTAAAAAGTAGGATAGATAGGAATATTAGGTACATATTTTTTTACGTTTCTTTCTCTTTGCTGGTTTTATATGGCTTAAAAGTAAACATCTACTGAATTAGTACCCCAAAGAATGAGAAGAAATCCTACTTCAAATATAACGGCGTTTCTACTCCACTCCGGATCCATTTTTAGTATATTTCACGTTCATAAAACGTTGTAGGAAACCTGATAAGACTATATAAAACGTATCACTAATCATTATCATGGTACATGTTTCACTCATGATTGTCAGCGGCATTCGGCACACCCACTTTTAGTGAAGTATGTATACTTAGGTAAAACCGTAATGTAAGGAATATTATCTCATCTTAAGTGGCGTGTTTTACACGACTGTCTAGACTAGAAGGAGAGTAATGTGACTGTAGACTCACGATTTTAAATACCTATGTTTGCATTCCTATGAAGTCTATGTATGTACATTGTACATCGATACAACGATATACAGCATGTTACACAAACCCTGTTGTATATTTGAAGGGCATGTACATACACTTTTAAATAGGTATTCGTGCAAAAATACAAAAAAAATGCACGTTAAAAATAGCAAAAGTTATGACCGGCGCTGCGCTAATTTACTGAAATCAAAGTGTAAACCAGGATCGACATAAATTAGCATTTCGGTAGTAAACGCTGCAGCAAATCTGCGGTCAGCCCACAATGGGCAGGCCCCCTCATTTCATTAAGTTGCGTAAAATTTTTTGTTTGGATCAGCTCCTCTAGCACGTAGTACATTTTTCTCGTTGTATATCTATCAGTTTTTTTACATAAAGCTAAGTCCTTGTCTGATGATAGTTTATGTACGGTTAATCTGATCTCCAAGAAAATTTGGAGGCTAATATTTTATACAAATTAAATTTTTAAGTTCAAAAATGGGCAAAATCGGCCGAAGGTCTGTGTGAAACATACATACACACATACATCACGCCTCTTTCCCGTAGCGGTAGGCAGAGACCACTTCTCTCCACTTTCTACGATCCTGGCATACATCTTTCGCCTACTCTACTTCCATGAGTCTTTTCATACACGCTCGTCAGTTACGGGTACTCTTGACCTGGCCTATCTTCAATACGTCTTCGATTCCAACGAGATACGTTCGCATCGGTTGTCCCGTACCGTCTTGTCCATTCACTCTGGTTGTAGGTAAATCTGTTTCGTCAATCTTCTTTCTTACATTCTCTGAATGTATGCCAACTCTCTAAGCTTCTCTTTCTCAATCTTTATCACTAAATTATCTACGACCATCCTGTGTTTTGTTGTGTAAAATTATTTAAAAAATATATAATAACAATGTTTAAAATCATTTTATTTCGCGAAATATTGCTTAGTTTTAATTCTATTACTTAATATAATATCTCCGATGCATTTCGGTAGTATCGTTTCGTTGACTAAATTATTATGTGGTCGAATTTTTCCGACAAAAATTGACACCTGTATAAAAAAAATCTAAAGGTGTTCACACACGATGCATGCATGAAATCTCCGACCGTATTCTAATACATATAATTATCCTGCTACTACTTTCTAGTATAGAGGCAATGCTGGCCAGTTTTGCGTCAGAAATAGTCTGAGTATACAACACTACTAGAGAAACCGCAGTACCTAAACAAACACAATTTTGATGATGTCTAAGGCGCGTATTAAAAAACGCGCTCAGTCATGAATCTCGAATTTAAACTGGTTTTACCATATATTTAAACAGCTTCAATTCGAGATTCATGACTGAGCGTCGTTTTAGAATACGGGCCTGAATCGTCAGTGATTGTTTTAATAACATTAAACACTCCCCCGTGGTCAATTCGGACATGGACATGACATGTGTCCGACACGTCAGTAGTTCTTATATAATATTTGCAAGCTTATATATTCTAACAATTGAGGTACATAAATAGGTAAGACTGTTTTTTTTTGTTTATCTATATGCAAGAAAACTTCTGTGACCTTGCAAGTGTAGATAAACTCCGCCTATACGATATAAATGGCTATAATACAACTTGTTATTTTGCATTCTCGCAAAATTTATGCACAAATAAACAAGCGACCCATTTCTGTCTCAACTCGGCAAAACAAAATATTTTTTCTTGTGAGCTTAGGTACTGGCAGGTATAACCCAATTGCGTCGCAACATGTAGCATTGTGACATACCATTCGACCACACCAGCTCCATCCACCAATCAGAGGCCACCTCGCGTCATACACTACAAGCAGGATACCGGAAATGACGCAATCCCTGACCTTTTTACGAAGCAGGAGGATAGCAATGTGTCTATACTATAACTATGTCCAATGAAAGTAATATTTATACTAGAACTGGTACCTTGAACCAGTTTTTTTAAAGCTGATTAAAGGTAGTGGACCGAAGAAAATTTAATCTAGTTATTTAAAACTGAACGAACCCAAACACAAAATGTGTAAGGAATTTAATGTATTTATTATATTTGTGTTTTTTTGCGAGCGATTTCTTCAAGACTGGGCTAGTTGCGATTACTTACAGTACGTCTGATTGGAACCACTGTCCTTAAGTATCTCCAATACTAGGTTAAGCCCTTTCCGCGTTCATTTATTTTATTTATTTATTCAAGTAGCACTAGTTACCCGACTTACGCTAATGGTAATAATTAATTACAATAAAGTCAATAAACAACACATGAAATTAATCTAATCAAATAAAAATCAAACATGTCATGGTAATAAAAAGAGAATGAAATAAAATATAACATACAAATAAAAATGTCAACATGAGAATAATAATAATAATGTGAAGGTCATAATAATACAAGTCACAATATCAAAATGAAAAAAAAAGTAGTAATTACGTATTTAAAAATACTTGATTGTTTTTGGGATGCTATGCCCTCACAATACGTCAAACATTGTTTCATAACATCTGTCCATGCGCCCGCCAATTGTCATAATAAAATTGTTTTTGGGCGTCCAAAAGTGAATTTAGTTTGAAATGCTAGGCCCAATATGCCAGCTCTAGAGTATTAAAAACCATTAATTTCGTAGAGTCTGTCGCATCGCTGACATTGTGACATACCATCCGACCACACCACCTCTGTCCTCCAATCAGAGCGTCCAGTTGCGTGACGTCACACAGATAACGACTAGGAGCCGGAAATGATGCAATCCTTGACCCTTTTTACGAAGGAATGCGCACCTGGACTTTTTAAATCGTCTTCAAAAAAGGTTCTTTCGACTTTTTGTTTTGCGAATCTTTGCCGAATGGTTTGGGGTTTTTCTTTTTTATAAGTATTAATAAAGGAGGATAGTGTTTTTGGGTGTTTGTAAGTGTGAGTTTGTTCGTATTAAGCACAGAATTGTCTCTATTGCATCACCTGCCAGTAACAGAATTACATCTTTCTCATTTGGACATTTACATGCAGATCTTATTCTTTGATTTTGCTTTTTTTTGTTGAGCGTTGAATCCTTCCTCTTGCATTGTCTAGGTTTTTGGTGTGTTTCATTCAATGATATGTTATTTGCTTGTTTTTTGGATTGACATATTTTGTATTGCGAGATGCTGTTAAATTAGTTTTTATATAGAGTAAAGAGTAATTTAAGAGTTTCAGTATGGTTATAGTTAAGATTACTGACCACAGTCAGTAATAACGTAGTGGAAAAATTGTGTGAGAGTACTTACAGTTCATTAATGAAAATAAAATCGGGACTTCAATGAGATCGACTATCGTGAACCCCTAATTGTATCCCACAGACTTCTAATATTTTTATCGCTCACATAGACCCCTTGTAGGTCGTTGTCGACCCCTGGAGTCGATTTAGACTACCTTGGGAATCACTGATATATAGAGTATACAGTCGAGCTACCTGTTTCTGCTTGGTAGGAATTATTACTGAATATTTATATTTTGCCTTTGAGAGGGTGTTTGTGTATTCCTGTAGTGGCTATAGTCTATACTAGACGGCTTGACAGATTTTGAGTATGAGGACTTCTTAGACAGGGTGGAAACATTATTTGGGACAATTTTAGGGCAGCTTGAATAACCATTTAGTTACATAAAATAACAAAACACAATAGCTTTAGAAAACTGTCCTTTAGATTTGAAAGACATTTTATAGGAATGCATAAATTTTTAAATGTTTAAAGGTAGATAGGAAAACATCTTTGTGTCAATTTTTTTTGTTATTAAAACAGTGTGATAGCACCCATATAGTTTTTTCTATATGCGGATCTTTTAAATATTTTTTTCTAGGCTTCTTGGCTCTACTTACTAGGTACTTTTCGAAGTAAATAATTTCACAGTCTTGTGAACTGCTATTGTGAATTCAGAGAGATGGCATTTGAAACAGCTACAAACCTTTTTAGAATATTATGAAACAGTTGCTTATTATGAGCTGTAGACCTCGCGGCCGACGTTTGTCTTCCTCCACAGGTCGCATTCCTCAACCGATTCTCGTGAAGTTATGTGAGCAGGTTCGATGATTACAGTTTTTTTGCTGAGTCAGTTTTTGGATTTTTTTCAAAATCGTGGTGAGATGGTTTTTAAACGTAAACCTACTCATCAAATTTCAAGAAAATCAGTAAAGAAATACGATCTGTAGGGGAAGACAGATCCGGATAGAATCGGAGATACGAAAGCATTTTTGTCGAACCTGAAGCATAGAGACACTTCGCTCGCTCGGCTGATACCGGTGCTGGTTAAGAACAGACAACTGAATTAGATTGGAATGGACCTTTGTTTAGCAGTGACACAAATAAACTTTAATAGTATAGGTATGGATGCAAGTACCGAACTACCGAATAAAAAAGCAAACGAATATATTGCTTTTACAGCTACGAATCTTCGGACGGTGCTACCAGGATCTTTACGCACTTGAGTGAGGGCGCCAGTCAAAAGTCAAAGTCAAAGTCAAAATGTTTTTATTCAATTCAGGCATCAAAGATACACTTATGAACGTCAAAGTTATTTAAATAGACTCGACCGCCTTGTTCGGATAAAGAGTCTCTACTCAGAAGAACAGGCAAGAAACTGAGTGGCATTATTTTTTCAAATAATAAATAAATTACAGTCTCACAAATTTTGGCTTACAACTAGGTAATACATATCTATAAATTCTAGTGGCTACTTGACGGAAGTGGAAGGCTCCAGACATCTTTATCTTCTAAATAATTCTTAACCTTATAATATCCTATTTTCATTAATGTAGTTTTTACATGTGATTTGAATTTTGCCTCGTTGAGCCCTGTTATATTTTTCGGGATTTTATTGTAAAAATGAACGCAGTTGGCTAGTGTCGTTTTGATAGAAGAATTGCCTTAATTAATGAGGAAAAAAATTGACGTATAAAAGTATTTTTAAGTTTTACATAAAGAATTCATATTCATTATTTATATGTCAATATAGGATACAGTTGAAGTCAATACGTATTATTATAAACAATGTAATTTTTAATTTCAATCAGTTCCGATTTTGGCGACGTGCCAAAAAATGCTTGTCTGTAAGCGTGTCACGGCATGCACTTGTCATATTTTTTGTTACTTACTTTCAAAAACGGCTTCTAACTTTGCAAAATGAATCCGGATAACTGTAGTCTGTTATAAATTGATGCCACTGTAAATTCACCACAAGATTAGTCACTTTTATAAGATTTTAGTTAAATATATTTTGACACACTTCAATTTTAAACTAAATTTCAGAGTTTACTTCAATTACTGAACCTTTTACTGTAGTTTACTAATTTTTGTGAACATTTACTAAAGTTTTTATTTTTGGAATTAATATTTTTTGAATTTGTAAATAGCATTTTTTTAAGTTATACAGTAGTGTCTTTGTGTGATATCGCGAAGGTACTAAGTTAGATAGGGTTCTTTTCTTTTATAAGACCGACGAAGTATGACTTGTATGAGTGACTTGTATGACTCACACACACACAGCACACCTGCCAGTGGCTGTCAAACATTTTTTATGAGGACTTAAATGATGTAATGAATACAATTATTATTATGACTTTTTGCTGTGGTGTTTTTTGGTAACTTTTTTATAAGTTTACATTAGCAAATAAATTAGTTTTAATTGTAACTGCTAGTTGCTGTAAGTGGTTAATTTTTATTTTATGATATAATTTTCAATGCCGAATTGATTGTTAGGCTACTGATTGTTTTTGTAATGTTATATTATCACGGCTGCGTGGTTAATTTCTGTGTATTTTAGGACAGTAATAAAATAAGAATTTCGCTACATAAAAAAATATTTGCACTAACCCAAAAACCATGTTTTTTGGGAAATCGCTTTTAAAGTTATTAAGTAAATGTGATTTCTCAAAAAACATAATTTTATTTAAATGTAGCTTATTATTAAAGTCGGAATTTGTTTGATTTTAACATATATTTTTTTGGTCTACAACTAAAAGTATCTATAGTTATTTTTTTAAAATAATATATGTGTAAGCTAGTGCTCAAAATCTCTCGAAAACCCTCTTAGCAGTGAATTGCCAATCTAGCATCATATTACAACCAAATTCTAAAGCGTCGTCCAGACCACCTGGATCTGATGTCTCTATACGACCAGAGGCCCTACTCTGACGCGTGAGACATTGTCATTGTCTCTCTCGTTTGAAAAGTCATGTGAGAGAGTGACCAAATCAATGTCAAACGGGTCAGAATAGAGTTCCAAAATCAGAAGTGCAGAGCCTCGATTCTACTAAGCAATTGCTTTTGAATTGTTAAAATGTTAAAGTTAACAAAAATTGTTAATTAGTTAGTTATTTTTGACACTTCTGATACAAAACTGTCAATTTAGGGCAATTCATTAACAATTTTGAAACAATCGGTTAGTAGAATTTGCGGGCAGGTGCCGCGTCTTATCGTCATTGACCTATCGTCTCGCGAAAATCAGTCCGATTGCCATTTTTAGACGACACAAATTAGTTTTGTCGATTATTAAACAACAGACCGACCGTATGTCATGCAGTTTGTAGGCTTGTTTTCTAATAAATTATTGCTTGCAGTTATAAGGTACCTGGTCTGTCAAGTCCAAAACCATGTCGTGACTCTAGTGAAGTGGTCTGACTGATTTGATTTTAATACTGATTTATTTTATGACTGTCAGATGAGAAGGACATACCGATTGTATGTTGTAGATGAACATAAACAAGGTCATAATAATTATTTAATGAAGGTCTATCGTCGTTTCATACATATAAAGTATATAATTATAATTAAAGGTACTTTATGTTATTTAATTTAATCTGTTATAAATACCATCATAATCTTTACTAAGTACTTATTTTTTTCACGCATATCAAATTCAATATCAAATCATATCAGGCATGAGATTGTACTGTGTGTAGGAGGTTTAATTTGGCCATGAACTTGAATCGTACCTGCAGAAGCGTGGATCTAGTTACTGACTGTAACTACCTTTATATGCCCTAGAGGCCATTTCCTTAGTTGATTATAGTTAGGGTTGACACCTTTGAATTAATGTAACATAAAATCCTACTAATATTATAAACGCGAAAGTTTGTATGTATGGGTGGCTGGATGGATGTTTGTTACTCTTTCACACCAGAACGGCTGAACAGATCTGGATGAAATTTGGCACAGAGATAGATTATAGTCTAGAATAGCACATAGGATACTTTTTAACCGCGGGCGAAACCGCGGGGCGCAGCTAGTGTAATATATATGTAGGTCGAGTGGTTAGCCCTATAGCGTAATTTTAGATTAAGATGCAAAGTTGGAAAGTTACGTTTTTCTCATTTCTTTCAAAAATGCAACTGTCCGACTTGTCTTTGAACTTTTTTTGCAGTTTGTTTACATTTTTCTATTAATTTGTAAGCTTCAACTTCAGTCAAAAGACACATCTCGTTTTTTATTTTAGGATAAATGGAGCATGGTTGATCCGATCTTACAAAAATTTTGCAGGCAAGTAGTACATGCTAATTCAATTATTAAGTTTGAGTAAAATTGGACCAAGATTTATGAAGATGTGCGAGGTCTCTGTTCTACTTGCGATAAGTAATGTAAAATGGGAATTGGTTAGTTACTGTTAACTACTGTTACAGCTAAGGTTAAGAATTATTATTTAGAAGATAAAGATGTCTGGAGCCTTCCACTTCCGCCAAGTAGCATTTATAGATATTACCTAGTTGTAAGCCAAAATTCGTGAGACTGTAATTTATTTATTATTTGAAAAAATAATGCCCCTCAGTTTCTTGCCTGTTCTTCTGAGTAGAGGCTCTTTATCCGAACATGGCGGTCGAGTCTATTTAAATAACTTTGACGTTCATAACTGTATCTTTGATACCTAAATTGAATAAAAACATTTTGACTTTGACTGTACGCTAGACTACTTAGGATAGTCAGAGAATACATAATGTGGTACAAGTGCTCTAGCATAGCGAAACCTTTTATTTTCTAACGAGAATTTAGTACTAACCAATCTCTTGCGCTTGCTTCATTCGTAATTGAAAATTCTAGTTAGAGATGTTAGATACGAGTATATGTATGTAAACATTATTTATTTAGAAATGGGAGTTTTGCCGGAAAACCAAAAAGGTGGCGTAATGATTTTGTAAGACTGGTGACTCTTCAAGTGTAATAATAGTGGATTATTAACCTTTATCGGCTTGTTAACAGGTACTAGAGTGGACAAATGATACAAAAAGAAACGCGCTTTTCGTGTTCTCTTCAAAACTCTACTTCACTGGTCCAAGACAACTTAAACGGGTAAAGGCGGTTCAAATTTGAAAAAGAATAGGGGCTCATTTTATCAACACCATCACCGCATCATCATCTTTACTAAACTTAAATTTAACGTTGGTATGAATTTTAATGTTGCCTTTTAACGGTTTCCGAAGGACTTTGGACATAGTATCCATGGTCATGAAATTATTACAAAAAATTGGTAACACAAATGTCAAGTGTCAACCCTAGCAGAGACCTTGGCCGTGAACTACGAAGGGTCAAGTTTAATTGTATAATCGACGGAACAGCTAATTGAGGAAACGCTGCCTTCATTTCCAGAAATTCTTCTGGTACTGACGCACGCGCATGCGAACGACAAATGAGATGACACGCGAGTTGCTGGATTCCGTTGACATACTTTTAAGATGGCTGGAGCTTTATACTGAAAATTATCTTAAACCTGAATCGACAAAAAAAGTTAAATTTAATTATTGAACCTGCTCACAAAATTTCTTGGGAATCGGTTGAGACCTGTAGGTAACGGAGGACTGCCGGACAGACGCCGGCCGGGCGGACATACGAAAGCATTATCACGCGTCTTTTAGCTTCAGTTATGTTTTGTCAAGGTATTTTTTTCTGTTAGACAGTATTTTGTTTTTTTCTTGCTTTTACATTTTTAACGCGATCAATTAAGACTAAACACTGTATAACTATTCCGAGGCTATACAACGTTTATTGCTAAGGGGGTAGAGTGTAGACGTGGCTAGTTTTGGGAGAGTGTCATTAAAAAAAATAAGATATCGGCACGCCTTTCCCCCGAGGGGGCTGGTAGAAGTGTAATACAACACCCACACTTCGCCGGACGATACTCAGTTCTAAATGTGACAGGGGTGAGCCTATCACCATGCACCGGGCTCCAGTCATGTAGCACATGACATACATACGGATATAATTATGTTCACACAATAAACAAATTGGTGCGTGCCGGCTGGGTTTGAACCCGCTCCCTTTGGCTTGAGAGGCGGGCCATCTTCAACTAGGCTATCATCATAGAAAAAACACCATGATAATATTTACCGTTTGACATTTTTTTTTAATGTTTTGTCACGGTTTTTTTTCTAATGTTAATGACCGATCAAACAAAATCTTGGTTATACCCGTACAGGGGTGACCGAATCAATTGGCTCTTGTCAGTAGCTCATTAAGCACTTTTAAAGAGAAAAAAAATGTTTAAGATTGCCTACCTACTCGACTTCAAATTATGTTACGTCAAACCAAAAAAAGGTTGACGTTCACTGCTCAAAATTTAATCACAGGTGTTCAACATTTTGTAAAAAACCGACATCTTAAATCATCGAAAATTTGACGGGCTGTCATTAAAGTAATAAAAATCACTACACGGTGTTGTTATTTTTATTTACGATCTTTTTCTTGACGCAACACTTTGTATCTTATTGACTTTGGTGTAAGAATCATTTTGGCATAATTTGCGAGTTGAGAAGTATAATTTATAACTATATTTTGGGATAGAAAACGATTGAAGCTTAATTCACTTGGTAAATTCTATTTCTGTAGTGATGGGAGCATTTCTTACAAAAGTATGGGTCCAAAGTTTATTCGAGAAATTAATTTGAAATTAACAATTTATCATTTGATACACAATTTTTTTTAGTCTTAGGAAACAAAACTTAGAAAAATATTTAAGAAATACTAGTAAAAAGCCTTACAAACAAAAGTTTTAGGTATTATGGCCTCTAATCTACATTTCGTCACCCCTTTCCCCCGAAGGGGCTGGCAGAGGTGTACAACACCTACACTTCGCCGGACGATATTCAGTCCCAAATGGGGCGAGCCTGTCGCCATACACCGGGTTCCAGTTGTATAAAGCAGACGACATTAAATACGCACTTACTCGTATGTTCATCTCTATCTCGGTCTTAACCTCTAATGTAAAAATCACTAAATCAGATTTGTATTTTTCTTTCTAAATTTTTTTAACTTGATTTTTTTTTAATGTAGTATAGGTCGGCATTTGACCACTAACTCGCCTTTACGTTGTGGTCTAAGATTGAGCGCGACGATCTATAAGGTACTTATTCACTCTAGCCTTGAAGTTTTGTAGAGTGAAGAAGTACAAAGACGGCAGTTGAGTGAGGCGCTACAAGTGCGCTACTGCTCAGACCCGTCTTCGGAACGGTTACACCGGACTACATCCCGAAACACGACTAGGTCATTTCACGGCATGGCTTGGTCCGGTGGGTGGTAACTAGCCACGACCGAACCTCACCAGAGAAAAATACAAAACACTGTTTCCCTTAGCAATAATAAAATAAAATAAATTTGGGACACTTCCACACACGGTCGCCTGACCCCAAACTAAGCAAAGCTTGTACTATGGCTGCCAGAAACTGATATACATACTTAGATATTTTTAAATATAATACATAGATATCCCAGACATAGAACAAACACAAATGTTCATCACATAAATGTTTGCCCTAGGTGGGAATCGAACCCACGCCCCCAAGCTTAGAAGGCAGGTTCAAATCAAATCAAATCAAAAATCAAATATTTTTATTTAGGCACGAACAATAAGTACAACATAAGATATGAATCCACTGACTCCGAACTAGTGAAAACTGCGTTTCGGTAGCCAGTGGCACTTCACTACCGACTGAGCCACCGAGGCAGTCTATACAATAAACGTCGTATAGCCTCGGAATAGTTATACAGTGTTTTGCCTTTTTCTTTCTTTAAAACAATTGACCTCGATCGAAAAAGACAACAGACTGTGTAGTTATTAGGCTATACAACGTTTATTGCTAAAGAGTGTAAGTTTAAATTACTCCGAGGTTGCAACGTTAAAACGGGGATAAGGAAAAAAACCATTCTTATAAAACCATGGTTTTTAACTTTTTTTTCATAAATAGGTATTTTTATTTTTAGGAAAAGCGATGATAGCCTAGTTTGAGAAGGCCTGCCTCTCAAGCCAGAGGGAGCGGGTTCCAACCCAGCCCACGGCACGCACCATTGTGTGAAAATATGTGTTTATTGTATGTCATCTGCTACATGACTGGAGCCCGGTGTTTGGCGACAGGCTCGCCCCCTGTTACATTTGGGACTGAATATCGTCCGGCGATGTGTGGGTGTTGTATTACAACTCTGCCAGCCCTCTCGGGGGAAAGGCGTGACGATATGTTATGTATCTTTATTTACACAAAAAACATTTTTTTCTTAATTAAGGAGGAGGGTAATATTTTTGACCGTTATGTACTTAACGTCACACAGCAGAGCATAGACTGTATTTTTGTGTATGTGTTGCTAACATTATATCGATATAGCAATAATATTACCCATATCGATTAAGAGTCTGCTCTACCCCATCCCTACTATCATTAGACTCTGTTGCTATGCAATCATGTACCTATTATCTTCCATCCGCAAGCTCTAAATCAAATTTGTCTTGTTTGTATTAATTATAAGCTTAAAATGACGGGCAATCTGTTATGAGGAAGGAAACAGAATGACTAACTTAGAAATGTGCTCGAATTTCTTATAAGGCCGTGGATCCACCGACGACGCGGATACTATTTAAAAATAACTAGTAACATTATAAAAAGAAAAAAAACCAGGCTGTAAAATATTGTAGCCTGTCACTTCCACATTCAAATGACACCTCACATGTCGAAATCTATGAAGCTGTAGGGCGTGCCAAAGGAACCTCATACATACATGCACACATACGTACATGCATACATACATACTTATCATTATCATGTCATTAGATATTGAAAAAGCATGGGACTTATAAAGGCTGGAGCACACCAAATGCAGGTGCAGTCCGTGTGCATTTCGGTCCGGCTTGCGAGGACCAGTAAAGTACGAAATTATATGAAAGACGTCACACCGACAGCAGTCTGTTTCCAGTCCGTTACAGTAGCTGTGTGACGCACGGACTGCTCGTTGCCAACGACAATGGCAGCACGCTCGCAGGCGCGGGACACTGCGTGCAGTTTAGTGACAGCGTACAGTTTAGGGACATTCATCGGGTTTTTTCATCAAGATTTTTCCAAATTGGTTTATAAATGACGGAGTTATGCGGTTGCGGTGTTTATGTCTTTACTAGCTGAACCCGCGGTTTTACCCGCGGTCCCACAGGAACTGTCGTGACGCGAGGTTGATCACATCACGAAACTCTATAAACGTGATTCCGTTACTCATTCATTAACGTCTTTCTCGTCGTCTCATTATTTCTGGTACCTTAAAATTATTTAAGCATTAAAATATCGAAACTCTGGATCAACGGATTCACCGAGGATCATCACGGTGTCTGGTGTGCCGAGAGGCGCAAGGTCAACTGTCATTACCAAGCAGTTGCCTAGGAAACTGAAGCTAAGTATCTGAACGTCGAGCACTATAACTTTTATGATTTGCTTGGATAATATTATTTCTCAAGTACGAATGAGTTTAAGCGGGTCGAGTGGAAACTACTTATAGCACTCACAGAAAATCCTACAACTACATTGTGTGAGCTCTCGTGTAGTAATATGAGAGAGAGAAAGAGGTCGGTTGGCTAAACGGGACTCGTCTTCCCGGGGAGTAGACGAATGCGACTTCCAGAGAAAGAGGTTCTTGTATCTAAAGTGATATAATGGTGATACGGTTACGGCGTCTTGTTGAAGAGGTCGTGGGCTGAGAACGAGACTAGCGATAACGTAGTGTGAACTAAAGAAAGTGTGTGCTGGCGCGTAGATACTTAGCAGTCACTCTAAACTTACAGGTGGTAACGTGAGGACCAAGGGAGAGGCACCAAGCGCTCAGCGGCGACTCCAAGAGCTAGAGCGAAACCGGGAAAGATCTGACGGGATATAGTTAAATAAAATAAAACATATATAGGTACGGAAGTTGATTATTTATTGTAGAGACAAACCCAGTAAAGTAGAGACATTCTAGAGATATTCGTGAAGGGTATACCTGCGGTGAAGCATATTTCTCATACTTCAAGGACTAACTATACCAACACTCGAACACACACAATAGGTATACTCTTCGCGACAGGAACCGTTATTTTTTTGGGGGAGGACAGACGCCGGCCCCGAGGTCTCCAGGAGGTCTACCATGACATCTTATTGCCTTGATGGTTACGTTTTGTTTTCGACGCTGTGCGACCGCGAATCGTATCACTGCGCAATAAGGTCCATGGTCGCGCAGCGTCGAAAACAAAACGTTCATCATGGCGATGACCGGAGTTACAAAAACAAAGTTAAGTAATTATTCTTGGATATTGGGGCTTTAGGTCTTAGTTATAAGATCATAAGGCTCGAAATGGGTAGGTACTATAATATCAAAATCTTTAAAACATTTTTACATGCATAAACTTTTAACTAAATTCTAATCTAAAAGGTTGGCAGAGGGAAAGGTGCCCAGAATGCTAGCAGCATTGCCACGCTGGATGGCAATGCTCAATTTCTGGCCGAAATAAATGCCAGTATTCTGAACACCTGACGCCTCCACCAATCGTTTAGCCAGTCCCTGTAGAGAGATAGGGCCGCTGGGCCCCATGGCATTAAGATGCCATGGCATGGTATCAAATGCTTACCATGAGGTAAGCATTTGATAATCGATTCTCGTGAGTCAGTTTTTTAGGTATTGATAATATAACAATAAATATGTTTGAATTTGACTTTCAACACCACTACAGCTCAAAGTCCAGTGTGTCAAAAAAATCTTTTCAATGTCACAGCCACAGAATATGCCCTATTACATAGGTCCAGAAGGATAGTCTTCATACAAAACACGATTTCGAAACGTGTCAAATTTATTTTGGTACCATAATAAAACCTTTTTTTCTATACGTGATGAACTTGCCATTAAAAGAGGTTACCCGATTTAGTTGGGTAAATTATATAACGATCAGAGTTTAAAGAAATCACGAGACCAGAAAGTATTAGGCCAGCTTAGGCCAGAGCTAAACTACACACAAAGTCTTACCCAGATCCATTCATGACACTATACTACAAACTAATATTATAGATTGTATGCAAACCTTAACTAAAATCAGAGTAGGTAAAAGGTAAGAATTTAAGTAAAAATCAATAGTAATCCCTTTAATCTTATTTACACATAAATTTACACATTATCATTATTTACATCATACATTTAAGTTATTTTTTCGGCAATAAAATAACATTACATTTACATAAAAATAAAACTGACGCCTGCTTATCACGATGTTTTACTGTTACGTATCTTTCTTTCTTGCGAAGGTGCACAGAGCAAATTGTTGAAAGGCGACGAAGTTTCCACTAATTTTCATTTTTACTTTGGCGAATTATTTTTGTCCACTGATCGGCTAAACTGGATCCTTAAGAAACCTAAAGATAATTCATTGGGAAAATATAAAAATACATTGTGGCAACACTTTTTTCAGCAACTTTTCGCTCTGTTGACATTAAGAATTAATTACAATTATTAGCTTTATAAAGCACATAAAAATATATTTAAGCCTTACGGATGATATGTGACGTTGCCTTTTTTTACTGTTTTGGATATTCTGAAATTTCGGCATGAGTGGACTACACAGTTCACCATATTTATTGGTTAGTGGGGAGACGTAACCGCTACTGGATGACATCGAAGACTGACTAGTGAATTGGTTGACTTTCAATGGTTTGGTTTACTTTTTTTGGAATCATTATTTTTGACCGATTAGGGGTCTTTACTCTATGTCTATGGTCACAGCCTTCTCTCAGTTTTTTTGGGTTATATATTAAATAATTGGATTAAATAATAAGAGCCACTTGCAGGAGCTTGGGTTATCTTTTTAACTTGGAGTTAACAGCTCATGAGCAACACCAAGAGTTAGTAGCTAACTTGCACAATACTGGAGTGACATTTGAGTTAATTAAGGCAAGAATTTAACTCCGTAGCTTCTACAAGTTAATTACAAGTGAAGCGTGTTAAAAAGATTAGTACCTAATTTGGCATGTACAGTTAAATGAACTATATCTCCGCCACTATGTTCTTGGTTTTAAAAAAAAACGTCCTCAAGAGAAAATAGAGCTATGAGTACTGTATATCATCTGCTACATGACTGGAGCCCGGTGTATGGCGACAGGCTCGCCCCCTGTCACATTTGGGACTGAATATCGTCCGGCGAAGTGTGGGTGTTGTTACACCTCTGTCAGGCCCCTTGGGGGAAAGGCGTGACGATATGTTATGTTGTGTTAGGAAAAATATCCACATTTGTAAGGTGTCACTTATGACTGATTTATTTAATAGATAGACAAAGCAAATCAAAAATGTTTTTACATAGGGAGGTTGTCTACATCATTAGGTTTTAAATTAATCCATAATACAAAGGATTTTTTTAGTTAAGTATCTAAAAATGATTAGAGAAGTGCAAAAGTTATAAAAAAATATTGAAATTGCACGTTGTCACTAAGTATATAACTTTAGAGGCTCGTCAGCATCTTTACTTGCTCTCTTCGCTCCTCGCTTCATTGAAATGGCAATAGAAAACCTTTAGCCAATGCGAAGTTAGTATAAAGTGGTCGCTGGATACTTAAAACATTATGTAGAGAAGTATATTCCTTAAAAGAAGAAGAAGTAGTTGAAGTAGGTTCCTTAGTATTAAGTCCAGTATTTAGTTAGCGCCGATTACTTTTTTCCATAATCCAAAAAACAAGGTCTATAGCGTTCCGGAAGCAAACACGTAATGACGTCACTCGTCATCGACATCCGTCCCTTTCGAACTATTTATGAATCACTTACTTCGGTCCTGCTTAAGCATCGATTGACGTCACTGCGTGTTGCCTACGTGACCGGAATAGTATACCTGGCGAAGTATAATTATTATACCAAACTTTTTGGTAAGCATTAAATCACTTATGTAACGTGACCGCTAAGAAAGCTTCAAAAATGAGTCAGCGGTAGAAAAAGCACAAAAAATGCGCGCGAGCAAAAAGGAGGCAAAAACTGAACAGGTGTCTGGGCTCAAGGTTATTCGATGAAAGTATTAAGTAAGATTGGGGTTCCGTGGCATTGAAAAACGGTAATACGGGTTTACGCTACTAACATAACATATCGTCACGTCTTTCCCCCGAGGGGGCTGGCAGAGGTATAATGCAACACCCGCACTTCGCCGGACGATATTCAGTCCCAAATGTGATAGGGGCGAGCCTGTCGCCATACACCGGGCTCCAGTCATGTAGCAGATGACGCACATATGATCACACAATGAATAAATTGGTGCGTGCCGTCGGCTGGGTTCGAACCTGCTCCCTCTGGCTTGAGAGGCGGACCTTCTCCTAACTAGGCTGCCATCACTTTTTTTTTAATGTAGAATAGGTCGGCGTTTGACCACCAACTCGCCTAATGTTAAGCGACGTTGTGGTCTAAGATGGAGCACGACGACCTATAAGGTACTTATTCACTCTAGCCTTGAAGTTTTGTAGAGTGAAGAAGTACAAAGACGGCAGTTGAGTGAGGCGCTACAAGTGCGCTACTGCTTAGACCCGTCGTCGGAGTACGGACTCTTACGGTAATACGGCTTCTTATTCTTATTTTAGGTGAAGGCGATAAGTCCTGCACTGACATCCCGCTTGGGGTGTATTTCCCCCTGCCAGCACCTACCCGAGACAACCCAACTCCTTGAAATACCGGAGTGAGACTCTGGGGCGCTGGTGTAGTTGTTCCAGTGGCATAGATGGTAACGTGCATAATGATGTTTTTTTTTTTTGACACTTTCACACACGGTCGCCTGACCCCAAACTAAGCAAAGCTTGTACTATGGCTGCCAGAGACTGATATACATACTTAGATATTTTTAAATACATACTTAAATAGTTATTTACACACAGACATAGAACAAACACAAATGTTCATCACATAAATGTTTGCCCTAGATGGGAATCGAACCCACACGAGGCAGTCAGAAAAGCAATAGATGAAAATCAGGGTAATACGGTTTATATATTTTTAGTAAATTATTGTCAGTTAACAGCCTAGCCTTTTAGCTAGTGGCTCTGTGAGTTGTAGACTTCGCGGCTGACATCTGTCCCTTCTACAGGTCGCATTACTCAACCGACTCTCGTGAAATTTTGTGAGCATGTTCGATAATTATCGAACTCAGCAAAAAGAAACTGTATAGGTAACGGATTTTAATATAATAAATTTCCATTGCCATTTTGGGGGCTGAGCTACCCACGTCCGTAGGAGTGTACTCTATTCTGGTTCCCTACACGTGGTCCCCGGGTAGTGCTAACCGGGTAGCAAACTCTGGTGGAAGGTTTTGGCCGTGGCTAGTTACCACCCACCGGACCAAGCCATGCCGTGAAATGACCTAGTCGTGTTTCGGGATGTAGTCCGGTGTAACCGTTCCGAAGACGGGTCTGAACTGTAGCGCACTTGTAGCGCCTCACTTAACTGCCGTCTTTGTACTTCTTCACTCTAGTAAACTTCAAGGCTAGAGTGAATAAGTACCTTATAGGTCGTCGTGCTCCATCTTAGACCACAACGTCGCTTAACATCAGGCGAGTTGGTGGGCAAACGCCGACCTATTATACATTAAAAAAAAAAAAAATCGAAAACTTTCTCTCAAAAACTGCCGCTACAAAAAAATCTAGATAACTATTGAAATTGTGTGGGTAGGACCCACACAATTTCAAGATAATCAGTAAGGTAATGCAACCTGTAGAGGAAGCCAGAGATCTGGACAGAATGCAGACATGTATCTGTTGACTGCCTCGGTGACTCAGTTGGTAGTGAACCTGCCTTGTGAGCTTGGGGGCGTGGGTTTGATTCCCACCTAGGGCAAACATTTATGTGAAGAACATTTGTGTTTGTTCTATGTCTGAGTGTAAATATCTATTTAAGTATGTATTTAAAAATATCTAAGTATGTATATCAGTCTCTGGCAGCCATAGTACAAGCTTTGCTTAGTTTGGAATCAGGCGACCGTGTGTGGAAGTGTCCCGAAATTATTTTATACGAAAGAATTTTTGTCCAAGTTGAAGCATAGACGCTCGCTCGGGTGATAAACGGCGCTGTTCAACTAGCTTCCTGAATTATATTCAGCCGTAGTGTCTATTTCAACATTAAATAACCTGGCTGGCTGATGCTCCGGCCATTCATACAATAGGGTGATAATTTCACAAAAATACTGTTTTTGACCGATTTGTTTTGAATTAATTATGATAAAAATAAAATCCGAAAATCCGTAAAACGCACCACATCATATTATATTAACCTAAAACTTCTCCGTAAGCGATGACAGCCTAATTAGAGAAAGGAAACCTCTCTAGCCAGAGAGATGTGGTTCGGACCCAACCGAAGGCAGCACGCATTAATTTGTTCATTGTGTGAACATATGTGGAGCCCGGTGTATATGGCGACAGACTCGCCCCCTGACACATTTGGGACTGAATATCGTCCGCCGAAGTTTGGGTATTGTACACCTCTGCCAGCTCGAAAGGCGTGATGATGTGTAAAACCTCTCCTGCCCGACTCCTTTATCAGAGCAAACTGATTTGGATTGGTAAGGTTAGAAAGCTAAGGCGTGAAAGCGTCACCATGTTTATAAAATTCAATATAATGACCAACAAATACTTAAAAATTCCATCTATAACTTCTCAATGTACCTACTTTTGAAATATTGTACAGAACCACATTTCAAATTTATTAGAAAACCTTGAAAGCTAAAAAACAGGGATAGAATTTCTTCAAACTGCGCAGTAGACTACCAGCAGGAAAAAAAAGAAAAAAAATTAAGAAAAAAGTTGCTGCGTGTGTAATAATATGACGTAAGCTTTCTTGGAATTCGTGGAAGTGGACGCGATGGTTTTATCCGACTGTCCAAGGTCCAAAGAGGAGGTTTTACAAGTGCTTACTACGTAATGCACGTTGAGAAGTGCAATTGAAAAAGTAACATTTGGATTAGTGGACATTTTGAAAAGTGCACTTTCTGAAGCGCACCCGTACATACATAAATATGTATATGTGAATATGTGTGTCTATTTCTATGAAATCTGCTGTAGCCATCGATACACAGGGTGCTACAAAGACCCTATATATAAATATATATTTATAACTAGTCTGGCCATAAATATTGTTACAATACAAACTCCATCGTATTTTTTTTTTCTGCACTTAAACTTGGAATGCGTTTATTATGTCGAAAACTACAATCAATTTCCCGCCATTTCATATATATTTTTCGTGATTATTATTAAATTTACAACATGGAATGGGGTGTTCAAGAAAACAGGATTGCAGTGATGCGTTGCACAAAGTGGGTATGGAACCGTCGGTCATTTTCAAGACTCTTCAAAATCTTGGTATCACCCGTATGTTCGTATACTCGTATCGTAGTATCGACAGATATACCGAAATTTCCTCTGTTGAAGAATAAAATTAATTTTCTGGCTTTAACAGCATTAAGGCTGTTAATGCTGTTAAAGCCAGAATTTGCCGAAGCCCAATGAGGAAACAAAAAATCTTATCTCGAGAAATGAAGGACTAGGATTCTGTCGCGTGTAATAAAACAAGACCTGAAGCTTGGTGCATATCGCCGATATACAGGACATGCCCTTTTACAATCGCTGCAGTTAAAGAGAGTAGATAGATCAAAACGTCTTCTATCCCGTTACGCAGGTGAAAGTTACAGAAATATCCTTTTTTTTTTTTTTTTTTTTTATGTAAAATAGGTCGGCGTTTGACCACCAACTCGCCTGATGTTAAGCGACGTTGTGGTCTAAGATGGAGCACGACGACCTATAGGGTACTTATTCACTCTAGCATTGGAGTTTTGTAGAGTGAAGAAGTACAAAGACGGCAGTTGAGTGAGGAGCTACAAGCGCGCTACTGCTCAGACCCGTCTTCGGAACGGTTACACCGGACTACATCCCGAAACACGACTAGGTCATTTCACGGCATGGCTTGGTCCGGTGGGTGGTAACTAGCCACGGCCGAAGCCTCCCACCAGAGTTTGCTACCCGGTTAGCACTACCCGGGGACCACGTGTAGGGAATCAGAATGGAGTACACTCCTACGGACGTGGGTAGCTCAGCCCCCTCCTTCCCTCCTTCCCTCCTTCTTACCGACGAAAAAATTTACACGATAGAAGAGCATAGATTCTTGGCCAGACCGACTAAAGGCATGTATCAAGGCCAAAGGTGGTCATTTTGAATAAAATAATAGTTAAATTTTTGTTAATACGTGTGTAACTTTTATTAACATTACATTACTGTATAAAAAAGTTAATGCATTTTCATTTGTAGCAGAACTTATGGCTGGACTAGGTATATCCGCGAAATGCGTATCCAGGTTCCACTGGAGGATGCAATTATGCTACTTTAAAATAATTATTGACTATGAAAATTTTGAACACACATCGCGCTCCGCCCTCATAAGAGCGCGAACGCAGCCACTAATCGCGTCGGTTTTATTTGCAAACTATTCGCGTCGTTCCGCTAATTTCTTAGAATAAAAGCAGCTAGCGGTGATGTAGATTTGTTAACATATTTGTAAAATTTCCTTTTTTTTTCTAGCGTTCTTAAACCGGTCATTACTCTTGCTATTTTGAACGTGCCTTTTTTTGGGAATTTTTGCATGAAAACTTATAAGTACAATACAATACAATACAATACATCTTTATTGCACACCAAAAATATAAAGTAAAATAAACATAAAGAGAATATTAAAAATAAAATTTCAATCGCCAGTACAAGGGCGGCCTTATCGCCCAAAGCGATTTCTTCCAGGCTACCTTTGGATGGAATCTTTTGATAAGTGTGTGTTGATGCCCTTCAATTGTATCATAGAGTTTTGTAACAGCTGTATATTATACTAGCTGCGCCCCACAGTTTCACCTGCAGTTAAAAAGTATTCACGTGCTATTCTAGTATCTATATCTGTGTCATGCTTCATCCAGCACCTACATGTATCATGTACCTTTCAAACAAAAAATAAATCAAAATTAAAAAAACTAAGCCACAGACAGACACACACACACATACACAGAAACGTCAAACTTATAACGTTTCCGCGTCGGGGGTTAAAAAGTATACTGGGATTCGAACAATTCGAGTAGGTATATTATTTTTGAAATCCGATCGGAAACGTTTCTGAATGGTTTCGAATAAAGGTGCTGATCTTCACAGCCGTTCTGGCGTGATTGAGCAACAAACATCCATTCATCCATTCAAACTTTCGTTTTTAGAACAGTCGAGAGACGTGCTTGATGTGTTCAATAACTCTAGCTAAAAACTAGAGAAATCTAGTGCTCTACTGTTCAATATCTCTACAAAATACCGCAAGGAATTATCCATGATGCTTGCAAATTCCATTACTACTTCATTTAGTTACCCGGTCTAGCGCCAACAAGAAAATAACTGCTTGAAAGATTTTCACGCATTAAGCCAAACAAATAACTATAAGTTTTTAAAGAAACTATAGCTTTGAATCCATGTTTTTCGTATTTTTGTTCGAATTCCCTTACTTATTTTTTGTAAAACGTTTTTTTTTTTTCATTTTGTGTTTGTAAAATTATGATTGCTTAATATTTTTGTAACGTTTCGACATTTTTGTTAAGGATTATGTTATGTAAAATTGTTGTGTTACGATTTATAAATAACTAGACTAGCTGTTTTGTCCGCGGTTTCGCTCGCGTTCATAGCTTATGTCACACAGGATTAATGTAGCTTTATAATGAAGACAAAATTTTAGAAATCGGTACAGTAGTTTGTGAGTTTATTCCTAACTAGCAGTTACCGGCGACTTTGTACGCGTTTAAGCAGAAAATAGTACCCAGAAACCTTCCTTGTGTTAATGGAAATAATTACCAAACTTGAGCAAAATCCATTCAGTCATTTAGACGTGAAAAGCCTACAAACAGACAGACAGACAGAGTTATTTTATTATTTTAGTAAGGATTGTAGATGTAGATTGATTGTAAATGTTGTAGATGAGATTCTCAGCAATTCAGTGTAAATGAACCTGTCAGTTCTGACGTAAATGCAAAGTGAACCTTCGGAATGCGATGCGACACACTTATACACCACCTACTGCCTACATACATACTACCTACGTCAGTGCATTACAATATACTAGATCTATGGTAATTAATACGTAGGGTCAACTGGGGCAAATGCGTCTATGGGGCAATTGCGTCTTTCGAGAATAACTGACAAACCCTTCACAAATTAGGCGCCACCTACATCTTTTTCTATCTTTAGTTACAATAATCTGTACTAGATGGCATTAGTTGCCTTATTTGTGGAGGGACTGTCAGTAATTCTCGAAAGACGCAATTGCCCTACAGACGCATTTGTACCAGTTGACCCTACTTATATTTATTCCAAGTGGAGGGAATTAAAAGCAGAGGCCAGCTGACTACGTAAGAACATTTGCCTTAAACGCATAATTTTAAATCCCCGGTTGAAGATCCAGAGGCAGATAGATATCTTCACATAACATATCGTTCATAACTCGTACTAAACGGTTTACCTCCACCTTTCTGATATGAACCGCTAGGGAATGGAACACCTTGCCATCGTCTGTATTCCCGACTAACTACAACCTGGGTATCTTCGAGTGAATACCTTATAGGTCGTCACACGTCGTGCTCCATCTTAGACCACAACGTCGCTTAACATCAGGCGAGTTGTGGTCAAAAGTCCACCTATTCTACATAAAAATAAAAATAAATCGTCGCGTCCTCCCCCGAGGGGGCTGGCAGAGGTGTAATACAACACTTACACTTCGCCGGACGACATTCAGTCCCAAATGTGACAGGGGTCGCGCCTTAAAACCATAGGTGAAACCGCAGGGTGCCGTGGTTTCACCCACGTTCTAGTTGCTAGTTTAAAATTAGTCAACGCAGGTTATAAAAGTTTTGACAGGGTAAAGGTTACTATGATACCATTTTCATCTAATTTCGTTCAGCCATTTTTGCGTGATTGATTATTGAGTAATAAATATCAAAACTGAAATCAGATTGAGCTTTTCATAATTTTCCAGCAGAAGTGTCCGCTGACCTTCCTTTGTCAAAGTGTCACATAACCTATCTTTATGTTTTGACAATTAAGTATTTTGTTCTCGTTTAAGTAATTTAACTCACGAAAAAACATTTTCTTTCGTTCTTTCTAACGTAGTCGGCTAAACCCAAAATCTTTTAAAAAAACGACTGGCCGTCATCAGAAACGGATTGTAAAGACCTTCCTGAAATAAAGAACTTACTTCTTTTTTTAAGTCGGTTAAAAACAGAACGAAATGTTTTTTTTAAATCGCCTGACCGTAATCATAATTGGATGGTGAAGAAGGTTCAGAACCTACTGCTTTTTTTTAAGTTGGTTAAAGACAGAACGAAATCTTCTTATTACCCGACTGAGCAAGAAAGAAGGTTATGTTTTCGAGTGTGTGTGTATGTATGTATGAGGTTTCTTTGGCACGCTCTACGGCCTAAACGGCTTGATGCATTTCGACATGTGAGGTGTCATTTGAATCGTCTTGATAGTGGAAGTGACATAGGGTACAACATTTGGCAGCCGAGTTTTTTCTTTTAACAATGTTACTTGTTCTAAACAGGGATCGAGTTAGGTATGAATAAGAACATTGACTCACACGGTACAGAATTCATTTAGCAAAATCACTTAGAATTGGTAAGTGTTTCTAACTGTAATTTTATTTTATTGTACGTCAACACCATGTATGTGCTTCAACGGTATACCTTATACAGTTACAACTCATATATATTTAGTAGATATTATAATGCTACTTGTGGTCTCATTCTTATTTCGAATCACGATGCCAAGGTTCTGGGTAACTCACCGCTCGATTACCATAACATTGTTTAATGTCAACTGTGAATGATAAGTAGGTAACCTAATAGGCCTTTTTTGACGTGCCAACGTCTAATAAATCGATGAGCGCTGGCTGCACGCACGAAAATGGATGACTCATTGTCCCGTTACGCTCGGTTGATCGGAGCGAAAGCGCTACACGAGCGACCGAAAGGCACGATCGGCTTGAGCGTTCAGCTTGCGCCGCATCTATCTCTCTTCCACTCGATTGGCCCATGCGTCCGAGGAGAAGATTTCATCAATGTTTTGTTGTGACGTTGTCCGTAAACTGACTTTCCAGACAACCAATTTTTTTGGTGACGAGGGGAAATCATCAAAAAGATGCTCGGATGTATTGGGGTGCATCCGGGTTTTGCTGGAATCGGTCCACTAAAACCCCCTCGGTGGCCGTCCTTTGTCCATAGCAGAGGGCATCGGGATCTGTATAGGAACGCACCAGCGCCCCTTAGCACGTTGCCTGTAGCAGCACCTTTCCCAGAGATTAATCTCTATTCCCTCCCTACAAAGATAAAGACCACGCCGCACCGTTGACTTCCCCGCTCGTTTGGTAGGGTGGTCAGATCCCCAAACCTGCCCACCTACGAGCCCAAAGGCCCCCTTTAGTCGGCTCTTACGACAGGCAGGGGATAGCCAAACTTTCGTATTTATTATACTAGAGAGACTATGAGCCGGTTAGGTATGGATCGTTCCTTAAGACTTATTAATAGCCACACATAATCATAACTCATCAAGCTGTACCAAACTAATCAACTCGTTTCGATTCCCATTGCGACTGAACACGTGCTCCAATTAGCAGTCATGTGGCATTAGCATTGCTAGCGGATTTAAGGTGTAAGGGGGGGGGGGGGGGGCTTTGGGGCAAAAGGACTTGAGGCCTTGTTCGGTAAAGAGCTTAGAAGAACAGGCAAGAAACCTAGGAAAAAGGGTCTCAAATATTTGGTACTCGGACACTCGGGACACGGAAATAGAGTCTGTTTGTACTTTTGTACTTACCTCAACTACGGTGTTTTTTAATCCTAAGTATCCCAACTATAATATTATAAATGCGAAAGTGGGTTTGTTTGTTTGTTTGTTTATTTATTTGTAACGCTTTTGCGTCTCAACTACTCAACCGATCGTCTTAAAATTTTTAATACACGTTGTCTGGGGTACGGAAAAGGGCATAAGGTAAGTACTTTTTATCCCGGAAAAGTTAATGGTTCCTGTAGGACCGCGGGGCGCAGCTAGTTAATTATGTTTAGTTTAACAATTCTGTGGAACATTTTGCTAATGAATGTATAATATAAAACTTTTTTTTTAACAAAAGTACGGAGTACTTTGGGAATAACCCAGTCAAAGGGTACCCCTTCAAACCAATATCTTACCTACCTTTATAAAGCTTACTTTCATTCATGTGATGAACATTTGTGTTTGTTCTATGTCTGGGTGTCCTGAATTCATTTATTTATTTGAGTCAAGGCCCCCAAACTGAAATCCTGGATCCGTCACTGACTGAGGCATGGGGCAACAGGGCAGCCAGATCGAGTCACGTTAATCAAGAGGTAATCAGTCGCCTAGCGGTCTAGCAAATCTAGACTTTGACTTGGGCCTTAGGTATTAGTATATTAAAAAATTCAAAAAAATTGTTTATTTCAAAATAGTACATTATTTTTTTAATTCGGCACTAACCAACAAACTGGGTGTTGAAAAACCCGTGTCTTGGTAGTTAGTCCTTCCAATTGTCTTAATACTAAGTTCTGTACCATATTTGTATTATACTTTTAAAAGTATATAACTTAATGAGTAATTAATTTTATAGAATTTTGTAAATTATTGGAATAATAAATTTAGTAAAAATTAAAATTATAGATTAATAGTGTTAGAAGCAAATAATTTCCGTATTATCATAGTCAAACTTTAGACTTTGACTATGATAATACGGATAATAGAAAATTTGCAATGTGAGTGTAGTATTACAGGAACAAGTCACTTATTCTTGAATTTTAAATAATTGTTCTGTTTCAAAATAAGAGAGGGTTTTGAGCCAATTCACCAAAGTTCGTTTACAATTATTTAGATTAAGTGGGTATATACATATCGATTCGCCAATAACGTTGTATAGATACGAGCTAACAGCCTCGAAATGACGACGTGCCAGTGCGGTTCGTTGTCTTTCAATTTTACACACTCTATCTTTTCTTCGTTTGTTATCCTGAAACGTACTGTCAAAAACTAGAGTTTTATGTCTACGAAGAACCACTTGCAAGATAAAGAGTTGGCGCACGGAGAGCACAGAACTCTCCTTGTATAAATCGGCGGTCGGATACCTAAACGGTTTACCATACATGACCTTCAGAACAGCCCTCTGTGCTACTTCCAGGTGTTTTATGTTGCTGGCGTAAGTGCCACCCCACACTGGAATACAGTATGAAATAACTGATTGTCCTAGTGCACTGTATACTTGTTTCAGAACTTCAGCCGATGCTACTGATCTCAGACGTTTAAAGACAAATAACAGCTTTCTAACTCGAGGGATTAGCGCCTTTAAATACTCATTCCAGTTTAGCGTTTGGTCAATCGTGACTCTTAGATATTTGAGTTTCGAACTACGTGCTATTTGAAGACATGAGCAAGTTGTTGTCGAGCTTAGATCACAAGCATGAGCCTTTATTTCAAAAGAGTTTGGTGGCTGCGAATTACTATTCGCCGAGAAAGCTGTATACTTTGTCTTATTAATATAATATTTAACGTAAGAAGGTATTTGGTCAGCCATTCCATGACAATTTTAAGAGAATTTTCAGCATGTATGCGAGTGTTAGTCCAGCTATTCCCGTGAACTAGTAGGGCCGTGTCGTCAGCATAAGTGAAAACTCTACAATTTGGAAGAGAGTGCTTGCTTATGTGAGCGACAAATACGAGTAAACCTACTACGCGATGCGACACGACTTCTCCTTGTAAAAGTATTACCCAATACTCAATACTCAATAATTTATTGCTTCCATTATGGTACATGCAGTTTCTTAAAGGTAAATCACATAAAATTTTATCACATAATGACCCTGATAGGGCAACATTGTTCGGACTGGATTTATTCTATTAAATATTTGTCGGTTAAGAATTCGCCTAGAGTATAAAAACATTTTTTGATCAATATATCTGTTAGCGTTTTAATAAATTTCATCTCATCTTCTATATTTTTAACCCCAACGGATCCACTGTCTGAATCACAATCATTTAACATAACATAACATATCGTCACGTATCGTCGTAGGTGTACAACACCCACACTTATCCGGACGATATTCAGTCCCAAATCTGACAGGGGGTGAGCCCGTCGCCATACAGCGGGCTCTATTTACGCAGCCGATGACATTAAATACGCACAAATGTTCTCACAATAAACAAATTGGTGCGAGCCTTCGGCTGGGTCAGAATCCGCTCCCTCTGGCTTGAGAGGCGAGCCTTTTCCGACTGGGTTATCATCGCTTTTTCAAATTAAACCAAAGTTATAAAAAAATATTTCCACCTAGTTCGGAAAAAGAGCCACTACCCTAAACGTGTGACCCTAAACCCTGTCGTGAACAGGCATGAAACTGAGAGGCAGTTCCATGCCTCAGAGAACAGCATTTTTAACTGAACTGAACTGAAAGAATTTTGGTACACGTTGTAACATAAACGATTGGCTTTTGAGTTCTATTTTAATTGAAAATAAAAATTATTATAGTAATTAAAAGTTTGAAAAAAAATTGGAAGAGAAAAGAGGAGACAAAGATCAAAAGATTTGGTTTGGGTTGCAGTACCAACAAAGTCAGTTGCTACAAAATCACTGAGTGTCATCCTTAATTAGACCTAATCGCAACCCGAACAAGACAGTAGAGTCATTTTTATAACTTTGACGTTCATAAGTGTACTCGTATCTGCGATACCCAATTGATTAAAAACATTTTGTATTGACTTGACTTGAATCCTAATCCTAAACGGAATCATTCATCATCATTCGGAAACGCTTCCGTTCGGATTCCAAACATTTTAAACTCAAATTATTCGAATCTCAGTCCGTATTCATAAGCTTATAAACGTAATTCATATTTCCAATCATAGTAATACTCGATTCCCTATTCCAAAATGTATAAAAGTAAACTGAGATTCAATCAGTGTGACTTTGAAATTTGTGGGATCCGATTGGAAATGTTCCCGAATAATTATAAAGAGCACCGCAGATCTCTCTTCGCGTCAAGAATAACCAATCGAGGTTCGACCCTCAATTATTGCAATACCACCGACTCATCTTTGATCAAGTGCAGTGAAATGCTCCCGCAATCAATCTGCGCCAATTCACGGATGTTGCGTCAGCTGACCGTCTACTTGACCATGCGCTGAGCACTGGTCAAACTGCAAGTGGTTAAGGGGTTAAAAATCGAAATGCATCCAATGGAGCCAATGTAGGAAGGTGGAATATGATTTGGCAGAGAGAGAAGAACTGATAAAAGTTTAAATATTCGGAAGTTATAGACATCAAAGGCTATAGAGTTTCTATAAAGCCATAAGGGTTATTTTCAGAATTTTGGTACGGAACCCTAAAAACTGAAACCGTGGTGTTTTATTATCCTTTTTTTCCCTAGGAAAACCTTGGGTTTTCCGGGAAGATACCTATCTTCCTGGCGCCCAACTCCCTGGGTTGCGGGGTAATGAAATAGGGGTAAATAGAGTTTCTATGGTCGGAAAATATTATGCCACCCAGTTTTTGTAGGTGTCTTGCACGAAGGGATCAGTACAATTATCTATAAAAACGGCCAAAAAAATCAGGTCTGTTTTATGGAAGCCTTCTTAAATATTTATTTTATTCTGTTTTTAGTTATTTACTGTGATAGCGGCAACAGAAATACATAATCTTTGAAAATGTCAATTGTCTAACTATCACGGTTCATGAGATACAGCCTGGGGAAAAACGCACAGACAGACAGACGGACGGACAGCGGAGTCTTAGTAATAGGATCCCATTGTACCCTTTGGGTACGGAACCCTAAAAAGCAAACTACTTTAGAGTGGTTTAGGTGTACTTCATCTTTTTGCAATAAGTTTTCCATCTGCATTATTCTGTGGTGAGTTAGTTAAGTCTTTGCAATGGAAGACCGCCCAGGACGTACTAACTATGACGTGAGCTGTGGCCTGCACGAGCTCGCCAGGGTGGCCAGGTCGCGCTGTTGCTAACGACGGCCACTAGGACAAATCATTGAAAAAAAAACCTGCTAAATACTTAACCTGTAAAAAAAAAAATTGAGAAAATTAAGGGTACTACATGCACACGACACACGACATGTGTAATTGTGTTAATTACCATAATAATAGTGTATTAATAGTGTATAAATAGTGTTTAGTTTGTTTGAATTTTTGATTGAAGTTTTGTTTCAACAATGTTTTAAGGGATTAGTAAGTACCTATTTTATTTTGTATTTAATTTTGTGTGTCGTGTACCTGTATATGAGTCTTGTAACTTGAAGTAAAGGAATTATTATTATTATTTTTATAACATGACGGCTTTTCCATGATTTTTATTATGAGCCACGTCAATTTCCACGACTCGACGGACGTCGCATCGTGGCATTCGTGGCATGACGTCGCGACGTGGCATGGTGTACAATGTTTTTTTTTTATGTTGAATAGGTCGGCGTTTGACCACCAACTCTCCTGATGTTAAGCGACGTTGTGGTCTAAGATGGAGCACGACGACCTATAAGGTACTTATTCACTCTAGCCTTGAAGTTTTGTAGAGTGAAGAAGTAGAAAGACGGCAGTTGAGTGAGGCGCTACATGTGCGCTACTGCTCAGACCCGTCTTCGGAACGGTTACACCGGACTACATCCTGAAACACGACTAGGTCATTTCACGGCATGGCTTGGTCCGGTGGGTGGTAACTAGCCACGGCCGAAGCCTCCCACCTGAGTTTGCTACCCGGTTAGCACTACCCGGGGACCACGTGTGGGGAATCAGCATAAAGTACACTCCTACGGACGTGGGTTGCTCAGTCCCCAATGTTATTGTCAATTTGCGGTATACGTGAGGATGAAAACAAACCAATGGTATTTTGATGCGCCATTTACCCCCTTAGCAATAAATGTTGTATGGCTAAGCTGGAATAGTTTCAATGTTTTGTCTTTTTCAGTCTAATCTTAGAACTTAAAAAAGAAATAGACAAGACATTATAATAATGCGTATGGTAAGGCGCGGCAACCGTCTAGCTCGCTCGCGACACTATTGTAATAGATAAAAAATAGAGACATGTTAATCGAGGCAAATTTTTCAAAAAAAACATTCTGTAATTTTGTTTAAACACATTCTATAATTTTATTTAATAAAATAGTGTCGCGAGCCAGCGAGACAGCTGTCGCTGTCGAGCCTGAACACACACCTTAAGCGGTGCTGTTGTGTTATTGCTAACCCGGAAATAAATTTGTAGACACCTCCTTTAAAGCGAAATACCTTGAATTGAAAATATGTAATTTTATTAAGTTTAATCTTAATAATAGATAATGTCCTCAGTTTTCTGAAATAGTGTGGTCTCTAGCCGCACGACTGCACAGAGACCGAGGGTCAATTGGCGCAGACTGCATGGCGACAAGCGGTCGGGTTTACGCTTGCGACTTTTTGACTAGAGACACGTCGCACTAAACTAATACGACAAAATTTTGCTGTCAGACCGAGCGACTAAACTAATTCAGGCTTTTATTATGGAAACTGACGTGGTTTTCACACATTATGATTTTATGGAACGGGAGTTACTCACGTACGATTTAGTCGACTATTCCGACTATATTTTCAACCGCATTCGGCGGTCTTTATCAAGGCGAGAGCGCGCGCGCGGCTGCATCTCGCATAGCACACATAGTCGTGCTATGCGAGACGCAAAACAGGCTTAGTTTCGTTTTTTTGTTTCATGTTTAGTTCTAGTTTCTTTGAGGACATACCTATTAAAATTAAGTTAAATTATCGTCTAGCGAAGTGTAGGTGTTGTAATACACCTCTGCTACACATAAGCAACAGGGGAAAAAATCCAAAACCTTTTTCGATACAGGATACAGTTCAGCTACTTTCAATGAAAAAATTGAATGAACCCTCTTACTTATAAACGTTGTATAGCCTTAGAATGGTTAATTATACTGTTTTGTCTTCTTCGATCGAGTTAAAAATTTCAAAGAAAGAAAAAGACAAAACACTTAATAACCATTCCGAAGCTATGCAAATTACAAAGTATACAACGTTTATTATTAAGATGGAAAGTGTCTAGTTTGTCGCAAGTCTGTAGCCAGTGTTATATTGGCTTGGCAACAGTCGCCACAGCACGCCCGTGCCTCCCGGGGTGGCTCAAGGGAGGCTCCTGGGCTCCATTCCATTTAATATAGCTAACGTTTCTGTTTCTCCTGGTTTCCAATACTCCGGTTAGGTAACTTTCGAGAAGTGGAAGTAGTAAATGGATAGTATGATAGTAGTAGATGGTAGTAAATTAATTGCAAGTTTTCTCAAGGTTTACCAGAAATTTTAAAAATTAAACACGCTTTTTACCTTCAGACTCTATCATCAGATTTGGTTAGAAATACCAAATTATAGTTTTGTCGTCCAAACTATAGGTATATTTACCAATTTTCATTTCGATAGTAGGTTGTAATTGACTTTTAAGATTGTATTACATTGTTTGTTACAAGTTCGTGGTTAACAGACAAGGCGTTTGACCATTGCGTATTGGATGTAAATGATGGAAAGGATTGGTGTTTGAAGATACTACAACACTATATTATCCTAATCCTAACTAATATGATGAATGCCAAAGTGCTTTTGTTTGTTTGTTTGTTTATTCTCTATCTAATTAAACCGATCATCGTCAAATTTTGCGTACACGTTGTCTGGGGTACAGAAAAGGGGTACTTTTTATTTTGAAAAATTAACGGTTCTGTAGGACTGCGGGTGAAACCGTGGTACACAGCTAGTTTACAATAAAACTCACAAGAGTTTCTTTTTTTTTGTCGGCGTAAAAGGTTGGCGTTTGACCACCAACTCGCCTGATGTTAAGCGACGTTGTGGTCTAAGATAGAGCACGACGACCTATAAGGTACTTATTCACTCTAGCCTTGAAGTTCTGTAGAGTGAAGAAGTACAAAGACGGCAGTTGAGTGAGGCACTACAAGTGCTCTACTGCTCAGACCCGTCTTCGGAAGGTATAAACAGTAGTAGAGCTTCAGTGACAGCTCAAGCAAGATTTTGCACCTACACCCTGACGGCGTGAAAGTGACCTACGGCGTGAAAGTCGAACGAGTCAACCACTAAGTCGTCACCAAACTTATTCAATGACGTCAGTAATTAATTTCTTCTACACCGTGTTGTTTTGCGTTCCCGCGGAATTTGTAGAGGTAGTTATACTCCGTTAGCTGAGCACGATTAATAAACTATGAAGCAATTTCGAAATCCAAGAAGTATCTGTCGACTGTCTGTCTGTCTGTCTGACTGACTGTCTGTCTGTATCTGTAAAGTATTGTCGACGATCAACGATTTTTTTGTATGTAACAGCTGTTTTTTTCTCGATTGAAGGTTGCTCCTTTTGATAAATGATTTTATATCGTCACGTCTTTCCCCCGAGGGGGCTGGCAGAGGTGTGTTGCAACACTCGAACTTCGCCGGATGATATTCAGTCCTAAATGTGACAGGGGGCGAGCCTGTCGCCACACACCGGGCTCCAGTCATGTAGCAGATGACATAAAATACGCACATATGTTCACACAACGAACAAATTGGTCCGTGCCGTCGGCTGAGTTTGAAGCCGCTTCCTCTGACTTGAGAGGCGGGCCTTCTCCAACTAAGCTATCATTACTTAGCTAAATGACATGTCATATATACTCATACATAACTCTACGAAATCCGCGGGAATGCAAAGCAACACGTTGTATAGTTTATTTAATTACCAATTGATGTACTTTATTTAAACAAACGGTTAACGGACTGAAGACAATAGATTAAACTAATACTGACCAAAAATTATAGTAGGTACTGCATACATTTTGAGACAATTCATGTCGAGGTCAAAAGTGACGTCATGGCACGTCACAGTGACGTCACATTGACGTTGGACTCATTGTCTTTGATTATGCTTGTATCTTGTATATTATTTACTTGGGATGGGAAAAGTTGTCTTTTTTTATTTTTTGTGTTTTGTATAAGTCCTTTTTACCTAATTATGGATTTTGTCAATTTTTAAATGATACGTTTATTATAGGCTCCGGTTGTTAATTCTTTTACAACAACTTATAAACCATGTCAGAAGCCTTCAGGCCGAGTGACTAGTCTTAGTGTCAGTTTTTTTTATTTATCATAACACATCGTCACGCCTCTCCCCCGAAGGAGCTGGACGAGGTGTATTTTAACACCCACTCTTCGCCGGACGATATTCAGTCCCAAATGTGCCAGGGGGCGAGCCTGTCGCTATACGTACCATACGAGCCATCAAAGTTATCTACAGAGCGACAAAGTGCAATTTCAATCTTTTCAAGACTTTGCACTTCTCCGATCGTTCTTAAATAAGTAAGATTTCCCATGTATTATGCATTAATTTAATTTAAGCTAATAATGTAGACAATCTTTCTATGTAAAGGCATTTTTGATTTGATTTATCTATTTATTAATTAAAACTGCAGAGGTGTGGAACTCGTCTGCGTCTGTCTTACCACCTAAATACAATCCGGGGTGTTTAAGAGAAAAGTGAATAGGTATCTCCTAGGCAAGCGTGTTACACCTTCGATCACGTCGACGCTTCCCATCAGGCGAGTCAGTGGTCAAACGCATGCCTAGTTTGATGTAAAAAAAAAACAGTCCACTTCGTACAAATCTGGATATTTTTATAGCTATATTTTATCTTGAGGACGTTTAAAAAAAACCAAGAACACAGGGATGGAGATAAATTCATTTAATTGTACATGCCAAATTTCATCATAATCTAACAAATGGTTTCCAATAAATTTAACAAGCGCGTTTGTATGGAAAATTCAGAGCGGAACCCTTATGAATGCTTAGTATAATCAACAGGGTTTTAAATTTTGCAAGCAAGTAGCTCATGCAAATACATTTTTTTAACGTTCGAATGTGAGCCGAATTAAGTCCAAGCCTTTTAGAGATAAGGTTGCAAAGTCTTACTAGTATTTTAAAGAGACAAGACGACGACAAAAAGAAGAAGTTATTAAGAGAAAAGCAAAAAACCCGGCTGCAAAATGTACCTTAAGTCACTTCCACTATCAAGACGATTCAGACGACACCTCACATGTTAAAATCCATCAAGCTGTTTAAGCTGTAGTGTGCGCCAAAGAAACATCATGCATACCCACATACATACACATACTTACATACACTCGAAAAACATAACCCTTTTTCTTGCTCAGTCAGCTAGAAATACAAGACTCGTAAAGACTGCGTTTACCCCATCCCTATTAATGTGATGCCATACTGAGTGGAAACTCCGTCAGATTCAGTGAAGCAATTAGAATTGCATTTGTCGGGCTGCTGAGAATAACTATAGGGTGTATGAATCACTGCGGGAAACTTAGAAGTAATTTTTTTTACAAACAGCATATGCATATATTCTACTTAGAAAAAAAAGAGTGTGTGTACTTATGTACACGCGTTAGACGTTATACTTCTTAACCTAAAATCTATAAATGCACTCAAAACAGTTTATTCAAATCAGTTTTATCACTAATATTCAATAAATATAGATATACTAAAAAATATAAAAAATAATTATATATAATTATTATTATTAATTATTATTATTATATATTATAAATAATTATTAGTAAATACTATCACCGTCGTATATTAAATTGATTTGGTGAATAAATAATATTTATTTATTCACTGTTTAATTGTACTCTTACGAAACACGTGTTCTAAATATAAAAATACTAGAATATACAACTTGAACATAGTTATCAATTTTCATGCCACCTAGAACTAACTTCACGATGTAGAATTTAGGTGTCGGTGTGCGCGCGCATCGTAAAAATTCACTCTCATAATTTTTCTCTATCGCGCCAAAAGAAGTATAACTTCAAAAATGCAAGGTGTCATACTTGGGCGTTACGCATGCGCGCTCTTAGCACAAGGTTCTACTAATTATAGCTATTAAGCTTGTGCTATACAAGCTATTAGCTATAAGCTGAACTGGGGCAAATGTGTATGTAGGGCAAATGCGTTTTTCGAGAATTACTGACAAACTCTTCACACATTAGGCAAATAACGCCTTCTTGTACAGATTGCAACTAAATAAAAAAAAGATGTAGGTGGCGCTTAATTTGTGAAGTGTTTGTCAGTAATTCTCGGAAGGCGCAATCGCCCCACAGTCGCATTTACCCCAGTTGACCCTAATTATTAGCTTCAAAAGAGTCCCCAGCCGTGTGTTTCTGTGTTTTGTAATTTTGAATTAATAATAATAAAGTTTATTTCAGAACAGTCATTCCATAGATACACACAAAATCATCAAAAATGTAAATTAAATTAAAAATCAAAACACAGAAATTAAATTAAAAATTACAAATATGCGAATAATCAATAAATAAATCAATAAACAATAAAACATAATCATTACAAGTATACATAATCAAGTCAATACAATCAAGTCAGTTTATTATCCTACTATCGTTCTCATCTCAGCCTATACCTATTTGGGTCTGGATCCGGAGTGCTTAACATACCCTCGCCCAGTACTGCATTATTGGACATTGGATTAAGTAAACTTTTTTTTTTTTTTTTGTTTTTTTTAATATAGAAATATATGTGTGTAAATAGTAGAAATATATATGACTGCCTCGGTGGCTCAGTTGGTAGTGAACCTGCCTTCTGAGCTTGGGGCGTGGGTTCGATTCCCACCTAGGGCAAACATTTATGTGATGAACATTAGTGTTTGTTCTATGTCTGGGTGTAAATATCTATTTATGTATGTATTTAAACATATCTAAGTATGTATATCAGTCTCTGGCACCCATAGTACAAGCTTTGCTTAGTTGGGGGTCAGGCCGACCGTGTGTGGAAGTGTCCCGAATTTATTTTATTTTATTTATTTATTTTATAATAATAAGCATTAAAAAAAAACGAGTATTATTATAATAATGCTATTTTTAAAGCCCGGCGCAAAAGCGACGGTGTGTGTCTCGAACCGTATCGCTCTACCGGACGAACCGATTTTGATGTTAATTTTTTATTTGTTTGAAAGGTGAATTGTTTGGGAGTGTTTTTAGCTATATTTGATGAAAATTGGTGTCGGGGGTTTTATTACATTTTTAACGTACAATCAAAAATTTAAAGATTTAGACTAATTCACCTTTCAAACAAAAACAAAACATAATCAAAATCGGTGCATCCGTTCGGGAGCTACGATGCCACACACACACACACACACACACAAACACACACACACACACACACACACACACACACACAAACAAGAAGAAAAGAAGAAGCGAAGAAAAGAAAGGGAGCAGGAACCATCCCACTCGCTAAGAATACAAAAGAGACACCCGACACGAAGAAGTTAACAGATTGGCAGGAAGTTAAATCCAAAAAAGAGAAGAAAAAGCAACGGGCAGAACAGCCACCAAAGCAGTCTCAACAGAAGAAGCGAAAATCAGTGATGAGAGCCAATGCACTGATCGTACGACCCAAAGAAAAGGAAAAGTATGCAGATATACTTAGCCGCGTTAAAAAAGACGTCCCCGACGACCTGGTCCGTTCGACGGTGGACAAAATCCGCAGAACAGCTACTGGAGACCTGTTAATCATTCTCACCAAGGAGAATACAGATAAAGGCCACAGTCTCCAAAATACTATCTCTAAGCTCCTTGGGGATGATGCTGAAGTAATTAGCAAGGGCCCACAAAAAGAAATTGAGATCCTCGATCTCGATGACATGACAACCAAGCAAGATATTTTGGAAGCCCTAAAAAAAGCGGCTGGAGAAGAAGCCGAAATAACTTTGGACGCTATTAGGTCGTTACGTAAGAGCTATGGTGGCACCCAAATTGCTGCAATAACGCTTGCAGCATCAGTGGGGGAGAAGGTGCTGGAAGGAAACGGCAAGATCAGAATTGGCTGGGTCAATTGCCGGATAAGAACAGTGGAAAGACCAACCAAATGTTTCAAGTGCTGGCACTATGGACATCTTGCCACTAAATGCAAGAGCAATGTGAACAGGTCCAATGTTTGCACTAATTGCGGGGAAGGTGGACACAAAGCCGCCACATGCAAAAAAGATGCCCGATGTGTCTTATGTGTCGAAAAAGGAAATGCGAAGAATTGTGCTCACATTGCGGGTAGTACCAGATGTCCAATATTTAAAGAAGCACTCCTGAAGGTTAAAAAAAACCGAACATGAAGATACTGCAGTTAAATCTCAATCACTGTGAAGTTGCGCACGATTTACTATTGCAGACCGTGCGTGAGATAAAGCCAGATCTTGCATTGATATCGGAGCCATATAGACACCTTGCCGCACAACCATGGGTGACAGATAGTACCTCTAAAGCGGTAATATGGGCTAGCGGCAAATGTCCACTGCAGAGCGTTGCTAATAGCACCGAAGCCGGTTTCGTGGTTGCAAAAGTAGAAGGGATTTACTTCTATAGCTGTTACGCTCCACCAAGCCTTTCATTAGATGCGTTTGAGGACCTACTGGATCGACTGACCGAGGATGCAAAGCAGCACCCTCAAGTGGCAATTGCTGGAGATTTTAACTCTTGGGCAGTTGACTGGGGTAGTAAAGAGACTAATGCTCGAGGAGAGGTACTACTACAAGCCATGGCCAGTCTTGATGTGGTATTGCTCAATAGCGGAAATAAGCCTACGTTTATCCGAGGAGAAGCGAGCTCCATCGTTGACCTGACATTCGTTAGCAGCAGTCTTGCTAAGGGAAACTACTCCTGGGAGGTGATGAATATCTACACAGCCAGTGACCACTGTGCGCTTCTCTGGGAGGTATCTTCCGACCAAAATGCTAAAAGAATGCATAAAACTAACGTGGTTGGTTGGAAAGTAGGCGCTTTCGATCCATACATCTTCACGGTGGCTCTCGATAACCGGGAAATCTATGGTAAAGATGCCGAACAGCAGGCACAACTCCTGATGAAAAGGCTTACAGAAGCCTGTGATGCCACTATGCCCCGGAAAAGCTCTGCGAACCAGCCCCAGGCGATGTACTGGTGGAATGAAGACATTTGCATCCTGCGGAAAAAGTGCCTGAGGACTAGAAGAGCATCACAACGCGGTAGGAAAGGACCGAAGTATGAAGAACTGGTGGCAGCATACAAAAATGCGCGTCAAACACTGAACAAGGCCATTAAGAACAGCAAAAGACAATGTTGGAACGAGTTGATCGATGAGGTAGAAAACGATCCATGGGGAAGGCCATATAAGACAGTCATGACTCATCTGAAAAGTCAACCAATACAATCTCCTACATGCCCCATGCTTCTCGATAAAATTGTTACTGCTCTGTTTCCTAACCAACTTGAAATATACCATACGACGGAACAGTACGAAGAAGAAGAAATTCCACTCGTCACAGAAGAACAACTGCTCGAAGCATGTGATAGAGTAGGGAATGCGAAAGCTCCAGGCCTGGATGGAATCCCAAACATCGCATTAAAAGCCGCCATCAGAGCCGTACCCCCACTATTCCTGGAAGTCTACAACAAATGCCTTAAAGAGGGAGTGTTCCCTTCGAAGTGGAAGCAACAAAGGTTAGTTCTCCTCCCCAAAGGAAAGAAACCCCCAGAAGAACCATCTTCTTATCGTCCGCTCTGTATGTTGGATACAGCTGGCAAAGTACTGGAACGTATCCTACATAGGAGGATTGAGGAATCGGTGGAACCATTTCTCGCCAGCAGCCAATATGGCTTCCGTAAAGGTCGGTCGACCCTGGACGCGATTAACCTCGTCGTCAATACTGCCAAGAAAGCCATTGCAGGAACCAGATGGAAGGGAGGTACGAAGAAGTACTGCTTAGTCGCAACGTTAGATATTAAGAATGCTTTCAACTCTGCCAGGTGGGATTGCATCATGAAAGCTCTAACTGAAATGAAGGTACCAGGATACTTACGAAGGATCGTAGCGAACTACTTCACTGATAGGGTCCTGAAATACGACACAAAGATTGGTCCAAAACAATATACGGTCACTAGAGGGGTACCACAGGGCTCCGTTCTGGGCCCTCTCCTATGGAATATTATGTACGATGGGCTATTAAACTTGGATATACCAGCAGAAGTCAAACTTGTGGCATATGCCGATGATGTTGCAGTAGTGATAGTCGCCAAACATCTGGAAGAGATAAATTTCGCTTTTGACACTACCATTGAAAAGATCAGTCACTGGATGGACACGGTTGGACTGCAGTTAGCAGAACACAAGACCGAGGCAGTACTAATTACTAGCAGGAAGCAGGTGGAAACCATTACATTACGAGTAGGAGCGCACGAAATCGAATCTCAGCCGTCACTTCGGTACCTGGGAGTAATGATTGATGCCCGACTTAACTTCAAGCGTCAGGTACAACACGTAGGTACCAAAGCGTCGTTGGTAAGAGCGACCTTATCGCGGTTGATGCCCAACATAGGTGGGCCAAAGCAAAAAAGGAGGGCACTACTAGCGTCTGTAGTAACATCCGTTCTCACCTATGGGATTCCTATTTGGGCTGATGCGCTTAATATACAGGAAGCGAGAAGGAAGATCGCACCGGTCTATCGGCTGAGTGCTTTAAGAGTCGCGAGCGCTTTCCGCACAGTGTCTGAAGACGCTGTGTGCATTATTGCTGGGATGCTACCAATTACAGTGCTAGCCGAGGAACGAAAAGTCCTTTACCGTAGTAAAGGAACGACTACGCTAAGCCCCGAAGAACTCAGGACCAAAGAACGACGCAATAGCATACGACGTTGGCAACTACGTTGGGATACGTCAGCGAATGGCAGGTGGACGTACCGACTTATTCCACAAGTGGCTGTCTGGCTGAATCGCAATCATGGCGAGGTGAATTATTATTTGACTCAACTGATCTCAGGACATGGATGCTTTCGGGCTTACTTATATCGATTTAAGCACGATGTTTCCCCAGAGTGCCCGTCGTGTCCGGGAGTTAATGAAGATGCAGAGCATGTATTTTTCACGTGCCCTCGTTTCAACGAGACACGGAGGGCCTGGGAAGATACTCTCGCGCAGAAAATACAGCCAGAGACCTTAATACAAGCTATGCTCTCCTCGGAGGAAGCCTGGCAGGCCACAAGTTGTTTCGCGACGGAAGTTCTCCAGGAACTACGAAGTATAGAAAGGAAGCGGGCTGAAATAAGACAGCTAGATAGAAGCTAGGAAAATTCAGAAGGAAGAGCAATAGCTAGAGCCTCCCCCCGCGAAGTAATGCCTACCGGCGGTCCCGCGGGGGAAGTAGAGGTTGGTGCCAGAGGAAGGTTTTGGTCGGTAGGGATACTTTTCGAGTCCGACATACCCAGGCAAGGCCTGATGATACGTAAGTGTATTTTTCCAAACCTCTGTAGAAAAAAAAAAAAAAAAAAAAAAAAAAAAAAAAACACACACACAAACATATACACACACACATACACACACACACACGTCAAACTTATAACATCCCATCTTTTTGCGTTGGGGTTTAAAAACATACTTTTCCACTAAGCGGGCTCTAGCTCACACTTAATCAGTATCACAGTCAAAATCACTGACGTCTACAATAAGGTCCTTGAGCCCCGATTCTGGTACATGCGATATTCAATTCCGTCATTGTCTCTCTCGTCCAAGAAGTCATGAGAGCAAGTGTTATGTTTTATTATGACTCTATAAAGAGGGCCGCGAAGTTCTGAAATTTCCATACAAACGGGCTACTCAAATTTCTTGAAAACCTTTTGTCAGATTATGATGAAATTTAGCATGTACAATTAAATTAACAATATCTCCGTCCCTATGTTCTTGGTTTTTTTTAAAAGCGTTCTCAAGCAATAATAGAGCCATGAAAAATATCCGCATTTTTAAGGGGTCACTTTTGACTGATTTATTGAATAGGTACAAAAAAAACAAAAATTCAAAACAAATCAAAAATTCCATTACATAGGGAGGTTGTCTACATCATTAGCTGTTAAATGAATCCATAATACAAGGGAAATTCTTAGTTACTTAAGAATGATTACAGGAGTGCAAAAGTCATTAAAAAAAATTGAATTTGCACTTTGTCACTCTGTAGGTAAGTTTAGAGGCTCGTCAGTATCATTAGATTACTCGCTCTTACTCGCTCCCTTCGCTCGTCTTCTTCTAGACGAAATGGCTATAGAATACCTTAAGCCAATGCGAAGTTAGTCTAGGTCGCCTAGGTCGAAGTTAGTTAGGTCGCCGGACTCTTAAGACACAAGTCCGGCTCCAGACTATTACCGTGAACGGCCTTGAAAAAAAAACTATTCGTTGCTAAAAACTTTTTAACCCCGACGCAAAATCAACGGGGTGTTATAAGTTTGACGTGTCTATGTGTGTGTGTCTGTCTGTCTGTGGCATCGTAATAATGATAATGGATGAACCGATTTTGATTTAGTTGTTTTTTTGTTTGAAAGGTGAGTTAGTCGGAAGTCTTCTTAGCTATATTTGATGGAAATCGGAATCGATTTTTTTAAAATTTGAAATTTTTGACCGGCAATAGGAACGGCGCACTGGCGCTTTTGCGGACGTTCGTGACATTCGTCTGGAGTCGGTGTAACACTCGGAACGTGTGAGAATAATACATCGATGAGTTTACATTTACCAACCTTGTATTCATGAGACTGAGAATGATAAAACGAGCAAGTCGCTCGCCTGATAGTGATGGGAGCTTATCTACTCGTATGACAAGTTCAGAGACACCCAGAACACAAAAATCCTGCGCGGCAATGCACTGCACCTGTCACCATGAGATATAAGATTTAAATCGTTTTGTGCCCAGTAATAAATAAATGAATAAATAATAAATATTCGGGACACTTGCACACACGGTCGCCTGACCCCAAACTAAGCAAATCTTGTACTATGGCTGCCAGAGACTGACATGCATACATGTATAGTTTCAAATACATCCTTAAATAGATATTAACACCTAGACATAGAACAAGCACAAATGTTCATCACATAAATGGTTGCCCTAGGTGGGAATTGAATCCACGCCCCTAACCTCAGTGAGCAGGGTCACTACCAACTGAGCCACCGAGGTAGTAATTCTCTCTGGAGAAATTGCCCTTCAATCCGGAACACAGTAATGTTTGCAGACTAGGTACTGCTTGGCAGTTGAATAACTGGCCTAACCTACCCTTAATTGAAGGTGCCTAGTCTTTCAAATGATTAATTAATTCTAGGACATGTCGGTTTGCTCACGACATTTTTTTTCACCGTAAGAGCCCGAGTCAAATTTAAATGCACGTAAACTTAAAACATCAGTCAAGAACGAGAGTGACCGGCAGAATGTCGAACGCGCCAGAATGGCCCCCGGGCTACCGTGAGAACTGTACCGGATGGCCCGGATGTGGCAAGGAATGCGGACATCTACGCTTTATTTACTAAATTACTGGGGGCCTACCACTTAGCCGCGATGCCCATCTAAGTATGACTAAGATGGTATGAAGCTAAGATGCTAACAGACGAGGTTTCAGGTGTTAGCCTGACGCACGATGTTGGTCGTCACCTCGCCTGATGTTGATGATGATGATATCTTTCTAGCCGATTTCGGTCACTGCGACTATTGCTTATTAGCTAAATTATGAGCCTTGATGGTGTGCTCTCACATGGCTTGTGTAGCCTCTCTTTGCAGTGAAAGTCCGAGAACAATCACTACAAGTCAAGATACCATTGACGTAATTGTAAGATTATGTTTGAGGATACCTGTTCTTGAGCTCATCAGGCTTCCGGTCCAACTCTCTCTTTCTCTTTCTTCAAAAGCGTAGACTTGTTTCTGTAGAAGTCGCCTCCTCTCAGGCTGATGTTAAGCAATGATGCGGTCTACGATGGAGCATGCTTGCCTAGAATAAACCGATTCACTCGGGACTTGAAGACACCCAAAGACAATGGCAAGACAATTAATATCTTACCAGGAAGCGATTCGTCTGTTTGATTGATTGTTCTTAAGGGTTTTGCGACGCTTTTTCCAACCGTTTGTCAGATTATGATGAAATTTGGCATGTACGATTAAATGAACTATATCTCCGCCCCTGTGTTCTAGGTTTTTTTTAATATACGTCCTTAAGAAAATATAGAGCTACTGGCTGCCCTCCGCGGTTTCACACGCGGTTAAAAAGTATCCTATCTCTCAAGTTGGATCGAACTGCACATGGTGTGCAAATTTGATTGAAATCGGTTAAGTGGTTTAGGAGTTCATTGAGGACAAACATTGTGACACGAGATTTATATATATTAAGATGAAAAATATCCGCTTTTGTAAGGGGTCACTTTTGACTGGTTTGTTTAATAGGTATACAGAGCAAATCAAAAATCCTTTTACAAAGGAAGGTTGTCTACATCATTAGCTTTTAAAGTAATCTATAATATAAGGGAAATTTTTAATTTTATAAGAATGATTCGAGAAGTGCAAAAGTCATTAAAAAATATTGAAATTGCACTCTTTAGATAACTTTAGAGGCTCGTCAGTATCTTTACTTGCTATCTTCGCTCATCGTCTTCTTCTAGACGAAATGGCTATAGAATTTTTTTAGCCAATGCGAAGTTGGTCTAAAGTCACTGGACCCTTAAAAAAATGTGAAGATAGACCTTAGACTCGATGCGTCACGTCGCGACGTGCGCCGCTCACACCGGAAGGAATCCAATCACATCATAATAGTTGGACCGTCCGCGTCGTACTGCCGGTCGTGAGAAGTGTACCGACGTGTGACAGTATCGAATTCTGCGTAGATGTATTGGCGGTATGCGGCAGATATTACGCCTTTACTATAGATTAGGGCCACGGCACACTTGATACATTCTGATGGCGCACCTATCTGCGCGACAAGCTAACATGCACATACGAGTACATACACACATATGGTCACGTTTTTCTCGTAGGCTACGATCCTGGTACACATGTTTCGCTTCTTCTACTTTCAAGTCCCTTTTTACATGCTCCTCGGTCGGTTCTTGACCTGGCAATCTCAATATTAGAGGCATTTAGGTATAGGTTGTAAGTCCGAACATGAGCAAGTACATGCATACATACAGTCATGCCTTTTTCCTGTAGGCGTAGGCAGAGACCACTTCTCTCCACTTGCTACGATCCTGGCATACATCTCTCGCTTCTTATACTTCCAAGTCCCTTCATACATGCTCGTCGGTTACGAGAGTCAAAGCAACAAAAAATCCTACGAAAGTTTGTGTGAATGTGTGTGTTTATGTTCTTCTTCACGGTCAAACGGATGGATTGATTTTGATGAAGTTTCATATGGAATGAAGGTAGCATAGCCCGGGATTAACACAGGTTACTTTTTGATTGCGAGTAACACCGTGACTCGCAACCAATTTAAAATTTAGAACCATTTTAGCACTTTACCTATCTTCTCCATAATTAATACGAGGATAAAAATGAATCGCTGAATGTGTTGCTAAGCGCAAATCTCGAGAACAGCTGCATCGATTTCCCTAATTATTTTTTTAGAATATCCCTTGAAGTACGAGGAAAATAATTCAATAAAATTGACTGTTAGGCAGTACGAAGTTCGCAGGGGCAGTTAGTAAATTAATAAATCGGAGTGAAGCCGTACCTACTATAAATCATTAGCGAATTATTGTGTAAATGATTGAAAGATCACACAAGAGTTTTTTTGATCAATGGCTTTCGATCGTCAATCAATTATTTCAATGATTGCGATCATTGCTAAGTCATGCGAGCGATGGATTTTGTCACTTTTTGTCTGTTAACATTTTAGTCAAAGCCTCTCAAGTCAGAGGGCGCGGGTTCAAACCCAGCCGACGGCACGCACCAATTTGTTCATTGTGTGAACATAATTAAGGTCAGGTCGGGTAAGAGGAACATACTTTATCATGAGGTGAATGTTTTGCGCTCTAGCAACTAAAGTTGATATTTTAAAAGAATTATGATTATCACTATGTTTATCTTCAAGTTTTAGCTTTAAGTGGCTTAAACGGCGTTATTCTTACTTTATTATTTACAGTGCTATATTAAAAAACACTCAGGTTGTGCTAACTTTTCTCTTCCCCCGATTTTAGGGAAAGAGGAACAGTCGTCATATTGCCTTTATAAAGTCGTTAAATGAGGATATATCGGTTATTTTATTCTCAAGTAATACGATTTCTGCCTAATTTAATCTTTACAGTTTTATAATAAGGTACAGTTTTGATAAAAAAGAGTATAAATCAATTTCGGGGTAAGAGGAACATATAAGTCAAAGTCAGGGGTGACAAATTTAAAACAACGCGGCTCGGATTTATTTTTTATAATTAGTATCTGAACCTTACATTGTTTAATCAGTCTCAAGTTTTCATTAGAGATCACAAATTATATTATAAATGAGCTCTACCGTACATTAAAGGGAATAAAAGACATTTTTTTTAATATTTGTCCTGTACGCGCAATTGTGGGTTTGGGTAGCTCGGAAACAATGTCCGCCCTGTACATATCCTATTTTTGCAGTGATGGTGCCATTTTTTACTGCTTTAACAGCATCCAATAACTGTTTTTGTGTGTTAGTAGCGCCTCTATTTGTCGTTCTCATATTATGTTTCGGCATGTTGCATATCAGCTTGTCTGTGGGTTTAAGACAAATTAATACACTTTTTATGCGAAAGTTTTATTTTTATTTTTTACTAAGACACACCTACTTAGATATCAATAATACATATTTCAAGTTGACCATTAATATTTGACGTATAAAAAAATTAAAAAATCACCATTAAAACAAAGTGTCTCATTGATGCCTAGCACAATTTCCCATGAGAACAATTGAGTTTTAATGCACCGACACCTCACACGTCAAAAGCGGTCATGTGGTACTAGGAGGTAAGATATAATCATATATACCTCATAATCATAATCATAATCATCATAATCATAATCATCATAATCATAATCATAATACCTCATAATCATACATACATACATATTTGTATGTAAGTATATAACTTACATACAAATATACATCCGAAAAACATGATCGTATTGGGGAAACGGTTTAAAAAAAATACAAACCTTCCTACCTTTTTCAAATCTGAAAATGGTATCACAATTCTCGATAGGTAACGGTTTGTCACCTCTGCCATGGTGTAAGAGGAACATACGTTTCTCTTACACCACCTTTGCTAGATCCTCTTACCCTAACTGTGTTTTTGGAGGGTAGGATTTTGAATGCATTGAAATTTGGTTTTATTTGTAGTTTACAGCCTTGAATATGATTGAAAAATAAAACTTACCGCTCTATCGTCGTATTGGTATAAAAAACTGATCTCAAACACGCTATTTTTTACCAGATTAATGCGAAGAAAAATTTTGTGTCCAACTTGCATTCTGAGATTTGACAACTGACAAACATTTTTGAACTTTCTTTTTGCGTTGAAACGTCACAGCGACGTCTATTGACGACCATTGGAACCGATTTTCCTTGTCTGTTTAACCGACACACTGACCATAGCGCTATCCTTTACGGCTTATTAGCTATGGCACCCTGTTCCTCTTTCCCCGCCGTTCCTCTTACCCGACCTGACCTTAATCTATAATATAAGGGAAATTTTTAATTTTATAAGAATGATTCGAGAAGTGCAAAAGTCATTAAAAAATATTGAAATTGCACTCTTTAGATAACTTTAGAGGCTCGTCAGTATCTTTACTTGCTATCTTCGCTCATCGTCTTCTTCTAGACGAAATGGCTATAGAATTTTTTTAGCCAATGCGAAGTTGGTCTAAAGTCACTGGACCCTTAAAAAAATGTGAAGATAGACCTTAGACTCGATGCGTCACGTCGCGACGTGCGCCGCTCACACCGGAAGGAATCCAATCACATCATAATAGTTGGACCGTCCGCGTCGTACTGCCGGTCGTGAGAAGTGTACCGACGTGTGACAGTATCGAATTCTGCGTAGATGTATTGGCGGTATGCGGCAGATATTACGCCTTTACTATAGATTAGGGCCACGGCACACTTGATACATTCTGATGGCGCACCTATCTGCGCGACAAGCTAACATGCACATACGAGTACATACACACATATGGTCACGTTTTTCTCGTAGGCTACGATCCTGGTACACATGTTTCGCTTCTTCTACTTTCAAGTCCCTTTTTACATGCTCCTCGGTCGGTTCTTGACCTGGCAATCTCAATATTAGAGGCATTTAGGTATAGGTTGTAAGTCCGAACATGAGCAAGTACATGCATACATACAGTCATGCCTTTTTCCTGTAGGCGTAGGCAGAGACCACTTCTCTCCACTTGCTACGATCCTGGCATACATCTCTCGCTTCTTATACTTCCAAGTCCCTTCATACATGCTCGTCGGTTACGAGAGTCAAAGCAACAAAAAATCCTACGAAAGTTTGTGTGAATGTGTGTGTTTATGTTCTTCTTCACGGTCAAACGGATGGATTGATTTTGATGAAGTTTCATATGGAATGAAGGTAGCATAGCCCGGGATTAACACAGGTTACTTTTTGATTGCGAGTAACACCGTGACTCGCAACCAATTTAAAATTTAGAACCATTTTAGCACTTTACCTATCTTCTCCATAATTAATACGAGGATAAAAATGAATCGCTGAATGTGTTGCTAAGCGCAAATCTCGAGAACAGCTGCATCGATTTCCCTAATTATTTTTTTAGAATATCCCTTGAAGTACGAGGAAAATAATTCAATAAAATTGACTGTTAGGCAGTACGAAGTTCGCAGGGGCAGTTAGTAAATTAATAAATCGGAGTGAAGCCGTACCTACTATAAATCATTAGCGAATTATTGTGTAAATGATTGAAAGATCACACAAGAGTTTTTTTGATCAATGGCTTTCGATCGTCAATCAATTATTTCAATGATTGCGATCATTGCTAAGTCATGCGAGCGATGGATTTTGTCACTTTTTGTCTGTTAACATTTTAGTCAAAGCCTCTCAAGTCAGAGGGCGCGGGTTCAAACCCAGCCGACGGCACGCACCAATTTGTTCATTGTGTGAACATAATTAAGTATGTGCGTATTGTATGTCATCTGCTACATGACTGGAGCCCGGCGCATGGCGACAGGCTCGCCCCCTGTCACATTTGGGACTGAATATCGTCCGGCGAAGTGTGGGTGTTGCATTACACCTCTGCCAGCCCCCTCGGGGGAAAGGCGTGACGATTTGTTATGTTACATTTTAGTCTTAACAACATTCCGAAATTTCAATGTAAGAAAAAAAATTGTCTGGGGACCACCGATGTCAATGTTTCAAGTGTGCAGTGGCCATTCAGTTAATTTGTTTATTTGTAACTTTAGTCAGGTCAATCATTCAATAAGCACAGTATACAATTTCAACGAATGTAACTATTTTATTTGTACCCGTTTTTATTTACTCTCTTGGTTTTTTCCTTTGTAGTCCAGCCCACAAGTTGATACTTCGCGCGGGTTGGTTTCAACTGGCCCGCTCTATGAGACGAGTCGGTGCGTGGTAAGTCATATCTCCCGCGCGGAGCTATAGCGTTTTTGACGTGACAACGTCTTATAATTCGATAGAGCCGGTTGCACGCACGAAAAACATGACTCATGCGGCGTTACCTCGCTCTGAGGCGTTCCATGTAAGGCTTGAAGTGCAAGCGAGAGCGCGGAACGAGCGAAAAAGAAGCACAATCGGCCTTTGCGTTCGGCAGCGTTCGACATCCGTCTCTCTCCTACTTGAGTGAGCACGTTGTCACGTTCAACTATCGTCAGTAATGACGTTCGTCAAACGTGACGAACGTGTAAAGTCGGTTTACACCGACTTTACAGACAACCAATTTTTAGCTCACTGCGGTTTGATTGATGTCATAGAATTAATAATTCTAGGACATGTTGGTTTCCTCACGATGTTTGACTTCACCATAAAACCACATGTCTTTAAATGGAACTGTTACTGTCTGCCTCCACAGACGTTCCCCAGTCGGTGAGAGACAGTAATACTTATCTAACGCGCGAAATCAGCGCGCTATCAGGGGGGCTATTCCTGCGCGTGAGATGAGATGAGATTTTATCTTGGTCACTCTCACACCTATGACGTTTCAAACGAGAGCAACAAGGACGAAAAAAGGTGAGATGAAAATCTCAAATCTCCGAATAGGGCCCCAGCCCCCGTGAAGGTGGTTGACCGTAGTGTTTCAGAATTTTATCGCCCGCCCCAGCATTAACCTATATGTAGTGGCAGATGATAACTCTCATCATGGCTATCGTCTCACACATGGTGGCAACTGGAAACAATCAAATCTTGCACATAACGTTTTTGCTTCTTATAGTGTGACTAGCTGCGCTTCGCGGTTTCTCCCGCGGTTAAAAAGTTTTCTATGTGTTGTGTTAGACTATAATCTATTTCTGTGCCTAATTTCTACCAGATATGTTCAGTCGTTTTAACGTGATTGTGTAACAAGCACGATCCATCAAACTTTCGCATTTAAAATAATACTAGCACGCTAAATAAACTCGAACAAACAAAACTAAATAAACGCTACATAAACGCGAACAAACTCGCGGGTATACAAAAACCTTCCTCTTCATATACAATACAATACTATATTACTTTATTGCACACCAAAAACTACATGAAAATCTTAAAAACTAAAATACATTTTTCGGCAATACAAGGGCGACCTTATCGCCTAAAGCGATTTCTTCCAGGTAATCTTTGGACGGACAGGAACGTATGGAAATACGAAAAGGGTAGGTGGTGTACATAAAACTAAATTAAAATTTTAGAAAAATAACAATATTAAAACTAAGTAAGTACTTAAATAAATAACCAAAAATAAATATAATATTAGGTCCTTACGTATGAAATTAGCGTTTTGTCGTATTGATCAATTTGATCTGAAATATCTCCTCTTTGGTTAAGAATTCGAAATTCAAATTAATAAATTCATTTAGCTGGTTTTTTTTTCTTTGGAATACAGTCATTCATTTGTTATTTTCCTCATTATTTTTTCTCTGGCGTCGCTTATTACCGCGCAATGGAAAACATGAAATATCGGTATATTTACGAGTACGAGTTCTACCGTGGCACCAGTGCTGCAGAAACAGCTCGAAGAATTAATTATGTGTACGGCGCTGGTGTCGCTAAAGACAGCACGGTACGTTTTTGGTTTCAACGTTTTCGTTTTGGAAATTTCGACCTTAAGAACCAACCCCGTGGACGGCCGGAGATCAAAGTGAAAAACGAAGAATTAAAGGCTATTGTGGAAGCGGATCCATCACAAAGCACTTCAGAGATAGCAGCAGGCTTCGGGGTAAGTGACAAAACTGTATTAATCCACTTGAAGCAAATCGGGAAAGAAAAAAAACTCGAACCATGGGTACCTCATGAATTGAGTGAATCGAACTTGCAAACACGGGTCGCCTGCTGTGTTACTTTGCTCAACCGACACAATAATGAAGGGATTTTAAATCGAATCATTACTTGTGATGAAAAGTGGATATTGTACGATAATCGAAAGCACTCATCGGAATGGCTGAACCCTGGAGACCCAGCCAAAACCTGCCCTAAACGAAAATTGACTCAGAAAAAGTTACTTGTAAGTGTTTGGTGGACTAGCACCGGTGTCGTTCACTACAGCTTTCTTAAATCTGGCCAAACGATTACGGCAGATATCTATTGTCAGCAACTGCAAACCATGAAGGAAGAACTAGCTGTTAAACAACCGAGATTGGTCAATCGCTCAAGGCCACTGCTGCTTCACGACAACGCAAGACCACACACTGCACAACAAACAACCACTAAGTTAGCTGAGCTACAATTGTAATGTCTGCAACATTCACCGTACTCCCCGGACCTTGCTCCAACAGATTACCATTTCTTCCGGAATTTGGACAACTTCTTACAAGGAAAAAAATTCCACTCCGATGCAGCAGTCCAAACCGCCTTCAAAGAGTTTATTGATTCTCGCCCCCATGGTTTTTATAGTAAAGGGATCAATGAACTACCCATAAGATGGCAAAAGTGCATAGATAACAACAGTGCATACTTTGATTAATTAAATATATTTTACAAAAAAAAATCGACTTTTTATTCCTCCCGTACAAAACGCCAATTTCATACGTAAGGACCTAATATTTATGAATAATTATAAATATTATAAATAAATATAATAATATATCAATACAAATATTATAAATAATTATACATAATAATATATCAATACTGTAACTAATTACCAAATTTCATCCAGATTCGTTCAGCCGTTTAGCCGTGAAAAGCCTACAAACAGACAGACATGGTTACTTTCGATTTTAAAATATTAGTATGAATAGTGTGATAGTTTGATGATGTTTTTAAAGCTGTTTTTTTGCGGTGGTCATTGTTTTATAAAATTCAGTCAAATTATTAGAAACTACCTACCTTTTCTCTGAACTTATTTGGGTAGAGCAAACAATATACTTTAACGGCAAAAATAGCAAGCTTTTGAAAACCTATTCAAATTATTTTAGGGATTCGTTTTATTTTATACAGGGTTAAGTTTTTGCTCGGGTGTATCTAACCGACAAGACATGGATTTGATAAAATTTTACTATGGAACTGAAACGACGTTGAAATCACGGAAAAAATGAGCTGTTCCATAAAGAAATATATGTCACTAGCGACCCGCCCCGGCTTCGTACGGTACCTATAAACCTTCCGTGAAAAATTATCTAACTGATGGTGAAAACCGCATCGAAATCGTTTTCAAATCAAAATCAAAATCGCGGTTTAGACGGAGTTAACGGATATATTATAGAGTAGCCCATAGACAGACAGACAGACGCGGAAAGTGACTTTGTTTTATACTATGTAGAGATAGAGAAGAGATATATGGATAGATAGAGACGATTTAAAACGAGAGATAGAGAGAGATAAATAGAGAGAACATCTTTCATCGAACATTTGATCGGGTTCCTGGGATCAATGGATTTGGTATTCGTTTGTGATTTACTATGCTACTGTTGAAAATCAGATTTCCTTCAAGTTTATAAAATACAAGCTGCGCCCCGCGGTTTCACCCGCGGTTAAAAAGTATCTTATGTGCTATTCTAGACTATTATCTATCTCTGTGCCAAATTTCATCTAGATCTGTTCAGCCGTTCTGGCGTGAAAGAGTAACAAACATCCATCCATCCATTCTTACAAAGTTTCGCGTTTATAATATTAGTAGGATTTAAGCAATAAAAAACCTGGGAAAATTAGAAGGCAGAAAAAGGGAACTTTAGGTCAAAATATATCCCAATATCCGATCCCTACTTAGTTATACATACGTAACCATGTATGCTGTTAAGTTATTAAATTGTAAATTTTATACTAAAAATCCATCACCGCCCACGGAAGCTATCGCACTGAGCTCAAAATTAATTAGAGTTGTTATTTTTGTTTTCTTATTCATCATATGCGATGAGCGATGAAAGCCTAGTTGGAGACGGCCCGCCTCCCAAGCCAGAGAGAGCAGGTTCAAGCCCAGCCGAACAGCCGAAGTGAGTGAACATGTGTGCGTATTGTATGTCATCTGCTACATGACTGAAGCCCGGTGTATGGCTACAGGTTCGCCCCCTGTCACATTTGGGAGTGAATATCGTCCGGCAAAGTGTGGGTGTTGTATTACACCTCAGCCAGCCCCCTCGGGGGAACGGCGTGACGATATGTTACATATTCAGAACTTTAAAAAAATAATGAATGGAGGCAAAATGGTAATACTTGGGCAATCAAAAAAAGGGCTCTCCTAAAAGAGCGAACGCAGGCACTAATCGCGTCGGTTTTATTTGTAAACTATTCGCGTCGTGTCTCTACTTTCTTAGAATAAAAGCCGCCAACATATCATACAGATTTGTTATCGTTTCTGTAAAAAAAAATATTCTTGCGTTTTAAACCGGTCTTAACGCTTGCTATACAGAACGTGTATTTCTTTCGTATTTTGGCATGAAAACTTATAAGTGTGTGTACATGCCCATCAATTATCCAACAGGGTTTTCGTAACTCCCTGTATTATATACAGCGTTTGTTATCTATGGTGGGATGATGTAAATCGCACGTAATAAACATCATTCTAGTGGAATTCATGGTATTTCAACGGGTTTTCGCTTTTCCGCTTGCATTCCATTCAAAATTGTAAAACTATTCGATTATTCGTTCCGCAACGATTTAATTGGCGTATCGATTAAATATAATTGAGATGAGAAATACAACATCATAATTTTTTTTTCGATTAATCAGCTAGACGTTTGACTTCAGCTTATCAAAACAGTCTTTTTTTAAATGACATCTTAGTTAATTGCCCAGTTTTTAAAAGTAATAAATTAACTCATAACTCTTTATTCAACTAATGTAGTTACAAGTCAGGTAGAGTACATTACTCGTATTAACTTACTTTAAATTTCATTTACATTTTCGCGTTTATAATATTAGTAGGATAGGACAGGATTTGACAAATGTAATTACTGTTTTGACATTTGTAAACTCTTGTATTTTTGACATTTACTGAACTGTGACGTGTAACTATGTGATTATCATTAAATTCTGATTTCTTAACTTAACTGAACAAAAAAACTGTATAATTTTCGAACCTGTGGGGCTATTCTTACGCGTGAGATGAGATGAGATTTTATCTTGGTCACTTTCACACCTATGACGTTTGAAACGAGAGTAACAAGGACGAAAAAAGTGAGTTGAAAATCTCAAATCTCCCGAATAGGGTCCCTGTTCGCAAAATTTCACGATTATCTGTTGAGGAATGCGACTTGTAGAGGGGACAGACGTCGGCCGCGAGGTCTACAGCTCAAAGAGCCACTAGTTATAACTGACCCACTTGGTGTATAGACGTACTTACACAACATAACATCATAACATATCGTCTAGCCTTTCCCCCGAGGGGGCTGGCAGAGGTGTAATACAACACTCACACTTCATACTATTCAGTCCCAAATGTGGCTTTATAAAGGCTTTATGCTGCAATGGGCTTACGGCCCCAACTCAGGGTGGTTGGTGCCTGCTGTAGACAACTTATTGCAACAATCTTCCGTCATGAAAAATCAATGTATTTTTGGAAGTCGGAAAGGGTGTACTAGCCCGAAATTAGTTTATTAACATAGTCACGCCTTTCCCCCAAAGGGGTAGGCAGAGGATACAACACCCACACTTCGCCGGTATTCAGTCCCAAATGTGACAGGGGGCGAGCCTGTCGCCATACACCCGGCTCCAGTCATGTAGCAGATGACATACAATACGCACATATGTTCACACAATGAACAAATTAGTTCGTGCCGTCGCACAGTGTGCGCTGTAGAACAAGCCAGGTGGACAAAAGTCGTAATCAAATTCCCGGAAATGAGTACTATGTACCTGTAAACAAAACCCCCAAACCCCCAATTCCAAGAACTATTTATGTCTAACATTCCATACTAATGAGTCATTGTTTATCAAAGTGAGCTAATGAGGTAAATGTAATTTAAAATATAGGTCAGTTGCATTTTAGCGACACTTTCACTAGCACCTCATTGTGGCAGTTTTTAATTTTGTGGAAAGTTTAGTGATGGATTTCAATTCTGAAGGTATGTATATCAATATTTTATTATTAGAATCTTTTAATGAGCCTTAAAAATCATTAGAGTAGATTATCAACGAAAACACAAAAAAAAACATATTTTTTCTTTGATTTCAAACTTATCGAGTATGGGAAAAGCATGTATCCTCTTGTATCCAGGCTAATTTTTTTATATGTTTTAGCTGCATGACTATAGATTATTGTGACATATATTTTACGTAGCACAAATGAGTACAACTATTTTTTTTTCTCATTTTTGCAGAAAAGCTTCACTCTATTAATAAAATAGAGTTTTTCGAAGAATGGCTTAGACACAAAAAATACGAAAGAAATGATCGTCTATTTGAATTTATTTCGTCTAAGTTTGAGTTTTCTGAAATTTCTGAAGATAGTCAAAGAAACATTAAGATGAAGTTAGCCAGTATTTCTTCAAAAATCGCTTCCAAATGGGTTTCTTCAGGAAAGTCAAGGGAGCGTTTTCTTATCAAGAATAAGTTGTGGCTAGAAGGCGAAGAGTTAGAGTTCTGCGTGCGGTCAATTCAACCGCAACCTTCTACCTCATCCACTGACCACTCTCGACCCGGAAGACCCAAAAAAGACTTCGAAGATTCGTCTTTCAAAACTAAAAAACGTAGACTTGAAGATTTAGTTTACTCGCGGAGTGTTGGCGAATTGATGACTGCTGCAGAAGTAGCTGCACGATCTACTGGACACAAAAACGTGTCCAAAAAGGACGTTGCCAGGGCTATAAAGGACATTGGCAAAAATCCGAGTTCAACAACCCAGTGCTGTGCAGAATAATAGACCACTAAGTAGTGACGAGGCATTAGCCTACTATATAGACTCGACTCGAAGTCGACCACTCACTCCTATAAACAGACTAGGAAATGGACTATGAAGGTCGGGCACCATGTGTTTCCATCATATAATTGCATTGTTAAATCAAAAAAAGCACAAAAGGAGCACATTGTTGTGACACAATCTCGAGCAGAAATTGAGTTACAAGCTTTACTCAACAAAACAGCGGAACGGTGAATAGAAGCTTAGAAAGAAGTTGTCACAAGTGTGTTCCGCAATTCATCATTTACTCTTTTAAGTAAATGGGGTTGTGACGGGAGTTCCGGTCATAGTGCTTACACACAGAGATTTGAGAACAGCGAAGACACTGATGAGTTCCTTTTTGTTTATTCGTTTGTTCCTCTTAGGTTAATCGACGAAGCTAACAATATCATCTCGCAAAATCCTCGTCCATCATCGACGATGTTATCGACCAAATAAATAAAGATTCAGAGAGCACAACACGAGAAAGTGCTCGCGTCAAGCCACGAAAGAGATTTGCTCAATATGTTGATTATAACATCTGATCCTCTGATCAACAGCCTGCGGGAAGTTCCAAAAAAAGTCGAATAAATTGTGTGCGGAGGTCCTAAAGCTCATTATAGCTCCTACTATAGAGCCTCGACTTCCACAGCAACTAAGACCTCCACAAAGTCAGGAAGACTATCTTGTATCGGAATCATCCGATACAGAATCCGATGATTCCGATATTGACAATTAGTTTTAATGTACCTGTAGTGTATTATATTACCTTTTAGTGTTAGTATTTGTAATTTTTGTAAATAATGTAATAGTCTAAGGTTGTACATATAATTAGCGGTAATATTTGTAGAGATTAAGGTAATTGTATTATTATTTCAGTATTTTTTTCTGTTTTATAATAGTGTAAATATAAAATATTTTTTTCTTATACATAAAACTATGTATTTTTTATTTTTTTTATTTTATATTATTATAATATATTTTCATGGTTCCGAAACAATGAAAATATATTTTTGTCCACCTGGCTTGTTCTACAGAGAACACTGTGCGTCGGCTGGGTTCAACCCGCTTCCTCTGGCTTGAGAGGCGGACCTTCTCCAACTAGGCTGTCATCGCTTTTAAACGTATTTAAAAGGTCGGAATCGAATTAATTGTAAACCTTTGATCCTGGAAGAGTGTTCCTATAATATCCTTTTCCGAGTGAAACCGCGGCACGCAGCGAGCAAACAATAAATTATTGCCATTATATCGAGCAAATAAAATACCAATTATAAAATTCCTTAATGAATGTTCAAATAAAACGGTGTGTCATTATTTGGAGAGCGCCTTTCTAATTCTTTAAATTTTAGTCCACACGCGAATTTTAAGGCATCTTTGAAATTGTTTTGGGTTCCGTAGAAAAACATCTGAGACAATAATAATTTATTTGTAGGAAAAAACAGTACAAAAATAATACATACACAAACAAAGAATCCTACTATCCTACTTCCTTCCTACTAAAATTATTAACGCGAAAGTTTGTAAGAATGGATGGATGGATGGATGTTTGTTACTCTTTCACGCCAGAACGGCTGTACCTATCTGGATGACATTTGGCACAGAGATAGATTATAGTCTAGAATAGCATATAGGATTCTTTTTGAACCGCAGGTGAAACCGCGGGGCGCAGCTAGTAATAACTAAATTAGGGGCTGAATATCGTCTGGCGACGTGTAGGAGTTGTAATGCATCTCTGCCAGTCCCTTCGGCTGAAAGTCGTGACAATTTACATTTGTACAATACGTGTAGGTATGTAATTTTGTGTCAATTTAAAAATTCACAGAAACAAGTAAGTAACATTAAAAAAAAACTCGACTGCAAAGCTTCAAGGCTAGAGTGAATAAGTACCTTATAGGTCGTCGTGCTCCATCTTAGACCACAACGTCGCTTAACATCAGGCGAATTGGTGGTCAAACGCCGACCTATTCTACTTTAAAAAAAATGTTGTACCTACATATCACTTCCACTATCAAGACGATTCAAATGACATCTCACATGTTGTAATACATCAAGCTATTTAGGCTGTAGGGCGTGCCAAAGAAACATCATACATACATAGCAATACATACATACACTCGAAAAACATAACCCTCCTCGCGCAGTCGGATAAAAAAAGGCTACAATGGGCTTACGGCCCCAACTCAGGGTGGTTGGTGCCTGCTGTAGACATGTTATTGCAACAATCTTCCGTCATGAAAAATCAATGTATTTTTGGAAGTCGGAAAGGGTGTACTAGCCTGAAATTAGTTTATTAACATAGTCATGCCTTTCCCCCAAAGGGGTAGGCAGAGGATACAACACCCACACTTCACCGGTATTCGGTCCCAAATGAGACAGAGGGCGAACCTGTCGCCATACACCGGGCTCCAGTCATGTAACAGATGATGTTTAATCCGCACAAATGTTCATACAATTAACAAATTGGTGCGTGCCGTCGGCTGGGTTCGAACCCACTCACTTTGGCTTGAGAGGCGGGCCTTCTCCAACTAGGCTACCAAAAAAAAAAATCAAATTCAAAATTTATTTATTTCTTAAACTGGTAAATTACAGGGGTTGGTCTCTCCTGTTAAGTTTGGAAAACCTGTGTTAGGCGAGACCACTCTTTCGTTGTTTATAAAAGAATGCTATTTCATTTACAACATTTTTTCAAAATTTTGTATTACGTACTAATTAAAATCTATTCCATTTAATTTTACATTTTCTGTTTCACTTTTTACGTCATTTACTTTTTATTTAAGTTTCTATTATACCTTTACTTCACATTCTATCATTTATTAATAATCTTATGGATTGCATAACTCACTATGAAACCAACTGCACAACAAAAGTTTTTCTGTCCGTCTGTCTGTTTTCACGGCTAAACGGCTGAACGGTTCTTGGTGAAATTTGATAATTGGTTACAGTATGAGGAAGGTTTTTGAAAACTATTAAATTTGAAAAAACGCGAACTAACTCGCAAGTAACAGCCTAACAGCTAGTAGCTAATAGCCATGCTATGAGCTCCTTTCGGTTCATTACCCTTTCCGCGTAACCTTGTGTTGCAGAGTGACGGTCGGTCGCCGGCTGGCGCTCTCTGGGCCCTGAACTAGATTCCCGTCCGTCGACCTCAGACAAATTGCATGACCCCATCTAATAACCTATGTGGTTATCTGTTACTAACCAGTTAATACTGCATCGAATATAAAAGCGATGGCAGCCTAGTTGGGAGAAGGTCCGCCGCTCAAGCCAGAGGGAGCGGGTTCGAACCCAGCCGACGGCACGCACCAATTTGTTCATTGTGTGAACATATGTGCGTATTGTATGTCATCTGCTACATGACTGGAGCCCGGTTTATGGCAACAGGCTCGCCCCCTGTCACATTTGGGACTGAATATCGTCCGGCGAAGTGTGGGTGTGCATTACACCTCTGCCAGCCCCCTCGGGGAAAAAGGCGTGACGATATGTTTATGTATGCTAGCATAAAAGTAGTTTTACTTTTTAACCGACTTCCAAAAAGGAGGAGGTTTTCAATTCGATTGTATGTTTTTTTTTGTGTGTATGTTACACGATCATTTCGCCGGGTTATTCTCAGAGTACTCCAAGTAAAGGTTTTAAAATGTCCCACAAAAAAAAGATAATTTTGGTTTCAATCCGCTTCATGGCACTCTTAAAGATCTCCACGCTACTGGTTTCGTAAAATTAAATATGCCATACATTCATTCTCAATTAACTCCACGTATTTTTATTTATTTTATAAAGACTGTCTTGGTGGATCAGCTGGTAGTGAACCTGCCTTCTGAGCGAGGGAGCGTGGGGTCGATTCCCACCTAGGGCAAACATTAATGTGATGAACATCAGTGTTTGTTCTATGTTCTATCTATATAAGAATATTTTAAAAATATCTAAGTATGCATATCAATCTCTGGCAGCCATAGCTTTGCTTAGTTTGGGGTCAGGCGACCGTGTGAGGAAGTGTCCCGAATCTACATCTACTGTTTTTATGTCTCAATTTGCTCCAAAAAGCTGCCGTACAGTCAGATGCAAAAGTTGTAAGGATACAAGTTAGTAGTAAACTCAAGTTTACCTCCTACCCGTTCAAAGTGAACAATTGTTAGAACACATATCGTCAAGCCTTTCCCCCGAAGGGGCTGGCAGAGGTGTAATACAACACCCGCACTTCGCCAGACAACATTCAGTCCCAAATGTGACAGGGGGCGAGTCTGTCGCTATACACCGGGCTCCAGTCATGTAGTACAATATGCACATACATATGTTCACACAATGAACAAATAGGTGCGTGCCGTCGCCTGGGTTCGAACCTGCACCCTCTGGCTTGAGAGGCGGGCCTTCTCCCAACTAGGCTGACATCGCTAGAACACAAGTTTACAAAATTCGACACAAAGTTAATTTTACCATGCGTAACATCGTTAAAATCTCTTCGACTTGCCGGCAATATAAATTAAGCACCTTAAACTTTTTTAAATTTTCTAGCTGTCAAAATAATTTTAGATATGCTTACTTCTTGGCTTTAGAGGAGTGCGGCAGGGGAAAGGCAAGTGGGAGGGGGAGGGGGAACTGTTTATGTTAGATAAATTTAATTTTAATGGGGCACATTTGGGTCGCAACTCGCTCCGCAAGGTATATAATAATATAACATACATAACTAACTTCACTAATATTGAAAAGTTACTCTGTCTGTCTGTTATCGCGGCTAAACTGAACTTGATAACAGAATATCTCAATGATAGACAGGGAATTTCTTTCTCTGAACAGTATAATAGAATACAGAACAGTACTACGAATAGTACGTGAGTGCGAGTTTTTTGTTTACTGCCAACATTGACATGAAAAATTTACTTTTTCACGGTGAATTTACGCGAATCGAGTGACAAGCTCGATTGGCACTCACACTCGCTCGTTTTCGATTGTCGATCCGTGTGACGTAAACTCGTTTACGCTGTAGTAAAGTTATTCGATTTACTTTGAGCAACTCACACTAAGCACTGTGGAGACAGATATTACCTACGTCCAAGCCAACAAAATCGCGCGCAACAGGTAGTAAACTATACAATTATTATTTTCATCCTTGAACTTCGTGATTTACATTTATTAATGGAATACTACCTATTAATAATTCTGTATTTAAAATCTGTTTATTTGTAAGTAATTAAAAAAATATAGACGTGGTTGCATAGGCTCCAAAGTGGCTGGAGTGATTTTGATATAATTCAGGCACGGCCTATTACATGTGTCAATTTAGGCAATCTTCAGATAAGCCCAGCGGGTGATTTTGTGAAGTTTGGTAGCGATTAAAAAAACCGACCTAGCGCAAGTCGGACTCGCGCTCTGAGGGTTCCGTACAAACCTGTAGGTATATAAGTCAAAGTTATGGTATTTTTAATATGAATTTCAGTTTAATTCATTTCATCATTCGTTCATGAGGAAAGGGGTAGTAAGTTTAAATTATGAAAAATATTTTTAAAATATGACGTAACTAAAAATGTATGCTTTTCGTAATTTTTCCTTATCTGTGCTAGTCGTTGCTTCGATACAAATTTTAAGATTCTGAGTTCACGGGAAGTATCCTGTAGGTTTTGATTCTCTTGTGAGTGTCGAAATTTTGGAGCATAAACGGCTGTATCTTTTGATTGCGTTGGCTTATAAGTTTGATTTTTTCACAGCTCTAAGGAACAGTAGACTTTAGTATTTGATACAAAATTCAGCTTGATACCTCTACGCGTATGAGAAAAAGGGTCTTGACAGACACACAAACGGATAAGAAAGTGATCCTATAAAAAGGGTTCCGTTTTTTTAGAGGTACGGAACCCTAAAAATTGATACTCGGTACAGACATAGCTGTGATCATGTGGGACCGCGGGGCGCAGCTAGTTTAAGACTAAATAATACAACACAATACGTTACCAATGTAAAAATATGATGCAATACTTACGTAAATACTGTACATATACAATACACATACAAATAAGAGAGTTTAATGTCAAGAGTCAATACATACAATTATTTTTCAATTGCCATCATTTGCGTTATTTTCTTACGCAATTTCGGGCTTTCGGAAATAATGCTTAAAAGATCTGTCATTAATGACATACAGTCACGCCTGTCCCTCAAAGGGGCTGAGAGAGGGGTATTACAACACCCACAGTTCGCAGGACGATATTCAGTTTCAAATGTAACAAAAGGGCGAGCCAGTCGCCATACACCGGGATACTAGTTATATAGCGGATTCATTAATTTATTCATTCAATTCTAATTAGATTTGTATGGAAGCCGTGTACGGTGCTGTACTGGTAAGTATATTAACACACTAGCTGCGCCCCTCGGTTTCACCCGCGGTTAAAAAGTATTCTATGTGCTATTCTAGACTATAATCTATCTCTGTGCCAAATTTCTTCCAGCGGTGCTATTCACAATCATTCGGAATCGTTTCCGATCGGATCCCTTCTGGGATCCGATTTTTTTTCAAACTCAAATTGTTCGAATCTCAGTCTACTCATATACATTTTGGAATAGGAAATCAAGAATAAATCCGATCGGAAGAATTAATCACGTTTAAAAACTTATGAATATAGATTGAGATTTGAATAATTTAGGTTTTAAATTTTTGAAATCCGAATGGTGACGTTTCCGAATGGTTGTGAATAGCCCTGCTGATCTGTTCAGCCGTTCGAGCGTGAAAGAGTAACAAACATCCACCCATCCATCCATCCATTCTTACAAACTTTCGCGGTTAAGTAATGTTATAATAGTAAGGATAATTAATTGTCATATCAGACGGAAAATGTCCACTGCTGGACGGCTGCCTCCCCCAATGATCTCTACAACGACCGGTCCTGCGCTGCATCCAGCGGCTTCCCGTGACCCTCACCAGATCATCCAGTACTGCCGGAAAAAAGTATTTTAGTTTTTAAGATTTTTATGTAGTTTTTTGGTGTGCAATAAAGTTGTATCGTTTTGTATCGTCAGTCCACCTTGCGGGAGGCCTTCCCTCGCTGCGTCTTCCGGTCCATGGTCGTCACTCGAGAATCTTTCAGCCCCATCGGCCGTTGGTTCTACGAGCGATGTGCCCTGCTCACTATCACTTCAGTTTGGCAATCCTTCGGGCTATGTCGGTTATTTTGGTTTGCCTGCGGATTTCGGCATTTCTGATTCGATTCGATCTCGCAGGGGAATTTCCAGCATAGCCCTACATAATCGACCGAGCGAGCGAAGTGTCTAGTCTATGCTTCAGGTTCAAAGTCAAAATGTTTTTATTCAATTTAGGTATCAAAGATACACTTATGAACGTCAAAGTTATTTAAATAGACTCGACCGCCTTGTTCGGATAAAAAGCCTCTACTCAGAAGAACAGGCAAGAAATTGAGGGGCATTATTTTTTCAAAATTCGTTCAAAGTCAAAGTCAAAGTCAAAATGTTTTTATTCAATTTAGGTATCAAAGATACACTTATGAACGTCAAAGTTATTTAAATAGACTCAACCGCCTTGTTCGGATAAAAGCCTCTACTCAGAAGAACAGACAAGAAATTGAGGGGCATTATTTTTTCAAAATTCGTTCAAAGTCAAAGTCAAAGTCAAAATGTTTTTATTCAATTTAGGTATCAAAGATACACTTATGAACGTCAAAGTTATTTAAATAGACTCGACCGCCTTGTTCGGATAAAAAGCCTCTACTCAGAAGAACAGGCAAGAAATTGAGGGGCATTATTTTTTCAAAATTCGTTCAAAGTCAAAGTCAAAGTCAAAATGTTTTTATTCAATTTAGGTATCAAAGATACACTTATGAACGTCAAAGTTATTTAAATAGACTCAACCGCCTTGTTCGGATAAAAGCCTCTACTCAGAAGAACAGACAAGAAATTGAGGGGCATTATTTTTTCAAAATTCGTTCGACAAAAATATCTGAATTCTGTCTGGATCTCTGCTTTCCTATACAGGTAGCATTTCTTAACATATTCTCATGAAACTTTGTGAGTAGATTCGATAATTAAGTATTTGTAGGTAAAGATTTTTTCTGTCGAGGCAGTTTTTGGACTTTTTTCTAAATGGCGGAGATATATTTTTTTATCTCCGAAATTTTGAAATTTTCCTGATTCGGCAAATAAACTTGTAAGTATCGAACCTGCTCACAAAATTTCACGAGAACCAGTTGAGTAATGCGACCTTTAGTGGAGTACAGACGTCGGCCGCGAGGTCTGCAGCCCGCAATAATAACCACTAGTAATATAAGGAAAAGTTACTTACTCTGAACACAATTAGCTATAATTTTTATTTATTTTATCCTTGAAAAAATGTATTACAGGAACACTCATAAGGAAAATATATTAACAAAGCAAGCTCGTGAATCTTTTCCAAGAATTTATCGGAACATCATAGCACAGAGACCAAACTACAGACGTCCTTTGGCAATTGTTCGCGCGACCAAGCGACGCGATTTAATTGTGTGAACATAATCTTCAAACGCGAATACGCGTGAATAGATCTCGTATTAGGAAACTATTTTATTTAAGAATTAGTAAATATACAGTAAGTACAATCCATCCATCCATACTTCCATACTAAATAATATTACATTATATAACATTAACATATCGTCACGCCTTTCCCCCGAGGGGGCTAGCAGAGGTGTAATGCAACATCCACACTTCGCCGGACGATATTCAGTCCCTAACGTGACAGGGGGCGAGCCTGTCGCCATGCACCGGGCTCCAGTCATGTAGCAGATGACATGCAATACGCACATATGTACGTTCACACAATGAACAAATTGGTGCGTGTCGTCGGCTGGGTTCGAACTCGCTCCCTCTGGCTTGAGTGGCGGGGCCTTCTCCAACTAGGCTAAAGTAATATTATGAAATCGAAAATAACTCTGTCTGTTTGTAGACTTTTCACGACTAAACGGCTGAACGGATCTTAATGAAATTTGACAATCAGTTACAGTATATTACGAGGAAGGTTTTTGGATACTATTTTCTTAACAAGCGCGAACGAAGTCAGGCTAACAGCTAGTTATACATAGTAGTGCCAAATAACAAAAACACGAAACCCTAAATAGAAAACAAACATAAAAAGAACATTCGCTTTGAGACATTAAGGTGTATTTTGGTGTAATAGAGTTTTGACAAATAAAGGAAGAACGAATGTCATTTCTTCGGAAGAGCGATGATAGTCTCATTTGTCATGATTATCTCACTAATCGACCGAGCGAGCGTGTTAGCGAGCGAAGCGTCTATGCTTCAGCTTCAACAAAAATGCTTTCGTATGTCCGAATTCTGTCCGGATCTCTGTCTTCCTCTAGCAGGTCAGGTAGCATTTCCTAACCGATTTTCTTGAAATTTTGTGTGTAGGTTCACGCCAAAAAAATCTGTATCATTATCGAACTTGCTCACAAAACTTGACGAGAATCGGTTGAAGAATGCGACCTGTCGCGGAGGACAGACGTCAGCCATAAGGTCTACAACTCATAGAGACACTAGTATTATAAGTGCGAAAATAAGGATGGATATAAGATAATTCAATCACGTCAGAAGAGCTGAACGAATCTAGATGAAATTCGGCCAAGGGATATATTATAGTCTAGAATTGCACTTAGGATACTTTTTAACCGTAAGTGAAACCACGAGGTGCAGCTAGTAAATAATATTCAGCGTATAACTATTCCGATTTTATTCAGCGTTTATGAGTAAGAGGGATTATGTTCGGACTCAAGTGCGATTAGGATCGCACTTACAGTTGACCATCTTTCCTTTTTTATTCTTCAACACAAAGAATGCAAGTGTCGGAGCATTTCTAATGAGTTTTTAATTACATAAGCAATTAATTTCAAATGAACGCTATGAGAGTCCAAACTACGTTCTGACTTGTTTCGACTTGTTATAATATACTTAACAGATGTTTGCAATACGTTTTCCCAGCAAACTGTAAGAAGGTCGTTCACTTTAGAAAAAAAATGTGACAGTATTCTTCAGCCTTCTATGCTTTTTTTTTACAACAAACTAGGCATGCGTTTGACCACTGACTCGCCTGATGGGAAGCGTCGACGTGATCGAAGGTGTAACACGCTTGCCTAGGAGATACCTATACACTTTACTCTTGAACACCCGCGGATTGTATTTAGGTGGAAAGAAAGACGCAAGCGAAGAGTTCCACACCTCTGCAGTTCTTACAAGAAAGGTTGACTTGAAACGCTTAGTGCGTTTTAATGCTACTCATATTTAAGTAAGTATTACATAATTGCAATCAAAATAATGAATTAACATTTCACTAAAAATCCCCGACACCGATTTTCATTAAATAGCTAAGAAAACTCCAGACTAATTCACAATTCCAACAAAAAAATATCTAAATCGATCCTTCTGTTAGAGAGCTACGGTGCCACACATACACACACACACACACACAGGCACGTCAAAATTATAACACACCTTCGCTTTTGCGCCGCGCAGGGCTAACCTAACCAATCCTAACCTGACTTTACTTGCGGGTCGCTGGTCTGCTCGCGCCATACGCATTTTAAATGTACAGCTAAGTTCAAAGTTTCTTTAAATTATTCTCTTTAAATACTGAAAATGTAAAAAATAATATAAATTAGTTAACACATTGTAACATAAATCACGGACCACAGAGTCTGTGGAGAAGTAGTTTAAATAATAAAAAAAAAAAACCTGACTCTACTAAAAATGTAGTAGAAAATTCTAGAATACTCTGGATGTAAAGACGAATCTGGATATAAAAGCGACTTCGCAAAAAGTCGAGTCATGCTTTAGACCGTGCTAAACTGCTAAAGAATTATTTATTATTTTATTTATTTATTTAACACACAAAGTACAAGCATATTGTATATCTAAATATAGAGGTTCAAGTAAAAGGAGACAATTTGACTAGAGTACCATAGATTTTGCACTAGGCGAACCTGTGTCGCGAAATCTAGTCTCTTTCTTCCATACATACGAGTACATACATAAACAATTACATACACTTAGATACACATAAGTACATAGAATTACACAGAATTAAACATACGTACTCGAAATACATAACTCTCCTTCCCATGTCGAGTAAAAATAGAGACGATTTAAAGCACTATTACATTACACAATTTTTCAGACCCTGCCCGTAGGGCCAGGTTAGTGCTGACACAGGGTCCCTAAATCGGATGACCGAGTGGTTACGACCGCCCTGCTCTAGGCAGGAGATGGACAGGGCCCGAGAAATCGCGTAATATAATAGATAAACCTACTATGTAGAGAGCATCCTAACAACATAATCTACGGAACCCTACCATGCGTGTTTTGACATACACTTTAGTTTATCTTTGATTCTATGAATGTCCATTCACTTCGGAAGTGGCCTGACCGGATACGGAAAGGCAACCTAACGTCATATTCATTTACAGACATTATTACACGTTTTGATTTAAGTAGGTCAAATAAAAACCGGCCAACGGTGAGTCGGACTCGCGCACGAAGGGTTCCGCACTATCATCAATAAAAAGGGCAAAAAAAAACACGTTGTATGGGGGTCTGTTGTATTGTATGTTGTATATGTAACCCTTAAATATGAGTTTTTTTAATTACTGTGTATATTACTGTTTTTATGGCGACTTTTTAGCTGTTTGTACAGCAAAAAATCAAAAAAAAATCAACTGTCAATTAACTATCACGGTTCATGAGATACAGCCTGGTGACACACGGACAGACAGACAGACAGACGGACAGCGAAGTCTTAGTAATAGGGTCCTCTTACCCTTTGAGTACGGAACTCTAAAAAATACCTTTCTATAGTATAATTGACGCTTCAAATTGACAAAATCTGTTTTCGTCTATGGTGTGAACAATTTTGTCGATTAGTCGAATTTCATTGTCAGTCTATCGATCGGCTAAGTCCCGTGTTCACCGAACTTTTTTTGGGAAATAATATTATATAATTTTTAAACTGTCTATTGTTGACATTTAACTTCTTAAACATATCATTACGCCTTTCCCCCGAGGAGGCTGGCAGAGGTGTACAACACCCAAACTTCGCCGGACGATATTCAGTCCCAAATCTTAATACAATGAACAAATTGGTGCGTGCCTTCGACTGGGTCCGAACCCTCTTCCTCTGGCTTGAGAGGCGGGCCTGCTCCAAAGTCAAAGTCAAAGTCAAAGTCAAAATGTTTTTATTCAATTTAGGGCCGATTTTTCAATCCTTACTTTATTCGCCTAATAACTACCGAGCCAATAACTTTATTAATCTGTTTATTCGACTCATAAACGGTGTTCGGTTTTTCAATACAATTTTAAATTGGGAATAACTATCTGACCATTTATTCAGTGTGTACAATAGCTAACTTCAGACAGTTGAAACAAAACTATAAAATATCCACGCGTTAGAAAAGGACATCGAATTTTCACTTTTCGCTTATGTCACTGTCTTGTCAGTTTTAGTTTAAACGTCACTGTACTACTAATCTGTGCAAAAGTCGTCGGCTGGTTTGGCTATGATATTATAGCTCATGTAGTTTGTTCATGGTAGTTTTTTTTTTATTAAAATTAATTTAGTTTCTGTGTGTCGGAAATATCAATCTTTTTTTACAGTGACAACCCTTAAGACCATCATTTAGACAGTCTCAACAATTTATTCCATAGAATAAACTGTTATCTGGCCGTTCCACCGACAAATAAAGTTATACCTCAGATAGATGAGTTATTCGTCTAGTAAATGATACCTGACCATTGAAAAACAGAATAATTAGCTATCAGTTCAATAAACACTATTTGTTTGTTTATCTGACCATTGAAAAATCGGCCCTTAGGTATCAAAGATACACTTATGAACGTCAAAGTTATTTATATAGACTCGACCGCCTTGTTCGGACAAAAAGCCTCTACTCAGAAGAACAGGCAAGAAACTGAGGGGCATTATTTTTTCAAATAATAAATAAATTACAGTCTCACAAATTTTGGCTTACAACTAGGTAATATTTATAAATACTAGTGGCTACTTGACGGAAGTGGAAGGCTCCAGACATCTTTATCTTCTAACTTCTAGCTCCGACTAGGCTATCATCGCTTTCATTAAAGCTTAATTATTAATTTATTAGCTTTTTTTAAATATTTTCTTTGATAATAATTCACTCAATGTGTGTGAGATAAATATAACTGATGTATTCGTTTTTGTCTCAATAAATAAAAATATAAATATAAAGATTATTAAAGAACTTAAAATCTTTAAAAAAGGTTAAAAATGTAAACGTATGTTTAAATTTTGACGAACTTTGTTCTCTTAGGCCTGTCTAAGTAGTCTCTGATACCTTTTCGCTCAATCAATTTCATTAACGGTGTCAAGTGTCATATTTCACAGACACGTGCAAATCCAAATTGTCACGTTTGCTGAAAGAGATAGTGCTATATACGACTACACGTGAAAGAAAAGGTAGACAATATCGCGTGTCAAGGCTTACTAGAATAAAGATATAAATAAATACTTTAAAAAAAGAATCTTAATTTAGATTAAAGAAAACGGTTTTTTTGGTGTGGAACCCTAAAAGCTCTCAAAAAGATTTTAAAGTCAACAAACTAAAACCTATTACTGAACTATATACTGACTATGATTTCGAGATGGTTCGCTGCGAACAATTTGTTACTAAATGCAAAAAAAACTAAGTGTTTAAAGTTTTCCATGCCTAATGTTTTATATATATAGAACCAAACCTAGTGCTTGAGGGCGATAAACTTAACATAGACAAGGCGACGGTGTTCCTGGGTATAAGCATTGATTCCAAACTGCAATGGGGTCCACATATTAGTGCTCTGTCTGGGAGACTTAGTTCTGCTTATGCGGTTCGCAAGATTAGGCAACTGACGGATATAGCTACAGCTCGGATGGTTTACTTTGCTTACTTCCACAGTATAATGTCATAATTATGGCATTTTGCTGTAGGGATCAGCCGCTGAAGTAGAGGCCATTTTTATTTTGCAAAAGAGAGCGGTCTGCGCTATCTACGGGATGGGTCCCCGTGAATCATTGAGAGATTTATTTAAAGATATAAATATTTTAACTTTACCCTCTTTGTATATCTTTGAAAATATGATGTACGTTCGCAAAAATCTACATAAATTTAAATTGAACTGTGACTATCACAATAATAACACTAGAAATAAGGATAGGATAGCTGTAACGAGATTTAGACTGACTAATTCAAATAAGTCATTTTTAGGCAACTGCGTTCGTTTTTACAATAAAATCCCGAAAAATATAACAGGTCTCACTGAGGGAAAATTCAAATCACATGTAAAAACTACATTAATGAAAAGAGGGTATTATAAGGTTAAGAATTAAAGATAAAGATGTCTGGAGCCTTCCACTTCCGCCAAGTAGCCACTAGTATGTATAGATACGAGTAGTTGTAAGCCAAAATTTGTGAGACTGTAATTTATTTATTATTTGAAAAAAATAATGCCCCTCAGTTTCTTGCCTGTTCTTCTGAGTAGAGGCTCTTTATCCGAACAAGGCAGTCGAGTCTATTTAAATAACTTTGACGTTCATAAGTGTATCTTTGATACCTGAATTGAATAAAAATATTTTGACTTTGACTTTATTAAATATAACTAATATTTTAGAGAGGAAAGATTTGTATTTTTGTATGTTTGTAACTTAACTCAAAAACTACTGGTCCGATTTCAATAATTCTTTCACCATTAGAAAGCTACATTATCCTTGAGTGACATAGGCTATGAAATGCGAGCGAAGCCGGTTGAAAAAGAGCTAGTTAAATATAATTATAGAAGAATAGTGTACGTGTATAGGATTTAGTAAAATTTGTTGTACCATTAGGAAATAAGTTATTTCCATCTCGCTCCAATTTGGCAGAGGGCAGCTAGGTTCGATTTCGCCCCGTAAATGCTACTTCCCTATGTGGGAATCGAACCAAAAAAAGGGCATTGAACCAAAACCAAACAACCAAAACAAAAGGCAAAAAGGGCATGGTATTCCAGTTCTTAATTTCATCAAAATTCGACGATCCGTTTAAGCGTGAAGAAGTTAGAAACGCAAACACACACGCGCAAATTAACTTTCGCTTTTAAAATAACAAAGTAGGAAATAGGACAGGTTGATAAAACATTTAAATTTTAATAATGAACCTACTCAGTTAATCTTAACGCTAGCATTTTAGTATTTAGTATTTCATGGTGAGTATAGGATTCCCAAAAATTTTAATTTAATAAAATTGCTCTTTAGCAAAAACCTGATTTTGAGTACATAACTTATTTGAACACTTAATTAAGAGTTAAAAATAAACGAACCTGTATGTACCTACAGCGTGAAACGCAATAACATAAAAAATATGCAAATTTTATACTTCAACAGCCACATTAAGTATGTACAAGCGCGATGTAAAACGAAAAAAATTACTCGTGCCGAGATCCAGTCATTTTTTGTTTAAACATTTTAAATAAAACATTGTAGAAGTTCGGGTCATCATTTTAATTCGGAGTTAACTGGTCATGAAAGGTTAAACTGATAAATCGTCTTGCATCACCAAGCTAACCTTGTGCTAACACAATGTTAGGGTGACATTTATAACATTTTATTGAACTCTGAGTTTTAGTAAACTCCGTGTCTTTTGCATGTGGAAAATTAAAAATTAAAACTTACCTACAAAAGTCACTGGCAAATGAAAGAAACTCCAAAAAACTCTACACTGTGCAAACTGTTACCTAATCGCAAAATACAGGAAATGATCTATTTTGTTCACACCACTTAACATCTTGTGTTTAAAAGAGTTAAATATTAGCAACGCATTAAACCAAACCAACGAAAAAAGTTAAGAGCAAAAAAAAAATTAAACGTCAAATCTCCAAAAGTCACGTTCGTTTCGAATCGGGGCAAAAAGTTCGAAAATAGAGCACGTGGTTCCCGCGGAAAAATAGTGACGCGAAAAACGGGAGTGGGTTATCGATAGTACTTATTTAAAAAATCGCGATAAAAATTTGTCGCACGTCGTTTACTGCGCGAGCCGGTACGTGGAATGGAATGACTCTGAATTCTTGCAAAGGTAAGTACTTTACTTTATCACGGTTTAAGTTTTAAGACCGTATAAAATGATTGTAGGTAAAAATTACTGCTCCGGCGCGCGGGTTTTCTCGTCTTTTTCCAGTTTGGTGTTATATTTTACAGTTCGGAGAGAAAAGTAACATGATTTTTCTTTGTTAATGTACGCTAACTCCTATCAAAATTTTATTAATATAGAACCAGCCGTTTTTTGTCGAACTCTTCCAAGCCTTAAAATAAAAAAGTCAGTGCTCGTGTTTTTGGCAAACATGACTGTATATTTGAAACTATCTACGCCCCGCGGTTTTACCCGCAATTAAACAGTAGCCTATGTGTTAATCCAGGGTATAAGCTACCTCCATACCAAGTTTTATCAAAATCTGTCCATCCGTTTATGAGTAAAGAATTAACAAACACACACACTTACCTACATCCTCACAAACTTTCGGCTCTATACTCGTAGTATTGTGTGATAGTCTAATTAGCAGCTCTATGACATTTCAACCGACAGGTTAGTCCTACTAATATTATAAACGCGAAAGTTTGTATGTATGGATGTTTGTTACTTTTTCACGCCAGAACGGCTGAACAGATCTGGATGAAATTTAGCACAGAGATAGATTATAGTCTAGAATAGCACATAGGATACTTTTAAACCGCGGGTGAAACCGCAGGGCGCAGCTAGTTTAAAATAAAAACCCAGCTGGTAAATGCAATTTATCTTGTGGCATCAAAAATACTATTCCAACGACAGATCACAACCCAAAATTTACTTAGAATTCAATATGTCACATCACATCACACACAATGAGGGGTTTTGGCGCGAAACGAAAAGATGCTGTCGTAAATTTGAGTTATTTTTTAAATATTGTGATTCTTCGAGTGTTTAAGTGGAATCATGGTAGGCTCTACAAGACTCAGTTTTAGTAAAGTATCACTTTTTAGAAAGGGGAAGGATTCATCATCATTATCATCACCTTAACATCATCACTTCATCATTTTAAAAAACTGTAAAAACTACATTGGCAATTGCACAAGACGTACGACACCAAATTTCCCTGGATAGGGGAGCAAAAAAAAAACAAACTCACAAAACCTTTATTATATTAGTGCAGAGTAGACTATACATATTAGCACAGTATAGTTATTTTTATATTATGTTACGGTTATTTTACTAGTATACTCCGTTTACATAAAGAATGGTAGAATCGCGTGACGGTATCCAGTCCGTTTAGTTCAATCTGGTGGCTCGCTGGCTACGGCATACTTACGGCATAGACTCGTATCTCATACAAAATCCCTGTCGTCGATACGTAAGAAGGGAGAGCGCTCTCAGTCAACACATTGGCGCAAAAAGTACGTAGGCGCCTGTTTTTTAATTGTTGTTATTTTTGTGTTGTAAATGGGAACGTTATTTACTATATTAGATTATTTTTAATGTATATATTTAATCATAGCTTTTTATTAACTTTTAAGTTATTTAATTTTATATATTTTTTGTCATTTTTAGTTACCTTCTAAATCTTACATATCTTTATATTTATGTTATGTTCAAGTTACAAATGCGAAAAAAAAACAATTAGTATTTTTTTTTTATTTAATATGTAATTACATCAAAAATGGCTCTACCCACGATCATGTCAATCGTTCAGGAATCGCAAATATCAGCGCTGTCTGAATTTTTGGAATCTGAGTCATTTATTATCAAATTGTGTAGATACCAGTAAGGTGTTAAAATAAGTTGAAGAAAATAATAATAATGTTGGTAAAACCTCAACAACTTTATCTACACTAAAGTAAAGTATAGTAAAGTAGTAAAGTAGTAAGTGTTTATAAGTAAAGAAGTTACGTTTTTAGGTTTATTTGCAAGAGGTAATCTACGCTACTTTTGGTGGGATTACAACATTTTTTCACATATGAAAAGCTATTGAATACCTATGCAAGCTATGAAACGTTTAGAAAACTGAAAATTTGAGCTACTATTATTATTTTGTCCTATTTGTAGTTGATATTTACTCGTTTTTTTTTTGTTTTTGTAAAAAAATATCTAAGCGGTATTTTTAAGTGGTTATATTTAAAAGTACATTTTTAGTTTTACTATCACCTACTTAAATGTGTGACACTATCACTTATCTACGTATACTAGCACCGATGTCTCGCTAGAGCACCGATATAAATACTTAAATTATTATCTATTATGTTCGTAGTAGAAAATTTTAAAAATCTTAATCATTTTTGCATTGCAGAAATGTTGTATGTAGGTAGTCTATCAAGACTGAAGCCGTTGCAGGAAACAGCTATCATTATAATGCTACCGGATTTTTGGCGACTATTACAGGACGTAACCTGTCGCCATGCTGTCAGCTGTCACTTGAGTTAGTGGTGACTGGTGACGCTGTGGCTTTTGAACTATGGCTTTTTTACCCGACTTCGCAAGAAGGAGGGATATTTTTCGAGTGTATGTATGTATGTGGGTATTTATGTATGAGGTTTCTTTGGGTCGCCCTACAGCCTAAACAGCTTGATGGATTTCAACATGTGAGGTGTCATTTGAATCGTTTTGATAGTGGACAAGGACATAGGGTACAATATTTGCAGCCGGGTTTTTTGTTAGTTATGTTAGTTGTAGAAGTTGTTGCTGAATCCAATTTTTTTTTAATGTCGATGTTTTTAGCACTGTGCCCTGTCAGAGTTTTAAGGTAGCTTCACCCAGCAGGACTAGCATGAATCAGAGACATATTGTCTTTACACCGTTTTTATTCGCATTAGATGTGACGAAGTTAGAATACGTGTATGTTTTACTCTTCCTACTAGTTAAAAACTGTGAAAAGACAATTTCTCCACGGCTCATGCTAACCCTGGGCCCTATTCCTACAATTCAAGATATTTTCTGGTCTTGTTTTCTCGTTTGAAAAGTCATGGGAGTGAAAGTGACCAGATCTCATCTCACGCATCAAGAATGTGGGGCCTGAAGTGGAAAAAAGCGATATTTGACAGGCGAATGTTTTGTTTTAATTATGTTTGTATAGCCTTGTAGGGCATCACGGGCCAGAGACATATTGTCTTTCCACCGTTTTACCCGCGCTTGGATGCGACAAAGCTAGAATACGGATATGTTTGTCTCTTTCTCGCGGGATTAAAACGGTGAAAAGACAATTTGTCCAGCCCGTGCTAGCCCTGCTGGTGTGGAATTTTTTGGTCGGACAAAGGCCTCTGACATGGCTTAGCAGTTGTTATAACGAACAGAACGAAGCAAATGAAGGCCAACGATATGGTGCGTCTCGTTTTATAGTATGGAAACGAAACGAGACGCAGCGTATTCTTTGGCGTACGTTTTTTTTTTAAGGTAGAATAGGTCGGCGTTTGACCACCAACTCGCCTGATGTTAAGCGATGTTGTGGTCTAAGATGGAGCACGACGACCTATAAGGTACTTATTCACTCTAGCCTTGAAGTTTTGTAGAGTGAAGAAGTACAAAGACGGCAGTTGAGTGAGGCGCTACAATTGCGCTACTGCTCAGACCCGTCTTCGTAACGGTTACACCGGACTACATCCCGAAACACGACTAGGTGTTGCCTTTGGTCTGTACGCAGCATAAGACGAACAACTGGGGCTTACAATTTTAAGTACCATCCTAGCCACGGAAGCGCTCAGTTCCAAACTCTATCTGCGAAGCGAATTTCAATTCACATACATATTTCAAAGTATTAGTCATCATTGTCTTTCAAGAAAATCGACTGCATTAATCCAAAACGGATCATACGATACTGGTATAGAGCTGGTTATCGATTTGCAGTCGAATAATCTGGATTACTTGGAATTACTCAAATATCGTTATACCCTATTACTAAGACTCCGCTGTCTGTTCGTCTGTCTGACTGTCAGTCAGGCTGTATCTCATGAACCGTGATAGCTAGACAGTTGACATTTCCACAGATGATATATTTCTTATGCCGCTATAACAACAAATAGTAGAACAACAGAAATAAATAATTAATACTACCTGCGCCCCGCGGTTTCACCCGCGTTCAAAAGTATCCTATGTGCTATTCTAGACTATAATCTATCTGTGTGCCAAATTTTATCCAGATCTGTTTAGCCGTTCTGGCGTGAAAGAGTAACAAACATCCATCCATCTATCCATTCTCACAAACTTTCGCGTTTATAATATTAGTAGGATTTAAGGGGGATCCCACACAACAGATTTTTTTTCGTATTTTGATACTTTTTCTGAATAAACGCGAACGCAGTCACGGGTAACATCTAGTCATCTATATTCCATATTTAGTCCTTACTTATACCTATAAGAGAAGTGCTGTAAGTCTGTATTTAGGATGTAATCTCCAGACTGCTGGTCCGATTGTAATAAATCCTTTAATATTATTATGGAAACTGACGTGGTTTTCACACATTATGATTTAAAACACGGGAATTACTCACGTACGATTCAGTCGATTATTCCGACTACAGTTTCAACCGCATTCGGCGGTCTTCATCAGGGCGAGTGCGCGCGCGCGGCTGCGTCTCGCATAGCACTGCAATGCGAGACGCAGTGTAATCGTACGTGAGTAATTCCCGTGTTTTAAATCATAATCCTTTAATAATAGAAAGCTATATAATTGCACTGAGTTCCATAGACTTGAACGTGAGCGAAGCCGCGGCCATATAACTAGTATTTATACAGTGTGTTACAAAAACCTTGTTGTGTCCGTGACGTGCGCATCCAGTATCGACTGGAGGATGCAATTTTGCTAGTTTAAATTAAATATTGACTATTAAAATTTTGAACACACATCGCGCTCCGCCCTCCTAAAAGCGCGAACGCAGCCACTGATCGCGTCGGTTTTATTTGTAAACTGTTCGCGTCGTGCTACTACTTTCTTAGAATAAAAGCCGCCAACATTATGATACAGATTTGTTAACATTGTTGTAAAATTTCCTATTTTTCTTGCGTTTTTAAACCGTTCATAACTCTTGCTATTTTTAACGTCAATTTATTTTGGTATTTTTGCATGAATACTTATAAGTGTAAAAACATGCCCGTCAATTATACATGGGTTTTTGTAACATGCTGTATATTATTACTTATCTATGCTTCGCCCTGGATTTATTCCAGCTTAATTTCCTAACTTAGAATTATAGTGTGTGCATAATTATTTTATTTCTCATATTAGACAAAGAAATGCCCTATATTGAGTCTATTAATATAATAATCTAATCTTATCTCAAGATTATTATAACAAAACAGCAAAACCGACTGCAAAATGAAGACCTATGCGAAAAATGCGAACAAAAATATATACATATTGTCACGCCTTTCCCCCGAAGGGACTAGCAGAGGTGAATTACAACACCCACACTTCGCCGAATGATATTCAGTACGAAATGTGACAGGGGGCGGGCTTGTCGCCATACACCGGGCTCCAGTCATGCACTGAGAGAAATTAATTGTTGGGTCAACAAAACTCTAACAAATATTACATGTCGAAATAGGGATAACTGAGAATTTTGTTATAGCGACAGACTTCAATTTGTTAATGCATCATTTAAAAGTTGTTACAGCAACAAATAAATTGATGAAATAAACAGTTTTATCGTTGTAATCACAATTTTTTTTGCGGAGAACAACAAATTCAGATTAGTTCCGATGACCTATTCTTATTTTGTAGAAATGGCTTTGGTTACTGTAACAAAATCGTATCTTGTTATATTAAATGTTTCCTATTTGTTTAATTTTACAATGAATAATCGGTTAAATTACTGGTTAGAAATACTAGGAAAGCTGTTTGTTATAACCATTATTGTGTGTTGAAGTAGTAACGCTAAAGTTAAGGTGTACTAATGATATATGTCGGATTTATTACGGATTTCTGTTAAAACCACTCATAAATCGGTTAAACTACTCGTTAGAAATACTAGGAAAGTTGTTAGTAATTACTATTTTTGTATGTTGAAGTAGCAACGCTCAAGGTGATGTGTACTAGTAATATTTGTTAGATTTATGACGGGGTTTCTGTTAAAACAACTTATTAATCGGTTAAATTACTGGTTAGAAGTACCAGGAAAGCTGTTTGTTATTACTATTATTGTATGTTGAAGTATCAACGCTAAAGCTTAGGTCTACTAATAATATTTGTTGGATTTATTACGGGGTTTCTGTTAAAACCACTCATTAATCGGTTAAATTACTGGTTAGAAGTACCAGAAAAGCTGTTTGTTATTACTATTATTGTATGTTGAAGTATCAACGCTAAAGGTTAGGTCTACTAATAATATTTGTTGGATTTATTATGTCGTTTCTGTTGAAATAACTCATAAATCGGTTATATTACTGGTTAGAAATACTAGGAAAGCTATTTATTATAACCACTATTGTATGTTGAAGTAACAACGCTAAAAGTAAGTTGTACTTGTAATATTTGTTGTATTTATGACGGGGTTTCTGTTAATACCACTCATAAATCAGTTAAATTTCTGGTTAGAAATACTAGGAAAGCTGTTTGTTGTTACTATTATTGTATGTAGAAGTAGCAACGCTAAACGTTAGGTCTACTTATAATATTTGTTGGATTTATTACGGGGTTTCTGTTAAAACCACTCATAAATCGGTTAAATTACTGGTTAAAAATACTAGGAAAGCTGTTTGTTGTTACTATTATTGTATGTAGAAGTAGCAACGCTAAAGGTAAGGTGTACTAACAATATTTGTTGGATTTATTATGTGGTTTCTGTTGAAATAACTCATAAATCGGTTATATTACTGGTTAGAAATACTAGGAAAGCTATTTATTATAACCACTATTGTATGTTGAAGTAACAACGCTAAAAGTAAGGTGTACTTGTAATATTTGTTGGATTTATGACGAGATTTCTGTTAAAACCACTTGTGAAACGGTTAAATTACTAGTTTAAAAATACTAGGGAAACTGTTTATTATAATCAGTATTTTCTGTTGTTACTTCAACAGAAAATACTGATACTGAACAGTTTCCCTAGTATTTTTAAGCAGTAATTTAACCGTTTTACAAGTGGTTTTAACAGAAACCCCGTCATAAACCGAACGCGTATCTCCAGCACAACACGTCTAAAGCGTTGTCACTTCAATAGACAATATTAGTTAGACAAAATAGTTTCTACAAAAACTAGGTAGGTACGAAAACATAACAAAAAAGAACTTATTGTTAAATATTTCCATTTAACTATTTATGTTGATAATACAATGATCTCTGTTTTAAAAGTGACAATAGTAACGTTAATAAATAATAATAGTTAATAAATCCAACAAATATCGTTATATGACTACCCAGTAAGCTGATTTTACCAATAAACGAACAAATAAAAACCAATTTATTATTATTAATCATGTATAGTTGTGGTATCAGGAGACAAGGTATACTAACTAGGTAGTCTTTTGACTATTTTAAAATTAATGAGTATAAAATGATAGAATGAATTCACAATTAAGTAATTTTATTTTCTAAAAAAAACTAAATAGGTATTATGAAAATCACATAATTATACAAATCATATTTAGTGAACCCCATTTATTTATATCTAGTCTAAATCATAATGTATGGAATTCTAAGAAAGACGTCACTTTCGTGCACCTTTTGCAGAACTTCATACATTTCAACTGCATAGAGTGTATTTTTGAACGGTGGACGTATTCTAGGATACCATCATTCTTTCGGGTACGCAATATTCAAAACCGTAAAACATTTAAAGCAAATGTCAATTACTTTTGTTGATGAAGTACTTCATGTCGACCACCATAATATGGATTGCTTCAAGCTCTGTAAGTGTACCAACACTTAAACTCATAGGCTGGCAAGTCAATCTTTTTTTGTTGTACGACTTATGTCTATTCTTCAATTATTATTCTTCTTCTATGTCAGCATAATTCTAAAACAAAATAAAACTTTAATAAATAATAATGCCAATAAATAAATATTTGAGACATTATAACACACACGGTCGCGGTCGTCCGACCCCAAATTAAGCAAAGCTTGTATTATGGCTGCTAGAGACTAATGAACATACATTACATACATTATTCTTCATATATTTTCGGAAACATGTTTAAACAGATACCTAACAACCAGATATAAAACAAACGAAAATGTTTATCACATGAATGTTTGTCCTAGGGGGAATCGGTTCCACACTCCTAAGCGCAAAAGACAGGTTTACCACCAACTGAGCTATCGAGACCGTCGTAGTTCAATATCAATATTACACTTTTAAACAATATTACAAGAGTTTCAGACCAATAAACTACGTAATTGATATTCAAATATCAACTTACTTCGACATGTGTTATAAAAGCTTGTCTAGACGGCAATAGGCACCTTATTGTATTTTTTCTAGTCAGCAGTCAATATTTGTGATGTTCATTTTGCATGCTAAAGTACTGCAAACATCAAAGTCTCGAATATCTGAAAACAAATTACAAACAATATTTTAATGATTGGTACAGGACCAGGATGAGTGGCATACGAGATAAGAGGTCTATGCTCAGCAGTAGGCGATTACGGGCTGATGATGATGATGATTATAAAACGATATTGCGCTTTTGGTTATATTTCTCTTGCTGTTGTAACGCCTTCAAATAGTCTGCAAGGGCTCACTAAAAATAGTACAATAGAAATACATCCAACTTCTTTTCTACCTATTTAAGTTTAATAAAATAATAAATGGAAATTAGCAGAGGTATTGGTTGAAGTTAGGTTGTCAACCTTCAATATATAAATTGCCCACTAGCTAACAATAGAATTTTATATTTTCATTTCATGGTTAGTTAAGTAGGTACAGACATTCGGACCATATCACATTATCAATTGGCCTTATGGGAAAAATGTTCTTAGTTCAAATGAGTACTTACTCTCACTATGTTATTTGAACTGCAACTTAAAATTGTCTTCATTTGTAGTCCCATCATCCAGCATCTCACTTTTCAAACAACTTCAAATTTTTGTCTTCATTTATATTACAAAAGTCAATTTCAATCTGGAAGTAAAAAAAACATTAAAAGAGGCTATTACTTGCATCACAGTTTTGTATTATTTAAAGTTACAACACAATTTTAGTAAACTAAACCTAAAGTATTTGTTACGATAACAAAATGTTATAATTTCAAACAATCATTTTGGTTTTGGTTACCAATCATCATCATTATAGTCTTTTACGCCCACTGCAGGGACATTGCAGGGCTATACACCACGCTTGCTCAAGTAGTTCATGCGAATACAATTTTAAGTGCGAATATGTGCCATGGAAAAATATCGAATTTTAATTTTTATAATTTTTTTATAAACTTCTCAACCGATTTTGATAAAATTTTATTGGGACCACTTAAAATAAATAAAAAAAATAAAAAACAACTTTGAAATAAAAAAAGAATTTTCTAAATCGGTTCAAGCGTCTTCGAGGAATCGGAACATACCTACAAAAAAAGATAACGACGAATTGAGAACTTCCTCCTCTTATGAAGTCTGTTAAAAAAGGTTATTACTAATTAGGTACTTACTGAATGCATCGTCTGTATTTCTTCGATGCTATTTTTTATGTCCTAATTTTAATTTTATTCGGCCCCTCAGATTTTAAGTACTACATCACTCAGGCCGTCCAGCCACGATGTTTTTGTAGTGTTTTCTGAAAAATTTGAAGATTAATTAATTTAAAATCATACAAGAAACCATCTGACGCTCAGCCAAAACGGACAACGAAGTCTCACTTTACGTCACAATTTCAGCTTACCACTATCAACTTTGGAAAAACTTTCTGCTATTGATAAATGGTATATAGGTGCAATTATCTAAGTTTTGAATTATTTTAAAGTAACCTATTAATAAACTGCTACTAAAAAAACTCAATTCAAAACTACTTACCGCAGAATATTTTTAATGCGTCTTTCTACGCCCAGGTTTGTAGATCTTCAATTTTTTGACTTTATTAACGGCTGTTATAGTACTTCACTTAAAACATATTAAATCATATGAAATCGAAGTGTGGACGCGATCGTTGCCTCTAATAGCACTTTTTTACTTCACTTCACGTACAAAATAGTTCAATTTAACACAAACTTTAATATTCGAAATATAAGTGCGGACACGTTGTTGCCTCAGTGCGGTTTTTCACGAAATGAGGAAGCGGGCGGATGTGGATGGCAATCGGTAAACCAAACCACCGTAGCGCACCCGATGATACTCGTAGTTGCTGAACCAGTGTTACCAGCAGTAGTCAAAGAAGATAAAGTCCGAAACTAAATCAGAAATTACAAGAAATTACCTGAGCAAATAAAACCATTTTTGAGTTAATTAATGTAAATTATAAATTAATATAAAAAATGAAAACTTGATATCAAAGTTATTTTTATTTACCTTTTAGACAAAAAAAATATGCTAAAACGCTTAACTGCTAGTTTTGATTAGTAAATTAGATCTTGTAACAAGTGTATCTGATATTGCAATAATTTTACTAGTTAACCTTGTATTTTCATATTTTTTAGCCAATATGCAGTATTCTGATGTTAGTATTCTAATTAATTTTAATACATTACTTATGTATTAGTTATATATTATTAAACCAGTTAGAGCCCACACCCAACAACACCGATTATTGAACGAGCGAAGCAACGGTCCACGAGCCCACTGGGACAAATGGGCGTTGTGTGTGTGTTTGTATGTTTGTTCGAATACCGTTGACCAGATCGGCATGAAATTTTGTAGGCAATTAGTTCACGCCAGTCGGTCAATTAAGTTACCAACCTACTTACTTATTTAACTAATCGAAAGCTCAACGGTTCAACCTGAAATTTAAATTTAAAAAAGGAAAGACGATGTCGAGGTCGTTTAAAAACTTTGCCCTTCCGCGTAACGTGCACAATTTAGCACACACACAATTATAACGATACCATGGCTCGACATTTTTCTTTCTTTTCCACTTGCGCCACTACTTTTCATCGACAGATCGATACCGTACGTTATAAATTTATTTAAATTGGTAACGTTATATTTGTTATTTTGGTTTAATTTGAATTATTATGGTTTCACCGGCCCACGCACCCATGCTTAACGGCCTCACTCCACTGTTCGCAGAGCTCTGTGTTTACTCTTTATTTGGTTTGAGGGTGCAACATACAAAATCACTATTTTATCGTGATTTATCAACAATTTTACAATCGAGAAATTAAGTTTTCAAGCCTTAGTAAATTTACCCGACGTTTTAAGCAACACTATGAAATTGGCAACACCGGCACATAAGCGAGCAACTGACTAAACAAAACTCTCGGCGCGTGACGGCCGCGGCGTAAACAGGTTTCAACCTGTCCATAGCGTACAAAATTATTTTGTTATTTTAACAAAATTTCCTTAGTAGTTAACCAACATAATTGTATTATGCGTACCTATTTATTTAGGATCTGAATGTAATTTGTAATGTTATTATTATTTTGTAGTACCATAGCATAGCATAGCAATACCATAATAATATACCTACATATTATTATGGTATTTCTTAGTAGGGTAAAACACTATGATCAGACCTGCACCAGTACTAAGCCTTCAAACATTTTATTTCCTTCTAAATACTAAGTGATAAAATGCACTAACGTCAACGGATACTTTTAATAAATTCTGTAAACGTAGGTATAGGTATACCTATTTTTTTTTACGCGCGGTTGCCTGACCCTGAACTATGCAAAGCTTGTACTATGGCTTCTAGAGACTGATATACATACATTTATATATTTAAATAAATATTAACACCCAGACATGGAACAAACACAAATGTTTGTCACATTAATGTTTGCCCTAGGTGCGAATCGAACCCATGCCCCTAAGCTCAGAAGGCAAGTTGAGCCAACTGAGCCACCGAGGTAGTCGAAAGCCGAAACATAATAAAAATTACAAGTCAACGCGTATTAACTTATATAAATATTTTTGATATACTTCTTACCTACATACCTGAGTAATGAACATAATTTAATGATATTTTTTTACTTGTAGGCAATTCAATATAGCTTTAAATTGTTTACCTCATTTAAAAGATTTTTGTATGTAGGGAAGAAGTTATTGTTTCTTACTATGTTTGAATTAAAAGTAATTCGTGAAAAGTAAATTATTATTTTTATTTAAATATTTCAAATTTGTGATATACGTTTACCTATACGTATAACTATAGTGATCGACTGAAAAACTTTGTATCCACTAGCTACGCCCCGCGGTGCTACCTGCGGTCAAAAAAGTAGCCAAAAAGTATTCCAGACTAAAATCTACCTTTGTGACAAATTTCATTCAGATCCGTTCAGCCGTTTTGGCTTGAGTAATAAACATCTATGCATCTTAACTTTTGCACCTATAATATTAGGTTCGACTGAGACAGAACAGAAAACTCCTCGCGCATTTCTGACGTCATTGACAAATGAACCATACTGAAGACGGGTCTGAGCAGTAGCGCACTTGTAGCGCGTCACTCAATTGCCGTCTTTGTACTTCTTCACTCTAGTAAACTTCAAGGCTAGAGTGAATAAGTACCTTATAGGTCGTCGTGCTCCATCTTAGACCACAACGTCGCTTAACATCAGGCGAGTTGGTGGTCAAACGCCGACCTATTCTACATAAAAAAAAAAAAAAAAAATACTACCACCACCACCATAAGAGTTAGATGTGATAATTATGTAACCAATAAACTTAGCTATCCATCACGTTAAAAGTTGGCCTGTTTATTACCCGAATATGGCAAAGTAATATATGTGGTTATATTTTTGATCGATATGTATGTTTTCTTAGACCCCTAACCAAAAGTCTAAGTATGTAAAGTACGTTCATCTATTACCTCGTAACTTTTAAACTACTCATCATAATTTGACAAATGAGACATCGTTGCAAGCGTCTTAATTGTCCACTGGTTATATTTTAACTAAGTATGTAACGTCATATTAACTTATATGACTACTTTGACTATACTCTATAGTTGATCTTAACGACGTGTTTGGTTTCTTTTAATTTATTTTAGTTTGTATGTTTAATTGAACTAAAGTGTCTTTATTATTTTAAAACTAGAAATAACTGTTGAATTTAGTCTGTACCTGGCAAATTTAACAAGGATATTAGAAACCAAGATTAGTGTTGTTTCAAACTGTAACGTTTTGTTACTTCTAAGATATATGTTTGCTTCAATTTATTAAAGTTGCATTGTTGATTTTATCCAGTTGATTTCTTAACTTCGACTATATTCTATAGTTGATCAAAACGATATGTTTGGTTTCTTTTACTAAGCTTGTATGTTTATGTGAACTAAAGTGTCTTTGTTATTTTAAAGAAGAAATTACTGTTGAATTTAATCTGCATCTGGCAAATTTAACCAAGATATTGGCAACCAAAATAAGTGTTGTTTTAAACTGTAATGTTTCGATCCTTCTAACAAATATGTTAGGTTCAGTTTAATAAAGTTGTATTGTTGTTTTCATCAAAGTGATTTCTTAACTTTGACCATACTCTATAGTTGATCTAAACGATTTGTTTGGTTTTTCTTACCAAGTTTGAATGATTATTTGAACTAAAGTGTCTTTGTGATTTTAAAGAAGTTTAAAGAAGTTTTATACTGTTGAATTTAGTCTGAATACGGCAAATTTAACCGAGATTTTGGCAACCAAAATAAGTGTTGTTTCAAACTGTAACGTTTCGTTCCTTCTAACAAATGTGTTCGCTTCGGTTTATTACATGTGTATTGTTGATTTCATCAAAGTGATTTCTTAACTTCGACTATACTCTATAGTTGATCTAAATAATTTGTTTAGTTTCTTATACTTAGTTTGTATGTTTAATTGAACCAAAGTTTCTTTGTTATTTTAATAAGAAATAACTGTTGAATTTAGTCTCTACTTGGCAAATTTAACAAGGATATTGGCAAACAAAATTAGTGTTGTTTCAAACTGTGACGTTTTGTTCCTGCTAACAAATGTGTTAGGTTCAGTTTAATAAAGTTGTATAGTTGATTTCACCACAAATATTTCTTAATTTTGAGGATATTCTATGGTTGATCTAAACGGTGTTTTTGGTTTCTTTTACTAAGGTTACATGTTTAATGGAACTAAAAAGTTTTTGTTACTTTAATGAAGGAAAAAAAGTTGAATTCAGCTTACATCCGGTAAATTTAACCTAGATATTAGTACCAAAAACATTGTTGTTTCAAACTGTAACGTTTTGTTACTACTGACAAATATGTTCGCTTCGGTTTATGAAAGTTGTATAGTTGATTTTATCAAAATTATTTCTTAATTTTGACTATACTCTATAGTTACTCTAACTATGTTTTTAGTTATTTTAACTAAATCTATTTGTTTGGTTAAACTAAAAATAATTTTGATAATTTTTACTAAGAAAAATAGTTTTATTAACAAAAGAAAAATTAAACAATTTAGTTTTGTTACTTCAACATGTATTTTTTTTTTATTGTAACCACTACGGAATAGTAAGAATAACAAAATGAGATTTGTTAGTTTGAACACGTATGTTTTAGTAAGCTTTTGTAAAATGAACAATTTCCTTGTAAATTTAAACGAAAAAAATTCAACCGAAATAATTTTGGCAAAATTAACCGATCTGTTTTTTCAGTGTGTAGCAGATACAATACGCACATATGTTCACACAATGAACAAATTGATGCGTGTAGTCGGCTGGGTTTGAACCCGCTCCCTCTGGCTTGAGGCAGGCTTTCTCCCAACTAGGCTGTCATCGCTTCAACAAAACAAAAATTAATGTAAACAAAAATATTAATCTAAAGATTACCGAAAATAGCATTAAATTTACTTTTAAATAACATAAACCTACATAGCAACTGACATACTAGCACCCCGCCCCGGAATCGCGCGGTACCTATAAACCTTCCATGAAAATTTATGTAAGTAATGGTGAAAACCTCATCAAAATCCATTGCGTGGTTTTTAAATGCCATGGATGGCAATCAAGGTAACGGACCGCCGATGATAAGCTAAGCTGATAGTAAGCCATCACCGTCGCCTATAACCTGTAACAGCATCACAGATACGTTACCGACCTTTAAGGACTCTATTGACAGCCCTTTTTGAAGAACCACATAATGTAGCTACTCGGAAATACTGCTCATTCCACAGATTGCAGGTGTGCGGCACAAAAGATCACTTGGAACGCACAGCGTGCGATTTCCACCGATCAATAACATATGGGTGAGCTTTGAGGTAGTGGCAGCTGGTGCGACGCAGGCATCAGTTTTGCAACGGGAAGTGTTCTGAAGAACTGTTCGGTCTGATGCCTGCGTCGCACTCACACACTCACACACGCACTCACACTCCCCGTTTTACAATGGGGAATGTTCTGAAGAACTGTTGCGATGCGATAGAAAATACAAAGAGACCCAACGTCTCTGCGCATACTGAGCAGCTCTAGGTGTTCAGAAGCTTGGGATCGTCGACAATTCTGACAGCTCCACGCTGTAATGCATCGAGTTACTTAAGCTGATACGTATGAGCTCCGTTCCAAAGATGGGGAGAAGTGTTGAATGAGGTCGGACTTGTGACAGTTGTCGTGTCGGACGACGAGTCATTGTTAATGAGCCGTTTGAATGTCTAATGTGTTGAATGTAGATGTAGAAAAATGATAAAATCAGAGCTCAAGTCAGTATTTGCGGGTTACCTATGCACTTACCTTGAAGGCTGGCGAGTTGGACATGTCACCTCCTTGAATAGCAATGCTAATTACTTATCTGACCGAGGTAAGCACTAACACTGAAGTAAAAAACATATCGTCACGCCTTTCCCCCTCGGGGCTGGCAGAGGTGTACAACACCCGCACTTCGCCGGACGATATTCAGTCCCAAAAGTGACAGGGGGCGAGCCTGTCGTCATACACCGGGCTCCAGTCATTGTAGCAGATGACATACAATACGCACAAATGTTTACACGATGAACAAATTGGTGCGTGTCGTCGGCTGGGTCCGAACCCGCTCCCTCTGGCTTGAGAGGCGAACCTTCTCCGGCTAGGCTATCATCGCTTTTTTTTTAAATAAAAGCAAAGTTTAAAAAATCGACTTCCCGCCATTCATATTAGTTTTTAATATTTAGACTTATGATGATATTTTTAAAACTGCTTGACTGATTAAAAAAAAAATGGGACCGCCTCTAAAGTATGATTTGCTAAACACCAAAAGAATCATGAAAATCGATCCACAGTTGGCAAAGAAATCGCGTAACATACATTAAAAAAAAAGATACAGTCGAATTGAGAACCCTCTCTATTTTGGAAGTCAGTTAAAAACGTAACCATCATGACAATAAGATGTCGTGGTAGGCTTTTCTTCAAAACGTCAAAAGATAAGCGTAGAAATAAGAGAAGATTTAGAAGAGAAGAGAAGAGGAGAGTAAAGAAAGAGGAGAGTCAAAAGGGCGAGCAAAGCCGTAGGTTGTTGCTATCACTAGAATTAACTCTATAAACGTGGGAATTCAACAAATTGAGACTCGAATAGAATTACAACACAACTACGTTTGTGTAGTAGTGATAATGAGGTCGGTGACCTGCATGTGCTGTCGAGGACGCTCAAGTTTATAAATTATAAATAAATAAATTTTAAACCAACCACAAAAAACTGGTCAAGTGCGAGTCGGACCCGCGCACGAAGGGTTCCGGAACCCATTTTCTATAAAAACGGCAAAAAATCATGTATGGGATTTATTTTTAATATATAAAATTTCCTCTTAATATTTATTTTATTATGTTTCTTAGTATTTGTTGTTATAGCGGCAACAGAAATACTCGTACATTATCTGTGAAAATTTAAATTGTCTAATTATCATGGCTCATGAGAAACAGCCTGTTTTTTAGATGTTTTTAAAACATTTTTAGAGTTCCGTACCCAAAGGGTAAAACGCGACCCTATTACTAAGACTCCGCTATCCGTTCGTCTGTCCGTCTATCCATCTGTCACTAGACTGGATCTGATGAACCGTAATAGTTAGAGTTTAAATTTTCATTTCTTTTTTTCAGTTCATTTTTTTTGTTGTATTTATAGATAATGGTACGGAACCGTTCGTGCACGAGTCCGACTCGCACTTGATCGGTTTAAAAAAATAAATAAATATTATTTCTACGCGTATGGCAGTGGGCAGGGCACATAGCACGAAGGACTGATCACCGATGGGGTCGAAAGGTTCTCGAATGGAGACCACGTACCGGCAAGCGCAGCGTAGGACGTCCACCCTCAAGGTGGACAGATGATCTTGTCAAGACCGCAGGATCGCGCTGGATGCAGGCCGCTACCAACCGGTCTTATTGGAGATCTATGGGGGAGGCCTATGTCCAGCAGTGGACGTCCTATGGATGGATGGATGATGATTTCTACGTGTGCTATCTGCTTTTTCTATGGTAGATGCAGAACAAGACAAGTCGTTGTGGACATCATTGGGGGATGCCTTTGTCCAGCAGTGGACGTCTTCCGGCTGACATGATAATGATGATGTTTTTTATGTTTTTCTAGCTGCGCTAACAAACACAGACACAAACTGTCGCTTTTATCGACCGAGCAAGCGCTAGTGAACGAAGCGTCTATGCTTCAGCTTTGACAATACTTTCGCATGTCCGAATTTTGTCCGGATCTTTGTCTTCCTCTACAGGTCGCATTTCTAAGCTGATTCTTTTGAAATTTTGAAAGCAGGTTCAATAATTAAATCGATTTTTTTCGTTGAGTCAGTTTTTGAACATTTTTCGAGTTTTTTTTTGTAGGATGAGATAATTTTTTTGAAAAAAAAAGTCATACAATCTTCACCAGAAATCGGTTGAGTAAAACTGACATGTAGTGGAGGACTGACGTCTGCCTCGAGATCTGCAGCTCACAGACCCACTATACTAACTTTATTCTTCTAGGACTACGAATACAGACAGACTGTATCAAGGCAAGTTCAAAACGGCTCGTACACACCATGTCGGTTTCCTCACGATGTTGTCCTCCATCGTAAGAGCATGTGTCAAATTTAAATGACACACAAACTTTTTACGAGAGAAAAGCTGTTTATTGCTAGTGTTAACTTTATAATATCCTTCTTTCATTAATGTAGTTTTCACACGTCATTTATAAAATAGACATTTTTTTTTTTGTGTACATGAAACGAGTAGGTTTACAAACAAGTAACATTATTAAAAGAAAAACAAAAACCCGACTGCAAAAGATTGTACCCTACGAGTATGTCACTTCCACTATCAAGACGATTCAAATGACACCTCACATGTCGAAATACATCAAGCTGTTTAGGCTGTAGGCCGTGCCAAATAAAAACCTCATACATACATATGTACCTACATAGATACTACATAGAGATAGATACTTTTGGGGGCTGAGCTACCCACGTCCGTAGGAGTATACTCTATTCTGATTACACACTGATACACGTGGTCCCCGGGTAGTGCTAACCGGGTAGCAAACTCTGGTGGGAGGCTTCGGCCGTGGCTAGTTACCACCCACCGGACCAAGCCATGCCGTGAAATGACCTAGTCGTGTTTCGGGATGTAGTCCGGTGTAACCGTTCCGAAGACGGGTCTGAGAGGTAGCGCTCTTGTAGCGCCTCACTCAACTGCCGTCTTTGTACTTCTTCACTCTACAAAACTTCAAGGCTAGAGTGAATAAGTACCTTATAGGTCGTCGTGCTCCATCTTAGACCACAACGTCGCTTAACATCAGGCGAGTTGGTGGTCAAACGCCGAACTATTCTACAAAAAAAAAAAAAAATACATATGTACATACAAACACACTCGAATAACATAATCCCCCTTCTTTTTTACCTAAAAAAACAAATATTTTAAATGTTATAGAGTGAAGTGTATTGGAAAATCCTCATTGTCATTATAAGAGCTCAACTTACACTGGTAATTCCTCCAGCCTATCTCCTCAGTGGTTATTATGTAATACATGCAGCTAATTTTAAGGTTTTAATTAATAACTTTATCTAATCAAAAGAGTTGTGATTATTAGAATAGCGAATCGCCAACGATTGTATCGAAGAGATAATCTAATTTTAACACCACCTGCTCGACAATGAACAATTAATTATCACGTAGTCTCAACGTAAAGCAAGGCATTGCTTCCATTGGGAAAATAAAAAAAGTTGTGAAAAAGTTGAATAAAAATCCCGCGGGAGTTTTCAAGCAAAAAGGTTAAAATTGAATGAAAACTCAGTCAAAATACCGCCAAAAAAAGAATGCATTTAGACCATGAGCTCCACGAAATTTATTTATTTATTTATTTATTTATTGATAGGAAAACAAACAGCTATTAAACAATAAACTAAGTACACAACGAAATAAAACAATTAAGCCTAAGTAAATAGTTTTTACTAATAAAGTAAGATAAATAAATTGAAAGAAAGTGTTACATACTCGTAAATATCGAAACAACAAGAATGGAAATAAACTAGATACAAACATAAATAGCAGAAAAACGCACATAAAAAAAAGACAAAGTAAAAGACTGTAACATAAAGCTGTACCATATCAATTTATAAAAAATAGTAACAATTATAAAAAGTATAGAATAAATAATCATTGCACAAAAAATTTGGAAAATATGTAATTTTTAAAGTAAGTTTGTCTCTTGTGTAAATTTAAACCAAAAGACGGTGTTTCCGAACATATTTTCACAGTTTTCTGAAGATGTGAAAAGCAGGGTATTACCTCTACTTAGTATAGTATACTAGTTAGTTAGTATTAGTAATACCTCTGGGATGAAGCAATGTCTTGGGCGTACCCATGATCAAAAAAAAACAAGGAAAAAAAACAAGCATTCCGGGCGCAAACACTCACATACGACGTCACTCGTCATCGTCATTCGTCTCTTTCACACTATTTGTAAATAACTTATTTCGGTCTTGCTTAGCACTGCTTGACGTCACTACGTGTTGCCCACGTGACCGGAATGCAATACCTGGCGGAGTAAATTATTATATCATGGGCGTACCCTATTAATACAATAATAAAATTGTACCCTATGTCACTTCCACTATCAAGACTATTCATATAACACATAGCATGACGAAATCAATCAGCTGTTTAGGCTGTAGGGCGTGCCAAAGAAACCTCATACATACATATAAACATACTTACATACATACATACACTCGAAAAACAAAACCCTCCTCTTTGCGCAGTCGGGTAAAAACAGCTGTTTCATAGAAGAAAATCATCCAATCACGACGAAATTTACATCAAGCTGATTGTATTTTCACAATTTCAGTGTTGGTTCACTAATAAAAGTTGGTCAGTCATGGAGCCCAGTGTATGGCGACAAGCTCGCCCCCTGTCACTTTTGGGACTGAATATCGTCCGGCGAAGTGTGGGTGTTGTATTACACCTGTGCCAGCACCTTCCGGGGAAAGGCGTGACGACATGTTGTTATACACTAATAATATATTTCTTTATCAATTTACTTTAAAATACGATACTTAAAAGAATAAACATTCATGTACTACAAACATACGGATATTTGTATAAAAAATCGCGAACAAACATCAATTTTACTAGCTAACTACCAAAAAAGGAAGGTTTCCATAAAATTATAATTTTGTTTGTGTTTCTCATTAAGGCAACGAATCAAAGGCTATGTTTGGATCCGGGTTGAAAACATTTTTGACTACCTTAGGCCGCAGTTTCCACCTGTGGCCCTATTCAGAGATCTAAAATTATCATCTCACCTTTTTTCGTCCTTGTTGCTTGCATTTGAAACGTCATAGGCGTGAGAGTGACCAAGATAAAATCTCATCTCTTCTCAAGCGCAGGAATAGCCCCCCTGGTCCGCAGGTCTTTAACAATAAGTAGGGAAGGTAGGGAAAGTGGCAACGACACACCGACAGTCCTCTCCCGCCGCGGCCCCCAGCCTTCAGCTGCTGTGACGCCCATACACGGCACTGCAGCCAGCCCAGACAGCGTTTCAATTTCAAGTCAACTTTTCTTGTAAGAACTGCAGAGGAACTCGTTGCCTGCGTCTGTCTTTTCATCTAAATACAATCCGGGGGTGTTTAAGAGTAAAGTGAATAGATATCTTCTAGGCAAGCGTGTTACACCTTCGATCACGTCGAAGCTTCCCATCAGGCGAGTTAGTGGTCAAACGCATGCCTAGTTTGTTGTAAAAAAAAAAGCCCGCTTTAGTTGTGGGACCCATACAGACCCACACTACTTACTACGTAGGCCGCTTCCAGATGGGCATTAGGGGGGAAAGCCCTAAGAAGCGGCCCCACCTCGGATTCCTCTTGGCTTCACCGTGGTTGCCGAAGCCACGGCTACTGAGCCCCCCCGCCACGACAAGGCGGGAACGCTCGGGGGAGATCCCTACCACCCCTAAAACAACCCTGTCGTACAAGCCGTCCCGTAAAATACCCACCTGAATTTCAATTACGTAGGTCAAATTTTCTAGATGTTTTAGTCAGTGAGTAAATATGAATGAATGAGTGAGTGACCTTTCGCTGTTAAAAATAACTAACGACCCACCCTGGCTTCGCACGGAAACTTAACTTAAACCTTCCGTAAAACACTATCTAACTGATGGTGAAAACCGCATCAAAATCCGTTGCAATACAACAATACAATACTCTTTAATGGCACCAAATACAAAAAAATCTAAACTAAACACCCAAAAATATAGGCGCAATGGGCGGTCTTATCGCTTAAGAGCGATCTCTTCCAGACAACCTTTGAATGGAATAAAAACATTATGATTAAGCATGGACGGTGGTGTGTGCAAAAGAAAAAAAAAAGTAATGATCTTATAAATTTGAAAATTATATTAAACTTACATACTAATACCTATATAAATAATTACTAAACCGTTGCGTGTGAAGAGTTAGCGGATATACAGACAGAGAGACAGACCGACTCGGCAATTAACTTTGTTTTATACTATGTAGACATCCATTATAAAATGAATTAGTTTAAAAAGTTTGGCAAATAACGGGGCAAAGCGAACCTTATCCTAAAAAAATATTTTACTTAAAAATAGACTTCATCAAAATTAGTTGAACTACCCCAACTAAATGGAATCAAAACATTTAAGCTTGTTTTGAATTTTGATCCTGTTTTAAAGTTGTTTCATGATTACGAGAAATCCAATAAGTTTTCAGAAATTGGAAACTAAGCAACCCTGGGGGTTGAAATTCAGAGTTTCTGAGTGGAAAATGGTTGCTATAGGCTTAGGTGGTCATTACATTATCCAATGTGCAGTACGCTAGCTGAGCTAGCGTGGCTGGCAGAGGTGTATAAACACACACACTTCGCCGGACGATATTTAGTGCCAAATGTGACAGGGGCGTGCCTGTCGCCATACACCAGGCTCCAGTTATGTAGCAGATGAGATACAATACGCACATGTGCGTATTGTGGATGAACATTTGTGTTTGTTCTATGTCTGGGTGTTAATATGTATTTAAGTATGTATTTAAAAATATCTAAGTATGTATATCAGTCTCTGGCAGCCATAGTACAAGCTTTGCTTAGTTTGGGGTCAGGCGACCGTGTGTGGAAGTGTCCCGAATTTATTTATTTATTATTTATTTATATGTACACACAAGGAACAAATTGGTGCGTGCCGTTAGCTGAGTCCGAACCCGCTCCCTCTGTCTTGAGAGGAGAGCACAGATAGTCATTGGAGGAAAGTCTTCTCCGACTAGGCAATCATCGCTACGTTATTTTAGTATACTACAAACTGGATAGAGTATTTGCTGTTAGACAGTTAACAATCCATTTCTTTGTGCTTAGCCACGCTAAGTTAGCATACTGCAAATTGGATAGTGTAATGGCCGCTTTTGTTGGGTCTATTTTTGAGACTAAAGCCCGAATCAACTTCGTGCGTCAAATAGAACGATTTGCGTTCCCTAATCCTAATCCTAAATTACTAATCTTATAATCCCAACTTTCTAATCCTATCCTAAATTCTTAATCCTTTTTAACTTATCCTAATCCTAACTAATACGATAAATGTGAAAGTGAGTTTGATTGTTTGTTTCACGCCTTGACTACACAACCGATTGCAACCCGATTTTTACCCGACTACGCAGGAAGGAGGGTTATGTTTTTCGAGTGTATGTATGTTTGTGAGGTTTCTTTGACACGCCCTACAGCCTAAACAGCTTGATGGATTTCGACATGTGAAGTGTCATTTGAATCGTCTTCATAGTGGAAGTGACATAGGGTACAACATTCTGCAGCCCAGTTTTTTGTTTTTCTTTTAATAATGTTACTTGTTACATACATATTGTCAAGGCTACATTGTCCCATGCTCTTTCATAAGTATCCTCTCCATCCTAAAGCTGCCTGGAAGAGATCGCTCTTAGTGATAAAGCTGCCAGTTGTTACACTACAGTTCAAGATTTTTCTGTTCTTTTGTTTTGTTATTTCTGGTGTGAACAATAAAGCGTTTATCAATCTATCTATATATCTACAGAAAAGGACATTAGTATTTTTCATCCCGAAAAGTACCGGTTACTGTGGGACCGCGGGTGAAACCGCGGGACAAAGCTAGTATTACATATTTCAATGCATGGAACTTTGTTACTGACAAACTTTGTTTGTCTTGACAAACATTTTGATTGTTTTGACAAACATCTAAATTGGAAAATGCATATTGATATACTCTGTAAAAAACTTGATCGCTATGTTTTCGCTCTAAAAAAGATAAGACATACTGTGTCTATGGAGGCTGCGTTGACGGCATATCATGGCCATGTGTCGTCGTTACTGAACTATGGCCTGATAATGTGGGGAAACTCAGTCAACGTAGACAGAGTGTTCAAAATTCAGAAAAAATGTGTTAGGGTTATAAATAAAGCTTGGTTTTTGGACAGCTTTAAACCACTTTTTAAGGCAAATAAGATACTTCCTCTGCCTTGCATGTACATCTAAGCTATTTGCATATTCGCGAAAGAACATCCCGACTATTTTAAGAACCGCAGCCAAGTTTTGACTCGTCAAAGAAGACTCAAGTTCGCTAACTTATTATATCAACCGCCTGGCAAAAAAGACATTTACAAACGCAATGTGTACTCGTATAATATGTGCATTTCAATTTATAACAATATTCCAAATGATTTAAAAATGTTAAATGGACACGATTTCAAAAATTCATTGACTGAGTGGCTTCACCATAACTGTTTTTATAGCATTAAGGAATTTTTAAATTTTAGCGTTAAAATAAAATTATAAGATGATATAGTTTACAACATTAAATATTTGCAGGTCTGCATGCAGACAGAATACATTGAACCTAAGACAATAATTTAAAGACCTTTATACCTATGTGAATGTATTAAGCAAATAAATGATTTGATTTGATTTGATTTGATTACTCAATCACGCGAAAACGGCTGAATGGATTTGGATAACATTTGGTACAGAAATAGATTACGGTCTTGAATAGCACATGGCTACTTTTTAACCGCGAGTGAAACCGCGGGGAGCAGCTGGTAAAAAATTAAGGCTGAATAGACTTTGTGAGAATAGCTGCTATTTTAGCATCAAAGTTTTATACAGGACTATGGGTGTACGGTGTACTTAGCCAAAAGGGGGTCATTTTACTCCTCATTATGAACAACTTTTACTATGAAGCCAACCCAAAATCTCGTAAAAAAAAAACTAACTGTTCCATACAAAAAGTTAATTGATCGTCGACAAAATGTATGGAACAGCTGTTATTTTTTTTTTCAGGGTTGACTCCATAGTAAAAGTTGTTCATAATGATGAGTACAATGACACCCTTTCGGCTCAATACACCCTTTCCTAATAACCCTGTATTAGAGAAATAATTATTATGTATAGACCAAGATGAAAGGCAACTAATGACAAGGTATGAGCACATTGCTATGGATAATTAAATGTCATTAAATAGCTTGCTTTATACTATACGGAACCTTGAACACTGATTTTAATTTCACTCTTCAATAATATTTAGTTAATTTTGGTTAGTAATTAAGAAACTTGATAAAGTCAAATAAGGTCAATTTGCCTACGTAGTAAAAAAATAACAAAACAATTTACCATTAAACAACATTACGTCACGCCTTTCCCCCGAGGCGACTGGCAGAGGTGTACAACACCAACACTTCGCCGGACGATATTCAGTCCCAAATGTGACAGGGGGCGTGCCTGTCGCCATACAACGGGCTCCAGTCATGTAGATCATATACGTAGTCAGATGACATATAGTACGCACATATGTTCACACAATGCACAAATAGGTGCGTGCCTTCGGCTAGGTCCGAACCCGCTCTCTCTGGCTTGAGAGGCGAGCCTTCTCCGGCAAGGCTATCATCAAGCAAACACCCTTGGCCATACACGTTGGATAACCTCGGAATACTTAGTTATGCTTACGGTGTTTCGTCTATTTCTTTCTTTTACATTTTTAACTCAATCGAGAAAGACAAAACACACTTACCTATAACTATTCCAAGGCTATACAACGTTTAGAGTCCAGCATCACATTTACAATCATTTGGAAACGTTTACGATTGAATTCCATAAATATTGAGCTCTAATTCTTTGAATCTCAGTCTACTTTTAAGTATAAATTTTGGAATATGAAATCGAGTAAAAATCTGATCGGAAGAATGAATCATGTTTAAAAACTGTGAATGCTGACTGATATTCGAAGAATTGTGATTTAAAATTTTTAAAATCCGAACGGTAACGGTCCTGAATGATTGAGGATATGGGTGCACATCTATCTACGATCCGAAGACGGGTCTGAGCAGTAACGCACTTGTAGCGCCTCACTCAACTGCCGTCTTTGTACTTCTTCACTCTACAAAACTTCAAGGCTAGAGTGAATAAGTACCTTATAGGTCGTCGTGCTCCATATTAGACCACAACGTCGCATAACATCAGGCGTGTTGGTGGTCAAACGCTGACCTATTGTACATTAAAAAAAAAACATATCGTATCATAAATATCATAGATAGAAATGGTACGAAAGCCTAAAAATGGAAAATATTATAATAAATTAGGTGCTGCACACAATTCACCGTAGTCACAAACAAACACAACCGGTCGCAACAGAGATAATTATTATCGTCTCGTTCACGCTATAGTCTCTTGTACGTCTCTATATTTGTTATTGATAAACGTAACATAACGCTGTCACTGGAGCTGCGTAGAGTCTATTTGCTTGTAGTTGTATTGGGTTCACGCGCTGTGTACTAGAAATTAGACTCGTGCCGCTTCTTCCTAATATTATTTCGATGGTGCAGATAGCTTATTCCACTTTCTTTATACTGAAGGTAGACGCTGAACAACAATACTGGGACAGAATACATGTTCTCCTAAAAGTCCCTACAGCTATACATACATTTGTTTGTTACTCCTCCCCCGACTGCGCGTGCCATCAGCCTTCCAACCCCCTGCTGTTAAATTAAACTACACATCAAATAATCATTTGTCACTATTTGGATCACACTATTATCGAAACTGTGTGTGTGAGTTTGTGTGTGTATTATGTATGCATACATATTGGGTCAGTTTGATACTCGTGGTTGCTGGGCTAGGTTTAGCATAAGTTGTACGTATTGATAATTAGGTTTTACTTTTTGGATAGAAAATAATAAAGATGGCGCTTACAGCGCCTCTAATGGGCGTAAATAGCAACTACGAGTACATTATTCATCTAAGTTAAAAATTCGAATAACGTATTGTTCAACAGAATCATTTTGCTTGAGGTGTAATCGACAAAGCGAGCATTAGCGCGCGAAGCGTCTATGCGTCTGTCCGGCTCTCTTCCTCTACAAGTCGAGGAGATGTATGAGAGTATTGTGTGTATAGGACCGGTGATATTTAATAAACTGCCGAAACCTGTAAGAATTTTAAAATGTGATCCATTTAAAGCAAAATTAAGAAAAATTCTGATTGAAAGAAGCTATTACAATATTAATGACTTCCTAAATGACATGGCAATATGATTTTTTTATATTTTATGTTATTGACATTTTGTTTTTTGTTTATTTGACATTTATTTTTGTAACATTACATTGTGGCATTGTGAATTATTATTATTATTATTATTTAATTTTATTAATTATGATGACATTCAAGTAACTAGAAATTTTATATAAATGTAACCGTAAAGTTGCCATCTCCATAAATTTGTACGCCTCTTCAGGCATAACATTGCAGGACATATCTCAAATAGTATACCACCAAACGCATGCTATACCATTGTTATTGCAAATAAAAATATCTTTACTTTATCTTTATGTCTCCAGCTCATAGAGCCACTAGTAATTTGGTTGTGATTGGTTTTTGACAAACTCATTCGTATGTAACCTCATGATGCTTCGTTGTAACCACAATATAATGTAAATATGAAATGAGAGTAAATTTCTGCCTACAAACTATATAAATAACTAAATAGATAAATAAATAAATAAAAAAAAATTTGGGATAGTATTTTTTTTATTTTCGTTGTACTTGCGTTTGTCCGTCATCTCGCCTGACGTTTAGCAATGACGCGGCCTACGATGGAGCACGCTTGCCTAGAAGAAACCGATTACTTGAGACTTGAAGACATCCAGATTAGAACTATCGGAAACACTTCTGGTCAATCGGAAATCAGAATTTATTGATAACTTCAATAGTTAAAAGTTACAGTTCTATGTATTTAGAAAATCCAATCAGTATTTTATGGCCCGCATGCTAAACATGAATCTCGATATAAACCTGTTTCTTATGTGTGTTAAAATCAGTTTTAAATCGAGATTCAAGACTGAGCGTCATTTTAGCATGCGGGCCTCAATCTACTTTAGCAGTTCGCACAATAAAAATGGAACATACATACAGTCACGCCTCTTTCCCTTAAGGGTAGGCACTACTGGTAGTAGGCAGAGACCACTTCTCTTCATTTGCTGCGATCCTGGTACATCTCGCGCTTCTTCTACTTCCATGAGTCTTTTCATACATGTGTCATACATATACGAGTAACATATCGTCACGCCTTTGGATTGGCCCCCGACTGGATTGGCAGAGGTGTGGTACAACACCTTAACTTCGCCGGACGATATTCAGTCCCAAACGTGACAGGAGGTGAGCCTGTCGCCATACACCGGGCAGAAGTTATGTTGCAGATGTCACATTTTATAAAATTAAACACATAGAATAAATTGGTGCGTGCCTCACCGAGATCGAACCCACTCCCTCTGGCTTGAAAGGCAAACCTCCAACTAGGCTATCATCGCTATCATGTGTCATATACAAGGGGAAATTACGAAATAACAACAAAAGGCAGATGAAGTCACATGAGTGAAGCCACGGGGCGCAATTAGTAGCTAATATACAGTTTTATTAATACTCAGCATGACATTTAACTTGTTATCATCGAATTGATTACCGAAATCGATTTGATCTCGATCCTAATTCGATTCAATTGATAATAATAAGTAGTTTTGTTTTGGGTGGATTTTGGGAATGACGTTGGAAATGCTAGCTTTATATTTAGACTCATTCTGGTATTATCAAAGGCAAAGTCAAAGTCAAAATGTTTTTATTCAATTTAGGTATCAAAGATACACTTATAAACGTCAAAGTTATTTAAATAGTAATAATATAATATAGTTACGAGTATAATATAAATTATATCTTAATTATTATCATAAGTATCCTCTCCATCCTAAGGTTGCCTGGAAGAGATCGCTCTTAGTGATAAGGCCGCCAGTTGTTACACTACAGTTTAAGATTTTTCTGTTCTTTCGTTTTTGTTATTTCTGGTGTGAACAATAAAGTGTTTATCTATCTATCTATCTCTTCTCTATCTCTACGTAGTTTAAAACAAAGTTGCTCTCTGCGTCTGTCTGTCTCTCTGTCTCCTAAACCAAGCAACGGATTTTGATGCGGTTTTCAGCAATTAGTTCTTTGATAATTTTTCCGTGTTTAGATAATTTTATCGGAAGGTTACCGTCAATGTCAGATGAAGGGAGTGTGGAGGCTAAGGAACTCACCCCTTCCCTTCCTCCTTTCCTTAAATATTTAGTTCACAGTGTGCAATATGCGAAAATGTCTGTTTTAAACGACTACAAAACACAGCTAAGAACAACCCGACTAATTTACCTTTCAAGCAAAAAAAAAATCAAAATCTGTTCATCCGTTCGGGAGCTACAATGCCACAGACAGACAGACTTACACACACATCTAACTTAAACTGGCTGGTTCAAACTGGCGGAGTAATATATTTTTTTAAAATATGAGAGTTTTTTTTTTAAACATAAAAACTGACTGGACCAAAAAAACATTATAATTATGGAACCTGCTCACAAAATTTCACTACAATCGGTTGACAAATGAGACCTGTAGAGTAGGACAGACGTCGGACGCGAAGTCTTCAGAACATAGAGTCACTAGTAATTTAAGTTTTACCTACTTTGAAAATCTGTCGAAGATGTTTCAGTTCAATAACCTAAGATAAAAAAATAAGACAAAAAACGTAGGTTTAAGAATAAATTATGTTTATTTATTTTATTTCTGTGTCCTGTATCACCTCTATTTCAAACTAATCATTCATTCATTTTAGGGATACCTACCGTTCATATCAGTTCCGTTTTTATTTGTTCCACAATTTAGGGTTCCGTGCTAAATCGAATCACGGAACCTTTTTGAACAACAAAACCACTGGTGACTAATAGTGACTATTGTAATAAGTTATGGTTAAAAAATACTTTCAAGAAAACTTGATTTTCATAGACAAAAACTATTGAAATATCTTTAATGTTCTTTTTAGCAATTCATACCGATACCAATTATTAAAAAAAAAAACACTTACGGGTTCATACAAACGCGCTTGTCGAATTCCTTAGAAAGCATTGTAGATTATGATTACATTTGGCACGTACAATTAAATGTGCTATTTCTCCGCCCCTATGTTCTTGGTTTTATTAAAAAACGTCCTCAAGAGAAAATAGAGATATGAAAAATATCCGTATTTGTAAGGGGTCACTTTTGACTGATTTATTCAATAGATAGACAAAGCAAATCAAAAATCTCTTTACATAGGGAGGTTGTTTACATCATTAGCGTTTAAATGAATCCATAATACAAGGGAAATTCTTAGTTATTTAAGAATGATTACAGAAGTGCAAAAGTCATAAAAAAAATTGAAATTGTACTTTGTCACTTTGTAGGTAACTTTAGTGGCTCGTCAGTATCATTACATGCTCTCTTCGCTCGTCTTCTTCTTCTAGACGAAATGGCAATAGAATACCTTAAGCCAATGCAAAGTTAGTCTAAAGTGATCGCCGGACTCTTATAAACTCAACGACTGCTGGGCGGATTTCAAAAATTCGTTCAACACTAAAAAACTATAAATCCCTGATTGACATAGGCTATAAAACGCGAGCGAAGCCGCGGGCAAAAGAGCTAGTTAATTACAAAGGAGTCCGTACAAAGTCCAATGCATAAACTTTTTAAGCTAGAAACTCTGAATTTACGATACGGAACCCTCGCTGTGTCTTGGTAACGCTACACACTTTGCTGGTCTTATTTATACCATCTCAGGTACTTGGCAACAAAATGTAAATTCTATCCAAAGCTTTTGACCGCATCGTGGTCGGTCCAGGATTTTGTTGGCGAAAACGAATAAAAATAATCGTAATTTATTAAGCAGTGTCGGATCTTAATAGCAGCATACAGGGTTAGAATTAATATAGGGTGTTTTTATTTACCCAAAACACCCGTTTCTGTTTTATTTTACTATCAAAACTCGATTTTGATAAAAACGGAAACTATTTAAAATACTTATAAAAAACCGGCCAAGTGCGAGTTGAACTCACGAACGAAGGGTTCCGTGCCATTATCTATAGAAACGACAACAAAATCATGTCTGTTGTATGGGAGCCCCCTCAAATATTTATTTTATCTTGTTTTTTTAGTATTTGTTGTTATAGCGGCAACAGAAAGACATAATTTCTGAACATTTCAACTGTTTAACTATCACGGTTCATGAGATGCAGCCTGGTGACAGACAAACGGACAGCGGAGTCTTAGTAATAGGGTTCCGTTCTACCCTTTGGGTACGGAACCCTAAAAACTATTAAAAAATCTAAATCCTAACCATCCTAATAATCCTATTAATATTATAAACGCTAAAGTTTGTTAGAATGGATGGATGGATGTTTGTTACTCTTTCACGCCAGAACGGCTAAACAAATCTGGATGAAATTTGGCACAGAGATAGATTGTAGTCTAGAATAGCACATAGGATACGTTTTAACCGCGGGTGAAACCGCGGGGCGCAGCTAGTACTACATAAATAAATAAATTCGGGACACTTGCACACACGGTCGCCTGACACCAAACTAAGCAAGGCTTGTACTATGGCTGTCACAAATATTATAAATTAGCGCCCCCGCGGTGCCGTAGGAACCTTAAGTATTTCGGGACAAAACATTCCCTATGTCCTTTTCTGTACCCCAGACAATGCAACATTTATGCAACATTTCGTGATGATCAGTTGAGTAGTTAAGGCGTGAAAGCGTAAAAAAACAAGGAAACAGTAAACAGTACAACAAGGAAATAGTAAGGATAATAAATGAACCACATATTTATTTGTACACAACTTAAAAAACAGAAAATTAAAAAAAAAACCTAAATTATTAAATTCTGAAATATTAAAAAACTTCGATCACCAATTTTCATCAACACCGATTTTTATAAAACATAGCTAAAAACACTCCCGACTAATTCACCAACAAACATAATCACACACACACACACACACAAACACGTCGTTTTTGCGTCGGGAGTTAAAAATACAAACAAATTGTGTCCCTCCTTTTCTGAAGTCGGTTATTAATAACCAACCCTGAGCGTAGCGTGTACGTGACTAAGCTCCTGTGACGCAGCGACTGTTAATCAATCTATGCCTTTGCCTACGTGCGCGTGCGCATGTGACGTCACTGCACGTCTCGTGACGAGAAACGAGGCGATTGACTCAACGGTCAGTTATTTTTTAACCGACGAAACGGAGGAGGTTTACAGTTCGACGCGTAAATTTATGTTTTTTCATGTATGATCACGCATAACTACTCCTTCTTCCTTTATATACTGAAGCCGTGCGACTATGGAATTCACTCCCAGTTAACATTAGATGTGCTCAATGACTTCATAGTTTTAAAACGCAGCTCAAAGTATTCTACCTTTCCAAACTGGCTCATTAAAGGTAGACTCGATTCCTTTTTACTATCTGTCATATTTCAATGTATATATTAGTATATTTATTGATGTAGGTATTAGTATGTATGTTTATTATAATTCTCAAATTTGTAAATACATTGCTTAATTATTTTTATTTATTTATTTTCTTTAGCACACACCACCGTTCATGCTTAATCATAATGTTTTTATTCCATCCAAAGGTTGTCTGGAAGAGATCGCTCTTAAGCGATAAGACCGCCCATTGCGCCTATATTTTTGAATGTTTAGTTTAGATTTATTTTGTATTTGGTGTCATTAAAGAGTTTTTGTATTGTATTGTATTCTATAACTTTTTATGTATGATCACGCATAACTTTCTACAGAGTAGTCCGATTTTGATAATTCTTTTTTTTACACGCCTAGTATATTTATTAGCTAGTGGCTTTGTGAGCTAAAGAGATTGTGAGTCTTAAAGCTCTATAATTATCTACGCGATTTTGTTTTTTTTTAAACTTAATTGACCAAAATAAAAAATAGCATATGGTCACGCCTTTCTCCCGAGAAGGCTGGCTGAGGTGTAATACAACACCCACTCTTCGCCAGACGATATTTTGTTCCAAATGTGACAGGGGGCGAGCATGTCGCTATACACCGGGCTCCAGTCACGTAGCAGATGCATACAATACGCACATATGTTCACACAATGAACGAATTGGTGCGTGCCGTCGGCTGAGTTCGAACCCGCTCCCTTTGGCTTGAGAAGTGGACCTTCTCCCAACTAGGCTGCCATTAAATTAAAATAAAACAAATTTTAAGGGGCTCACTTACAACAGACATGTTTTTTTTGCCGTTTTTTTATATAACGGAATTAATTAATTAATTTTATAAAATATATACGGAACTTTTGTGCGCGAATTAGACATAACTTCTAAACCATGCAACGGACTTTGATGCGGTTTTTACCAACAGCTAGATATTTTTTCACGAAAGGTTTATAGGAACCGTGCGAAGCCGGAGCGGGTCGCTAGTAGGTAATAAGCAGTGTAATTTTAAGAATTTTCCTTATTTCACCTTTAATCTGATGAAATAGTGACATGCATCTAGTCAGGTAAGCGCAGCCTCGGTGCAATGATTGCCTGGTTACTTACTACCACTAAGGGATCGTCCATTAGTCACGTGAGTAAAGTAAAGAGAAATGAAGTGAAGTGAAGATTAACTAAAGAAAAAGAGCCACTACTCAGAAGTAGTGGCTCTTTTTCCGAGTAAGGAATAGGGAAGAACAGGCAAGAAACGTGATAACCCGTATAGTGACAAAGGCGGTCGAGTCTAGTACAAAACGTTGACGTTCTGTTTTAAACAAAGTTTTTTAACTATCTTTTTAAAGCTCCTTGATGCACGTTCCTAATTTACGTAAGAATTACGCTCAATCAGGTCCCGGGAAACTGAACATACATATTAATTACATACGAAATTGAAGCTAATAGAAAGCTTGTAAAAATGCACGCGATTTTGGGTAAGATAAGGGAGGGGAAGCCCAAAACCTCACCACGATTTTTTTATCACACGTGGGTGATGAAAAAATCGCTAAAACATCACGTGTTTAATGGGCGACCCCTAATCCGTGTCTGGCTCTACGTCATACTATAGAGTATTGCATCATGCGTTACAGAGAATTCTCCGTTCATTGATTGAAAGGCGGATAGTCGCGTGACATAGTGTCGTAGGCTGGTGGTGCAGGTGTCCATAGACGGCGGTTAGCGTTTACCATCAGGCAGGCCATCTGCCTGTTTGTCACTCTTCTACACTATATTTTACAGAGGAAAGATTTGTATTTTTATTTGTTGGTAGCGAATTAACTCAAAAACTGCTGGTCCGATTTTAAACAATAAATCATCATTAGAAAGCTACATTATCCCCAAGAAAACAATATGAAAAAAAAAAACTAATGAAAACAAAAGAGAAAAAAAACTACTATTAAGATCATCATAATTTTATAGTTATGGATAATAAATAAGTTAACACTCAAAACAATGCTTAGCGCAGAAATGTGTCCACTAAAGCAAAGGTGTGTAAAATCGTAAGATGATTTATACAACTGTGTTTTGCTGATCAAAGTCTCCGACTTATGTCGGTGGAACAAAAGCTGAACATACAAAAAAAATGTACACCAAGTGACATACCTTATAAAACGCGAGCATAGCCGCGGGCAAACTATTAATTTATATTTAAATAAAAAAAATTTTTTGGCAAACGGATTTTCTTAGCATTTTTTTCGAAGTAGAGACTCAACACAAAATTATATACCTACCTACTTTTTGTTTAAAAACGAATATATTCTAAAGTCGTTTTTTAACAGTTTTTGAGTATTCGAAATTTAATATTATTAAAATGAAATAAACTACAATTGCATAAAACTAAACTACAATAAATTAAATAAAAGCCAATTTAAACCACTATACAAGACCTTGCGTTGTGACTCCCATTTTCCTTGACCGATTTGGCTCAAATTTGTATTGAAAATAACTAAATGCCTACCTTACCTCCAAAATTTATCTACGGAGTTTACATTAAAACCTACTTGCAAAAGATACAGAGTTAAATTCTAATTAATTCAGAATTAAAATGTTACTTATATTATAGTCACTCTAATACTGTGTTAACTCAAGGTTAGCTTTTGACTCTTGGTGGCGAACGATTACCAGTTTAACTTCTGACGAGCAGTTACGAGTAACTCCGAGTTACGAAGATAACCAGAGCTTCTGTAAATAGCAAACACATTCTTAACATGCAAAAGTTAGGATGGAAGGATGGATGTTTGTTACTCAATCACGCCAGAACGTGTAGTCTGGAATAACACTGCTACTTTTTAACAGCGGGTAACACTGCGGGGCGCTACTAGTTAATAAATAATTGAGATTTATCCTTACTAATTATAAAATTAAAAGAAACTGTCTGTCTGTCTGCTTGTAGGCTTTTCACGGCTAAACGGGTTTGATGAAATTAGATAATTAGTTACAGTATAATTATATCACGAGGAAAGATTTTGGATACTATTTTCTGAATAAACACGAACGAAGACGCGGTTAGCAGCTAGTATAAATAAATAAATAAATAATAAAAAGCCTTTTATTTCCTACAAATTAGTTTTACATATAAATTTTACATTAACTTATCTTTAAACGCTTAACTAATTAAAATTAATAAGTACCTTATTTTGTTTATGTCCTATATTATGTAGCTATTTACTGTTTTTTATTTACTTGTAATATTATACTTGTTTGACACTATATACTATTTAAACGCTTAACTAATAGCAAGCTATCTAGCTAGCAGCTAGTAATTAAATAAAAAGAAAATAAAAAAGGGGGTGTTGTATACAGGCTGGTGTTGGTGTAAATAGAAGACATAATAAGTTTGATAGTACGAAATTACACTTAAAAAAAAGATACATTAATATTAGCAGCTTGTAACAGACATTCATTGATAAATGCCTTTGTTATCAAATCGGATAAAATATGCACGTACTCTGTCCACGTGTCAAGAAAAACAATTTTAATTTGCAGACACGTTCTAAGTGTCCAACCTTATTTCAATGACGGTAGAGTCCAGCGTTTTTTTGTCGGAAATTGTTGGCAAAACCGATTTGCGCTGTCATTTTTTTTCATAGAATTTTGTGTAGGTTTTTTATAGTAGTAGTACAAAATGTTGGCGCCACACTCGCTGATTCATGTATTTGGTATTTTCAGTTGACAATTGAGAATTGTGATGCAATAATAGTTTTTCTTATTTTGCGGTTTTGGCTTCGTATCTAGGATCATTAAGCTTGCATTTTATTTACAGAATTATGTCAACAAAACAAATACAAATACAAAATACAAAAACTTTATTTTTCAAAAAATTAGAGCTAAAAATTACAATATTAAAAGTACCTACTTACATTTATTTGATTAGCAACTTAAAACTGAAAATTAATACAAGTAAGTACACTAATATATTAACCCTGCCCTCGGAACTAGTAAAAACTGTATCTCAGAGGGCAGTTGTTCGTTTACATAAATAGTTCGTTACAAAAAAAAAAAATAATACATATATCATAGAGTGCTAAACGGCAATTATACAATTTATAAAAGTAATGATGTAAAATTAAAATTTAAGTAAGTGTAGAATAAATGAACATACTAAATATCAAAAACAAGAAGAAAAAAAAATGTGTATACAATTTTTTTAATAAATGTATGTGTAATTACCGTTAAAAAAATTAAACGTACATCAATTTTTCGAGTAACCCAAATATATGTATCTGAATGTTAAGTAGTTTTTATACTTTTTAAAATTTCGTTTTTAAATACATTTTCATTATTTTTAACCAGAACAAGAATTATAACTGCTCACAAAAACATATGGTAGATGTAGTGAGTGATTCATATATTTTTGTACCCATATTCGAATGTTCAAACCTGTAGTAATTATATTACTCGTACTTAATTAAATATGAGTAAGTAAGTGGATACTTGCCTATCTATGGAATTAATAATTTTGTAATCAAAGCAGGTAAATTCTTAATTTGCTCATGCGGAAAAAAACCCGTGTGCATACCTGTAAAAACCACGATTTTTATTTTAGTCTGTGTAGGTATGACGTGGGTCTCCCGTTTTGGCTTTCACCCTGTATAACTAAACACGTGACTTGGTAACAGAAAAAAAAACCGGCCAAGTGCGAGTCGGACTCGCGTATAAGGGTTCCGTACGATTATCTACACAGCAAAAAAAATCTCTTTTGTATGGGATTTATTTTATTCTGTTTTTTAGTATTCTCCGTTATAGCGGCAACAGAAATCCATAATCTGTGAAAATTTCAACTATCTATAGTTAGACACCAGTCTTACCTCTGTCTAAGTCTGTCCGCCTGTCACGTTCAGACGGTTCAGTTCACGGTTCAGACGGACGGACAGCGGAGTCTTAGTAATAGGGTCCCGTATTACCCTTTGGGTACGGAACCCTAAAAATACTTTACCCTATTTTTCTTTAAATTTTTTTTTAAATTTCTTCTTTATCCCTCGACGCAAAAACGACTGGGTGTTATAAATTTTACGTATATGTGAGTATGTGTGTGTGTGTCTGTGTCTTTCTGTCTGTGGGTTCGTAGCTCCCGAACGGATGAACCGATTTTGATTTTGTTTTCTTTTTTTTAAGGTGAATTAGTGGGGAGTGTTCTAATTCAGGGTTTTTTTTTTATTTAAAAATTATTTTTACTAGCTGTATTTCGCCTGCTATCCTAGAAAACCCATAAATTTTTCGGTTACCATAAAGTGTCATACGAGAATGTTAATCGAAACACACCTCAGAGGGTGTGTAGTTCCAGATAATGTACTTGACGTTTAAACTTTACTCATTTAAAAAAAAAATGCTAAATCTATCTCAATAATTTACGAGTAAAATCCGTTATCTATAGCAATCTCATCATCATCATGTAGATGATCCATAATTTTATTTAAAAATATATGTAAATCCTACTAATATTATAAATGCGAAAGTTTGTAAGAATGGATGGATGGATGTTTGTTACTCTTTCACACCAGAACGGCTGAACAGATCTAGATGAAATTTGACACAGAGATAGATTATAGTCTAGAATAGCACATAGGATACTTTTTAACCGCAGGTGAAACCGCGGGGCGCAACTAGTATCTACATATAATATTACACATACATAGCACACCTCACACTAATATTATAAAGGCGAAAGTTTGGGAGTGTACAAGTGTGCACGGTGTATGTTTATTAGTTCTTCACGCTCAAACGGCTGGACCAACTTTATTTAAATTTGGTATAGAGGTAGCGACACCCTGGATTAACAAATATACTTTTTATCCCTTAAAATGTAGTGTGTTAAAAATGTTATTTTATAAAATTGCTCACAAAATTTCACGAGAATCGGTTGAGAAAAAGCGACCTGAAGAAAAGAACAGCCGGACTTCATACGAAAGTATTTTTACCCAAGCTTAAACGAAGACGCTTCCCTCAGGCTTCGCGCTCGATTTTTCAATTAGGCTTTTAAATTATGCTGTTTTCAAAATATCCTGGCTCAATTATTTTATAAGTTTACTAGCTGAGCCCCACGGTTTCACCCGCGATCAAAAAGTATCCTATGTGCTATATATTCTACAATCTATCTCTGTTCCAAATTTTATCCAAATCTATTCAGTCGTTCTGGCGTGAAAAAGTAACAAACATCCATCCATCCATCCATTCTTACAAACTTTCGCGTTTATAATATTAGTAGGATCAATTATTATTATGATTTACTAAAGTTACGTGAGTAAGTATACCTACCAAACTTCAGCTCAATCAGGCACCGGAAGCTTATATTATATACCTATACATATGCACCTATATATTATGCACCTGTACCTACACGAAGTTAAGGAAAAACTTATAACGTAATTAAAGGTAGGTACCTACTAAATATTCATTCACAAATTTAATAAACTATAATAAACTAGGTATTTAAAACTAGCTGAGCCCGCGGTATTACTCACGGTTGAAGCCCACGTGCTATTCCAGGCTACAATCTATCTTTGTGCCAAATTTAATTCAGAGCTGTCCAGCCGTTCTGGCGTGGTTGAGTAACAAGCATCTTAACCATCCAAACTTTCGCATTTATAATATTAGTGTGATAAGGTAATATTGATGATAATTATAAACTCATAATTGTACCAGCGCGTAGTTAATTGTCCACTGCTGAACACAATCCTCTCTTGCACACCGCATCCCGGGTCTGTATCAATCTCGTCCAAATCGAAAATCAAATCAAATAACTCCACTCAATTGGGTATGAAAGATACACTTATGAACGTCAAAGTTACAAAAAAGTACGTAAAAAAAACCACCACCCAAAAAAACAGGCAAGAAACTGAGGTCCAACTTCGATGTCAATTTCGTCTCTACGTCAACCAGTTAGGTCGAGTTATTAGCTAAAGAAAGGGTAAAACAAAAGCTTTTAATACACTTGTATAACTATAGATGAAATCATAACGTGTGCGAGTTCCTAATTGTCCCAGACGTCCCGTGTAGCTACACCCTTAAATGTTTAGTATATAAGAGGAACCAAGAGCCACGGACATCATTACACCTTCATCCATCGAGCAAGCAACGTCTCGTGAAAATAACTATAAAAAGTTCGTAATAATTCTTTGTGAGAGTTTGAAAGTGATCTGTGAAGTTCTGGGATTTTTTTGAGGTACGTAAAGTGTTTTTTTTATAAGCTTCTTAAAGGAAGAGATGGAAGATTTTTAGCTGTTTCGTTAGGGTCTTGTAGATACTCGTATCAAATCGCTGAGTGGGAATTGCAATTATTAATCAATCAACAGGTAGCTAAACAATTCTTGTAATAAAATTGCAGATATTTTGAAAGATTTTTCGTCTAATAATTTTTTTGAGACAGACTTTGTTGCTCGTGAGTAATCTAATTTTGTAGTCAAAAAAGGCGTTGAAAATATTATGTCATATTTTTTTTGTCATTATCTTTGGGGCAGATTTTAAATGTAGATATCCTCAATCTATTGTCGCGAAAGATAACTCTACAAATCTAATAAAAAGTTTTCTATTGCCACTCTGTAACATAAGAAAATATTTGCCAAAATTTTATTATTTGAGAGGTATAATAACGACGTAATCAGGTTGTTAATTTTAACGTGTCTCTGTTAATCTGTATTAGGGATCGTAGCTCAGAAACGAATTAACCGATTTTGTTTTAGTTTTATTTGGTGGAAAGGTGCTTGGTTCAGAATGTTCTTAACCGTAGATATGATTTTCTCGATTTTTTTACTAATTTTATAATTGATAATAATAACCAACAAAAAATTAAAACATATTAATTTCTGACAACGTAATCAATTCACAGAAAATTAGTTAAAAATTAACTATTGACACTGACATTTTTAGGTCTGTGATTAATTAAGCCAACGAAATATAAAACTCTTCAACATATTATTTTTACATGCCAAGTTGGGCAAAACTCAGCTTATTCCTCTAACTTCATTCACTGTTTTATTTTTCTCTTTTTTTAAGATGAAAAATAAAAATTCAATAAATTTTCCTGAACAGGAAAACTTTTGTTTTTAATTAATTATCGACGAAAAAGAGAGTGTCGCAAAACTAACTGATAATCACAATAAGACCAAATTTTGTCCTATTGAAGAAAAAAGCCGTTTAATTAGGTAGGTATTTTAACGACAGTTGCGCCTTTATTTGATTACTTAGTATCTATATTATCTTACTAGCTGCGCCCCGCGGTTTCACCCGCGGTTAAAAAGTATCCTGTGTGCTATTCTAGACTATAATCAATCTCTGTGCCAAATTTCATCCAGATCTGTTCACCCGTTCTGGCGTGAAAGAGTAACAAACATCCATCCATCCGGCCATCCATCCATTTTTACAAACTTTCGCGTTTATAATATTTGTAGGATCTACGTATTCTTACATAACTGTTATCTATCACTCAATTTTATCAAACATTAAAATAAAATTAGAGAGGAAAAAAGGGTCCTTAAGCAAGTCGAGATTTCTGCCGGACTGTTTCTTGCCTATTCTTCTTTGTAGTGGCGTTTTTTCGAGCACGTTGGTAGAGTCATTTCTATTATATAACTTTGACGTTCACAAATGTATCTTCGATATCTATAGAATTAGTCAAAGTCAGGACTTTCTAGACACCTGGTAACCCTGAATTGTTGACAGTGGGATAGAAGCGGTTGTCACTGCATCCCGCCCACGGCCCACCAAATACGAGTAGGTACCTACTTCAGATATGGTCTGATACCGACTACCTAGCCACGTGCAGGAAGCGAGCGGAGACAAGGGATCGGATGAGTCAAAGGGCAGAGACTTAACTTTAAGTTTCGGGGTTTTTTAATTGGGAAATTTTAAATCTGTCAAGAAATCTCGAGTGTATTTCCGCTTTATCCTTCGAGTACTTTGTCGACACGTGTTTCGCCTCTCCACGAGGCAACCTCAGTCCACACAACCTCATACTACAGCTACATTAGCGGCCTTTGGCGATAATTTGGGCTATCGCGGCTAGTTCGTCACTCGGCGAATTATCGCTGACATCAACTCCGCAAAAAGGCGAAGAGTTGACAGCTAATGTAGACAGGAACATCGCCGATAGCCGACAACGACGATCTTAGGGCAACAACATGCCGCGAATTATCGCGCTAATGTAGCCGAAGTAATGTAGCATCACACGAAATATGTGTCGACACAGTAAAAAATAAATAAATAAATAAATATTTGGGACACTTGAACACACGGTCGTCTGACCCCAAACTAAGCAAAGCTTGTACTATGGCGGACAGATACAGTATTTGAAGAATAAAGCGGAGATACAAAAAAATTGTTGAAAAGGCAGTTTTGAAAATGAACTTCTGCAAAGTAACGATGTTGATTCGATTAACTGTTAAAAAATTAAGTGATGAAAGCCTAGTTGGAAGAAGGCTCGTCTCTCAAGCCAGAACGCGCGGGTTCGATTCCATGCGCACGGCGTGCATCAATTTGCTCATTTTGTAAACGCATTTATGTGCGTATTTAATGTCATCTGCTACATGACTGGAGCCCGGTGAAAAGCGACAGGCTGCCCCCTGTCACATTTGGGACAGAATATAAACTGGAGAAGTGTGGAAGTTCGAAACAACATCTGCCAACTCCCATGGGGAAAAAGCGTGATAAATGTTTTATGTATTTATGTTTCTCATCTAGCCTGGAATCTGTCGAGAGTTGTCCATCTGTTCCTTAGCATTCTGTAGATGCGGAAACATTTTAGTGAATAAGTACCTACTGCATCTTACTATAAGGATGATTCATTGCTACTGAATGGTTTCTACGGGACCCAAAAAAATTAGCATGACACGTCGCTTTCTAAAAATATGTAATCACTGTGTAATTAACCGATTTATGCCATATCACACTAATATTATAAAGCCGAAAGTTTGTGAATGTGTAAGTGTGTATGTTTGTTACGTCTTCACGCTCAAACGGATGGACTGATTTCGATCAAATTTGATACGGAGGTAGCTTATACCCTGGTATATATACTTTTTAACTACTTTTTAACCGCGGGTTAAGCCGTGGGGCGCAGCTAGTAAGCGTATGCAGTGAATGACCTTTTTTTTTCATTATTTTCTATACTTAAGGTTTTTAAACTCAACGTTCTAATCGGCATGTGATGAACATTTGTGTTTGTGTACGTATATCAGTCTCTGGCAGCCATAGTACAAGCTTTGCTTAGTTTGGGGTCACGCGACCGCGTGTGAAAATGTCCCGAATAAAAAAAATTATATATATTTGAATTTAGGTACATAGATGTCGTGTCTCATTTAAAATCAGGCTTCTATAGTGACGCCACATCGCTATTTAGCGTTCTATTCAAAATAATCAAATACATTTAGGTAACTTCATTTGAATGTAAGCATTATCATTCAGCAATAACGTTGATAACATTTGCTAAAGCAGCCACCAAAGCCGCCAAGTAGCCACTAGTATTTATAGATATTACCTAGTTGTAAGCCAAAATTTGTGAGACAGTAATTTATTTATTATTTGAAAAAATAATGCCCCTCAGTTTCTTGCCTGTTCTTCTGAGTAGAGGCTCTTTATCCGAACAAGGCGGTCGAGTCTATTTAAATAACTTTGACGTTCATAAGTGTATCTTTGATACCTAAATTGAATAAAAACATTTTGACTTTGGCTTTAAAGTGATTTAGCCACTTCTAATAAATAACATTTTGCAGCCAGGCTTTTTGTGTTTCTTTCAATAATGTTACTTGTTTTCATATGTACCTCGTTAAGTACACCCACAGTTTAAGAATATTTGATGTTTTGACAGACGGTCTGTTACTGATCACTTTATCAGTTATCATGATCACATCATATGCTTATCCATAGTGATATTATAAAAACGAAAGTTACTCTATCTGTCTGTTTGTAGACGTTTCACGGCTGAACGGACCTTGATGAAATCTGATAATTAGTTACAGTATATCATGATGAAAGTTTATGGAGACTATTTTCTGAGAAACGCGAACGAAGTCGCGGGTAACAGCTAGTCCTACATAAAATTATTACCAATGCGAAAGTTTTAAGGTACGTTTTGATTTGTTACTTCTTCACGCTCAAACGGATGGACGGAATTGCATGAAATTCGGAACGCTACTTTTTATCACGACGAAATTTACGATTTCGGTTGGGTAGCAGATGAAACCCTGAAGGACAGCTATAGTACCTACCTTCCTACATGATTGTAATCATTTCCGTCTGCTGACAGATCGAGACAGACGGACAGATAGAACGATCTTTAAGGGATCTTTTAAGGGTACCCTTGGCTTAGATAAGTTCCTTAATAAAATATTGGCTTACCTTGAAGATTACCTCTGCATACAGTTTTTTGTGCCGGCCTTGTAGAATTGAAAAGGATATCAGAATTTAATAAATGTTTGGGATTTTTTTTTGTCAGCATTAACAAAAAAGCTAGATGATCGTCTGATGGTTAGTGATGATCGTCGTCTATAGATCCATGAAATAAAAAAAAAACAAGTAAAATTAAAAAAAAAAATCCGACACTGATTTATGAAAATCAGTGTCGGGATGTAGTCCGGTGTAACCGTTCCGAAGACGGGTCTGAGCCGTGGCGCACTTGTAGCGCCTCACTCAACTGCTGTCTTTGTACTTCTTCACTCAACAGAACTTCAAGGCTAGAGTGAATAAGTACCTTATAGGTCGTCGTGCTCCATCTTAGACCACAACGTCGCTTAACATCAGGCGAGTTGGTGGTCAAATGCCGACTTATTGTACATAAAAAAAGACACACACTCACACACACAGACACCTTAAGAGTCCGGCGACCACTTTAGACTAACTTCGCATTGGCTTAAGGTTTTCTATTGCCACTACGTCTAGAAGAAGATGACGAGCGAAGAGAGCAAGTAATGATACTGACGAGCCTTTAAAGTTGCCTACAGAGTGACAAAGTACAATTCAATTTTTTTTTATGACTTTTGCACTTCTCTAATCATTCTTAAATAACTAAGAGTTTCCCATGTATTATGGATTTAAAAAAACCATTTAAAAACTATCATTTTATAGACAACCTCCCAATGTATGTGTTTTTGATTTGCGTTGTCTATCTATTGAACAAATCAGTTAAAAGTGACCCCTTACAAATGCGGATATTTTTCATAGCTCTATTTTTGCTTGAACGTTTTTAAAAAAACTAACAACATAGGGGTGGAGATATAGTTTATTTAATTGTACATGCTAAATTTCACAACAATCTGACAAATGGTTTCCAAAAAATTTGACAAGCGCGTTTGTATGGAAATTTCAGAGCATCGCGGGACTCTTTAAACTTATAACCACCCCGTCGTTTTAGCGTCGGCGGTTGAAAAACGCCATCCAGTTTTTTGCTTATTCTTCTGCATAGTGACTCTATTTCCGAACATTTCCGAACAAGATTGGTAGAGTCATTTCAAATGACTCTACCACCTTGGTTTTCAAAGCTACAAGACATTGAGGTACTTAGGTGTATCTTAATTCGATACCCAATTGAATAAATCAATTTAATTAGATTTGATTGAATACCGGAGCCATCACGAAAAAACTGCCGACTTTTTGCCCGACGCAAAATAGAGGGGTGTTCCTAAGTTTCACGTGTGTATTTGTGTTTCTGTCTGTGATATCGAATCAAAACGATTTCTTTTTTAAGGGGATCGATAGTTTTCGTAGCGAATAGTTGTCAGGGGTTTTTTTTATTCAACCTAAATTTATACTTGTTAAGAATATAAGCAGTTCTTTTGAAGAACTCTATGCGTCTATTTTACTGTACACTAGCTCTTCTCCCCGGCTTCGCTCACGACAGCCAATGGCCTTCAGTGATTGTATAGTGTTTGTTTCTATTAGGGTGTTCTTAAACGGGCCATATTTTGCTTGTAACACTGGCCTGGCAAAACTGGCAATATTGTCGACTGTAGTCCGGCCATCATCAGAAAAGCTAAAAATGTATGTTTAAATATCTGGGCCATGCGCACTCAAAATATTGTCGCAATATTGCCGGGCTAGTATTGCGATAGCCCAGTTGGAGTAGGCCCGCCTCTCAAGCCAGAGAAAGCGGGTTCAAACCCAGCCGACGGCACGCACCACTTTGTTAATTGTGTGAACATAATATGTTCACACAATTAACAAAATGGTGCGTGCCGATGACATACAATACGATGACATACAATACGCACATATTATGTGCGTATTGTATGTCATCTGCTGCATGACTGGAGTCCGGTGTATGGCGACAGGCTCGCCCCCTGTCACATTTGGGACTGAATATCGTCCGGCGAAGTGTGGGTCTTGTATTACACCTCTGCCAGCCCCCTCGGGGGAAAGGCGTGACAATATGTAGTATTGCCGGGCCAGAATTGTGGTAAAAATATGGCCCGACCAGGAGCGTTCTAAGTGAAGAAAACAAAACTACAAACATACTTGCCTCTTTAAAAGATTACTAGCTGTTACCCGCGACTTCTACTAAGAAAATAGTTTCCAAAAACCTCCCTCGTGATATACTGTAACTAATTATCAAATTTCACCAAGATCCGTTCAGCCGTAAAAAGCCTACAAAAAAAAACCGACAGACAGAGTTACATTCGATTTTGTGATAAGTATATAAGGAAAGACTAGTGCAGATGTGTCAAATCAAAAGTAGTTTTTTTTTTCCTAAAAAAAGTGTGACGTGTGCCATCGTTCGCACGAACAATTCACATCACATTGTTCGTACGCACATGCGATCAAACATTACCTATATCTATTGCGTCTAATATAATTCACGCGATCATTTCGCAAAATCTTCAAAGTAATGTTCGACGAAAAAATCGGAGGACACTTAGCACCTTGAAGATCGATTTAGGTCGCTCGTATCCAATTTTTGCTGAACTACTGTCTAGCATAATACTTGGAAAAACAGTCTGGTGACTTTCTTGAAATTAATGCAATACAGTTTCAATTAAATTTATACTTACATATTACATATTCAGCATTTCAGACGCGAGCTGTCGATTCTATTAAAACATTTCAAGCTTAACTAAGCTGTCTGTCTGTATTATTATTATTATTAAGTAGGTATAGAAATAACAAATAAACTCCTCAAGCAATAAAGGCTTAAAAAAAAACACGAATACTTTACTGTTTTTAAAAATATATACATATTGTATTTCAGTCTCTGGCAGCCATAGTACAAGCTTTGCTTAGTTTGGGGTCAGGCGACCGAGTGTGACAATGTCCCGAATTTATTTATTATTTATTTCTTTTTATGGGGCTGGCAGAGGTGTAATACAACACCCACACTTCGCCAGAAGATATACAGTCCCAAATGTGACAGGGCCAAGCCTGTCGTCATACACCGGGCTCGACTCAAGTAGCAGATAACATACAATACGCACATATGTATGTTCACACAATGAACAATTTGGTGCGTGCCGTCGGCTGGGTTCGAACCCGCTCTCTCTGGCTTGAGAGGCGGGCCTTCTCCAACTAGGCTATCATCGCCTTATAAGACTCTAGAAAGGGCACTGTTATTCAGATAATTGAAGAAATGGCTAATAGCCATATAACAAAAGGGTTTTACGATATAAAAGAGTTTTTAAATGATAAAAATAGCGATTGCTTATATACTTTTATTTTGATAGTGTTGTTCATTTCATATTGTTAAACTACATTTATAAGTACCTATGTTCATCATATAACACACCCGACTTGGGTCTACTGTTGACACTATACAGGGTGTTACAAAAGCCCTGTTGTATCCGAGGAGCGCATTCAGTATCGACTGGAGGATACAATTATGCTAGTTTCAATCAAATGTTGACACATCGCACTCCGCGCTCCTAAAAGCGCGAACGCAGCCACTAATCGCGTCGGTTTTATTTGTAAACTATTCGCGTCGTACCGCTACTTTCTTAGAATAAAAGCCGCCAACATAATATGATACAGATTTGTTAACATTCGTGTAAAATTTCATACTTTCTTGCGTTCTTCGGCCGGTTTTCTGTTGCTATTTTTAACGTGCATTTTTTCTGGTATTTTTGAGTGAATACTTATAAGTGTGTGTACATGCCCTTCAATTATACAACAAGGGTTTTGTAACATTCTGTATTAAGACCTTTGTAAGTACACAGTTCTGCAATAAATTATTCTTAATCTATTCTTATTCTTAGTATTCTGCTTTTTCATTTCAATGTGCTACGAAAAGATGGCAATATTTATGCTCGCTGATAAAGTATTGTGGTTTTCAATCTGGATCCCTGTATTCCTCTACAAGTGGCATTTCTTAACCGTTTCTCTTGAATTTTTGTGAGTAGGTTCAATAATTATACCATATAATTACATCGGTTTTTTTTGTCGCGTAAGTTTTTAGTGATATTTCAAAAACTGACTTGGCAAAAAAAATCTATTTAAGTAATTAAGTTTTGAAAGGTCATGATTTTCTTTCTATAAATAATTCGGGTTAACATGGGGGTCAGTGGACACTTATTAGCTGCCTTGGACCCTATTCTTACGCGTGAGATATTATAATGGTCACTATCATTCTTATGTATGCCCTATCAAACAAGAGAGACTATAGCAAGGTAAAATCTCACGGCAGTACAGGTCCGGAAATATGTTGACTGGTGTCCGGCTAATCGTCATACATTTCGTGCATGGCTGATGATGGCCTGGCACACAGTCGGCAATATTGCCTATATTGCAGTAAAAATATGGGCCGTCTAGGAGCGCCCTATGAAAAAGTCCCCTTGTATCGTACTGAAGTCATTTCCGCTAGAAACCGTAAAGCTTCTCGAAAGACTTGCATGCTTGAATTGCAGGAATAAAAAAAGTACTAAACACGTCTTAAAAGTTAAATAAGCTTTTACGACACTAATATTGCGATTGATGTAGGAATTTTAAAAGTTATACATGTTTTTTTTTACAAAAATTAAAAGAAAGCCTCCTTTTTCAGGTAACAGCGTCATCTCCTAGCAGCAAGCGGAACTATGATCAGCTTAGTGTCGCTACTCGTCGCCGCGGCGCTAGTGTCGCAACACAGCGGGTTTGAGGCGAACGCACAAATCGACAACTCAAAACTTACATTGGACAACAATTTACTGCCTAATGGTAAATATCAATATTATTCATAACTAGTGACCCGCCCTGGCTTCGCATGGTACCTATAATCCTTCAGTGAAAAACGATTTGGCTGATGGTGAATTTTGCATCAAAATCCGTTGCTTTGTTTAGGAGTTAGCGGATATTTTGACAGAGGGACACGGAAAGCGTCTTTGTTTCATCCTATGTAGAGATTAGATACCTAATTTTTGTAATATTAGTTACAAATACGTCTTTCAACATTAGGAAACTCTACAAATTTCTTACAGGGCGTAAAATACTCGTAATATTACCTACATAATATGTCAATGATACAGGGTTATTGGAAAATGCTACGCTAGCGTGAAGAAGCTCCTTTTACTTATAATTTTAACCAACAAAAAATACTAGAGAAGTCTCCAAATATTAAATCAATATTAACCAAATGTTACATGAATACTGCATAACATGACACAATACTGTTACATAACATCGTTTTGAACTATGAGAATAAATAAACCATAAATAACGAATCCTATTATGCGCATGGTCACTTTAGTAGGTACCTAGTTATAAAAAATGAGGATGCTAGGATTTCACACACCTAATACCTACTCTCTCAAAAAACTGAATTGAACGCTCCGATATTAGGTAGTATATGTTCAAAGATTGAACGGAATTAAACCATCAAGTCTTCGTCATGCCTTTCGTCTAATTGCCTTTGACATGAAAAGGGTCTACACGGCTAGACAAAGTACACATAGATAACCCCCTTTTTAACCCCCGACGCAAAAGAGGGGAATTACTTACAAGTGTAACGGGTATATTTGTGGCTGTCAGACAACACTCATCGTAACTCCTCGGATAAACCGATTTTAGTTTAGTTTGTCTGAAAGGTGACTAATTGATGGTTACTTGGTGCGTGTGCTTAGCTATGATTGTTGTGATTTTAAAAATTGTAAGTTTTATGGTTTCTTCGATTAAAGTCATTTGGCAATCGCAATAATTTGTTCAGATTGCTTGACTGTGAAAAAATTTAATTCTGAAAAAATAAAATTTTGAAAAATAAAAACAAAAGGCATGTTTAAAATTGACAAAATCTTGTCTTGCGTGCTGGAATGGCCAAACTGAAGCCGCCACTGCATAAAATCATGCCTATAACAAGTAAAAATAAAAAAAAATCTACACAGATTTTTAGCAAACATAGCTAAAAACACTCCCGATTTTATTTAAACAAAAAAACCAAAATCAAATCGTGTCAGCCGTTTGGTAGCTACAATGCCACACAGACACGTCAAACTTTACTTTGCGTCGGGAGTTAAAAGTATACATACAATACAATAGAATACAATACAACAACTCTTTATTAAAAACAAATAATTACAATCTTAATATATATAAATCTCGTGTCACAATGTTTGTCCTCAATGAACTCCTAAACCACTTAACCGATTATAATAAAATTCGCACACCATGTGCAGTTCGATCCAACTTGAGAGATAGGATAGTTTAAATATATATGACGGCGCGAGATATCATTGGATAAAGAAAATCAGTTTATTTTGAGAGTTGTTAATCGATAGTATTATTGTTCTGTTATTTTTGACGATGAATCGATTTGTTTATGGTAATTTAGAGCGGTTAACACCGAATGGAGTTGCGTTTGGGATTTCGGGCGAACGTCATGTCTGTCAGGCAGTGGTTGACAGGACTGGGCTGAAAGCGGTCGCACGCAATGGTCATTCGTAAACCCATTACTCTAAATCGCCAACTATCTTTGTGATCATTCACTAAATAAGTAGTCTAAGTGACTGTATAATTAAAATAGTGAAAAGCCTTCAATGCTGTCCCCTTATTTCAACGTTCCTGAAGTTTGACGCCGACCATAAATGATAGCGAGTTCACGGATGAGAAATCAGACACAACACCTCGGCCTACTAGATTTTCTCCGTCACCAAAAGTGGAAGGTTACAGCGCGGCGGCCTTTCCTATGTTTCTCCGACATCAGTGGGATGGGATATGATAACGCGGCCCTATTACCTACATTTCCCCGATATCAGAACTGGGATGTGAAGGCGCGTGGCTCCTACTTCCTGCCATTTCCCCGATATCAGAAGAGGGATCGGAATGTGACAGCTTGGCTCGTATTTCCTTAATTTCCCCGACATCAGAAGTGGGATGTCAAGGCTCGGCTTCCTATTTCTCTATGTTTCCCCGACATCAGAAGTGGGATAAGAATAACGTCCACAGCAACAAGATATGGCTCTGTCTTTGGCTACAATTCTACAATGATCTGGAAGCGAAGTGGCATAGCAACAGATGGCTGAATAGGGTCGCCCCTACACTGAGAAAACTGTGTACGTGCTATTATTGTGGAGTGTGCGGACTGTTTCTTCGTGATGCATGAAGGGCAGCAGAGCGGCAATGAGAGAGTGAGCATCGAGTAGACGTCTGCATTATCTCGACGGCGTTTGATTACACCTAGTCTATGCTATGTGACGCAACTAACAAAGTACGAGAGACGAAAGATAGCAGTGTACCGAACAAAACGTCGACGCCTACGTGTTACTACTGCAACGAGGTTACATCGCCACTCGTTGATCGAAAAAGGGCACCAAAATTAGCAGCAGCAACGTGCGAGATCCGGTCAATGCCTGGAGGGCTATTCTTACAACTCGAGATTCCATCATACCTCGAAAAAAAAATGGATGAATTCGAGATGCCTTATTCTATACGCTCGAGATCGAGATAATCTCGATGGCTGGGGCGCGAGATGTCTCGAGTAGTCGGAGGCAGTGGAGACTTCCAGGGGGGCTATTCCTGCGCGTGAGATGAGATGAGATTTTATCTTGGTCACTCTCGCACCTATGACGTTTCAAACGAGAGCAACAAGGACGAAAAAAAGTGAGATGAGAATCTCAAATCTCCGAATAGGGTAGTAGTGAATCGAGATCGAGATGAGATGAAAATCTCCTATCTCCGAATTGGGCCCCTGCACTATGAAGCAGCCATTGATCACCTACGAGTAGCAATTGAATCCGGTGAGAAGTTTTCATTTTATTTGATATTCGTAAACGATGTATGTCAGAGTGTTATTTTCTATTGGAGTTGTTTAAAGTTTGAAAATACCCACAAACAGTTTGGTCAGAATGTGCCGATTACGGCACACACAGACGAGTCATGCAGTCAATAGATAACTTATTTAGTGTCAATGCTTTTGATAAAACTAAGCCTGAGGGGCAGTAGCCGGTAGGACAGTAGCCTGTGTAATAATAGCCTGTGTGGCAATAGCCTGTGTGGCAATAGCCTGTGTGGCAATAGCCTGTGTGGCACTCGCCTGTGTGGCAACAGCCTGTGTGGCAATACTCTGTGTGGCAATAGCCTGTGTGGCAATAGCCTGTGTGGCAATAGCCTGTGTGGCAATAGCCTGTGTGGCACTCGCCTGTGTGGCAATGGCCTGTGTGGCACTAATCTACATGGTACTGTCTTATGTGGCTCCAGCCTGTGTGGCAAGCTTGTGTGGCAAGCCTGTGTGGCAAGCCTGTGTGGCAAGTCTGTGTGGCAAGTCTTTGATAACCTTACTTTTGTTGCATTATAGTCTGAGTGACGATACCTAGCCTGTGTGGTAAGCCTATGTAGTAAACTCCGCCCGGTGTAACATTAAAGTACGAGTAAAATTTAAAAAAAAAAACTCGTAAAATGTTGACTTTCGTACTATTTAAAGTTATAGTTGCACTACACAAATCCCTATTAGCACATCTCCATACAGTTGTGTTGTTATTGTTAAATTTCATGAAATTGTATTCGTACTCATTACATAACAAACAGTCTTTCCCTTTTTGTGATTTTATGAAATTCATTTTTATTTAATGAAAGAAATCAACACTATTTGCATTTTAGGATTGTCAAGCTGACATACTTTAAATATGCCAGTAAGACCTAGGAGTTTAAGAACGCAATAGCACCTTTATCATAGAGTTTCAATGAGGCAATTGAGAAAGTAGCATTTCGAGAAAAGTTAAGTGCACTACATGTGTGATGTGATATGAATTGTTTGTTAGTTTGTTGATATACTACACACTAATGAAGTGGTACAAAGGACAAAAACGAATGAAAGTACAGTCTGCAGCAGTTATTTAAAAAAGGGTTGAGAATACGCGTTGTCGTTTCAGGAAGATCATAATTTTGGCGGTTGTCAATTAAGGTAGATGACGATTTAGGATGTTGTCACTTTCGAAAGTTGTCGTTTTCGGAAGTTGTCAATCTGGGAAGTTTCACCCTGGGAAGTTGTCGTTGTCACCCTGAGGGACCTAGCCTGTGTGGCAAGTCTAAGTGACAACTTTAATGGCATGTTTTTCGGTTGAAATTGGAAACAGCAGTTTTCATAAGTCCAAACCGCGTATGTGTACCGTCATTGGATTTTCAATGTGGCTTGATTAAATTCTTGGAACATTGGATGTATGATTAATAATTTAGTTTTAGCCTCGATTATTCGATTGGTCCCAATACAATTTATTTCACTAAAAGTCAAGTTGCTTATTTCAATTATCATGACAATTTATGGGGATAGGTAACGAATATGAAGTTGTTGGAAGAGTCGATTATACTCTGAGACGATGTTTATTTGGTAGAATTGGGTTTAACTGTGTTTTGGGTTTCTCTATAACTGTGATCGATTTCTGTGAAATTGTGGAGGTAGATTTGAGACGGTCAGAATGACCGAGCGTTAAGTGGTTACTTGAGCACTTTTATGATTGTCCACAGATGATGAGATGAACTATTCACCCGAGGACGTGTGAAAATGCAGGATGGCCGTGACGGCGCGAGATATCATTGGATAAAGAAAATCAGTTTATTTTGAGAGTTGTTAATCGATAGTATTATTGTTCTGTTATTTTTGACGATGAATCGATTTGTTTATGGTAATTTAGAGCGGTTAACACCGAATGGAGTTGCGTTTGGGATTTCGGGCGAACGTCATGTCTGTCAGGCAGTGGTTGACAGGACTGGGCTGAAAGCGGTCGCACGCAATGGTCATTCGTAAACCCATTACTCTAAATCGCCAACTATCTTTGTGATCATTCACTAAATAAGTAGTCTAAGTGACTGTATAATTAAAATAGTGAAAAGCCTTCAATGCTGTCCCCTTATTTCAACGTTCCTGAAGTTTGACGCCGACCATAAATGATAGCGAGTTCACGGATGAGAAATCAGACACAACACCTCGGCCTACTAGATTTTCTCCGTCACCAAAAGTGGAAGGTTACAGCGCGGCGGCCTTTCCTATGTTTCTCCGACATCAGTGGGATGGGATATGATAACGCGGCCCTATTACCTACATTTCCCCGATATCAGAACTGGGATGTGAAGGCGCGTGGCTCCTACTTCCTGCCATTTCCCCGATATCAGAAGAGGGATCGGAATGTGACAGCTTGGCTCGTATTTCCTTAATTTCCCCGACATATATATAAAATTCGCACACCATGTGCAGTTCGATCCAACTTGAGAGATAGGATAGTTTAAATATATATATAAAATTCGCACACCATGTGCAGTTCGATCCAACTTGAGAGATAGGATAGTTTAAATATATATATATATAAATAAATAATAAACGCGAACGAAGTCGCGGGGTGACAGCTAGTAGTACTTAAATAAGGCTTAACTACGTTTTTAACATAGGTACATACATATGTAGTTAACTAAGTTATAGTCACGCCTTTTTCCTGTAGGGGTAGGCAGAGACTACTTCTCTCCACTTGCTACGACCCTGGTACACATCTTTCGCTTCTTAGACTTCCATGAGTCCCTTCATTTATATTCGTCAGCTAAGGGCTTAATAAAGCATATTTTTCCTACAAACTCTAAAATCTCGCTTGGCTCGGTCATTTGATCAAGTTTTCTGCCAGAATTTCAATGATACCTCCAAATGAAATTGGAATGTAGGCAACCAGTAGATCATTTATTTGTACACAACATAAAATAAAGACAGGAAATTAAAGAAAACTTAAACTAAACTAAAAACTAGAACTATAACTAAAATAAATTACAAAAATTTAAACTAAAAGACCATTAGTGGAAGGAAAGGTCCCCAGAATGCTGGCGGCATTGCCACGTTGAATGGCAATGCTCAGCTTCTGTGCAAAGTAAAAGCCAGCATTCTGGACACCCGACGCTTCCACCAGACACCTCCAAATTATTTTAATAAATGATCATTTCGCCCCAGACATATAGAGTTGGAGATTCAAATTAAACTCCAAGCGCTCAGTACAGCTGTGCTGTTGGTCATATTGACTTGCAAAGTTCCAAGTCTGCGGCTGACATTATAAAGTAAAATCAATCATTTCAGAGTTCTGTATGTATTCTTTCATGAATTTCGTTTTTTGCTTCTGGAAATTCTGGAATTTTAGTTTTTCCTTGTATTTAGCCTACGCATTTTAAAAGTCTACCTATTTGCAAGATGAATAAGTTTATTTTATGTTAACGTTTATTGCTGGCTGGTAACAGTGGTAGACGAAAATGGGTTCATTTAAAAACTCAGACTCAGCTTTGAGTATCAGAATAGGACTGACTCCGAGTACTACTGGATTAGGCAATATAATCACTGCTGTTTATCAACAGTGCTAATGAATCATCTCGTTAAAAAAAAATAAAGTAACAAAGTAGCCAGAACACACGGGTAGAGTGGAGGAGACTCACACATTAAACTAGATTTACCTACTTACATCTTAAAATATTTTTAGCAATTTTTTTTGCCTGGGTATTTGCTAGAGCTAGACGATTTTGTTTAAAACGGTTTCACTAAGCTTTACTCGTATGAATAATTCTTGTTTCAAACTTTGCCAACTACTTTTTCTACGTCGAGTCTTACACACACTTAGTCCAAGTACATTTTGTTCCCATGACAATATGTACAACATTATAAGAGTAAAAACAGTTAAATTTAAAAGTGTTTTAAAGTCATAAGTACTTGTACATTTGGCTTATTCCTACCCGACTGGCAATGAATAGGAAAAAAGTTCTTACTTGTTGCTTTTACTAATGCTATGACCAATACCTACTTCAAACGAATGTTTTACAATCAAAAACCAATGATCTGTTTCCAGTTATAGCTCCGAAACGCCAGCGTCGCATGAAGAAGTTCGTCCACATCTGGACTCCACCTCCCGGGGAGGTGCGGCGCGCGGCGGGCGAGCGAGTCGAGCTGGAGTGCGTCGCTATGGGCAACCCTCCCCCTGCTATCGTGTGGGAAAGAAATGGGGAACGAGTGCTGGACGTAAGTACTCCAAAACAATTCACTAAAAAGATAAATCAAGCATCACACTAAAATTATAAAAACGAAATTTTAGATAGAGGGATGTAAGTTACTCACGCCAGAACAGCTCAATGGATCTGGATGAAATTTAGCACAGGCATAGATGATAATCTGAAATAGTATATAAAATACTTTTAATCATGGGTGAAACCACGACAGCTGGAAATACCTATATAAAACAGTACGCTAAAAGAAGACATCTTCATCATCCTCATATTTGCAAGGTTTGCTAAGTAGGTAATAAACCCTACCCTTGATTTACCCTGATTTATGAAAAACTTATTTTTCTTAATAAAGATTAAGACAAAATGAAATGTATGCAACAACAGCCTTTGTAGGCTTACCCTCTTGCTAATAAGCGTTGTGTAGTTAAGTTAACTCGAAATAGTTATACAGTGTTCGGTCTTTCTTTTAAATTTTGAACCCGGTTTAGTTTATAAGCCCATTTTTTTTTCACGTCGATTGACTCATGTTCCTGATAAAAAATGTTCTTATCGATTATGTAGTATACCCCTTTTGGCTTAATTTCCTACCCTTATCGATTTATCTACTGAATTACTATTCCTAAATTTTATCAAGTAAAACTCATTCGAAAGTGTAATCATAAGTGTAATCCCGTTTCAACAGTACGAAGACGAAATCAACGAGATCCTCCCCCCCGTGACCTTCGGGCTGGGCCAGCTGACCTCCAAGCTCATCATCACGTCCACTACTCCTGGTGAGGAACAGTACACCTGCGTCGCCAGTGCTGGAGTGAAGACGGAGTCCGCTACCTCTATAGTTTACACCATGCCTAGTAAGTCATTCTCCATTGCTCAAGCAATCTTGCTAAAACTGCGTTCTTTTTTACTGAATAATATTATTAAATGAAATTGTGAAGTGTAAAAACTCTAACACTAGGATTAGCCACTCTTCCCATACATTCGAGCTAACTTATTTTAGTGTGTATGATGCAGACTTTGATCTGTTTTCATGCACATCTTGTATCTACTACTAATGTGTGTATTATAAATTATATGAGTAGAGAACTATAATTTTCGAAACTTGGTAAAAGCTGATAAATGGACTATCATAGCCATAATGTTGATATTTACTCATTTTGATCAACAAAATCAAGAACTTAATTTTCGTGTTATCATGAAAAAACTACCGAAAAATGCTCATAAAACGTTTCCCTCTCAGCTGAAGACGACGAGGCTGACCTCCTGGGGCTCCAGAAGATGTTCCTCCTCACCCCTACCATCACCTACCATTACAACGAGCTGTTCCAACTGATCGGATCGGCCGCTGTTCTCCCCTGCCGCGCACACAGCGCTACTAAACCAGTCTTGTTCTGGCAAGACAAGCACGACAGAATCATTTTTGGAAACCCTAGAATGAAGGTAAGATTTAAAATAGCGCCACCTAGCGTAGAGTAAATAAACTAGACTTAAGATTCCAAAGTTATTTAAAATATTGTACTTTGAGTCCCTTTAGGTTCGGTAAACCTTTTTAGGAATAACCCTGTATAAAAAAAGATGCAAAACCGAATTTTATGCGAAATAACGCTATTGGTTGGCTGCATTGTAATAATATTAACTTCTTTGCAGCGTTTCTAGTACTGGAATTTATTAACTTTTTTGTCTAGATGCTGCCATCTGGTGACCTACTGATCAACGAGTTACGGTTCGACGAAGACATGGGCAATTTCACTTGCGTCGCCAAGAATATGTTCGGAAAAGACTCTGCTAATACCTTCGTGTACCCTACTAAGGCGTGAATTGGTAAGAATTAATTCTTTAATTGGATAAAATAGTGCATTTTAAATCAGTGGAACTACATTCTCATTTCTTAAATTGTTTTTGAAAATAGCGTCATCTGGCGTCGAGTGGCTAAACTGTTTATTAACTCAAAACCTTTAATTTTCAGATCCAAAATCACCGATGATGATTACCCGCCGATAATAATATCTTGATGTTCCTACATTTAGAAGATTTAAGATAATCATAAAATAACGTCTATTATAAGTATATAATTTATTTTAAATAGTAGGTATAAGTTCATTCCTCTAGTTAGGTTTTTACGTTACTTTGCGTACTTAATAGATGGAGCCACTAGTCATTTTACGAATACAGTAACTTAGAAATGCTTTTTTGTACTTAAGTTATATTATAATGATGTTGTAGTATTATTTGTATGTTAAAATGATGTGAAATGATCTCCTGTGATTTGTAATAAATGTTTTATTATACAAGAGCGACATTTGTTAACTTATTTTTGCCTTACTAAGTGGGTAGGCAAACGCCTTCTTCAGACCCTTAAATTGCTAAAAGAAAACTTGCTAAAAGTATTGATGTCCTTGTCTGATACACAGCAGTAATAAAGAAATGTATATTTTTAGCTAGTTTAAATAAATTTAGTAATTTAGCATCATAGGACAACAGGACTAATTATCAAGTACCTACTATGGCTACGCAACTATAGGGTAATCTTTGTTTGTGTTGGTGAGGGAGAGTATGTAGTGGAGCGACTACCCTATATGTATCACTCTCACTAATTATGTATTACTATTGCTGACTCCAAAATGTGGTAAATGAAAAACCTTTCACGATACGACTACTTTACTGCGATGTTGGCTTAGGACTAATACAATAGCGTGAGTGTGATTAAATCTATGCTTAACTATAGCTATAGGTACGTTACTCATAGATCGCGTATCGCGTTACACTTGTGGTGTGATGTAGGTAGGTAATGTAGGTATGTAGCCCTACACAACGAATGTTCATATTTTCTTAAGTTTTTGTTTGTGGCTTCACTACAAATTATAGGGACTATATGTAATAGCTATGCCTATTCTGCCTACAATTTTTACCGATTTCTAAATAAATAAATATGATAAATTATTAAAACTCAAATAAGTATTTATTTCCATAAAATATCTTATATCTTTAAATGAGCAATTCTTGTATATATACATATATATAATTGGAATCTCGGAATCGGCTCCAACGATTTTCATACAATTTAGTATATGGGGGGTTTCGGGGGCGATAAATCGATCTAGCTAGGAATCATTTTCAGAAAATGTCATTTTATTCGTGTTTTATCGATAATCAACTTAAACATAAACTTGGAAGAAAAATAACAAAAAGGAGGCGTTTGAGTAGTCTCAACTGAAAAATATGACTCTTCCTGACATCTATTGGCGAATAATTATACTATTTTTTGTGAGCAACTAATTGCTTTAACGACACAACAGCAGATGGCGTTGTTAAGTAACACGAAGTCAATGAGTGTTTGCTTTGAGGTTAGACTAAAATCAATTGTTTATTTTCCAAAAAACACAATTAAAAAAAAAAATACCGAGCAAAGCTCGGTCATCCAGGTACTATTAATTTTAATTATCACGTCACACTAATCAGTTATCACTCATTTATTATGGGTTACTTTACCTTAGCGGGTAATTTTGACCCAGAACAATATATAAATAAGTTATAAAATAAGAATGGCTGCAAAGTTGTTTTTTGGCGCCAGTACTCAAATTGAAACCCGAGCAAGCGAAGGGTTCTGGATTCCTTAAAGTAGGTACAAGATGCCGAATAATTTTGCTGCCATGTGAAACACACAGCTTTTCTGAGGGAAAATGTTGTGTTTTTTTTCATGCAGTCGTATTGGCCAGTGAGATTATTCTTAGGTTAAAATTTTAAAAAGTCTTTCCACGCTAGCGGATAAAATGCACTTCTGCATTCAGATTTCGAATGATAAACAGAATATTGTCGAGCTGAGATGAGATACATAGGTAATTGGCACAAAGAGTGTTTGTTTGCTAGGGCAAGCCTAGTCGGGCCAGATTTTTGCTGCAAAGCTGTCCCGGCAATACTGGATTGCCGACTGTAGCTAGGCCATGATCCACCGTGCTAGAAATGGCCGGGCGAGATTCAAAATACTGTCGCAATATTTCCCGGCCAGCGGGGCTATTCACAACCATTCGGAAACATTTCCGTACCGATTTAAAAAAAATTAAGCCTAAATTATTCGATACTCAGTCTATATTCATAAGTTTTTAAACGTGATTAATTCTCCCGATCGGATTTATACTTGATTCCCAATAGCAAAATCTATAAAAGTAGACTGAGATTCGAACAATTTGAGTTTGAAATTTCTGGGATCCTTTTTTTTTTTATGTACAAAATAGGTCGGCGTTTGACCACCAACTACCCTGATGTTAAGCGATGTTGTGGTCTAAGATGGAGCACGACGACCTATAAGTTACTTCTTCACTCTAGCCTTGAAGTTTTGTAGAGTGTAGAAGTACAAAGACGGCAGTTGACTGAAGCGCTACAGGTGCGCTACTGCTCAGACCCGTCTTCGGATCCGATCCGAATCCGAAACGATCCAATCGGAAACGTTTCCGAATGGTTGTGAATAGCCCTGCAGAATTTCTTCATAAATGAAAATGACCCTTTGGTAGAAAAAAAACAGATATTATGTTTAGGTTCCCGCCGGCGGCTCAGTTCGCGTTTTAATAGCGCTCAGTGATCATGTAGCTTTCTAATACCTAATAGAGTATTTTTTAATAGGTTTGTTAGTTTCGAAGATTACCCCCTACCCTATACACATACTCTTTACCTTTTTATAGATAGGTATACCTATAGGTATCCTACTTAGGTATTAACTAATAGTAAATGCGAAAGTGGTTACCTACTTCCGTTTGTACTGTTTGTATAAATCTCGGATAAGATATAGTTTTTACCGGCTTCCAAAAAAGTAGAGGTTCTTAATTCAACTCTATTTTTTTTGTATGTTTGTTACGCAATTACTTCGCCAATTGTGAATCGATTTTTAATTATTCTTTATTTGTTTGGTAGATCATACTTTAGAAGTGGTTCCGTTTAATTTTTATCAAAATCAGTCTAGCAATTTTATCAAAAAAATCTAAAAATTATTTCCATAGATAATGGCCTGACGGGCAGTCGGTTTTTAATGTTTTGCTTTTTATATTATTGTACCTACTACTTCTTTCTTTGTTGTTAGTTTATATATACCTTATTTATTTATTTATTGTTATTATTATTAATTTATTGCTTAATGCCAAAATCCAGTACGTTTGGCACGTTAAGAGCCGGCGACCTCTTTAGACTAATTTCGCATTGGCTTAAAGTTTTCTATAGCTATTTCGTCTAGAAGAAGACTACGAGCGAAGAGAGCAAGTAATGATACTGACGAGCCTCTAAACTTACCTACAGAGTGACAAAGTACAATTTCTATTTTTTTATGACTTTTGTACTTCTGTAATCATTCTTAAGTAACTAAGAATTTCCCTTATATTATTTAAGAGCTAATGATGTAGACAACCTCCCTATGTAAAGAGATTTTTGATTTGCTTTGTCTATCTATTGAATAAATCATTCAAAAGTGACCCCTTGCAAATACGGATATTTTTCATAGCTCTATTTTCGCTTGAGAACGTTTTTTTTAAAAAAACCAAGCAAATGGAGGCGGATATATTGTTAATTTAATTGTACGTGCTATATTCCAACATAATCTGTCAAATGGTTTCCAAGAAAAAATTTGACAAGCGCGTTTGTATGGACATTTCAGAGCGTCGCGGGACTCCTTATCAACTTATCACTAACTAACCTAACACTTAGGTATTGCTTAATGCCAAAATTCAGTACGTTTGGCACGTTAAGTTCGATCCTTGCTGAGTTAGAGTTGGCATGGATAAGCAATGGTTAAACTTAACCTTTGTGAAATGTTACCCGGTCACGCCACATGCTTAGAGTACAGGGAAAGGTGTGGAGATGCCTTTATTTTACATTGTTTTTTCCCCGAGGCGGCTGGCAGAGGTGTAATACAACACCCAGACTTCGCCGGACGATATTCAGTCCCAAATGTGACAGGGGGCGAGCCTGCCGCTATACACCGGGCTCCAGTCATGTAGCAGATGACATACAATACGCACATGTGCTCACACAATGAGTAATTTGTGCGTTCCGTCGGCTGGGTTTGAAGCAGCTTCCTCTATAGCTTAAGGGGCAGGCCTTCTTCAACTAGGCTATCATCGCGTCGGTATCCCGCGGTTATAAAGTATCCTAAGAGCTATTCTAGACTAAAATCTATCCCTGGGCCAAATTTCATCCAGATCCGTTTAGCCGTTCTGGCGTGATTGAGTAACAAACATTTACCATCCATACATCTTTTTAAACTTTCTCAATAATACTTAGTGAGATTTATTTTATAAAAAAAATACGTAAGTTTGTTTGTGTGGTTGTGTTTGTTTGTTAATTCTATTGTTGTATGTTAGTTATTCTAATAATGATTTTGATAAAATTTGATATGGAGGTAGCTTACCTTAAATTAACACAAAGACTGCTTACTCACTTTTTTAACTGCAGTCATCTCTGCAAGTTACACCGCGGGGAGCAGTTAGTATTTAAATGGATGGAATAACTGGGCTACTCACTTACTCATCCCAAAAGTTGTCTGTAAGAAATTCCTCTAAGCAATAAGACTGCCTTGCCTTGCGTGTCTATTTTGCCTATTTCTTATGCTTCCTATGTTTTCTCTAAAACGTCATTCGAAATTAATGAAAAAAAAAAAAAACGAAAAGAGAGGTAGATGTAAAAGCTGGCTTCTAAAGTTAGTGACAAGAAATAGTTTTCTTCGACCTAATTTCTCTGGCTAAGTGGTTAGCCAGGCCGAAAAAACGTAAGACGAAAACGAGACACGAACGAGAGATGCAGACACGAACGGCGTCCTTCTAATGTGGGGGCTCAGCTACCCACGTCCGTAGGAGTGTACTCTATTCTGATTCCCTACACGTGGTCCCCGGGTAGTGCTAACCGGGTAGCAAACTCTGGTGGAAGGTTTCGGCCGTGGCTAGTTACCACCCACCGGACCAAGCCATGCCGTGAAATGACCTAGTCGTGTTTCGGGATGTAGACCGGTGTAACCGTTCCGAAGACGGGTCTGAGCAGTGGCGCACTTGTAGCGCCTCACTCAACTGCCGTCTTCACTCTACAAAACTTCAAGGATAGAGTGAATAAGTACCTTATAGGTCGTCGTGCTCCATCTTAGACCACAACGTCGCTTAACATCAGGCGAGTTGGTGGTCAAACGCCGACTTATTGTCCATAAAATAAAATAAAACTTTTTTACAAAATGCTTAGAGAAGACGTGAGTATGAAGGTGTCATGTCTCCGCGTCGTCCGTGTCTCGTCATCATCTTACGACTTCTCTGTCTGGCCAGCACCTAACTAAGTATTTTCCTCGCGGTTAAAAATGTGCTTATTGGACAGACGTGAAACTTTAGGAACTGTGACAGAAGCAAAACCGAGGCAAACATCGAGATAATATTTTAATTGAGCTCTACCGCTTTTCTGTTCTTAGGAACATTACCGTAAGCGTCACCTTGCATCCTTCCTTCCACACGTAAAACGGTTCAGGGGGGCTACCCTGATATCTTATTGCCATAATTGTTGCGTTTTGTTTTCGACGCTATCGCTGCGCAATAAGGTTCATGGTCGCGCAGCGTCGAAAGCAAAACGTAACCATCCTGGCAATAGACATCAAAAATGTCTCAATTTACATTTGCTTTATCTATTCTTAAATCAAACACAAAATACAAAAACAGCTATGAGCGCCTATTACGCTTATGCCTACTCTTGGTTAAAATACGGAATAATATTATTGGGCAATAGTACAGATATTGAAGGCTTATTTACTATGCAGACTTATTTACTATGTCATCATAATGCATACGCATTATGATGAATAGACGCCCACGCGCCGCACTTTATAGAAGAAAAAATACTAACATTACCTAGTTTGTACATTCTTGAAGCAACAATATTCGTTAAGAAACATATAAAACTGTTTTCAGTCAGTACAAATCCTCGGCAAAATGACAAAATTATAGCACCAGAACCAAAATTAGAAATTGTAAAAAGGAGTTCGGAATACATGCTTATCAAAATCTACAACAAATTACCTATTCATTTAAGACAAGAGACTAAAGAAACAACATTCCACAGAAAATTAAAAGAGATACTAAATGTTAATGAAAAATGTTATTACAAACTTGAATATTACTTAGAGGATAAGCATTTCAATCTCGCGTAAATTATTGTTATAACCTAGAAATTGTTATTCTTTTTATTTTTTAGTTAAGAGTTAATGTCTAATTTAGTTTTATAATGCGATACCCTTACATATACGTATCTAGTAATAGTTACATTTAAGGCATTTACAAACAAATAATTTAATAAATAAAATATGTCATGGTAGGCCCCCAGTACAAACTAGTACCTACGTTAGTACATATATAATAGGGTGTGTTTTTAAACGACAGACATATTTTAGGATATCACCGAACTCATCATCATGACTGTTGGAAGAAAGTAATATCTCTAACACTCACTTACTGTTCTTATTGGTTTTCAAAGCCATGATAGCCTAGTCGGAGAAGACTCGCCTCACAAGTCAGAGGGAGCGGGTTCGGACCCAGCCGAAGGCACACACCACTTTGTTCATTGTGTGAACATATGTGCATGTCTAATGTCATCATCTGCTATATAACTGGAGCCCAAAGCATGATCACAGTCTCGCCCCCTGTCACATTTAGGACTGAATATCGTCCGGCGAAATGTGGGTGTTATACACATCGGCCAGCACCTTCGGGGGGAAGGGTGTGACAATATGTTATGTTATGTAGTTTTTCAAAATTTCATGAACATCGTATCAATGATACTCGGTTGTCCTCAAACTCACTGCTGAGATGTGCCAGTAGATTCTGAGTCGATGAAGCATAGTAGCTTACTGTGTCTGTCTGTCTCTCTGTCTGTACTAACTCCTAACTGTAACTAACTGTACTAACTCTAACTCCTAAATCACGCAACGGATTTTGAGTGCGGTTTTCCCTACACGTGATCCCCGGGTAGTGCTAACCGGGTAGCAAACTCTGGTGAGAGGCTTCGGCATGGGCTAGTTACCACCCACCGGACCAAGCCATGCCGTGAAATGACCTAGTCGTGTTTTGGGATGTAGTCCGGTGTAACCGTTCCGAAGACGGGTCTGAGCAGTAGCGCACTTGTAGCGCCTCACTCAACTGCCGTCTTTGCACTTCTTCACTCTACAAAACTTCAAGGGTAGAGTGAATAAGTAAGTACCTACCTTATACATATAGGTCGTCGTGCTCCATCTTAGACCACAACGTCGCTTAACATCAGGCGAGTTGGTGGTCAAACGCCGACCTTCTACATAAAAAAAAACATGAACTTCTTATTAACGATACTCGGTTGTCCTCAAACTCACTGCTGAGATATGCCAGTAGACTCTGAGTAGATGAAGCATAGTAACTTTCCGTGTCTGTCTGTCTCTCTGTCTGTATGTCCGCTAACTCCTAAACTACGCAACGGATTTTGATGTGGCTTTCACTAGCACTTAGGTAATTTTTCACGGAAGGTCTAAAGGTACCGTGCGAAGCCGGGGCGGGTCGCTAGTAACAAATATAACAATTAAGTTGTCTCAAATCTGACCTATTAGGTACTTGGTTAGATAAGTTCAAACTATATCGCTTGAAGGCTTTGACGGAACTGCCCTTCATTCAGTCTGTCAAAGACTTTCCGAAGCCACTGGCTGACTGACACGCGGAATGAAGATATCTGTGACGGGCTGGGTAGTTCTGAAAGGGTATGCGTATGCTATGGTGAAAGGGGCTCACAGTATTTATATCAACAGAAAATAGTTGTTCAAGTGTTTTCTTTCAATGGGGTACGTATAGTTTACACTTGAGGTTTGAAAAAAGAAGACTGAATATCACTCTAAACTAACCGATTTTAAACAAATCTCATAAAATATCAACATTTACAGCCCTCTACTTTCCTATTTATTTGCAGCAAAAAATAAACCAAACAAAAATGACAAATTACAAATAATAAACAGAGCTCAAGTCAGTATCCGCGGGTAAAGTACCCAAAAGGCGGGCAACGTTACCTCGCTGAATAGCAATCCTAATTCGCTGACCGAGGTAAGCACCAGCCCTTTGGTCGTTTGTTCTCTCTATCAGACGCTTTGACAGCTCATTGAAGAGCAACCATGCGCTTGGACCCCAAGGGCCCAAAGTTTCTACCCCAAAAGGCAGAAATATGTATCCATCACCGAGGGATTCATATTTCCGCCTCTTGTGGGTTTCCGCCGATGTTGCCGCCGCTCCCGCCGTCCTGGAGGTAGATGATACATGGGATGCCGCCAGTGTGTCGACGCATGTGGCATCCCACACCAGTGGCCTACCATGACTCCAGGGAATCAATGTCTTATCACTCTTAGTTTTAACTTCCACAGATGTAAGTCTTGAAGTGTTCTTGAACTTTTTGTGTGTCATTTCTGGCGTGCACATCATAGAGATGTTCTAACTGACTATCTATATAGGTCTGTAATTCCGTATGTTATGTGCATATTAAAAAAAACCTGTAACTGTAAAAAATATCATGCTCATTAGTCAAATTTTTTTATTAGCAGCTCTGTTATGTTTTAATGCGATGGCAGCCTAGTCGGAGAAGGCTCGCCTCTCAAACCAGAGGGAGCGGGTTCGAAACCAGCCGACGGTACGCACCAATTTGTTCATTGTGTGAACATATGTGCGTATTATGTGTCATCTGCTACATGACTGGAGCACGGTGTATGGCGACAGGCTTCCCCACTGTTACATTTGGGACTGAATATCGTCCGGCGAAGTGTGGGTGTTGTATTACACCTCTGCCAGCCCCCTCGGGGGAAAGGCGTGACGATATGTTATGTATGTTATGTTATGTTTTAGATAATTCCGGGTTGAAGCATGATTAAAGGTTTATGATAAAAGTTGTTACTTCACACATAAACCCTCTCAGCTTAGCATACTCTTTCCGAATAGCCCGGCATAACGAGATCAGATAATTATACTAGTTATATAACTACCTAATTTATTTAAGAATGTAATATAAGATGCTACATTATTAAGTTTCTAAACAAATTAAGGTCAAAAAGCTGCAGGTCAGAGACCACAATGGCTGCGCTGGTTGCTTGTCGGCCTTTGTAGTATATTTGTTGTAGCGGGTTCGAATCCCAAATGAGCATGCTGGATCTGAGCCATCGAGATGAAAAAAAAAATATCGGTGGTCAGACCACAGAATAAAGAGCTCGGTCAATACTAACGTAATTTTTTACCCGACTGCCAAGGAAGAGTTATGTTTTTCGAGCGTATCTTGTGTGTTTGTTTGTTTTCTTTTTAACCCTCGACGCAAAAATGAAAGAAAAGTTCCGAAGATGGGTCTGAGCAGTAGCGCACTTGTAGCGCCTCACTCAACTGCCGTCTTTGTACTTCTTCACTCTACCAAACTTTAAGGCTATAGCGTGAATAAGTACCTTATAGGTCGTCGTGCTCCATCTTAGACCACAACGTCGCTTAACATCAGGTGAGTTGGTGGACAAACGCCGACCTATTCTACATAAAAAAAAAAAACGACGGGGTGTTACAAGTTTGACATGTCTGTGTGTCTGTCTGTCTGTGGTATTGTAGCTCCCGAACGGTTGAACCAATTTTGATTTCGATTTTTTTTGTTTGAAAGGTGAATTAGTCGGGATAGTACTTATTTATGTTTGATGAAAATCGGTGTTGATAGAAATAAGTGCGGGAGTTTTTTGAATTTTAAATTTACTTATTTAATGGTTTACCTCGCTTCTTCCAAACGGCTGGACGGATTTCAACAGCTGTTATGGTATCGTTATTTTCGTCTTAAAACTCAACTGTGGTTAGATGGGTGTGAAGTCAGGTTCATGACTGCCTCGGTGGCTCAGTTGGTAGTGAACCTGCCTTCTGAGCTTGGAGGCGTGGGTTCGATTCCCACCTAGGGCAAACATTTATGTGATGAACATTTGTGTTTGTTCTATGTCTGGGTGTTAATTATCTATTTACGTATGTATTTAAAAATATCTAAGTATGTATATCAGTCACTGGCAGCCATAGCACAAGCTTTGCTTACTTTGGGGTCAGGCGACCGTGTGTGGAAGTGTCCAGAATTTATTTATTATTTATTATTATTTATTAGCGTACCGAGCCCCACCCCTGGACCCTAACTCTAAGCTCAACATTTAGGTTTTGTAAAAAAAAACATAGTTTCGACCCCGGTTCAAAAAAATCCTAGAAATGGTTGAGAATATGCTAGGTCACTTCGCTTCTTGGTCGCCTTCCGCCTTGACGGAGCCGTCCGCCTTATTCAATTTTTCACCACAAATCTATTGAAAAATGATTACATTCGTGAACAATAATTATGGAATGTAATAATTTATATTTACCGCGATAATATGACTATTTTCAAAAAACTTTGGAAAAATAAGTTCTCAATTCGGGTTTTTTATGTTTTCAAAAGAACCCCAAAGGAGGCCTATGCTTGAGAAGGGGTTCCGATCAATGAAAATAAAGACTGTCGTGACTAACTGAACAGAACAAATAAAATTATAAAATACTAATAGTAATTTTAGGAAAAAATAGATTGCTTTTTTTTTTGAAATTTTGACTTTATTACATGTAATAATTAGATTGGAAATAAATGTTTTTTTTTTGTTATTATTATTAAAGAAGCCCAAAAGCAGCGCCATGTAGAAGATATATTTAATTTGCCCATTGCCTCAGGATATTCGCACGAAATAAATTACGAGAAGTGATACGCTACGAATATTGTAGAGTACGTAATTTATCGTCCTCAGTAAAACGAGACATACATTAATGTCAACATCTAATCTACATATTTACCTTAGGTCGCACGTTACGATAGTAGGTTACCATTCAAACGGATTATATTACTTTGCACCCCAAAAAAATAATTTTTGACGTTTTTTTTTTTTTTTTTTATTTAAAAAATTACACTCCACGGACTCCGGGGACCGTGACTTTTTTTAACAAAAATCTTAAATTATTATTTAATGGAAATACAGGTAGAGGGGGGTTAGTTATTAAGTCTTAATCTAAGGTTAGGTTAAAGGTTTTCAGATTTACTTAATGCATTGTGAGTACACCACGAGCAGACCAGCGACCCGCAAGCAGCACCCGATCACGAGTATGACGCATGTGCCAGCCATCGCTCTCCTCAACCATATTTGAGGGAAGAGAACGACCCGACACACGACGCCGCCGCAAGAAGGTGCCTTCGATAGTGAGCATGAATGCTCGAGATGGACCCAAAATTTTTGACGTTCTAAATTTTGCCTCTTAAAATGTCTAAATGTTGTATTACACCTCTGCCACCCCCTCGGGGGAAAAGCGTGACGATATGTATGTATGTAAATATTGCCTACAATAAAAATTATGCACATCAAATTTAAGCCCTCTTTATTATTATAATTTTACCACAAAATGATGAACAACAAATATAACACGTACATACAGCGTGTTGTTTTGCATTCCCGCGGGATTTGTAGAGGTAGTTATATTCCACTAGCATTCCTATAAAATATGGAGTAAGCTTAAAATCGAAAAAAAACAGCTGTTCCATACATTTTGTCAACGATCTACGGTTTTGTTGCATGGAACAGATTTTTTTTTAAATTTCAAGGTTACCCCGTAGTTATTCGTGCTCTGCTAGTGGAGTACAAATCCTCTACAAATTCCGTGGGAATGCAAAACAACGCGTTGTACCCATGCTCGTATGCATAAATATACGTATTGTAGGTTTTTTTTTTTTTTTTTAATATTCGGGACACTTGAACACACGGTCGTCTGACCCCAAACTAAGCAAAACTTGTGCTATGGCGGCCAGAGACTGATATACATCTTAATATATATAAATCTCGTGTCACAATGTTTGTCCTCAATGAACTCCTAAACCACTTAACCGATTATAATAAAATTCGCACACCGTGTGCAGTTCGATCCAACTTGAGAGATAGGATAGTTTAAATCTCAAATTATAGTCGCAATTTTAATTTATTGCTAATTAAACGCGAACGAAGTCGCGGGGTGACAGCTAGTGCTTATATACTTTTAAATACATACTTAAATAGATATTAACACCCAGACATAGAACAAACACAAATATTCATCACATGAATGTTTGCCCTAGGTGGGAATCGAACCCACGCCCTCTAGCTCAGAAGGCAGGTTCACTACCGACTGAGCTACCGAGGCAGTGTCAGAAAAAGTTGTTTTTTTTTATGTACAATAGGTCGAGGTTTGGGCACCAACTAGCCTAATGTTAAGCGACGTTGTGGTCTAAGATGAAGCACGCCGACCTAGAAGGTATTCACTCTAGCCTTGAAGATACCCAGGTTGTAGTTAGTTGAGAATACGGTGGAGGCAAACCGTTTAGTACGAGTTGGTGGAATGTCGACTAAGTAGGGATGGTACGTATGCGTTTTCCTACTTGTTCTGCTGTAAAAGGAGGAAGGTATTTTTGTAAATGTTTTACAGCGTGCAAACCCTAACCTGTAACAATTTATCAGTTGCAAAATTGTGGATGGCTCAGGCGTGTATTGAGGTCGGAATAAAACCAAATCAATCCAATGTTCATAAAATTTTGTGGGCAAGGGCTAGTAGTTAATTTTAATGCATTTTTTTAAATATGAGCTAAGCAGAGAAAAGGATTGTGGAGATATTTAATGGGAGTCATGGGGTCTCAGGTTGACTTTGTTCGGTTTTGGATAGACTTGCTTAACTCAAGATAACTTGCTTAACTTAAGATAGATTTGCTTAACTCATATTACATTTTTGATAATTAATGGACCCCTAGTAGGTCGTCATCGACTACTAGGAGTCGATCCGGGATACTTCCGGGACACTTGCGCATACGGTCGTCTGACTCCAAACTAAGCAAAGCTTTACTATGCACACATAGTTTATAACATATCGTCACGCCTTTTCCCCGAGGGGGCTGGCAGAGGTGTAATACAACACCCACATTTCGCCGGACGATATTCTGTCCCAAATGTGACAGGGGCCGAGCCTGTCGCCATACACCGAGCTCCAGTCATGTAGCAGATGACATACAATACGCACATATGTTCACACAATGAACAAATTGGTGCGTGCCGTCGGCTGGGTTTGAAGTCGCTCCCTCTGGCTTAAGAAGAGGACCTTCTCCAACTAGGCTGAATAGTTTAAATGTATTTTTAAATACATACGTAAATAGAAATAACACCCAAACATAGAACAAACACAAATGTTCATCACATGAATGTTTGCCGTAGGTGGGAATCGAACCCACACCCCCAATCTCAGATGGTAGGACTACCAACTGAGCCACCAAGGCAGTCAAAATAGATAAAGAACACTTTACGAATCTTTGGCATAAATAGTTCCAATGTGAATTAAAAGGAAATTCGTGTTCAAAATTGAGGAGCACTAACAAATTTTGATGAGCAGTTAAACAGTCCCCTTTCAAATTTAAAGGACTATATCCCAGCGGTCACCATTAGAAAGGAGCAGTGCGACCTTTCTCAAGGAATGTCTGACCCTTAGAGCGAATCAGAACGGAGCGGTCGTTAGCTGTCGCAGTTTTACATCGATTTAAGAGTTAGTAACATAACTTAAGATAACATAACAAATCGTCACGCCTTTCCCCCAAAGGGGCTGGCAGAGGTGTAATACAACACCCACAATTCGCCGGACGATATTCAGTCCCTAATGTGACAGGTGGCGAGCCTGTCGCCATACACCGGGCTCCAGTTCATATTACTAGTATATGCGTATTGTATGTCATCTGCTACATAACTGAAGCCCGGTGTATGGCGACAGGCTCGCCATTTTTTTGTATCGTAGATCACACTTTAGAGGTCCCATATAAATTTTATCGAAATCGGTCAAGCATTTTTTTAAATATAAGCAAAAATCTAAAATTGTTTACGTAGATGACAGGAAGACGTTTGTTTAAGCTTCGCTTTGTAAATTACATATTATTTTATTTCCTACTCTTTTACAATTTTAGAGATGGTCCAAACTGATCGGACGTTCACTTTCACTGTATTGAAACCCTTTCAACTTATACCCTTTCCATCTAACCCAGGACAAACATACATTCTTCAACAGCAAAATATATTTTTTTGTTGCACGATAAAATACCATCCATTTGTAAAGTTTCACGAAACATTCGTGAGGCAGACATCCTTGTGGGCAGAATTTAATTATTAGTACTTACTTGGCGGTTTCTACTCACGGTTATCGGAAATTGGATCATAGGTACTTACTTTGGCCGTACTGGGAATACCTCGCTCTTATTATATGAAGGGTCAACTGGCACAAATGTGTTTGTAGGGCAATTGTGTCTTTCGAGAATTAAGGCCCATTTACACGATGCAAGTTTCTTGCCTATTGCATACAATTAAATTGAAGCAATAAATGACTTGCATGGTCTAAACAACACGTGACATTATTGATCTGTTATACAAGTTTTGCTTCGAAACTTTTCTTGGTGTAAATAGCACATGCTATAATATCTTAAGCAATTCTTGTATTCAACTGGATTCTCTCTTCTTTTGCAAACATGAGTTTAGTGAGTGAGGTTATGTTAATCGTTGCTGCTTTTCTGAAGGAAAAACTATTGAGAATACGTCATAAGAAAAGGTTTTCGATCAAAAAATGAATAGGAAGAACAGAGGTTCTCGAGGCATTTAACAATCTTTCAGTAGAGCTACAAAGCGTAGCTTCTACACGTTCAACACTTGCATGAAAAATTCGCCAACGCAAATACATGCAATACTTGAAGCAACCCACTAATAAATGGTACACGCACGTGCAACCATGTGTTTAGACAAGTCAAAACTTGTAAGCAATAATCGCCCAAACATAATTGTATTGGTGTAAACAAATGAGATTAGCAATTATTTCTTGAAAAGACTTTCATAGAATAATTGCATTCCATTTTTTTCCTTATACCCGCGTGTAAACAGTTGCTTACAATTCTTGAAGATCTAAGATTGCGCGTAAAGTATTGCATTCAATTATTGCTCTTGAATGTGCAAGAAAATTTTATCATGTAATAGGCTATCATGTAAACTGTATAAACTATCATGTAAATTGTATCATGTAAACTGACAAAATCTTCACAAATTTGGCGCCAACTACATCTTATTTCTGTCTTGAGTTGCAATAATCTGAACTAGATGGCGTTAGTTGCCTTGTGAAGAGTTTGTCAACGATTCTGGAAAGACGCAAATGCCCCACAGACGCATTTGTGTCAGTTGACTCTATTTGAAGATTATCTGAGCGAAAAAATATATGTATGTTTTATATTTATGTATACATAAATATAAAACATACACATGTTCACCACGCTTGACAAACATCTTAGCTCAAGCAATGGGGTAGGCTGAAAACCAGCTCTGCGTGGACCTCGTCTACTCAGAACAGTGCTGAGCCTACTCCAATTGCCAAAACAATTTATTTACATTTTTCAATTATACTTAGTTTAGGTGTAATGATATAAGTACTTCTCTTTAATGTGTTTTTAACTCATAGGTTTTGGCAATAAATACATTTTTTATTTTTTTTATTATACATCGCTTTTTTTAATCGACGGAGCGAGCGATAGCGAGCGAAATGTATGCTTCAGCTTTGACAAAAATGCTTTCGTATGTCCGATTTTGTCTGGATTTCTGTCCGGATCTCTGTCCGAATCTCTGTCTTCCTCTACAGGTCGCATTTCTAAACTGATTCCGAAACCGTGAAAGGCACGTGCCTTCGTCTAGGATCGAACCTGCTCCCTCTGGCTTGAAAGGCGACCCTTCTCCGACTATGCAATCATCGATTTTTTGAATTATTAAAAAAAAATCAAATCCTAAGTATAAAAAACTGAAAATGAGTTGGAAAAATATAATGATGATATTTACAAAGTATAAAATGATATCGCAAAACTTAAATCAGCTGTTCCATACATTTTGTCGCAGGTCAATGAACTTTTTGCATGGAACAGCTGACTTTTGTTTTATGATCAGGGTTGGTCCCGTAGTAAAAGTTATTTGGTACAATGCAGAGAAATTTGACATTTTGCTAGTATCAACCTAGACTAGTAGCTCTGTCCGTGAGCTGTAACCTCGCAGCTCACGTCTGTTCTCCCCGACAAGTCGCATTCCTCAACCGATTCTCTTGAAGTTTTGTAAGTAGTTTTATTTTCAAGTCATATCCGCCATTAAAAAAAAAACCAAAAACTTGACTCGAAAAAAAAAACTCTTTAATTATCGAACCAGCTCACAAAATTTCACGAGAATCGATTGAGAAATACGACCTGTAGGGGAGGACAGGCGTCTGATGTCAACCGTGAAATCTCCAGCTCTCAGAGCCCCTGGTTTCAAATTTTAATAAATTACTTGTATAATGTATTGTAGCAAACAAGCAGACCACCCGCCTGATGGTAAGCGATCCCCGTCGCCTACAGTAAGTAGGTAAGTCGGTTAGATTACTTGAACATCAAAGTTATCACATTATCGACCTTTTAAGACTCTACTGTCAACTTACAATCTTGTCACATTCAACTTTTGTTTATTCTCTTCTAATTTCAAAGAGCAGTTCGTGTTGGTTATTGTGAGAAGGTTGCTTGGTGTCGGTGGTTCGAGTCGTGATATGCCGATCCTTGAAGCGTTGATGTGTCAAATTTTGGATCATGGTAAAGTGCATACCGTTGCTGTGAGTGTGAATATGAATGTAACCTTGTATACACAATACATATCATATATGTATTATAAATTAAATGGATTTACTTTAAATTAAATATAAAATATTTTAATTCATTTTTCTCTTATGTTTTTTATTTTCATCTGCTACATGACTGGAGCTCGGTGTATGGCGACAGTCTCGCCCCCTGTCACATTTGGGACTGAATATCGTCCGGTGAAGTGTGGGTGTGGTATTACACTTCTGCCAGCCCCCTCGGGAGAAAGGCGTGAAGGTGTTATGTGTTACCTTTTTACTTCAAATAAAATGTCTAAGCCAACAAAAAAGTTGATAATTATTGATAATTACCTATTTGTACTTCTAGCAAAAAACGTCCCGCTAAAATTTATTAATAAAATAAATTATTAGTAGCGATGGCAAACTGAGTTCTCTATGTACTTACTAATAAAAAATAGAGTAGGTAAATACATTGTTAATTAGCTCAAAACAAAAAAAAAAATTAGAAACACTGTCTGACAGAAACACTGTGTTTGTCTACAAAGTCGTACAGACGAACCTGGAACCTTTTCTAAAGTCGGTTAAAAACCAGCCAATAATTGACCTCCAGAAACTTCAAAGCAGAATGAACATTACTAAGTCAAACACTCGCACTCTTTTCAAGCGTACAGTTAATTTAATTCACCTGAACCATTTTTGAGAAGGTTAAGAATGCAGAGTTCAAGTACAAAACACCTCTTTATTATAATGTGCGCTAGTTATTTTATGATGTCATCGATTCACGTTCGTTTTCATTGAGTAAGAGGAGGTAAACGATTTACGCGAGCTCGAACATTCTATATTTCTTAACCCCTACCGCAAAAAGAGGGGTGTAACATTTTATTCACACCACCTGCTCGACAATGACCAATAAACATATCACGTAGTCTCAACGTAAAGCAAGGCATCGCCTCCCAAGGGAGATAAAGTTGTATGAAACTTTCAATGACCTTCTATAGGTTATTTCTGGTTATTCTTTCAAGGTCATTGGAAACTCCCGTGGGAGTTTTCAAGCAAACAGGTTATAATTAAATAAAAACTCAGCAAAGGGACGTGTTACTCGAAAAACGAAACTGGCCATCACAAAAAAAACCGCAATGAATGATTATTTAAAAAAAAAACGCTATTTTTTTTCTCCTCATTGTTGGCGCAGCACGTCGTGTGCATATCAGTGTCTAGTAAATTACGTATTTCTCACTTGTAATAATTATCGAGTGACTGCAACGACAAATCACTCCTATCAAATAGAGTTTTGTAGGGAACACGAAAAGTCGCGTTTCGCAATATTTCTACCACTTACCCACACTCGTGCACCTTAACAAACCAATGAAAGTTAATAATCCAACATTAGTTCAGTTCAACACTCGAAAAATCAAAAGTCTAAGAAAGTAATAGGTACCTACAAAGTCAAGACGCCTCCTTTTTGGTTTCCAGCCAAAACCCTAAAAATCGGTGGTTAATGTACAACATATTTTCTCAGTGAAAAGTAGAGTATTCACCTCTGGGATGAAGCAGTCTTGGGCGGCTTGAGAACCCCTCGCTACACTCAGGACTCTACATAACTCCCTCGCTTCCCTCAGGACTCTACATAACTCCCTCGCTTCCCTCAGGACTCTACATAACTCCCTCGCTTCACTCAGGACTCTACATAACTCCCTCGCTTCACTCAGGACTCTACATAACTCCCTCCCTGCGCTCGGGAGTAAACTTTAGAGTCCCTCGCTACGCTCAGGGTTCAATAAGTCGCCTGTGACGTAAGACACTGCTTAACTCCCTCGATGCATAATCTACTGTTAACCGTGTGTATGTGTCTATGTTTTGCCTGTGGCATTATAACATTCTCACAAACTTTCGCCTTCACAATATACTTATTAGTAGCGACCCGCTTTGGCTTCGTAAGATAGATAAAAAAGAAACAAAAACTAAACGTCTGCCTATGAACCTTCCGTAAACATGTATCTAACTGATGGTGAAAACCGCATCAGAATCCGTAGCGTGGTTTGGAAGGAGTTAGCGGATATACACAGAGAGACAGACAGACGCGGAAAGCGACTTTGTTTTATACTATGCACAGATAGATGTAATATAATGACAAAATCTACTTTGTGGCTTAGGGCGAGATTCACAGACCGCACTTCGACTTTACTCTGATGGAAAGTTTAAGAATCTAGAACGGAAAGTTGAATTTTCCATCAAAGTACAGTCAAAGAGCCGTCTGTGAATCTTAGAGTGAGATTCAAATCTAAATACAAAATCTAGAGGAGGCTATCTGCGCTATAGATGCAAAAATAATAAAGCTATTGGCTTTGTAAGCTGTAAACCACGCGACCGTCTGTCCTCCTGTACAGGTCGCATTCCTCAACCGATTCTCTTGAAATTTTGTGAACAGGTTCAATAATCATAGACAGTATTTTTTTTCCGAGTCTGTTTCTGTAACTTTTTTCAAAATGTTTAATGATATAATTTATTTTTGACCAGACAAAAAGAATTCTGTTTAATTATTTAACCTACTCGCAAAATTTCAAAAGAATCGGTTAAGAAATGCGATCTGTAAAAGAAGACAATCCGGACAATTCGGACATACGAAAGCATATTTGTCCAAGCTGAAGCAGAGACGCTTCGCACGCTAACACTCGCTCAGTCGATTACGCTAGCATGTAATACCTTGAAAAGACCATGCACCATACATTAGTGTGGTTAATTAGTATGTATGGATTGTATGGCTACCATGTAATTTGAAGAAAAGGTCGCGGAACGAATTAGCGTTGTGAATTTTTTACGCTGTGTTAGTGAATCATTATTTTTATAGTTGGTTGTAGATTGTGGATGCAGATATCAAAAAATATAAGTATTTTAATGTCTCCGCTTCGGAACATTATAATATCGTCAGTTTTTAGGGTTTCGTGCCAAGATAGTAAAAAAGTAACCCTTTGTGTTATTCTTTAATATGTCCAGAGTGTATTAAGCAAAATGACCATTTATGAATGATTTGGCCGAATGGTCATTTTACTCAATGTTATAACATTAATCTGAATATCATTATAACATTAATCGGCTTAATATGAACAACTTTTACTATGGGGTCAACTCCCGGCTTGCTTGCTACAAAGCTTGTACTATGGCTGCCAGAGACTGATATACATACTTAGATAGATATTAACACCCAGACATAGAACAAACACTAATATTCATCACATGAATGTTTGCCCTAAGTGGGAATCGAACCCACACCCCCAAGCTCAGAAGGCAGGTTCACTACCGACTGAGCCACCGGGGCAGGCGAAATTGTTTTCAAATTGTTAATAAATTTTATATTTTTGATTGTGTAGGCAATACAAAAAAAAATACAATTCTTGTTTATTCATTAAAAATTTAAAAACAACTGGTAGAATTGGGGGATCAAATGAAAAAAAAACAAGCTGTTCCGTACATTTTGTCGAAGATCAATGAACTTATTGTTCATTGTTTTTTTTCTTCCAAATTTTAGGTTGTCTCCGTAGTAAAAGTTTTTCTTAATGATGTAAATTGTTAACAATGACCCCCTTTTGGCTTAGTACACCGTATATCTATTAGCCTGTATATGTCGCAGCTGATTATCCCAGGAACTATAAATGCTAACGACATGAAATTTGCTAAATATACAATCAACACATTTTGCAGAAAAAAGTTGTTTATGTACATAGATTTTTAAAATATTTTATCAAAAACACGTTCCGTTATTCCATCGAAATAATAAAAAGAAGAAGCGGCACGAGTCTAATTTCTAGTACACAGCGTGTGGACCCAATATAACTACAAGCAAATGGACACTACACAGCTTCTGTTCACAGTATGATGTTACGAGTATCAATAACAAAAATAGAGAGATGGACAAGAGACTATAAGAACGAGACAACAATAATTATCACTGTACATTGCGACTGGTTGCATTTGTTTGTGACTACGGTGAATTATGTGAAATTGTGAATTGCAGCACCTAATTTTCGCGGTCCATTTTTAGGGTTTCGTACCGTCTCTACCTTATATTTGATCAAAACGTTATTCTGACGAAATTGAAATAGTCAACCTCAAAAATTGATAGACATTTTCAATTTTTCAACGTGGTTAAGTGAGTGTTATTGTTATTTTAACCAACCTTAAAAAAGCAGGTCCTCTGTTCATCTGTATTCGTATATTTTTTAACCGAGTCGCTAGCAATATGTATCAAACTACCAAAGTAAATTTTGGTAAAGTACCCAAAAGAATGCGTTTGAAATATGGCGATTGATTGCAATAGAACAGTGCATTGTTTTAAAATCATCTCAAAAAACAAACCACATTCGAATTATACGATGAACCGACAAAGAACTTTCGCAACTGGCTAAATTATGTATCTCATCTATATACGTTTGTATTACGTGTCTCAATTGGAAACAATGGCAATTCGAAGGCCGCTAGCGCTACACAAAGCTTTGAAGATCCGAAAGGAAATTACACATAAACGAAACACAATCGCCATCAAATATATTGGCCATCGACATAATTTGACAAAAATTAGATAAAAATTTGACATTTATGGTTGCACAATAGCTCTACGAGCTCCACACAGATTTTTTACGTTGCATAAGTCTGTACCTAGCATAAGATGGGTTAATAATTATACATATTTTAACCTAAATAAGAGTACTTACCTACTTTACAAAACATACATATTTAGTGTTATACTAAGTAAATATTATTTTTAACGTAGTCGGGTGTTATATGCTAGTCTACATTTTTACTTTCACTAACATTTTAGAGAAATTTGTATTTGTGTATGTTTGTAACGAATAAACTCAAAAACTACTGGTCTGATTTCAAAAACTCTTTTACCTTTAGATAGCTACATTATTCTTGAGTGCCATAGGCTATAAAACGCGAGCGAAGCTAGTCTGCAATAAAAAGCAATATTTTCTCATGTACGTCGAAAGCAATAGACACAAGAAAACCACTAGCCATCACAACACGTATTTAAAACTACATCCGATCGTTGCCATTAAAAAATTACAAAAATCCAGGTCAAGGGCGGAGCGGAGTGAAAAGTAATGTATTGTGTTCGAAAAGCGGAGCATCTGAACAATGGCAAGAAGACATTTGTTTCAAGACAGGGCCGGAGCAAGGATGGGAGCAAAAGGGTTAGCCCTTAAAGCCTTATTGCTTAAAGCTTTACTGCAACTCAGTTTTTATTAACCTTCGACACAAAAATGACGGGATGTTATAAGTTTGACGTGTGTGTGTGTGTGTGTGTGTGTGTGTGTGTGTGTGTGTGTGTGTGTGTGTGTCTGTCTGCGGCATCGTAGCTCCCGAGCGGATGGACCGATTTAATTTTTTTACTCGCAGAGACAGGGTAGTGTAATCAGACGCAGGGAGTCAGGGTCCCTGCGCCCTTTTCCTCAACAGAGAGAATTTTACGCCGAGTAGCTTGTGTAAAATTCAAAACACGTCGCTTTCATACACTTCACTTTCATAACCTGAACAAGTTATAAAGCGGCAACGCGGCAGAATCTTGTTTATCCTCGCTTCGTAATAATTTTCCACGATGGCTGGGCTCTTGTGTTATTCACATCCAGCGGCTTCCCACGAACCCCCTTCCCCCCCCTTACTTCGTTTTCATCCCAAACATTCAACAGTGTTAAACGATACATTGTTTTGTAATTATAAACCACATACAATTACTTTACGTAACTGTGTATTAGTTTTGTATCACGCTTTGGTAATGGTCACCATCTAATATTACTGACCTTTGAGGGCCAGACTTCGATACCACTATCTATCTCTATGGTTATCTATATGGTTTTCAGAAGGGAAAATCGACGACTTTAGCCTCTTTTTATTTAGTGTCCAATGTGCTGGAAAATCTTAATAATAAATTACAAACTATGGCGGTGTTTTTTGATATGTCCAAAGCGTTTGATTTTGTTTCCCATTCTCTTCTTTTACAGAAATTAGAAAATTATGGTGTGCGTGGTCCTACTTTGGAATGGTTAAAAAGTTACTTGTCGAATCGTGAACAGTGTGTTGAAATTTCAAATATGTCTAAAAATTGTGAAATAAGACATAATCGATCACAATACCACGTAAATAAGTACGGAGTTCCCCAGGGAAGCGTCTTGGGACCTCTACTATTTCTTTTATACATAAATGATTTACCTGACAATACTAGTTATAAATGTACATTATTCGCTGATGATATTTCTATACTAATTACAAGGGACATACAAATCACAAATTTTGACATTGAAATAAATAATACTATTAAATCAGTTATTGAATGGCTAAATGATAACAATCTTAAAGTGAATTTGACTAAGACTAACTATCTTCAATTTCTAACGCAAGGATCAAAACCTATTGCAAGACATGTACGGTATAATGATATTTTACTTAAAGAGACAAATAAGATGAGCTTCCTGGGTATTACTGTAGACCAATATATAGATTGGAAGGAGCATATAAGTAATGTGTGTACAAAAGTAAATAGATTTGTGCATGTTCTAAATAAGCTTAGGAAATCTTCATCGCGACAAACTGTGTTACTGGCATATCATGGCCATGTGAGCTCTGTGTTACGGTACGGGCTTCTTCTTTGGGGTAACTCAACGGCAATACAGAAAGCGTTCTTATCACAAAAAAGATGTATACGAGCTATAGTAGGCATTCGTCCACATGAGTCGTGTAAGCCAATTTTTAAAGAACTGCGAATTATGACCCTGACTTGCATGTATATTTTTGAATTAGCAATATTTGTGCGTAACCACCCTGACTTGTTTACAACTGCCAAGGATTTATACCCTTCCAATTCTAGGAACGGACTAAGATTGGTTCACAAGCATGCGCTTCGATTGGCAGTATGTAGAAAGAATTGTTACGCGATGTGCATCTCTGTATTTAACAAGCTTCCTTCGACCCTTAAAGACCTACCCTACGGAATCTTCCGGAGGAAATTAAAAACATGGTTATTAGACAAACGCTTCTATTGTATTAAAGACTTTTTAAAATAATATTGTTACCTAATATAAGATTTAATTTAGAATACTATATATAAAATAAATAAATTCAATAATATTATATAATTTTTAAATTTGATATTGACTGACATAACTTTAATAATTTTAATAAACTAATATTTCGATTATAATTATATTAATTTTAACATATTCACATGTCAGGTTATCTGACAAATAGGCAGAACTAAATTATATATTGAAGAACTTTATGTACTTACCCTATTTAAGTGAATAAATACTTTGACTTTGACTTTGACTTTGACTATCTCGCTCGCACATATAAATTTTGAATGATTTAAACGCAGAAAATAGTTCTCTATGTAGTCTCAGGAACATTGAGGAAAAATCTCTCAACAATTTGTATGAACTCTTTAAGTGTAAAAGTTCTTAAAGATTATCCTTTACTAAGTATATAATAAACATTGTTTGACCTCGGAATACTTTCACAGTCTTTTTCGTCCTTTACAATTTTTCAAGTCTACCGAAAAAGACAAATCACTGTGAAATTATTCCGAGGCTAAACACCTTTTATTATTAAGGGGGTAAATCAGTGGGGAAGGTATCGACCGGTGCAACAACACCCTTAAGTATTACTACACCCTTCTGAAGAATTATATGAAACAAGAGCATAGTACAACAACGGCTTTAAGGTCAACTCACCAACAAAAAAACTCACCTGTAGGTGAATTGACCACTCGATAAACGTAGGGGTAGATTCACTGAAAATTCGCAGGTAACCTGATTACTCCTCTAATTTGTTAAGGGTCGATTCACCCAGTTTTGTTTTGCTTTTACACAATATCGCTTTCCGCGCGGGAGATAAGGCTCGTTCCGCGCTCCGTCGCGTACAGCGGGGCAGTGGGTGAATGATCTTAGGCCTTTAATGGTGGCCTTAGGCGCCATCTCCACGAGCGAGTGCATCGCGGCGATATTGTCCTGGTGCCACGTATTTCTATACACTTCATAGATCGTGTCTCTAAACAGTGATGTTATTGCGTCGATATACATGGTTATTTGTAACTTACCAAAAACCTCTTAAAGGTTAATTGTACTCATCAATATGAACAACTTTTACTATAAAGCCAATACTGAAATCGCGAAAAAGATACCAGCTGTTCCATACAAACAGTTCATTGGCCTGAGACAAAATGTATGGAACAGCTGATTTTTTTTTCGCGATTTCAGAGTTCACCCCATAGTAAAAGTTGTTCATATTGATGTGTAGAAAGAACCCTTAAGAGGTTTTTGGTAAGTTACAAATAACCATGTATTATACGACGAGTGGCTTATTGCAAGCAAAATTTTAACGTATCGTTGTGCGCCTGTCGCCACACGCGGCGCTGTTACAGCGACATCGCGGCGAATTTGATGTCATATTAGTATGATACTGCGTACAGACCAAAGCAAACGAAGGCCAACAATATGCTGCGTTTCGTTTTATTAAACGAAACGCAGTATATTCGGAACGTAACCGTTCCGAAGACGGGTCTGAGCAGTAGCGCACTTGTAGCGCCTCACTCAACAGCCGTCTTTGACTCCACGAAACTTCAAGTGTAAATAAGTGCCTTATAGGTCGTCGTGCTCTATCTTAGACTACAACGTCGCTTAACATCAGGCGAGTTGGTGGTCAAACGCCGACCTATTCTACATAAAAATAAAAATAAAATACACATACAATACAATACAATACAATACAATACAATACAATACAATACAATACAATACAATACAATACAATACAATACAATACAATACAATACAATACAATACAATACAATACAATACAATACAATACAATACAATACAATACAATACAATACAATACAATACAATACAATACAACAACTCTATTTTAAAAACATAAAATAATTACAGTAATACTGAAATAAGGCTAAACTAAGTTTTTAATGGGCGGCCTTATCGTTTAAAGCGATCTCTTCTAGGCAACCTGTACGGACAGGAACATATTTATTAACAGCACAGAGGCCATGCAAGGAAACAAAAATAATTTTACAAGACAAAGACACATATATGGCGCTGTCAGACCTTGTCTGTCACCTTACTGATTAATGAGTTACCTTAATGAGTTGAGATTACCCGACAGTAAAATCGCGAACTCGTCGCGATGCACTCGCTCGTAGAGATGGGGCCTTAGACATTGATGCACAACATTATGACCTCCTTTTTTGCTAACCGCTGTAATAATGTACTTATTAAGGTACTGTGTCGAAGAATCGATGGGATCAAACCACGTACACGGTCATACTGATGTTTAGTGGCGCCTTATTTGCGCGATGTCCATACTAAGGCGCCATCTTAAGTCAACATTGAAGATAATCTTGAGAGGCCTTGAAACGAACACATAGAAGAGATGTAATAGTTTGATAGTCGTTCATATAGGTCATTTAGATACTTTGGTAAACTAAAACATTATTTTTTTGGTTAAAATTTGGCTAAAGTCAAAGTCTAAATGTTTTTATTCAATTTAGATATCAAAGATACACTTATGAACGTCAAAGTTATTTAAATAGACTCGACCGCCTTGTTCGGATAAAGAGCCTCTACTCAGAAGAACAGGCAAGAAACTGAGGGGAATTATTTTTTCAAATAATAAATAAACTACAGTCTCACAAATTTTGGCTTACAACTAGGTAATATCTATAAATACTAGTGGCTACTTGGCGGAAGTGGAAGTCTCCAGACATCTTTATCTTCTAAATAATTCTTAACCTTATTACCTTAGTAAGAGGGTATTCTCTTACTCTTACTACATACTCCGCTAGACCATTATTTTAGGTGTTTCTTTAACGGACAGACATTTTCTACAATACCATTGCATTCATCATTTTGACCAACTTTTAGTATGGGACCAAAAATTAAATAGCAGAAAACCTAACTGTTCCAAACAAAAATTTCGTTCACAACATTTCAAACAGACATTTTCGACTTTTGTAGAGTGTGAATACTTTGGAAGGAGGGGGCGGTTTTCAACTATACTGGTAGAGTGTGAATTAGATACTTCTGGAGGAGGGCTTGAGCTCATTAAACCCCCCGGATCCGTTAGTAATTGCGAAACTTTCTATTATAAAGGTTATCACTCAGCCACCCGGGACCCGATACGTACCGGGCCGATACCTAGCCTTGCCTCGTGCTGTTAGGTATTCTTTGTATGAACTTCTATAGATATGCGCTCACTACATCAATTCTGGATCGCCTCGGCGTAAGCGATCAACGCGGACGGCCAGTGACCCACTCGGTAATCACCCGCCACGAGTGGTTCACGCGAGGACAAGTGACAATCGCTGACAGACTACTTGGAAATTTGTTGGCCACGCGAAGTTCACTAGTTGACCACGCGGCTTCCACCCGTGGACCACCAGTAGACCACCTGTGGAGGTCGCCAATGAGTGATAACCCTAATAGTGGAAGAATTTAAAATCGTAGCCAGCGGCCTTAATGTCTAACTGAATTGTAATTGAAATATAATTTATTTTGACATTTGGAGCTCACTGCAAATGTCAAAATGAAGCCGATTCCGGTTGTCAGCCAGTTTAACAATAATGCCTTTGTAGTTCTGGAGACCATTTGCAAATTTATAAAGCTCTACCTCCTAATATGTACTAATTAAGCTTAGTATCCTACTTCCTCATTCTAATCCTAACTCCTTAATTCTAACTGATATGCTAACTTCATAACTAGTCCTACTTATATTAACTGCGAAAGTTTGTGTATGTGTTTGTTTGTTACTTTTTCACGCTCAAACGGATAGATGAATTTCGATAAAATTGTGAGCAAGTACTGCTTACGCCCTGGGTTAACACATATGATACTTTTTAACAGCGGGCAAAACAGCGCGACGCTGCTTGTATAGAAAATAGTAGATAAAATTTCACTTGTGGCTTCTCTTTGGAGAGTTAATTATGTTTGCTGGTTTAAGTTTACTTGTCAGTAATTTATTAGCTTTGCTGATTAAGACCGGCCATTTGAACCACGCCACGAGCGCTTCTAATCATAACGAATATTATAAAATATTGAAGTCAGTTTGTTAATAATCATAAAATAAATATTTGGGACATTTTTGCAAATACAGTCGATTGACCCCAAACTAAGCATAGCTTGTACCTGCTAAGTTTGCTAGAGCCTGATATAAAATTGTATTATTATAGGTAATTTTATTTTAAATCGGTGCATACTTGAATAGATATTAACACCCAGACAGAACAAACACAAATATTCGTCACATGTATTTTTGCTCTAGATGGGAATCGAACCCCCCTCTACACACATACTTTTAGGCAACTTCTATATTGGGCAAACATAATTTTTGTTTGTTTGTTTGATTGTTACTCTTTCACGTCTTAGGTACTCAACTTAACGTATTGAAATTGTCATGAAATTGCATACACGTTATCGAAGGGACAGAAAAGGACGTAGGGTACTTTCAATCCCGAAAAAAGTTCCTGTGGGACCGCGGGTGAAACCACATTGCAAAGCTAGTTCAAAATAACAAACAAACTACGTTACTCATTGTATATAATAGTCAGAAGTACAATTGAGTGTTAATTTGTACCAAATATCAGGCTTTTGTAATACTCTGACGGATTTATGCACTATTCGCACTTCACACTAATATTATAATTAATTAATTATTATAATAATAAGTTTATAAGTTTTTTTTTTGTTACAATAACACAAGGTATTACAAAGGTGAGTATCGATGACACCTGCAGAAGTTTAAAACTGAGTCGCAGATGTCAACGCCCTCGTCCGAAATTTTTTTACAAGAGTTAAAATTAATTTAATCTAAATAAAAGAATTATTTTCAAAAAAATTTCGAACAATTTTCGAAAATAAAGAAAACTGTATAATAAAAGAAAATTATAATGAAATATGTAGATCTTTTGTAAGGTTGGTAATTAGGAATGTCTTTTGTTAATTCTACACGCTGACACAGCTCGAATAATAATAAAATTTAAAGTAGGCTAACTAGGCGGGGGTCTACCACGACATCTTATTGCTACGAGTATGATGATTCTGATTCTTCTTCTTCTTCTAATTCTGATTTCTGATGGTTACGTTTTATTTTCGACGCTGCGCAACTGTGAACCTAATTGCGCGGCGATACGATCCGCGGTCGCTCAGCGTCGACAACAAAACATAACTATCATGGCAGTAAGATGTCATTGTAGAACCCCTGTAACTATTATTTTTCGGGATCCTGTAACGCTTTATGCAAAAATATGTCGAAGTCAAAGTCAAAATCAAAATGTTTTTATGAATGAATACACTTATGAACGTCAAAGTTATTTAAATAGTCTCGACTGCCTTGTTCGGATAAAGAGCCTCTACTCAGAAGAACAGGCAAATATAATGTCATGTGATAATCGGTTGAGTCGAAAAAAAAACAAACAAACAATCTCACTTTCGCTTTTATAACATTAGTTATGAAGAGGATAATTATATTTTTATTTTGCGTGGAATATACTTATTTATATTGGGACTATAAAATATAAGATAAAACACTCCGAGAATTGAGACGAATCTAACAATACCGTTTAGATCAAAATCAGTCAAGCCGTTTAGGTGGTAAAAAGTTATAATTATGGTGTTTATTTAGAGACAGACAAACATACATGGTAATATCGACTGCCTTGGTGGCTTAGTTGGTAGTAAGCCTGCCTGCTGATCTTGGGGGCGTGGGTTCGATTACCACCTAGGGCAAATATTTATATGATGAACATTTGTGTTTGTTCTATGTCTGGGTGTTAATTTTTGTCTATTTAAATTTGTATATCAGTCTCTGGCAGCCATTTTTTTTTTTTTTTTTTTTTTTTTACCTTGGGAAAATCCTTTTTGGATACCACCAACAGCCCGGGTGCGGGCACAGAGTGGTTATGTGGGAATCCCGCCACTGACGGCCTACCCACTAAAAACCCAAGGGTGTTCCACCTCGGCGCATAATGTCGGGGCTAAGGGGACTATCATACTCTTCCGCGGCCCCGACAGCGCTAGCCCTTTCGGGCACCTCCTCGAGCTTACGCTCTCTTCCCCTCGATGACGATGTATCGAACACCAGACACATCGTCATCATCCACCTCCTCGGGGACCAATTTGCCCGTGGGCGCCAGACAGCACCCGTGTCTAGGCGCCCATGGTCCCCATGCGACGGGTCAGATGAGTGGCCCCGCCGCCTGCCACTTCGGCCGCAGAGGATAGGCAACGATACACCGACACGCCTCTTCCTCTGCGGCCCCACCGCGTAGGCCATCAAACGGTAGCGACCCCGTTTGGGCCGCGGAAGGTAGGGAAAGTGGCAACGACACACCAACAGTCCTCTCCCGCCGCGGCCCCCAGCCTTCGGTTGCAGTGTTGCACATGCGACACTGCATCCCGCCTCAGTTGTGGGTCTGCCCATACAGACCCACACCCTACTTAGGCCGCTTCCATGTGGGCTTTGGAGCTAAAAGCCCCAAGAAGCGGCCCCACCTCGGATTCCTCTTGGCTTCACCGTGGTTGCCGAAGCCACGGCTACTGAGCCCCCCCGCCACGACAAGGCGGGAACCCGCGGGGGAGAGTCTCTGGCAGCCATAGCACAAGCTTTGCTTAGTTTGGGGTCAGACAACCATGTGTGCTAGTGTCCCGAATATTTATTTGTTTATTAACTTAATATTTATTATACACCTGAAAAACATTTTCCACTTTTGTACAGTTGGTTTGAAAAGTATTTTAAATTAAGTTTTAGTTTTTATAAAAGGGTTTTTCAAAACAAAGTTATATAAATGTAAATTAGTTCGTGAGTAATAAGAATAACTTAAAGTGCAATTAAATGCAGATTCCAACTTATTCCAAATTAGGTAATAAAATGGAATTTATATAAATATTAATTAACAACTTATGATGTGAGTTATGTGTTTATAATCTTTCAATAATGTATCAATATGGTTTATACATTGTAGAGTTTCATAAATCTTGTATAATATTATTTAATTGCAAGCAAGTAATTAATTTACAAAATTTATTATCCGTGGGAATTGAATTATTACTAACTAGGTGTTATTAATTAGTTCAATCATATAGCTTAGTTATAATTTCATTAAAACCGTTATTCAAATTGTAATAAAAAGCATTTAATTATATGACTGACTGACTGCCTCGGTGGCTCAGTTGGTAGTGAACCTGCCTTCTGAGCTTGGGGGCGTGGGTTCGATTCCCACCTAGGACAAACATTTACGTGATAAACATTTGTGTTTGTTCTATGTCTGAGTGTTAATATGCATTTATGTATGTATTTAAAAATATCCTAGTATGTATATCAGTCTCTGGCAGCCATAGTACAAGCATTGCTTAGTTTGGGGTCAGGCGACCGTGTGTGGAAGTGTTTCGAAATCCCGAATCCCGAATATGTAAATAAATGTATTTTATACAAACTTATAATGCCATAGCAGATGTTAATCTGGCAAGTTTATTCTTAAATGTATTTAAAGCAACTCAAATAATGCCCCTCAGTTTCTTGCCTGTTCTTCTGAGTAGAGGCTCTTTATCCGAACAAGGCGGTCGAGTCTATTTAAAAAAACTTTGACGTTAATAAGTGTATTTTTGATACCTAAATAGAATAAATATATTTTGACTTTAGCTTTGACATGTGAATGACCTATGTACTAAATTATTTAATTTAATTACCTGATTTTAGTATAGTATAGCGTTAGCGAGCGAAGTGTCTATGCTTCAGCTTTGACAAAAATGCTTTCCTATGTTCGAAATCTGTCTGGATCCCTGTCTTTAATCTGTTAAGAACAGATTCTCCGACCTGTAAATGCTGAAGCATAGACGCTTCGCTCGATAACGCTATACTATACTAAAATCAGGTAATTAAATTAAATAAATTAGTACATAGGAAATTCACATGTCAAAGTCAAATATTTTTATTGAATTTAGTTATCAAAGAAACACTTATGAACGTCAAAGTTTTTTTGACGAAGAATCTGAAGAAGAAGGAGAATCTGTTAAGAACAGATTCTTCTAAAATTTAAAAAAAACTCAAAAACTGCCTCTATAAAGATAATTATAAAGGAAACTGACGTGGTTTTCACACATTATGATTTAAGAAACGGGAATTAATACTAAGATTTAGTCGATTGTTCGGATTGACACTATGGTCGGAATAATTGACTAAATCGTACGTAAATAATTTCCGTTTCTATCATAATAATTTTAAGTGCTTTTTTTGTCGAGGCAGTTATTGGATTTTTTTCAAAATGTTGAAGAAATGGTATTTTTATTAGGAAAAAAATAATCATATCTTCACAATTGAATCTTTTGAAATGACGTTTCAGTCTGCTGGGACATCTCGACATTTGTTTGTATTATAACTTGAGTATCGTTGACTCGATCATGGTATAATAAAATACTACGCCAGATAAAGCATTCCGGTCACGTGGGCAACACGTAGTGACGTCAATCGATGTTTAAGCAGGACCGCAATAAGTAATTTACAAACAGTTCGAAAGAGACGGATGACGATGACGAGTGACGTCATACGTGTTTGGTCCCGAAATGCTAGACCTTGTTGTTTTGGAACATGGATCCGATCTCTAAGAAGTTTTGCGCACATGTATAGTTTATATTGATCGACATTTTAAGTTTGTATATGACTTAAATCGGACGAGAAGTTATAGACAAGGTGTCTGTCAAGGCGAACAGTTAGTATCATCAAAAACAAGTAACATTATTAAAAGAAAAACAAAAACCCGGCTGCAAAATGTTGTACCCTATTTTTTTTTTTTTTTTTTTTTTTCACCTTGGGAAAATCCTTTATGGATACCACCAACAGCCCCGGGTGCGGGCACAGAGTGGTTATGTGGGAATCCCGCCACTGACGGCCTACCCACTAAAAACCCAAGGGTGTTCCACCTCGACGCAAAATGTCGGGGCAACGGGTACGCTTCCGGACTCCTCCGCAGCCCAGACAGCGCCAGCCCCTTCGGGCACCACCTCGAGCTTGCGCTCTCTCCCTCTCGATAACGATGTGTCGAACACCAGACACATCGTCATCATCCACCACCTCGGGGACCAATTTGCCCGTGGGCACCAACCAGCACCCGTGCCTAGGCGCCCATGGTCCCCATGCGACGGGTCAGATGAGTGGCCCCGCCGCCTGCCACTTCGGCCGCAGAGGATAGGGAGAGCGGCGACGATACACCGACACGCCTCTTCCTCTGCGGCCCCACCGCGTCCGCCATCGAACGGTAGCGACCCCGTTTGGGCCGCGGAAGGTAGGGAAAGTGGCAACGACACACCAACAGTCCTCTCCCGCCGCGGCCCCCAGCCTTCGGTTGCAGTGTCGCACACGCGACACTGCACCCCGCCTCAGTTGTGGGTCTGCCCATACAGACCCACACCCTACTTAGGCCGCTTCCATGTGGGCTTTGGAGCTAAAAGCCCTAAGAAGCGGCCCCACCTCGGATTCCTCTTGGCTTCACCGTGGTTGACGAAGCCACGGCTACTGAGCCCCCCCGCCACGACAAGGCGGGAACCCGCGGGGGAGAAAATGTTGTACCCTATGTAACTTCCACTATCAAGACGATTCAAATGACACCTCACATGTCGAAGTACATCAAGCTTGTCGGGTAATAAGATTATAATTCAATTTAATTATTTCTTGCTTCTCTATAGCACAGGCCCGTCCACTTCATTCTTATTTCTGAGTAATAGTTGAATAGACATCCGTACCACTCGCATGTGATTATTATATTATTTTTATAAGTACTCTTATGTATTATGTACTACCATACGAGATGATACTTCTAGTGTATAGGATGTTATGTGTGAGGTTCCGTTGAATTTTATTTTTTAATCATGGAAAAGAAAATAAATTTTCTATAGAAACCTTTAACGTAATTTTGACAGTAACGGCATTTAATTTCGTGTTTCTGTAAATAGACAATTTAATTTTTTGACCCGACTGCGCAAGAAGGTGGGTAATGTTTTTCTAGTGTATGTGTTTGTATGTATGAGGTTTCTTTGGCACCCCCTACCGCCTAAAAGGCTTGGTGTATTTCGACATGTGAGGTGTCATTTGAATCGTCTTGATAGTGGAAGTGACATAGGGTGCAACATTTTGCAGCCGAGGTTTTTTTTTTTAATAATGTTCGTTTTATTACCTACCAATAAAACTAAGGTTATTTAAAAAAACTATGTACTTACTTTGGCTGGGTTTTTATGTTTGAAGATTCCAAATCAGTTAAATTAAATAAAAATAATATTAATTAAAAGTTTATAAACCTGACTTGCTTACAGATTTTTGATAAGCGAGTTTTAGACGAATTATGCCAGCATTCTTAGCCTTTTCTAATCCATATAAATGCATCCAGTTGAAAAAAATGGGTTCATAATTGTCATGTTTTTGCCGAAGGTTCTTACGTGTCATGTTTTTGTCCACGGAACCCTAATTCCTCAAAACTCATCTCCGCCTGCAATTCGGAAGTGTTTACAAAAGGCCGATGATACCATTGTACGGATAATAATATATAATTGTACATTAATAACAAATAATAGAGAATAATAATTATTATAATAGGATACGTGAGGCCGTATTTAAATACTATTATTTTGTGTGTTTAATAATTTGTGCGCTACTGTATTTGGAAGTTCAAGGTGGGACAATTAGAGATGTGTTTGTTCGTGGTTTGTGAAGCAGGTGCTATATTGTTAGAGGGATTTAAGGCCCGGTATTACACGAAATCACCGAAAATAAGTATTATTTTTGCGCCTAGTTTGATATGAAGAATTATGATGATCAAGTGCAATTGCAAATGCAATTACAGCTGGTAGAAAAGCAACCAACTAAAGTTTAACCGAAGAACAATTTTGATTTTTTTTGGGGACGACCCACTCCTTTCAATCCGGAGATCTTGAGTTCGATCCTGACCATGCACCATTTAATTTTTCTGTTTTAAAAGTTTATGTGTATTTGAATTGGACACGTTGCTCTTACGATGAACGAAAACATCGTGACGAAACCGACATGTCCTAGTACAATGATATCCTAGAATGTCCATCGAGAAACACTCTGTATAGGTCGGTGTCTCTGCAGTGGGACGTACATCGTACAGCGCGCGCCAGCTAACTAAATGACGTATTTAAAAATATTATATAATTCGTAATTATCAGTTTAACAATAACTCTCTTAGCAATCAATGTTGAGAGTAATTATACAGTGATTTATCTCTTTTGATCGAGTTCAATAATGTAAAAGAAATAAAACATGTAAAATTATTCTGACGCTATAGTACGTTTATTGCTAATGAGTGGGCATGAATCTGCGTTAGTTTTACTTTTAAATAAAATCTTTTTAATTTTAACTTTAGTTGCAATCCAAAAATTATAGACCCGCACTAAGAAAAACCCGTATTGTAGGCGTCCATTTTGAAGTTTACATTCATGTATGACGGACTAACACGGACTAAGACGGAGGAATAGTATAAAAAAATTAACTGAAATAGTGAGAAAAATAATTAAATAGTAAATAGCAATCAATTTTAAACATTTGAAACTTATTGTTATTTTAAAACCAACACTTACGAGTAATTAATATTTTCAATGAGTACGTAATGTAGTTTAAGTTAGTTGGCGCGCGTTATAAAAGACTATGAAACGTTATAGAAGACTAGCTGCGCCCCGCGGTTTCACTCGCGGTTAAAAAGTATCCTATGTGCTATTCTAGACTATAATCTATCTCTGTGCCAAATTTTGTCCAGATCTATTCAGCCGTTCTGGCGTGAAAGAGTAACAAACATCCATCCATCCATTCTTACAAACTTTCGCGTTTATAATATTAGTAGGAAGTAGGATTATGATGAAATGGCAGTAGGTATTGAGGATCTAGTAGTCTAGTGCTCGGCATCCAGGTCAGGCCACGATAATCACGGAGAGTACGATTGTACCTCATTTAAAACTCATTTACGCGACCACAGTCGCCGGAGAGTGCTAGCCTACTCTTGAGCAATTGTGATTACGAAGTTTACAGATAGATCAGTCTGCGGAGATGTTTCAACTTTTTTCTTAGGCTCTCTTGCAGAAGATAGGGTGTTGGCTAGTGGCTCTGTGAACTGGAGACCTCGCGACCGACGTTTGTTTTCCTATACAGGTCGCATTCCTGAATCGATTCCCATGAAACTTTGTTAGCAGGTTCGATAAGAAATGCGATTGTGCTTGGGGGCTGAGCTACCCACGTCCGTAGGAGTATACTCCATTTTGATTCCCAACACGTGGTCCTCGGGTAGTGCTAACCGGGTAGCAAACCCTGGTGGGAGGCTTCGGCCGTGGCTAGTTACCACCCACCGGACCAAGCCATGCCGTAAAATGACCTAGTCGTGTTTCGGGATGTAGTCCGGTGTAACCGTTCCGAAGACGGGTCTGAGCAGTAGCGCACTTGTAGCGCCTCACTCAACTACCGTCTTTGTACTTCTTCACTCTACAAAACTTCAAGGCTAGAGTGAATAAGTACCATAGGTCGTCGTGCTCCATCTTAGACCACAACGTCGCTTAACATCAAGCGAGTTGGTGGTCAAACGCCGACTTATTGTCCATAAAAAAAAAAGATTAAGATAAACATAGTAATTAATAGCCTCATATTGCACGCCCGCGATGGGCAAACTGTTGAAACTGAACCTTAAATTAAGAACACTTTTTGTACACAGTTCATGCAATAAAAATATTCTATGCTATTCTATTATAATTATAACCTGTAGAGGAAGACAGAGACCTGGACAGAGATCTAGACATAATCATCTGAAAGCATTTTGTCGAAGTTGAAGTAGAGACGCTTCGCTTACTGACGCTCTTTCAGTTAATTAACATTCATTCATCATATAACCTTTCAATTAAAAAAAAAACCCTTTTCCCGTCTTTTGAACTAGATTTTGAAAATAATTTTTGGATTTTTGTAATTTTTTAAAAATTGCTCGACCGATTTTGGTACATATATGGGACCACCTCCGAAATATGAACTAAGTCTCTACAAGCCAAAAAAAAACAACAAACAGGCGAATTGAGAACCTCCTCCTTTTTGTTGGAAGTCGATTAAAAATCACGTATCCGGAGTCAATGAAAATCGTATTTAGTGTGCTACCCTTAAAAATCGTATTTCCCTAAAGTTAACAAAATGTTTTAACAAAAAAAAAAACCTGGGAAAATTAGAAGCCATTTCCATACTTTCTTGCAGAATTGAAATAAGGTAAACTTGAAATAAATATATATCTGAATATTCAATCTCTAATTATAGCACACGCTGCTATCTAGCATACCTATCTCAACACTACTTTCCATCCAAATCAGCTCAGCCATTACATAATTAAATAAACAAACAAACGGTCAAACTTTCGCACATTTTGGTAATTAAATTAATGCTAAATATGAAGTAGCCATGTTTTATGATGGCAGCAAAAAACGATATAACCAGCTATATACACTCAAATACGACTTTACAGCTGTTATAAAAACAGACTGTTTAAAAGTGAAAGCCTCATCAAAATGAGACCAGCATTCACGCACGATAAACTTGCAAAAGTAAACGTGACGTAACGTTTTTTGTAACAAGTATTGTCAGTTGATTAATTAGATAAGTATAATATTTAACCAGAAGTTTGGGACTGCTTCAGAGTTTAAAGTTTTGACATTCAAAAAAATTAAAATTTAAAAAGCAAATCTCGAAAAACCGAGTTCCCGTCACCCATGGAAACAATTTTTAGACTTTTTTTGATATTTAAAAACTTCTAGAACGATTTCGAGAAAATGTATATGGGACCACCTCTAAAGTATAATATACAAAACGAAACTCTACATCTCTATACTACTCTAAATCTACGAACGAAAAATAACGAAACATACAGAGAGAAACAGAGAGATAACTTCTTATTGGAAGTCATTTAAAAATAGTATCCAAAAATGATGAAAAGAATTCCTCATGATTTACTGTAACTAATTATCAAATTTCATCAAGATTTCGTTCAGCCGTGAAAGCCTACAAACAGGCAAATCAAAAAAAAAAAAGAATAATTGAAATTCATTCGTAATTGACGGCGTAATCGCGTAACAAGGATATAAAAAAAATCAGACAGACTAATTGAGAACTTTCTCCTTTTTTGTACTCAGTTAAAAAATTGAACATTTCACACTCATAGCTCCTTACTAGGATTCCTTGTTCATGGAAAGAATACAAAGACAGAGAACTAGACACCCAGAGCCTAGACAGACCTAATTTAATCAACACCATTTTTCATCAACATAGCTAAAAACACTCCCGACTAATTCACCTTTCAAACAAAAAAACAAACCAAAATTGGTTCATGATTGGTTCATCATGGTTCTACGATGCCACAGACAGACACACAGACACGTCAAACTTATAACACCACGTCGTTTTTGCGTCGGGGGTTAAAAATAAACAAACAACACAAATGTGTCATGACAACAAGTCACAAATGTGATTGTGATGTCAATCTTCTTTGTTACCTGATTGAGGCTCACAATCGTCATCAATCGGACTAATGCTACCGGTGACACGTTTGTGATACTTTTGTCATTACTCATTCAGGTCATTATTAACTCATTACGCCTAGCTAGTACGGCTTAACCGATTTTCCATTGCAATGTCTCGCTAGATTCGTTGCTAGAGTTCCGTACCCAAAGTGTAAAATTGGACCCCTATTATTAAGACTCCACTGTCCGTCCGTGACAAACTAATATGACCACGAGGAAACGCCGATGTCCGTCTGTCTGTCACCAGGCTGTATGTCATGAACGCGCGATAGCGTCGGAGGCTCAAAATAAACAAACAACACAAATGTATCATGACAACAAATCACAAATGTGATTGTGATGTCAATCTTCTTTGTTACCTGATTGATGCTCACAATCGCAATCAATCGGACTAATGCTACCGGTGACACGTTTGTGAAACGTTAGTCATTACTCATTTAGATCATTATCAACTCTATACAGCCTAGGTAGTACGATTTTCTTTAGCACACACCACCGTCCATGCTTAATCATGTTTTTATTCCATCCATAGGTTGTCTGGAAAAGATCGCTCTTAAGATATAAGACCGCTCATTGCGCCTTTATTTTTGAGTGTTTAGTTTAGATTTATTTGTATTTGGTGTCAAAAAAGAGTTTTTTGTATTTGTATTGTATTGTATTGATTTAACCTAGCGATGTCTTGCTAGATTCGTTGCTAGGGTTCCGTACCCAAAGGGCAAAACGGGGCCCTATTACGAAGACTCCACTGTCCGTCCGTGACAAACTAATAATGACCACGAGGAAACGCCGGTGTCTGTCTGTCTGTCCGTATATCACCAGGCTGTATCTCATGAACGCGTGATAGTTAGACAGTTGAAATTTTCACAGATGATGTATTTTTGTTGCCGCTTTAACAACATCTGCTAAAAAAAACAGAATGAAATAAATGTATACAACAAACCTCCAATACAAACAACGTGGTTTGTTGCCGTTTTTATAGTTAGTGTACGGTTAGTTAGGAACTTTTAACGTTAGGAACTCTTAGTGCGCAAGTCCGATTCGCACTTGGCCGGTTTTTACATCCGGAGTGTCATAGACTACATTTTGCAGTCGGATTTTGTATGTTTCTTTTAATAATACTTAATATCTTAAGATTGCTTAGATAACATTTTAAAGCGGGTCCAAAGTAAATTAACGAACAACAAAATAGGTAATAATTACCAAAATTATTAATTTTATTTAACTAATAATTTTTACAAACTAAAGTCGCGATCAAAAGAATTCGATATCAATGGTAATAAGCGCATGTAGTTATATGTACTTATTACAAATATTTTAATTACTTGCGTAATTAGGAATGTGGAGAATGCCAATAATGTCTTTCAAAGGTTAACGTAGCATTCCGCTACCGACCGCAGACGGCAGCAGCAGATTACGTGTCGTCGCGACACGATTGCGGTTTGCATGTATTTGTATGAGATACGTTCTGCAACGAGCGATATGAAGCCAGCTGCAAAACAGAAATCGCTAAACTCGCATCAAAACGTCGCTAGACGTATGAAAAATATAGCTAGATGTCGCTAAATATATACAAGACAATACAAGTTGATGGACATAAACCTTTTTAAAGGTTTTTGAGATCTTAGTTGAGTTTTGATGTTAAAGAGAGACGGAACAATGTTTGGTATTTCATGGTCATCAAAAGTGGAATTAAGACCAAGTAACTATTTACTTAAATGAAAAAGTCGCTAGATGTTGCTAGATTTTTGTTTTGGGGTACAAAATGAAAAAAAGTCGCTGAAGACTTTAAAAATCCGCTAGATTCGCTAAAAAGTCGTCGCTGTAACTGCATCTGTCTTCTGCTGCTGCCGCCTGCGGTCGGGCGCGGAATGGTACCTTCATGTACATAAATAAATGTAGTAAATGTATACAAGTAAATGTAGTAAATGTACTCATTTATTGATATTGACACGGATGTTCAATATACTTTGTTAAGGCAGGCATGAGATGTTGATGACGATGTGTCTTGTATCTCGACACTTAGTCATCAAGAGAGCTCAGGTTCAGGAGTGTTGGAGCCCGAAGGAGCTAGCGCTGTCGGGACGGCGGTAGTGTTTGAGCAAGCATCCCTCTAGGCCCGACATTTAGCGTCGAGATGGAACACCAGAGTTTTAGTGGGTAGGCCGCCAGTGGCGGGATTCCTACAGAACTACCCTGTCCGCCCTGTGCGGTCGGTTGGTGATTTCCATAAAAGATTTTTCCTAGGTAAAAGAAGGTATGTTTTGTACCTCTTGCTTTAGGGGGGGGGGGAGAGAAATCTTTGCAACATACCCGGGTATACCATGGGGTGCAACCGGGTTATGTAGGAGTATATACCTACTAAAATCTTCTCGGCGGCCTGCCTTGGCGCCTAATGGAGAGTTTCGGGATCTTCTGATGAGGAACACATACACATGTGCCCTAGTCGTAGTTCGACTGCTTTATAAGCAGGAGAGGGTTTGATTCCCGGCCGGGCAGACGTTTGAATGATGAATTTAAATATCTGTTCTGAGTCTGGGTGTTAGTTGTCTCTCTCTGTGTGTTCCATTGGATCCCGGCACAGGGGAACCTATGACAAACTAGGAGTGTGAAGCGTTTTTGTTATTTTATGTAGGAGGTGATTTCAGTCACGGAGAGATATGCTAGTCATTTCTAATCGATTGACAAATTTGACATTTGCCGTCGACAATAGAGTTCAGTCGATTCTTACCTCGTTATATTCTAGGAGAGGGGATTAAACGTCTCACGTAATTGATAGAAATGTATTTTAGTTTTTTAAGATTTTCATGTAGTTTTTGGTGCGCAATAAAGTAATATTGTATTGTATGGTTTCCATGTTTCGTCAACAAATTTAATATCATCGACTTCATAATTTTCATTTTTCAATTTAGGAGATTGAATCTGCGCTAAAAACTCCACATTAGACATGTTTCGTCAAAAAACTAATTTCGCTTATTCTAATTGTTTTTGTATAGACTGCTCCCAATCGTGCGGAGGTTACGTACGTCGTGTACTTAAACAAGTAATATCAATGTAGGCCAAAGGTAATGGTTGCCAAACTTAATAATTGTACAAAGAAGCTCTGTGATCTACATCTTGACCATCACTTTCGTGAGAGAGGTGTATTTTATACGTACTTAGTTATAGATTGCGTGTCTCAAACTACAACCGACGTAGGCGAGATGGAATGATATCAGTATTCTGTATTGTTCATGGTATAATAATATTCTCCGCCAGGTAAAGCATTCAGAAACAAGTAGTGACGTCAATCGATGCTTAAGCAAGACCGAAATAAGTCATTTACAACAAGTTCGAAAGAGACGGTTGACGATGACGTCATTATGTGTTTGCCAATTACTAGACCTTGTTTTTTTGGATCATGGTATTGTCTGATATATCGCTCTCAGTATATCTACCTACCAACTTACTTACTTTAATTTTGACAAATGCTACAAATTTTGTTTTGAAAGCGATTATAGCCTAGTTGAAGAAGGCCCGCCTCTGAAGTCAGAGGGAGCGGGTTCGATCCCAGCCGACGGCACGCACTAATGCATTTCTGATTTCTGACTGGAACCCGGTGTATGGCGACAGGATCGCCTCCTATCACATTTGGGACTGAATATCGTCCGGGGAAGTGTGGGTGTTGTACACCTTTGCCAGTCCCTTCGGGGGAAAGGCGTGATGATATAGTAGATAGAAGCTGCCTTTTGAAGATGCTGATGATGAATTTTTTGAAGATGCTGAGTTACTGCTGAGTAAGAAAAATATTTTTAACCAACTGCGCCCCGCGGCAAGTGTGTACGGCAATGTGTATTTTATGTCAATGTTTATTACTATGTTAGCAAAAACATCATTAGTACATTTTAACATAGGTTGGACTATAGTAGCTACTAGGTAAAGTACTACACTAAAATTGACAACAGTATGAAAAATCGTTCACTCCAACTTCTACTTATAATCAAGTAAAAGTTGCAAGTAAAACCGCAGGCACAGCTAGTCCACGTTTATCTCCGCTCGGTTCAAATCTGCGTCGCATCAAAAAGGAAAAAGCCCCGCCATTCTGATTACGAGCAGTTCAAGGCGCTGCTGAGGTGTAATTAGAGTGATCGTTATCTATGTCGGAGTCATGTAGGGAACTGGGCGTTTCATAAAATGCCCAAACTCGTCTACGGTGGCATGCGCTGGGAGATATCAATAAAAAGAACAACAACAACAACAACAACTCTTTATTAAAAACATAAAATAATTACAATAGTACTTAAATAAGGCTTAACTAAGTTTTTAATGGGCGGCGTTATCGCTCAAAGCGATCTCTTCCAGCTGACAACTAAAGAACAACTGTTTATTGTTCATACTGGAGGTAACAAACCAAAGATAATGACGGTAAAGTGCCTAGACTCTACTAGTAATTTTAAGAAATGAAAAAAATGTGTCTTTGTCGTCCGTAGGAGGCAAATTAGATACCTACACTGTTTATTGTTCATACTAGTAATAACAAATCAAAGATAATAACGCTGAAATAATAGTAGTAAGTAATTAGGGACTGAATGGCTTCAGTTTTAGATTTTATAGTTCTATTATATTATTATGTAAGACAATCTTGTTATTTTTAACACTATTTTTTTTATTTTTTATTAATAAATATTTTAAAACCCATACAATTTATAGTATAAATGATTAAATTAATAAATAAAGTACTTATATAAACAATGATTATAGTTAGGAGATTTATTTGTACACAACTTAAAATAATAACAGAAAATTAAAGAAAACTTAAACTATTAACTAAAAACTAGAAATTAAAATAACTAAATAAATCACAAAAATTTAAACTAAAAGACCATTAGTGGAAGGAAAGGTCCCCAGAATGCTGGCGGCATTGCCACGTTGAATGGCAATGCTCAGCTTCTGTGCAAAGTAAAAGCCAGCATTCTGGACACCCGACGCTTCCACCAATCGCCTGGCCAGGTCACGAAAAAGCCCCAAAGCGGCCGGCCCCCACGGACCCATCGTCTCTACCCCAAACGGAGCAAACATGTACACCCGGTCAAGATGTGCATACTTGCGCCGCTTGAGGTTTTCGGCTTGAGCGGCGGCAGCGCCGGCCTGAACCGATGTTCCTAGAAGGTGAGACGGCGCCATTGTGTCTACGCATGTTGCATCCCACACCAATGGCTGACCCACCTTCCAAGGTATAAGAGTCATCCCGTCGGGTCTTTTGCCGTCGTCACGCATCAGTCCATTGGGTTCTAAGACTGACGGGACGCCGGCACTGACGAAAGCCCGGCGGATGACGTCATTCAGCCTGGGTATAGTTAGGTATAGTTATAGTTAGGATAATTAGTTATATATAGTATACGTTATAGTTAGGTATGTGTTTCAAAAAGGCTCTACCTCAATATATGCTGTTTAATCAACAGCGCTGATCTTCCGGTGGAACCTTCAGATTAATTTATCAATATTTTTACTAAGAAAATTTATTTACAAAATACTAACTATTGTTATCTGTCAATTCGGAAAATAAAGTGCATCCAAGCACAAAGGACAGACAGAACAAAAGACAAACACAAACAGACACATACATAGTTAAATTTCGGGAGCACTTAATATGTTTTTTAAAAACTAAAATAAAACTAGTAGAGTAGTGTTGCCGATTCTGAGGCAAGGAATATAATGATCATAACTTAAAACTAGAGCCCAAAGACTTACAACTAGGCCGGTGGTCCGGCTGCGAGAATGCCGACTCGGCGCTGATAAGGCTCGCACCGGTGCGGCCGCGTCTAGACGCTGAGTAAGGCATTCCCGACTCTTAGTCTAAACAAGTCTTAGGGGCAAGGGGATGCATAACTCCTCCATCCCTAAGAGAGAAATTATCGGAATGTTCGATTGGAGAACTTTTCCGGTAATTTCGTAAAACATGAATTATGTTTTTGCGAAAAACATATATAAGGCTTACACATACGCTTAATACTAGAAGGCCGGAAATGGCGTAAACTAAAACACTATTAGAGTCCTTTTCTCTTTTGGGTTCAAGCACTTCACTGTTTTTAACACAAATGACAAATACTTAAGGTCGTCGAGGTTTGTATCGCGTATGTTAAGTGTAGGTGCACTTGATAGATTTGTATTCGTCTGGAATGCTGGAAGGCTGATAACGGGCAACGGAGTCACAGCGTCTGTCTCTGTGTAGATCTGGTGGTGCTGCAGCTTCATCCCGTTGATCTCGATGTCACATGGCTCGTCAAGGGTAATGACGTATGTTCCGCGCACCGGATATTTGTAAGTGTCTTCGGTGCATATTTTGATAAGTATTGTCTCTTTTCTGGTAAAGAGTATCCAACTGTTATAGTTGATCTTCTGGAGTTTTACATCTTCCACGTGGACAGGTTGCTGCTTACAGCAGCTGAGGTCGCCGTCGTATCGGAGGAGTTGCTCCTCGCAGGTAGGCCCATTGTTTAAGGCCCTGTTGTCACTGTTGCATAAAAATTGATCTCCAGCGGCGAGTGGTCGACACGGTGTTGAAATCGGCTGGTATTTCAACCCTTTCGCCAATAGGTAGGGGTAGGTTGGAACTATCGCTAGGGTTTGGTTGTTTTTGGAAATGGGAACAGTGTACATTTTATAATAGTTATATGTATAATTATCAGTTATCGGTACCTCCATTATAAATGTGACCTGGTTTTTCTTTACAAATGATTTTACTGAAATAGTTTCTTCTATCTTAACTAAATTCAATTCGTTAGGATTATAAACTAGGTTTCCTGTTCTAGCTATTCATTGTAGGTGATACAATAATTCAGTAGAGTTTACAATTGACGGATGTAATATCGAGTTCCTACTTAACGCTATAGCGGTCTCAATTTCACTTAACTTAATAAATATCGTGCGGAAGTTGTGCATGAATAAATTATACATATTTAATATATATGAGGATATAATTAATTTATTACCCTTAACAACAGTGTCTTTAAGAGCATTTTCTAGATTTCTCATTTTTCCCTAATTTTAAATATTTGTATAAGAATTTTGTGCGCTTTTCGTGGTCTTTAACTAACTGTTGCGTGTATACTTTCTGAAACTCTACGTTGAAGGGGTTGTCGGAGTCTGTGTGTCCAAAGACTACTTCAAATGGTGTTAGCCCTGTGGCTGTATGTATAGTATGGTTGTATGCCATAATCGAGTATGTCATAATTGATGCGGCGTCTGTGCATTTCTGTTCGTACTTAGCTAATCGATATATTTCAATAAGGGTCGAATGGAACCGCTCGATGAGTCCCATTGAGTTAGGGTTGTTAACTGTACCTATGTGACGTTCTATTTTATGTAGGCTAAGGAAATCCTTCATTAACTCGTTGTTAAACTCCATTCCCGGATCTGAACTAATTTTCTTGGGGATTCCGTAGAAGGAAAAGTATTTCATGAGAGCTCTCACAACTTCAGGGGTAGATTTGTTAGGAATTTCCATGGCTTGTCCTAGCTTGCTGAAAGCGTCTATGAGGGTGAGATAATATTTGCCTTCTATGGTGAATAAGTCCATAAAAAGTTCCTGAAAAGGGGCATCCTGTGTCTGGGTGAGTTGTAGGAAGGGTTTAATCGGTTTTCTATCGTATTTCATTTTTCTGCATGCGTCACAGGAGTTAATAATGGCTGAGGTAGTTTCTTCCATTTTGTTCCAGAAGTAACTTCTTTTTAGTCTTACCAGTGTCTCTTTGATTCCTCTGTGGCACGTCTTTCCTTGGTGATATTTTAGAACTATTTCTTTCTGCTCATTCTCATCTTCCACGTATACTACTCTTTCTGTACACTCGTAGAGTTTTATCGTGTCTTTCTTGAATAAGGAAATTACTATATTACTAAATTGTCGGCGATGTTGATTTTCTTCAAAATAAATAAAATACTTTATTTTGGGTCTTATGTACTCCTTGAGAAATTCTTTGACTAATTCTGGATTGTTTGTGGGAAGAAAAACTTCTAAAATTTTATGTTTGTTGTGGGAAATATCCTTAACTTGAGTTTCATTCTTAAACCATGAAAATACGAGAATTTGATTCGGCTTGGTGTCGATAGCTTCATGTAATATGGGTATTCCAGTTGATTCTAAGTCGTCTGCTGAATGGATAGTCTGCGTTTTGCTGCTTCCAGATGCAGAAGGAATGATTGGTCTTTCAATTGAGAGTTCAGGAAGTTCTGCTGTGTCTGTGTCTGAATCCGATATTGTGATAGAGCTAGCGGACGTTGTGGAAGAGTTACTTCTTTGGAGTTCTCTAATTTTCTTTTTCTGTTTCTTCTTGTTTTGGTCTACGTTTACTGCCATTGAGTTTCCTTCTTCTTCTTCTAAGACGTTGAGCTTAATTCTGCTTAAGGCATCTGCATTTGTATTCTGTTTGCCGTTTTTGTAGATAATTTCAAAGTCGAAGTCCTGAAGGCGTAGTCTCCAGCGTGTGAGCTTACTGTTTGGGTCCTTAACACGTTGCACGCCATAGGACCCACCGGTGAGCCTAGCGTACCTTTCCGTTCGGGCCAAGCCAAAATCAGGTAATCCGTAATTTTTATCAACTTGAGATTTTTATCACAAAGTATATAAAATGCGATAATTCGTATGGAAAATAAAAATGAGCGACTTTTACCGCCTAGTTTTAGAGATATAGCTTAAGGCTCACGGGTGAGTCCCGTGGCCTTCTACGAACGATTTTTAAATTTCCGTTCCCGGAGGCCGCGGGGTCACCGCGCGGCTCACCCCGTGCACTCGTTCCCCGGACGCAGCGATCGAGTCTAGCCCGCGAGCCAGGAACAAATTTAGTCAATCATTTCCTCCCGGACGAAAACTCGTACAACGATTAAGATTTATCATGAAGCCTAGTGGGAACTCACTTTGACCAGCTCACGGTTCGGCTGTTAACTTCTTCACCATCATCTACATTAGTCAGATGTACACTTCTTAAAAGCTAGTTTTGGAAACGATTGACTATAGAAAAGTTATGAACATCCTCCGACTCCATCATCAGACCATGAAGCTCATTGCTCATGGTCCATATTAAATTGGCACCGAAGATACACAAGTATACCAAATTCCAGTGCAATCGAACTTCAGGAAGTGGTTCTCATGTGACCTATACAAACATACTCGTACATACAAAAATAATAACACGGCAGGTCAAATGCAGGCTTGTTTATTTGTTTACGCACTTAGCCACTTGATTGGACCATCGAATGAAAGCTTGTAAAAAGCCTAGCAGTATGCCAAGGAAAAACTGGTTAGTTGATGCATTCAAATAGGCGATAGAAGCTCTTGCGTAGCTCCTGCTTTGCAATCATCAGGGCATCAGCTGACGATATTTATACAGCCAGCTGACTTTTTTTTCGGGTTTGAAAGCTTTATCCACAACACAATTTTCAATTGGAAGGAAATGACTGTTTTTTTTCTACGTGTTTGGGAGGCTTCTTCTTCTTCATGAAGGTCGTGCCCATCTTGAAATGCCTTCACCGCGGCGTTGACTAGCAGCTGCCAAACCACTCTGCTGTCGGTTTGTTTCAGGGTACTAATATTTAATAACGGAGAGCTGTAATCGTCTTTATTTGGTCGGACCATCGGGTCGGCGGTTGACCCCCTGGTCTCTTCTTGCCCTCTATCTTTCCTACAATAACCAGCTTGTCAAGATTATCTGGTTGCCTCCGGGCAATATGACCAAAGTAGCTCAGAACTCTTTGGTATCAGATTGTGGATAACCGTGACTTGACGTTGAGTTGGCTGAAAATAGATTTGTTCGTACGTTTTGTTCATGATATGCGCAACATTCTCCTCCAGCACCACATTTCAAAGGCTTCTTCTTTTCTCTTTGTTTCTTCTGTCCACTGCTCGTATTGACCTCATGGTCAAGCTCCTCGGAGCCGTAAAGAAATTGAGAACACGATACATCGCACAAGTCTCATTTTAGTGTTTTTAGAGACATTTCTGTTTTTCTTAATTCTATTCATCGTTGCTCTTTGCTCCTTTAGCCATCTGCGAACATCTTCGAATCTCTCTCTCACAGCCTCCCTGATCCCTGATGAGTGAGCACCATTTCCTGCAATGCATGCAACTCTACCTAACACATTCGAACGCCTTTGTGTATAATCTATATAATACTGCTAAACCCACCACCGGATTCGCTGCTGACGACCACAATAATTTATGATAAATCTATCATACTCATTTGTACGAGTTTTCGTCTGGGAGTAAATGATTGACCAAATTTGTTCCTGGCTCTGGAGCTATTTTGTTTACTTTGTTTTAACCGAATTCACCGGTAATTTTTAGGTTTCTTATAAAAATGATTAATTATTTTAACTAATGTGATATTTAAAAAAAGTGCCATTGTGATTATTAATCTTCATAAATAACTTTGAGAAGTTTGTAATTAAAAAAAATAATATTTTGTACTATACCGTTGCATGTAATTAGACCAAATCGTTGACCAACCCTAGTATCATAACAACAACCTTGATAAAAATGTGAGTTTCAACTGGATTTGAAAACCACGCTGTCCGATTGTGCTACAGGGCCACACGGCTCACTTCCATACGCGTTTTGTTTGGTAGCTGCTCTTTTCGGCTTGTGGGAAGCGTTTACATTGAACCTCGCACTCGGCTCACGGGTGACCCCCGTGGCCTGAATGGTTCAGTATGGTAAGGCTCACCGGTGAGCGCCATGGCCTGAACGGGAATACTCGATTTTTCCCTCGGCGTTCAACGTGTTAAGGGAGTTCAACCATGCTAGGGGTCGGTGATCAGTGTATATATAGAATTTTTTTCCATAGAGATATGGTCGGAAGTGTTTTGTTGCCCAGATAATGGCCAACAGTTCTTTTTCTATTGTACTGTATCTAGACTCAGTGTCGCTCAGGGTTCTACTTGCGTATGCTATTGGTTTATCGCTGCCAACTTGTCCTTGAGAGAGTACGGCTCCTAGGGCTACGTTGGAAGCATCAGTGGTTAGAATGAATGGCTTTTCAAAGTCGGGGTATTGTAAGAGCGGTGCGTGAGTAAGTAGCTCTTTACATTTATTAAAAGCGTCGATGTAATTTTGGTCAATTATAATTTTATAGGCTGGGTAATTTTTGCGAAATTCGGAATAAAGCGTCGATAATAACCTACTAGTCCGAGGAAACTTTCAATTTCCGTGGTAGTTTTTGGGATCGGGAAATTTAACACTGCTTCTATCTTGTCGTTATTAGGTTTTAGTCCGTCTCTTGTAATTGTGTGTCCAAGATATAGCACTTCTTTTCGTAAGAATTCTGATTTGTCTAACTGTATTTTCAGGTTGGTCTGTCTGAGTCGGTCAAAAACTAGACGTAGTTTTTGGATATGTTCTTCTAGACTGGATGAGAAGATGATGACGTCATCCAAGTACACCATGCAATGTAGCCCTTGCAGTCCACGAAGAACATGGTCCATAGTTCGCTGGAAAGTAGCGGGGGCTGTTTTCAAGCCAAATGGCATTCTTAGAAATTCGAAATGTCCGTTTTGAGTACTGAAAGCAGTCTTTTGTCTGTCTTCTTCTTCAACTTCTATCTGGTGATAGCCACTTGCTAAATCTATTGTTGTGAAGTAAGCACTTTTTCCTAGTTTGTCAAGTAAGTCGTTTATATTTGGTAGGGGGTATTTATCGTCTATCGTTATCTCGTTAAGGCGTCTGTAATCAACGACCATTCTGTATTTTCTTTCTCCTGACGCATCTAATTTCTTGGGTACTAAGTGGACTGGGGCATTCCAAGGGGAATGAGATTCCTGAATTACGTTATCTTGTAACATTTTTGTTACTTGACGGTTTATTTCTTGGGCTTGTGTCGGGGCTAGTCTATATGGTCTTACATAGATTGGGTCTTCATTCTTAGTCCGTATATTATGTTTAACTTGGTTTGTAAAGGTCAGCGGTAGTTGTTCGCAATGGAAGATGTTTTTGTATTCTTTGCAGAGTTTGAAGATTTTCTCTTTTTCTTCTTTATTCATGTGGTCTAGTCTAATTTTCTTTAGGTTTTCTTCTAATATTTTCTCTATTTCTATTCCGCGATTGTTTGTAGTAAGGTTAATGTTATACTTCGCTTCCGGGTGGTAATTAACCACTTTTAAGGGTTGCTTCACTGTTATTTTCACTGGTTCGTTTGAGGTGTTTTGGATAACTGTGGTAGCGTATCCGTTAACGCAGTTTACTAAGGCGCTGGGCATACGTACGCCAGGGCCGAATTTTCTGTAGTCAAGTATTGCGTTGCCTGAATATTGGTCTATAGGTAGTTTCACGCGTTTTTCAGTTCGGGCTTGAATTTTCACTTCGTAATTTAAATTTTTATTTATAATTGGAATAATGGTAGTATTTGTTTTCAGAACCGAATTTTTCAAATCTATTACTGCATGCAATTGCTCTAATAGGTCGTTTCCTATTAATCCGTCATAGCGTTGGTCGACGTCATAGACGTAAAATTTATGGTACTCGTTGCTTTGGAAAGTCGGTAAAAGTGGTATTTCTATGACCTCACTGTGGTTGCTTGATGCGTGCGTGCTAACTACTTGGAAGGGTTCATGCCGGAGGTGATAATAGAAAAACTCGTAAGCTTTTCGGGGGCTTATGAACGAGCGCGTACTCCCGGTGTCTATCATCAGTTTTGCGTCTATTTCAGGTATATAAATATGGGGTAGTTTCAAAGTGGGGTCGCAATTCAGTTCTATGGTCTCTGCTCCGTAGAGGCCGGTGTATGAAAATTTTCCAGGGATTCCTGAAGGGTTTCCATTTGTGGCATGTCTGTATATGCTTCAGCTTCAGTTTCGTACGTGTCTTCAGCTACCTCGTACATGTCGGGGTTGTAGCCGTACAAGTCTTCGTAGCCTGTCGTGTCGTAGATCTCGTTCACCTTGAATCCTTCTCGCGGTTTCAGTGCTGTCCTCATTGTCGCATCGGACGCTTGTAGATGCGGAGGGTTGATTTGGGGTAAATTGGGTCTGTAGCCCATCGGCTGCTGTTGTGTCATCCCTTGAAGGGGTTGTTGGGTGAAATTAGGCCTGTAGCCCGTTGGCTGCTGTCCAGTGCCAAACTGTGGGCGGTAACCGAGTTGAGGTTGGTAACCGAGTTGAGGGCGGTAACCGAATTGAGGGCGGTAACCGAATGGTTGTATTGGAGCCTGCGGCTTAGTTAATGTAGGTTGATTTCCAAAAATTTTAGGTGTGACGTTTGGTATTAATGACGTTGGTTTAAATGAGGGCTGGTTTGGGTTAATCCCAAATTTAAATCCTTGAGGAGGGTTTTGTTGCGTGGTTTGTTTAAATGTGGCATTATGGCTATGGTTACTATTACGGGCGTCGTAAATTCGCCTACGCATATTGTATTGATCGGAAAAGTTTACCTCCTCTAGAGCCACGCTAAGGGCGTCTTCTAGGGTCGCGGGTGATTTAAGTCTGACTATTCTAACCATGTCCTCCGGTAAATTATACAGGAAAACGTTGAGTGATGTATTGTTGTATATAATTGCTTTAGCCCGTTTGAGTTCTACGTCGCTTAACATGTTTACTTTAGACATCAGTAATGAACGGACGCTCTGGATACGGTTGCAGAATTCTAGATAACTTTCGTTGGATTTGATTTTTATTGATTCTAATTCTATTGCAATACATTGTTCACTACGTGGGTCTCCGAAGTGTTGTTTTAGTAGTTCTTTTAATTGGCTCCACGACTCTATGTCCTCCCTTTCCGAAAGTAGAGCCGCTGCCTTATCATTTAATCGGCTAGTTACTGATTGGAATACATATAGATTTTGTGCAGCGTCTCCTCTGTACCTGCTTATTACATACTCGCTTTTTCTGATATATAAATTTAAATGGGTCTTATCTCCGCCAAAAATAGGGATAAGGTTTAAAATTTCGCGGGGGATTGCAGTTATTTGTTCCATTGTATATATATGTAGTACACAGGTATGGAAAACACAAGACAATTATAATAGGCTTATTAAAATTAAAATATGTACGTTATTAACTAACCTAAATTAACACTTATTTAATATTTAAAAATTTTAATTGATTTTGAAATTAAAATTTAAATGTTTTACTTATTTTTAGAGCACAAGAAATTGAATTGTAAATTTCTCCGTAATTACACTAATTCACTTAAAATTTAATCGATTTTGAGATTTAAATTTTGAATATTAAAGTAAAACTTAAAGTAAGAGGCACACTAAATAGAGTCATATATCTAGTCACCTAGGTCACACGTTATATCAAAAGAAGTCTTATTTCGAATATAACAATTTTCTTGGAGGGTAGGGAATAGGCAAGGATGGCGAAAAGTTGTACTCACCAGCCGACCGCTTCCATACCGGTGTCCCGTTCTCTTCAACTTATTTCTTTGGTTCGTGAGATAACTGTTCGGCACTTTACCTATATAGGCAAACCGCACTTTGCTGTACTAACGCGGAAGCTCGTCTACAAGCGTATATAACCGCACTAGTTTAGCCAGTTATCCTACCGGCTGCGCCAGTTAAATTTCGGGAGCACTTAATATGTTTTTTAAAAACTAAAATAAAACTAGTAGAGTAGTGTTGCCGATTCTGAGGCAAGGAATATAATGATCATAACTTAAAACTAGAGCCCAAAGGCAGACTTACAACTAGGCCGGTGGTCCGGCTGCGAGAATGCCGACTCGGCGCTGATAAGGCTCGCACCGGTGCGGCCGCGTCTAGACGCTGAGTAAGGCATTCCCGACTCTTAGTCTAAACAAGTCTTAGGGGCAAGGGGATGCATAACTACATACTCGTATATTTAGACAATATTTAGAACCATTGTTTTGTCCACTTAAAATGTCTGGGCACTTCATGATGTGACCGATTTCCCTATCTACCTACAACTGAAGTCTACATGCGCTTGCGCAACTGTATTGCTAGATCTAATGTGGTTTGATCATCGATCGGTAATGACTCCATTTGAATATTACATGTGGAGATTTTGAACAAAGTGTTGTTAGGATACTTAGGTTAGGTAAAGTTTGGGCGGCAAGTATAACTAAAAATATAATTAACTAAGTGTGCCCGCGGTTAAAAAGTAGCCAATGTGTTTGAGTAATCCGTTTGAGCCTGAAGAAGTAACAAAAAAACGCACACACAAAATCTCGCCTTTTAATAGTAATATTCATATTCATTATCATATTCATTTATTTCGTAAGTATTATTTATATGTCATGTTATTATAATATAAATAAAAAATAGGATAGGATAAAGGCTATTCTAACGACTTAAAATACATAGTTTAGTACGTATTAGATAATACGTACTAAACTAGTTTAGTAAGTATTAGATAATTTTCTAAAATGTTAAATATTGCATGTCCGTTAAGACAAACTGTTGAGACTAGGTACTTTAACATATACTTACTTCACCTTTTTATGTACACAGTTTTGAGCAATAAAATTTTACTTTACTTTACTTTACTTTACTTTACTTTACTTTACTTTACTTTACTTTACTTTACTTTACTTTACTTTACTTTACTTTACTTTACTTTACTTTACTTTACTTTACTTTACTTTACTTTACTTTACTTTACTTTACTTTACTTTACTTTACTTTACTTTACTTTACTTTACTTTACTTTACTTTACTTTACTTTACTTTACTTTACTTTACTTTACTTTACTTTACTTTACTTTACTTTACTTTACTTTACTTTACTTTACTTTACTTTACTTTACTTTACTTTACTTTACTTTACTTTACTTTACTTTACTTTACTTTACTTTACTTTACTTTACTTTACTTTACTTTACTTTACTTTACTTTACTTTACTTTACTTTACTTTACTTTACTTTACTTTACTTTACTTTACTTTACTTTACTTTACTTTACTTTACTTTACTTTACTTTACTTTACTTTACTTTACTTTACTTTACTTTACTTTACTTTACTTTACTTTACTTTACTTTACTTTACTTTACTTTACTTTACTTTACTTTACTTTACTTTACTTTACTTTACTTTACTTTACTTTACTTTACTTTACTTTACTTTACTTTACTTTACTTTACTTTACTTTACTTTACTTTACTTTACTTTACTTTACTTTACTTTACTTTACTTTACTTTACTTTACTTTACTTTACTTTACTTTACTTTACTTTACTTTACTTTACTTTACTTTACTTTACTTTACTTTACTTTACTTTACTTTACTTTACTTTACTTTACTTTACTTTACTTTACTTTACTTTACTTTACTTTACTTTACTTTACTTTACTTTACTTTACTTTACTTTACTTTACTTTACTTTACTTTACTTTACTTTACTTTACTTTACTTTACTTTACTTTACTTTACTTTACTTTACTTTACTTTACTTTACTTTACTTTACTTTACTTTACTTTACTTTACTATACTTTACTTTACTTTACATCAAAATCGGTTTAGCCGTTTAGTAATTAGGTACGTACGAGCATAAGGACGGATATACTTGCAAATTACTGACCAAGCGACTGCAAAGCACGAGCGAAGCATCTCTGCTTCAGCAACAACAAAAATGCTATCGTATGTCTGTCGGCATCTGTCCGGCTGTCTTCCTTAACAGGTCGCATTTCTCAACCGATTCTCGTAAAGTTTTGTAAGTAGGTTACTTACTCCTAAACTTGCCTTTAGGTTTTTTCATCGATTCTGTTTTTGGAAATTTTTCAAAATGGCGTAGATATTTAATTTTTTTTAACGTTTATGTGAGGTGTGCATTTACAGAGGAACTAGTAGGTATGCATATACATACAGGTCAAACACATAATCCTCTTTTTTGGCATTGCTGCAGTCGGGTAAAAAGAGTGTGCATTCATTATTAACCGACTCCCAATAAGGAGGAGGTTCGAAATTTGACTGTTTTCTTGTATGTATGTTACGCAATTACTCCGCCAATTGCAAATTGATTTTAACGATTCTTTTGTTGTTTGGTAGATCATACTTCAAAAGTGGGAAGTCGTTTTTTAAGCTTTACTTTTTATATTATTAACTAGCTGGACCCCGCTACACTCGCGGTTAAAAAGTTATTCTAGACTATAATCTATCTCTGTGCCAAATTTTATCCAGATCTGTTCAGTCGCTCTGGCGTGAAAGAGTAACAAACATCCATCCATCCATTCTTACAAACTTTTGCGTTTATAATATTAGTAGGATAGGATAATTATAGCAAATATAAGACATAAATTATGTCATTATATTAATATTATTTCCCTACTTTTCGTCGATAGGTAATCCTACTATCCTACGATTATCCTACTAATATTATAAACGCGAAAGGTTGTAAGAATGGATGGATGGATGTATGGATGTTTGTTACTCTTTCACGCCAGAACGACTGAACAGAATAGATCTTGATGGAATTTGGCACAGAGATAGATTATAGTCTAGAATAGCACATAAGGTAGGTACTTATTAACCGCGGGTGAAACCGCAAGGCGCAGCTAGTGAATGAATAAAGAAATGAATTATTAGTATGCAAAATCATCGCCCTATAATAAAAGTGATTCTCAATTATGAGTAGACATTATCGTACCCTTTTCGTATAACCCGGTATAATTTACAAAACTCGACATTTCACACGTTATTACCGTTAAGCAATAGCCAATACACACGGATCACATGATTTATTGTTCACCAATTCAAAAGAAATCGTGGAAGAGCAAATCTTGGCATTTGGAAGTAATGTGAAACAAATTTGTCGTAAATGAAATTTTAAAACGATTTAAATCTAGATTCGAAATTTGGTATTATGTTACTACTTGTAAGACAATATGTACTGTGCTCTGCGACGTCGCCTGCTTAAGATTCCCGCGACCACTTTAGACTAACTTCGCATTGGCTTAAGGTTTTCTATAGCTATTACGTCTAACGTCTAGAAGAAGAAGACGAGCGAAGAGAGCAAGTCATGATACTGACGAGCCTCTAAACTTACCTACAGAGTGACAAAGTGCAATTTCATTATTTTTTTTACTTTTGCACTTCTGTAATCATTCTTAAATAACTAAGAATTTCCCTTATATTATGGATTCATTTAAAAGCTAATGATGTAGACAACCTCTCTATGTAATGGGATTTTTGATTTGTTTTGTCTATTTATTAAATAAACCAGTCCAAAGTGACCCCTTACAAATGCGGATATTTTTCATAGCTCTATTTTCTCTTGAGGACATTTTTTTAAGAAAACCAAGAACATAGGGGCGGAGGTATAATTCATTTAATTGTACATGCTATATTTCATCATAATCTAACAAATGGTTTCCTAAAAATTTGACAAGCGCATTTGTATGGAAATTTCAGAGCGTCGCGGGACCCTCAACCTTGTGAGCGCCACAAAAAATCGCATTCCAGTGGCCCTATTCGGAGATTTGAGATTTTCATCTCACCTTTTTCATCCTAGTTGCTCTCGTTTGAAACGTCATAGGTGTGAGAATAACCAAGATAAAATCTCATCACATCTCACGCGTAGGAATAGCCCTCCAGGCCATAAATTAATCCTTACTAATTATATAATCGGATGTAACTCTGTCTGTCTGTTTGTCTGCTTTTCACGGCTAAACGGCTGAACGTATCTTGATGAAATTTGAGAAATAGTTGCAGTATGTCACAAGGAATTTTTTTGGATACTTTTTTCTGAATAAAAAATCTTTTTGTCTTGAAATTCTGTATATGTATTAATAAAAAATAACGCGCCGTTTACCAAATGCTTCAGACAACATCACAGAATAGTACGTAGTTGGTACTAAAGTAACAACTGACAACTACAATTAAAACTGCACTCAAAACCAGCCAGTATATTTTTTTTATATATTCTCTTTGGTAACGGATTATTATTAATATTTTGATAATTAGCTACACTTTATCACGAGATGGGTTTATGGATACTATTTTCTGAATAAACGCGAACGAACTTGCGAACAACAGCTAATAAAAACTAAAATAAACCAAAAGACATTACCAAAATGTTAATGTCTATTACCTTACAGGTGGTTGCCCGGTCGGGACTTGAACCCGGGACCTTTCGGCTCAAAAGCAGATTCACTATTCGTCAATGAATTGCACATCCTATTTCACAACACGAATCGAACCTTATTAATGAAGTTATAGAGTGCAGAGTGTTAATGAGTTCAACCTCAGCAAAGTCTTAAAAAATAGTTATTATATAGTACTGTTGTATATTCTGTGTCTTAGTAGAAATTAATAGTCGTTGGACCATCTAATTATACTCATAGGTTTGTTTTTGGTTAAGAATTATGTCCCAATACGTATTTTTTTTATTTTAGATAGTTTAATAGGTAGTAATACTCGTATGTGCCAATGTTTTTAGGGTTCCGTACACAAAGGGTAAAACGGGACCCTATTAATAAGACTCTTTACGAGTTACTAAGGCTATCTACGAGATGGGTGGAATCATTATTTAATTTAATAGATGGAATCATTAAGAGATTTATTTAAAGAAATAAATAATATGTTAACTTTACCTTCTTTGTATATCTTAGAAAATCCTACTAATATTATAAACGCGAAAGTTTGTAAGAATGGATGGATGGATGGATGGATGGATGGATGTTTGTTACCCTTTCACGCCAGAACGGCTGAACAGATCTGGATGAAATTTGGCACATAGATAGAGTATAGTCTAGAATAGCACATAGGGTACTTTTTAACCGCGGGTGAAACCGCGGGGCGCAGCTTGTATTATATAATTACGTTCGTCGACATCTACATAAATTTAAATTGAACTGCGACTATCAAAACACTAGAAATGAATATGAAAGCTGAACGAAGATTTAGACTGACTAAGTCAAATAAGTCCTTGTTAGGCAACTGTGTTCGATTTCATAACAAAATCCCAAAACATTTAAACGGGGTCACTGAAGGAAAATTCAAATCAAATGTAAAAACTACATTAATGAGAAGGGGATTTATAAGGTTAACAATGATTTATAAGACAAATATGTCTAGAGCTTTTCTCTCCGCCAAGTAGCCATTAGCACATAGATATGATATGATATTACCTACTCGTAGTTGTTAGCAAAAATGTGTGAGATTTTCCTCTCAGTTTAATGTCTGTTTTTCTGAGTAGAGGCTCTTTATACGAACAAGGCGGTCGTGTCTATTTAAAAAAAACTTTGACGTTCATAAGGGTATCTTTGATACCCAAATTGAATAAAAACGTTTTGACTCTGACTTTGAAATAATTTCCAAGAAATTTGACAAGCGCGTTTGTATGGAAAATTCAGAGCGTCGCGGAACCCTAAGTAAAATTGTCGGAGGGTCTCTTTTTTCATTTTTAATATACTTGTCAAGGAGACCGAAGCCTATAGATATTTCGACATGGTAGCAAATAGTTCACATGCGCCAGTACGTTCAGTTCTCACGCCTGCACATCTAGCAGTAATCACTATACTTAGGAGATCGTGATTATGGACGAGAGGAGTCGAGGGCAAGACGAATACTTGCTTTGCTTTACCTCGTTAGGGTTCTATCAGTGTATGAGTGTGGGCTGAGTGGCGGGACCTGTTGTCAGAGTTTTTAAGGTTTTCGTTTGTCGTCCTCAAATTAAATAATATTAAAATGTATTTTTTCAATAGGTATCGAATATGGACTTATTATCGTTAAAGTTCTAAAAATTACTCTACCACCTATGAAAAAGAACCGCTATCCAGAAGAACAGCCAGCAAAAATAAAAAATATTTTGCCTACTATTATAGGTAAATTACGGAAAAAGTATACGAGCCTTTTTCGCGTTTTTGCTCGACTGACCAAAAAAGCAGGTTATTTTTCAATAAATACGACTGGTGAAATATTTGTACCAAGGTACATACTTATCTTTTGTTTTCTTTTTTTTAATTTCCTGTTAATTTAAAAATGCACACACAGCCTACAGACAGCTTAAATGGCGTTGGACGGGACATATGTTAGGAGAAAGTAAAGAGAAATGGACTAAGTTAGTAACAGAATGGTATCCAAGAGATAGCAAAAGAAATAGAGGCAGACAAATCAAAAGATGGGAAGATGACCTCAAGAAAATAGCTGGTCCGGTATGGACCCGTTTAGCAAGAGACAGGAATGCGTGGAAATCTTTGGAGGAGGCCTTTGTCGACAGACAAGCTGTTCCACACAAACACCCAGTTGCCGATCATTCGAATAAAAGTTTAGAATTAGATTTAATTAATTTAGTTTAAGTAGGCACTTAATTGTTATAATACTAGGAGTGAAACAGCAATAAAGGCTATTTTATTTTCTATTTTATTTATTTTATTTACATACTTATCAATCGATCGACGTCTTCCGATATGATGATGAAGGTGATCAAAATATTGGAGGAAGTAAAACGACAGATGTATTGCTCCAATTTTCATTAAAAACCTAGGCAAGAACTTTATTCCAGAACTTGCAATTTTAAACTTTAAATCGAGCAAAATCGACAAAGAAGTTTGAAGTTCTCCTTGGCAAAAGGAATGATAGCCTAGTTGGAGAAGGCCCACCTCTCAAGCCAGAGTGAGCGTGTTCAAACCCAGCCGACGGCACGCACAAATTTGTTCATTGTGTGAACGTATGTATGTGCGTATTGTATGTCATTTGCTACATGACTGGAGCCCGGCGTATGGCGACAGTCTCGCCCTCTAAATTTAATTCAATTCAATTTCTTTATTTGCTCGTCAATAGGTTACAATGATCTTAATTTAGGTTTGAACAGCCAAAAACTACCTCACATTAGGTGTGCAAATTAATTATGTCAATAAAAAATTATGAAATTAAATAAAATGTCAAATAAAAACATACTTAGCAAACTCTGGTGGGAGGCTTCGGCCGTGGCTAGTTACCACCCACCGGACCAAGCCATGCCGTGAAATGACCTAGTCGTGTTTCGGGATGTAGTCCGGTGTAACCGTTCCGAAGACGGGTCTGAGCAGTAGCGCACTTGTAGCGCCTCACTCAACTGCCGTCTTTGTACTTCTTCACTCAACAAAACTTCAAGGCTAGAGAGAATAAGTATCTTATAGGTCGTCGTGCTCCATCTTAGACCACAACGTCGCTTAACATCAGGCGAGTTGGCGGTCAAACGCCGACCTATTGTACATAAAATATATATATTTATATATATATATATAAAATACTTATTAAAAAATTAAATAATGAGATGTTGGCAAAAAAAATATATATTTATCGTGATAAATATGGTAGCGACACGATGCTTTGTCCAAGAATTCTTTTGTTGTGTAAAAACTTTCGCTCACTAGCCACTTTTTCAATTCCGTACTAAATTTATTAAAAGGCAAATCTACTATTCTGTTTGGAAGGGAATTATAAAAGAGAGGTGCCATGTAAATGCAGTTGGTCCTGAATAATTCCTCAGCTAGCTCTGTCACATTTGGGACTGAATATCGTGCGGGAAAGTGTGGGTGCTTTATTACACCTCTGCCAGCCCCCTCGGGGGAAAGGCGTGACGATATGTCATGCAATTTTGCTCACGAGGTCACAGTTCGGCTAGAAGGACTAGTTCAATAGCGCGCGCATGTTTTCCACCTACCTAAGTTTGTTGGTTCATTAGAGGCCCATCTATCAGCGGCGCCTGCGCCTCTAATGATGCGGTTGATGGATAACCTCATGAAAGCAACAATGTAGCCTGATGTACGACCGGTCGATAACTATGTATTAAGCAGACATGTCGATAAGTATGTATTAGGTTCTTTAGAGAAGTCTACACGAACTAAACCTGCAATAACATATTTGATGTTTCATCATTTCATAGTTTGTCATTTCGTTCTCTCCTGTCAATCCAAAGGTTGCCTGGAAGAAATCGCTTTAGGCGATAAGGCCGCTCTTGTACTGCCGAATGATAATTTATTTTTAATATTCTCTTACATATTCTTTTACTTTGTATGTTTGGTGTGCAATAAAGATGTATTGTATTGTAATAACATAACATAACATATCGTCACGCCTTTCCCCCGAGAGGGCTGGCAGAGGTGTAATACAACACTCACACTTGGCCGGACGATATTCAGTCCCAAATGTGACAGAGGGCGAGCTGTCGCCATACACCGGGCTCCAGTCATGTAGCAGGTGACATACAATATGCACATATGTTCACACAATGAACAAATTGGTGCGTGCTGTCGGCTGGGTTCGAACCCGCTCCCTCTGGCTTGAGAGGCGGGCCTTTTCTAACTAGGCTATCATCGCTTCGTAGGTACGCTACCTTTAGACCTTCCGTGAAAAATTATCTAACAGGTGAACCGCATCAAAATCTGTTGAGTGGTTTAGGAAGAATTAGCATATATGCAGACAGAGAGACAAACAGACGCGGAAAGCGACTTAGTTTTATACTATGTAGAGACAGAGAAGAGGTATCACTTTACACTATTACACAAATATAAAAATTATTGAAATACGAAAGTTTGGATGGATGGATGGATGTTACTCAATCACGATAAAACGGCTGAACGGATCTGAATAACATTATTAATAGGCATAGAGATAGATTATGGTCTGGAATAGCACGTGGGTTACTTTTTACCCGCTGGTATAATACCGCGGGGTGCAGCTCAAAAAACATTACTCTTTTTACCCGACTGCGCTAGAAGGAGAATTATGTTTTTGAGTGTATGTTTGTAAGTATGTTTGTATGAGGTTTCTTTGACACGCCCTATAACCTAAACAGCTTAATGGATGTCGACATGTGAGGTGTCATTTGAAGCGCCTTGATAGTGGAAGTGACATAGGGTGCAACATTTTACAGCCGGTTTTTTGTTTTTCTTTTAATAATGTTACTTGTTTTTATGAATTACTAAAGCTGTTGGTTACTGAGGCCTCTACAGTGCACCGGAAGTTAAGCAAAGGCAGGTGGCGCAGGGCCTTATCTAAAAACAGCATTCCCCTCCTTCGGCAGTCGGCTACAAAGTAACGCTCTCAACCAACTTGACACGTTCTTGACAAGCCACCTGCTCCCATGACCTTATCGCGCGTCAGTCGTCATGTTACACCTGAACGTAGGCAGGCAGAACAAAGCATTGCATCACGAATAACTGTCGGATGATACATAAAGATCAATACCTACTGCGGTGAGAATTTTACTATTGGTTACATATTTTTTATTTATTGATATTTTTTAACCCCCGATCTGAGAACGACGTTTGTGTGTGTGTGTGTGTGTCTGAGTGTGTGTGTGTGTGTGTGTGTGTGTGTGTGTGTGTGTGTGTGTGTGTGTGTGTGTGTCTGTGGCATCGGATGAACCAATTTTGTTCTTTTGGAAGATGAATTAGTCAAGAGTGTTTTTAATTATTTGATAAAAATCGGGGGGGTTTTTAATTTTTTAATTTATACTTGTTATGTATGTACTTGATGACAAGTGCATATTGTAAAGCTGACGGCCTCGATGGCTCGGTTGGTGATGAACCTGCCTTCAGCGCTTGGGGGCGTGGGTTCGATTGCTATCTAGGACAAAAACTCATGTGTTCATGTGTTTGTTCTGTCTGATTGTTAATATATAGGTAGGTAATTTCGTTTGTTTAATTTTTTTAATTTTTTTATTTAGAATAGGTCAGCGTTTTACCACCAACTCGCCTGATGTTAAGCGACGTTATGGTCTAAGATGGAGCACGACGACCTATAAGGTACTTATTCACTCTACCCTTGTAGTTTTGTAGAGTGAAGAAGTACAAAGACGGCAGTTGAGTGAGGCGCTACAAGTGCGCTACTGCTCAGACCCGTCTTCGGAACGGTTACACTGATATATAATTACACTAGCTGTTACCCGCGACTTCGTTCGCGATTATTCAAAAAAAGTGTCCTAAACCTTTCTCGTAATACGATACTCGTTCTCGTATTAAATGCAAACATGGTTAATGGGCGTTCACGTCGCTTTTTCAGTGAGCGAACGAGGTGAGCGAACGTTATAGAAAAAGTGAAGTGAAAGTGAACTACCTACTTCTAACTATTTATAATTATCAAATTTCATTAAGACCCGTCCAGCCGTTTAGCTGTGAAAAGGTTACAAACAGATTTATTCCGACAGACAGAATTACTTTCGATTATATTTATAGTATCCATAATAATATTATAAAATCTGTTAGTTACTACTACTACCAATATTATAATTATATTACTAGCTGTCACCCCGCGACTTCGTTCGCGTTTTGAGCTATCCTATCTCTCAAGTTGGATCGAACTGCACATGGTGTGCGAATTTTATTATAAGTGGTTTAGGAGTTCATTGAGGACAAACATTGTGACACGAGATTTATATATATTAAGATGTTTATCAGTATCTGGCAGCCTTAGTACAAGCTTTGCTTAGTTAAGGGTCAGACGACCGTGTGCAAAAATGTCCCGAATATTTATATAACAAAAAACCCTGACTATTATCAACAAATATTTAGAAACCATGTTAATGAAAGTCAACTAAAGACAACCATGGATTCAGGATTCATACATATAACCAAACTCACATACACACATTTATCATACAACATCATCATCATCATCTTACACAGGCTGCCAGTACATGTTCTCACGTATCTTCACACACTTACAATCTCACTCACACCACACCTAAACTACACCCTAAATAACTGAACAAATCAATAACTTTTTTTTATTATTAAGCTTTTATTGCCAACATTATTTCAATTGAGGTTTCTAATGTGATGTCGTTAATTATCTTTTTTTTTCCGCTTACATTGCAAACGCAGGCTGAACCCTACGAGATTTATCAAAATGATTACTAATTATTTGTACACATTGAAAAGGTCTACAAAAAACTCCGCGATGGTATATGTCTATCTCTTATGGATATCCCACAATAACATTTTTTTGTTTATACCCGTGCGAAGCCAGAGCGGGCCGCTATGTTTTTATATACAACGTTCACAGTTTTTCTGTAGTGTATTTAGTATCAGCATTGCACCCGTGCGAAGCCGGGGCGGGTCGCTAGTGTTTATATAATGCAAATACCACAGTATCTGCTATTTCTAATACTCTTTGTTACGCACCTATTTAACTATAGAAATAGTACCTTTAAATTATTATATGTACCTAGTTTTGGGAAGGCACTGGCTGCTGCAACACAGCTCACGCTACAGCAGCAGACAGGGTTCTAATTTGACATTGTGTAAATGTATTGAAACAAATAAATATCTTGTATTTTGTATTATAGCTAAGCACTTAAACTTTACAGTTTTGCGGGTTAATTATTAAATTTATTAATTATTTATAAATATTTAATTAATTATTTTTAATTAATTAATTAATTTTAATTATTTATGTTATTTTAATTAATTAATTAAATTACCTATAGGCTTATTTAGCTAAAAGCGCATATGTCATATAACCAGTCGATGTAATTACCGTATACATAATCTTTTAGATGTTACTAGGCCAATGATGATGAGGTTCGTACGGATGAGGATAATATCGGTCGGTTTTTTGCTGACAATCAAATGAACAGAGCCCGACGTTAGATAGTGGATTGAATTAGGCGTTACATTGAGGAAGCTCATTTTAAAAACTGTTTCTTTGATAAATTTCCATGCCGCGTCCTCACATTGGCGTAACCTTGGGTCCAAAGTTGGCTTTAATTTTAAATGACCAAAATTGAACCCAATTTTGACCAAAATTGACCAAATTTGATTGTCACTGCGTGTGGAAGTGCTAAACACCTGTGCCAGCCACAACCACTTGGCGTGACGATCTGTTTTGTTACTGCATGACATATTGCCTTCAAAATCGACTCTGTGTCCGAAGACAGACACCGGTGTCTTGGTCACAAAACCTGTATTGGTGCTAAATTTTGTACAACAGACTAGGCATGCGTTTGACCACTGACTCGCCTGATGGGAAAGGACGAAGTGATTGAAGCTTGCCTAGGAAACGTAGAGCCCGTATACTAAAACAACGCTCAATCTTAAATCTCGATTTTAAACTGGTTTGACCATACATAAAAACAGTTTTGAATAAAAAAAAGCGATGATAGCTTAGTTGGAGAAGGCCCGCCTCTCAAGCCAGAGGGAGCGGGTTCGAATCCAGCCGACGGCACGAATTTGTTCATTGTATGAACATATTATGTGCGTATTGTATGTCATCTGCTACATGACTGGAGCCCGGTGTATGGCGATAGGCTCGCCCCCTATCACATTTGGGACTGAATGTCGTCCGGCGAAGTGTGGGTGCTGTACTACACTTCTGCAAGCTCCTTCAGGGGAAAGGCGTGACAATATGTATGTTAGTGTGTATAAAAAACCTCTGCCTGCTCCTTCAGGGGGAAAGGCGTGACGATATGTATGTATAGAAACAGTTTTAAATCGAGATTCATGACTGAGCATCGTTTTTGAATACGGGCCTTAAAGTAGTAATAAAAGCGGTTTCTCAGCCAAATAAAACTTTATTGTTAAGATAATAAAAACCACAATATCTATCTCACATGAAAAATAAAGTAAAAACATTAAAAAATAAAATTGGAACATCCTGAAGATGCCTCGGGAAAAGGTAAATACGTTTGTAGACAGAGTGCTCTAGGATAAGGATTTGGTTAGGAGTAAAATAAAAATAAACTATTGATACCTAATTCTTTATTCCTTTGCAAGGGTCAAAGAAAAAGTTCTTAGAGGCCTCTAACGGCTGACTAGGCCCGAGCCTAGGGCAGCCAGATATTAAAGCGGCCAGTTTGAGGAAAAAATACACAAAATGAACAACAGACTTAGCAAGAGGGATGAAGTCCTGAGAAGGACATAAATAAAATCTCGGAAAAGCTTAAAGTGCCTATAGCCTGAAATGAATGAATGTGAATGTTTGGATCCTGCCCGCAGGGTAGTAACCATTCGCAGGGACATGGTAATGTACTAAGACATGACAGGTAGTGTACTAAGAGTCAGGGTCCCCTAAATCGGACGACCGATTATTTACAACCTCTTTACTTCAGGCAGGCACACGATAGACAGGGCCTGCGAAATTGGGTAATGTAATAGACAAATTTGTAACTTTCGAAGAAAAACTTTTAAATAAAGGGTTCCGCCACGCTCTGAATTTCCACACAAATGCGCTTGTCAAATTTCTTGGAAACCATTTGACAGATTGTGATGAAATTTGGCACGTGCAATTAATCTCTGACAAGTTCTTGGTTATTTTCAAAGACGTTTCAAGACAGAATATCCACATTTGTAAGAAATCACTTTTGACGGATTTATTTAATAGATAGACAAAGCATATCAAAAATCACTTAACATAGGGAGGTTGTCTACATCGTTAGCTTTTAAATTAATCCATAATACAAGGATTTTTTTTTGTTATTTAAAAATGATTAGAGAAGTCATAAAAATATTGAAGTTACGCTTTGTTACTCTGTAGATAACTTTAGAGGCTCGCCAGTATCTTCAATTGCCCTCTTCGCTCGTTGTCTTCTTCTAGACGAAATAGCAATAGAAAACCTTTAGCCAAGTTAGTCTAAAATGGCTGCCGGACCCTTAAACTTAGTAAATTTTGAAACGATAATGCTAGCTTTGTGCCGCATAATGTTGTATTGATTACCCGTCTATAGTTGTACTATAAAGACATATTTGTTTTGTAACGGCACCGATAATTATCGACACATACAAAAGATAAGATTAAGTTTATTAAGGTTTAGCTGCAAAACGTCGGAGCCACGACATCGCAGTGCGCCGATAAATCGCAACGCGATGCGTTGAAGCAATGCAGTACCAGTATGCCGCAAAGTATAAGTTCGTTTTTAAATAATACCATTGCGAGACAGTCGGGTGCCGAGCTTGTGAGTGCACGGAGTCCTATAATATGCAACTTCGTATAATGAACAAAAATATGCGATGCAACGACGTACTAGCGTTCTGTCGCTTCATTTTCGCGTTTCACTAACGCATAACATTACGGTGTGGCGTCGTTTTGCGATTGTCTTCGCATCATAATATTGTGGTATCGCCTTACTAGCATCGACTACGGTACGGGAGCACGATGTCGCATCGCAGATTTGCGCGACACGGCATGACCGCATCTGCGTTGTGCGACGTCGTTAGCCTGCACTAGCCTTACTGCTAACGCCCGCGCAAGTGTTTAAGTTGGTTGTCAACTCAGACCAACCTAGAGAATAAGATGGCGCACGGAGTATAATTTAGGCGAAGCCAAAAACCATCCACTCATTCGCTACTGTCGCATATGTACACAACACGCACACAATGACGCAAAAAAAACGACGCTACTCGCTTGGTCATTCTTACCTTTATGGGCATTGGTTTATGGTATAATTTCGTGTACATAGTGCATTTTAAAAGTATGGCCAGGACTACATTTTTAATGTTCTTTTTAAAAACTGTGCAGTTTTTTAGTCAAAGTCAATTTTGAAAAAGCCGTAACATTAAACTCTTACAAATATGTGCAGTTTTAGAATATTAATCTAATACTGCACATATGAATCTACTAAGGTTGTATATTGGAACGGAAATGGCTAACGTAGAGTTTGGGAATTAATATTGGTTTTCGTGCAATTGTAAATGTTTTTCATGGCAACATTACCACGCACACAAGTTTAAAAAGAAGTGACTTCAGCGAGATATAACGCAGTGTTCCATCTTTTCCTCTAGCTTGATCTGAGGTTGTCAATGGCTTTTTGACCAATAGGAATGACGTATCGACGCTTTCGCGACAATTGTATGGTGCAGGCTGTAGATTTTTACGGTGAGTCGTCGTCGCCCCGCAGTTTCGTGGCCTCGCTCTACGCAGCCTAGAAACCTGCCAGCAAGTAATGCTAGGATGTCATCTAGGATTCCAACTAGTAGGCCGCACGCACGGGTTTTTGTCGAACTATTGCTGGGTCGAGGCCGCGCGGTCATAGGCAAATGTTGGACGGGTGCATGCAGGAATGAGTTAGGAAATTATCCTAACTAATATTATAAATGCGAAAGTTACCTTATTCTTTCTGCCTGTTTGAAGGTTTTTACGGCTAAACGGCTAAAAAAGTTCATTAGACTGTTTTACCCAACTTCGCAAGAAGGAGGGTTATGTTTTTCGAGTGTGTGAACCTATATTTGTGGGTATGTATGTACGAGGTTTATTTGGCACACCATACAGCCTAAACAGCTTGATGTATTTCGACATGTGAGGTGTCATTTGAATATAATAGAATAGAACATACTTTATTTGCAACAGCTAGGAAACAACAAAACAGATAACAAAAAAGAAAGACAAAAAAAGAAGAGTGTTTCCTGCCACAGACCGGCTTCAACTCAGCATGATGCTGGCTAATAGTGGTTAACCAGCGCTGAGCTTCCGTTGGAACCGGCGAGTGACACACACGTCACAGGCAAGACAACAAAAATTAAATAACAATAAAAAAATAAGTAAGCAAATTTGAATCGTCTTGGTAGTGAAAGTGACATAGGGTACAATATCTTGCAGCCGAGTTTTGTGTCTTTCTTTTAATAATGTCACTGGTTAATTTGTTTGTTTGTTACGCTTTCACGCCTTAGCTACTCAACCAATCATCATGAATGATCATGAAAATCAGTAATGATATCTCCGGTCTGAATTGCGTCCAAATCCATTTAGCCGTTTCAGCAAGAAGAAGTAACAAACTAAAATACTAACTAACTCACAAATTGTTTGTGTTTTTAATTGATGTGATGACCTATATTTATTTGTATATACTATTTATTGAGACTCTTTTACAAGACCAACTATACTGTATGTAGGTACCTATATTGCTGTAAATAAATGATTTTCTAATTTGAATTTGACTTGGGAAAAACAGACAAACCGTAATTCGCCTAGCACTGAGACCTCACGATCCTACAAAGCCTGGTTTTGCTCTGAAAATCGTATTGAAATTTATCATTTAAAAATTAATATTAGGTACCTACTTATTTGCAAATTTTTATGAAGATCTTATCTGCGTTACTCAAGTTAAGAATCGTCGGACAAACATATAAACAGACAAACACACAAATGCTGAGTGTCCCAAGTAGACACTGAGGTCTGCGTTTCCCTCAAACTACAACAAATAACTTAACTTGTCTTACAAATCGGAATACAGCTTATCACCGTCCAAAATTCGATGACATAATATTAAATTAAATATCAATTTATCATATTCCCATATTATATAATGTCATAGTTATTACATTACATTACACAGATGTTTTCTGTATGTAATTTGAACACTACGTATTGTATAGTAGTTTTTGTCAGGCAATTCTACACTTAGCATAGTAAGTTGATGATGCATGAATAACTTAGCTGTAGATTGTATAACTTAGATAAGTTATACAAGTAGAGTTATCTTAAAGATTTCAACGGTAAATTTTATACACAACTAAGTAGCTGCAATCCGCAGTACTACATCCAGAATAGTAAATAATGCATGGAGGGAGTTAAGCAGAGTCTTACGTCACGGGCGGCTTGTTGAACCCTGAGCGTAGCGAGGGACTCTAGAGTTAACTCCCGAGCGCCTGGAGGGAGTTATGTAGAGTCCTGAGTGAAGCGAGGGGTTCAAGCCGCCCAAGACGAAGACACCGCTTTATCTCAGAGGTGAATACTCTACTTTTCACACCTTCAGCGAGGCAATAAAAAAGGTACTGAGAAAATATGTTTTCTAACAAACACCGTTTTTTAGAGTTTTGGCTGGAAACCAAAAAGGAGACGTCGTGACTTTGTAGGTATCTATTATTTTCTAAAACTTGTGATTCTTCGAGTGTTGAAGTGCAATAGTGTTGGATTATTAACGTTTAACGGTTCGTTAACATACACGAGTGTGGACAAATGGTAGAAACATTGCGAAACGTGACTTTTCGTGTTCCCTACAAAACTCCATTTTTAAGAGAGTAATTTATCATTGCAATCACTTGGTTGTCATTACAAGTAAGAAACACTTAATTTACTAGACGCTAGCAAATGCGCACGACGTGCGGCGCCAAAAATGAGGAGAAAGAACAGCGTTTTTTTTGTTTTAAAATTTCAGGCATTTTGTTCTTTTTTTGTGGTGGCCAGTTTGATTTTTGAACAACTCGTCCCTTAGCTGAGTTTTTATTCAATTTTAACCTCTTTGCTCTAAAACTTTCTCGGGAGTATTCATACAACTTTATCTCCTTTGGGAGACAATGCCTTGCTGTACGTTAAGACTACGTGATTTGCAATAAGTAATTGGACATATTCGAGCAGGTGGTACGAAAATCCATTTACATGAAAAATTTCGTGTCTTTGCTGTTTGCTGGTGAGAAGTTCCACTAAGCTCTTGATTTTTGCATTGTTACTAAACTTACTTATATATATGTAGTATACAGTTTACAAAATTTCAGCTAAATCGGGAACCGGGAAGTTAAAATTGACTAAATAAATAGAAAATATGACTAAATTGAATCTAAGATTTTATTACATTGTTAGTTAGTAAGTTCTTCCTCGATTTTCTTGAGCTTCCAGATCCAGACTTGATGATAACGGGACCACCTCGAAAGTATACTTTCGAGGTGGTCCTCGAATACGTACACGAGTGTGGACAAATGGTACACACTCAAATATCGATGAGCATATTGAACATACACAAAAAAATACATACAGACGAAACTATAACCTCCTCCTTTTTTGAAGTCGGTTAAAAAGTAGCCGCATCCTCGCCTTGCGGCTCTGGCTTGTATCATTTGGGCCTTTATGTTGTTACAAATCATCAAAGTCCATCGAATAGATTAAGCATAAAAAAGTCACAAACTCAGAATAACAGACTTTCGCATTTATCACAAACTAGATGCGCCCCGCGGTTTCACCCGCGATTAAAAAGTATCCTATAAGTTATTCTAGACTATAATCTATCTCTGTGCCAAATTTCATCCAGATCTGTTCAGCCGTTCTGGCGTGAAAGAGTAACAAACATCCATCCATCCTTTCTTACAAACTTTCTCGTTTATAATATTAGTAGCAAGTAGGATAGGATAGGGTGGGCCGTTTAGTGGTTTCTTTTTAAATTATGACTTATCCACCGAGCGAGCGTAAGCGAAACTAACGAAAACACCAACGTTGTAAGCAGAAAAAAAGCATTTCCATGTAAACGCTCATGAGAACGAAATCCGAACGATGTAAATTATGTTTCATGACTTTGTTCCGAAGCTAAAAGGCTTGAATGTAATCAGCATACGAGTGCACGTTGCGTATTCCGTCCGTCTATCCGGCTGCATTGTCTGTACTTTTGTTTCCCTCGCTAAGAGATCTACTCTAAATGCTGTGGACTTGAACTATACTACTACTATTTTTTTTTTTTTTTTTACAAAGAATAGGTCAACATTTGACCAGCAACTCACCTGATGTGAAGTGGCATTGTGGCCTAAGATGAAGCACGAAGACCTAGTAGATACTCACTCTGGCCTTGAAGATACCTAGGTTGTCCTAACTATGCTGGTTTAGATATTAGTAGGTACTTATGCACTCTAGCCTTGAAGATACCTAGGTTGTCCTAACTATGCTGGTTTAGATATTAGTAGGTACTTATGCACTCTAGCCTTGAAGATACCTAGGTCGTCCTAACTATGCTATGGTTTAGATATTAGTAGGTACTTATTCACTCTAGCCTTGAAGATACCTAGGTTGTACTAACTATGCTGGTTTAGATATTAGTAGGTACTTATTCACTCTAGCCTTGAAGATACCTAGGTTGTCCTAACTATGCTGGTTTAGATATGTGGTCTTAGTTTTAAGTGTAAAGAATAGTGTTATTTTAATACCAATCACTGATTATCTCTACATATAAGTTCCTATGTGCGATGATAGCCTATAGTTGGAGAAGGCCTGCCTCTCAAGCCAGAGCCAAACCCAGCCGACGGCACGCACCAATTTGTTAATTGTGTGAACATATGTGCGTATTGTATTTCATCTGCTACATGACTGGAGCCCGGTGTATGGCGACAGGCTGTCACATTTGGGACTGAATATCGTCCGGCGAAATGTGGGTGTTGTTTTACACCTCTGCCAGCCCCCTCGGCGGATAAGCGTGACGATAAAGTAGACTCGACCGCCTTGTTCGGTTATAGAGCCACTACTCAGAAGAACAGCTATTCCTGCGCGTGAGATGAGATGAGATTTTATCTTGGTCACTCTCACACCTATGACGTTTCAATCGAGAGCAACAAGGACGAAAAAAGGTGAGACGAAAATCTCAAATCTCCGAATAGGGCCACAGGCAAGAAATTGAATATCTATACATACTAGTGGCTACTTGGCGGAAGTGGAAGGCTCAAAACATCTTTGTCTTTTAAATAATTCTAAACCTTATAAAATCATCTTTTCATTAATGTAGTTTTTACATGGGATTTGAATTTTTCTTTGAGTTTCCTGTTATATTTCTCGGGATTTTGTTATAAAAACGAACGCAGTTGCCTAAAAATGACTTAGTCTAAATCTCGGTACAGCTATCCTTTGTTATAAGAAACAGAGTGTTTTCACTAAATATTTAGCAATCATCGAGCTTTTGTCGGTTATCGCTCTAATTTCATAAATGCGAAAGTTTGAATGGATGGATGCACAGAATATGCTCTATTACATAGGTCCAGAAGGATAGTCTTCATACAAAACACGATTTCGAAACGTGTCAAATTTATTTTGGTACCTTAATAAAACCTTTTTTTCTATACGTGATGAACTTGCCATTAAAAGAGGTTCCCCGATTTGGTTGGGTAAATTATATAACGATCAGAGTTTAAAGAAATCACAAGACCGGAAACAAAGTATTAGGCCAGCTTAGGCCAGAGCTAAACTACACACAAATTCTTACCCATGCAGATCCATTAATGACACTATTCTACAAACTAATATTATAGATTGTATGTAAACCTTAACTAAAATCAGAGTCGGTAAAAGGTAAGAATTTAAGTAAAAATCAAGAGAATAACATTACATTTAAGTACATAAAAATAAAACTGACGCCTGCTTGTCACGATATTTCACTGTTACGTATCTTTCTTTCTTGCGAAGGTGCACAGAGCAAATTCTTATAGGGGCGACGAAATTTTCACTAATTTTCATTTTTACTTTGGCGAATTATTTTTGTCCACTGATCGGCTAAACTGGATCCTTAAGAAACCTAAAGATAATTTATTGGGAAAATAAAAAAATACATTGTGGCAACACTTTTTTCAGCAACTTTTCGCTCTGTTGACATTAAGAATTATTTACAATTATAAGCTTTTTAAAGCACATAAAAATATATTTAAGACTTACGGATGATATGTGACGTTGCCTTTTTTACTGTTTTGGATATTCTGAAATTTCGGCATGAGTGGACTACACAGTTCACCATATTTATTGGTTAGTGGGGAGACGTAACCGCTACTGGATGACATCGAAGACTGACTAGTGAATTGGTTGACTTTCAATGGTTTGGTTTACTTTTTTTGGAATCATTATTTTTGACCGATTAGGGGTCTTTACTCTATGTCTATGGGATGGATGTTTGCTATTCCATCACGCCAGAGCGGCTGAAGTGCTGAACGGATCGGGATGAAATTTAGCATAGAGATACATTATTGTCTGAAATTGGATATTTTTTAACCACGAGTGAAACTGAGGGCGCAGCTAATTCCAAATTATATCCACAAAGTATTTAAAAAACATGTCCTATTGCCTTATTCTTCCATGAAACAAACGTCAACGCGACCTACTGTCATTTCAGCATTTGACACCTGTCATTACGTCACCGTCCCTGCATGCACTGAACTATGATACAATAAACAATAAAAATAATCAGCAAATAGACGTTGCAAGATACAATAAAACAATTATTGTTATATCACGATTTGTCAATTTACAAATAATTTTACAGCTGCTGTTATAAGACACTACTGTACAGTAATTCTTTTGCAAATGTGTGCCATGACTGATACTAATAATTTTGTAAATGCAAGAGTTAATTTGTTTGTCAGTAGCGGAGAATAGGGTAAGAGGGTCAGGTTTTTTGGCGGGAAAAGGTATGTCGTAATTTGTGTTTTTTCGAAATCTTGTGATTCTTTGAGCTCGGATTATTATCCTGTATCGGTTCGTCAAGGTGCACGAGTGCGGGCAAATGACACAAACTTTGCTAAACGTGATTTTTCGTGTTCTCTACAAAACTCCACTTAAAGTTTCAGTAAATTATCCATCACTTCAAAATTGTTACTTAAACTAATATCTAGTGTATTTCCGCTTTAAATTATTGATTATTTATTTTAGTTAAAGCGGAAATTCACTAGATATTAGTTTAAGTAACAATTTTGAAGATGAAATTCCGCAAAGTAACAACTATCAATCAACTATCCATCACTTTACTGAAATGAGGTTAGGGTCGATCATCGTCATTATCACCTTTTTATCATCACTCCATCATCTGTAAAATACTCTAACAACTTGACACTGGCAAATGCACAAGACGTGCGGTGCCGAATACCCCTGGATAGGGGAGCAACCAAAAAAAGAGGGTCAGTAAGTACCATCGAAATATATTAGGGTAGGTCATCGACACGACTATGTTATTCTGTTAGGTGGAACAAACGACACGAGCCCATATGGGTTCCAGGGTCACTTGTGTAGGTTTTTAAGTAACATCAACAACCCTAACGTAATTATATGTCAGACACCGTATAATGCGGCACTATGTATAGACAAAATGAATGACAATTTGAAATGTATCTGTCATAAATTTGACAATGCACACTTTATAGACATGTGTTACAGTAGGTACGTACCGAGAAAGAATCAAATTTTGCGCCACGTAGTTACAAATATTCTAAGAGATGTGATACGTTTAGATTATAGATATAAATTGAATAAACAAAATACCAACAACTCAATTCTCAACGCTTCAAACCACACAAAATACCTACTGACAGATAAGAGCACTCAAACAGAGAAATTAATCTACAAAAGCATCACAGACACACAGACAAACGTAGCACAGGTTGAAAATGTAGGAAACAACGGACTTTTTCGTATATAACTCAATAAACATAATGCATCAAAATATTAATGGTTTAATTAGTAAAATGGAAAATTTAACTATTTGTTTAGATGAATTACACAGTAGCAACAACTTTGTCGACGCAGTGTGCATTACTGAGCATAACATGATAGATAGCGACTCCTCCTCTATTAATATACCAAATTATATCATTGCATCTAAGTCATGTAGGCACAATAGAGCTGGAGGTTCATGCATAATGGTATATAATTTACATAAATATAGGATTTTGCCTGAGGTTAACTCATTAAGTGTCACAAATATACTTGAATGCTGCGCAATCGAATTGACTGAGCATAAAACTATAGTAATCTGTGTCTATAGATCTCCGAGAACGAAAAAATCAACTAGAGATCAATTTTTTTATAAACTAGAAGAGATATTGGATGCTACTTGCTATAAAAAACAAAAAGGTTATTCTTTGTGGAGACTTCAACATAAATATTTTAAAAGACGAGCCATATGTGAGACAGTTTAAAGATATTTTATCACGCTTTAATCTTAAATTGAGCGTGAATCAACCTACGAGGCCTCAGAGCATGACCTGCCTTGACAATATTGCGCATAATGTTAAGGGTGGCAAAACCGATGTCATAGAATTTGCTCTATCTGACCATACTGCTCAAATTTTTAAGTGCCCAGTAAAGAGAAGCTATTACATCGGCCATTTCTTTAAATTTAAAAGAGATTATTGCAAAGGCAACGTAGACAAATTTATTGAATGTCTCAATAGTCTATCTTTTTACGAAGTTTACAATAGAAACGATGCAAATGCAGCTTATAATGAGTTTATCGATTTGTTTCAATTGTTTTACAACTTATGTTTCCCTACTATACGAGTAAAGATTCCTTTAACAAAACGACCCAAATGGTTAAGCAAAGGTATAAAGGTCTGTACAAAACGAAAAAGATTACTTTTGTGGAAGTTTAGGCACTCGCCAAACAAAACAAATAGGGATGCTTTCAAAACGTACTCTGCAAGACTCAAATTAGTAATAAAGCAGACACAAAAAGCACAAAATAACTACTATATAGAGCAATCTAGCAATAAGTCTAAAGCAGTTTGGGACACAATAAATAAATATAAACAATACAATACTAAAGACGACATAACACATATTAACGTGAACGGTAAAAAAATCTTTGATCCAAAGAAAATTGCGGAAAGCTTTAATAACTTTTTTATTGACGAAATCGAAAAAAACGTTAGTCACAATAGTATTGCAATGACATTAAAATATTCTAAATCGAATTCCTGCTTCCTAGAACCTACAAGTGATGATGAAGTAGAAAGAATTATCCAATCTTTAAAAAACACAAATAGCACTGGCTATGACGAGATCGCAACAAAAATAGTAAAGATAACATCTAGAGCTATTTCACCGATACTTAGCCATATTATAAATAAAAGCATAGAGACTGGTAGTTTTCCCGATAAATTAAAAACCTCTATCGTAGTACCTCTTTTTAAAAAAGAGGATAAGGAAAATATGAGCTTTTATAGACCCATTGCACTTATACCAATACTTTCAAAAGTATTTGAAAAAGTCATTCATAGGCGCTTAAATAGGTATTTTGAAAGAAATAACATTTTCACTCCAGAGCAAGCTGGTTTTCGTAAAGAAAAATCCATTGATTTAGCAATTCTAAACTTTCTAGAAAAGGTCTATAATGGACTCGACAACAAAAAAAGAGTCACGGCGCTTTACATGGACATGACGAAGGCATTTGACTATGTAGACCACAATATTTTAATTAAGAAGCTTGAAAATTATGGCATAAGAGGCAATGTTCTGAATCTAATAGAATCATATCTGACAAATAGGTTACAATATACGGAAATAAAGAGATTGAATACTGAAACGAAGGAAGAAAATAAATACTTGTCGGAATCTAGGGAGGTGAAATATGGAGTGCCACAAGGCAGTATATTAGGACCCTTATTATTTTTAGTATATATAAATGACCTCCCCAGCTCCATTAACCACCCGATGGTCATGTTTGCTGATGACAGCACTGCCATTTTCACCGACCACAAAAACAGCGACCATGAAAATGATATAAATAATTCTGTAGAAGCAATAATTGACTGGCTAAATAAGAATAATCTAAAAATTAATCTTGACAAAACACACATAATGACATTCAAAAATAAAAATACTAATTTTGACATATTGAACATAAACTATAATGGTAAGCATATTGACGAAATCTCGACAACTAAATTTTTAGGCATTCATATTGACTCAAATTTATCCTGGAAAACGCAAGTTGCGTGTGTGTGCGCAAAGTTAAACCAATTTTCATATGCATTATACATGCTACGGAAAGTTGCGAATGAGAAAACGTTGTTGAGTGCTTATCATGCTTTTGTAGGTTCCACACTCAAATATGGAGTACTTGCATGGGCTAACTCCGTGGAGAAACTGTCAGTCCTCATAGCTCAAAAAAAATGCATTCGTGCAATATGTGGATTGAAGCGAAGAGACTCTTGCAAACCATATTTCAAAAAGCTGAAACTTTTGACTCTTCCTTCTATTTATATTTTTGAATCAGCTCTAATTGTCAAGAAAAATTTAAGCAACTATGAGACCTTATCAAGTAAGAGACATAAAAATAGACTGCGTGAACCATACCGCAGAACAGCTTTATACAGTGACAGCACATTTATTATGAGATGTGCTATCTACAATAAACTACCGCAAAGTGTAAAGGAAATAAATAATATTGACATTTTCAAATTTAGGCTTAAGAATTTATTAATTGACAAAACTTATTATTCCATCAATGAATTCCTAAATGACATGTTGAAATGATGTAATATATATATTTTTTTTTTTTTTTTTTTTACTATGACATTGAATGAATGTAATAATATAATGTGATATGTACACGTAATTATAACAATTTATAAAAAAATGCATGCCCTGGTGCTAGAGCACGGTGAGACCAAACATTGTTAAATTATAATCTATACCAACCCTTGTTTCTGCATTAAAATATTTTGAATTTGAATTTGAATTTGAATTTGACACAGAACGAAGGGGTAGGTGTTATAGCGATAGTGATGATAGCCTACTTGGAGAAGGCCCGCCTCTCAAGCCAGAGGGAGCGAGTTCAAAGCCCAGCCAACGGCACGCACCAATTTGTTGACTGTGTGAAGATTTCTGCGTATTGAACGAGTATGTCATCTGCTACATAACTCGAGCCCGGTGTATGGCGAAGGGCTCGCCATGTCCAATTTGGGACTGAATATCGTCCGGCGAAGTATGGACGTTGTACGACACCTCTGCCAGTCCCCTCGGGGAAAGGCGTGGTGATAAGTTATGTTAGGTACGAGTAGTTATAATGAACAGACTCTACATACATACAAACTTTACTTCTCTATAATATTAGTGTAGAGGTAGAGACAATCCAACCCGTGGCTAGAGTATAGTTATTAGAGTATAGTTGCTACACCGAATCAATAAAATCCAACTGTGTGTTTGACACCGTTGAGTAGAACCTTGTCGCGCGGCTTATACGAGTAAATCGGAGTTAAGGCTGACACGGACACTAAACACTAACTTTGTCTGATCGGCTCTCTGCAATAATTTTTTAAACTTTATTTATTTTTGCGACTTTTGTTTACAACATGTTTCATTCTATTAACAAAACTATCAATGAAATAATGAAAAAAAACTACATAAAGAATCACTTGAGGTGACTCACACATTTGAGTAGATCTGGTCGCATCGGAGCCAGGTTCCGCTTATAATTTTTTAAAACGCCCAACATCCAGTCACCTCAAGTGCCCGCCACTCCTGTTAAAATCTTTACTCTTAATACGAATGTTTTTTTTCGAAAACTCACTTATTTTAAAATACAAAAACGCATTCGATGAATTATAATTTTAATAGTTTTAATTTAATATTCACATGTAAAATAAAAAAAGATTCCTGTGGCTACTTGTATTCACATCACATCAAATTTCACAAAAGTCAGACGAGTAGTAATGTTAAAAAAAAATACTTTTATTAGCAGCAAATGTTTGTTTTAATGTTTTTTTTTATAAAAACCACCAAAATCTCTAGTGCTACCGGGCAGCCTTAAGAATCATGTACGGTAGTTAGTGCTTGCATTAATGATGTCTTCCTATCGATTAATCACTATCGATAAAATTATTCAATTTTTAAACAACAAGATATAATAAATATTCAATTAATTCCAATTATTGTTCCATGAAATTTAATTTGTCTGCAGCTTTCTTTAAATATTGGTATTGTTGTATGATGTAATATTAAATTGTTTTAGAATGTTAATTAATTACATTACATCAATCGGTAGTAACTAGCATACATAACTACAGGAAACTTAGCTACGGCATTTTGAGAATTGAGTTACTCGAATTATTGCCTTAATTTGTTTTTAATAAAAGTGGTTGACCTGCAAATGGTTCGCATAATGATAAGAAAACCGGTGCTTACGATGCTATAGGTTGTAATGGAAATTAGTCAGTCCGGAAAAATAATTTCTAGTATTTTTTTAGTAAATATCAAAAAGAATGGCCTAGAAGAAAAATTTAACTAACTCATTATTAAAACGTTCTTAGTGGTCTTGAAAGTTCGAATTTAAAAGTTATAAACTGCGAATAATCTAATTTCAGAACCGTATCGACCTTTACTTTAGCAGAAGCTCGGTCACGGTCATCACGATATTAAAAAAAGCTCTAAAAATAACGATTAAATAACATCGATAACTGGAAGCAACTATCGATGGCGCTAGGTATCAAGCATTCGCGAACATTGTGATTTGTTTCGATAAACTTGATTGAGCTTGACAAATCTATCGATACTTTAGTCTGTCGTCTTAACATCACTATAAGGGGTAAAGTACTGCAATTTTTATGCCATTTATGGAGAAAAAGGTTAATACGTAGTTGTTATATAGTTAGTATTTCATAATAATGTGGGCCCTAAAGATTTTAAACTAATGCTCTTTGTTTTTTTTTTATTGATGTTTATGGTTTCATTAACAGAACGAATTGATATCTTTTATGGGAAAGAATTGACGTTAATATTTTTTATCGCACTTAGCGATGGTTAATTTTATGTTTACGCTCAACTGATTTTTATGAAATTTAGCGTTAGTAGTGTTCACAAGCAGTGGGCAAATCAAGAAAATAGGAAAATCTTGATTTTTCTCGGTTTGTGGTAGGTATAAATTAAAAAAAAAAATTACATTCAACGTTGGATATATCACATTACTTTTTAGTGAAAAATGTCGACTACTTTTTAAAAATCGGTTATAACAAACTTACTTTTTCTTTGGATTATGGATTCGAATGCTTTTAAAAAACGCATTTAATAAAGTGAAAATTTAAAATTATACATTAATATTTATTTATTTCATCAAAACACATTTAGAACACCATAACAGAAAGGCACAAAAGCGGTGCTGTTCGACTTAAGTAAATGTACATTGAGAGTGCCATGGAGCAGATTGAAACCAAAATTATCATTTGTTCTTTCGTGGATTATTTTGAAACCTTTTCTTGGAGTATTCTGCGAAAAACCCTATATATTTCATTAACTTTACTTTTTTACTAGAGACTGTACTTTATTACACTTTTGTTTTGACTTAACTTTTTAATATTAATTAACGTTAACGTTGTCCCATTTTCTGTCATAACTTTTAATAAAAAATGTTTTAGTTTAGATTAACTTAAACATTTTTATTGAAAAGTTCTGTGATATAGCCATTTGATAGCTAAATAGTAAAAAGTCCCTTGTTTATGTAGTCACTGTATTCACTAGCATACTGTGAAAAATATTGCTCAAACAACACATTATGCTTCAGACGAACATACGTTTTTGTTTCGCGCTGTTTTGTCGAACTATATTGCAATTCGTATTAATTATGGTGGTGCCACTGTAATGGAGCTATTAGTTTTTATCTGGTTGGATTTAGTATCTATTATTGAAGGCAATAGGCAATAATTCTTGCGTAAATAGACTCTATTTACATTTTTTTCTTGTATAGGGAGTTTTAACCCGACTGACTACCCAGAATGTTACATACTAAAATATGTACTTATATGTGTAAAAATGTCAACAAGAAATTTTAAGAAGTCCGGGTATTCCTTAACATAGGCTTTTGTAAGTTTCACTTGTTATTAACAAACAATGTAATAAAACTTAGAAAAATGTAGTTGATTCAATCAGGCGTTACTTACGGAAGTTCGTCTTCAAAACTGTTACTTTAATAATTCAGGCTAGCTTATAATTGGATCCCATATTCCTTGGCGTACTTAATGCGACGTTGGAGCGGAAATACACTAGATATTGTCTAAAGTTTTGAAAATCTTAGTAGTCAATTTTAACCTACTTCTGATTGTCGTATCGAAATGAAACAACGTATGTTTATCATGTAATTAGGATCACAATATTTTAATTTGGTATCTCCGATCCTGATCTGTTGCTGGAAAGCTAAAAAAAAAAAACTAAAAAAAAATTTAGTTTTTTTTTTCAACTACATATTAGTATCAATTGTTTGTACAACAGTACAGGCTGTTTTTGTCAGACTTTCCAAGATTCTTGAATAAATACTAAGGATACATACTCTGTTATGTGTTGTTTTTTTGGACAGTGTTTTTACCAAAATACCTCAGAATAAAGGATAATAAAATCAAGGATAAGAGCTGAGTAAGTATCTCCCAAAAAATAAAAATGTTTACGAACTGACTATGTTTGTTTGTTATTATGCTTTACAAAAAATACAATAACACTCTATTAAAACCACTAAAAACTAAGAAAAACGCATATAAACATTATAGATAAGTATTTAATCTTAAGTAGAGAGATAGAGATAAGTCAGTATTATATACTTACTCTCTTAAGATAAGTAAGTATTTGCTATAAGGCGGTCCTATAGCAAAGTGTCTTAGTGATTATGTGTGAACTCTGCTAAGCAACAACGGCGGCGTTACAATTTTTGAAGTACGTTGGACTGTCATTTTCACATTGCCGTGTATTATTTTTGATTGCCATTGTCTTTAATATAGCATAACATATCGTCACTCCTTTCTCCCGAAGAGGCAGATGGAGGTGCTTTTCGTAAAACCCATTCTTTGCCGGACGATATTCAGTCCCAAATGTGACAGGGGGTGAGCCTGTCGCCATACACCGGGCTCCAGTTTTGTAGCAGATGACATACAATACGCACATATGTTCACACAATGAACAAATTGGCGCGTGTCGTCGGCTGGGTTTGAGCCCGCTCTCTTTAAATATAAATAAATAAATTCGGGACACTTCCACACACGGTCGCCTGACCCCAAACTAAGCAAAGCTTGTACTATGGCTGCCAGACTGATATACATACATACTTAGATATTTTTAAATAGATACTTAAATACATATTAACACCCAGACATAGAACAAACACAAATGTTCATCACATAAATGTTTGCCCTAGGTGGGAACCTAGGGCAAACATTAGAAGCTTAGAAGGCAGGTTCACTACCAACTGAGCCACCGAGGCAGAACTTAACTTAAGAAGCGAGTCGTCTCGCGCTAGGCTGTCTTCTATGTTTTTTTTTTTGTCATTTACAAGATTAAATTATAAAACTATAATTATTCAAAGATATTTTTAGTGAAGTTGTAACTCACGTGAACCCATACAATATTCGACTAGAGTTCACGTACTCAATAAATAAATACAACTTCCTATTGCGATACAGTTTATTGTTTTTTAAAATATATGAACAACAATAAACAACTATAACCATAAAAATAAAAGAAATGCTAAGTAAAATCATTGCAATGTAATGTTAATTTAAATATCAAGTTTCGTAATACACTACACAATTACACATGTAATATAAATAAACTGAAATGTTGTGTACTTTATATATTTTATAACTTTATTAATTTAATTGTATTATTATTGTTGTAATAGTTTGTGCGTGTAAATAGATTTAAGGGCATGATTTAGGCCCGCATGCTTAAACTACGCTCAAAGCTTTAAAACTAGTTATACCTTGACCTTATAAACATGACTGAGCGTCGTTTTTGAATTCGGCCCTGAGTCATGCCCTTAAATCTATTTTTTTAGGGTAGAGCCCGAAAAACATTTTTGTTTAATTTTAATTTTAATGCATAATATATTTGCGCCTGTATGTTGTTAAAAAATCTGGAACAGAAACAGTTATAGGTAGTATGTCAAAAAATCAGAAATAATTAGTTCTAACACCTCCTCGACTACATACTCATACTACAACAATTATACACTACATACAATACATAATCGATATTACGGTTTGACGTGCACCTCTAAAGATAAACGGATATTCACACCAGCTTCACAAACATTTTTCTTTAAAAAAACCATCCGTTTATAAGCTCATCAATTTGAATAACATATTTGAATTGAACATAGTAAAGGTAAACAAAAGCTATATCTAACAATAAAAACGTTATTATGATTTATGAAACGGGAATCACTCACGTACGATTAAGTCGATTATTCCGACTATAGTTTCAAACGCATTCGGCGGTCTTAACTAAATAATCCACTAAATCGTACGTGAGTAATTCCCGTTTTCATAAATCATAATGTGTGAATACCACATCAGTTCCCATAATTTAATAAAAACGATACAAAAAAAATATTTCCCTGTGTCTATGAAAGTCGAATCTCAGCCTACAGTGCGGCGGCCTGTAGGCCGCGTGTGTCTGTTAAACCCTGAATAGTAATAAAATGCCACTAACATAGGTACATAATAATATGTTATTTTGACAGACAGAAATTGCGAATTTGCGGAAAAATATGATTCCATCAAAAAGGGCTTAAGGGCTTGCATTAAGCTATAAAAAAGTTGGATGATACATTAAATTACACATTAACTTACTTTACTAGACAATGTAATGTAGGTATTTAAAAACCACAATGATACAATTATGCATATAATATTTAACTACTTAGTTAGAGAAGTACAAAAGTCATATAAAAGTATGTATTTGTACACAACTTACAATAAAAACAGAAAATTAAAGAAAACTTAAACTATTAACTAAAAACTAGAACTTATAATAACTAAAATAAATTACAAAAATTTAAACTAGAAGACCATTAGTGGAAGGAAAGGTCCCCAGAATGCTGGCGGCATTGCCACGTTGAATGGCAATGCTCAGCTTCAGTGCAAAGTAAAAGCCAGCATTCTGGACACCCGACGCTTCCACCAATCGCCTGGCTGGCTGGCCCCCACGGACCCATCGTCTCTACCCCAAACGGAGCAAACATGTACACCCGGTCAAGATGTGCATACTTGCGCCGTTTGAGGTTTTCGGCTTGAGCGGCGGCAGCGCCGGCCTGAACCGATGTTCCTGGAAGGTGAGACGGCGCCATTGTGTCTACGCATCCCACACCAATGGCTGACCCACCTTCCAAGGTATAAGAGTCATCCCGTCGGGTCTTTTGCCGTCGTCGTCACGCATCAGTCCATTGGGTTCTAAGACTGACGGGACGCCGGCACTGACGAAAGCCGAAAGAAAGGATGACGTCATTCAGGCTGGCGTGCCGCGGTATACGCCCAGCACTCTTTAGACACGATAAGCCGTGGTGGCCGAGGCGGTCTACATTGTCACCGCAATTGCAGCGGTGGGGCACCTGGCAAGCTGCGCCAATTCGCAGGGATACGGCTAAACAGAAAGTATTTTATCTAATAAATTTCCAATATTTTTGGAAGGTAGAGCGTGTAACCAAAGCCCCGACGCGAAGGCGAGCGCGCTCTGCGGATGAAGTTGAAGAGTGTAAAAGGTTTTCCTATGTTAAGTCTAAGTTTAAGTTTAATTTAGTATAAATAAAACAAATAGATAGATTACAATAATAAAATAAAATAATATATTAATTATAATAAAATAAATAGATTAATAAAACATAACTTTTCAAAATAAATCTATTTTAATTCTAACTAATATTATAAATGAGAATGTGAGTTTTTTCATTAATTTGTATGTTTGTTTGTTACGCTTTTACGTCTTAACTACTGAATTTTGCAATGAAATTTTGCATGCAGATTGCCAAAGGTACAAAAAAGGGCATAGGGTACTTTTTATGCAGGGACCGCGAGTAAAACCGCGGGGCGCAGCTAGTAAAAGTTGAAGTAAAAAACTGCATTTTCGCTGTGTAAAAAAGCCCTTTATAATGATTTTCATTATTGTAACTTATACTCAGCAGTAGGCTATTATAGAGTATGATTAATAGAGTATTATTAGTATTAGACTTTACGAGTATAATATAGCAAATAATACCCTTTTTGTTCACGACCCATCCCGGTCCTGCGCCAATTTCGTCCAAGCTCCTATTTTTAAAGTATCTTAGACTCAAAGAACTCGTGAATAAGAATTGAATTTGAAAAATGCATTTACATAAATAAATAAAGAGCAAGTATTATGCTATGTCATATTTATCTAATGACTTAATGAATAATTGAATTTGAAGAAAACCACTTAATTTTTTTTAAATAAATATTTTTGGTTTTTCTACAAAAATGTATCAGCACATAATGTAATTGTAACCTTTTTTGCCATGCAATAAGCACTTTAAAATATTTTGATTTTTTATTTTAAAGTGTATTTTTAACTGTATAGTCAATAAATAATAAATTAAATTAAATAAAAAAATATTTTAGTAGGCATACTTAGCCAAATTATTTTCATTATTTTATGACACAATTAATTTACAGAAAAATCTATACTACGTACAAATTTCTTTAAAAATAGGTATTTATTTTACATGTCAGATTAAAAAAAAGGTTTGTAATAATATTATTATTGAATGTATGATAAGTCACATTTTTCTAATTACTTTATGACTACCTGAATTTAACCATAAAAGAATACTCTTTGTTATAAATACATATAAATAGTGTGACCTTTTAAACAATGAAAAAACGCACTTGGAACAATCTGTAAAATAATATTGTGGGCATGCTAGGCCATATTTTCTAATTACTTCATGACTCATTAAATTTAACCCTAAAATAAGACCCGGAAAGAATCCCACCTTTCATCCTTGGCAAATCATATAGAGAGACATAAATTGTATAGATTTAAGTTGTAAAACACGTAAAAGTAGTGTGAATTTTCCAAATCAATTAGTTCGCGTGTTTATGCGAAAAAGCACATTGAAAAAGGTTAAAAAAAATGTAAATTCATAATAAGTATGTTAAGCCACATTTTCCTAATTACTTCAGGAATTCAACTGTAATTAATTCAACCATAAAAGAATACTCTTTGTTACAAATTCAAATAGTGTGACATTTTAGCAACGAAAAATTTTTTTTTGAAAAAACAAAACTGAGTTACTGTTATTGAAGTATTATTGTGTATTGTGGAGTATTATATTATGTAGAGTGTTATTGTAGGTATATATCTTAAGCCAATTTTTTCTAATTAATTTAAGATTAATTAAATTGTACCATAAAAGAAGATCCTTTGTTACAAAAATGAACAGTGTGACATTTTAGCAACGAAAAACGCATTTGAAAAAAAAATTATATAAAATATTGTTGCTGGACTGTAGGTAGGTATGTTAAGCCAATTTTTTCTAATTACTTCATGACTCATTGAATTTAACCATAAAAGAAGACCCTTTGTTACAAATATGAACAGTGTGACATTTTAGAAATTGAAAACGCATTTGAAAAAAAAAATCAGTAAAATATTGTTATTGGACTGTAGGCCAGTGTTAAGCCACATTTTTCTAATTACTTCATGACTCATTGAATTTAACCCTAAAAGAAGACCCGGAAAAGATCCCACCTTTCATCCTTGGCAAATCATAAATAAGAGCATGTATATAAGGAGAGTGGGACCGTCGGCAGGCAGTCGTGCGAAGTGCGTCTGTGCAGTGTGGTGTGTTGTGTGTTTGGACCGTCACTTGCAAGGTGATTGGGTTTTCATTTATGTTTGAGATGCAAGCTGGTAACGTGTCTTAGGATTTATTCATCCTATTCTTTTGAGTTTGGTGAAATGAGAAGAAGATTTTTTTAGGTTTTTTTTTACGTAACTGATCAGTCGATTTTAGTCTGGAATCCTAGTCTATTTAGTGCTGTGAAATGATATTAGGATTTTCAAAGTTTTTTTTATTTATCACTTGATTCTTTTTTGTTTTGTTGGGAAATTCGTAACGTGTTTTAAAACTCATCCGAGTTTATTTAGTGCTGTGAAAAAAAGTTTGTCAGTCCTTTTTTTTGACGATTGCTTGTTTAAAAAAAAACATTTTGTATGAAAATTGATGACGTATTAGGTATAGGATTTATCCTAGTTTATTTAGTGCCGTGATTTCAAAAAATAAATTTGGAAAAAGTTTAATTTAGCATTGGAGATTAGAATTTGAATAACAAAATGTTTCATGTACGAGTACCTACATTGTAATAGTCAATGCTTTAAAAAATTACTTTGAATTCAGCTATGATAAACTAAAATATAAAACAATTATTTCACACATCTAGTTTTACACAAATAATACATTATTTAGAAAATTAAAATAATAAAACCATTATTTAATCGCAATTGAATAATATTTTTCAAATAATTTCGTAAAAGTAGAGTTTTGTTTTTCTACTTAGAGTAGAAAAACAAACTCACTCGTTATTACAACAAGACATGCCTTCCTTTCCTAGTAATTTGCTTTAATAATCCAATCCACAAAGATACTTACATTTGATTATCCAAAATTACTTTACATTTGGAGAAGAAATCTTGCACAAGATGTTGAGAAAAACTCAGTCAATTGTAAAATGACGAGAAAAAATAGCATTCATTGTAAATAACGTTGTTTTATTGCACAGTGCAGGATGTGAATACTTACCTCTAGTGATTTAATGACACAAACATTATTTTAAAGGTTAGATTGCTAGGGATGTGAAAGTATCGATATTTTGAACTTTAAATAGCACGGAACGTTTTAGGTAGCAATAAATACGAATACGAAAAATTCACACAGTTTATAAGACAATATTAATATAACTAAAATAATCTTACTTAAGGGCATTATAGAGAGTTATCAGTGTTATATAAGATTAAATTTTTAATTTTATTAATCTAATGCCATGTTCAATATCCGTTTTTTTTAAATGAAACGCTTACAATTAAATTCCCAGATAGTACAGCAAAAGAATTTAAATATCGTTATTTATTTATATTCTTAATACTTATACAAACAACTTTTACAACAAAATTATACCACGAACAAATTATAATTATTAATCATTGTATTTTATATACAATCGCGCCTGATCTGAACTTGCAATTGTTTATAATTAAAAAGATTGTCACATGTTCGGAATAAAAGATCGATAAAAAGTTCGATAATAACCCTATAATATAATATCATGTAGGTAATGTTATATCGATATATAACTACCCAATCCCTACTAATCTCGTCTAACAACACCTTGCATTTGGCTCCGCTAATAGAATTTCCTGATTAAACTCAGCTTCGCTTCCAAATGAGGTATTTAAACGAATTTTGTAACAAACACCACAGTTGCTTTGTTATAACGAGAAATTGGATATTTTAATTGCACATTTACCTATAGTTCACTTTTTCTTGCAAAAACTAAAAACTTTGCCCCAGAAAAAAGAAAGTGTGGAAGCTGCTTTTAATTTTCCCAGATTTTTTTTTGTATTAAAACCGTTTACTAACTTAAGGCAAATCTGATTTTGAAAAGTAACTAATTACATACTAACAACTAAATCTGAAAAAAAAGAGTGTGGAATACTCTGCTAGAGTGTGTGTTTCCTGACACTTATAATCTGGGTGTCTTCAAGTCGAAGTGAATCGGTTTCTTCTAGGCAAGCGTGCTCCATCGTAGGCCGCATCACTGCTTATCATCAGGCGTGTTGGTGGCCAAACGCAAGCCTATTAAGCAATAAAAAAAAAAACTAAACTAAAAATAACAGCTAAGTCCATGGTTTTTAACTTATTTACTGTTTGTTTAGGATTAAGTAGTATCGTGGGCATTTCTTTCATTGAAAAATTTCGTTTCTACGCGGGATTTTAACACTGAAATCACAGAGAAGTCCCGCTTAGAAACGCGGAATTTAGGAATTTTATCGATGAAAAATCTGGCCTGCAGACTACTCACCCCTAAAGCTTAGCTATATATGTAGAGGCACATCCGATCTCTGTACAATTCTATTATCTGATTTAGAAGGGTTTAGTAGGTAATAGGTAGGTAAACAGCCACACGGAGGGCTGAAATTTCCATACAAAAACGGTTGAAAATTTTCGAGAAATTCGAGATTTTGATAAGCATGTGATATTATATCCTACGTTATATATAATATTATAGGGATGGATGTTTGTTACTCTTTCACGCCAAAACGGCTGAACAGATCTGGATGAAATTTGGCACAGAGATAGATTATAGTCCAGAATAGCAAATAGAATTAATAGAAACTTTTTAACCGCGAGTGAAACCGCGGGGCACAGCTAGTGAGCTATATTTCCTTCCACAATGTCTTGTTTTTTTAAAATAAATTCTCAAGAGAAAACAGTGCTATGTAAAAATCCACATTTGTCAGAAGTCATATATAGTCAGTAATAGATAGACAAAATAATCCAAAAATATCTTAGGGAGATTACCTACATCATTAGCTCTTAAATTAAACCATAACCGTGTAATGACCTAGTCGTGTTTCGGGATGTAGTCCGGTGTAAACGTTCCGAAGACGGGTCTGAGCAGTAGCGCACTTGTAGCGCCTCACTCAACTGCCGTCTTTGTACTTCTTCACTTTACAAAACTTAAAGGCTAGAGTGAATTAGTACCTTATAGGTCGTCGTGCTCCATCTTAGACCACAACGTCGCTTAACATCAGGCGAGTTGGTGGTCAAACGCCGACGACCTATTCTACATAAAAAACAATGATTACGTCACTATAGTTATTTTGTATAAATATTCGAATATCTCAATGAATAGAGATGCCCATCTCTATCTCTATACAAAGTAAACAATGGACTAAATACCTAAAAAGGTTATAGTACAAAAAAAGGCGTAGGTGTGTGAATTTTAAATGTAATGCTAATTCTATGTGATAATCAGAGCGGCTGCATCCGAAATCTTTTGTGTCCAAATTTACGGGGTTAGTTAGATAGGGTGTGCTAACCCGAAAGGGTTAACAGTTCTATGAAAAAATTTTCCAGTCTCTAGTTTTCAATCCTTAAGTTAATAAATAAATGCCTGCTATTAAAATAAGTTAATTGTTAGATATATTTTATCGAGTGTGTATTTTATAATCTTTCCTAACCGACTGAAAGCGAGATCTCTCAGTTCACTTGAATTTTATTTGTTGAAACTAAAGAACCGTTAATTAAATTTTCAACAAATTTTGCAGATGACCTACTTAGTTTTTTTACTTTGACTGCCTCGGTGGCTCAGTTGGTTGGTAGTGAACCTGCCTTCTGAGCTTGGGGGCGTGGGTTCGATTCCCACCTAGGGCAAACATTTATGTGATGAACATTTGTGTTTGTTCTATGTCTGGGTGTTAATATGTATTTAAAAATATTTAAGTATGTAAATCAGTCCCTGGCAGCCATAGTACAAGCTTTGCTTAGTTTGGGGTCAGGCAACCGTGTGTGGAAGGGACGAAAATTAATTTCAATACAATTTTAAAATTCGAATGTGAGTCAAATAGAATAGGGTTGTGGAGATATCGAGGTCGTGAGGTCACAATTCGTGGCGAAATACTAGTTCACTCTGTACTTATAGTCGAGCTATGCCACGAGCACTGCTAGAGAGCCCTTCACCCATAGAGAGTATTAAGTATACTACATACTAAGTTACCTTCACCTCGCCGAAGGATGTCTCAGTGAAGGTACAAGTAGAAACAATGTATGGAATCGTTCATCAAAGTAGAACGCATTATACACTATACAGGGTGTTTGGATAGGCCGTAAATTCCCAGTTGGAAGCAGTGTCGACGGAGCTAGTGCCAACAGTCGGGAATTTACTGGATAAATGACAGACATTTCAAGAATAAACTGACAATTGAAAGTTGTGTAGAGCATTTTATTTTGGAATAAAATAACAAGTACTTAACGTAGCTACTTACTAAAAGAAAAGTTGTATGATAAGTTTTTATTCATGAATAAATAAAATATTGTTATTGACTTAAACGCTAACGCGCGGCGACCCCCGACATACCAACTCCGTGAATTTAGTTACATCCGCTATCTAGATAAGCATTTTTTACTCTATATATATATATATATCGGGGAAACATAGAGAAATAGGAAGCCGAGCCTTCACATCTCACTCCTGATATCGGGGTAATGTAGGAAAGAGGAGCCACGCCGTCGCATCTGATCCCATTGATGTCGGAGAAACATAGGAAAGGCCGCTGCGCTGTGACCTTCCACTTTTGATGACGGGGAAATCTAGTAGGCCGAGGTGTTGTATCTGATTTCTGATCCGTGAACTCGCTATCACGGGAATCTATGGTCGACGTCAAACTTCAGGAACGTTGAAATAAGGGGACAGCAATGTAGGCTTCTTACTATTTTAATTATACAGTCACTTAGACTACTTAGTTAATGAATGATCACAAAGATAATTGGAGATTTAGAGTAATGGGTTTACGAATGACCATTGCGTGCGACCGCTTTCAGCCCAGTCCTGTCAAACACTGACTGACAGACATGACGTTCGCCCGAAATCCCAAACGCAACTCCATTCGGTGTTAACCGCTCTAAATGACCATAAACAAATCGATTAATCGTCAAAAACCACAGATTAAAACTATCGATTATCAACTCTCAAACTAATTTTCATTATCCAATGATGTCTCGCGCCGTCACGGCCATCCTGCATTTTCACACGTCCTCGGGTGAATAGTTCATCTCATCATCTGTGGACAATCATAAAAGTGCTCAAGTAACCACTTAACGCTCGGTCATTCTGACCGTCTCAAATCTACCTCCACAATTTCACAGAAAGCGAACCCAGTTATGGGATAACACAAAACACAGTTAAACCCAATTCTACCAACCATAAACATCGTACCAGAGTATAATCGACTCTTCCAACAGTAACTTCATATTCGTTACCTATCCCCATAAATTGTCATGATAATTGAAATAAGCAACTTTACTTTTAGTGAAATAAATTGTATTGGGACCAATCGAATAATCGAGGCTAAAACTAAATTATTAATCATACATCCAATGGTCCAAGAATTTAATCAAGCCACATTGAAAATCCAATGACGATACACATACGCGGTTTGGACTTATGAAAACTGCTGTGTCCAATTTCAAACAAATAACATGCCATTAAAGTTGTCACGTAGACTTGCCACACAGGCTAGGTCGTAACTCGTACTATGATGTTACACCGGGAGGAGTTTACTACATAGGCTTACCACACAGGCTAGGTCGTCACTCATACTATAATGCCACAAAAGTAGGGTTGCAACAAAGACTTGCCACACAAGCTTGCCACACAGGTTTGCCACACAGGCTTGCCACACAGGCTAGAACGACATACGCTTGCCACACAGGCTTGCCACACAGGCTTGCTACACCGGCTTGCCACACAGGCTAGTGCCACATAGGATAGTACCTTGCAGATTAGTGCCACACAGGCGAGTGCCACACAGGCTATTGCCACACAGGCTATTACTACACAGGCTACTGTCCTACCGGCTACTGCCCTCCAGGCTTAGTTTTACCAAAAGCATTGACACTTAGTAAGTTATTTATTAACTGCATGACTCACATGTGCCGCAAGCGACAGTTTGACTAAACTGTTTGTGGGTATTTCTAAACTTTAAACAACTCCAATAGAAAATAACACTCTGACATACATCGTTTACGAATATCAAATAAAATGAAAACTTCTCACCGGATTCAATTGCTACTCGCAGGTGATCAATGGCTGCTTCATAGTGCAGGGGCCCAATTCGGAGATAGGAGATTTTCATCTCATCTCGATCTCGATTCATTACTACCCTATTCGGAGATTTGAGATTCTCATCTCACTTTTTTTCGTCCTTGTTGCTCTCGTTTGCAACGTCATAGGTGTGAGAGTGACCAAGATAAAATCTCATCTCATCTCACGCGCAGGAATAGCCCCCCTGGAAGTCTCCACTGCCTCCGACTACTCGAGACATCTCGCGCCCCAGCCATCGAGATTATCTCGATCTCGAGCACGTGGAATAAGGCATCTCGAATTCAGCCATATTTTTCGAGGTATGATGGAATCTCGAGTTGTAAGAATAGCCCTCCAGGCATTGACCGGATCTCACACGTTGCTGCTGCTAATTTTGGTGCCCTTTTTCGATCAATGAGTGGCGATGTAACCTCGTTGCAGTAGTAACACGTAGGCGTCGACGTTTTGTTCGGTACACTGCTATCCTTCGTCTCTCGTTGTTTGTTAGTTGCGTCACATAGCATAGACTAGGTGTAATCAAACGCCGTCGAGATAATGCAGACGTCTACTCGATGCTCACTCTCTCTTTGCCGCTCTGCTGCACTTTATGCACCACGAAGAAACAGTCCGCACACTCCACAATAATAGCACGTACACAGTTTTCTCTGTGTAGGGGCGACCCTATCAGCCATCTGTTGCTATGCCACTTCGCTTCCAGATCATTGTAGAATTGTAGCCAAAGACGGAGCCATATCTTGTTGCTGTGGACGTTATTCTTATCCCAATTCTGATGTCGGGGAAACATAGAGAAATAGGAAGCCGAGCCTTCACATCTCACTCCTGATATCGGGGTAATGTAGGAAAGAGGAGCCACGCCGTCGCATCTGATCCCATTGATGTCGGAGAAACATAGGAAAGGCCGCTGCGCTGTGACCTTCCACTTTTGATGACGGGGAAATCTAGTAGGCCGAGGTGTTGTATCTGATTTCTGATCCGTGAACTCGCTATCACGGGAATCTATGGTCGACGTCAAACTTCAGGAACGTTGAAATAAGGGGACAGCAATGTAGGCTTCTTACTATTTTCATTATACAGTCACTTAGACTACTTAGTTAATGAATGATCACAAAGATAATTGGAGATTTAGAGTAATGGGTTTACGAATGACCATTGCGTGCGACCGCTTTCAGCCCAGTCCTGTCAAACACTGACTGACAGACATGACGTTCGCCCGAAATCCCAAACGCAACTCCATTCGGTGTTAACCGCTCTAAATGACCATAAACAAATCGATTAATCGTCAAAAACCACAGATTAAAACTATCGATTATCAACTCTCAAACTAATTTTCATTATCCAATGATGTCTCGCGCCGTCATATATATATTTTATACACCTCCTAGGTCCAGAATTGTGGCTTAAATACTCTTTTGGAGTATTTCCCGTCTTCCATCCAACCACCCTGTATCCTCGTTTGTTCTTTGTTTTTTCCGTAGAGCACATCTCTATACTGTTTAATAATCGATTTAAATCTTTTCCCTCAAAGGAGTCGGCAGAGGTGTAGGTGTACAACACCTACACTTCGCCAGACAATATTGAGTCCCAATTAGACAGAGCCGAGCCTGTTGCAACACACCAGGCACAAGTAATTAGCAGATGACATTTAAATACGTACTTACTAAAAGTATGCTCGCAAATGAACAAATTAGTGCGTGCTTTTGGCTGGGATCGGAATTTACTTATCTTAACTATATCCTCAAAATCATGATAGAACATTGCCTAACTTTACTGATCAATTAAGATCAACACAGGTAGGCAAGCCTCGTGTTAGCTTATATTGCAAATGCAATATTCCAACCTAACAATTTGTTACAAGTGACTTATAGAAAGACGTGTAATTAACCCAATATGTATGATAAATTACGTTTTAAGTAGAAGATTATTATTTAATATTCACAATCTACATTTTAGCTACGGAATAGAACAATCAATATAATTACATCACACTAATACTTTAAAGCGTGGGTCAACACTGCCGACGTATACCGCACGCAGTGCAGCACAGCACAGCGCAACACAATACAGCGCAGCGCAGGTAATGACGTAATGTATGAAATATGATGGGAAATGAAATAAAAAAACAAATACGAAAAAATCAGAAAAACTGGACTACATTAGGCATAGAAACATCAAAGAAAAATTTAATTAAATTAGAAATATTACAAAATCACCATCCCAGTGAACAAAGAATACAAACCATTAAAAAATATAAAAAAGTATTATAAAATACAATGATTGCTGCAAAAAAGTTACAATACCGACATAGAATAAACAAATCTAGCAATAAAATAAAAGAATCATGGTGTATAATTAATGAGCAAGTAGGTCGAAATAAAAAACAGAACGTAAAATCTTGTATCGATTTAGTCAAAAATGATAGGCAAGAGGTAATCACGGAAGCCAAAGAAATTGCAAATTTGTTTAACGATTTTTTTTGTAATATTGCTTGTAAATTGACAAATAACTTAAATGTAGTTGCTGAAAATTGTTTGAAATATCTAGATAATACGAATAAGCCAAAGACATCTATCAAATTTAATCCTATAGATTACAAGGAATTAAGAAAAATTGTGACTAACTTAAAGCAAAAAGCTTCTCTAGATATTTATGATATGAGTATAAAAACATTAAGAAATATTATTTTGAACAATGACAATATATTTGAGTTAATATTTATTATTATAAATTCGTGCTTAGTCGATGGTTCATTCCCCGACGTACTTAAACCGGGAAGAGTAATACCAGTTTTCAAGAAAGGGGATTCTTCAGACGTTAATAATTATAGACCTATTTGTATTTTACCAGCGATGTCAAAAATTTTAGAATCTGTCATTAAATACCGAATAGTTGATTACATGGAAGAAAATAACTTGTTTAATGTTGCACAATTTGGATTTAGAAAAGGTCGGTCGACTGAAATGGCGATAAGAAACGTAATATATTATATTCTTGAATCTCTGGATGGCTCTAACAGATGTGCAAGTATATTTTGTGACCTTTCAAAGGCGTTTGATTGTTTGAGGCACGATGTATTAATGTTAAAATTAGAATACTATGGATTTCGTGGAACCGAGCTAGATATGATGGTATCTTATCTCAGAAATCGTAGTCAAACAGTATTTGTAAATAAGTCTTCGTCATTAGTAGGTTCAACATCAATAGGAGTCCCACAGGGTTCGATTTTGGGGCCTTTATTATTTTTAATGTATATTAACGATCTTGCAAGTGCCATGCCAGATTGGATGGACATAATTCTTTTCGCAGACGATACCCATGTTGGGATTAATGATAAAAGTAATCAAAATTTACAATTAAAAATAGACAAGGCTATGGATTTGCTTAAAGAATGGTTTAATTGCAATGGTATTATTCTTAACGCAAATAAAAGCATTGTAATGCAATATCAGTCGAGATTAGGTTTATTCGGTAATTCAACACGTAAGGAAAATGTCTTTTTAGGGTATCACATAGACAGTACAATTAGTCACACTGCTCATATCGATAATATATGTAAGAAACTTGCAAGCGGAAATTACGCCTTGTTCAAACTCAAGCCCTTATTAGATAAAGAAACTCTTATTTCAGTATATTATGCGTATATACATTCTGTTATAAGATATGCTGTTACAATCTGGGGGAACGCTGGAAATATTGTAAGAGTTTTAAGATGTCAAAAGAGATCAATTAGAATAATTAACAGCTTAAAGAAACGTAGTTCAGCGAAGAAATACTTCAAAAATAACAAAACAATGACAGTAATATCTCTTTACATCTATAATAGTTTATTAGAAATTCACGATGCTAATTTACCAAAAATTAAAGATAAATGTCCACACAATCTAAGAAATAAAGATAAGCTAATTGTACCGTGGACTAGGTTAGTTAAAGTTAAGAAGCAGGGCCGCCATGCTAAAATTTTAATGTACAATAAATTACCAAATCGTATAACCGAACTAGATAATAACCAATTTAGACAGACGCTAAAACATTTCTTTGAAAGCAACCCGTTTTACAATTTATGTGAATATATGTCATTTGAGTTCTCGGAATCCTCATTTTTGTACCGAAATCAAACGTAGCAAATTTTGACATAAATTTTTTTGACATAATAATTTATTAACCTTCTTCTTAACAATTACTAGTATTTTACTTTTTATTTTTAACTGTTTACCTAATTTTAAGATATTATTGTAAAAATGACTTGCCAGTGACATTGAATGTTTATTATGGTCAATAAATATTTCTGATTTCTGATTTCTGATTTCTGAATGAAACACCAAACTTGACGCGCGTAGTTGCACAGCGCTGCACAGCATCGTGCGTTTTGTGTATCATTTCCCATAATATTGCAAACATTGCAACGTCATAAGCTGCGCTGCGCTGTGCTGTGCTGCGCTGTGCTTCAGTGACACTTTGTATGTTTGTTACATCTTCACGCTCGGCTCAATGGATTTAAGTGAAAATGTAATGGAAAAATGGTATAATTTAATTCCTTTTTCTATAAGTTTTTTTCTATTAGTTTCTGTAAGTGAACGAATCCACGAGGTGCAGCTAATAAATTTTTGTGATACCTAGCTGTACTCTGCGGTTTCACCTGTGGTCCGACAGGGACCTTTAAAAAAACATTTCTAAGATGAAAAGTTCCAATGTTCCAAGTAATTTTGCTGTACCCCAGACAAATGCTCATTTTGTAAAATTTCATGATGGTCGACGTAACAGCGTAACAAACAAACAAACGAATTAACTCGCTTTCTCACTAAAATGATATATGAAAAGGTTATTATTAAGAAATGAGGATGAAAATTAACTAACAATGTCTTCAACAAAGTAGATAAAATATGGCACCGGATTTTTTAAATTTTGTTTTATTTGGATTTAAAATAACTAATGCATTGTTTTTATTTTCAGATATTCAAATTAATCATCATGATTTCTTCAGTAAGAACGGTAAGTTTGGCTTTGATGTAATATACCTACTAGAAATAGCTTAAGAAGTAAAAAATACATAACAACGTATTTAATGCTCACTTGATACTCAGGTGATCAAAAAGTTTATCAAACTCAGGTGATAAAATTTTTTTTTTCAATCTCTCTGGCCGCTATAGTACAAGCTTTGCTTAGTTCGGGGTCAGATGACCGTTTGTGCGATATTTATTTTCATCATTATTATTACATAAAAAACACGTTTTAAATGCACATAAATAAATAACACACGAAATTATTATATTACAAAACAAATAACAATTAGATACTTTCTTACTCTTTATAATTCATAAAAATAAAACTAGCCAAGAATATGTAATAATTATAACTTAAATAATTTTGTTTAAAAAACATTCAAATCAAATCAAATCATTTATTACGCAATTATCATCGCATTAATTTATTATCCAAAACTCATTTTTGACATTGTCGTTAAAAATATCACTGGTAATTCAAACACAGTATACAATACTAAATAACCACATCCCACGTCTTAGACTTCATATTTCCCAATACAAAATCGTGTTATTTCCAAAATGAAAAATAATAATAACATCAAAGTCAAAAATAAAGAACTACACGATACCCATACGACTCACGACTACACATTCCAAATGATTAATACCTGAGAATAACTTATAATTACAACGTGCAGAACTCAATCAGTATATTAATATAAATGATAGGTACGAACAAACAAAAATAACGCACGAACCCTATCTTACGAAGGTTCAAGATGCTAAGCCAATATACATAACATTTGCAGTATGGAAAGTTGCACGTTGGATATCCGGCAGCGACATTGAAAATATTGCAAGTCGGACATGAATAGGACAATCATTCGGAAACGTTTCCGTTTGAATTCTGAAAATTTTAAACTCAAACTATTCGAATCTCAGTCCGTATTCATAAGTTTTTGAACGTGATTCATTCTTCCGATCGGATTTATACTGGATTCCCTATTCCAAAATTTATAAAGGTAGGCTGAGATTCGAACTATTTGAGTTTTAAATTTGTGGGATCCGATCGGAAACGTTTCTTTGGAACGTATGTTTCTGAATACCTATGCAGGAACCGATTGGCTCAGTCTTAAATAACATAAAAAAAAAATTATATCTCTACTCGTATAGACTACTCTACTCTACTCTACTCTATAGTCCCCTCGTACTAGCTCTTTTCCCGACAGCTTCGCTCGCGTTTCGTAGCATTTGTCAGTCAGGATAATGCAGTAGCTGTCTAATAGTGAAGGAATTTTCGAAATCGGTCAGTAATTTTTGTGTTGATATTCGTTACAAAAATACACAAATACAAATCTTTCCTCTTTATAATATTAGTGTTGATACTTAAAGTGTAATGTTGAAACAGTTAATTGAAAAGTAAAGAGTGTAAGGCCGTACGTTAAAAATCACGCGGACGTCAACTCGCGTGTCTGTATGAAAAAATTGTATCAGCACCATGTCAGAATAGGAGATAAATAAGCATAAGATAGGTTTACATGTTATCATTTATCCTTATAATTTGAATTATATTTCTTTTAATATTAAAATTCATTTAAAATAACTTTTGCATGCTGTGCTTCCTTAAACAGACAGCACATCACTTAATTTAAAAAAAAAATTGAGTATTTATGAATGTAGCTGTAAATGTAAAGCCTTATTAAATAAATTAAAATTAATAAGTGCTAAATATGTTTTCACCCACGAAACCAAGCGGACGCACGCGACGGATGTCCGCGCGAATTTCAGCGGACACCCTAAACAGTGTACATATCGCCGTTTTCAGGTTAACAATTTCAGTATAGCCTAGCCTAAAATATCCATACTGCACACGTTGCTTAGACAACACCTACAAAGTTAATAAAAACCCACACGTTGTAGACAAAACAGACAATTACGAGTCTTACAATAATTAAGGTCAACACGAGCTTTCTCACGACAACTATTGTATTGTACAATTGAGAAAAAAAAATTAAAAACTAGTGGTATTGAAGTTTATGATTGGATTTGTGGTGTTGAAGTTATGTGGTTATTTTTATCGGGTTACGAACAAACTCATAAGCCACTGTGTATACCAGGGGTCTGTGTATATTCTGGTGCGTGAGAGGATATCTTGTCACTCTTACTCTTATGATTTCAAACGAGAGAGACAATGACCAAGATAGGGTCAGAATGAGTCTGCTCTTAGGCTACGTCCTAACTAAGCCATTTGTGAGCGGTTCACTGTTAGTCTCCAGTTAGCTACCCCACATGTTTTTAATTAAATGTCCGAACAGCGCGTACTGTACGCAGTTCGCAGCGTATCACTGGCTATTCAGTGAGCGCCCGATTCACATTTAGTTTGCTACAGTTTCCTGCTTGCTCAACATTAAATTTGACCAATTCGCGACTCCAGTGCGACTGGCTCCGAGTCCGCCAGCCGACAGTCAGTCGCGCCAATCACAGTTTACCTAATCAGGACGATAGCTAAGGCTACTTATCCCTCAAAAAAGTGCGAGGAAGATGGGCAGGTGCACGAAAAAAAACCAATAGAATATTCTTCATTCCCTCCATTCATATGACGAAGTGATCTTAATGGTGGATTTTAAACCGATTTGCCTCGAAGACATATCGTCACGCCTTTCCCCCGAGAAGGCAGGCAGAGGTGTAATACAACACCCACACTTCGCCGGACGATATTCAGTTCCAAATGTGACAGGGGGCGAAACTGTCGCCATACACCGGGCTCCAGTCGTCATGTAGCAGATGACATAGAATACGCACATATGTTTACACAATGAACAAATTGCATCAAAGACAAATATAAAAACTGTTGTTGGCTGCAAATTTTTTGAAGTTTAGGTTTACTCAAGCTATCATTGGACAAACGAACGTCGAACAGTCCCAGTAGACTCTGAGATCTCGCTTCGCTCAGTTAAGAGTCCGGCGACCACTTTAGACTAACTTCGCATTGGCTTAAGGTTTTCCATAACCATTTCGTCTAGAAGAAGATGACGAGCGAAGAGAGCAAGTAAAGATACTGACGAGCCTTTAAAGTTACTTAAAGAGTGACAAAGTGTTTATTTTTAATTTTGCACTTCTCTAATAATTCTTAAATAACTCAGAATGTCCTTGTATTATGGATTCATTTAAAAGCAAATGATGTAGACAACTTCCCTATGTAAAGGGATTTTTGATTTGCTTTGTCTATCTATTTAATAAATCAGTCAAAAATGACCCCTTACAAATGCGGAAATTTTTCATAACTCTATTTTCGGCGGAGATATTGTTAATTTAATTTTACATGCTAAATTTCATCATAATCTGACAAATGGTTTTAAAGAAATTTGAGAAGCGCGTTTGTATGGAAATTTCAGAACGTCGCGCGCGGCCCTCTTAATTATCTAGACGCGCACAGCATAGTTCAAGTTCAGTTAAGCTACGCCGAGCCAACCATGAGCCGAGGAACCAGCCATGTTAACAATTTACAGTAAATCTGTATAAGCTGGTAATTTGTGTCGCGTATATCGTTAGCTAAGCTGCGCCCCGCGGTTTCACTCGTCATACCATAAGCTAGCGATGATAGCCTAGTCGGAGACGACACGCCTCTCAAGCTAGAAGGAGCGGGTTTGGACCTAGCCGACGGCACGCACCACTTTGTTCATTGTGTGAACAAATGTGCGTATTGTATGTCATCTGCTACATAGCTAGAGCCCGGTGTATGGCGAAAGGCTCGCCTCCTGTCGCATTTGGGACTGAATATTTTTCGGCGAAGTGTGGGTGTTGTATTACACCTCTGCCAGCCCTCTCGGGGAAAGGCGTGACGATATGTTATGATAGGAATCGTTAATTTTTTCAGCATCAAAGTTACCCTGTGTTCTTTCTGTACCCCTGACGTACATATACGCAAAATTTAATCGTGATCTGTTGAGTAGTTAAGGCGTGATAGCGTAACAAACAAACAAACGAATAAACTAACTTTCGCATTTATAAAATTAGTTAGGATTGAGATAGGTTAGAACATCATCATCATTACAGTCTTTTACGTCCCACTGCAGGGATACCGACCTACTCTACATAAAGGTACTCTACATATCCACCACGCTGGCTCACTGCGGGTACCAACCATGATGCCGGATGCCATAATTATGTCCCAGAATCATTAATTCTGGGACTTGACGATTTCTTAACGATGTTTGTCCTTCACCACGAGAGCACGTGTCAAACTTAAACTCACAATAAAATTTTTACAAATGGCCAGGATCGAATTCACGACCTCAGGATCGGAAAGCGCGATCTTTCCCCCTCGGCTAACACGGTTGCAAAGGATATTTGTGTTAATCCAGGGTACATATTTCCCTATACCAAAATTTCTTCAAAATCTGATCGTCTGTTTGAGCGAGAAGTAACAAACAAACAGACATTCGAATTTGTAATATCAGTAGGATACCATTTCCGAGCGTGCAAAATGGATAACATCATTTCAAAGGTATTCAACCTTCTCAAGATATCGTTGATACAACGCATTTTGAACTCTATTCCGTCTTGTTTCGAATTGTATTAACAATATTGCAATAATAAAACCAGAAATATGTGTATGAAAAGGCATATTCTCTATTAGAAATGCTAATGAGACAAAATGTTTGTATGAAAACTAGTTGCGCCATGTGGTTTCACCTGCTATCCTTAGAAACTGGTAATTTTGAAGTAAAACAATGTCCACTCCAATACTAAAATTCGTCTAGCCATTTCAGTTTGAAGAACTAACGAACATACACACTTAAAATCTTTTGTAATTATTCTTAATGTTTTTACCGAGCAAGCGAGTGTCAGCGAGAGAAGCGTCTCTGTTTGAGCTTCGGCAAAAATGCTTTCGTATGTCCGTCAGGCATACGGGCGTCTGTCCGGCTGTCCTTGTCTAGAAGTACATATCTCAACCGATTGTTCGTGAAATTTTCTGTTTAAAGTTTGATAATTATTTACTCAAATCAAATCAAATCAAATCAAATTTTTTTATTAAAAAGAAAAGTACATACAGACAGGTTGACCTTAAATAGGATTAACTAAATGAACTAGTACTGAAACTAAAGATTGACAGTGAGTCCCAAACTAAGCTCTAGGCCTGTATCTTGGGCCTCGGTGCGAAGTTACCAGGAGACACTTTTAGGTAGACATTTTAATTAGAGTAGACATTTTTTATTTACTTAAAGGCGATTCTTTTTTAATTTTCTTGTAGACAAGAAAATCGCCGATAACCGATAAAGATGATTTTAGCGCAACAACGCAACACGAGTTATCGCGCGCTAATGTAGCCGTACCCTCCCTGTAAAAGCTACAGACATGGATAACACAGAAAATGCGCGAAAAAGCTTATTTCAACTAATCTAAAATACTCAACCAAATTTACCGAAAATATTAGTATAGGTCTATAGTCTGTATTTCTGTGTAAGAGATCTAAGATTGTAAGCGGATTCTTAATCGATCGGTTAAGAAACAAGTTGCCCGACTAGTTAGCAGACCGACCAACAGACACCATGATAAAATACAAGATTAATGGGCATTGAAGGTATGTTTTGGCTTCTCTTGTTGAGGGCTTCTCAGCTTGTAAATACAACTTTGTATGAACAAGGAATCCGACTTAAATCCACTTTATTCGCTAAAGATTAACTCTCTGACTAACTAATGAACGTCGTATAACCTTGGAATAGTATACAGTACTTTTTCATTTTCGATCGAGTTAGAAATGGAAAAGTAAGAAAGAGACAACACCGTACAATACAATACAAAAACTCTTTATTGACACCTAATACAAAATAAATCTTCTAAACATTCAAAAACATAGGCGCAATGGGCGGTCTTATTGCTTATGGGCGATCTCTTTCAGACAACCTTTACCGTATTACTTTTTCAAGGCTATACAAAATTTTTAGTAAATATTAAAGGTGTGTGTTTTTTTCTTTATTTAGAAATAGCTGTTACTCTAACTTAGTTCGCGTTCATTCAGAAAATAGTATCCAAATACCTTCCTCGTGATATACTGTAACTGGTACACAAATTTCATCAAGATCAATTCAGCCATTTAGTCGTAAAAAGCCTACAATCAGACAGACAGAATTACTTTCGATTTTATAATATTAGTAAGTATAGAAGTATAGATTATTATTATTAAAGCAAAAAGTGTATTTTTTTATTTTATTTTTTTATTTGTGTAATCGACAGCGTTACATAGTAATATTTGATACAATGATAATAATATTTAGAATAAGGCCAAAACTTATTACAATTAAATTAAATTTTAAATATTTTATTTAATTTATATAAGAAAACAATGACTACAGTAATGTCTAACCGAAAAACCTAACGGTTCCAGTGAGACCATGGGTAAAACCGCGAGACGCAGCTAGTTTATTACTAGTGGCTCTGTGAGTTGTAAACCTCGCGACCGACGTTTGTCTTCCTGCACAGGTCGCATTCCTCAACCGATTCTCGTGAAATTTTGTGAGCAGATTCGACAAGTATCAGAACATCGGTTAAGAAAAGCGACCTGGAGGGCTATTCCTACGCGTGAGATAAGATGAGATTATATCTTGGTCACTGTCACACCTATGACGTTTCATACGAGAGCAACAAGGACGAAAAAGGTGAGATCTCAAATCTCCGAATAGGGATGTAGAGGAGGACAAAAATCCGGACAGAGATCCAGACAGAATTCGGACATACGAAAATATTTTTGTCGAAGCTTAAGCAGAGTCGCTTCACTCGCTAACGCCGCTCGGTCGATAATTTAAGAGTCCCGCGACGCTCTGAAATTTCCATACAAACGCGCTTGTCAAATTTATTGGAAACCATTTGTCAGATTATGATGAAAGTTAGCATGTACAATTAAATGGACTATATATCCGCCCCTATGTTCTTGGTTTTTTTTAAAAACGTCCTCAAGATAAATTAGAGCTTTGAAAAATATCCGCATTTGTAAGGGGTCACTTTTGACTGATTTATTCAATAGATAGACAAAGCAAATTAAAAATCCCTTGACAGAGGGAGGTTGTCTACATCACAAGCTTTTAAATGAATCCGTAATACAAGGAAAATACTTAGTTTAGGAATGATTACAGAAGTGCAAAAGTCATAAAAAAAATTGAAATTGTACTTTGTCACTCTGTAGGTAACTTTAGAGGCTCCTCACTATCATCACTCGCTCTCTTCGCTCGTAGTCTTCTAGACGAAATGGCTATAGAAAACCTTAAGCCAGTGCAAAGTTAGTCTGAAGTGATCGCCGGACTCTTAAGCACATATCCGCCTTTTGCGCAACTTCAAAGTGCTTTTATTTATCCGAAGGGCCAAGTAAAAGTAACAGTGGGCATAAAATCGTAAAAATAAGAAATTAACTGCAGCAATTAATGTTAAATAAAAGAAGATATCGTGTCCGAGGCTTCTGTTCCAAAATAAATTATGGTGAAACGAAAGCTTTGGGCTTTGAACAAGTCATAAGATGTAGCGGTTTTAAACTTTTAATCCTTATCGCGACTTGCACTGAATTTAAGATTTGCCTAATTCCTTGCTTAAAGCTAAGAGTAGTTTAAACCAGTTACTTAATTTCAAGAAAATGCTTTCGTAAGTCCTTATTGCCCAAATTGTGTATTGTCCGAATTCTGTCTGGATTTCTATCCAGCAGGGCTATTCACAACCATTCGAAAACGTGTCCGTTCGGATTTCAAACATTTTAAACCTAAATTATTGGAATCTCAGTCTATATTCATAAGTTTTTAAACGTGATTAATTCTTCCGATCGGATTTATACTCGATTCCCTATTCCAAAATATATGAAAATAGACTGAGATTCGAACAATTTGAGTTTGAAATATCTGGGATCCGATCGGAAACGTTTCTGAATGTTTTGTGAATAGCACCGCAGATTCTGTTCGGATCTTTGTCTCCCTCTACACGTCGCAATTTTTAATCGAATCTCTTGACACTTATCGCTCCTGTTCACAAAATTTGACGAGAATGGGTTGGGGAATGCGACCTGTAGAGAGGACAAACGTCAGCCGCGAGATCTACAGCTCACAGAGCACACCCTGCCATCATCTGTGTTCCCGACTAACTACGACCTGGGTATCTTCAAGGCTAGAGTGAATAAGTACCTTATAGGTCTTCGTGCTCCATCTTAGACCACAACGTCGCTTAACATCAGGCGAGTTGGTGATCAAACGTCGACCTGTTCTACATTAAAAAAAAAATAGGTTGTCTGTAAAGTCGGTTTACTGACGATAGTTGAACGTGACAACGTGCTCACTCAAGTAGGAGAGAGACGGATGTCGAACGCTGCCGAACGCAAAGGCCGATTGCGCTTCTTTGTCGCTCGTTCCGCGCTCTCGCTTGCACTTCAAGCCTTACATGGAACGCCTCAGAGCGAGGTAACGCCGCATGAGTCAGGTTTTTTCGTGCGTGCAGCCGGCTCTATCGAATTACAAGACGTTGTCACGTCAAAAAAAACTAGCTGCGATTTGTCGTTTTACCCGCGGTCCCACAGGATCCGTTAGGTTTTTCGAGATGAAAGATACCCTATGTCCTTTTCTGTACCCCTGACAACGTCTATGTATAACCCCCCCTCTGTTTGGGTGCGGGTAAAAATATCATCAACCGACTTTAATCGCCTGAGTTGTAAACGAATATTTGAACAAGGTAACTTATTTGTACTAGAAATAGCTACGGAACCCGAGTCACGATGCGCACTTGACATTTTCTTTAGCCGGTACAAAAGACATCAACGCGCTACCAAGATGCGCGAACATACTTACTTAATAGAACTTGATTGTACTTTTTGATTTTCGCACTATTTGTTGTAATTCATAGCATTTATTAGAAGATGATGATACAAAAAATTAGATAAGAAGTTGAAATATTTATCGCAGTAATTATATTTTAGTGTGAAAGATTATTTGTATTTGTTTTTGTTTGTTACTTCTTCGCGCTCAAACGAATCCATGGATTTAGACAAAATCCAGAACGGAGATAGCTCAAGCTTGGATTTTTACATAGATAACTTATTAACCGCGGGCTGCAGCTAGTTGGCTATAAAAAACATTGAAATTATTGTCAAGTCAAGTCGCTAACTTTAAAAAAAATACTCGGAAGTTTCGTTTTTCTTTCTAGGTGTTTTTACTTTAATTATTTTTACAAGCGATTATAGCCTAGTTAGAGAAGAACCGCCTCTCAAGTCAGAGGAAGCGAACGCGGAAGCGTGTGAACATATGTGCGTATTGTATGTCATCTGCTACATGACTGGAGCCCGGTGTATGGCGACAGGCTCGCCCCCTGTCACATTTGAGACAGAATATCATTCGGCGAATTGTGGGTGTTGTATTACACCTTTTCTAGCCCCCTAAATTTCTAGAGGGAAGGCGTGACGATATATGTGATTGTTTTTGGGACTTTTGCTAATACATTAGAGAACATAGGTTACGTTTTCTGTCGAATATTGTTTTCAAAGTGAAACTCAAAACTCTTTACGCTTACTTTTGAGCCTCAAACCGATAATCCTGCCCATTGGGCACTCGATTCCGTGTCTTGCTGATATATTGATTTACTTTTAACGATTAAATAAATATCGATTAAATAACCATCGTGAAGGGAAGATTGAGCTGAGGACGCACTGAGTTGCGATGAGATTTACTCAAAGTCAATTCTTATTCTTACTTATAACTTGACTAGTTGCATCCCGCGGTTTTACTCACAAGGTCTTGCAGCAATTTTCGTACCGAATTTTAGAAAAAAAAGGTTCACCTGAATTTCAGCAAAAAAAAATTCTCTGTTCACCACCAAACTTTATAGTATTCACTGTCCAGTGAATACTTATTTGAAGGTTGCTTAAAAATTTCACCAAAATCCATTCAAAATAATTTCAAAAATCCATAAAAAAGAATTTCATGAATAGAGTGCAAAGAAATGCAAGAAATACTACAGGACAGATTAACTTTTAACAATATTATTTCTTTTTTTTTGTACTAACGTGATTTTTATCGCGACGCAGCCTTAAGTGTGGATACGCCTTAAGTCATTAAGTAAGACAATATGCTAATATATTATGTCTTCTGTATTTTTTGGGACGACTCAATTGATTATAAGTGGCGACGTTATTAATTATAAGATGTTATTTAATCGCTCATAAAAAAAAAAACATACTTGTGGTACAAAATAAAACAAGTTGAAAGCGAGGAGTTCGCTTCAAACTGCAACCTGGAGACTCCACATTTGCGCAGGTCTTTAACCGCTTTAGTTCAAATTTAAACGTAATAGTATTGGAATAAACTACTTGCCTCTAAATTTTGTGGAGATAGGATTAACAGAGTACTAACGTCATCAAATGTATGTACGAGGTATGATAAGTATGAGCTCTTTTGACTCTTTTTTTTGTTTTTTTTTTTGTAGCCTATAGAACAAGGATAATGTAGCTTTCTAGTGGTTAAAGAATTTTTAAAATCGGTTCATTAGTTTCGGAGATTATCCACGACAAACATACTTACAAACTCATGTTACTTCTTTTTAATATTAGTACAGAATAGATGACCATACATAAATACCATTGTCAAGTCACATTAGACTTTGAGACACTCGCTCCTCTCGGTCAAATAAAAAATTGACTGCGAAATATCCTACTAATATTATAAACGCGAAAGTTTGTAAGAATGGATGGATGGATGTTTGTTACTCTTTCACGCCAGAACGGCTGAACAGATCTGGATGAAATATGGCACAGAGATAGACTATAGTCTAAAATAGCACATAGGATACTTTTTAACCGCGGGTGAAACCGCAGGCCGAACTAGTATGTAAATAAGCCTTTTATGTAGTTTTTTATCAGAATGTCAAATTGTTAGCGAGTGGTATTTAGACGTCATTTTAACAATACAATAATAAGCCTATTGTGATATTAAGTATACATTTAAATATTATGTATAAATATGACAAAGTAAAAAGTGTATAATGGCCTTAATTATGATGTTTGCATGTAAATACCAGCTCGCATGCAAATGACTTGCATCTTTAGTAAAAGTGAAACGAATTGTAATTTTAACTATTATGATAGAAAGTCGAATAAAGTTTTACTGATGTTAGTAATTGGTTATGTATGTAAGCTATTATCCTCCTTATTAATAAACGTTGTGTTGCTGAGGAATAGTTATTCCGTGTTTTGTCTATTCCGATATTTTTTTTTTCACTCTTTTAATATCTAACTGCAATCAGTCGCCGTTGAGGGAATGTAAGATTTTTAGTGAGCAGCAGGCCGATGCATGGCTCTCACTTCAGATTATGTGGTTCCTTTTTAGTCTTCTAACCACATTGGTATTGTCCAGTTATCCAATGGCAAGTGGATAGGGATGATTTGTGAATCGTTCATAGTGCTGTTTCTTATATCGCTCTATTTCTGAGGCCACTGTTGCCAATGTCCATCAATTTAAAAGAAAGAAAAAAACAAAACACTGTATTACTATTCCGAGTAAACACGATATTTGAGCTCCCTATTAACAGCGAGAAAAACGTACCTTCACTGAACTCTACGTAAGGTTAGGTATTCGGGTAGGCACCCCTGAAAAGAGGGATCGGCGTGGTGGGATTACGTAGAGAGCGACGAGCGGTATGGCGGGGCTAAATGTAGGGAATTTCATTGAGCAGCGTGGCGGGACCGAAGCGAGGAGCGCAGCGGTGTCGTGGGAGTCGACGTTATGGGATCAATTAATAATAAATAATGGGTGTTAATGTCTACTCGTATTTAAGTATGTTTTGAGAAATATCTAAGTATGTATATCAGTATCTGGCAGCCATAGTACAAGTTTTGCTTAGTTTGGGCTCAGGCAACGTAAGTGTAAGTGTCCCGAATTTAAAAAACAAAATTTTAAAAAATATAATAGAAAAAAGGGGGTTTATGTTTATGAATTTTATGACGCTAACTTCAAAATAAATTATTTATTGAACAGATATCTAGTTTTTACAGCTCCAAGGGACAGTCGACCTGAGTCTTTGATATGAATTTCAGCTTGATACCTATAAGCGTTCCTGAGAAAAAGAGCCTAGACAGACAGACAGACGGACAACAAAGTGACCCTAAAAGGGTTCTGTTTTTTCCTTTTGAGGTACGGAACCCTAAAAAGTAGCTTTCTATTAATGATTCAAAGTGAAACATTCTAGTAAACAATCCTAACTCGATTAAAATGAGAAAGAAATCACCCACAGGATAAAAAAAAAAACAAAATTGGTTTTTCTGTTTTTGAGTTACGCTGGCACAGACAGACACGTTAAACTTACAACACCCCTCGATTTGGTACGGCCCGGCTTGCGAGCTATCCTACCTCCGACGGGTAAGCGTCAGAGACCTGAGGTACTCGTAGTACCTCTTATCATTCTTTCCAGTTCTCTTTGTCATGCATCACACTTAAGGCGTCGGAGGTTAAAAACTCTCTTCCTCGCAAATAACTCCACTTCAACTTCTCTCTTTCTCACGCAATCGAGTAAAAATGCGGAAAACACAGGGCTAATTTACTTTTACTACAATTTACCTTGTCCGGAACAACCTACGCGTCGGCGGTGCACGACTACCAAATTAACTCTAAATCTACAGCACAGCCATAAGGAAATCAGGAAACATCTGTAATTGGCCTGAGGACGGACAGAATGAGACTCTAAAATAAACCTTATTTAAATACGCTTCTCTTCAATATTATAAATTCCAAATAAATGAATCTCATTTATTTTATAAATGCGATAGTTTGATGTCTGGATGTATAGATATTTGTTACTCAATCACGCTAGAATGGCCGAACGAATCTGCAGGGCTATTCACAACCATTCGGAAACGTTTCCGTTCGGATTTCAAATTTCTAAACCTAAATTATTCGAATCTCAGTCTATATTCATATGTTTTCAAACGTGATTAATTCTTCCGATCGCATTTATACCTGATTCCCTATTCCAAAATGTATAAAAGTAGACTGAGATTCGAACAATTTAAGTTTGAAATTTGTGGGATCCGATCGGAAACGTTCCGAATGATTGTGAATAGCACAGCTGGATGCCATTTGGCACAGAGATGGATTCTTGATGGATTCAAAGATGTACCTTTATCATAGTTCCAAATAAAGAATTTTATATTTTGTATTGTATTTTTGGATTATAGTCTGGAATAGCATAAAGGATACTTTTTAAACGCGTGTGAAATCACGGGGCGAAGCTATTGAAGGAATATCTCGACTTCAGGCAACTAGGCCCATATTAAATAACACTAACTTAATTCTCACATCTTAATTATAAATTTGTTAAAATGTTAGGATTAATGCGAAAGTGAGTTTGTTTTTTTATTTGTTTGTTAGGCTTTCACGTCTTAACTCTCTTCTTAGTCGTTTACACTCTTGTCAGAGTGGTCGTGGTCATCGGTCAGGGTGGTGGCTCGCTTCACAAGTCGTCGCCATTCGTCACGTATAGCAGCCTTTCTTGTGCACGTGTTTATGGAGCCGTTAAGTGCAGCCCTTATTTGATCAGTCCACCGTAATGGTGATCTGCCGCGTGGTCTCGTCCCCTCCATTTTGCCCTGCACCACAAGGCGCTCTATGGAGTCGTCGCCGCGTCGCGATACGTGTCCAAAGAAGGTGAGGATGCGAGGATGAGTTCCTTTAGAATAGACTGATTCGTTCTGTATTCAGTCCACGATATCCTCAGCATTCTTCTCCAGCACCACATTTCGAGAGCGTCTTAACTACTCAACCGTTTATCTTCAAATTGTACATACACGTTGTGGTGGGTACGGAAAAGGACATAGAGTACTTTTTATTCCGAAAAAACAAACGGTTCCTGTAGGACTGTGGGTGAAACCGCGGGGCGCAGCTAGTAATATTGTAAAGGGGAAAGATTTGTATTTTTGTATTGTATGTTTGTAACGAATAAACTCAAAAACTACTGGTGCGATTTCAAAAGTTATTCGACTATTAGAAAGCTACCTTAGCCCCGAGTAACAAAAGCGAGGGAAGTCGCGGGCAAAAGAGCTAGTATTAAATAATAGCAACAAATACTGTCTAACAAACATGTTACATTACACAAAAATAAAAAGGAACAGTATATTTAGTGCGATATTGCTTTTTCCAAAGTGAGTTTGTTTGTTTGTTACGTTTTCTCGCCTTAACTACCCAACCGAATATTTATTATAAAATTTTATATAAACGTTGTCAGAGGTATTGAAAAGGATAACCTTTCATCCCGGAAAAATTTACCGTTTTTATAGAACTGCGGGTGAAGCCGCGGGGTGCAGCTAGCTAGATAGCCGTTCCGAAGACGGGTCTGAGCAGTAGCGCACTTGTAGCGCCTCACTCAACTGCCGTCTTTGTACTTCTTCACTCTACAACACTTCAAGGCTAGAGTGAATAAGTACCTTATAGGTCGTCCTGCTCCATCTTAGACCATAACGTCGCTTAACATCAGGCGAGTTAATGGTCAAACGCTGACCTATTCTACATTAAAAAAAAATATTTTTTTATAGGTTCATTTTGTAAGTTTGTATGTTAATAAGGAATAATCTTTGGAACTACTTTCCTTCTTTACTTTCACCAACCTTTTATTGCATAGACTAATGGCAGATCCACACTCTAGCCGAGATATCCCTAGACCTCATAGTCCGGTCAATTCTGTAATGTCACTTCATACTACAATGTATGGTCATATCTTTTCTAGAATAAAACAAAATGTCTGTCTGTGCCTCTGTCTGTCCCTCTGTCTGTCCCTCTGTCTGTGTATCCCTCATAACGAGCTAACTCCTCCGCAACGACGCAACGGATTTTGATGCGATTTTTTTGAGACTAGCTGCGCCCCGCGGTTTCACCCGCGGTTAAAAAGTATCCTATGTGCTATTCTAGACTATAATCTATCTCTGTGCCAAATTTCATCCAGATCTGTTCAGCCGTTCTGGCGTGAAAGAGTAACAAACATCCATCCATACATCCATCCATTCTTACAAACTTTCGCGTTTATAATATTAGTAGGATAATATTTCACGAAAGGCTTGTAGGTGCCATGCCAAGCCAGGGCGGAAAGCTAGTGTAGCATAACTTGTTGTCCAAGCTCTTTAGTCTCAAGGTGTCTCAGCGAGAGTTTGCAGCCGGCATTAGATCTATCCATAAATGTATGTACACAATAGTGTAATCAGAATCACAGACAGCTCCTAACACATTGAGCTATTATATGCTATGTACTAAAGATGACACATGTCCCATTTCCTAGTGGCACATGTGCTTCTTTTACTCAGTCACTTGTACTGCAACAAATCTTAACATTAAGTACCTACTACAGTGTCTCTGTGAGATGTAGACTTCGCGGCCAGAGTATGTCTTCCTCTGCAGGTCGAATTTCCTAACCGATTCGCTTGAAATTTTGTAAGCAGGTTGGATAATTATACAGGATTTTTAGCCGAGTCAGTTTTTGGAAATAAGTTAAGAGGGCCGCGACGCTCTGAAATTTCCATAAAAACGCGCTACTCAAATTTCTTGAAAACCATTTGTCAGATTATGATGAAATTTAGCATTTACAATTAAATTAACAATATCTCCGCCCCTATGTTCTTGGTTTTTTTTTAAAAACGTTCTCAAGCTAAAATAGAGCTATGAAAATTATCCGCATTTTAAGGGGTCACTCTTGACTGATTTATTCAATAGATAGACAAAGCAAATTATAAATTCCATTACATAGGGAGGTCTACAACATTAGCTGTTAAATGAATCCATAATACAAAGGAAATTCTTAGTTACATAAGAATGATTACAGAAATGCAAAAGTCATAAAAAAAATTGAAATTGCACTTTGTTACTCTGTAGGTAACTTTAGAGGCTCGTCAGTATCATTACTCGCTCTCTTCGCTCGTCTTCTTCTTCTAGACGAAATGGCTATAGAATACCTTAAGCCAATGCGAAGTTAGTCTAGGTCGCCTAGGTCGAAGTTAGTTAGGTCGCCGGACTCTTATGGACTGCGACTTGTAAAGCAAGACAAATATCCGGACAGAATTCGGACAGACGAAAGCATTTTTGTCAAAGCTAAAGTAGTGACTCTTCGCTCTCTAGCGCTCGCTCGGTCTACTAAATTAAATTCAAAAACCAGAAAGCAAAATGTAGCCTATGTTCGGATACAAAGATGAATCGTATATAGCGACAACTCGCACCAAATCAAAATCGGTCAAGCTTTTTAGGCTGTAAGGCTTCGAGAAGAAGATGACGAGCGAAGAGAGTAAGTCAAGCTCAAAAGTCAAGATGCTGATGAGCCTCTAAAGTTATTTACAGAGTGACAATTGCAATTTCAATCAATTTCATGATTTTCGCCCTTGTCTAATCATTTCCCTTGTATTATAGACTAATTTAAAAGCTTGTAATGTAGGCAACCTCCTTATAGATAGAGGTTTTTTTTACTTGTCTATCTATTAAGATTTAAGGTGAATGGTAAGACGCGGCAGCTGTGTCGCTCGCTCGCGACAATATTATATTAGAGTAGTTGCGCCCCCCGGGTTGCACCCGCGGTTAAACAGTATCCTATGTGCTATTCTAGACTATAATCTATCTCTGTGCCAAATTTCATCCAGATCTTTTCAAGCGTTCTGGCGTGAAAGAGTAACAAACATCCATCCATCCATTCTTACAAACTTTCGCGTTTATAATATTAGTAGGATATAAAATTATAGAATGTATTGAAAAAAGTATTACAAAGAATTCAGAATAATTTTCATGTGTGATATTTATAATGAGTGCTCAGAGAAACGTAAACAGATACTTTAAATAAAACAGTATTAAGTGACTCCTTACAAATGCGGATATTTTCAGAGCTCTATTTTCTCTTGAAGATGCTTAAAAATAACAAGACCAGTAAAAGGAGATACTTATAACTCATTTAATTAATTGCACATGCGAAATTTAATTACATTTAATTTAATTACATCTCGTAAACTACCATCCAATCAATAATGATCCATCCAATTGTAATTTACAACCATAGTCTAAGTTGTACATTTGATCCGCGTTAAGTATTATTGATGAGCAGTTAAATATCCCTAAGCTAATTTGCGAAGTGCAGACTTTAATGACAGTTCGACAAACTTATTTATGCACTTGATAGTGGCGCTAGTATCGCATTTTCAGGTCTACAACTATCAAAAGTGTTGAATGATTTGTACTGTGTTCTGTTTTTTTCTCTGTGTTTCATTATTTTTTGACATTTAATTAGACCTGACGTCTCAATGCTGCCCACTGGTGTAAGGTTTTTCGGAAAATCATTATATTACATGGGAATTATTTAGTATTTACGTACGATTTTTTATCGGATACTATTCACTGAATAACAAAATAACCATGTCAACAAATAAAAAAGTACAAAATCAAAATCTATTGAAAAACGAACAAAAAGTATTTAAATCAATTTAGTTCCTCAATGACTATGTGTTATGTGATGAACATTTGTGTTTGTTCTATGTCTGGGTGTTAATATCTATTTAAGAATGTATTTAAAGAAATCTAAGTATGTATATCAGTCTTTGGCAGCCATAGTACAAGCTTTGCTTAGTTTGGGGTCAGGCGACCGTGTGTGGAAGTGTCCCAAATTTATTGATTTATTTATTTAATATCGTCCGAAGTATGGGTGTTGTATTTCACCTCTGCCAGCCCCCTCGGGGGAAAAGCGTGACGATATATGTAGTTCCTCAATTTGCCTACCCGCACTAGTAAGTTGGTAATCCAAATTGCCTTCACTCTGGTATATTCACCTTTAAAAGTGAACCGTGGGATGTTCGTTTAGTTTTAACGACGTTTTAATAATTATAGACTAAACTCGCCTTGGCAAGACGAACTTTTGAAAAGATGCCAGAAGTGTCAATGCCGAACCAAATTGTGGGTAAGTACACTAAGTACTTACTTTGAAAAGGTTGTTGTTCAACAGGCTGAGTAGAATAACAATTAAAAATTAAGAGGGCTGCGACGCTCTGAAATTTCCATACAAACGCGCTACTCAATTTTTTTGAAAACCATTTGTCAGATTATAATGAAATTTTGCATGTACAATTAAATTAACAATATCTCCGCTCTATGTTCTTGTTTTTTTTTTTAAAACGTTCTCAAGCGAAAATAGAGCTATGAAAAATATCCGCATTTTTAAGGGGTCACTCTTGACTGATTTATTCAATAAGTAGACAAAGCAAATAAAAAATTCCATTACATAGGGAGGTAATCGACATCATTAGCTGTTAAATGAATCCATAATACAAGGGAAATTCTTAGTAATTTAAGAATGATTAGAGATATGCAAAAGTCATAAAAAAAACCACTTTGTCACTCTGTAGGTAACTTTAAAGGCTCGTCAGTATCTTTACTTGCTCTCTTCGCTCGTCATCTTCTTCTAGACGAAATGGTTATGGAAAATCTTAAGCCAATGCGAAGTTAGTCTAAAGTGGTCGCCGGATTCTTAACTGTCGAAATCCAGCCAGCCGTTTGGAAGACACGAGGTAATAAAGAAATTTACAAACAAAAAACCCAAAAAACATAACCCTTCCTGGCAGTCGGGTAAAATTTAGTCGTAACAAGTATCGTTAATTTAAAAACCCGAGTTCAACCATAAAAAAATAACTACTATGTACATAATTACTCTTATTACACCATACTACATATATCTCGAATTAAGTATTTATGATATTCGAACGCGCTCATAAACTGAGTGTACCATACCTGCCCTCAGGCTGTACTCACACTGCTCCGCATCAAGGTTTTTAAAGTTGTACTTTTAGTATCTCAGCTACGCTTCATTCTGATTTAAGCAAACTTTTAGACTCTGACTCTCTGACTCTGAGTCGCGTATTTGGCAAACTCAATGTTGAACAAGCAGCAGACCCTAGCAAACGCAAGGATAAATAAAAAAATTAAAAACCCCAGACACCGATTTTCAACAAAAACAGCTATGAACACTCCCAACTAATTCACCTTTCAAACAAAAATAAAAACAAAATCAAAATCGGTTCATCCGTTCGAGAGCTACGATGCCAAAGACAAACACACACACAGACACGTCAAACTTATAACAGCCCGTAGTTTTTGCGTCGGGAGTTAAAAATACGAATCGATTTGAGATTTTCATCTCACTTTTTTTCGTCCTCGTTGCTCTCGTTTGAAACGTCATAGGTGTGAGCGAGATAAAAGATAAAATCTCATCTCATCTCACGCGCAGGAATAGCCCCACTGTTCGAACACTGTGTTGAAAATATGAGGAGTGAAGGCAAACAGCTTAGCCGTTCACAGTTTGCTTTCTCACAGACAGACGTGGCCGCCACCGCAGACCGCGTCTGTCTGTAACTCTAGAAGCCTAACTGAGATACTGAAGCCCCTCTGAGATACTGAATACCCCTCAGTTTCTTGCCTGTTCTTCTGAGTAGAGGCTCTTTATCCGAACAAGGCGGTAGAGTCTATTTAAAAAAACTTTGACGTTTATAAGTGTATCTTTGATACCTAAATTGAATAAAAACATTTTGACTTTGACTTTGAAGGTACAAATTAAAAAAAACCTTCGTGTACAACACACAGACTGACAACTCCTCTCCGCGCGGGATATTTGACTCCCGCAAACATCGCAACGGAGCTGTGTGAGGATCGCCTAAACAGCTTTTGCTCCCGGTGCCTTCAGACCCTAATTGTTTTGTACTCACACTTTTCTAAGAGCGATTCTATAATCTTCTTGTCACAACACACGGTTGTTTTGTACAATTATATTGATTTATACATTGTTATTATGTATTTGCAATGCTTATTTATGTTGTAGGTAGGTAATGTAGTTTTTGTGCAGTTATGTAAGGTTTGTGTTCAGTGTTAACCGTTACGTGTCGTCTTTTTAGTAGAGTATGAAGAAACTGTATGTATGTGAGAAGAGTGTTTTTGCCGTTGTCGACCGAGCGAGTGTTAGCTAGCGAAGCGTCTCTGCCTCAGCTTTGACAAAAATGCTTTCTTATGTCTGAATTCTGTCCGGATTTCTCTCGGGTCGCATTTCTTAACTGATTTTTTTGAAATTGTGTGAGAAGTTTTGATAATTACCTCTATAGATTTTTTTTTTGAGTCAGTTTTTGAAAAAACTCATGAAAAGCTCATTTGCAATTGTCACGATTTACTTTCCATCAAAATCAGCCAAAAAGCTAAATGGCTAAAATAGACGCATGACAAAGCCGACCCGAATCACAAATTACAATACACACCTTTAAAAGTATGAGACGGTGGAGCCCTTTTGTAGAACCACACCCGGTAACACAGTGCCGGAATAAGATCGCGCGGGGCCCGTAGCATATGTAAACCGGGGGCCTTTGAGTTGCATTCCCTATTAAGCAAGCAAGTTAGTTTAGGCTAAATGTCTGGCCGCCGAAAGCCTCTGACATGGCTTGACGATTGTTGCAACTGGAGTCTACATTTTAACGTGCCATCCGAGCCACGATAACGCTCACGCTTCTCTGTTAAAATATAAGATATAATTTAAAAGTTGTTGTGCTAGTTGAACGACGCCATTTTGTAAAATGGCTTGGCTTTTAATTGAACGGCTGATTAAGCAAATTGCCTACGACATGTATGTAAAAAAACATATTCATATTCACGTACTTTTCTTTTAGCTTTTGTTTCGCCCGAGGGCCTCAAGGGGCGGGGCCCGTGCCATTTGCGGCTTCCTACAAGGCTAATCCGGCACTGCGTTGATACAATGTTTAACATAGACCTTTGATAGTGCACTTGCAGGTATTGGCCGACCTAAGGAATGTCTCATGCTGTAGTCTCACATTGGATTAACTTTAGTTCCAAAGATACATTGGTGTATTGGCCCCAAGACCAAGATTGGTGCAAATATGACCAATGTGTGGCCGCGGCATTAGAATCTAAGACTGAATCCACAAGAACATTAGCGGTGCGAGGATGTCGAGGAAAAAATCTAACCAATAAGATCAATGAAGTATGACCCTACTTCATTGATCTAATTGGTTGACTGGGGCAGATGCGTCTTTCGAGAATTATTGACAAACCATTCACAAATTAGGCGCCATCTACTTTTTTTTTTTGGTTGCAATCATCTGTACAAGATGGCGTTAGTTGCCTTATTTGTGAAGGGTTTGTCAGTAATTCTCCAAAGACGCAATTGCTCTACCGACGCATTTGCCCTAGTTGACCTAAAAAAATATGATAAATGAAGTGATTCTATTGGCGGATATTTTCTTCGCTACACGTCTTTGCACCGCTCAGCTTGTGGTGGATTGAGTGCTTTAGAGGCAAATTAGGTTTTGGATGTATCTTGTAGTGTCTACATGCCTACTTATTTGAACGTAGGTATAACTTGGGATAATGTACGTTTGATATTCATGTTCATGTTTTTTTTAAAGCTAAAGTGCCTATTACATTATTATTACGTTACTATTACGTGATTTTTCGGGCCCTGTCTATCGGTGTCCTAGCCTGAAGTAGGGAAGTCGTAACCACTCAGTCGTCCGATTCAGGGACCCTGACTCCCTGTGTCTAATTACACTACCCTGTCCCTGCGGGCAACGTCCGATAAATCGCGTAATGTGAGAGGCACTTAACAAATTCATCCAAATACAATTACTCGTATTTAATAAAAAAAAAACAATAATTAATTCGGGCCATTTTCCACACACGGTCGCCTGACCCCAAACTAAGCAAAGCTTATACTATGGCGGCCAGAGACTGATATACATACATACATATATATATTTTAAAAACATACATAAATAAATATTAACACCCAGACGTTCAACAATTTAGTTCGAAAATGTGCAAAATCGGTCATGAGGTTGACGAGATAGGGATTGCAAGGTCTCAGTATGGTGCAAACTCCTAGTTTAACCAACTAGAAAACCACGAGCAAAACCGCAGGAAGCAGCTATGACATAACAAGATCATAACACTAGTTCTCAACGTTTAAAATTCGCACGTCTTTTCAATGGACACAGCTTCTCAATGCAATAAACTATTTTATCTCTTCTTCCATCTAAATAAGTCATGTTTTGTAATGGCGCCGTTTAAAGTCAACCTTAAAATAATGTGGGTAGAATTGAAAATTAAGGTTGAATTTAGAACAATAGTTGGTCTGCGTCGTACAGATGTCGTTCGCACGCTGGATGCAACCTAGTTCGTAGTCCTTGGGAAGACAGCGCGAATGTACCTACCTATGTTGTACCAACTATCGGTTCGACCGAGTCAGCGTTAGCAAGCGAAGCTTCGAGAAAAATGCTTTCGGATGTCCTAATTCTGTCTGGATCTCTGTTGTTCTCTACTAGTTGCATTGCATTTTTTATACGAATCTCTTGAAATTTTGCGAGTTTGAAAAATTGGTTCGATAATTATACAAGTTTTTTTGTCGAACAAAATTCTACAGATTTTTTTTTTAATGGCGGAGATAATATTTTTATGGAATGAAAAACCATATCTCAGCCATTTTCAAACATTTTCCATAAACTGACTCAACGAAAAAAATCTGTACAATTATTTAAACCTGCTCATAAACGTTCAAGAAAATCGTTTGAGGAATGCAACCTGTAGTAGTAGACAGACGACTACCGCGAGATCTCCAACTCATAGAGCTACTATTTATATTCTGGGTCTCTTCAAGTCTCGAGTGAATTAGATTATTTTAGGCAAGCGTCCTCCATCGTAGGCCGCGTCATTGCGCGGCCAAAATATAAGCTTATTGTTATCGAATTAAAAAAATACAAATAAGGCGATTCTCACACTGTTCAGTGCCATACGACGGCGCGATCGCAACTTCACGTTTCCGTGTTCAATAAAAGGCATCTTGCCGCGCGAACCATTCTAGCAATGTTGGCTTGCACCTGTTTCTTTGTCGTGTCGATGATCCATAATTTGTACTGCATTGACTGCCTCGGTGGCTCAGTTGGTAGTGAACCTGCCTTCTGAACTTGGGGGCGTGGGTTCGATATCGATATACGTTATGATAGCGCTGTAACACATCTTTCTCGATTTTTTGGCTCCTACAGGTACATTATACCTATAGGTTTATAACGTAACAGAAAGCTGGCCGGCTTGGACACCTTAAGGCGAGAATTATACAGGCCGCACTAGACGTTAGCGGGTATGCAGCTTGAAAAGTCATAGGAGTGAAAGACCAGATCTCATCTGGAGTGTCAAGAATATGCCTGGAGGGCTATTCCTATGCGTGAGATGAGATGAGATTTCATCTTGGTCACTCTCACACCTATGACATTTCAAACGAGAGCAACAAGGACGAAAAGAGGTAAAATAAAATCTCAAATCTCCCAATAGCACCGCTGGTCGTTTGTTTTATAACACCTCCAAGCTATCCAAAGACATGATTCTGGCGTTAAACTGTGAAGCGTCGTGCCTGCACCGCGTCGCTTGTGTATAATTAAAAACCCGTCGCTGGCATACATTTTATATATGGACAACAAGTTTTAAAGAGTCACCACGTCTGAACCTTGCCCGCTCCGCATACTTGCCTTACGTCCGTCCCGTATAATTCAGGCCTAAGCATACCCGCCTGTGTTTTGCCATTACAGTCATTTGATACACTAATAGTCACAAAAACATTAATCTAAATTCCGAAAGGAAACACGAATAAGTTATTCCAAATGAGGTGTTGCACACCGCTGCATCGTAGTCACGACAGACAGCGGTGTTGCGTTCGGAGTCAGCGCGCAACGGTAGGCGGGATAAGGCACGAACTGCTCTCAATACGCTTGTTGACCGAGCAGAGCGAAGGCTTTTACTCTACTGGGAGGATTCGGCCCGTATTATCCTAATCCTAACTAATATAATCCTACTAATATTATAAACGCGAAAGTTTGTATGTATGGATGGATGGATGTTTGTTACTCTTTCACGCCAGAACGGCTGAACAGATCTGGATGAAATTTGGCACAGAGATAGATTATAGTCTAGAATAGCACATAGGATACTTTTTAACCGCGGGTGAAACCGCGGGAAGCAGCTAGTATAATATAATATAATATAACCTAATGCGAAAGTGAGTTTGTTCGTTCGTTTGTTTGTAACGCTTTCACGTCTCAACTATTCAACCAATCGTCTTGAAATTTTGCATACATGTTGTTTAGGGTACAGAAAAGGACATAGGGTACTTTTATCACGAAACAATAAACGGTTTCTGTGGGACCGCGGGTGAAACCGGGGGGCGCAGCTAGTGACTCTGTGAGCTGTAGACCTCGCGGTCGACGTTTGTCCTACGCGGTCGCATTCCTCAACAGATTCTGGTAAAATTCGGTCAAGAAATCGAGAATGAAAAGTGAGAATTGGTTAAGAACTGCGACCTGTATATATGAAGACAGATCCAGATAGAGAACTGGGGGGCTAATCCTGCGCGTGAGATGAGATTTTATCTTGGTCACTCTCACACCTATGGCGTTTCAAACTAGAGCAACAAGGACGAAAAAAGGTGAGATGAAAATCTCAGATCTCCGAATAGGGCCATTGGACAGAGATCCGGACAGAAATCGGGACATACGAAAGCAATTTGTCAAAGCTGAAGCAGAGACGCATCGCTTGCTAACGCTCGCTTGGTCGATTATACTAGCTACTAATATCACCCGCAAATAATTTAGGCTTAAAATTTTTGAAATCCCAACGGAAACGTTTCCGAATGGTTGTGAATAGCCCAAGAACATCATAATTCAAGTTGCCTTTTCGGAACTAAAATCACGTAATGCGGTATCTATGAAGGTAATCTATGCCTATTATAGGTCTAGAATTCTAAGTGTCGACATCCAGTGCACGCGATAGGTCGCGCTCGTGGCTTGAGCGAAGTGCTTAATTGATTTCACTAAATCTATCAATGGTTTAACAGTTTTGGTAATAAATTAATCTATCTATATGTATCTACAAGCGGTGATAGCCTAGTTGGAGAAGGCTCGCCTCTCAAGCCAGAGGGAGCGGGTTCAAACCCACGCACCAATTCGTTCATTGTGTGAACATATATGTGCGTATTGTATGTCATCTGCTACATGATCGGAGCCCAGTGTATGGCAACAGGCTCGCCCCTGTCACATTTGGGACTGCATATCGTCCGGCGAAGTCAGTGTGTTGTAATACACCTCTACCGACCCTTGCGGAGGAAAGGCGTGACGATATGTTTTTTTTGTCCAACTACAATGATAACTCAAGCTAGAAACTTATCATTAAACATTGCACGATGTCTTGTTGGCAAATCAAATTATTCCGGTTTATCCCGCTGATCTTTTTGGGGCAAACAGAAATAAAATAAATTTAATTCAATGTAGAATTTAAATTATTTCAGTTAGTTACCAATTTATGGGTTTATTTTATACTCGTAGTAGGTAAATAATATAGTTTTGTTCTGATAGATTTGATTTGTAACTTGTTGAAGATTTGGCATATTGAGATCGCACATAACATTTCTCTATCGTCGGCTAGTGGACAGATCGAATTATTCCCGCCTGCCTATCTGCTGTTTACTTACGGGAATAGATAGACGGGAATAAATTTCGATTTGTCATCCTATTACTGACGAGGTGATAGGATAAGGCTCGGTCATACCACGATTATCTACTCACACACACGTTTACTTAAGCCGCTGTAAATCATATTTGACGGTAAAATGAGACCGGCGCCTAGAATTACATTTTTTTGCCGTTTTTATTGGTATTAATCGTAATAAGAAGACAAATAAGAATAAGTTGCTCGGTTAAACTTTGGAGAACTAAATGGCTGTTTAAAAATTTAAAAAAATGTGTTGTAATCGCTGAAAATTTAGAGAACTACGCTTAGACAGTTTTTTGAAGAAAATACTTTTAGTGGTATTTTTCATTGAGAATTTTTAAAATTCTACTTCGGTAAAACTGATTTTGGTTGTTTTTCTACCAGCTGTATTTTTTTGCACCTGATCATCACAATTCTTCATATCACACTAGGCTCAAACAAAATACTTGTTTTCGTTGATTTCGTGTAATACCGGGCCCCGAAATATTAAACAATAACAGCGCACAACAGTAAATATCAAACAAAATGTTGGCAGCAAGTTTTTGCGAGCAATATTGTAAGTGCATTGCACAGTGCAAGGCCGTCAGCGCCGACAATGGAACGCGTTACATTCGAAATACCTACTTGTTTATTAGAATGATGTTGAAGACACTGTAGAGATAGCATCGTTGCTACTGTATGGAATACCGTGGAACCTATATTATTTATGTGGGTACGCTGTTTTGTAAGAATTGTATGACAATCTTCTCATTATATAAATTAGCAATCTATTCGTATTATGACTAGAATAGATTGATTAGCGACGGGCCCTGACTTAAACCAAAAATAGTGCGTGGAGTCCCCCCGCGCGGAAGACGTGAAACTTCTGTGTACCTATCTTTCTTTCTCTCTCCCTCGGGCGTTGGAACATTGGACGCTACTCGTCGCTAACGCTCGCGCTGGCCTGTAACAGGTATACTACGCGCATGCGTTCAAGTGCCTCGCATTCACTCTCGCTCTGTCTCTTTCTATTCCCCCTCCCCAGGAGCGTTAAACGTTTAACGTAACCTTGTTGGAAGTCGCATCAGAAGTTTCACTTCAATAAATAATTATTCGGGACACTTGCACACACGGTCGTCTGGTCCCAAACTAAGCAAAACTTGTACTATGCCTGACAGAGACGGATATACATACTTTGTACATTTAAATACATACTTAAATAGATATTAACACCCAGACATAGTACAAACACAAATATTCATCACATGAATGTTTGCTCTATGTGGGAATCGATCATACGCCCCCGAGCTCAGAAGGCAGGTTCACTACCAACTGAGCCACTGAGGCAGTCAAATTTGACACGGTATCTCTTAACCTTCCGAGAAAAAATATTTAACTGATGGTGCAAACCGCATCAAAATCTGTAGCGTGGTTTAGGAGTTAGCGGATATACAGACAGAGAGACAGACAGACGCGGAAAGCCACTTTGTTTGACTTTAGTTTGGGGTGCCTAGCTATCCTAAGGCGAAAACACTTACTTACCTATACAATATAACATGATATTACACTCACATGAACAATTGTACTATGGGACCAACCCTGAATTCGCAAAAAAAAACATTTTGTTGAATGTCAATGACACCTACGGAACAGTTGAGTTTTTTCTTGATTTCAGGGTTAATCTCATAGTAAAAGTTTATAACCACATGTACAATACATAATTATAATATACGTAATGTCTTGGTACCAAATCGTAACCATAGCAAAGCGATAATAGCATTAAGTGGTCCCCACACTGCTTCGTGGCTAGAGACGCTGTGTGAAGATCCACATCTCACGCGCGGAGAGTCGTTGTCAGTGCGTTTTTACCCAACTGCGCAAGAAGGGTTATGTTTTTCAGGTGTATGTATTTTAGTATGTGTGTATGTATGTATGAGGTTTCTTTGGCACGCCCTACAGCCTAAGCAGCTTGATGTATTTCGACATGTGAGGTGTTATTTGAATCGTCTTGATAGTGGAAGTGACATAGAGTACAACGTTTTAGTTATAATTATCCGGAGTGTGAGACTACATTTTGCAGTCTGGCTTTTTTTTACCTTTTAAAAATGTTACTTGTACCGTACGGGTTATAGACACATGCGGTGGGATCTGAGTTACTGAAAATGCAACGTCAAAAACTAATATCAAAATTAAGTTTAAAAAAGTCTAGCTTAGAACATTCTTAATCAAGTCAACTTTCAGACAAAAAAAATTAAATCAAAATTGGTTTATCTGTTTGGGTTACGATGCCATAGCCGGATATACAGATAACTATACCAACACGTTATGTATGTACCGAGGGAATAGAGCAGTGTCTTACAGCACGGGCGTCTTATTGAACCCTGAGCGTACGAAATATTCTAGAGTACTCCCGAGAACAGCGAGGGAGTTTTAAGCATCACTCATCACCAGTAGCATCATCTGTGATATAACAATTTAAAATTTCTCGTTACAATCAAAATTTAATACTTTTTTACTCTTTAATTCCAGATGTGGCTGTCTGCCTTAGTATCGGCGTGCGTGCTGGCGCTAGCGGGAGCGGCCGGCGGAGACGAGTACCTCCCCCCCAACAAGGGGTACAACTACGATCCCCCCGCAGTCCCCTTCCCACCTATCAACAACCCCGTTAAGGTATGTAAAGGAAAATAAACCAAAAAACCTAAATTTAGGGTCAACTAGGGCAATTGCGTCTTTCGATAATTACTGACAAACCCTTCACAAACTAGGCAACTAACGCCATCTAGTACAGATTATTGCAACTAAAGATAGAAAAAAGATGTAGATGGTGCCTAATTTGTGAAGAGTTCAGTAATTCTCGAAAGACGCAATTGCACCACAGACGCATTTGCCCCAGTTGACCCTAATTAGTAATAGAGTCAAGTGAAGTGAGTCAACTTTATAGGTACGTATGTATATTTGTGTGCCATCAATCAGATCTTTTTGGTTCTTCTTTTCTTATACCTACGGACCGCTAGAGTGTGGAATACCCTGCCAGAGTGTGTGTTCCCTGACACTCATACACTGGGTGTGTTCAAGTCTCGAGTGAATCGGTTTCTTCTAGGCAAGCATGCTCCATCGTAGGCCGCATCACTGCTTATCATCAGTCATATTGACGGCCAAACGCAAGCCTGTTAAGTTAAAAAAAAAAACCTTCATAAAATTTGCAGGCAAGTAGTTTATTTCAATGTGGTTTTTAAATTCGAACATCCTTTATCCCCGCGGTGACCAGCAGGATTTTTTACTCGCATTTCTTTACTGAATGCGCTGCAGCTCTAGCTCGGGCCGAGACAAATTGTTGTTGATCTTCAGTTTTTATCCCGCAAGAAAGAAACAAACATAGCCGTATTCTAACTTTGTCACATTTAAGCGCAGATAACAACGGTGGTAGAACCGATGAAAGCCTAGTTGGAGAAGGCCCGACTCTCAAGCCAGAGGGAGCAGGTTCGAACCCAGCCGACGGCACGCACCAATTTGTTTCTTCGTGCGTGTTATATGTCATCTGCTACATGACTGGGGCCCGATGTATGGCGACAGGCTCGCCATCTGTCACATTTTGGGACTGAATATCGTACGGCGAAGTGTGGGTGTTGTATTATACCTCTGCCAGCCCCTTCGGGGGAAAACTATGACGGTAAATGTTAAAAACGGTGGCAAGACAATTTGTCTTTGGTCCATGCTAGCCCGGCTGATCACCGCGGGGACAAAGCAGGGGTGATCAGCCAAAAATACCCTTGGATACGAAGGTCGCGAGACAATTTACTAGGAACTAAAAGAGTGATAGAGAATAGTATGTTTAATTTATCTTGATGTTGTTTGTACTTGTCTCTTTACTGTTACATTTAATTATGAAGCCACATTACTTATCTATTCAGTCTCATCTCCAAAAAGCGTAGGCCCAACAATTTATGAGTCATATACCCACACAATGGCTGCACAATGGTTGATCATTAGACTGACTTGTTTGTACAAATGGGGGCGCCTCTATGGCATTTCCTAAAAGGAACTGGTAGCTGGCTTAGAATATTTTAGTTCGCTAATATGACCACCACTTTAGATAAGTTTGTTGATTATACGTAATGCACGATTCACGGTCAAAATGTTACGTCAATTTGTAGCTATGTTTCAGTAGCCACATTAGCATAAAAAGTGCATATAGCGTCTGCCCACCAATGGCACGCCTGTTTAGATTTCGTGACCTTGTTTCAATGAATGTAGCGTTCAAGTATACTATGCCGTTTGTGCAGCTTTATAAATCAAAACAAAAAACAAAATTATTGATTTGCAAATGCTTGCATTACAAAAAAACTGTTCCCTACACACTGATATTAGAAATGAAAAAGGTTGTAAGCGAACGTGAGAGAGTGAGTGAGGGTGTGACATACTTGTATAGTTTTGTCACTTCTTCACGCTGAAACGGGGTAACGAAATTAGAAAAATATTGTTATAAAGATAGGATATTAAACTTAATCTGGATTAACACATAGCCTACTTTTTATGCTGGAAAAATCAAAAGTTCTTAAAGGATAGTGGCGGGGCGGCGAGACAGGCCAACGATGTTGCACAAATTCGTCGAATCGAATCGGAATCGGTCGAATCTGGATCCCATTGGCGCAGGTCGGAGGCAGATGACACAGTAGGAGAGAGATCTATAGAGGCCTATACCCATCAGCATTAAGATAAAAAAGTCTGTGCTGGTTAAATAGGAAAGCTAGGGGGAATCCGTTAAACGTAGCAGTTGTCTATCTATAGAATGTTTAGTCTTTGGTTTGTTGTAAAATTATTTTGACATTTCAATACGTTTATTGTTATGTAGGTAACCTGGCAAGGTCGCAGTGCATTGTATGAGCATAAAGTGTAGGCTTTAAGTCTCATTACTCTATGTAGGTAGTTTAATTTGATAATCGTAATTGTAAACTGCAAAGTTGGCATGTTATCTGACGGGGCGTTTGTCCCTGAAAAACTTGTGGCTTATCAGCAAAAATCAGAGTGGGTTGTGATTTTTTATACTTGCTTGTAGGTAAACCTACACATAGGTAGTGTTGGCTGTCACATATTTGGGACTGAATATCGTCTGGCGAAGTGTAGGTGTTGTATTACACCTCTGCCAGCTCCTTCGGGGGAATGGCGTGACTTGTATTGTAGGTAAACCATGACATCATAACATGGACAATTAGACATATCCTCTTCCCGCAGAGTAACAAGTAGACAAGTTATTGAAAAAAATTATGCGTCTTAATTTATTATATTTTCAGGTTTTCTGAGTTGTGGCTTTTTTCTACACAAGGTGGTAGAGTCATTTTTATAACATTTCTTTCAAAGTCAAAGTCAAAGTCAAAATGTTTTTATTTAATTTAGGTATCAGAGAACGTACTTATGAACGTCAAAGTTATTTAAATAGACTCAACCGCCTTGTTCGGATAAAGAGCCTCTACTCAGAAGAACAGGCAAGAAATAAGGGGCATTATTTTTTTAAAGAATAAATGTTGTACAGTCTCACAAATTTCTTCAAGGCGTTGTTTTGCATTCCCGCGGAATTTGTAGACGTAGTTATACTCCACTACCAAAGCACGAATAAATTATGGGGCAAAATCAGCTGTTCCATAAACTTTGTCGACGATCATCGATTTTTTGGATGGAACAGCTGTTTTTTATTTCTCGATTTTTAAGGTTGCCCCATGGTTTATTCGTACTCTGCTATTCGAGTATTAACTACCACTACAAATTTCACGGGAATGCTAAGCAACACGTTGTATTAGTACATATTTTGTCGATGTATTTGAGAACTGCTCATCTAAAAATATACTTACGAAAAAGTCTTGTGGAAAATGGCATGGTTTAATGTTATACTCCGATGGCGTCTAGATTTCATAGTTCCATTTAAGAGTCCGACGACCACTTTAGACTAACTTCGCATTGGCTTAAGGTATTCTATAGTCATTTCGTCTAGAAGAAGAAGACGAGCGAAGCGAGCGAGTAATGATACTGACGAGCCTCTAAAGTTACCTACAGAGTGACAAAGTGCAATTTCATTTTTTTTATGACTTTTGCACTTCTGTAATCATTCTTAAATAACTTAGAATGTATGTAGAAATGTATGAATGTATGTAGTAATAAATACCCTTGTATTATGGATTGATTTAACAGCTAATGATGTATACAACCTCCCTATGTAATGGAATTTTTGATTTGCTTTATCTACCTATTGAATAAATCAGTCAAAAGTGACCCCTTGAAAATGCGGACATTTTTCATGGCGCTATTTTCGAGAACGTTTAAAAAAAAACAAGAACATAGGGCCGGAGATATTGTTAATTTAATTGTACATGCTAAATTTCATCATAACCTGACAAATGTTTTTCAAGAAATTTGAGAAGCGCGTTTGTATGGAAATTTCAGAGCGTCGCGGCCCTCGCGATTGTGATGATAAATGGTATTTTTGTGTAATTACAGCAACCCAGCCCGCCGCCGTACAGGCCACCCCAGCGACCTGCACAACCGCCACAGAGGCCCACTTACATCCCACCGAACCCACAGCAGCATGACGTACGTTACGTTTTTTTTTTAACTTAATAGGCTTGTGTTTGGCCGCCAACACGCCTGATGATAAGCAGTGATGCGGCCTACGATGGAGCACGCTTGCCTAGAAGAAACCGATTCACTCGAGACTTGAAGACACCCAGATTAAAAATGTCAGGGAACACACACTCTGCCAGAGCATTCCACACTCTAGCGGTCCGTATAAGAAATGAGGAACCAAAGCGTTTTATGCTTATTGGGTAGACCATAAAACGATGGCGCTTATTTGTACTCTTGGTTGTTTTATAGAAGAACGGGCTAGGGAGAATAAGGTTATGAAAACCAGATGCACACTCATCGAAGTGAACCTAGCGATTTACACTCACCATCTTTATCTTATTCTTATTAATCTTTATTTTATCTAACCTCACGTTAGATGTGCCTAGTGATAATTGCTTTTCGGATCAGGCCCCTATTCTAACCCGTGAAATGCTATCGTGGTCACTTTCAGCACTCCTATGATTTTTCAAACGAGAGAAAAAAGGACCAGAAAACATATTACGCGACCAGAATAAGAGGCCAGGGGCCAGGCCTAAAATGCATAATGACCCCACCAAAGAAATCTCGGTCCACATGGGATCAAATTCCCATGAAGGATTGAAGTTTGTAAGAAAGCCTAACAAGCGTTGCTATTCACATTAATTCGGAAACGTTTCCGATCGGATCCCACAAATTTCAAAATCAAATTGTTCAAACCTCAATCTACTTTTATAAATGTTAGAAGAAATAGGGAATCGAGTATAAATGCGATCGGAAGAATTAATCACGTTTAAAAACTTATGAATACGGACTGAGATTCGAATAATTTCAGTTTAAAGTTTTTGGAATTCTAACGCAATCGTTTCCGAATGAATACTTACCTATGCAGACAGCCTAAATAGCTGTGGCAAGCTCCGCCAAAACCAAAATTCTGGATCAGCCGCTGGCTCACTCGTATTGGCTCATTCGCAAATACGGCAAAATGGCTCACGCTCAACTGTTTACATAATTTTAGGCGAAAAATAGCGTTTGCTTTTGGCAAGTAGATAAAGCTATAGGTTAGTATCTATTCCTTGGCTTTTTTTGGGATTTAATATTTAAAAACTAGGTAACACATTGGCAGTTCTTTACTGATCGTCGTAATAGTGTTGTTGATCTTTAGCTTTTGGAGGCGCGAGGTAATTCGGCTTTGAACCTGAGCCTGAGCCTGAAAAGGAGAATAATTTCTGTAGTATTTTATTACGAAAACTATACACTCAGCAAAGCTACTGTCGAAAATTACAAGCTACGAATTAATTGAAGAGTTTTTGGTAACATGTTTTTATATTCGCGTCTGATAAAGGCACTAACGACGAATTATGTATAGTCAACGTAAAAAATTTTTTTTTTTATTCATTGGTTTTTTTAAATAAGTACAGCGAAGAATAAGTATGTTACTATGAATAAATCAACCACATGTTATGTACTTATTAATGTTCTAATTAATAACTAGATAATTGAAAAATATACTAAAAGGGTACCATTTTCGGGTTTAGAACTTAAAAAAAAATTAAACTAAATTGTATGGTAAAAAATAAATTAAAAAAGTTGTTGAGTGAAATATATAGGTAGTCAATTAGTCAAATCTTATTACAGTACTACAAAAGCGGAATAATTTTATTAAGAAGGTTAAAAAAATCAGATTAGTAGGACTTGCGCGTTTAAAATATTTTAATGCTACCATTGAACGTTTACTTTATTTAAGGTTCAGTTGGTACTCACATCTAAAGGTAGTTTGCACTATTAAACAATTATTTAAAGTACGTCTACGTATTGAAATCTCACCGATTGGTTTTTTCTTTTGATCATTGTTTCCATTTCCATAGTCATCTGAAATTGAAACATTTCTTACTTATTGATAATTAAATAATATTACTTATATTTTTTAATAATTTACTTTTGCTTTGTTTTATTTCATAAAATACTAAAAACGTACCTTCACTGCTCGCTAGTAAAAATAAACAAATCGTACATACATAAAATAATCTCAAAAAGAAATATAAAATATCGAAATCGTGTGACTGTTAAGATTTACGTTAGATGAAAAATATCATCATGATTAATATAGAGATTTCTTTGTAATTCTTGTTTATTGAACTAAGTAAAATATATTTGTGTAACAATAACCAAAACTTACAAGGAAGGTACACAGGATCAACTGGAAGAAAACAACCAAAATAGAATAAAGACATAGGTAACCAATACACGTAGGATGGTCATAAATTTTGAAGACTTCTTAAAAAAGTGTTTCAAGTAACGCCATCTATGTTTAAACAAGACTCAACTAATTTTGTCATCCATTTTAAAATCGATTTAATGGAAATCAGATGGTCGTAGGTTCAAATCTCAACGATCGAGTAACTTTTTGAACTGTGTCGATATAAAGTACGAGTACCTACTGCTTATACCTAGTTAAATTTGTGAATGTTTTCACAGAAATAATTTATTTTGAAATCTTGAGGGTCACCTTATAAACTGTGAAATTTATATTGCCTGTGCAAATTGAATAGAAATAAGAATCATTTATTGCATAACTGTATACAAAGGTCCTAACATAAAAATAGTCTCAACAGTAGACTCAAGTTTGGTGTGCAATGTGATGTACAAAATCTAGGTAAACATAAATTTAGGTAAACAGAATAAAATAAACAACATTACCAAAATAAGAGTAAATAATCGGTATTTTTGCACTATTTTTTTGTTTTATGATAAAACACAAAAATAGTGCATGGAGTCCCTCTGCACGGAAGAAGTAAAACTTCTGTGTATCTTTCTTTCTCTCTCCCTCTTGCATTGGAAAATTGGACGCTACTCGTTGCTAACTCTCGCGCTGGCCTGTAACAGTTAAACTACAAGCATGCGTTCGAGTACCTCGCATTCACTCTCGCTCTGTCTCTTTCTATTCCCCCTCCCAAGGAGCGTTAAACATTTAACGCAACCTTGTTGGAAGTCGCATTAGAAGTTTCACTTCAAAAACCCTTGCAGATCGTAAAACCCTTTAGTTAATAACATTGCAGGGACAACCGAATAATAAAAACATACAATACAGAAACAACATACTTGTTATAGGTTCGTCGGTAGAGCATTTAGTAAACCGTTTTGACTTGGATTCTTCTGAAAGCTGCGTACTTCCATTGTGGCGCAGTCTCAATTTGTAACGGTTCAGTCCTTTTCCCTCCAAATCCGCTGCTTGGTCGTTGTCTTCTATTTTTTTAAAGTTAGTGTTATTCTTAAATCCTAATTTTATATTATTCAAGTCGTTAACGCGGTCACATGGAAATAAACATACAGACATGTTCATGGTGAGATAAAGTGGATGTGGGTACATAACCACCCAAGGCAGTAGTACCCTTACCTACATACAGACATGGTATAATAGTATACTCCGCTAGGTGTAGCATTTAGAAACACGTAGTGACGTCAATCGATGCTTAAGCAAGACCGAAATAAGTAGTTTACAACAAGCTCGAAAGAGACTGATGACGATGTAGTCATTAGGTGTTTGCTGAATGCTAGACCTATTTTTTTTGGATCATACATACAAGCAGTTATATAAAAAAAGAGATTAATAATTTCTGGTCTGAATAATAGATGGCGCGTTTCAAATTGAAGTTCTTGGTAACAGTAGGTAAGTCATTTAGTCACACCATATTAATATGGATTATAATTAAAATATTAGGTTCTAATACTAAATCATTAGATAAGTAAATTACACACTTTTCAATTTTTGTGAAAGTTTGCCTTAGATTCAAGATTTCTTACAGTTTTTAAAAATGGCAAATAAAACTAGGATATAAGGATTTGCTTCGTCTGTTAACATTTAATTTATCCAACTCACCGAATTCCGTGCCTGTAAAAAATTAAGTCATGGAAGAAAACTTAGTAGTAGGTAGTAAAATAGCCTTTTGAAGCCATGAAATAAATCAAATTAATGGGTGCTTGATCTATTATCAACTTACTTGTAAGTCTTGCCCCGTATTCTAAATAAAGATAAAATAAAAAAAGGAAGTATAATTAAATAAATTAATAAGTTAATATTTCTAATGACATAATATATTTATGTTATTTAAATTTAGAACAGAAAATCAAAAAGGAATCGTACCCATATCATGTTGCTTTTGTTTCATAGCTATAAAAATGCGTGCAAAGTCAAATCAGTCTTAATCTGTTCAAGTTATACCTACAAAGGTGTTGTTAAATAAAATTAGTGCGTGGAGTCCCCCCGCGCAGTAGAAGTGAAACTTCTGTGTATCTTTCACGCATTCACTCTCGCTCTCTCTCCTTCTGTTCCCCCTCCTCAGGAGAGTTAAACGTTTAACGCATCCTTGTTGGAAGTCGCATTAAAAATTTCACTTCAAAAATAAGAAACAGATTTAAAACTTTATTCTTGTAAGTAGGCATTTTTATTTATTGTCACACAATTTGAATGTCGGGGATAGAGCGAATTTGGGAGAAAACTGAGGACTGACTAACCACTATGTGAGATAAGTACATGGCCGAGAATCGAAATAGATAAATCAAACAATTTAAATAAGAAGCTATTGTTTAAATTAAAAATGTACCTATCTATCTCCTCAATGCCAGTCCATATAATATGCCAAAAAATTACTCGCATTCTCTTCATGAGTGTCTTAGAGAAAACATACAATAGCTTCATACAGTCTTTCTCCCAAAGGAAAATAACTCAATAAAATACATTTTATATTTGTGAGACGAATCAACCAGCTTACATATGCGTCGTTCTTCAAAACTATCGTATGTAGCAAGTGTTGAGGATATCAATACTGAAAACACCAAAAACCATGATAAACGAACTGTCTCTTTGTTAATTACAGGCATTATTTCTAAGACAATCTTAGAACCTTAGACTCTTAGACCTTGTCAGTCAAACGAAAAGTCAGTTTTCACATCTTTTCTCCAAATGTTTTTAGGTAAGTAATAAAAAATTGAAAACTATTCAAATCTGTGCGCTGTAATATATTTTATGGAGCAATGAACTAGATTGTTTTTCAATGAAAATTTAGTTAGGCGCAAACCACACAGCATTGGACACCGCTCCGGTGTCACCGCTCCGGTGATGCGAAATTTAACTTTAACTTTATTTTTTTTAATTTTAATTTATTTCTGTCGCGTCGCTCCGCACACCGAAACTTGAGAATTCACGAAAGGTTCTTTTTATCATGAAAATATATTTAACTATAGTTTTTTTTCGAAAATGTGTACCTACGTACTTTTGAATTACATGTAATGTCGTATTGCCAAGTTGTGTTTTGTAGTGTACTATCCTCTGGGAAACGTAGACAAACACATTAAAAGTAGCTTTGCATAGCAGAATAAAGTGCCTACCTAATCCCAACCAAAAAATAATATGTTATGATTATGTGGTTATGTAACCTTTAGTTTTGCAATGAGAGGGAGTTGTGTTAGTTATCTAATAGTCATAAATGCAGGCGCAAACTTTCGCATTTATAACATTGGTGTGATACTTCACGGTTTAGTCTTTGTCTTAGGTACTAATTGTAATTTTTTTGTTTGTGTTGTCACTACGGCAAAGTACTCTCTAGAAATTGACCAGCTGATGGAAAAAAATGCTGCTCTGGTTTACGTGTTTTGAGTTTTTGATTTCTTACTTACCAAACATTTTTATCACAAATAATTTAAAAAAGTATATATGTACAGTAAAAGTGTATATGAATACGTCGAACGATCAGTCGAATTGGGAACCGCTTCCTTTTTAAATCGGTTAACATACGTATTAGTACGTATTCGTTAGAATCAAGTTATAAGGAACGTAAACGACTCTATAGAGCGATACATTTTATTTGACAAAAATTTTAACAAATCTGTATCAAACAAGAAAAATGCATAAACCTATAGCTAAATTCTAATCTAAAAGCCAAAGAGGCAGAGGAAAAGGTGCCCAGAATGCTAGCAGCATTGCCACGCTGGATGGCAATGCTCAATTTCTGGCCGAAATAAATGCCAGCCATGAACGTAGAAAAAAAGTTTTTTTCTTTTTTATCTACGTTCATGATGCCAGCATTCTGAACACCTGACGCCTCCACCAACCGTTTAGCCTGGTCCCTGTAGAGAGATAGGGCCGCTCGGCCCCACGGACCTAAGTTTCCACCGCAAACGGCACAAACATGTAGACACGGTCTAACCGCGAATATTTGTGCCGTTTAGGTTCTCGGTCTTTGCAGCGGCGGCGCCGGCTTGGACAGTGGTCCCCGGGAGGTGAGACGGAGCTAGTGTGTCCACACAAGTGGCATCCCACACTTTAAGGGGCGTCCCACCTTCCAAGGGATCAGTGTCATCCCGTCGGGACTCTTACCGTCGTCTCGCATCAGTCCACTAGGTTCTAGGACTGATGGGACGCAAGGCAGTAACGAAAGCCCGACGGATAATACCATTTAATTCGGCGTGTCTCGGGATACGGCCAGCGCTCCTAGCGCACGATAGGCCGTGGTGGCCGATCTGGTCCAAAATATCTCCACATACGCAACGGTGAGGGACCTGGCATATCGCTCCTACACGCAAGAATGCAGCCAAACGAAAACTATTGTTGTCCAAAAGGGTGCCAATATTTCGCGATGGTAGTGCGTGAAGCCAAAGCCCGGATTCCCAGCGAGCAGCAGCTAAAAGTCGGGCGTGCTCTACAGGAGAGTTTGAGAAACTTACGAGATTTTCGAATTCTAATCTAACTCTATAGAGCGATAAATAAATAATGAGAACAACATTTTATGTACTTTTTCTTTTATTTAGGTGGTCGACGTTTGACCACCAACTTGCCTAATGTTAATATTTGATGTATTCTTTATCGATTACAAACTACCCACATATTAATATTTTTTGAAAGAAACTATGCTAGCAATCTGCTAATCTAAAGCAACGATGACGCTATCCTTTTCCAACAATCGACTTTAACGCATCATTTATCCCTTTCCAGCACCACGAAGAGCACCACGAGCACCATGAAGACCACCACCATCACGAGCCCGGCATGCCCTTCGACTTCTCCTACGCCGTGAGCGAAGACGACAACAACTTCAGCCACAACGCCATCTCAGACGGTGACGTCACCCGCGGAGAGTACAGAGTCGCCTTGCCCGATGGCCGCACACAGATTGTCAAATATACAGCTGATTGGAAGAACGGATTTAATGCTGAGGTGAGTTCTGATTAAGTCGATAGATGGCGTTTTTTTTTTAATCTTGAAAAAAATAATTAAAAATTACTTTCCACGGACCGTTACTTTGATTAACTGGTATCTTAATTATTATTATTTAAGGGGAATACAGGTAGAGGGGGGTTAGTTTAACTTTTAGTTTTTAAGGGTGCTCCTAGACGGTCACATTTTATTTACTGCAATATTGCGACAATAGTTATTTAACGTTATTTAACGACGAATAATAATTTGAGTGTGGCCCGCCCATGTTGTCATACATTTCTAGCATGGCTGATAGCTGGGCTTGTCGGCATTAATGGCAGTATTGCATAAAAAACTGCCCATCTAGGAGCACAATATGAGTAACGCTTTTTGGCTGAACACATATTTACGAAAGTTAAATACGAAAAGTTTTTCAGAAAACGAACACGCTTTCTAGTTTAAAAATCTGTACTTACAACCTTATTGAAGTTTTTTTTTTAAATAAAATGTATCAATTAATATTTGATAAAATAACAGTTTATTTGTATTTCATGTAGTACTTAGTATTGTTATTTTATCGTTAAATTGTGGAGGTTAAACAATGTTTTTGTTGTTATTTTCAGGTGCTATACGAAGGTGAGGCTCAGTACCCCGAAGCGCCCGCTGGAGGCTACGGTCGTGGCCCCACGCAGCAGCAGCAACAGCAGGGGGGCCAACAATACGTCCCCCCCAGCCAAGGAGGTGGCTACCAGTACTAGAATACAACCCTGTTTTCACAAGTCACGTAACTGCCTAACCTTACCGCGGAAATCTTAACGACAGTAGTAGACAGGCGTTATTTGTGACTTGTAAAAAATGTAGTAAACCACACTTTGAGATTTGATACAAACACAGTCACAAACGTGTCAAAAATTCGGCAATATGTTTGCCAACTTTTTGGTTATTAGTAGGTAAGCTTATCACGGTCCGATTACAACGTCGCGCGATAGTAAAGTGCTCGGTAACAAACTGCCAGAATAATACTAGCAACATAACGTCTCAGTTGGTGCGAATGTGGTACTGTAACTATAGAAATGATGTCTAGGTAACGACGGTGTAACGACGACGCTGGGACGTTTTTTGACTGTTGTTACTCAGAGATTGTGACTCTGTGGGTATTTATCCCAATGGAACTATAATACAGTTTTTATAAGTCACGTTACTGTAGAATCTCACCACGGATCTTAGCGGCAGCGGAGGCAAGTGAAAATTTAGTGACTGGTCAAAAGATTGAATAATTACGCTTTCCGTCAAAGTTTTATCTGAAAACGTGCCAATTCTGTTGTAGCCATTTTGAACTAAACAAAAAATTTGACAGCTCTTTCGTCGTTTTCTGACGTACCAAATTGAAAAGAGATTACGTAATTATAGAGCTGTCAGATTGGATTGGTTTAGTTCAAAGGACAAACTACAGAATCGGCACCTGTATTCTAAACCAAATGCGGCTCTTTGTATTTATTCTTTTATTTTATTGACGAGATGTATGGAACATATTTTTTTCATGGTAAAAGATAATCACGAGTAGTAACTTGGAATGATACTTCTTTAACTTAGCATACCCTTTCCGAGTAGCCCAGTATGAAATATCTATCAGCAGATATGATAACCGAAAACTGACGGAGTAAAGGCCTGTAGTAGATAATATATAAATCTATATCTATAGGTACTTTATTAAAAACTTTCTACTGACAAACAAAATACGTATTTATTTCAACAAATTCGTAAAATAATCTTAAAACTATTTAATCAAGAATTATATTAATTACCAATGCGTTATTTAACAGTAAAACATCCTCCTTTTGTGGCAGTCAGGTAAAAATATAGGCAGCGCCAAAACTTAACAAACGTAGTTTACCAAAAATATCACTAGATGGCGTTAAAACAAATTTTAGCACTCCCCAGTGATGTACTTGGTACGCGTTTCAAAACTTTAAAAATGAAATACTCGATTTTAAGTAGGTATTACTGTACTTAATTGTAAAAAACATTTAAGTTTGTGATGTTTATTTAAGTAATATAGTAAGATTTACCAAGAAACTTAAGTTACCGAAATTTCGTTATCAATAAAAATAGTTTTAGCTTTAGAATTGTATATTTCTTCCTGATAAATGTATACGAATATTATTTACAAACAATACACTTACAAATAAAGTTTTCTATGTATTTTTATAATATACCTACTTAAGTACTTGATTTTGTTAAGAAAATTATGTATAACCGAGAAAATTAATTCTAAAATAGTCATCATCATGTTTTTGATACTCTGTATATATCTATAATACTTTTACAGTTAATTATAACTTATTATTACCTAAAATAAATGAAAAATACTCATATATTCACTGCCGTTACATATATTTAATGTTTAGTCTTAAATAAAATAATACAAGAAGTCCTTTTGTACCTTATTTTGTAATAAAAGTATAAATTAAGATAAATGACTTTAATTTACACATATCGTCACGCCTTTCCTACGAAGGGGCTGGCAGAGGTGTATTTAACACACACACTTCGCCGGCCGATATTCAGTCGTAAATGTGACAAGGGGCGAGCCTGTCGCCATACACCGGGCTACAGTTATGTAGCAGATGATATGAAATATGCACAAATGTGTACAATGAACAAATTGATGTGTGCCTTCGGCTGGGATCGAACCCACTCACTCTGGCTTGAGAGGCGAGCCTATTCCGACTAGGCTATCATCGCTTTAATTTAAAATTATTTTTTATTCTATGCCTGCTTTATATGGTTGCCTGGAAGAGGCTGCTGTTAGCGATAAGGCAGTCACTTGAAAAACAAAATGGTACAAAAAAAACTCTAATGAACTTTCATGTTTGTCTATAACTCAGAATCCCAATTGAAAAGATGTCAATATCAAGTTTAAAACCTAAAGTACAATAATTAATCTAAGTATATTTTGTTTCGAGTTTCAGATCAATTTGCATTATCTTACAACTGTAGGCTGTGTATATGTTGTATTTTGATAGCTCATGTCAAATTTTTCATTATGTTTTTTTCATGTTCCGTTTCGTGCCATACATTTAAATAAAGCGCTCCTAACGGAAACGCTAAGAAACGAAGTTAAATTTATGGAGCCAAATGAAAGAAAAAAGTTAACTCAATTTTTTTTTACAAAAATCGTTCTATTGCTCATTTTTGCTAAGAAATTAATTTCGTAAAAAATATATTCAATGATTAGATCTATGTATATTAGGCTAAAGCTTTATATTCAGTTCGCGATGTGATTTTTTTAAAATAAATATTAACCCTCTTAGCAATAAACGTTGTATAGCGTCGGAATAGCTACACAGTCTTTTGTCTTTTTCGATCGAGTTCAAAATGTACAAGAAAAAATGAAAACACTGCATAACTATTCTGAGGCTTTACAACTTTTTTGCTAAAGTAAAGTAAAGTAAAAATTTATTTAACATTGGATCAACATTAACATTTAGATTTAACATTTAGTTTACATCAGATTAACAAGAAAAAAAGACGCTAAGATGTAGTATGCGCCTGAGTATTTGTGTAGCGAGCCCCAAACTCGGCTAGGCCTGTCTCTTGGGGCCCATATGCTAAAGGGGTAAATATATTAACTATGTATAAAAATATTTCCTATTTTGTTAGGTGACGGTCATACGTCTAATCTAATGGCTCATTTTCACTGGTCGGTAAAGAGAGAAGAGAGTTCTCGCATGCCATAGTGCCCTCAAGCGAGAGCAGTTTTTATTAGTCAATGTGGCTCGCATGCGATGTTCGAGAGATTTTCTGTTTACGCATTACTCTATAAGTTTCCACGAAAATCAGTAAGACGATGTCACTCTGCTCCCGAGCATTGTCAATCCGACCTTGTATCATTGGTTTTAAGGCCCAGTATTACACGAAATCAACGAAAACAAGTATTTTGTTTGCGCCATGATCCAAAACAAGGTTTAGCATTCCAGATGCAAACACGTATGACGTCATTCGTCATCGTCAGCAGTCTCTATCACACTATTTGTAAATGACTTATTTCGGTCTTGCTTCAGCATCGGCTGACGTCACTGCGAGTTGCATACGTAACCTGAATGCTATACCTGGCGGAGTATATTATTGTACTATGTTTTGCGCCTAGTTTGATATGAAGAATTGTGATGATCAGGTTAAAATAAAATACAGCGGGTATAAAAAACAACCAAAATAAATTTAACCAAAGTAGAATATTGTAAATTATTTTCGTTTTGGAAAAAAATATCACAAAGAGTATATCGTCTTAAAAAAACTGTTCGAGCGTAGTTCTCTAAATTTTCAGCGATTACAATTTTTTTTTTTATATTAAATAGCCAGATCAGTTTAACCGAGTAACTTATTCTTATTTGCGTTCTTATTACGATTAATACCAATAAAAACGGCAAAAAATGTAATTCTTGGCGCCGATCTCATTTTACCATCAAATATGATAAACGAGTTTCAACTCTAAATGAAGCGTCTTAAGTAAACGTGTAGGTAGATAATAGTGGTATGACCGAGCCATAAGGTCGTATATCGAGCGAGGTACTTCCATTAGTGATTACTCCGTAAGGACATCGAAGCGGGATAACGACAAGAGTTTTCGACCATTGAAAATGAGAGACAACTTTCTATTTACTAAAAGTTAGTGTTAGACTTCGTTTAGGTAAACGCATGATCCTAAAAACAAGGTCTAGTATTCCGGAAGCAAACACGTAATGACGTCACTCGTCATCGTCATCCGTCTCTTTCGAACTATTTGTAAATGACATTGTTTCTGTCTTGCTTATGCATCGATTGACGTCACTACGTGTTGTCCACGTGACAGGAATGCTATACCTGGCGGAGTATATTATTATACCATGGGTAAACGCAGGCGCAACGCGTGCAGGGATGGCAAACCTTTGTGATGTCAAGTGTGATTTGGAAGTGTCAATTTGTCACTTTTTTTACAGAAACGTTTATGCCATATTAGAAAGAAAACAAATAATTATGACAAGCCCATAGCAGCTAACCGTTGCAATTAAACAGCTAGTCATTTCAATCAGTGGTTTGCCCAGTGACTGCCCGGTGGCTTAGTTGGTAGTGAACCTGCCTTCTGAGCTTGGGGGCGTGGGTTCGATTCCCACTTAGGGCAAACATTTATGTGGTGAACATTTGTGTTTGTTCTATGTCTGGGTGTTAAATATCTATGTAAGAATGTATTTAAAAATATATATGTATGTATATCAGTCTCTGGCAGCCGTAGTACAAGCTTTACTTAGTTTGGGGTCAGGCGACCGGGTGTGGAAATGTCCCGAATTTATTTATTATGCCTAAATATTTTTTCACATGCCATTAACGGCACACATTGATTCACCATCCCTGCCTTTCATTCATGTTGGTCACACATTGGTCATATTAGCCAATCTGGGTCTGGAGGCCAAGACACCAATGTGTGGATCAGTCTTTGGACGCAAAGTTGATATTAAAGCTTATGTTTCTAGCAGTGATAAGGTTCAATATTGGCCGTTTCAAATATGAGCCAAGCTTGGAACCAAAGTTATACCAATGTGAGACCTAGGCATTAGTGGTGACAATTCTGTTGTGCTTTCTAAGCATAATTACTCGAACAGAACTAACATTATCTGTATCACAAAAATTTAGAACCCATTTTTAGGTCAATAAGTTTAGAATAAGTACATTTGACAGAGTATAGTACATGTAATAAAATTTATGCTACTATTGAACTAAAATACACTATGCACCTTATTTGTATGACACTTCAGTTCATTTTTAGTCACAAATGTGGTTTTGCAGAACTTACAACAAAATTTACCCCCGTGGTATGCAGTTAGATGTTTGTTTAGTTTATATTCCGAATAGAAAGATTGGTTGCACAACTGACAATAGTAAGGCGTATCCCCGATATGCTTCCTTATGTGAATCACTAATTTCTTTCTGGAGGATAAAATTTTATTGCAAAATTCGCATTGCTCCCTACTATACACACTATGCACTCTTCTATGACATCTCAAGTTGTATTCCGTATAAAAATGCCTTTCACACATGTCACAACTGTATGGTTTGATCTGCAAATGAACTTTATTCACATGCAGCGAGAACTCATTATCGTTTGAACATTGCCTTTCGCAAAAGCTGCAAAATTGCTTGTATTGTTTCATGAGTATAGCAATTTTTTTTATGTGTTGACGGATGTGGTTCATGTAAGTTGATTGTGACATAAATTTCTTGTCACAAAGCTGGCATAAGGGGCTTTTGTGAAGTTGTTTGTGACGGTCCAACTTTTCTTTGTCAGTGAAGTTCCTTTGACATATGTTACAGGTTAAAAATACACTTTTACATAGCACATGTGTTATTTTTTTATGCTCATACAGATCGAATTTCGATCTGAATTGCCTATCGCATTGACTGCATTCGACGTTTTCCGCTATGTGTTTTATGCAATGTTGTTTTAAAAAATAGTCAGATATAAAATGTTTGTTGCAGACAGGACAAGTGAACCGTTTTCTTGGTTTTGGTTTTTTATTGAAAGTTAAGAATTCACTGCATAGATCTGCATAAGTGTATCCATTCAATGTTTTGTGCGTTTGATCTGATTTGTTCGCTATTGCTTTTCTTTTCAATTTGTTTGGAATTTCAGGTTCATTTTCATCTTCTGATTTCAGTCTAAATTCATCTTCCAAAACATCTATGTTTGACTTTTCATCTTCGGCATATTCACTGTCATTATATTCTATGTTCGAGATAGCATTATTCGCTATTTCAACACATATATTGTTTTTAGTTTCTGTAACTGTGTTTAGCTGTTCCAACATAATGGTGACACAGTTCGCTAGCCTGTTTCTAGCGAAATGGCTTTGCGTGATGAAGACGTACGAAGTCAGGACGTTGTTGAGGCATTTTTCGCATATTTTCGTCCCAGTGTAACTGTCTAAGTGCATCTGTAACATATAATGAAATAGTTTAAAGTAAAAGCATGAGGCAAGTAAGAGTGAGCACAACAAACTTCATCTTCGACCACATCGTCGCTCACCAACAGGCTAGTTGGTGCAACACGGAACATCCACGTCGAACACGGACTTACGTGCATTAAAAAAACTGACAAAAAACTGTTTTAGCGTTATATATGTACTAACCTTCTCCTTCAAAGACACATGATGTCTTTAGAATGAGAAAGTGACATTTTTCGTTCATTTTCGCCTTTCATTCAGCACGATTAGCACGATTACTCATTTACCCGTGTAGCACGCACCGCAACAGACAATACCAATTAAGTGAGTAGATACGTCGGCTTGAGTCTACTGCGAACCAGGGGCGTAGCTACCACCGTATCTGTCGTATCAATTATTATACAGGGCCCCCGGGCCAATGGGGCCCCCGAAGTGTGTAGGCAAAAATGTATAAAAACTTTTTTTTTTTCAGATATGACAAAAGTATTAAAATACAATATCTTTTTTTCCTGCGTAAAGCGTGCGTTCAAAAGTTGGCATGAACGCCTGTCAGATCTGTCACTACTGGCCATAGAGGCAGAAACTTAGAAAGAATAAAGCCATCATTAGCTCAAATCAAATTAGATCAAATTATTTAATTAATGAGTTTACCGAAAAAAAGGCAAGGAAAGCGTATATTTTATTTTTGAATTGTTTGTAAAAATTTTAGAAAAAGGGACAGGTAGATAAAATAATTATGATAAATATTTTTTTTTTATAAACAAACTTTTTTTTTGTGAAAAATCTTTACCTTTCATAGGGCCTCCAAACAATTTTTTATACGGGGCCCCGCCAAGGCACGCTACGCCACAGCGAACCGTTCGTTAGAGGAGCGCAGCGCTCGCAGCGATCCGTCGGTTGGCGGTTTGTGGTTTGTACACAGAGAGCGCTCGCAGTGTGCTCGTGGGCAGCGCCATCAAGTTGGTAATGGTTGGCGAGCTTCAAACGAACAATGGTGGCAATGGAGGCGTTTAATTTTTGTTAGTTAAAATATATGAATAACAAAAACAATATTTACTTCTAAACATTGTGTTTGATTTTGATTCAGATTCTGATCCTGAATTTTGATTTTAATTATTTTTATAATTTGAATCTAAGTATTTCTTTTTTACTTTTTGAATTCTGTGACTGTCAATTGGCTACTAGCGCTAACCATCACTTGCGAAGACAAATCATTGCGGATACGGGCGTTTGAGACGCGATCGCCATGAACGTGCCGTCGACACTTGTAGCTTGATACGGTTTGTTGCATTGTGTGCTACACAGCAAAGTGAAGTACCCTGCAATTGACTCAAAACGAAATTTATAAACAAAAGTGCTGAATTAATGCATCAGTGAACAGTTCTATAATGTTGGATTTAGGTATTAGCATCTTTTACAAAATAAATTCATTGTACGAAAAAAGCTTACCTCTGGCAATGTGGACCCCAATATAGTATACAAAGGTTTATCTCCATATAATTCAGGACATATGCCATGTAGACGGATTATACTGTCCAATTTAGTCATTTTGTATCCTTTACTAAAGCATAGAGCACACAAATTATCCATCCTTTTCTCAACCAAATGCTCCATAACAGTTTTGAACTTATGCTTCTCTAAATGCTGAAGGTATTCAGAACACTTCTCATAGGTAATAGCACATCTTATACAATCATATGTAATTTTTTTATCTTTTTTTGTGGATTTTGGTGCATGTTTCAAATTGAAATGCTTTTTTATGTGGTGACGTTTGGCAAATGACATACCGCAGAGTCTACAGTTGTACCACATTGACGTTGGATGTGATTTAGAGTGATTTAATAGAGATTCCAAGTTAGGTAATATTTCACAGCATTTTAAGCATTCCAGCTCATTTATTGGAGTCTGATCTGTTAATACTTCTGTTGTTGTATTGACAACATTTATTATTGGGTCTGAGTAGTTGATAACATTCTCATGTTCTGTGTAGATTGTATTATGGTTTGGTCGTAGTTTTTGTCGTCCACGTCTTTTAGTTTTCTCTAGAGGGTCTAGTTTGCATATTTTTTCATAAATGTCTTCGAAACAGCTTTTGAGTGCTCTCTCAGCTTGATTGCATTGCTGAGTGAAGAGGTAGCATGTTATAGCTTGGTCGAGGCATTTTTCACATATTTTGTCAGGGAAATCTGGATCATCCGCTACCTGAAAATGTTGAGACAATGTGTGGTTACATTTAGATAGTTGAATGCATCAGTTAATATTAAAAATTATGCTGTCTTCCCATTTATGAGCCAAATGCATTTAGGCAAGCAGCAACATTGTCTAGTTTAGAAAAAAACTCATATTGGCAATGAATTTTGGGATAGTTATAGGCATTAAACTTTAGATAGTCTACATCTTAGTATGAAAAATCTAGATTATAGAAAAATTATAGGCATTGTTTACGTCTGAAAGAATGTTTAAATAATACTCACTTTGAATGGATGAAAACTAGCTACAATATCCTTTATTGTAACTTTATATGATGACCCCTTGCCAGCCACCTCTAGTATCTGGTCCAAATAGGACAAATCAGACGCTATATTCAGGCAATATCTACATACTTTCGACCTTAGCGTCCCTTCAAGCAAAAGTTCCACAGCCTTTTTAGTCGTTAGCTGCTGACTTTCTGGAATCTTTGGAAGTGTAGGAATTAGAATAACTGCAGGCTCAGAGTCTTCGCTGGGCTTCAAACACGTTTTATCCCCTTTACTATACGTTTTTAAACATTTATTGGGGTCCACGGCGGGAAAAATTCCGTCCATTTTCTTAGGTTATGTTATGCAGCGGATTTTCGAAAGGTGCGCTTACGCTGGTGTAATGTAATGGAGCTGTGGGAAATTAATGTTTTTGTTTATTGTTCAACACATAACTAAAAGGAATATTTATGAATTGAAGAACACGTTCAGAAAACTCTTTATTTTTTTATCTTTTAGTTTTGATTTTATTTATTTTTTCTTTGTTTTTTAAATAATCTCTTATGACCATGGATACGTATGCATCCTATCCGTGGTCCAAATTAGGAGACTATGTTCTTGCATCCGAAACCACTGGTTAGGAATCTATTATTTATGATGATGATGATGATGAGGGAGAAGTTAAAATAAATGGGAAGAATTGTTGATGAATCCCTCCCCTTTCCCATTTCAGTAAAGCCGTGGATACATTGCTGAAACTTTAAGTAAAGTTTTGATGAGAACACGAAAATTTACCTTTTCTAATGTTTGTATCATTTATTTTGCTTACACTCGTGCCCGTTGAAGAATCATAAGTTTCAGAAATATTTACAAAATCATGACCACGCCAGCTTTTCAGTGGCCCTATTCGGAGATTTGAGATTTTCATCTCACTTTTCTTCATCTTTGTTGCTCTCGTTTAAAACGTCATAGGTGTGAGTGAGAGTGACCAAGATAAAATCTCATCTCATCTCACGCGCAGGAATAGACCCCCCAGGTCCCGCCAAAAGCTGCAAGTAATCCACAGACTTCCAATAGAGTAGTCTACTGAATTGGAAGTCAGGGACCCTATTCGGAGATTTGAGCTTTTCATCTCACTTTTTTTCGTCCATGTTGCTCTCGTTTGAAACGTCATAGGTGTGAAAGTAACCAAGATGAAATCTCATCTCATCTCACGCGTAGGAATAGCCCCACTGGACTGTCAAGTAATCACCTTTTTTTTTGTTCGCCATCGCCACGCTCTATTTACGGCTTCAGACCCATGCTTTAGATTCAGACCTACAATATTTATGTTGGCTTTATACCTTTTGTACATTTTTACCCATGAGCCAATGTTCAAAAGAACGTGTTGGCAGCACTTTCCTAAAGTCGTTGTCAAGCATTAGCAAGTACTCAGTGTCACATCGATTTGACGTCACTGTCAAGGAAAAAATGGCTACTTGTTTTGCCAACTGGTCATCGTCTTGTCAATGGGCAAAATAATGCAATTTTTACAGTGTTTACAAGAATTTTCTCATCTTATTTCAATTTCAGAAAGTGTAGTGTGATATGTTGCGTTAGATTTTATCTTTCAAAATGTCGTGGTTGAATTTAAACGAAAGTTTTAATAGTTTGAAAGGACAGATTACAAACTTCGCAACAGAGGTTTTATCCGAGGTTCCTGATCAGGATACAGTCGATAATGCCTCAAAAGGAGACTCTCCGGTGCTGGAACTTGAGGATAGGTGCCGTAAACAGGAGCTCGAGGTTAGTTTTCTTCTAATTTTCAGTAGTTTCAATCTTTGACAGCTGTCCGTGACAAGGTTATGTTTTGTGTTTTTATTTTGAATGTTTGTCATAAATTGCATGATATGCAATCATTTAAGCCATTGAAGGAGCTATTTTCACGTTAGAGTATATGTTTGCTGAAACATTCGAAGAAAATATTTAAATACCTCTTGTTTTTGTTATCTACATGTTTATACATACTTACTTGTTTGGTGTCTATAAGATGTGGTCACCACATGATTTGATTGGATGCGTCGCCCACACAGACTAATAAACACTTTCCTATTCTATTATTCTCCTTCAGTATGTGTTACTATAGCAGCAATATATTGCTTCGAATGGAGACCTAACATATCTCCATAACTTTTCATTTGATTTTGCTCATATTCAAAATTAAAAATTTTATTTGCATCAAATACTTGCTGTCAAGATTTCATGAAGATTGAATTAATAATACTCAAGTTATTGTTGAACAAGCATTCAGTAAATGCCAAAATGTCCCAATAATTCCTCTCAAACCTTGCTTTGGTTTGGAGTTTAAGTAAATGTAGTTAAAAAAAACACAAAATAATTATACCATACTTATTAAACACATTGCATTTTATGTCCTGCAGTTTTCCTCTTACAGACAATCTATCAGAAACTACATATTTTTCACATTAATAACAGTACCTGGATGGCCGAGCTTTGCTCGGTATTTTTTTTTATTTTTTAATTGTGTTTTTTGGATAATAAACAATTGATTTTAGTCTAACCTCAAAGCAAACACTCATTGACTTCGTGTTACTTAACAACGCCATCTGCTGTTGTGTCGTTAAAGCAATTAGTTGCTCACAAAAAATAGTAGTATTATTATTCGCCAATAGATGTCAGGAAGAGTCATATTTTTCAGTTGAGATTGATTATCGATAAAACACGAATAAAATGATATTTTCTAAAAATGATTCCTAGCTAGATCGATTTATCACCCCCGAAACCCCCTATATACTAATTTGTATGAAAATCGTTGGAGCCGATTCCGAGATTCCAATTATATATATATATATATATATATACAAGAATTGCTCATTTAAAGGTATAAGATAAAAAGCCAAACTTAAAAAACCAACTTGTCATCTTGTGATCAGTCATCCATGGAAACAATTTCTAGAATTTTGTGGATATATTAAAAACTGCTTGATCGATTTTGTTAAAATTGGGCCACTTCTAAAGTACGATCTACCAAACAAAATAATAATCATTAAAATCAATTCACAATTAGCAGAGTACCTAATTGTGTAACATACAATACAATAGCCATTTTATCCGAATATTTGGGTTTTAACATATTTGCACTATTTTAGTTTTAAATTTTAGATAATGTCCCTCAATTTGGTGTGCCTTTATAGGCACTCCACATAGGCCTCCTCTAATTGTCGTGTTCAGTTCTCCAGTTGATTTGAGGATCTCCTACTTTTTGGAAGATGAATAATACAGCATCTTTACATCTACAGACTTTTCGTAGTAACACTGCAAGTGTATCAAGTTGTTTAAAAACCAAGCAATTTTTTTTAATACCTACTGTGATAGGATTGATAGTTGTTACACTAGTTTCAAGCTTTCTTCTTCTTCTTTCTTTTTCTTCTATGTTTTTGTGATTTCTGGTACCTATGAAACATGATAAGAGTTTATCCATAAACCAATAGAATATGATGTCAAAAGAGAAACCCGATTAAGCGGCTCTCTAGTTAGGGCTACACTGGTCAAAATTAGGCACTTGTCCGACCGCCGGCGATGTATAAGTAGCTAGACACTAGAAACGAGTTGAGGAGAAGTTTTTATTGTTATCTAATGTGACATATTACATTACAATTAATGTTAGTATGTTGTCTTACAACCTATGTTAGATTTGCCTAGACTGCTTGGTGGCTCAGTAGGTGGGAACCTGCTTTCTGAGCTTGTGGTTGAGCTTGACTTTTACTTGACTTTGAATAAATATTTGCACAAAAAATAATCTACAAAAAAAAACAGACAAAAACTGTGGGTGCATAGTTCTAATAGGTTTGTTGTCCTCAGTCTTTGGGATCTAGCAAGTCAAGCGAGCATTATCTACTCGCCAAGCGAGAAGCCAGTACTCGCTTGGCGAGTATTGCGACAAACTAGTGGAGCGAGTTCTCGCCGACAGTGTGAACAGTCAGCGATTAACTTTTAATACAATATGTCTGTTATCCACAAGGGATCTATATCTGTTGTATGTTTCTTGAGTGAGAATATTGTCGATATTTTGTCGCTTACTGGCGGGCGGTCGGTACTAAATGATCAGAAAATGACACGCTATGTTGGTGCACTCGCGGCGTCCAACTAGATAATAAGTCTTTAAAAAATAAATAAATAAATTCAGAACACTTCCGCGCACGGTCAACTGACACCAAAATAAGCAAAGCTTGTACTACGGCTGCCAGAGACTGACAAACATACTTAGATATTTTTAAATACATACTCAAATAGACATTAACACCCAGACATAGAACAAACACTAATGTTCATCACATGAATGTTTGCCCTAGGTCGGAATCGAACCCACGCCCTCTCGCTCAGAAGGCAGGTTCACTACCAGCTAGGCCACCGAGGCAGTCAAGGCTTAAAATAGCCTATAATCGACCGATCGAGCGTTAGCAACCGATGCATCTAAGTATGCTTTAGCTTCGACAAAAATTTACTTATGTTCGTATCACAGATCATACAAACAAGGTCATACAAACCTTGTTTGTATGATCTGTGGTTCGTATCCTGTCTAGATCACTGTCTGAATATCGGCCCAGCGGTGCTATTCACAATCATTCGTGTAAACTATTTCTGAAGGGAGGATATTCAAATCACCTTAATGTAAATGTAAACAACTAATACTTCTAATAATCCAAACCATGTACAATATGTTTAAATAACTTCAGTAAGAATCGAATGGACACCAAGATCAATACGAGATCCGTCCTCTTCCGTGGTCCAGCCAAGAGTGCCCCTTGGGCGGGGCGGGCGACTCGACTCATTCCTTACGCTACATTCATTCATTCATTCCTTTGACTGTTCGCTCGCAAAACGTCACACAGCAGACCATAGACTGCATTATTTTGTATATGTTGCTAACACGGCCCTCCTGCGCCGTGCATGCCCTCAGGCACGCTTCTTATATTGGTTCCAACTCTGCACATGAATTACGTATCTGTCAACACACACATGATTTTAAAGGCTGTTAAAATCTTTAAGCTCGGCCTATCATGACTCATGATGTCCCAAATAGATAGAACTTCAGTTGCAACCTTTTCATCATTTGATTCCTTTAGACTTGGGAATTTCTACCACTTTGTAACTAGTTATCTCATTCATTAACTTCATCATCAATCATAACACCGAAAAAAAGGTCTTTTAGGTTTCTCAATATTTCTGCAATGTATCTTTTTTTTATAATAGTACTGACCATCTAAACCAGAGCTGATATCTTTAGGTTTAGAAATTCCCTGTACGACTGCTATTTTAGCTCACTCCCTTAATCCTAAGTAGTGCCTGGTCCAGATCATTCCTTTAGTCTTAGGAAGTCACTGCTTCAGCTCACTACTTATATTCTGGCGAGTGCCTATAGCAGTCATTCAGGTTTCTAAATAGTTCTGCAATTTATCTTTCAAGTTGCACAAAATAAAATAATTAAATGCTTTTTAACTATCCTTTTTAACATTCACGTCAACATTTTTTTTTTAAAGAGACTAAAACAATGATTTCAAGCAATTATATATCTGTATGTATTTTTATCCGTAAATCACTAAACAAAAGCATTTACTTATATTTCTTTTACAAAAATTAAACAAAACACAAAGCGAAGTACCCGACGAGCTAGTCTTTTAGTCTTGCCAAAAGCTAACCTAAACCTAAGCTAATTTCTTTAGGCTTAGAAATTCCCTGTACGCCTGCTATTTTAGCTCACTCCCTTATTCCGAAGTAGTGCCTGGTCCAGATCATTCCTTTAGTCTTAGGAAGTCACTGCTTCAGCTCACTACTTCTATTCTGGCGAGTGCCTATAGCCATCTTTCAGGCCATCTACATACACACATATAGTCACGCATCCTGGCACACATATTTCGCTTCTTCTACTTCCATGAGTCTTTTCATACACGCTCGTCGTTTCATCTAGTACTGCTAATCTAATGAACTTAGTTGCCAGACATAATAACACACGATTTGCTAAAACTAATTCCGGTATCTTTTGCCTTGATACCTTTATCCCTAAGTTGAGGTATTTCTATTTCCTTTTTTGGCGCGAGAAAACTACATCCCACTTCTGATGTAAACTATTTCTGAAGGGAGGATATTCAAATCACCTTAATGTAAATGTAAACAACTAATACTTCTAATAATCCAAACCATGTACAATATGTTTAAATAACTTCAGTAAGAATCGAATGGACACCAAGATCAATACGAGATCCGTCCTCTTCCGTGGTCCAGCCAAGAGTGCCCCTTGGGCGGGGCGGGCGACTCGACTCATTCCTTACGCTACATTCATTCATTCATTCCTTTGACTGTTCGCTCGCAAAACGTCACACAGCAGACCATAGACTGCATTATTTTGTATATGTTGCTAACATTCGGAATCGTTTCCAATCGGATCCTACAAATTTCAAACTCAAATTGTTCGAATCTCAGTCTACTTTTAAACATTTTGGAATAGGGAATCAAGTATAAATCCAATCGGAAGAATTAATCACGTTTAATAACTTAGTACCTGGATGGCCGAGCTTTGCTCGGTATTTTTTTTTATTTTTTAATTGTGTTTTTTGGATAATAAACAATTGATTTTAGTCTAACCTCAAAGCAAACACTCATTGACTTCGTGTTACTTAACAACGCCATCTGCTGTTGTGTCGTTAAAGCAATTAGTTGCTCACAAAAAATAGTAGTACTATTATTCGCCAATAGATGTCAGGAAGAGTCATATTTTTCAGTTGAGATTGATTATCGATAAAACACGAATAAAATGATATTTTCTAAAAATGATTCCTAGCTAGATCGATTTATCGCCCCCGAAACCCCCTATATACTAATTTGTATGAAAATCGTTGGAGCCGATTCCGAGATTCCAATTATATATATATATATATATATATATATATATACATACAAGAATTGCTCATTTAAAGGTATAAGATGAATATAGACTGAGATTCGAATACTTTAGTTTAAACATTTTGAAATCTGAACGGAAACGTTTCCGAATGGTTGTGAATAGCCCTGCAGATCTTTGTATTCCTCTACAGGTCTTAACATTCTCTTATTCTTATTAGAGATTATTATTATTGATTATTTATTTATTATTATTATTGATTATTTATTATACTTATTATTGATTATTTCTAATTTTTAATTTTTATACTTATAATAATAATATGTGGATTTTTGTGTCTTATAAATGACATTATGTGTTACTACCTTTCATACCAGTTCTCGCTTGTTCTCTGATCGCATTCATTCCTCATACTGTAATCTTCTTTCATTCATCGCTTTCATTTCGCAATTGGTGGGATGCCAATTATTTCTATTCAATTGTGTACCTATCTATTTCTTAATATTTATTTTTACAGGGGTTTTACAGCTAAATAAATTTTTAAAACATTTTGATTTGATTTGATTTGATTTGATTAGAGGCGAGGGAAATGAATCCATAATACAAGGTAAATTCTTAGTTATTTAAGAATGATCAGAAGTGCAAGTGCATAAAAAAAAGTCAATTGTCAAAAAAAGTCAGTTGTTAAGTCAATGCGAAGTTAGCCTAAAATGGTCGCCGGACTCTTAAGTCCTGCTTGGGTTGTATTATGCATTTCCCCCTACCAGCACCTACCCGAGAGCCGAGACAACCCAACTCCTTAAAATACCGGAGTGAGGCTTATTTGTTCCAGTGGCGTAGATGGTAACGTGCTTAATGACGATGAAAGTCGGAGATCATCTCCGCAATTTTGTAAAATTCCCAAAAACAGACTCATCCATCCATCCATCCATCAGCCATAGGACGTCCACTGCTGGACATAGGCCTCCCCCATAGATCTCCAATAAGACCGGTTGGTAGCGGCCTGCATCCAGCGCGATCCTGCGGTCTTGACAAGAGCATCTGTCCACCTTGTGGACAACAGACTACAGACAAGAGAAAACAGACTCGGCAAAACAAATATGTAAAACTATCGAGCCTGCTCAAAAAAATTAACGAGAATCGGTTAAGGAAAGCGATCTGTTGAGGAGGACAGAGGACGGTCGCGAGGTCTCCAGCTCACAGAACCACTTGTATATTAATCCTACTAATTATTAACTTTGAATAGCTAAATAAATAGCTTTGAAATAATAATGAAGTGGTAACAAACATACTTATTCCTGTTATAGAGTCGATTATAAATTCGCTTTCTCTCTCACACATACACACACACAAACACACACCCATACACACACACTCAAGCATTCACGCCCTGTAAACAAATGATGTACTATAATAAGAAAGAGCGGAGGCTCCTAGCACAAGCTTTATTAGCTTAAAAAGAGTCCCCAGAAGTACGAGTATGTATCTGTATTTTGTAACTTTGAATGAAGTAAACTTTATTATTATTTATTATTATTATTATAACTAATATTATAAACGCGAAAGTTTGTAAGAAGGGATGGATGGATGGATCTTCCAGGCCAGAATAGCTGAACAGATCTGAATGAAATTTGGCACAGAGATAGATTATAATCTAGAATAGCACATAGGATACTTTGTAACCGTGGGTGAAACCGCGGGGCGCAGCTAGTAGGCTATAATAGTGAGTGAGACATTATATGTTTCACTCCAGTTTTGCCATGCAACGATATTACGGCGATCAGTGTGTTGATCAGTATTCTACTGCTTCGTGAATAAGTAAACAGAACCACACTTTCACATATTAGTAGGGTTATTATATACATGTATTAAGTATTGAGGATTAACCCTTTTTGGTTATCTCCAGATAAAATATAATGTCCCTCGACTATTCCCCTTTTCATTAGATATTGTATTTACTTATAAAGAGATAGGTTTCAGATAGGGGAAAATATTATCTTGACAAAATATTGTTTTTGGGGAACAGGAATCATTCTGACCAATTTTCTAGCAATTTTTTGGGGGAGAAAATAATTTTATTTCGACGTTTATAAATTATTTTTCATTTGTGTATTACATTCTATGATGTTATGTATATAATTGTATAGTTTAGTGCCTTGCCGAATTTCGCCAAAATTATTTCACCACCCAATCAATTACAGTTGGCAAAAGATTTGCTTTATCTTATAGCAAGCAACCAATCAGAATTGCGGTTGATTTCACGTATTTTCGGATTTTATTTTTATCATAATTAATTCAAAACACATTTTTCGGTATTTTTTTTTTATTTTTGTTAGTTAATCGTTAATTACTTAATTTTGTTAAATAAATTAAATAGGGTTATTGCATGAATGATCTGAGCATCAGTCAGCCTGTTTATTAAATGTTGTATTAGACGCAACAGCTGAATATCATTCAGGAAACTAGTCAAACGGCGGCGTTCAGTAAAATGTCTAGCCTGTTAAATGAACGGCTGATGAAGCAAGTTGGCTGCGACATTTACATGAGAACAACATGATCTTTATGCTGTCGGGTAAAAAGGAGAGGGCCCCCATGCCACGCGCCACCTACCCGTAGGGTAGATACTAGATATCAATACTTATCCTTTATCTATTTGTATTGTTAACATTGCGCCGTGGAAACAAGGGGAGTCGGGTGTGACTGTTAGTGCACAAGTAGGTACATTTAAATACAAATACAAATATTACTTAAAATAACTAAATGTCACAATAATTATAAATGGAGACGGCATGCATAGGACTTAAGAGCGAAAAAATATTATTAATTAAAAATATACAAATAATAAAATTGAATTTAAATAAAATATTGAAAAATTACAAAATAGGCGTCAAACAAATACAAAAAAATATCAAAAAAGAAAAGTAAGTGCAATATATAAAATAATTCAATATAAAACGCAAGAAAATACATAAAACATTATAAAACGCAAAAACATAAAACATTGCATAATTTAATTTTTATAAATATGATTATGATAGTTATGATTAACTGGGTTGGCTTTATATAGGCTCTTCTTCACCGAATTTAAGGCTCGGTAATTCCACGATTATCTACCCTCACATACATAGGCCGCTCTATTTAGAGTTGAAAATCGTAAATCATATTTGATGGTAAAATGAGATCGGTGCCTAGAAATATCTATATCTTTTGCTCTAAAGTGGATAGTTTCCGAGATATCGGCCAAAAAGTTTTTTTTTAACATGGCCCTTGAAGCTCTACCTAGATTTGTCAGCATTTTGTGTTTTTATGCTCAGTAAGTAAGCCTAAACCTGAGAAAAAAATGGGTCGGAAATTTAGTGCAAGGTTAAACTCTATTTTTACTGGCCTACCTGGCGGGCCACTGTGGCCCTATTCGGAGATTTGAGATTTTCATCTCACCATTTTTCGTCCTTGTTGCTCTAGTTTGAAACGTCATAGGTGTGAGAGTGACCAAGATAAAATCTCATCTCATCTCACGCGCAGGAATAGCCCCCCTGGTCTTTTGTAGAAGCTCTAGTCTAGTATAGATAAGAAAGTCGCCGATACAATGCCAAAAGGCCGTATCGGCACAACCCGCACTTTTCAGAAACATACATCCTACTAATATTATAAACGCGAAAGTTTGTTAGAATGGATGGATGTTTGTTACTCTTTCACGCCAGAACGGCTGAACAGATCTGGATGAACTTTGGCACAGAGATAGATAATAGTCTAGAATAGCACATAGGATACTTTTTAACCGCGGGTGAAACCGCGGGGCGCAGCTAGTACATACAAATAGTCACGCGTGTTTCCCAAAGCGGTAGGCAGAGACCACTTCTCTCCACTTGCTACGATCCTGGCATACATCTTTCGATTCTTCTATTTCCATGAAATTTCATACACGCTCGTCAGTTATAACTAAACAGTACCTGGATGTCCGAGCTTTGCTCGGTATTTTTTTTTTTATTGTGTTTTTTGGAAAATAAACAATTGATTTTAGTCTAACCTCAAAGCAAACACTCATTGACTTCGTGTTACTTAACAACGCAATCTGCTGTTGTGTCGTTAAAGCAATTAGTTGCTCACAAAAAATAGTATTATTATTCGCCAATAGATGTCAGGAAGAGTCATATTTTTGTTATTTTTCTTCCAAGTTTATGTTTAAGTTGATTATCGATAAAACACGAATAAAATGACATTTTCTAAAAATGATTCCTAGCTAGATCGATTTATCGCCTCCGAAACCCCCTATATACTAAATTGTATGAAAATCGTTGGAGCCGATTCCGAGATTCCAATTATATATATACATATATACAAGAATTGCTCATTTAAAGATATAAGATATATCAATTGCACAATTTGATTCAAATCTAGATTCGTTTCCATTGTAAGACTTGTACTAAACAGACAAGCTAGTTAATAAAAACGTGATATAATACGATAAATAAAACATTATTGTTTAGAATTGAGTTGAATTGACTAATAAATCCTTGGAAATCCATGAATGATTCTTTTCCGTCAACGAGTGAAGGTTTTTCCACAAAGGTCTTTCCTTACGTCAGGTTTTGATAAAAAGAATGACAAAATCTAGACCAATTTTGCATCTCTATTGTAAAAAAAAAACTGTTTGTTTGTAAGCACATCAAGTAATTAAGACCGAATTGGGTAAACTTTTCTGTATGCGAGGCCGAATGCCGAGTCTCGCTCGGTACCAAGCTTCGCCAGCCTGTGAGGCTGAATGCCGAGTCTCGCTCGGTACCAAGCCTCGTCAGCCTGCGAGGCCGTATGCCGAGTCTTGCTTGGTACTTAGACTCCAGCCTGCGAGGCCGTGCGCTGAGCAGCATCGCACCGGGTACAAAATTCCTGGAATCCAAAATGGACGCGTTTTTTAATAGAATTATATTTAAAAACTACACACACAAAGCCAAAAGTCATGCCTAGCTTTTAGTACTTAGGTATCGATGGAAATTCGCTCGAACACTTCCTGTTTTGTTGACATCAGGGTTTTCAGTCATGTGTTATTCAACGTGGCTTTTTGAAAGCGTGACTCTATTAGTAAAGGTAGGGACACACTGAGCAGCGGCTGCAAATACTCTGCCGCCGCAACCACCGCTGCCGCTGTGCCGGTTTTTTTTGGTATTTTAACTTTTTATGGGGCTTTAGTCGCTGTGCAATGTCATGTTGATATTGCCGGTTGTAGTCCGGCTATCATGAGCCTTGCTAGAAATGTATGGCTAAATGACCAGAGCACACTCAAAATATTGTCGCAATATTGCTAGGCCAATTGCAGTAAATATTTTTAGTCACATTATAAGAGCCAACTTAAATCTAAAAATTCATAAAATTTTCTTTCTATTTCTTCTTATTGGTCTTATTCTGACTTATTACGCTCGTGACAGAGTGGTCCTGGTCGTCGTTTAGTATTGTTATTGGCAGGATCAGATTCCATATTAAGGCAATTCTGTTCGACTAAACCAGCATTTACCATCAAGAGAACTGTTCAGTTGCTTAAACAGTCTTCTTTTCTGCCTAACAACTTTTATTTTCTGCCTGAGTGGGTGTTCCCTATAGTTATAATAAGGGTGTCTTCAAGTCTCGAGTGAATCGGTTTTTTCCAAGCAAGTGTGCTCAATCATAGGCCGTCAGTAATCATCATAGCAGCCAAATGCTAGCCTGTTAACGAATCTCAGTATTCTCCCTATTACATTAACCCCCTTATAGTAATAAATGTTGTATAGCTTCGGAATAGATGTACAGTCTTGTGTCTTTTTCTTTCTTTTACATTTTTGAATTCAATCAAAAAAGACGAAAGACTGTGTAACTATTCAGAGGCTATACAACGTTTATTGCTAAGGGGGTAAGTCTTTAGCGACCATTACATTGTTTAATTTACAGTATGCTAAGTTGACTTAGCGTGGCAGTGCCCATACTATTGCACTAGATTGAATTTCTGTCTAACTGCCATCACACTATCCAAAAATAGCACGCTAGCTCACCTATCGTACTGCAAATTTAATAAATGCAATGCTATGTATCGAAAAAAAAAAACCATCTCTCGAGCTGGGGTCCACTGTTTTTGCTTCCAGCCCTCAGTGTCTCACCCACCTTATCAGTCAACAATAAAATATACGGAACAGCAATACCTAGCGACCTATATATCTCGGTCGGAGATTGATTGACGTCACAGCTCAGGTAGCGAGGTGCGCAGGCGACGCTGATCGATACATGCGCTGAAAGTTTAACATGAAATGTAGGGCGCTATTTTAAACGCAAATCAGTGACAAATGAGACCCACTGTGTTGACGTCTGGGCTGTATAAATTGACATGCATAATGTTGTTAGGGTTCCGAAGCAGAGCTTATTATATCAATGCGCGTGGCAAAGCTTAGTGCTATATTTTATCTTCTTAATATATATAAATTACGTGTCACGTTGTTTGTCCGCTGTAGACTCTTAAACTACTTAACCGATTTCAATCAAATTTGCACACCGTGTGCAGTTCGATCTAACTTAACAGATAGGATAGCTCACATTCGAGTATATATATAAATAATAAACGCGAACGAAGTCGCGGGGTGACAGCTTGTTAATTTATAAGTTCAATAGGCTTTTGTCGCGTCTCGCCTGATGCTTAGTAGAGACTGATTCATATGTCAAAGTCAAAATTGCTTTTAGTCTATTGGGTATTTTTTTTTTTTTTTTGTTGCCCAGGGAAAACCTTTTATAGGTACCACCCCACCTCGGGGGGCAGGGTGGTTATGTGGGAGTCTCCGCCACTTGTTGGCGGCATACCCACTAAAAACCCTGGGGGGCTCCATCTTTGCGCCATTGGTCGAGACTACGGGTGCGCTACTGTACTCCTCCGCGGCCCCGACAGCACTGATCTCCCAAGACCTCATCGCGGGAGCTTTTGCTCCGCCCGTCTTGATTACAATGTGTGGTATTACGCCACACATTGTTTATCCTCGGGAATACTTTCATCGGGTGGCGGGCCCCCCCGAGCTCGTCACCCTGTGTTCCCAGTTAAGGAGGTAGCCGGCGTTCATGCGCCAGTCTGCGTCCGCTCCTTCTTTTACGCATGGGTGGCTTGAGGCGTCATCCTCCCTCATGCGTTCTTCCGTTTCTTTTTGGCCGACAACTTCTTCACATAAGTGTCGGATCGCATTCCAAGCTGGTTCGCTGCCCGTCATGGCCACCAAAACGGCTGGCAGCGACAGGTCAGCTCCAACCTCAGCCACAAGCTGGGATCGTTCTCTGTCCCACGCTGAGCATGACTCCAGCGTATGTTGCGCCGTGTCTTCTGCATGACCGCAACTGTGACACATCGGAGTCGGCTCTCTCCTGGCTATCCTGTACAGGTATTCGCCAAAGCAGCCATGGCCTGACAGGACCTGTACGAGCCTGTAGGAGAGAGTCCCATGTGTCCTCTCGACCCATTCTTTTAGGATGGGTCGAACCGCCGGTACGGTGCGATGACCGGCACTAGGATCCTCCATCCTCCGCTGCCATTCCTGCATTCCATTTTGCCGGCCGAATTGGCGCCATCGTCTCATCACCTCAGGGGGTGGATACTCCCCCCTGGTCCGTGATTCCGAGAGAAATTTGGCACAGAGATAGATTTTAGTCTAGAATAGCACATAGGATACTTTTTAACCGCGGGTGAAACCGCGGGGCGCAGCTAGTCGGGCATATTAAGTTAAGAGTCTCCTAAGGAATGGCTAGAGGTTCGTGCAAGAAAATGTAAGTAGGAAGGAACTAGCTAGGAGTAGTGTAAACTAGTTAAGCAAGGACTTAGGAAATTCTTATATTCAGTGCAAATAGTCTTAGTTCTTAGTCTGACTAAAAACAAGGCAGCATTTTTATCATTATACATACATATCGTCACGCCTTTCCCCCGAGGGGGCTGGCAGAGGTGTAATACAACACCCACATTTCGACGGACGATATTCAGTCCCAAATGTGATAGGGAGCGTGCCTGTCGCCATACACCGGGCTCCAGTCATGTAGCAGATGACATACAATACGCACGTTCACACAATGAACAAATTGGTGCGTGCCGTCAGCTGGGTTCGAACCCGCTCCCCTATGGCTTGAGCGGCGGACCTTCTTCCAACTAGGCTGCCATCGCTGTCATGTTCATCATTATAATCAGTGATTAAGAACGTAACTCATTCTGGATATGTCGAGGGTTGATGGTTTTTTAACTAGCGTTCATATCGTACCTTATTACTATGACATCGCCGTTAATTTCAATTTGTGTACTTATCTAAATACAATAATTACTGTTAAATCCGAATCTGTTTTCCGATCTAAGACAAATAATACTACTCGCAATATAACATATCGTCGCGCCTTTTCCCCCGAGGGGGCTGGCAGAGGTGTACAACACCCACACTTCGCCGGACGATATTCAGTCCCTAATGTGACAGGGGGCGAGCCTGTCGCCATACACCGGGCTCCAGTCTTGTAGCAGATGACATACAATACGCACATATGTTCAGCTGGGTTCGAACCGGCTCCCTTTGGCTTGAGAGGCGGGTCTTCTCCGGCTAGGCTAACATCGCTACTCATATACTCGCAATATGCAATCAGTTAATCCGTTTTGCCGGTAAGAGATCACATGTCTACGAACTTACATTACATGCACTCGAAAATCTTTACCTTCCTTCCGACCTGTCGGTTAAATACTACTATATCGCACCACCCGCCGTTCATCAACATTTAGACAAATGACTTTTCATGCGCACACGCAAACGGTCGTTGGAAAACTTCTCTATCCGACCAATAACGGTTAGGAATTTTGTAATTCAAATTTCGAACTGATTTAAATGCGAGCTGCCAATAGGTCAAAGTATATTGGCATTATAAGTGACTAACAGTTTTTACATAAGCACTTTATTTCAGTGTGTTATGTCATTTCAATATATTACTTACTGTTTTGTTTATTTTTTTTAACCAATAAATTAATCATTACAATTAAATTTAACGTCGCAAGTAAAATCTTAAGGCTTATGTCTTTACACGTACTTAAGTACGTTAAATATCTATAAAAAAATTAAGATTACGCATAGTAAAAACTTAATCGAATTGCCTCAATAAAAGAAGGAGTAAATAAACAAATCTAAACGAAGCGGTGCTTATTATGTCCTCTCGCTCTGATTAGCGATATTGTATCTTAGCGAGTGAGATGTCATGATTAGCGCTGCTTCGTTTGAACCCGGAGTAACAGCAATAAGTTGTACTAATAAGAAACTAATCGAAACGAAGCAGCGCTCATCGTGTCTTCTCACTCGTATTAGCGATATTGTGTGATTGTGAGAGCGAGATGACATGAGTAGCTCTGCTTCTTTAAATAAGTTTCTTTAATGGATCAAGTTATACAAATCGTAGATGTGTTTTTTAATCTACTGTTAGGAAAACTGTGAGTTACGTGTATCTTATAAGTATGTTTGTTAATTTCCTTATTTTATTAATAAATAAATATTCGGGACACTAGAACACACGGTCGTCTGACCCCAAACTAAGCAAAGCTTGTACTATGGTGGCCAGAGACTGATATATATACTTATATACTTTTAAATACATACTTAAATAGATATTAACACCCAGACATAGAACAAACACAAATATTCATCATATGAATGTTTGCCCTAGGTGGGAATTGAACCCACGCCCCCTAGATCAGAAGGCAGATTCACTACCGACTGAGCCACCGAGGCAGTCACCTGTCATATTACCTTGTGTCTTCCAAATGGCTGGAGGGATTTCGTTTCGATAGTTAAGTTATTGATACATTCGTCTTAAAACCCCAAGTTAGTTTTTCATGTAGTTTTTGGTGTGCAATAAAGATATATTGTATTGTATTGTATTGTATTGTTAGTTCACCTTAGTTAGGTGTCCAGTCGGGTTTTTTATTTAATCAGACTTACTTGTTGTTGTTGTTTTTTTAATTGTTTTATTGTTTATTACAGATTGCATCACTTAAGAAGCTGAATGAAGAGCTGCAGGCTTCCTTGCAGTCTCAGGTGGGTACATATTTTTATTCATCATCATTACCCGATTGCGCAACAAGGAGGGTTTTGTTTTTCGAGTGTATGTATGTATGTGTATATGTATGGTATGTGGAAATGTACATACCTATGTATTTTTATTTGTTATACAAAACGTTATAGACGTCCACTGCTGGTTAAGAATATTTTTAAAATACGTTTATCTTATATCTTTAAATGAGCAATTCTTGTGTATCCTACTTCCTACTAGTCCTACTTCCTACTAATATTATAAACGCGAAAGTTTGTATGTATGGAAGTATGGATGTTTGTTACTCTTTCACGCCAGAACGGCTGAACAGATCTGGATGAAATTTGGCACAGAGATAGATTATAGTCTAGAATAGCACATAGGATACTTTTTAACTGCGGGTGAAAACGCGCGGCGCAGCTAGTATATATATATATAATTGAAATCTCGGAATCGGCTCCAACGATTTTCATACAATTTAGTATATAGGGGGTTTCGGGGGCGATAAATCGATCTAGCTAGGAATCATTTTTAGAAAATGTCATTTTATTCGTGTTTTATCGATAATCAACTTAAACATAAACTTGGAAGAAAAATAACAAAAAGGAGGCGTTTAAGTAGTCTCAACTGAAAAATATGACTCTTCCTGACACCTATCGGCGAATAATAATACTATTTTTTGTGAGCAACTAATTGCTTTAACGACACAACAGCAGATGGCGTTGTTAAGTAACACGAAGTCAATGATTCGTACTTACGAGTAAATATAATTTCCAAAAAACACAATAAAAAAAAAATACCGAGCAAAGCTCGGTCATCCAGGTACTTATTTATTATCCCAGCCGCTCCCTCTGGCTTGAGGGGCGAGCTTTTTCTGGAACTAGGCTATCACCGTATTTAAATGAAAAAATGATAAGCATGTAATTGTCCTGTTTAGATGGTAGGTATACACATATTTTTTTACTTCAGATTTTTTTGGTATAAATTCTTCTATCTTACACAAACAAAAAATAAAACCGTACCTACTATGGAAAACATTCTCACACTACCAAAGGTCAAAATCAAAAATGCGTAAGTGACTTAAAAATCGCAGGAAGCCTTTTTTTTCTTCAAAAATAATTAAATATTTATGAATGTAAATTTGGAGTTACCTAAATAATGGTAGTCATTAGGGATGTCTGTGATGAGTATCGTGCTTCGATCTAAGGGGCAGAGGTGCAGGTACTTTACTGTTAATTATTCTGTGGTGCAGGTAGCACGTAGTTGACCGAGCGGAGCGAAGGCTTCCAAATACTGCTACAAATTGGCATCCTACTAATATTATAAACGCGAGAATTTGTAAGAATGGATGGATGGATGTTTGTTACTCTTTCACGCCTGAACGCCTGAACAGATCTGGATGAAATTTGGCACAGAGATAGATTATCTTATACCTTTAAATGAGCAATTCTTGTATATATATATATATATAATTGGAATCTCGGAATCGGCTCCAACGATTTTCATACAAATTAGTATATAGGGGGTTTCGGGGGCGATAAATCGATCTAGCTAGGAATCATTTTTAGAAAATATCATTTTATTCGTGTTTTATCGATAATCAATCTCAACTGAAAAATATGACTCTTCCTGACATCTATTGGCGAATAATAATACTACTATTTTTTGTGAGCAACTAATTGCTTTAACGACACAACAGCAGATGGCGTTGTTAAGTAACACGAAGTCAATGAGTGTTTGCTTTGAGGTTAGACTAAAATCAATTGTTTATTATCCAAAAAACACAATTAAAAAATAAAAAAAAAATACCGAGCAAAGCTCGGCCATCCAGGTACTAGTGTATAATAGCTCATAGTATGCTTTTTAACCGCGGGTGAAACCGCGGGGCGCAGCCAGTTTTAGAATATTTGTTCGACAACTTGAGTACCGTTGATCAGATTGATATTTTGCAGGCAAGTATGTCGTGCAAGTACAATTTTATCCCCCGACGCCAAAATGACAGGGTGTTATAAATTTAACGTATCTTTATGTCTGTCGGGAGCTGCAATGCCACAGCATCATATCAGATCAGATGAACCGATTTTGATTTTGTTTAAAAGGTAAATTTGTCGGGAGTGTTCTTGTTCTTAGAAAATCGTTTGAAGAAAATCGATGTTGATGAAAACGGTGTCGGGGGCTTTTTAATTTTATTAATCGATTTAAGCTAAATCATACAAAGGTTTGTGTAGGTATTAGTTACTACTTAATCTAGAACGCGAAACATAAGTCAAAAAAATGAGTAAAAATAATTAATAGCATTATGGACTGGGTACTAGCTATACCCCCGACTTCGTTCGCGTTTATTCAGAAAATAGTATCTAAAAACCGTCCTCGTGTCGGTCGTGTGTGTGGTCGTGGTGTCGTCGTGATATACTGTAACTAATTATCATATTTCGTCAAGCTCCGGTCATCCGTTTAGCCGTGAAAAGCCTACAAACAGGCAGGCAGATAGTTTCTTTCGTATTTTTTTTTTATTTTTTATTTTATTTATTCATAACACACATTACAGAAATTAATAAAATAGTACAAATTTTTAGTGAACTTAAAACAGATCTATATTAATTTCCAATATTATGTATGTCTAGGAGCATTTTAATAACAAGTTAATTAATCACTAGCGAGCATAAAACAACAGAATTAAATTAAGTACTTAATGAGTTGAAATTTAAACATTTTGATTTTACATTGATTGCTAAATTGTTATAGATTAATATTCAGTAAGTAATTAAATGAAATATGAGAAACAAAACAATAAACATAGAACAGTGGTTAAAAGTTAAAGCCTAAAATACTTTTTATTTGTCTTTGGAACTGATACAATTTTAGGTAAAAAAATATGTTATAAATTAGTGGGGATGTATTTTTTTTAGTCACATTTGGGACTGAATATCGTCCGGCGAAGTGTGGGTGTTGTGCACCTCTGCTAGCCCCATCGGGGGAAAGGCGTGACGATATGTTATGTTATGTTATTTTATTAGGACCTTCAATTAAACTAGTCCTTATAAAATAGTTCTTAGTGATAAGTCCACCAGTTGTTACAACCTAGTTGTGTTAGCCTTTTATTTTCGTTATTTCTGGTGAGAAAAATAAAGAGTTCATCCATCTAAATATGGGTGTAAATATCTGTTTAGGTATGTATTTCAAAAATAAATAAGTATGTTTACTAGTCTCTGGCAGCCATAGTAAAAGGTTTGGTTAGTTTGGGGTCAGACGATCGTTTGTGAAAAATTTCCAGATTTTTATTAAATTATCATATATATTTTTTTTTTATTATTTATGGAGAATAGGTCGGCGTTTGACCACCAACTCTCCTGATGTTAAGCGACGTTGTGGTCTAAGATGGAGCACGACGACCTATAAGGTACTTGTTCACTCTAGCATTGAAGTTTACTAGAGTGAAGAAGTACAAAGACGGCAGTTGAGTGAGGCGCTACAAGTGCGCTACTGCTCAGACCCGTCTTCATATTGAATAGCGGGTAAAACCGCGGGCTGCAGCTAGTGTCACCTATTTAGCATAAAACCAAAGCGTATGTATATCAGTCTATCTGATAAAGCTATTGATCGGCCGCTGGGCGAGTGATAAGGGTACCTATAAAAGCTTCTGATAACGCAGAAGCGGCATTGTTCTTGTGACCCGTGGCTGGGGGCGGTTGAGGTGAGTCCATTTTTTTGTTTCAAGCTTTTGTAACGGGAATATGTGTAGTATAATACTATTGATAAGGTTTTAAGGGGACGACTAGGGCGATAAAACTTTTTAGGACTTTTTTCATAGGAAAACCGAGGCCAACTATTGGGTTTGGTTGGAACATTACGTATTGTGTAATTTAAATTATAGTAAGGAGCAATATATGAAAAAAAATGAAACTCCTTAAATTCGAATTCCAAAGTAAAATGCCTAAAGACAGAAATCCATTAAGACATAATAACATACTCATCATTTACTCATGTCTGACCGAACTTAAAAAAAAAAAGGTCGAGCTCGATTCGCTTGAAATTCGAAATCGTCATCAGCATCATCATCAGCCAGTAATCGCCCACTGCCAAGTAAACCCTTTACTCAATCAATAAGTAATCTTTTTTACCTCTCTTGCTCAAAAAGTGCTTCATTGTGGCGTACTGGAGCGAAGTAAAAATAGATATTTCGCTCGAAGGGAAAAAGTTCTTTTTTTTAAATGGAACTAAAAGCACAGAATAAATAATAGTACTACGCTTAAAAGAAAACAAGCAGTCAAGTTGAGAACCTCCTTTTTGGAAGTCGGTTAAAAAGCGGCGACCTCTTCGGTAAAAAGCGCGTACTGCGTTGCGGTTACAGAAGAAATAGAAAAAAACATTGGCGCGAAATCTATAGATTTTTAAAAAATTATAAATTGAATAGATGGTAATTTTTTTTTACATTTGTGTTCAGTGCTTTATCTTTTTTTTTAATAATATTAAAAGCAAAGCTCAAAAAACCGACTTCTTGTCCTGTAATTCGTCATCCATGCTAACAATGTTTAGACTTCAGTTGAAATTTTAAAAGACTAGACCAATTTCGATAAAAACCAAACAAAATAATAATCATTAAAATCGATTCACAATTGGCTGAGTAATAGTCGAAAACATACAGTCGAATTGCGAAACTCTTCCTTTTTGGAAGTCGGTTAAAAAGACAAAACACTGTACAACTATTCTAAAGCTATACAACGAAGACCGAAGACGGGTCTGAGCAGTAGCGCACTTGTAGCGCCTCACTCAACTGCCGTCTTTGTACTTTTTCACTCTACAAAACTTCAAGGCTAGAGTGAATAAGTACCTTAAACTCGTATGTCGTCGTGCTCCATCTTAGACCACAACGTCGCTTAACATCAGGCGAGTTGGTGTTCAGCAAAAGACGTTTAAATAGCTAAGGCGGTGTAAGTATATCTATTCCGGGGCTATGCAACGTTTTTTTAGTAAGGGGGATATTGTTCAGATAAAACTATTGATCAGTCTGCCGAGGTTGATATGTGATAAGAGCGAAGCGCTGATAACAACCAGAGTAAGCTAACTTTATTGCTGCTGTTGAATCAGTGGTTGCGTGGATGGAAGGTAGGCACGAAGTGCGGGTTCAGACTTCTTCTACTGAGATTGTGCTTTCGTTGAAGAGAAATGCCGCAGGCTTTTATAGTTTTTTACATTTTAACTATTATTATTTTGGATTATTTTGTTAATGCAACTGATGTAATGTATATGGACTTGGATTCTGAAATAAATAAATTGAATTTAATTTAATCAAATATCTTTAAATGAGCAATTCTTGTATATATATATAATTGGAATCTCGGAATCGGCTCCAACGATTTTCATACAATGTATGAAACCCCTTATATACATAAGGGGTTTCATACATTAGCTAGATCGATTTATCGCCCCCGAAACCCCTTATGTATATAAGAAAATAAACAATTGATTTTAGTCTAACCTCAAAGCAAACACTCATTGACTTCGTGTTACTTAACAACGCCATCTGCTGTTGTGTCGTTAAAGCAATTAGTTGCTCACAAAAAATAGTATTATTACTCGCCAATAGATGTCAGGAACGCCTCCTTTTTGTTATTTTTCTTCCAAGTTTATGTTTAAGTTGATTATCGATAAAACACGAATAAAATGACATTTTCTAAAAATGATTCCTAGCTAGATCGATTTATCGCCCCCGAAACCCCTTATGTATATAAGGGGTATATCGATCTAGCTAGGAATCATTTTTAGAAAATGTCATTTTATTCGTGTTTTATCGATAATCAACTTAAACATAAACTTGGAAGAAAAATAACAAAAAGGAGGCGTTCCTGACATCTATTGGCGAGTAATAATACTATTTTTTGTGAGCAACTAATTGCTTTCACGACACAACAGCAGATGGCGTTGTTAAGTAACACGAAGTCAATGAGTGTTTGCTTTGAGGTTAGACTAAAATCAATTGTTTATTTATGTTATTTGTGTCTTCTTAATGCACGTGTTCACTTAAAAATGCCTAAACGATCTTGGAAAAAAACGCAAAAAACACAATTAAAAAAAAAATACCGAGCTCGCTCATCCAGGTACTAGTAATTTATCTGCTACTAGCGACCCACAAAATCGTGAAGCCGCGGAGTGCAAGTGGTATTTGAAATACCTGTGTATAGTTGAGTTCAACCGCACTTGTTTAAATATATACGAATAAATTTTGTACCCGTTCAGGCATTCTTTCTTCAAAATTTTGTGGTGGAGTATTTTTTACTTTTATCGCCATAGAAGCGATGACAGTCTAGTTAGAGAATGCTCGCCTGTCAAGCCAGAGAGCGGGTTCGATACCAGACGAAGGTGCGCAACAATTTGAACAAACTGGAGCCCGTGTTTAGCAACAGGCTCGCCCTCTGTCACATTTGGGACTGAATAACGGCCGGCGAAGTGTGGGTGTTGTATTACACCTCTGCCAGCCTCAGGTGTGACGATATGTATGTATAGAATACTTTTTAACCTCGAGTGAAACCCCGTGGCGAAACTAGTTCACATAAGTTGACCCCGTACCTAAGATTTGCTCAGCTGTTCAGTGGAAAATGGAAATGTCGTACAGACAGAATGACTTTCGCGTTGGTATAATTATATGTTATAGTATATAGAGTATATAGATTACTATACAATGTTAACATTGGAACTCGTATATGTATTGGAAGTTAAATATTCATGTAACTTTCTAATTGAAAATAAACTTGAACCGTTGAAACTAACTATTAGGTATGCAAGATGTGAATACTTGTTACCGAATTGTCGTTCTATTTATTACTTTTGAATTTATTTTATTTTTAACCGACTTCCAAAGAGGAAGAGGTTCTCAATTCGACTATGTTTTTTTTTGTTTATATTTTACGCGATTACTCCGCCAATAAATAATAATAATAATAAATAAATTCGGGACATTGTCACACACGGTCGCCTGACCCCAAACTAAACAAAGCTTGTACTATGGCTGCCAGAGACTGATATACATGCATATATATTTTTAAATACATACTTAAATACATAATAACACCCAGACATAGAACAAACGTAAATATTCATCACAAAAATGTTTGCCGTAGGTGGGAATCGAACCCACGCCCCAATTGTGCATAGATTTTAACGATTCTTTTTTTATTTGGTTGATTATACTTTAGAGGTGGTCCCATATACATTTTATCGTAATCGGTCAAGCAGTTTTTAAAATATCAACAAGAGTCTAGAAATTGTTTACATGGATGACGGATTACAGGATGGGAAATCGATTTTTAAGCTTAACTTTTTATATTATATACTAGCACTTTAGTCCGCGACTTGGCTCGCTAGTAGTGGCTACTTGGCGGAAGTTTTTTTTTTTTTTTTTATGTGGTATAGGTCGGCGTTTGACCACCAACTCGCCTGATGTTAAGCGACGTTGTGGTCTAAGATGGAGCACGACGACCTATAATGTACTTGTTCACTCTAGCATTGAAGTTTAGAGTGAAGAAGTACAAAGACGGCAGTTAAGTGAGGCGCTACAAGTGCGCTACTGCTCAGACCCGTCTTCGGAACGGTTACGCCGGACTACATCCCGAAACACGACTAGGTCATTTCACGGCATGGCTTGGTCCGGTGGGTGGTAAGTAGCCACGGCCGAAGCCTCCCACCAGAGTTTGCTACCCGGTTAGCACTACCCGGGGACCACGTGTAGGGAATCAGAATAGAGTACACTCCTACGGACGTGGGTAGCTCAGCCCCCAAACGAAAGTGAAAACCTCCAGACATCTTGTGTTCTAAATAATTGTGAACCTTATAATAATAATTAAATAATAAGCGATGGCAGCCTAGTTGGGAGAAGGTCCGCCTATCAAGCCAGAGGGAGCGGGTTTGAACCCAGCCGACGGCACGCACCAATTTGTTCATTGTGAGATCATATGTGCGTATTATATGTCATCTGCTACATCACTGGAGTCCGGTGTATGGCGACAGGCTCGCCCCCTGACACATTTGGGACTGAATATCGTCCGGCGAAGTGTGGGTGTTGTATTACACCTCTGCCAGCCCTCTCGGGGAAAGGCGTGACGTTATATAAGTATGTATAAAAAGTATATTACGTTTGTAAAACACATATTCGGTGTTTGTAACGTCTTTTGTATTATACCTATTTTCTAATACAATATTGTGGATTGTTAACAGCTTATTGTTTTTAGATGTTAAAGGTTGTGCGTTAACTTATATTATAACACAGAAGCGAATAACAGATAACAAAAAAAAAAAAAAAACTCGAAGTAGAGCGTAGAGACTAGCGTCCAACTGTCAAATAAAACAATTTTAACCGACTTCAAAAAGGAGGAGGTTCTCAATTCGGTTGTATTTTGTTATGTTTGTTTAGGAACCGATTTTTTTTTTTTTTTTCTATTTGATCCAATAAACTTGTTGACAGATTAGTCTCATTTCCCATAAAAAAGATTATTGAATATCTTATAACTATAGGCTATCATCGCTATGTAAACAATGAGCTTGAAATAATATCTTTCTGACTCTCATATTGTACATACTAGTTTTCATTTAAAGAAAAATACGTTCTTTAAATAAAAAACAAAAATACAAGTAAATAAAAATTGTATAATTGAAAATATATTTATAGCTATGAACACTCGTCTTAAAGTTATCTGTCAAATAAAAACTATGTCAAAATCGGTTTATCCGTTTGGGATACTGTACGATAGACACAGTAAACCCTATATGTATGATCTGAGAACACCCCCGTCTTACGTCAGGGATTAAAAATAAGCAAGGATCAAATATCAATTGGTACTTATCACTAGTGAAAATGTTATTTTTACTACTTAAAACTTAAACACATATTTTTAACTTAAATAATCTCTTTTAACCCCTACTCCCATTAGACCCCTCTATTATCAAACTCGTAAATCAGCCCGTCCGTCGGTAGCTAGGGTCAAAATAAACAAAATGCACACACCACCTAGCCGGAGTCAAAGGTCCAATGCATTGTAATCGAATACGAATATTTATCGATTTGAACCCAAGTCGAACCTCGCACCGTTGTCGGCCGGGCGCACTGCATTTTCATGAAGTTTTTTTACACGCGCACACGAGAACAGGCTTATGTGTGAGTGAAGGCGGTGCTGGTGGCTCGAGGAGCGCAGGCGCCGCCTCGTCATTCAGTTGCGTGTCGGCCGCCGCGCCGGGCTGACGTCTCGCCTCACGCTAAAACAGAAGATAAACGCTCGAAATTCAAAAAAATGTGACGCTGCAGTTCAAATAAGGTTATCGGTATCTGTTTGCGAGGGATATCCGCGGCTCTAAGGTAAGTTTTGTAATGTTTACCCTTCGCATGTTTACCTTTGATTAGAGCCTCACTCTGATGCATAGGTTGATTTTTTTTGGGACGGCGTGACGTCACTTTTTTGAATTTTTCAGGTTTTCTCGTACATTGTGACAGCAACTGTTTGCTTATATGAATCATTACGATATTTGCACATGCCTTGTCATGGGTTCACGTTTTTCTGATAATGATGATAAATTTTTCATTATCATTTTGTAATGTACGGGGAATCGTAACACACCCTTTTTTGTTTAGATTCGATGTGCCAGTTAGATAAGCTATGTGATTATTAACTTTTAAATAATTTCTAACACTTGTAACTTGTAAATGGCTCTTGATATTATACTTGTCAACTTCGCCAGTGTCATGTAAAAAAACCATTGCAGAGAATTTGTACAGTTTACAAAATATTATATTTTAAATTTGATCGGTTAATATGAGTTGCAGAGTTTCAGAGTTGTTTTCTATTCTTTGAGGTTTACAGTCTGTATAACAATATTTTAAATGTTGCAAGATCAATGTCAACGTTAAAATTTTACTCAACCGCTATCCCATACTAATAAGTTCAGAGGGGCAAAAAGCCAGTAAAAAAAAAGAAAAAAGTTTTTCGCGACTGTGAGGTTAGTTAGACAGTTTTTTTTTTCAATCTAATATCAATGATAGTATTTAAAGGTATTTAATAAAATCAGCCCCCCTAAAACCTAACAAAAGTCGTAGGATTCAATAATGGGTAATTTTGTAAGTGATTGTAAGAAATTTTTAGTAAATTTGCCTAGAAACCTAAATTTCATTTTGAAATTTTCGGCAAGATATGAATTTATTTTAAATCTTATTTGATCATAATACGTTTGCTCGTCACATCCATCACAATTACCGCTCGTCGTATTTTTTGAAATTCGCCAAAATACACTTAAAATTACTTACAATAAAAAAAAAGAAGAAAATTCGTGCACTTTGGTCATAGAATGTGACGAAAATGACTGATAATACACATTCTACTCGTAGATTATACTTGGTCAGAAATACGATACTCGTGAGATTAAACTTTTCATGTTCATTTAGATTTGCCTTAGGTCAATAATGCGGATTGATGACAAACTGTAAACTTTTATGAGACATATTTTTGAACGAAAAGAGCATTAATGAATTCAGACCAACTCCGAAAAGTGATCCATTTTACATATTTTCGTGCATAATAATCTTGGTCTCACTTATTTATTATTTGCTTTAAGTTTTTTTTTTTTTATCTGCTTAGGTAAAATATGTTTTTTATGGTCGGTTTACTTCGTTTGTCACTTGCCTTTTTACATACTTACTTATAATACATACTCGAAAAACATAACTCTCCTTCTTGCGCAGTCGGGTAAAAAGTCCTGTCCCCCTTTCGCAATAAACGTTGTATAGCTTTAAAACGCACTGCACAGTATCACTGTCTATATACGTTGTATACAGTGTTTTGTCTTTTTCGATTCGATCGAAAAAAACAAAACATTGTAAAACTATTCCGAGGCTATATACAACGTTTATTAGTAAGGGGGAACTGTATCTACCCAGCTCGTTGGGTCGACGATATTGTAAAAATTGCGGGTCGAACTTAGACAAGATTGTCATAGGACCGAAAAGAGAGACCTATACTCAGCCAGGGCCAGATTTAGAGGTGTGGAGGCCCTAGCGTAACAGAAAAGTGGAAGCCTCTAAATTATTACTTGAATAATATGCAAAAAAAAAATAGTCAAAAATGTATTGCAATTTTATTTTTTGGAAAAAACATTAAATTATTGAAACAACTTACATTTGTACACTCCGCGACAATAGTATAACCCACCCCACGATTTTTTTTATATTTACTGTAAAACTAAATACAAGTAAATAAATTCCTAACGCGCCAGCATTGTTTACTTGATTCTAGTACTATGGTATATATATAGTTACGTTCCGATGCTGCTTTGTTACGCAGCGGCGAAGTTATTGGTTTGATAGCGCGACAAAAGTATAACCCATTCGTCTCATTGGCTCAAGCAGCTCGGTGCACTGGACATGTCGATTCATGTTTATACTTGTTTCGTGTAACTCGTAAGTTCTTACACATAAATAAATTGTTTAAGTTAATATTTGCCTATTTTTTATTTAAAATGCCACGGGGAAAACACTTAAACGAAACTGAAATTAATATAATTAAAAAATTGCATTCTGAAAATTATTCTAAGGCCAAAATCGCAAAAATCATCAACAGAAGTCATCGTGTTGTGCGAAATTTTTTAAAAGATCCCGACAACTATGGTAAGAAAAAACGGACAGGTCGACCGAGAGCAACTACACCACGAGAAAGAAGGTCAATTCTAAGAGTTGCGTCAAATTCTACGCTTACCGCAAGACAAATCGCAGCGGAGGCTGGTGTTAGTACTAATTTAAGAAACGTTCAACGCATTATACGTGAGTGTGAGCATTTAAAACGTAAGAAATTACCAAAAAAACCGCCGTTGTCTGCTAAACATAAACTAGTTAGATTACAATTTGCAAAAGATCACGTTCAATGGAAAAAAAAGTGGCGAAAAGTTATTTTTTCTGATGAAAAGAAGTTTAATTTGGATGGACCTGATGGTTTTTATTACTATTTTCACGATTTAAGAAAAGATAATTTTATATTGAGCCGTCGGCAAGCCGGAGGTGGTAGTGTAATGGTATGGTCTGGCATTGGATACTCAGGTAAAATGGATATTAAGTTCTGTTCTGGAAAAATAACTAGTAAAAGATATATAGAAGTAATAAACGAGCAAATTAACTCGCACGCAGTGCGAATTGCTGGTCCTAATTTTATTTTTCAACAAGATAATGCCAGTATCCATCGAGCAAAGGTAGTTAGAGACTACTTTAGTGAAAAAAATATTCAAGTTCTTGAATGGCCAGCATATTCTCCTGACTTGAACATAATTGAAAATTGTTGGGGAAATTTATCACGAGCTGTCTATCGTGGATCAAGACAATTTACTTCTGTTGAAGAGTTAAAAAAGGTCATAGTTGACGAGTGGCAAAATATAAATCAATACGTAATTAAAAAGCTATATGACAGTTTACCGGACCGAATGATTGAGGTGATAAATAAAAGTGGTGGATCTACTAAATATTAGATTACATGAATGATTATTGTTTGTTATATTTTTCTCGAATTTTTATTTAAATTTCATTACCTGGGTTATACTTTTGTCGCACTGCAAAACCCAATAGCATTTGTATTTGGTTAATTATGCATTTAATAAATAATGTATTGATAGTATAATAAACTTACTAACACCCAAATTTTGTGTATTAGTAATATATTAATGTAACTATAATTCTTTATCAGATATGAAAAAATTAGGGGGGTGGGTTATACTTTTGTCGCGGAGGGTACAAGTAGATATTAAAGTCAAAATCTTTTTAAAGTAAATTTCTTTATTTAAATCTCTATAGTGGGCGCCCTCTCTTGTGGAGGCCCGGGGCTGTAGCCCCGCCTGCCCTCTCCTAATTCCGGCCCTGTACTCAGCTGTGGGTGATTACGGGCTGATGATGAGGATGATAATATTTAGAAGAAGATACATTTTTAGCAGTTATCTTCTCTTCTTCTCTACATCTCTATCTCTACATAGCATAAAACAAAGTCACTTTCCACGTCTTTCTGTCTCTCTGTCTGTATATCCGCTAACTAATAAACTACGCAATGGATTCTTATACACTTTTCACCATCAGTTAGATAATTTTTTACAGAACACCGTGCGAAGTCGAAGCGTGTCTCTAGTTGTACATATTTACATTTGTGTTTCCTAGCAATTATAACGTGTATAAGTATACTTTCAATGATAATAAATATTATAACCTTGGCGGAGTAACCGATGCGTTTCCAACCTTGTCGAGTCCGCTGCTTAATGCACTTGCAGTAATGACGAGTCTGTACAATTACCTACTTTGCGTGTTAATAATTTTATGACTTTGAAAAGTGTTCGGTTACGTCAAAAAAATTGCTAAAAATTAAAAAAAAAATAAAAAAAAGTTAGGGTTTGCTTAAAAATTGCTCAAAAAAATAACACTTGAGAAATTAGAAATGTAGTTTGTAAAAAAAAAATATTGACTAGACCGACTACTATTCCTGAGACGGGAGTGTCGTCGCCGGCAGATAGCACGCGGATCTCTTCGTCGACATAATAAAAAAAATGCCATAAAAAAAAACTAAAGTTCGCTCAAAATTGCTCGAAAACTGTTTGCTTAATCACTCCTAAGGCTCCCGAGTCCCGATCTAGCCAAGAACTTTATCAGGAGCTTCCAATATATAAATTACAGCAAGCATATATATTTATAATCTATGCTAGTACCTATATTATAAGTATATAAAAAAAAACCTAATATTGGTTTTACTTGTGCAGAGGCAGATGTGCATTCGGTTGGCAAATATTTGCTGTCTGCCGTGTCCCATACGTGCCTCTGCCACATACCTCTGTATTCTACGTTCATTAGAGCATTTTACTAGAGCATTATTTCCCAAACTATATGTAGGTCGTGAGCGAATAATAAGTGCGTCTTGATAAATCTTAGCAACATCCATGGAAGCATCCTTGTAATTAACAAGTAACATTATTAAAAGAAAAACGAAAAGACCGTCTGCAAAATGTTGTATCCCATGTCACTTCCACTATCAAGACGATTCAAATGACACCTCACTTGTCGAAATCCATCAAGCAGTTTAGGCTTTAGGCTGTGCCAAAGAAACCTCATACATACATCATAAATACATACATACATACATACATACATATGTACATACATGGACTTAAAAAACATACCCGCCTTCTGGCGCAGTCGGTTAAAAAATAGCCTTTGTGGTCGGTTTTTTTAAATGAGTCCTAAATTTGGAAGTTTTTGTTTGGGTGGGTCGCGGTTAGCGCAACGATGTCTCAAGATTTGTCCTGCAAGGCAAGCACGGGCCGAAGAATTGTCTTTTCACTGTTTTATCCCGCGAGAAAGAGACGATCATATCCGTATTCTAGCTTTGTCGCATCTAAGCGCGGATAAAAACGGTGGGAAGACAATTTGTCTCTGGCCCGTGCTAGCGCTAATGAGATTACGGATTTTTTAGACTCGTCAGGATTTTGGACGAATATTGAAAAAAATAGGTTTTTAGAATGAACTATGAAATGAAATAGAATAGATTTATTAGATTAGATCTTATTATGAAAAAGTCGCAAATAAAAAAAAAACTTTCTTTGTACATTATCCACGATACTCGTACTTACTAGGTATACTAATAGACTACCTTAGACACCAATAAAGAAATCGCCTTTTGTCATGTTAATTGCTAAAAAAAAAAACAGAAACAACCCACCGAGAGGCCAGTAAAATCCGAAACTGAAAATACTGAAAGAGATCGCTCTTAGTGATAAGGCCGCCAGTTGTTACACTAAAGTTTAAATTTTTTCTGTTCCTTTGTTTTGCTATTTCTGGTGTGAACAATAAAGTGTTTATCTATCTATTTATCTATCTATCTAACTGCGAACTATTCTCAGGAATATTTTTAAGGAAATCAGCCTTTTCCTCCGGATTTTCAATTTTTTAAATATTTAGGAACTGCTAAGTAGGAATTGTATTTTTATTCCGAAACAGTCCCAATATTTATGCTAAACAGCGAACGCCCTCCGCTTCCACCGTATGAGCGTATGAGTGTCAAGGACTACCCTAGCTAACGTAATGAGCACAACGTTGTGACTTACGTGGCCTGGCAACCACAGCACTAACTTAACATAACATAACTTGCTGTTTTATACGTTGACTAGCTGCGCCCCGCTGTCTCACCCGCGGTCCGTAAGAACCGTGGGCATTTGCAACTGAGCGTTACCGTGGATCGGATGACACGTTACATTGTTAAAGTCCATACAATTATAGTATTACAATTACTATTATTTTCATTTAATTTTTTCTATTTTATTTGACGAAGCCCCTATACAGCTGACTTAGAATTAGATTAATTTGAATTTATTTTACAGTTAAACATAGTTAAAATATCCAGTCTGGATACCCGCGCAATATTGCAGTTGTCGTTTTTTGAGGGAGACACAAGACTAATAATATTACCAATTTGTATTGTAATTAATTGTATTTTTTTGTAATTATCTTTTTAACGAGTCCATTAAAGGAGCATCCTTAATTAATTTTAGCTAAAATCTTTAAGGAACTGTTACTTAATGACAATAAAAATTATTCTATTCTATTCTATTCATTGTAGGCCCTGGTTGTTTGCTCTATAACAAGCCATGCAGCCATGTCTGAGGCCTTCGGGCGGCCTAGAAACTCTGGACATCAGGACTAAGGCACTCTGCTTATACGAATTTGCTTGCTTGCTTTTTTTTGGAACTGTTATGTTTTCGGGGTGGAAGGTAGGTCATGTGTTCTTTTCTGTACCCCTAACATTGTATATGCAAGATTTCATGATAATCTGTTGAGGAGTTGAGGCGTGAAAATGTAACAAACAACCGAACAAAGTCACTTTCGTATTTATATTAGTTAAAATTTATGTTTTTAGCCGACTGCGGTGAAGCGAAAAAAGGAGAGTTAGGTGTTTGACTTATATGCATGTATCTCCGTCCTTAGGTTCCTTCGTAACTACTAAACGGCTGAACCAATTTCGATGAATGATAATGTCGTTAGAACCACCTTTATTGCGCAAGTCGTCTCGAACTATGATCTACAATCAACAATTTCTATTTCTACAACCCCTTTACCCAATTTCGCTCATATTCTAACTTAAAAATTGAATTCGAATTATCTGTCTACAGAAGTCATGTTTTTACCCGACCGCGCAAGAAGGAGGATTATGATTTTCGATTGCATGTTTGTATACATCCATTAGGGTTCTTTGGCACGCCCTACAGCCTAAACAGCTTGATGTATTTCGACATGTGAGGTGTCATTTGAATAGTCTTGATAGTGGAAGTGACATAGGGTACAACATTTTGCAGCTGGGATATTCGTTTTTCTTTAAATAGTTGGCTCCTTGGTTGTTTGTCTGTTTGTATTAAAACTTCTACAGTCGAAACGGCTTCACCAATTTCGAACTGCGAGGTGTCGTTGGATCCGTCTCTGTATCCGGACTGACATAGACTAAATTTTTCAGTCAGTCGGACTTTTTGTTTTGCTTATAATAGTTATACTTGTTGCTATTTACGCGAGCTGAGGTCAACTCAAATCTGAATTCTGAGCACACAGACCGAACGTCTCAATTTAAATGACAATGAGACCCGTTACGGATCCGTGTCCAACTCCATCCTTCACTTTCAGAAACTCATTTGCGACCGTTCACCCGTATAATAGTAAAAGTTAACATTTTTAACTCGAAAAACCTCCTTGACCTTGCGCATCGCGTCTTCGACAACACGCCGACCGAGACGAAACATGTAACACTAACCAGTAAGCAACTATGCCGCTAAGGCGATTGTCAGACTACTTTACTCCCCCACAAAGTGTCCCCTAAGTACCATCTCTCTCTCTGGTCGATCCTTTATGGCTGAAGATCGCGACCACCATTTTGCTTCACCCAGCGATTTGTCAGTATCCTCCACTTATTCCGGTCTGTGGCCATTCGCACCACTTCCTCAAACCTGGACGAGCTATATACGAGCTCAAGTACCATCTTAAACAATCTAAAATTTCCATGGAACTGCTGTTTTTACGTTGTTGTTGATCCTCTCAAAAAAGAAGGTAGGTCATAGTTGAAAATAATGGAATAGGTGTACCTTACCCCTGCAGGGCTATAGCTAGAGCCTTGGACTAATTGCCTTTCGACCGTTTTTATTCGCGCTTCGATGTGACAAAGCTAGAATACAGATATGTTTGTCTCTTTCTCACGAGATAAAAACTGTGGAAAGACAAAAAGTGCACAGCTCATGCTAGCTCAACTCATGCTAGTTCAACTTTATGACCTACCTGCTTTTATTTAATGATCAAAAACTGCTACAACTGCTAGTGAGCGCATAGTGGAATGTTAAAAAAATTAGACGCGTTCCATTAATCCGTAGGGCGTCCGCTAAAATTCGCGTAGTCCATCGCGTGCGCAGCACATCAGTCCCCCAATTCCAGTAATCAATTATTTCAAAATTGTTAATGAATGGCCTCTAATTGACACTTTTTGTATATCAGAAGTGTCAATAATAGATAATTAATTAACAATTTAAAAACAATTGCTTAGTAGAATCGAGGCCCAGGGCGCCTAGAATGTCATCTTATTGTCATATGGTTCAGCCACCGCGAATCGTCGCAATAAGGTCCATGGTCGCTCAGCGTCAAAAACATAACGTAACGATAATGGCCGTAAGATATCATGATAGGTCCTCTGAACACACGTCGCTCGTGTATGTGCTTATGCCCCATACATGATGGTTATACATCATACGTCATGATGGCAAATTTAGGTCACACTGCTGTTTGTCACCTGCCCATGCAACGAGACTATCCAAATCTCCCGCGTGGGCAGTCGTTGTCAGTTATTATGTATTATATATTTAGATATACATATGTGTAGATATTTTTACTATATTTTTATTTGTTTACTATTGTAATATGTACGCCACCGACCGTTTGTCATTTTTCCTTCTGTCCTGTCCATCCAAAGGTTGCCTGGAAGAAATCGCTTTAGGCGATAAGGCCGCCCTTGTACTGCCGAATGATATTTTATTGACGTGACAACGTCTTATAAATTGGTTTGCCGGGTGACACTTCAAGAAACTGCGTTACGCTCCGCTCACGTTATGCGCTCACAATGAGAGCGAGTGAGAGGCACGCGTCCCTTCCACTCGGGCATGGTTAGCCCGCCTAAGAGCGAGAGAGACAGACATAAAAAGTCGTTGTCACGTAAAACTTTCGCCCGTATACCGACTTTACAGGCATATTTTCTGTTTGTTTAACTTTGTATTTTTGGTGTGCAATAAAGATGTATTGTATTGTCAGTGTGTTGTACCGCTCATATTTTATACTGAGGTACTGAAGGTATAACGTAGTTCGAGGTTGAAAAACGAGGTTGCATCGTCGTCGTCGCGGAGCAGTGTGAGAACTGCCTTAGTTAGTTGGTTTCTAAGAAAGCTGATTTTAAAATTATGTAAACGAGTTACCTAGAAATGTATGTTTAGCTTTATTTCTTATTTACTTATCAGATTTTAGAGAAATTTGGAGCTACTGGTTTAAAACGGGACCCTATTACTAAGACTCCGCTGTCCGTCTTATCTGCCCCTCTGAAATTTGAAATTTTCACAGATGATGTTATTTCTGTTGCCGTCATAACAACAAATACTTACTAAAAAACACATTAAAATAAATATTTAAGGGGGCTCCCATACAAGAGATTTTTTTGCTGTTTTTATATAGAATGGTACGAAACCGTTCGTGCGCGGGTCCTACTCTTGGCCGGTTTTAAATTGTTATCTTTGAGATTTTAGCTCGAAGACTAGGGATATAGAGACCTATTAAATACGAATTCTTTTTTTTTTTTTTATGTAGTATAAAAAAAAAACACGTTACGTTTTTAAACACGTTATGTCATTTGGATGCCATGATTGTGAATGGCCACCTTTTTACCCAACAATACCCTGCCATTACAACTTACTAGTACCTGATAAATTACACATAGGATCGACACGCGAATCGTGATCATTGTCTGCTTGCCGTGAAAAAAAAAGAGGACATATTTAATTGTCTATGACATACAACAAGCATTCAGGTTTTTTCTTCGCGCGGAGAAAAACTGGAGATGGAATTACGGAAAGAATTAAAAGGAAAAGTGTGTTGCTTTGAGTGTTTTTGTTTTTAACACCCGACGTAAAAGCGACGGGGTGTTATAAGTTTGATGTGTGTGTGTGTGTGTGTGTGTGTTCTTAGCTATGTTTGATGAAAATCGGTGTTGATAAAATCGGGGTAGGTGGTTTTAAAAATATATATACAATACAATACAATACAATACAATACAAAAACTCTTTATTGACACCAAATACAAAATAAATCTAAACTAAACATTCAAAAATATAGGCGCAATGGGCGGTCTTATCGCTTAAGAGCGATCTCTTCCAGACAACCTTTGGATGGAATAAAAACATTATGATTAAGCATGGACGGTGGTGTGTGCTAAAGAAAATAAATAAATAATAATAATTAAGCAATGTACTTACAAATTTGAGAATTATAATAAACATACATACTAATACCTACACAAATAATTACTAAATATACAAATAAACTACCCTAAATATAGTCATAAACATACACAAGTATCTACGTCAATAAATATACTAATATATATATATATATATATATATAAATAATAATATATATGACAGATAGTAAAAAGGAATCGAGTCTACCTTTAATGAGCCAGTTTGGAAAAGTAGAATACTTTGACCTGCGTTTTAAAACTATGAAGTGATTGAGCACATCTAATGGTAACTGGGAGTGAATTCCATAGTCGCACGGCTTCAGTAGTGAAAGATGATGCGTAAAAACTAGTACTATGGACCGGATTCATAAGTAGTCTGTTTTCTGATATATACAGCGTTATAGGTCAATCAAAAACCTCTCAAGGGTTCATTGTACTCATCAAAATGAACAACTTTTACTATGGGGCGAACTCTGAAATCGCGAAAAAGAAATCAGCAGTTCCATACATTTTGTCTCAGGTGATTGAACTTTTTGTATGGAACAGCTGTTTTTTTTTTCACGTTTACAGGATTGGCTTCATAGTAAAAGTTGTTCGTATTGATGAGTACAATGAACCCTTAAGAGATTTTTGGTGAGTTACCCTGTATAAGCTCGTTCAAAAAATGTGATTTCATGCAAGCCTGTCGCTTACGACCAGGGGCCTACCATTATTGCCATGATTATTAAAAAACATTAAAAACAATAAAAAATTGATGATCTTTTTCTCTGTCTAAGAAAAAGGTATGAAAACTAAAATTAGTTTAAAATATCCGTTATTATCATCAGGCAACATTTTTCAATTGCCAACTCAGCCATTATTTATTTTCAAAAACGTTGAATTGTGCGAGCGAGATAGCAATAACGCCGGTTAAACGCTCATAAGGTACGAATACATTAGCGCGCGATATTTCGTGTCGCGTTGTCGCGCTCGAATTAACGTTATCGGTTATCGGCGATGTTCTTGTCTCCATTAGCGGTCAATTCATTGTCTTTCTGCGGAGTTGACGTGAGCGATAATTCGCCCGATACATCGCCGAGTGACGAACTAGCCAGCTACATTTGTCGTGATAGCCCGAATTGTCGCTGAAGGTCGCTAATGCTATCCTACTTATATTATCAACGCGAAAGTTTGTAAAAATGGATGGATGCATGGATGGATGTTTGTTACTCTTTCACGCCAGAACGACTGAACAGATCTGGATAAAGTTTGGCACAGAGATAGATTATAGTCAAGAATAAATATAAATAAATAAATTTTCGGGACACTTGAACACACGGTCGTCTGACCCCAAACTAAGCAAAGCTTGTACTATGGCGGCCAGAGACTGATATATATACTTATATACTTTTAAATACATACTTAAATATATATATACACCCAGACATAGAACAAACACAAATATTCATCATATAAATGTTTGCCCTAGGTGGGAATCGAACCCACGCCCCCTAGATCAGAAAGCAGGTTCACTACCGACTGAGCCACCGAGGCAGTCAAGAATAGCACATAGGATACTTTTGTAACCGCAGGTTAAACCGTGGGGCGCAGCTAGTGTAGTATATAAGTAATGGAATAACCCTTATAATAATAGTTATTTTGAATTTCGTTGTGACATTTTGTAAGGCAAAGTGCCTTTGCCAAGTCGAGTTGAATCGCGCTTCGTATTATTTCTGAATAATTATAGAAGAATAATGCTTTGTAGAACCATTAATTGTTCCAATGATAATTAAACATGAGTTCTGTTGCCGACCCTGTATAAAGCCTATCTGGCTTTATACAGGGTGTTTTTTTAAATGACGGATCTTTATCATTGTACTCACCATAACCAACATTTACTTATGTAAATGGTTAATGTCATCTGCTACATAAATGGAGCCTAGTGTGTCGACAGGCTTGCCCCTTGTCACATTTGAGGCTGAATATCTTTCCGCGAAGTGTGGATGTTTTAGTTATGTGTATTAAAGCATGCCAGCCTCTTCGGGGGAAAGGCGCGAAAATATGTTGTATTCATCATAGGAGCTACAATGTATTCGCGAAAAAACAGCTGTTTCATAGAAAAAAATTTCAACTTCATCATAGAAAAAAAAAGTTTTGTGGATAATAAAAATTGTTCATGATGATGAGTACAATCAAGATCTAAAAAAACAAGGTTTCGGCAGCTAACTCGTGATGACGTCACTCGTCATCGTCTCTTCCGACCTATGTATGTATAAATAACATATTTCGGTCTTACAAGAGAATAATTGTAATTATAAGCGTATATTATTAAAACATGAGTACAATGATATCCTAGAATATGTCGTCGTTTAAAAAATCACCCTGTATAAAAATACCCGTGTATCTTTTATAAATGTTCAATGTCATTAAAGGTATTTTAACAGACTACTTGCCGATTAGACAATGAAATGTGTTTACTTAATATGCAAAGAAAATAATTTGGTTTTTAAATTTTAAACTGCTCAGAGGTATATTGTCGGGAGGACAAAGTCGAACGTCGAGTCGTTGTTTCGTGTTATTAGTAAAATAACGTGGTACTGGGTTATTTTGAAAGGTTATGGTCGTAGCCGAAAGGAGTTCATTGTTCTTATAATCGAAAACAGTTTTTTATGGGTGAAGACTAAAATTGTGATTTTATGAAAAAGGTGTAGTAAGCATATAAACCTACTAGTTTCGCCCCGCGGTTATAAAGTATCTTAAGTGCTGTTCCGGACTAAAATCTATATCTGTGCCAAATTTCATGCAGATCTGTTTAGCCGTTCTGGCGTGATTGAGTAACAAACATTCGTCCAAATTTTGAAACCGAAGCGTGAATTTGAAACCGACGAAACGGAAGAGGTTTACAAGTCGAAGCGTATTTTTTTTTATACGTACTGACATAGTATATAAAAATGCTTTATGTATTGCAAGCGTGACTAACGTCTTTAACAGTGCAAAAAGCAGTGCAGTTTTGGGGGCTGAGCTACCCACGTCCGTAGGAGTGTACTCTATTTTGATTCCCTACACGTGGTCCCCGGGTAGTGCTAACCGGGTAGCAAACTCTGGTGGGAGGCTTCGGCCGTGGCTAGTTACCACCCACCGGACCAAGCCATGCCGTGAAGTGACCTAGTCGTGTTTCGGGATGTAGTCCGGTGTAACCGTTCCGAAGACGGGTCTGAGCAGTGGCGCACTTGTAGCGCCTCACTCAACTGCCGTCTTTGTACTTCTTCACTCTAGTAAACTTCAAGGCTAGAGTGAATAAGTACCTTATAGGTCGTCGTGCTCCATCTTAGACCACAACGTCGCTTAACATCAGGCGAGTTGGTGGTCAAACGCCGACCTATTCTACATAAAAAAAAAAAAAAAAAAAAAAAAAAAAGCGTGACTAAATTTAGACACTTTAAAATTTACTATTATAGTATTTGGTTACTGTATGTTTTTTTTATGACAGGAAGATCCAATTCAAAAATACCTAGACAAAGTTTCCATAAAAATAATTAGGTATATATCCATTTACATTTGCACCATACTGCTCCTTGAATTTCCCAGAAGTGTTGTGTGTTCAGGCAACATGCTAGGAAATGTTTTTACAGGGCTATCAGGAAAGGGTGTACTAAGCTGAAAGGAGGTCATGGTAATCATCATCATGAACAATTTTAAACAAAAAAAAAAAAAACTAGAACTGTTTTTTTTTAAATTTAATATTAGCTTGCGTTTGATCACCATCTTGCCTGGTGCAATGGCGTGACCTGCGATGGAGCACGCGTGCCTAAAAGAAACCGATTCACGCGAGACTTGAAGACACAGATTTTATTTAATCCAATATTGTATACTCTGTATAATTTCCAAAGACTTTCCGTCCGTTGCCAAAAAAAAGAAACTCTCTCTGTGTGTGTCACTTTAAAAACACACCACAGATAAAACACAAACGTGACAGTTAAAATGGCGGGAAAGCGCCCTGACCGTTACAACGTTATCGGTCGCATTTTTATCTTTTAAACATCACATGGGCGTAAACTTTACGATAATTCCTGATAATTTTCATCGCTTACACGTTTTTTTTTAAACTCGTAAAAGGTGTATGTGACATGCGTGAGTATTTAATAGTATTGCGATAAGTTTTATTGAAGTGGCACGATTGGCGCCATTTTTATTGGCTGTGCTAATTTCGTGAGCATTTGCAAAGCATTTGGTGTCGATTTTTATGTGCACTAAACTGAAGATTAAACTAGGTAAGTTAATATTTAGAGAATAATATAACACAAATACTTTTGACAATAGTTTACATGACTACATTCTCGGATTTTTTTTTTTAAAACAAAAATTGTACTTTCAAGTACTGACTTATTATACAAAAAGAAACAGTCGAATTGAGAACCTTCTCCAGTTTTGAACTCGGTTAAAAATGACAGCAAACGTATCTTTGACATTTCGGACATAAAAATGACGGCGACACGGCACGCATTTCAAAATTTGTCAAACTGTTAAGAAATGCTGTAAAATAAATAATTTAAAGAACAATGTCTAGCATTCCGGGAGCCAACACGTGATGACGTCACTCGTCATTTTTCTCGTCTCTTTCGTACTATTTGTAAATTGCATATTTCGGTCCTGCTTATGCGTCGATTGACGTAACTACGTGTTGCCCATGTGACCATTTTAGACTCTAAATGCTATACCTGGCGGATCATTTTATTATACCATGAGCCAAAGAATTATTACAATAATTTGAAACAATACAATAATGAAGGTAATTTAAAACAATCATACACACTTACACCCAAAACGCCTTAGCTCGTCGGGAAAAATTTACTAAGTCTCCTAAGCATTGGCATTCTACAATATCACACAGGTCAGGGGGCCAAAGTCAAAATGTTTTTATTCAATTTGGGTATCAAAAAAACACTAATGAACGTCAAAGTTTTTTTTTAAATAGACTCGACCGCCTTGTTCGGATAAAGAGCCTCTACTCAGAAGAACAGGCAAGAAAATGAGGGGCATTATTTTTTCAAAGAATAAATAAATTATAGTCGCACAAATTTTGGCTTACAACTAGGTAATATCTATCCATACTAGTGGCTACTTGGCGGAAGTGGAAGGCTCCAGACATCTTTGTCTTCTAAATAATTCTTAACCTTATAATACCCTCTTTTCATTAATGCCTACAATGAAATCTTATTGCTATGATAGTTTACGTTTTGTTGTCGAGGCTGCGCAACCGCGAATCGTATCGCCGTGACGTAAGGTTCATAGTCGCGCAGCGTCCAATAAAATGTCATGATATGTCATGTCTCCCTGGTCCTATCTGGCGTTACGCTTCAGTGAAACAGGATGTTCGTATGTGTGACACCTTGTATTTAGAACGTACATGTTTGTGTAACAACCCATATATACCTACGCTAACATTCACATATATTAGTTCGAATAAATAGGTATATAATCATACAAGGTAAAAGCGATGGCAGCCTAGTTGGGAGAAGGCCCGCGTCTCAAGCCAGAGGGAGCGGGTTGGAACCTAGCCGACGGCACGCACCAATTTGTTCATTGTGTGAACATATGTGCAAATGTATGTCATCTGCTACTTGACTGGAGCCCGGTGTATGGCGACAGGCTCGCCCCCTGTCACATTTGGGACTAAATAACGTCCGGCGAAGTGTGGGTGTTGTATTACACCTCTGCCAGCCCCCTCGGGGGAAAGGCGTGACGATATGTTATGTATGTACTTAAATACCTAACATATCGTCACGCCTTTACATACATACATTTATTACATACATTTTTTACATACTTATGTATGAGGTTTCTTTGGCACGCCCTACAGCCTAAATAGCTTGATGTATTCCGACATGTGAGGTGTCATTTGAATCGTCTTGATAGTGGAAGTGACATGGGGTACAACATTTTGCAGCCGAGTTCTATGTTTTTCTTTTAATAATGTAACTTGTTGCTAAATCATTCAATTGCGTACAATATACACTAACAGATTAAATCTCTTAGTCTCTTAGTCTCTAAAGAGATTTTATCTTGGTCACTCTCATACCTATGACTATTAAAACGAGAGCCAACAAGGACGATAAATGGTGAGATTGAATCTTACTCCGTAAGAATATCCATCCTGGCTTTCGCTTGGTCAAACTAAATTTAGAAAATGTAACTAACTTTGCGACTAGATGATACTAAGCATTATACACTCATTCTTATCGTTCAGAAAGATAAACATACGCGAATTTCCCAAGAACTTATGTATCGCACGGGAAAATGTAAATCATAAGGTGCTGTTAGATAAAAGAGAATTTTCCTCTTCTTTTTCCTTGTTAGTCAATTTTGTGAACTAACGACTAAAGCAATTATAAACTCTTAAGAAAAGAAAAACCCGTCAACGTAATTATGATTGAGGCACCGGACAGAAAGACTAAGGGCCGATTTCACCAGTGAATATAAACGCGATTAGCTCATTTTAAACTTGGTTTACGTGAAAAACTGAGGTTAAAAAGTCATTTTGCTTTCACTAAACTTAGTTTAATAAATCTCGATTAGTAGCATAAATGGTGGTTTCGGCCCTAAGACTATACTGATCTATCGCGCACCAATATGTATCTTTGAAGGCTAAGGCACATAGTAACAGACATACAAGCATACAAACATACCCAAAAGCTGAGAAAATTACCTTTCTTTACACATCTTTCTTTGAACGTCAAAGTTTTTTTAAATAGACTCGACCGCTTTGTTCGGATAAAGAGCCTCTACTCAGAAGAACAGGCAAGAAACTGAGGGGCATTATTTTTTCAAATTCAAATTCAAACTTGTTTATTTCAGGCCTCTTTTTTTTTTTACCCATAAACATTTTAATAATATGTAGAATATATAATTAAATTAAAATTAGGTATTAACTATTACATTGAAATTAATATAAAAATAAAATAAACATATTATTATTTTATTAGTTACTAAACGATGTTATACAGTTTTGCTATATACACATAACTAACTAAGGACATAACATAAAAAAAAAAAAATGAGAAATAAAATGTCAAATAAAAATGTCAAAGAATAAAACAAATTACTGTCTCACAAATTTTGGCTTACAACTAGGTAATATCTATACATACTAGTGGCTACTTGGCGGAAGTGGAAGGCTCCAGACATCTTTGTCGTCTAAATAAGTAATACCCTCTTTTCATTAATTGAAAGTACCTCTGTCTGTCTGTCTGCTAGTAGGCTTTTCGTGTATGTTGATTCACTTGAGATTTGAAGACACATTTTCGTCAAAACAAAACGTATTTTTAGCTTAGGACCGTAATAAATGTAGGTTATGTTTAATCTGATAAGGAACGTTAGTAAGAGTACTCCACAATTCCATTAACAGATAAACTGAAGTACACTTCGCTGTAATCTTTAAATCGATATGTGATCTGATTCTATGATTAAAGGTGCCATACATACTCGTAATATAAAAAGCGGAGCTTAAAAATCGACTTCCCGTCAGGCCGCCATCCATGTAAGCAATTTTTTAGATTTTTGTTGATATTTTAAAAACTGCTAGACCGATTTCGATAGAATTTATATGGGACCGCCTCTAAAGTATGATCTACCAAACAAAAAAAGAATTATTAAAATCGAGTCACAATTGACGGATTAATCGCGTAACATAGGTACATACAAAAAAAACCAGTCGAATTGAGAACTTCTTCTCTTTTTGGAAGTCGGTCAAAAACAAAACTTTGGTGAAATGACTTGTACTATAAATTTTGATTTTGGATTCGTCCTTGTCTATGATAATTGAATGTACCATGATATCAGACTACTAACATTATAAAAGCGAAAAAGTTTTGATCTATTGATGTTTGTTACTCAATCGCGCTAGAACGGCTGAACGGATCTGGATGAAATTTGGCACGGAGATAGATTAGCACATAAGATAATTTTTAACCGTGGGCGAAGGCGTGGTGTGCTTCTAGTGGGCGGTATAAAGAGACAGATAGACACGAAAAGTGACTTTTTTCTAAACTATGTTGCGATAGAGAAACATTCCTTTTTTACCCGACTGCGCAAGGAGGGTTATGTTTTTGGAGTGTATGTATATATCGAGGGGTGAGTGATAGAACCCGATAAATCGAAAAAAAACTAATTTTAGTTTAAAAGTCTGCTGTACCCAAAATCCTACGCTCTTTTTAGCTATAAAATCCAATAGGTCATTTTAAGGCTCAATACAAAAATATTCATTCCAAATAATCCAATAAGTGCTATTTTTTTATTTTATTTTAGGTTACAATACTGTAAAACAAGTTATACGAAGAAAAAAAAGTTTTGTTTTGTGAAACAACCACAAAACCCTACTTATAATCACCATATATGAAGGTAACGCTTATGGTCAAACTGGCTAATTTTGTTTATCGGAGTTTAACACTGAGGTAAATTTCCAAAAAATCGAAATTAAGCTAAAGTTAAAACCCATCAAATATAATTTTCGGGATATAGCTCTATGTGATTTTTTTTAAATACAACGCGTTTTAAAAATCTAAATCCAATAAGTATATTTAATGTGTTAAATAACTGAAAAATATCGTAAACAATCATACTATATTTACTTAGTGGGTATTCGCACTATCCGGAATCAAGCGCTTTACTCAAACTCTTGCGATACAAAACCCAGTAAGGTGTCTTTGAGCTTTGCGCCCGTGACGTCATGCGAAGTGGAGTGTCTCCCGCCAATCGCAGCCGAGCGTCGCGCGCGATAATGCGCTAGATTTCGCGTGCGGGGCGGTCGGCTGCCGCAGTTGCATGATAACACGCGCCATGATTACGCGCCCCGTGGTTTTCTCTGTTAGTATTTTAAGCAAGGAGTTGATTTTTTTTATTTAAAATTTACCTCCACGGACTCCGGGGACCGGGACTTTTGTTAACATAAATCTTTAATTATTATTTAAGGGGAATACAGGTAGAGGGAGGTTAGTTATTAAGTCTTAATATAAGGTTAGGTTAAACGTTATCAGATTTACTTATTGCATTGTGATTACACCACGAGCAGACCAGCGACCCGCAAGCAGCACCCGATCACGAGTATGACGCATGTGCCAGTCAGAGTTGAAATTTAAAAGAAAGTACATAGAAATAAATCGAAGTAAATAGCGTTCGTTTATTCGACGTGAACGAATTTAAATACAGTGAGATGATGGACCTGAAGAAGTTAAGTGCTCTCCTGATTAAGAATTAAAACAAGAACAATAAAAACGAAACCGTAAACTGGCTTAAAATCAAAAGAATTCGTTATGTAAAAGGAGATTTAAAGATTCACTACAACTATGACATGACAGACGTATTACGATATATCGACGTTTGTAATATGCCAAAAAGCATTAAAACAAGAGCAAAAAGACATTAAATTCACCATCCGGTGACACAGTGTTGCCAGAAGAGCTAGAGCCGCTGCACCAGACCCAGGTACCAATCAGCGTAGCTAAAAAAAAGACTTGATGACACTGTGCAACAAAGAGATCATACCGGAAGAATTTCACGGGTGGATTCGTGGAATGAAAACTTTTAGTGATGATGTTGAAACTGAAAGCGACGAAGAATAGTTTAAAGTATTATTTTTAGGGTTCCGTACCTCAAAAGGAAAAAAACGAAACCCTTATAGGATCACTCAGTTGTCCGTCTGTCTGTCTGTCCGCCTATCACGACCCTTTTTCTTGAGAACGCTTGGAGGTGTCAAGTTGAAATTGATATCAAATACTCAAGTTCACGGTGAAGCTTTGAAGTGAAGCTGTGAAAAATCAAACTTCTAAGTCTACGCAATAGAATGAAAAAGCCGTTTATGTCGCAAATTTCAGCATTTTCAAAGGAAAACTCGCAACTCAAAACACAAGGGGTACTTCCCGTTGACCTAGTATCATGAAATTTGGCATGATGCAAGGTGTTATTACTCAATCATATAGACAAGGCGACGGTGTTCCTGGGTATAAGCATTGATTCCAAACTGCAATGGGGTCCACATATTAATGCTCTGTCTGGGAGACTTAGTTCTGCTGCTTATGCGGTTCGTAAGATTAGGCAACTGACGGATATAGCTACAGCTCGGATGGTTTACTTTGCTTACTTCCACAGCATTATGTCCTATGGCATTTTGCTATGGGGATCAGCTGTTGAAGTAGAAGCCATTTTTATTTTGCAAAAGCGAGCAACTGACGGATATAGCTACAGCTCGGATGGTTTACTTTGCTTACTTCCACAGCATAATGTCATATGGCATTTTGCTGTGGGGATCAGCTGCTGAAGTAGAGGCCATTTTTATTTTGCAAAAGCGAGCGGTCCGCGCTATCTACGCAATGGGTCCCCGAAATGAACTGTGACTATCACAATAATAACACTAGAAATAAGGATAGGATAGCTGTACCGAGATTTATATTTAGACTGCGTTCGTTTTTACAATAAAACCCCGAAAAATATAACAGGGCTCACTGAGGGAAAATTCAAATCACATGTAAAAACTGCATTAATGAAAAGAGGGTATTATAAGGTTAAGAATTATTTAGAAGATAAAGATGTCTGGAGCCTTCCACTTCCGCCAAGTAGCCACTAGTATTTATAGATATTACCTAGTTGTAAGCCAAAATTTGTGAGACTGTAATTTATTTATTATTTGAAAAAATAATGCCCCTCAGTTTCTTGCCTGTTCTTCTGAGTACAGGCTCTTTATCCGAACAAGGCGGTCGAGTCTATTTAAATAACTTTGACGTTCATAAGTGTATCTTTGATTCCTAAATTGAATAAAAACACTTTGACTTTGACTTTGAATCAAAAGGAAAATTCCGAAAATTGAGAATTTCTAAATATTTGACGAAAAAAACGAATACAAAGATGCAGTTGGAATCTATAGACGGCCACTACTTTTCGGCTGAAAAATTGAAATTGTTTTCCAAACTAACTAACTTTTACCAATTTTAATCATTCATATTCACCTAAATATTCTTAGTACGTACGGAACCCTCAGTGCACGAGTCTGACTTGCACTTGGTCGGTTATTTTTAAGCAATAAAGTAGATTTTAAGTTTGATTTTCATACTAATAAACCGTGTAATTGTAAAATTGTCTTTTTTATTTTGTGATGTAATCCAATAAGCTCATCCTTTAATTTACTTAAATCTGTTTTTTTATAAAAGCTACATTACTACTTTGGGTAATCATGAATAATAATAAAATACAATATGTAATCTTCATAAATAGTTAAGAATTTACACATGGTTTTCACAGGAAATCATTTTTTTATTGGCAAGAAACTTTAACATGGAATATCTCGCAACTCACTTTTATGAATTTATCGGGTTTTATCACTCACCCCTCGATATGTATGTGGATATGTATGTATGAGCTTTCTTTGGCACGCCCTACAGCCTAAACAGCTTGATGTTTCGACTTGTGAGGTGTCATTTGAATCGTCTTGATAGTGGAAGTGACATAGGGTACAACATTTTGCAGCCGGATTTTTTGTTCTTCTTTGAATAATGTTACTTGTTTTCTTAGCAACCGGGTAAATATAATTATGATGACATCATGTGATCATGGTCATGTGTGAAAGTTTAGACCTGTAGACGAAAGTATTTCCTGGAATGTGAAGTTGTAGTGCTCGTGTCTTTGCTGACTACGAGGCGAGGGGTGTCTGGTGACGGACGGGTTCTCACACTTTGATGGCGTCAGTTGAATATACCGCTAGCTGCACGCCGCGGTTTCACTCGCGGTGAAAAAAAACTACTTTTTTACTCGCGCTAAAAGGGCATATAGGGTACTTTAGTTTCCTATGTTCTTTTCTGTATCCTCGACAATGTGTATGCAAAATTTCATGATGATCGGTTGAGTAGTTAAGGCGTGAAAGAGTAACAAACAAACGAACAGGCGTCTGGAAACGGGCAGGTTCTCACACTCTGATGGCGTCAATTTTATTCTACCACCAGCTGCGCCTTGCAGTGTCACCCGCGGTTAGAAAGTACCCCATGTCGTTTTCTGTACCCCCGATACCGTGTATAAAAAATTTCATGATGTACGGTTCAGTAGTTAAGGCGTGAAAATCGTCCGGCGAAGTGTGGGTGTTGTATTACACCTCTGCCAGCTCCTTCGGGGGAAAAGCGTGACAGTGTATGCTATGTACGAAGCCAAGTCTCAATATTGTTTGTCCTAGACAAACCGCAATGGTTTTAAAGGCATGTTTAGTTTAAGCTGTAAGTAGTTACGAGTATACATATTTATGTTAATAATAAAAATAAAAAAAGTGTTTTTAGTGAGGTAAGCAGTCGGGATTTCAATTTTTTATCAGATCCCCTTGTTTCGTACATATCCTTGCAAGATATGAACACAGCTACTCAAAATGCGGTCCGAACCAGCTTTTTCTTATATAAATTTAAAATTGACTCAGTTTGACACTTCTGACCTGTATGCAAGATCCCCGAATTCATCTTTTTAAAATAGGGCATTTAAATTTTAAATCTGGCAATTTAAAATGTATTTATCAACGCAACGTCTTGATGCTTGACAATTCATTGACACTTATTTTATAGGACTGATTTAAAGTATTAATGTTTTTCGGTGTATGTTTATCTGTTGCTATGGGACCTAAACATACATACTGTCACGCCTTTCCCCCGAGGGGGCTGGCAGAGATAGATAGATAAACTCTTTATTGTTCACACCACAGATAACAAAAATAACAAGAGAAAAATTAATACAACACCCACATTTCGCCGGACGATATTCAGTCCCAAATGTGACAGGGGGCGAGCCTGTCGCCATACACCGGGCTCCAGTCATGTAGCAGATGACAGACAATGCGCACATATGTTCACACAATGAACAAATTGGTGCGTGCCGTCGGCTGGGTTCGAACCCGCTCCCTCTGGCTTGAGAGGCGGACCTTCTCCCAACCCGACTGTGCAATAAGGAGGGTTATGTTTTTCGAGTGTATATATGTATAAGGTTTCTTTGACACGCCCTACAGCCTAAACAGCGTGATGGATTTCGACATGTGAGGTGTCATTTGAATCGTCTTGATAGTGGAAGTGACATAGGGTACAAATTTTGCTTGGGTTTTTCTTTCGATTACTTGTTCAGTATATTTCATGCTCTTCTTATAGCTAATCTAACATTAGCTTTCGTATGTGTCTGAAAATGCGCAAGCTATTCAACCCATTAATACACTTATCCACCAACCTGCACTGAGCTAGCATGGTGAATAACGACTCAATCACCCCTTGACATAAGGTAGATCCATGATCCATGATGTAAAGACGTCATCGTCATTAACTTTTTGTAAATTACTTATTTCGGTCTTGCTCATCGATTGACGTCATTACGTGTTGCTGAATGCAATACTTGGCGGAGTATATTATTATACCATGAGTAGGTCCGTGTCCCTGCAGTGGGACGTAAAAGACTGTAAAGATGATCTTCTTATAATAGTAATTGTACATATATACTAGTCTAACGTCAACATGCGTATGTGTCCTAACATGCGCACGTTGCTCGCCTCATTTATACAAGCACCATCGCCTACTCGCATTTCCTTTGTTCCGTCGGGTCGAAAGTTATTCGTGGTTAGTGCTCATCTTAAGTAAACTAGGTCGTCGCTTTTCAAATGGTAATGTAACCATCTAGAGCAGAGGTTCCCAACCTTTTGTCACGCGGAGCGGTGACGAAAAATGTGACTATAACGCATGTGTGCCTAATTGAATAAAGAATTATTGAAATCAGTTCAAAAGTTGACTGCTGATTGCAGAACATGCATAAGCAAGTATATTGTTAACAGGAATAACATAAAACCCGACTGCTAATGTGACCTATGACACCCTGGATATAGTGACGGATTTAACGACATCTCGTACTACAAAATCTGTGAAGTCGTTTGTTACAGCAGGTTATATCTGTACTTATATTATAAGTACAGATGTAACCTGCCTCTTTCTAGGATAGTTGGGTATGAAGAACGGAATGATATCTTCTCGGAGTCGGTTGATTTTTTTTGACACATTTAACCTCCACGTAATCCTCCCCCCCTCCCCTACACATTCATACCCCACCTTCTGTTGACACAGATGGTCCTAGCAATGTTGACACTTCGTGTCACAGACATACCTCGATATTATACAGATTTGGATATTAGTTTAGTACAAAACTTTGTCCTAGCCAACATCACTGGCCAACAGCACTGTGGCCGTTCTGGTGGTGTACGTTGTGAGTAAGCCCAAGTCTCGAATCAATCAGTTTCTACTAGGCAAGTGGGTGCTATCGTAGATCGTGTCATTGTTTAATATCTGGCTAGATGGCGATCAAACGCAAGCTAATAAAATAAAATAAAATCTAGCTAGCTCAGCAGTACTATTCACAACCATTCGGAAACGTTTCCGATCGGATCCGAGAAATTTCAAACTCAAATTGTTCAATCTCAGATGAGATGAGATTTTATCTTTGTCACTCTCACGCCTATGACGTTTCGAACGAGAGCAACAAGGACGAAAAAAGAATAGGGCCCCCAAACTTGTTATCACAGGTGTGGATTCAAATTCCAAAGCTTTAGACAGTTGCCCGTCAATAAAAATACTTCGAACCATAGCAATACAGACATGTTTACCACGACCCATACTTTAAGATCAGCTAAGGTCAGACGCCTAGCTTGTCAAACATAGTAAAGCCGTTAGCACACGTCCGCACGTCCTAATCTGCGCATCTGAATCGAACACAGCTGGTAGTTAAGTCGCATACCTCTTAATTTTAAAATGACATATCTGTCACTCTCAATATGGCGCTAACGTCATTTTCCTGCTGGCGTTAAACTAAAGCTCCCGCATAGTCGAACCAATTTAACCGCCTGGAAAGTCAAATCATATGCTTTTATCCTACTAACCAGTATAAGTTGATCTACTTGCTGTACCTGCTGTACAGGATAGTTCCTTTAATAAATTATATGTCCAGATAGACTGAAAAACATTGCACGGGCCAAAAAAATAACAACCAACTGTTAGGTTCTAAATGAACAAAATGTATGACGCAACCCTAGTAAAAGACGAACCTGTCACGCACACTAGTATAAAAAAGCTGGCCTGTTTTTCGTCAAAAAACAGATGGCACCACTTCACAGTAAATTTTTAAACTTATATTGAACAGTTTTTGAATTATTAAAAATATAGCTGTCGAAATCCTTTGTCGAATAGTGAATATATTTCAATGAATACTATTTCCGTTACTCTGATGACTTCTATAACGAGAGAGACAGTGACCACAATATCATAACGCTCCTCAGCCCTGACCAGGAAACACGGTGCCAAGACTATCTTTGCATTTTCTCTATGAAAATGCCTAGTTGTATAAACTAAGGCAGTTCAAGTTACAATGGTCGCTATTTGCTCGATGGAACGTGACCGGAATGAAGACGCCATTCAAGATAAATTCGAAAAGGGAATGCGGGCTTCGCGCCTAAACACCTGTCAAGTGGCGTGTGTTTATTTTTTCTAATTGTTTGTCATCAGCCAGTATTTGCTACGTAAATTCTGTATAGTCTATAGTATAGACGTTTATGTTTACAGAACTGGTTAATTTTACCAGGCTTTTAAGTAGTTTAGGTGTTTTTAGGGCTCCGTACCTCAAAAGGAAAAAACGGAACCCTTATAGGATTACTTTGTTGTCCGTCAGTCTGTCTGCCAAGACCCTTTTTCTCGGGAACGCGTGTAGGTATCAAGCTCAAATTCATATCAAAAACTATCAGGTCTACTGTCCCTTGGAGCTGTGTAAAAATCAAACTTCTAAGCCAACGCAATCAAAAGATACAGCCGTTTATGCTGCAAATTTTTGACACTCGCAAGGGAACCAAAACCTACAGGGTACTTCCCGTGAACTCAGAATCTTGGAATTTGGTACGAAGCAACGTCTTACAGCACAGATAAAAGAAAAATTACGAAATGCATACATTTTTAGTTACATCATAATAATAAAAATAGTTTTAGTAAACCGGCAACACTATTACTTAAATACTTACCCAGGCCTAGGTTTGTACGGCACCCACGGTGCGCGAGTCCGACTCGCACTTGGCCGGTTTATTTTAGAGTATAATCTATCTCTCAGGCGATGATAAACTTTTTGGAAGAAAGCTCGCCTCTCGAGCCAGAAGGTGCGGTTCGATCCCAGTCGAAGGCGCGCACCAATTTGTGAACATAAACGTGCGTATTTAATATAATCATCTATGCAACGTTTATTAATTAGTAAAGAGGCAGGTATGTTACAAGTGTGACCATTTTCAAAAGTTCTCAAGCACTGTTCAAAGGTAGATATTTATCTTCGCTGCCGGTTCTTTTGTTTAAGAACAGTTAGTTCGACCTTATGTGACAGACTCCGGCTCGGATTCCTTGACTATTTGTGATTGGCTGCTGACTTTGTATGTTAATTTGCCCCTTAGTTTCTTAATAATTATTTGGAAGACAAAAATTTTTGGAGCCTTTCACTTACGCCAAGTAGCCACTAGTACATTAATATATGATGTTACTAGCTACGCCCCGCGGTTTCAGCCGCGGTTGAAAAGTATCCTATGTGCTATTCTAGACTATAATCTATCCCTGTGCCAAGTTTCATCCCTGTTCTGGATGAAATTCAGCCGTTCTGGCGTGAAAGAGTAACAAACATCCATCCATTTATACAAACTTTCGCGTTATAATATTAGTAGAAGTCGTATTACCAAGTTCTCAAGCCAAAATTTGTGAGACAAATTTTTGGAAACAAAAAAAAATTCTCTTTCAAGTTCTTATGTGTACTCGTATCTTTGATATCCAATTGAATAAAGACATTTCATTTGATTTGTCGATTCTTTGTTGTGACTCAGACGTTCATAAGTATATCTTCGATACCTAATTAAATAAACAATTTTTCATAATTGACCGAGCGAGCGAAGATCTTAGTCTAATCGGACAAGTCGGTATTTGTCCTGACTTTCGTTATTTATACCTACTGTTGATCTGATCAGGCAAGCAGTTCAATACAATTTTAATTATCTCTGTCATTGCCAATCATGTCATATTTGGGACTGAATATCCTCCGGTTGAGCGTGGTTGTAAAATACCCTCAGATCCACAAACAAGTTTGTCTGATCGGAGAACATACCCCTCCCAGTCCTTTCGGGGAAAAGAAGTGACGATATGCTATGTGCAAATGTCACAAGAGTGACTTTGACAGATCTCGAGCGCTCAAAATAGGCCCCCAATTTGCCGCCTTATTATTTCGAAATTCAAATTCCTGGCACAGATAAGCCATCGCGTACAGAGACGCCACAAGAGTAGCGTTTCGTAACCTAACCCCGGTTAACCTCAGAGCGACAATAAAGAAACATTACCAAGTAAATACACACTGTTCTCATTGTGATTCAAATAAATTTAAATTTCGAACGTCGTCTAGTGTCGCAAACAACCGAATATAGTACGACCGAGTTGTACTAGTTATTGCTATTGTATTTTTTTTCCTGTAACCCCAAAAGGTCTTCTGTTTTTTTTACCGACTTCAAAAAAGAAGGAGGTTCTCAATTCGACTGTTTTTTTTTGTATGTATATTACGCGATCATTCTGCCAATTGTGAATCAATGCCAGTTTTTTAAATATGTATCAACAGTACAATAGTTTAAAAATTGTTAACAAAATTAAATTCGCATGACGGGAAGTCGGTTTTTTCAAGATTTGTTTTTTCTATTTTATTCGTGACCTGCAAAAACTTATACGGTTTCACAGGTTTTGATCAGAGACGTTGTTAGATTCGTGATCGGTTCAATTTATACATGGTTATTTGTAACTTCCAGAAACCTCTTAAGGGTTCATTGTACTTACAATATGAACAACTTTTACTATGGGACGAACTCCGAGATCGCGAAAAAAAAATCAGCTGTTCCATACATTTTGTCAAAGGTGATTGAACTTATTTTATGGAACAGCTGTTTTTTTTTCGCGATTACAGGATTGGCTTCATAGTAAAAGTTGTTCGGATTGATGAGTACAATGAACCCTTAAGAGGTTTTTTATTAGGTACAAATAACCCTGTATTTCAGGTCAAAGAATATATTGATCAGCCAGATTTATTAGCCGAGCGAAGCGAAGTCTCAGAGTCTACTGGGACATCTCGACACTCGTTTGTTGGACGATAATTTGCATATCGTCACGCCCACACTTCGCCGGACGATGTTCAGTCCCAAATGTGACAGGGGGCGAGCCTGTCGCCATACACCTAGCTCCAGTCATGTAGTAGATGGACATACAATACGCACATATGTCCACACAATGAACAAATGGGTGCGTGCCGTCGGCTGGGTTCGAACCCACTCCTTCTGGCTTGAGAGACGATAATTTGAGTATTATTAATCCAATCTGCATGAAATTTTGCAGGCAAGTAGTTCAAGCAAATACGTTCACGATCTTTAAGTTCAAATATGAGCGAAATCAGACTAGAAGTAATGGAGATATGCGAGGTCTCTGTACGAGGCGAACTACTAGTTAGTTGAAAATATAAACAGTAGAAGAGAAAAGCAAGTAAGGCTGATCCCACCACCATAATATATGTGGGAATAGGATGCATGGTCGGGAAGTGAGAATGAAAGAAAGAGAGATAATGAGTCGAAGAAGAATCTTCTTCAGGACTCTTTTTCGATTCATTTTGAACAGTATACTCTATGATGAACAGAAAATAGCTGATGATGAATATACATAACTGGAGCCCGGTGTATGGCGAAAGGCTCGCCCCCTGTCACATTTGGGACTGAATATCGTCCGGCGAAGTGTGGGTGTTGTAAACCTCTGCCAGCCCCTTCGGAGAAAGGCGTGACGATACGTTATGTACGTTATGAATATCATACTTTAACTTGTTTAAATAAATCTCAAAAAGACTAGCAAAAGTTAATAGGTTGGCATTTGGTCAGCTTTGCAATTAACCTAGTTGAGCTATATTCTATGTGGCCAGTTATATAATGCCATGTTTTTCTCCTTCGTAAGGTTTTTGGTTGTGGTAACATTACAACTTTTTTTGCGGCATTTGAGGTAGGTCGGTCGCGCTATTATGCCAGATTAGTATTTCGAGTGGTAGGTAATAAATTTATGTTATTTAACTGATGACAAAAAATGCTCGGAGAATCGGAGACCGTTTTTTCCTCGACTGCCTTTAAAGTGTTTTTTTTTTTAATGTAGAATAGGTCAGCGTTTGACCACCAACTCGCCTGATGTTAAGCGACGTTGTGGTCTAAGATGGAGCACGAAGACCTATAAGGTACTTATTCACTCTAGCCTTGAAGTTTTGTCTCTTCCAAACGTCAAGGCCAGAGTGAAGAAGTACGAGTACAAAGACGGCAGTTGAGTGAAGCGCTACAAGTGCGCTACTGCTCAGACCCGTCTTCGGAACGGTTACACCGGACTACATCCCGAAACACGACTAGGTCATTTCGCGGCATGGCTTGGTCCGGTGGGTGGTAACTAGCCACGGCCGAAGCCTCCCACTAGAGTTTGCTACCCGGTTAGGACTACCCTGGGACCACGTGTAGGGAATCAGAATAGAGTACACTCTTACGGACGTGGGTAGCTCAGCCCCCACAGCTGTATGTTGTTTTTCGGGTGTATGTATGTTTTGATTGTTTACATGTGATTTTGACCTGTAGTCTAAACGGGTTGACAGATAGTGTAGAACGAAATATCGTTGGGTTCGTTTTTAAATTAGAGTGTTACAAGACTAACGAGGAAATAAATAAATTCGGGACACTTGCACACACGGTTGCCTGACCACAAACTAAGCAAAGCTTGTACTATGGCTGCCAGAGACTGATATACATAATTATATATTTTTTAAATACATACTTAAATAGATATTATAAATAAATAAATAAATAAATATTCGGGACACTTGAACACACGGTCGTCTGACCCCAAACTAAGCAAAGCTTGTACTATGACGGCCAGAGACTGATATATATACTTATATACTTTTAAATACACACTTCAATAGATATTAACACCCAGACATAGAACAAACACAAATATTCATCATATGAATGTTTGCCCTAGGTGGGAATCGAACCCACGCCCCCTAGATCAGAAGGCAGGTTCACTACCGACTGAGCCACCGAGGCAGTCGTCTCGATATATATTAACACCCGGACATTGAACAAACACAAATGCTCATCACATGAATGTTTGCCCTAGAATCGAACCCACGCCCCCAAGCTTAGAAGGCAGGTTCACTACCAACTGAGCCACCGAGGCAGTCAAAATGCAAATAGCAAATCATTGCCACACAAAGCCTTCTAAGGCACCGAAAGAGGTTCTATTTGTTTTTTCAAAAACGTTTTTGCGACGGTTCCCGTGTTTGTTTACTGAATACCTTGCCAAGGCTTGGAAGGTTGCTCGGAAGTGCGAATGAGTGTGGTGGGTGGGCCGCTGACGTTGTAAAGCCTATTTTAACCGACTTCAAACAGAGGATTGCATGTTGTGGCCATCTTAAATGGAACACGATTTTTTTTGATAAATGTTTGGGTTATGTTGTAGATGGTAAAATTTGTTGTTGTGTTATCTGGTAGTCCTATAAAATAGTCTGGCTATAAAAGGAGATTTTCAACCTAATCAAATGTCTTTAGTCAATTGGGAAAGTTCAAGGATAGACATTTATTTATTCTTATTTTACATCTATTCTTACAGGATTAACCAAATACAAATAGAGTAGTCAACATTACATTAAGTACTACCAAAACAATATAAATTAGATTACATGCAGTAGTAGGAGTATTCTGTACGTCAAAATCATAAAAATGACTCGACCGCCTTGTTCGGAAAAAGAGCCACTACTAAGAAGAAGGCAAGAAACTGAGGGGACTATTTGACCCTTTTTTTATATTTAGCTATTATTCTGAAATTATGAATTAATTAAATTTTGATGATTCTTTTTTGTCTGGCAGGTCATACGTCAAAGGTGGTCCCATGTAAATTGTATCAAAATTGATTCAGCGCTATTCGAAAAAATCGATTAAAACAAAGTCGCTTTCCGCGTCTGTCTGTCTCTGTCTGTATGTCCGCTAACTCCTAAACCACGTAACGGATTTTGATGCGGTTTTCACCATCAGTTAGATATTTTTTCACGGAAGGTTTATAAGTACCGTGCGTAGCCAGAACCGGTCGTTAATCCTTACTTCCTTACTAATATTACAAATGCAAAAGTGAGTTTGTTAGTCTGTTTCTTTGCAACGCTTTCACGTCTCTACTACTCAACCGATCATCTTAAAATTTTGCATACACGTTGTCAGGGGTACAGAAAAGGACATAGGGTTCTTTTTATTCCTAAAACATGAACGGTGGTTCCTGTGGGACCGCGGGTGAAACCGCGGGGCGCAGCTAGTTACTTGTAGGTTAAAGTATAACAGAATATGTTCAAAATTATAACATAGTCGGTTAGATACTTACAATGAAAAGCGATAAGTAGCAAAAGAAACGTATACCACGTTTTCTTAATAAAATAATCGTTTTACAAAGTTATAAATTGCATTGTAGAGAAAAATTGCTCGGACAAATGACCAATACTACCATGGACGTGCACTTCACTTTTTACTGCGAAAACATGCTTGCCTACGAATATCCGAAATTACGAATTTACAAAATGAAATTGTCAATGCTTTGAGGAAAAACGCCTTGTGTACGAACGCTCGTATTTCTTTTTAAGTGTAGTCGGTTAGTTCGTCACTCGGCGATGTATCGGGCGAGTTATTGCTCTTTTCAACTCCGCAGAAAGGCGACGAGTTGACCGATAATGTAGACGTTTTTTAAAAAAAAAAACAAGAAATAGGGGCGGAGATATTGTTAATTTAATTGTACATGCTAAATTTCATCATAATCTGTTAAATGGTTTCCAAGAAATTTGACAAGCGCGTTTGTATGGAAATTTCAGAGCGTCGCGGGACTCTTAAGGGTCAGTTTTACTTTCATTATAGGTCACCCAACTAATAGCAAGCAAGGTGAAACCTCGTAAAGTTTGCCGAAGCAATAATCGATATTTGCTCGACGCTATCGATTGCATAACCGACTAAATCGACAGATTGGCCGATTCGATTGATCGATAAACATTCCCCAAGTACGCACTGAGCGATTCAACCATAGAAATAAATATTACCTAACACTAGACATGGCATCTCATTCATCACATTCGAAGGCACTCCTTAAGCCACTGAGCTTAACTGCTTTTAAGAGTCCCGCGACGCTCTGAAATTTCCATACAAACGCGCTTGTCAAATTACTTGGAAACCATTTGTCAGATTATGATGAAATTTAGCATGTACAATTAAATGAACTACATCTCCGCCCCTATGTTCTTGGTTTTCTTAAAAAACGTCCTCACGAGAAAGTAGAGCTATGAAAAATATCTGCATTTATAAGGGGTCATTTTTGTCTGATTTATTCAATAGATAGACAAAGCAAATCAAAAATCCCTTTACATAGGGAGGTTGTCTACATCATTAGCTTTTAAATGAGTCCATAATACAAGGGAAATTCTTAGTTATCTAAGAATGATTACAGAAGTGCAAAAGTTAAAAAAAAAGAAATTGCAGTTTGTCACTCTGTAGGTAACTTTAGAGGCTCGTCAGTATCATTACTTGCTCTCTTCGCTCGTAGTCTTCTTCTAGACGAAATGGCTATAGAAAACATTAAGCCAATGCGAAGTTAGTCTAAAGTGGTCGCCGGACTCTTAAGGCTCAATTCCGTTAAAAGGCGTTTTTTCACTAGCCCGGCACGGCACGGCTGAGATCGTTGTTCCGTTAACGTCTCTAACAAGTGAAAAGCGTAACATGTGTAAAACACTTTTTAAAAGTCCACATACAAAAACGAATCAAACATTTAAAACAAGTATGTATACTTAAATAAAAAAAATAAAAAAAACCCAACACCGATTTTCATCAAACATAGATAAGAACACTTCCGTCTAATTCAAATGTCAAACAAAAAAAAAAAAAATCAATATCGGTTCATCCGTTCGGGAGCTACGATGTCACAGACATCAGACAAAAACACACACACACAGACACGTCAAACTTATAGCACCTCGTTGTTTTGGCGTCTGTAATTAAAAAACATCAAAAATAGATAACAAATATATAAAAACATTTACATAATAAATAAAAACAGAATCTAAAAAAATCCCAAAAAAAAAAATTGGTTGCCTGTAAAGTCGGTATACGGGCGAAAGTTTTACGTGACAACGACTTTTTATGTCTGTCTCTCTCGCTCTTAGGCGGGCTAACCATGCCCGAGTGGAAGGGACGCGTGCCTCTCACTCGCTCTCATTGTGAGCGCATAACGTGAGCGGAGCGTAACGCAGTTTCTTGAAGTGTCACCCGGCAAACCAATTTATAAGACGTTGTCACGTCAAAACCTTATTCCAAAACCGGCACCGCCCGTTGATTACATAGAAGCATACAAACATACACAAACCCAAAAACCATTAACCATCTTCTGCGCAGGCGCATCGTGTGCGCTGGCCATTATTCACAGGTTGTTTGCAATGACAATGATAGTCAATAAGCTGACAGTAGCGCCTCGCCTGCCATCGGGCACGAGGCCACACCATCAGCCTAGTGGCTTGCACTTGCGGGCTATTCGGAAAGGGTACGCTTGTGCATTTTCATAACAATAGCTAAGATCACTCCCGACTGATTCACCTTTCGAACAAAAAAAAAACATAATCGGTTCATCCGTATAGCTATTATGCCACAGACGGACACACAGACACGTCAAACTTATGACACCCCGTCGTTTTTACGTGGGGGGTTAAAAAAATCGTAGACTGAACCGAGGGACAGTGCTAGTGGATGGTAATTACTGTAAATGACAAAAGGCAATAGCAGCATGATCACAGAAGACACAGTATAAAAATGCTGGCAGATACGCAACTTTTACTAAGTCATGACAAGAATTAGTTTAAAAAAAAAAGTTTGGCTTTTGCCGTCATTTCACCTGAAGTTGTTGAGTGAAGCCTCTATGCTTCAGCTTCGACAAAATAGTTTTCATTTGTCCGAATTCTGTCTGTTTTTTTGTCTGGATCTCTCTCTTCCACTACAGGTTGCATTTCCTAACCGATTCTCTTGTTGGAATGCGACCTGTAGAAGGGGACAGACGTCTGCCACTGTCTACAGGTCACAGTCACTAGTTGATAGCTCTATTTAACTTGCACTTCTGAGCAGTGTTTTTTTTTAAAGGTCGTTATCTAAGACTATGCGACCACTTGACAGATTCGATATATATGTTGCTTTAATTTAAAAAAAAAAAATCTTTCAAAAATGCCATTTACATTTTTTCTTCTAAATCACTATCAGTCCTAAAACTAAAGTATTCCTACTTATGAGTACTATTACTACTATCCTACTCCTTTCGTCTGACTCCAGGAAGCCTTTGCAAATAACCCATAACAATATTCCCAGATATTGTAGCGACATGACCTACTGTTTCAACTTCCACTGCAACGAAACATAACCGTCAATCATTTATGACATTGGACCATGCAGTTCTTTTCAACGGGTTACATAACACTAACGCCATCTAGTTTCATGCCAAACTCAACTCTATGTTTCTCGCAATAAGACACAACTCATCAAAGCTAGTGACGTCATCTAGTTTTACATCACTAAACTTTATTTGTATACAAATAAGAGTTATTTTGACAAAGCAGATGTATGTAAATAAGATGGTTGGTAACTAAGGACGATGGGACATGTCATTTGAATGTTCTCAAGTAAGTACCTATAAGCGGCAAGTCAGATAGGAAAGACATAAGACGAAGACGAGACACGGACGAGACGCAGACGCGGCGTCACTTCAATGTACTTTCTTAGATAATCTTAAAAAAAAAAAAAAACTGTCAGTCCGTCATTCAAGTTGGATTAAAAAAAAAATTGGATCAATCTGTGAACGTATACCTTTTTTCTCCCTATTTCGAAACCGGTCTATAGATAACGGTGTTATTGTGGTAACAAACATTAAACATTGAGCTCTCAATAAAAAATAGTGTCCCCGACACTAATTTTTATTACGACACTAGTTTTCATATTTTAATTTTTGGTTGAAAGGTGAATTAGTGTTAGGTGTGTCCCCAATTACTAATTGTCATAAACTTTTAAGCTAACTTGTCGAGGTTTTCTTAAATTACAAATTTAACTTCTTATGAATGAAGCTGCCATGCTTCCACTCCGTCCGTGTCTCGTCCGCGTCCCACGTCTGTTCTATCTGGCCAGCGCCTAATGTATTTTATTTAGCAGTTTAGCGTTTTGTATGGGAAAACTTGCCGTTTACCGGCGACCTTATTGACCGTTGCGTGAACGTAAAATAGGTTGCAAGTGAAGCAACTTAACCGACTGCCCGCAAAAAGAGGGTTTTAGTGGGTTAAGTGAAGTAGAGGTTTGGATTTTTAGGTTTTACTTTTCTGCGCAAGAAGGATGGTTTTGTTTTTAGAGTGTTTGGATGTATGCATGAGGTTTCTTTGGCACGCCCTACAGCCTAAACAGCTTGATGTATTTCGACATGTGAGGTGTCATATGAATCGTCTTGATAGCGGAAGTGACATAGGGTACAACATTTTGCAGCCGGGTTTCTGTTTTTCTTTTAATAATGTTGCTTGTACACTATGTAAAGATAGAGAAGAAATGGAAATTACACCAGAAATAAGTATCAAGAAATAAAAAGATCATTACTAACAACTAGCGGCCTTGTCGCTAAGAGCGAAGTCTTCCAGCTAAGTAGATTTATTACTGGTTATTATAGTGGTTATGTGCAATGAATATGATTTGAAAATGATTTTTTTTTATTCAATACAATTGAAGCTATCATAATTAGATTCAATTTCCCATACTTACATGAAGTCCTTCGTATTCTGCCGGAACGGTCGCGTGACGATAATCAACCTTAACTCAATTCTCATTAGGTATAATTTAATATACTCACCTGTTAATTGAAAGCTGGAAAGTACCTACTCAAGTTATATCACTAATGGTCACTAGTACTAAATATAAGAATTGCCTAAGTCCTTACTTAAGAGTCCCGCGACGCTCTGAAATTTCCATACAAACGCGCTACTCAAATTTCTTGAAAACCATTTGTCAGATTATGATGAAATTTAGCATGTACAAATTAATTAATTAACAATATCTCCGCTCCTATGTTCTTGGTTTTTTAAAAAACGTTCTCAAGTGAAAATAGAAAAATACCCGCAGTTTTAAGGGGTCACTTTTGACTGATTTATTTAATAGATAGACAAAGCAAATCATAAATTCCATTACATAGGAAGGTTGTCTACATTATTAGCTGTTAAATGAATCCGTAATACAAGGGAAATTCTTAGTAATTTAAAAATTATTACAGAAGTGCAAAAGTCATAAAAAAAATGAAATTGCACTTTGTCACTCTGTAGGTAACTTTAGAGGCTCGTTAGTATCATTACTCGCTCTCTTCGTTCGTCTTCTTCTTCTAGACGAAATGGCTATAGAATACCTTAAGCCAATGCGAAGTTAGTCTAGGTCGCCTTGGTCGAATTTAGTTAGATCGCTGGACTCTTAAATAGTTTTCTAGCGAAATATTCGCTTATCAGGCACACAAAGTTAAGCTCCTTCTAAGGAATGGCTTATGGTACGTGTAAAAAAATTAGGTAGGAGCTAGTTGTAGCTATAGGGGTAGATTAAACGAGTTAACCAACGACTTAGGCATTTCTTGTATGTAGTGCAAGTGACTATAAGAAATTATAGTGTGGCTTTAAATATCAGGACAGGACACTTGCACACACGGTCGTCTGACCCCAAACTAAGCAAAGCTTGTACTATGGCTGCCAGAGACTGTAGTACATACACATATATTTTTAAATTCATATATATAAATTGGTATTAAGACCATAGAACAAACACAAATGTTCATCATACTCGTATACACAGGGTTACGCGAAATGGCGGTATTAAACTGAAAGGAGCTAACACACTATGAAAAAATTCAATTTATCATCATCGTTAGTCTTTTACGTTCACACAGAGACACCGACCTACCCTACGTCAAGGGTGATTAAGCAGTTATCCACCACGCTGGCTCAGTGCGGGTTGGTGGATGTCTTATGTATTCTTCTTGGACATGTCGATTTCCTTACATTCTCCTTCAGCGTAAGCGCACGTTTCAAATTCAATTGGTTACTTACCAAAGTAAAAAAAAAAAAATGTTTAAACTACAGTTGAAAAGTAGGTGGTAAATTGTTTTTTTTTTTTTTTTTTTTTTAATGTAAAATAGGTCGGCGTTTGACCACCAACTCGCCTGATGTTAAGCGACGTTGTGGTCTAAGATGGAGCACGACGACCTATAGGGTACTTATTCACTCTAGCATTGAAGTTTTGTAGTGTGAAGAAGTACAAAGACGGCAGTTGAGTGAGGAGCTACAAGCGCGCTACTGCTCAGACCCGTCTTCAGAACGGTTACACCGGACTACATCCCGAAACACGACTAGGTCATTTCACGGCATGGCTTGGTCCGGTGGGTGGTAACTAGCCACGGCCGAAGCCTCCCACCAGAGTTTGCTACCCGGTTAGCACTACCCGGGGACCACGTGTAGGGAATCAGAATGGAGTACACTCCTACGGACGTGGGTAGCTCAGCCCCCATGTTATTGTTATATGTTATTGTTATTGTTGTTGTTATGTTGTATTGTTGTTATTGTCATGTTATTGTATTGTTTGTAATTAAAAAGGTGGAGGATCCAATTGGTAAGGCTATATTATATTTATATGTTGTCAAAGTCAAAGTCAAAATGTTTTAATTCAATTTAGGTATCAAAGATACACTTATGAACGTCAAAGTTATTTAAATAGACTCGTCCGCCTTGTTCGGATAAAGAGCCTCTACTCAGAAGAACAGGCAAGAAACTGAGGGGCATTATTTTGTCAAATAATAAATAAATTACAGTCTCACAAATTTTGGCTTACAACTAGGTAATATCTATAAATACTAGTGGCTAGTCTAGTCTAGTGGCTTGGCGGAAGTGGAAGGCGGTCAATACAACATTTAAATATAACTAGCTGTCACCCCGCGACTTCGTTCGCGTTTTGAGCTATCTATATGAGCTATAGCTATAAATGGAAAAAAACTACTTTTCGAAATACCTACACAACACTGTCGCTAATTGTTTACTATTGTAATGAAGTGCGAGGCTTCAACACTATCTGTTAAGTTTTAAGTTAGATCGAACTGCAGACGGTGTGCAAATTTGATTGAAATCGGTTAAGTAGTTTAGGAGTCTATAGCGGACAAACAACGTGACACGTAATTTATATAAATTAAGATATACCACCACCTTTTTAATTCATACTATATAATATCATAAAATCAAAAGGAACTCTTTCTGTCTGTCTGTTTGTAGGCTTTTCATAGCTAAACGGCTGATCGGATCTTGGTGAAATTTGATAATTAGTTACAGCATTTCATGAGGAAGGCTTGTGGATACTATTTTCTGAATAACCGCGAACGAAGTTGCGAGTAACAGCTAGTATAGAGCTTGGGAGCGTGGGTTCGATTCCCACCTAGGGTAAACATTCATGTGATGAACATTTGTGTTTGTTCTATGTCTGGGTGTTAATATCTATTTAAGTATGTATTTAAAAATATATGTGTATGTAAATCAAGCTCTATCAGCCATAGTACAAGCTTTGCTTAGTTTGGGGTCAGGCGACCGTGTGTGACAATATCCCGAATTTATTTATTTATTATTATTATTTAGAATAGATAAAAAGGCAGCGTAGGTTTAGGAATAAATATTTTGCGTGTGCTTGCGCATGCGGCCTGCGGTTTGTTCTTTCTAGCGAAATTTTGAATAGCGCCATCTAGTTTCATTAGCTTCAAATTAAAAAACCAAACTGATTGGTAAGTTCTCACCAACCAGTTATTGTATTTTATGTTTGGAACTCTGCAAATAATCACTTGCTTGCTAAATCTGCTAATTAGTTTGTATGACCGAAGATTACTCCTAAAACAGACATTGTATTGAAATAATTACGGTTCCAGCAGGCAGTTTACGCTGCAAAGTATGCATCAATGTGTCACAATGTATACCAGCTATACAGGGTGGTACAAAAACTTGGTTATATCCGTGAGGTGCGCATCTGGTATCAATTAGAGGATGCAATTATGTAAATTTAAATTTAAATTAAAAAAAAAAATTAAACACACGTCGCGCTCCGCTCTCCTAAAACCGTGAACGCAGATACTAATCGAGTCGGTTTTATATGAAAACTATTCGTGTCGTGCCGTTACTTCCTTAGAATAAAAGCCGCCAACAAATGATACAGATTTGTTAACATTTTTGTAAAAAAAAACCTTTATTTTTCTTAAACCCGTCATAACTCTTGATATATTTAACGTGCATTTTTTTTGTATTTTTGCAAGAACATAAGTGTGTGTACATGCTCTTCAATTATATAACAGGTTTTTGTAACATGCTGTATTTACAATATATAGCTAATATAATATATATATTATATAGCTCTCCCCAGGGCATTGTCTGTGCACATATTACATGCGCGTCTAGTCATAACACTGGTTAGCACTGCATAACTTTGACCATCATACTTACACACGCGACCGAGGGAGCCACCATCGCATTTGCACCGTAAAGTTTTAGTAATCAGTAGAGAATGCTTAGTTCCTCCATTTGGCCGCTGGCTTCATTAAGTTGGTGGGTAAGTGTTCATAATACCCCAAGTGGCAATGTTTACAAAACTGTAGGCTAGCTGGTGTTGGGCTAGCGATTGAGCGAGTTAGTGGCCGCAGAATATGTAACAGTGAAGGAGAGTTTTATTTTTATTTTTATAGTCGGTCTTTTTAATTTGCACCCTTTTACTTAGATGTTTGGGTTTTAAAACGTTAACAGAAAGGCTTCTACACTATCTACATTAATAGTATAATGAGAAAAAGATTTGTAATTTTGTATGTGTGTAACGAATAAACTTACATTCTTCATTCTTCCATTTGTGTGTACAAAATTCTTTACCATCCTGCCTAGCATTTTGCACGTACAGTTGTGCATTCTGCACGTCATGCAGGATGGTGAATGTGACCGGACCGGACGCGATGCAAAAGGCGACACCTCTTGCATCGCGTCCGGCAAGGACGCGTCCATCCTGCCTGTCATCCTGCACTTACATACGTGATGTATGCCAGGCAGGTTGATGTGTAAGCTACGTCCTTCACTGCAGGCCTGCAAGCAGAACTGCAAGGCAGAATGGTGAATGGTACCTTTAAGGAAAAAAATTGAAGTAGGTCTTGAAAATCTTCTCCCTAACATATTAGAACTCTGCCGGCCTAAAACAGCTAGTCTTCCGATTCCTAATATCATTCCATGGCTCTTCATTTCGCTGTCACTTTGTATGTCATTACAAGAATAATTTAATAATAAATTGAATTGAGTATGATTCGCCAAACTAATGGCCTATTTCAGAGAAATAAGCATAATTTCTAACGAGTAGTTAGACCTCCATATCTTCAACTTCTCTTTCGATTTCGCTCATATTTGCAACTAAAAATTGGATTTGCACGAACTACTTGCCTGCGAAATGTCATGAAGATTAAATCAACGATACTCAAGTCATCGTCAAACTAAGAAATGCCAAAATGTCCCAGTAGACTCTGATTTTAATCGGCCAAAAAATCAATTGAATCACACTAACATTATAAATGCGAAAGTTTGGATGGATGTATAGAAGTTTGTTACTCAGTCACGACAGAACGGCTGAACGGATCTGAATAAAACTTGGCGCAGAGATTGATTATAGTCTGGCATATATATCTAGCAATAGCATATAGGCCACTAATTAATCGGGGGTAACACCACAGAGCACAGCTAGTGATCAATGTCAATGTCAAATCTTTGTCAGAGGAATGCAGTAAGCTGGTTTAGGCTCGCAGTACTTGCACTAAAAACTGTAACACTGCTATAATACATACTCATTGCATAAACCTTATGCGGCCAGTACGCCGTCACCTCGCGACCATTGTTCTCGTTTTAAAATTATAAAAAACTATACGATTAATTTGAAATTGGAATCGTAATTCTAGTTCGGCGAAAATTTTGCGGGTACTTTTGATTTTGTTGTCAAGAATACAGTGACCGTTTGAGTGTTTGTTTGTGCGTTGACAGAACGTTCTATTTTTAATTTGCTTCCGAACGTTTCACTGAATAAAAATATCATGCGTGATCAAAAAGCGTGAAGCCTTTTGTAATGTGAAATAATAATTATACTTACAATATTATATAGAGCATAAAATATGTAACCAAACAAGCCTAGTTTGAATTCTAAAGTTATTATAAGCGTTTCTGCGATTTAAAAAAAAACAATTTTCAGCCCTTGGGTGGTAAAAACCCCTTTCGGTTTAGCGTAACCTTTCTGAACAGTTTTGCGTAGTGTTTAGTGTATGATTTATTATATTTGATGTCTATCATCACTTCATCACCAATGATCATTCTGGGATCTATACTCCAAACAATACTGATGATCAATGAGTGTTGAAGTGTTGTAGGCAGATTCTCGAGCAATCGACATTGTTCCTTCCGGCATCTCCTGAAAAAAAAAAGGCATTTTATTAGATATTTAGTGTTGATAAATAACTTAACAAACTATTAATGAAATTTGGTTACTCTGTTTTTTTACTCATTATGCAAGATAAAATTTTCTAAATAAATTGTGTGCCTATTCTTCTATTAGATCTCCTTATTCGATTAATATCAGTAAGTAATCAATTTAATGATTTTAAGTTAAGTACAATTCTTTCAATCATTTTACAGCTCAATAACAACGTAAGCTGATAAACAAATAATAACCCCAGTGTCAAACGTGTAAGAAAGTCAAACGCAAAACGTGAAAAAAGTCAAGTCAAACGCAAAACGGGAAAAAAAGTTAGCGAAAACGTGAAAAAGTTAAACGCAACAGGTGAACAAAGTCAAATGTGAATGATGCAAAAACTCAATTTTTAATGTGGATTTTTTTTTAAATATGGTGCTAGTGAGCTTGCCAATCAAACTTAAGCACTTCAAAGTTGTAAAATGAAGACAGAAAGATGTTACTCTTAAAATTATCTTTCACATTGCATGTTATCTGCATCTCAACCTACGCACAGTTGCTGCAAATCGAGGTAATTTGTACTTATTTTAGAACGGACTTTTTTTGGAAGTATTCATACATCTACGCGTGCAGGCGTCAGCGGGGCTGAGCGGGCGCGCGTAGTTGTATGAACATCCTCCCCGGGATCCGGCTCGAAGGACCAAATGTTTGGGCCTAATAGGTAAATTGGTCAATAAATCACGCAGTGGACTGTAAACTGGTAGTTTAATTACTATATAAGGTAGAATAAATAATGAGACAGCTTGCGAGGTCTTGTCCGCCGGTTGACACCCCGCGCGCCCGCTCAGCCCCGCTGACGCCTGCACGCGTAGATGTATGAACAGGAAGGTTCTCAATTCGACATATTTTTTCTATGTATGTATGTATGTTACGCGATTACTCCGCCAATGAATCAATCTAAAACAATATGAATCGATTTTGATTATTCGATTTTTATTTGATACGAGTAGATCATACTTTAGAGGTGTTCCCATATATATACATTTTATCGAAAACAGTCAAGCTATTTAAAAAAAATAACAATTGTGAAAAACCGACTTCCAGTCATTACCATTGAGTTTTGCTTTTTATTAATTAATATTAGGTAAACATTAATTAAGAAATCTTGTCAAATAAAACGTAAAGCAGTCAAAGGAAGGTTATCCCACGTACTTTCCGCTATTAGTGTATATCTACTCGTATATATCATTTTTTACTTCCTTCTAATAGTTTAATGCAACATTATGATAATCAATGTCAGAATTATCCCACGTCATTATACAAATGTAAGGTCGCGAGAGCGTAGGTCATTATTTTTATGACAAAATATGGTCGGATTATATTTTTAGTTGATTGTTCAGAGGGTTATGTTTCTTGAATGTCTGTTTCTATGTGACCTCAGTATGTTTTATAGAATCATCATGTCAGCCCGAAAGATGTCCATTGCTGGACAAAAGCATCCCTCAATGATCTCCACGTAGACCGGCCCTGCGCTGCATCCAGCGACTTCCCGCGACCCGAGCCAGATCGTCAGCCCACCTTGCGGGAGGCCTTCCCTAGTTGCGTCTTCCGGTTCCTGGTCGCCATTCGTAAATCTTTCTGCCCTACGGCCGTCAGTTCTACAAGCGATATGCCCTGCCCACTGCCGCTTCAATTTGGCAATTCTTCGGGCTATGTCGATTATTTTAGTGCGTAGTCATTTCTGATTTGATCTCGCAGGAAAACTCCGTGCATAGCCCTCTCCATTGCTCTTTGGGTGACCTGGAGCCTCCTTATGAGGCCCGTCGTAAGCGACCACGTCTCAGTTCCGTAAGCCATCACTGGCAACACACACTGGTCGAAGACTTTCGACTTGAGATGCTGCTGTATTTGGTCTATTCTTTTAGAATAGACTTGGTCAAATCGCTTAAGCTAAAGGTACCACATACTCCAGAAATTACAGAAACTGCTTAGGCCAGAACTTCCCAAACTGTGCGTCACACCGCCCTGGGGCGTCGCAAAATTATACAAGGGGCATCGCGATTCACATAAATTTCCTGTCTGTATCGACGCGCCCGATTCGAGTAAGCTCCACGATAAAGAACAAGTACATGGACCCTATTGCTACCAGTTGGGATTTGGGATATTTTTAGTCATTGTCTCTTTGAAAGATGCAGTAGCCAAGATTGAACAAGTAACATTATTAAAAGAAAAACCCTGCTGCTAAATATTGTACCCTGTCACTTCCACTATCGAGACGATTCAAATGACACCTCACATGTCGAAATACATCAAGCTGTTTAGGCTGTAGGGCGTGCCAAAGAAACCTCATACAAACATACATACACTCGAAAAACATAACCCTCTTTCTTGCGCAGTCGGATAAAAAATGAGGTTTTGTATGCTATTAACAATACGTCGCTCTTACGTCAAAGCGTAAAACTTGAGTGAGTATTGTTAATACTGTAAAACTTTGAACGGCTGAGTAGGATTTGAAAAGAATCGCCGAACGCGGTCAAGGCTCCGCCGCCAGGTGGCGCTTGCGTTTGCGTGTTCTCTAAACGTAGGCTAATCTATGTCGAATCAATTTCCTTTGGTAGAAACGGCTAAAGAGACAACAGCTTTTTCTACCTGTATGGGTAATTAGGGATCCGTACCCAAAGGGTACAAGTACGAGTATCAATTAAAAATATAAAAACCCCCGACACCGGTTTGCGTCAACACCGATTTTCATCAAACAGAGCTAAGAACACTTCCGGCTAATTCCTTAACCTTTCAAACAAAAAAAATCAAATCAAAATCGGTTCGTCCATTCGATACGATGCCACAAACCGACACACACTCAGATACACACAGACACGTCAAATTTATAACACCCTGTCGTTTTTGCGTCGGGGGTTAAAGCGGGACCCTATTACTAAGATCCTGCTGTCCGTCCGTCTGTCTGTCGGTCCGTCTGTCGTCAGGCTGTATCTAATGAGCCGTGATCGTTAGACAGTTGAAATTATCACAGATGATGTATTTCTGTGGCCGCTATAACAACAAATACTAGAAAACAGAATAAAATAGATATTTAAGGGGGCTCCCATGCAACAAACGTGATTCTTTTGCCGTTTTTATAGATAACTAGTTGCGCCCCGCGGTTTCACTCGCGGTTAAGAAGTATCCTATTTGCTATTCTAGACTATAATCTATATCTGTGCCAAATTTTATCCAGATCTGTTCAGCCGTTCTGGCGTGAAAGAGTAACAAACATCCATCCATCTATCCTTACAAACTTTCGCGTTTATAATATTAGTAGGATAGGATGGTACGGAACCCTTCATGCGCGAGTCCGACTCGCACTTGGCTGGTTTGATAGTTGAAGTGTGATAGTGTGCGTCTTTAAGTCGTATATGCTTTTATTTTGCGCAAGACAGTTATGGAAACGAAAGCCTGAAATTGGGCTGAGTAGCGTACACAGTGAGAGGCCTATGTCCTATTGTACTGAGTTAGAAAGAGAGAGTAGAGGTCCACTTCTTGAACGCTCCACCTGATTAGGTGTCCGAATACATGCAATCTGCTGCTCTATTCCGACGCGTGATCTTGTCAAAAACGTCGAAATATTACGTGAAAAAACATGTCAGCGCCATTTTGAAAAAAATCTAAAACCTGACTTAAGTACCAGAAAAAAATATTTTATGAGAATCGGTTGAGAAATGAGACCTATAGAGGTGGATAGGAGCCGGCCGCGAGGCTTTCAGTTCACAGATACACTAGTGGCTCATACTTAAATAGTATTATCTTAATATCTTAATATATATAAATCTCGTGTCACAATGTTTGTCCTCAATGAACTCCTAAACCACTTAACCGATTATAATAAAATTCGCACACCATGTGCAGTTCGATCCAACTTGAGAGATAGGATAGCTCAAAACGCGAACGAAGTCGCGGGGTGACAGCTAGTATTATGATATATGTACTTATAAATACTTCGTTGTTCACACCAGAAATAACAAAACATAAGTAGACAAATATATAACTTAAAATGTAGTGTAACAACTCAAATTCAAAGTCAAAATGTTTTTATTCAATTTAGGTATCAAAGTTACACTTATGAACGACAAACTTATTTAAATAGACTCGACCGCCTTGTTCGGATAAAGAGCCTCTACTCAGAAGAACAGGCAAGAAACTGAGGGGCATTATTCTTTCACAGAAGAAATAAATAAAACTGGCGGCCTTATTCCTAAAAGCGATCTCTTTCAAGCAACCTTAGCAATATTAACAAAAACAAAATTAATATTAAGATTTATAATTAAAAAAAACCAGTGTATTTTACATAATACCTACATAATAGTACATATGTACACTATATTTATAATTTTGTTTTTTTATATAAATTTGGGACATTTTTCACACACCTGACCCCATACTAAGCAAAGCTTGTACTAATCACTGTACAATGTGTCTATACCTTTCTTCAGCTAACATTAAGTGACGCAAATGGTAGATTTCCCACCATTTTGCCGCTATAAAGCAGGTGCCAGTGCGGTCATAGGATTCCACGATAAGTGGCGTGATAACACGTTATCAGCGTAATCCCTTGCTAGACCAAACACTATTAATGTGGCGTGACCCGTTTAGGACTAATAGTATGACAGTCATGCATACCACACAACAGGGTTTTTGTAACACCCTGTATACCCATACAGGGTGTTACAAAAAAATCTATTGTATACGCGAGGTGCGCTTCCAGTATCGACTGGAAAATGCAATTATGCTAGTTTAAATTAAAAATTGTCAAAAAAAACATTTAACACAAATCGCGCCTCGTCCTCCTAAAAGCGCGAATGCAGCCACTAATCGCGTCGGTTTTATTTGTAAACTATGCGCGTTATTCCGCTACTTTCTTAGAATAAAAGCCGCCAACATATGATACAGATTTGTTTTCATTTCTGTTAAATTTTCCTGTTTTCTTGCGTTCTTAAACCGGTCATAACTCTTGCTATCGAAAACGTGGTTTTTTTTTGGTATTTTTGCCCCGTCAATTATCCAACAGGGTCTTCGTAACTTCCTGTATAGAAGTATTTAGAAGTGCATAGGATTGAATAAACCACTGTAAGACTTAAATTGAGACGAATGTAACAATATGTCATACTTCACAATCTGTCGAGTCCGTTTTGACATACATAAGAACTTGATATACTTAAATCATTGAAGCCTGGGTCCAAACCCAGAAAACATATATGTAGTTGAAACAGAAGTTATCCATGTCTTTGTGGATCCAGAATATAAGTTGTCCATGTCTTTGTGTATGCAGAATAGAAGTTATCCATGTCTTTGTGTATGCAGAATAGAAGTTATCCATGTCTTTGTGTATGCAGAATAGAAGTTATCCATGTCTTTGTGCATGCAGAATAGAAGTTTTCATGTCTTTGTGTGTCCAGAATAGAAGTTATCTATGTTTTTATGTATCCAGAATAGAAGTTATCCATGTCTTTGTGTAGCCAGAATAGAAGTTATCCATGTCTTTGTGTAGCCAGAATAGAAGTTATCCATGTCTTTATGTATCCAGAATATAAGTTATCCATGTCTTTGTGTATTCAAAATAGAAACTGTCTATGCCTTTGTGTATCAAAGTACAGGGCATTCCCGACACAGGGAAACCTAACGGGGAGCTTTGAGCGTCGGCAGCGTTATATGTATATTTTTTTATTCTCATACTAACTCACAAACCGGTGTATCTGTTTCCTCTAGGCAAGCGTGCTCCATCATAAGCAGTATCATTGCTTAACATTGCGCGAAATGGCCACTAACCGTACGCCTATTATTAAGTTTACAAAAATATAACATCCGAAAAAAAACCTATCCGATAATTTTCTTTTGTGCAGTCAGCTCAGGTGAAAAATATAATAGAAATGCAATAAATCAATAGCTATAAAGTAAGCCAGCCCAGCCGGTGCCGTCGAACCTATTCCTCGCCGGTTAATGGCGAATTCTTACATTTAATAACCAATACAGATTGCAGCCTTCCGGGGTCAGATCTCGTGAACCCGAGTGTACACTCTCGCCGAGTCCACTAGAGACCGTATAGCTCGAATAGTTTGCGAAAACATCAACCTAATGTATGATGGCGCGCGTAGTACCCTACTTACCTATTATGGATGCGAAAGTTTGTGTGTATGTTTGTTTGTTACTTCTTCACGCTCTAACGGATGGACAAATTTTGATAAAGTCAGCATGGTGGTAGCTTGATTGAGTCATAGGCTCAAATAGGCTGGATTATTTTTACACCGCGTTATTTAATCTTCTTTTTTTTGGACATAATTCACATTGACACCTGTAAATGTTAGCACTAAATGATTTAGGATTTCTCGTCTCCATGCGAGTTTCTAAATTATCCGAAATTATCCGACTAAATTATGCGACTTTCTAAATTATCCGTATTCTACGATTTGTACGGTCCCTGCCTGTTTTGCCGACAGTGTACACGTGGGGTGAAAATCCTCGGCTGTTCGGTGGTTTATGAGCCATTGTTGAAGTCCTAACACGGCGCGGTAATCGGCAATGGTGCGTAGGAAACCATATTTCCTATAACCATAGGTTTCCTTGTTTTCCTACTCTTTTTACTGGCGCAAAGGTATTAGATTTCCTACAACAATCGATGAATATTTCCCGTATTGCTAGGAGCCGTAAGCTGGAGGGAGACAGCAATTCAAGTCATCTCTCTTTGAAATAATATGTTGCTGTATGATATTACTGTATGCCGCAAATTGTGTATTCTAAATCTATAGTAATATTATATTATTTAATAAACAAAACGAGGTAAAGTTTGTGTTTTTGATGGGGGTAATCTCATTGGTCTTACTTTAAAAGTTCTTTCACTTACTAGTGTGAGTGTGTGAGTGTCATTGGCTATGAAACGCAGGCGAAGCTACGGCCAGATGAGCGGGAAATGATTGTGGCCGATAGAGATAGCGCAGTAAAAGAGCTATACCCAATGGCAATAAGGAAGACTGTAAAGGCAGATAATGATGATGATGATGTCCATGTCATGTCAAGTGTGACAAGTTCTCGAAGTTTCCAGCTATCAGGCAGGTGGTGGGTTGCCATTCGTCGCCACTATCTTCACGCACCACTTACCATGCTGACACTTTACCTAACGAATTATCTCTACCGTTTCCGGTACACGGAAAAATGCAAAATGTAGTACCTAAACGTTTTTCGAAAATACCACACGGTAATTAAAACTGGTTTGGTTATATGGCAGGCGTGAGAGTGTTTAGCTAATTCGCGTTCCGTTTTCATCAAATAAATTTATCTGTTGGTGTTTCGCTATCGCTTGTTGTTAAGCGACCATTACATTGTACAATTTGCAGTACGCTAGGTGAGCTAGCGTTCTAAAATTGGATAGTGTAATGGCTGTTAGGCAGTTACCAATCCATTATTTTTCTATTGCACGGGATTTGCCACGCTAAGTTAGCATACTGCAAATTGGAAAGTTCAATGGCCGCTTTAGGCAAGTGTGTGGTCTACGATGGAACATGCTTGCCTAGACGAATCCGATACACTCGAGACCTGACACACAGATTATAACTATCGGGAAACACGCATTAGCGAGAAAGGACGATTTGACTTTATAGAATTTTTAAATGTTTTCATTATTATTTCGTTCTTAACCATTTTTCTTATTGTTTAAGGTTTTATACAGAAAGGTTTATTTATAAGGTAAAAGCAATTATGTTGGTAAACTAATACTGTCTGATATCCCTAAGGTTTCTATTTCTAGCATGATCTTAAAAGTTAAAACGTTGATCCGCCTTTTCTTGAGTGACGCTGCACGTGTCTTAATTCAATTCAGCATAAAAGTGATCTAAGACAATCTTGAAACAAGCTGGTCTATCTACACACATATAACCTCAAATTGCAGCTCATGATGTTTATCACATATAGCAGTCATTTAAGACAATCCAAGTTACAGAGTCGGTCCTGACATCATTCCTTGCGCCATATCTTCAAAGGATTTAGCTTAATCGTGACCTAAGACAATTTTAATTTTAACACGCCAGTCCCAACATCCCTCCCTATGCAACACCTCACAATACAGCACATCACTTCATCCGAATCAAGACATAAATGATCTAAGACAAAACAATCCAAACTATAAAACGTCGGTCCCAACACCCCTCCCTTTGCGACGCCGCACATGTCTGCGTTTCTGTTTGTTCGCCCGATACGTTATCTCTGCGGCTCAGTGAGTCAACGAGCCTGTGTTACTCTGCCCTGTTGACTTCACCGTTACTACAACGAATATTATCTACAATGACTGTGCTTCGCGGTTTTACCACTCAGTGCAAGGCTTTACTGAGAATTTTCCAGTTTTGCTGCTTTGTTTGAAAGAAAAGTGTCTTAGAGTTATAAGTTGGACTGAAGTGTACTACTTCTTATTTTTTGTGCAAACTAGCTAAGCCCTGTGCCAACCTGTGTATCCTTGACATCGTATAATTGGGTGTAGCGTGTGGCATTGTTTTGTTAATGTTTAATTTAAAAACTTGTTTGAAAATATATTAGTATCATCTTTTTTCACATGATACTGAAATGTTGGGAAAGAAATATGATATAAACCGATAGATAATAGGTATAAATATTTTTTAAAATAATAACGTCTACCGACATTTTCCTAAAGGCACCTATTGCATAAATTAAAAACCTCATTAACGCGAATAGTAAATACGGTGGGTCGAATCGAGCCAATGTGAAATGAAAGTCGCATGTACTGTACTGTACACAATGGTGGACCGTTTGCCTGGGCTGTCGACACGTGTGCAAACTTGCCTTCGTTTAAGCCGGGTTCTCGTTGAACGAACGAAATCCTAACGAACATTCGTTTCTAATGTCTAAGTTTGTTTGGTGCTATATTAATTGTTACTCGTAGCATGCTCCATATGAATAATGTCTATTTAGCAAACTTGGGTGCTTGTATGTCTTTTAATGATGATGACACAGTTACATTTTGATTTAGTAAGGTTGGTTAGAAAAGATAGCTCTCAGTTAAAATACAGCTGTGCACGCTAGTTTAAAGCATTATTCTCTTTTTGTTTTGTAATTTCTCGTATGAATAATAGTAAACTATCTATAATGTGAGATGTATCCTTTTATCTATTATCTTTCTATTTATCTAAGTTTCTGGCATAAACGAATTCGAACTTAAAACTAAAACGAACATTGATTTTCTGTGATGCCGCGGCCTCACATTGGTTTAAGTTAGGGTCCAAAGTTAGGTTCAATTTAAAATGGCCAGTATTGGATCTTGATAACTGCGTGACACCACACCCCTGACACTCGACTAAATCTCTATGTAAAAGCCGTGGTCTAACTACCTATTACACAGACACATGTCGTTTTTGTACACGCGCAATTGTGTGTGTGAAGTCTAAGGTTGTCACCGTATGAATAACTATTGTACTTACTAGGAATATGAAGCTTTTGGTAATGATGTTATTGTCTCTTTCTTTAGATTTCTTGATTTTTTAGTTATGAATACCTACAGAAAAAATCGAAATACAACAAACGTATCATTCCATGTTCACATTAAAAGTATTACTCCGATTACTTACAATAATAAATAATGGTCTTCCCGTATACATGCTCTTATTTAAACAATCATGAAGTTTGCCGTGTCAGCCGTGTGTCAATGTCAAGTCAACAACAAGCAGCAACAAACGTCAACTCTAAAAAAAACCATCGCGCTGCGTCGTCGCATCCTGCGCGTGTTACACGTCCCGTGCTCAAGTCAGCTTCTCGACAGCTCTGAATCGGTGGTGGGGTGAGGAAGCCTCGATTGATTAGGGGGTAACAGTGGCCATTCAATACGTAGTATTATTATATGTCCTGGTGACACATTGGCTTCGATGTGTCACAAAACCTGATACAATTCTTCATTGTATCAGGTTTGTGTCCAAAACCTGATACACGGATTGGTTGGCCAATATTAAACCTTATTACTGCGTGACACATTGGCTTAAAAATCAACTTTGTATCCAAAGGCTGGTAGTGCTGATCCACATGTTGATGTTTTGTTAGACCGCGGCATAACGCTCAATGAAAATTCCCCTTACAATACGAGAACTATTCAAACATCGATCCGAATGATTACCGTCTGTTCATAGTTAGTATTATGTTTATCTGTCCATATCCAATATGCTGGTATGTATTTGGTTTATGTATTTACAACTCTATGACGATGATCTTGTGACGTATATTTGCGTGATCACTGATGACCTGATGACACAACTGTTGTTTGAGGTTAAAGTGAAGAGAATTTAGTCTATTCAATTTGCATAAAATTTCACAACAGGAAATCTAAAATCTAACAATAGTTAGCGACTCGGCCTATATAAAGTTACTTAATTTACTATGAATATCAGTTTCTTTCTAAGACAGAAAAAATTCGTTCAAAAAATCAAAAATATTAACGTTCCTTTTCTCTTCTTTTCAGAAGCTCGCAAAACAAAATGGCGTCAATGAAAATGAGACCAGCTGGTACTGGGATCCTCCTCCACAACCTCCGCTCAACCAAAACATCGAGGATCAGTACAAAGATCAAATACGAAAACTTCAAAATGAACTATCCGCCTTGAGACAACAAGAAATCATCGAAATCAGTCCAGATACAGACGAAGAACTAAACAAACTTAGAGAAGAAAACCAAAATCTAATCAAAAATTTAGAAGATTTAGATAATCAACATCAGCAAGCCATGGAGAGGCTTTTGATGCTCAAGAAAGAACTACAGAAGAACTTCGAAGCCTTGAAGCAAGATCACGAAGACTTGAAAAATAGCAATGATGAATATGGATCAGAAATTAAAATGTTACTTGAAAAGCTTGGAGAAAGAGATAAGGAGGTTGAAGGTATAAAGACTGTTAAAATTGACTACGATACGCTTCAGCACAAGTATCAGAACTTAGAAAGAATTTACGGCTTATTAAGAGAAAATGCCGAAAAATTCCAAGAAGAAAATCAAGAATTGCACGAAGAAATCTTTAAATTACAAGAAGATGTAACAAAACTAGAGCATGACTTAGAGATAGCTACAAAAAATACTGAACATTCTGAAACTGTGCCCAAAGAAAAGTATGATGAACTAGTAAAAGAGTTAAATGATATAAAAGATAGGCGGAATGCGAATCTTATGCATCATGATGAAGTAAATATTGATGATAATGCAAAGGGCGTTATAGAACATTTGAAACGTGATATTACTGACCTTAAGTATCAACTATCACAGAAAGAAGCAGATCTCCAAGAGAGTGCAGATCATAAATTAATTAAATCCGAAAAAGTGATGCAACTCTACAACAAATATGTTAACTTTGAGATTCCTTTAGACTACGTTGGTGAAATGCCTTCTGTAGGTGACAACATAGTACTTTACAAACTTGAAAGTGTCTTTAAAACTGTCAACTCTTTCAAAAAGGAGATTGATAGCTTAGAACATCATCTGTCTGAGAAAAATCTTAATGTTAACCATTTGCAAACACAAATTGATGATTTAACAACTGAAAATGATTTCCTGACTACCGACATTCAACACTTTGAACAAGAACTCAATGAAATGAAGAAAAATAACGATTTTCTTATTTCTGAAATAGCGGTGTTAAAAAATGCTTCTAAGCTTGAACCTATCATTGAAAGCCATGAAGATAATTTAGTTAAACTTGAAAGTGAGTTAGATGTTTGTAACAACATGAATAAAACTTTTGAATCTGAAATTAAGAGAATAGAAAAAGAGCTAGCTGAAGTCAGGGCAGAAAAAATTGTTCTTCAAGAAAGTTTAAATGATTTAAAAGCAAAATACACTACCATGTTGAGTGAAATAGAAATGTGTAAGAATAAGACTGACGCAGTTGAAAATTTAGAAATCACGGTTCATAATAAAGAAATAGAAAAACTTAAAAAGGTACAAGATGAAATAGATGATTTGAGAAAACGTTTGAATGCAGCTAATTCTAAAAACGAGCAGCTCACAATAGATATCCATATAATTGAAAATGACAAAGTACTACTTACTAAAACAGTGGATGATCTTACACATGCTTTAGAGGAAAAAACCACGGCACATAAAAATATAGAAGCATTGAAGCTAGATGTGGATAGTAAGTTACAAAACTTTAAGCAACAATTGGAAGAAGTTCTTAAAGAAAAGAAAGAACTAGAAGAAGACAAACAAAACTTGTTAGATAAAGTCGCGGACCTAGAGGGTCAGTTGAATTCTACAAAAAATACTACTGCTGAAATTGAGCGATTAACTACAGAAAAGGCCCACCTTGCACAGAAAATAAACCAAGTAATTAAAGAAAACTCTACTTTCGTTTCACAGATTCAATCTCTACAAACCAGAGAACAAGACCTCGTAAAACAAATTAATAATATTAAAGCCAAGGGTAAAGGAAAAGGTGACGGTACAAATTATAAAAATACGACGAAAGAAGGAAAAGATCCGTGTGTAGTAAAACTCGTACAACAACAAGATTTACACAAAGAAATAACTAGTCTCCAGCAAGAAAATCATATACTTTCCCAAAAAAACATGCACCTAGAAACTGACATTTTATCAACAGATTCCAAAATATTAAATTTAGCTGAAGAATTTAACAAGTTGAATTCAGAGATGAACGAAAAAGATGAATTGATTGATAGCTTGAATGCTACTCTTGATGAAAATAAGCTTACCATTTTCAACCTCAGTAAAACCGTTACCGAACTAGAGCAGAGTATGATAATTAAGAATGATGAGCTAGAAAGGCTAAGGCTTCGAACTGAATCTCTCTCTCACCAGCTGGTTGGTGTAAGAGAGAGGTTCAACCAAAACCAGGAAGAGTTACATATCGTTAGAGGAAATGCTTATGAAATAGGTTCAGAATTAAGCAATTTGCGAGACGAAATGAACTTGAAAAATGCTGAAATATCTTCATTGACATCTCGACTAAAAGAGATTGAAAAATCTCGCGACGAGTACCAAACAATAGTGATTGACAAAGATAAAGAAGTTAAAGAACTGAATCAATCAATAAATGAGCTAAAAGAAAAGTTAATGGCAAATCCATCTAACCACAACGACAATTACAGTGAACTGGTCCAAGAAAAGGATTTGATAGAAAAAGAATTAAATGAAGCTAAATCTAACTTGACGCTCAAAGAGAAAGAATTAGAAGAACTTAAATTGAAGTCTGAAGAATTTGAAAAAGTTACTAATGAATGCAAAACAGTGATAGACGCAGCAACCGTTGAAAAAGCGGAGCTCATAAACCTTATCAATTTAAAACACAATGAAAGCATTCAATACCACAATGAAATACAAAGATTGAACCACGTACTCTTAGAGCAAAACAATGAATTTAAACGTATACTCGAAGAAAAAGATAAAGCTATACAAAATAATTCTGAAATATGTAGCAACTGCGAAAGATTAAATATAACTTTGAAAGAGAAGGACGAAATCATTATAGCTTTGAATAATAATCTCACCGATTATGAGAGATTGAAAACTGAGATACAGAATGCCAGTGAAGTTGTGAAGAATTTAACTGAGAAATGTGATAATTTGGATAGAAGTCTAGTTGTACAGCAGGAGGCGGTTAAGAAATTGACAGCAGAAAACGCACAGGTTAGTACTTTACTTATCAGTTCTAGTTACTTTGCCACGACCAGCAGAATACATGTGAAGCTTTGAGAATAAAGCTTTCAACTGTCAAAATAAAAGAAAAAAAAACAATTTCACACTTTGGACATGTCTTCAGAGACTTGAATCTTATCTAGCGCGCGCTGGCGGTAGAATAAATGGAAATTGTTTGTGTCCTTTCTGCACCCCTGACAACGTGTTCGCAAAATTTCATTACGATCGGTTGAGTTGAGTAGTAAAAATGTGACAAACTCACTTTCGCACGCACGCATAATATTGGTTTGGATAGTCGCATAAAATCTAGACATCTTTATGGTTAGAATAGTTTTTTTTAAGTCAATGTTGTTACATCGAAGCGCGGATAAAAACGGTCAAGAGACAATTTGTCTCGGGCCCAGCCAGCCCAGCACTGCCAGCACGGACCGGAGACAAATTGTCTTTCAACTTGACAAATTGGATGTGGACAAAAACAAACTTGAAAATTGTTTTTATAAGATAAAGATAAGCCAAGATGTGACAAAGCTAGAATAAGGATATATTTATCTCTTTCTCTCGGGATTAAAACGGTGAAAAGACAGTTTGTCTCCGGTCCGTGCTAGCCCTGCCTGAGAATTGAGCGTTTGTTCTGTACCCATACATTTTCATTAAAAATAGCATTTATCACAGTTGTCAGAGCAAGAGCAGACATCAACAAAGGAGCTGGAGCGCTTGCGGCGCCACCTGGTGGAAACCGAAGAGAGCTACACGCAGGAGCTGATGACGTCAGAGCAGAAGCTGACCGAGTGCCAGACTAGGCTGCATCAGGTCGAGGAGCGGGCGAAGCAGACGAGTACTGTGTATACTAGCAATAGGTAAGTCCGTAAGTGAAGTATAGGGGACGGCAAATAAAACGCCTGTTGTTACCATAATTATTATTTTTTGGGCCAAGGAGCTCAACGGCTCAACCCAACCAGATACTGGGTCACCAATGGTTCAAAACCTTTGGTGTGCTTTTTTAATGCTTACCACTTTGTAAAGCTAACCCTCAGTTGACAAACTCTCGAAATCAAAATCCTAGATTCGCCATTGCACACTTATTAGCACAGTCAGAAGACGTCCACCAAGAAGTCACAAGCAAGACAGAGACCTCGACATAATGATCTTCACGTCAGGCCGATTTTCCGCTGCCTACATCCAGCGTCTTCTTGAACTCTCACCAGATCGTCGATCCGTCCGACCGTCGACCGTCGATCATTTGGTCGGTTCGCCATTGCCTTATTGGGGCCAAATCGGGACCGTCTGATCGCGGGTTGTGAACGTCATAATTACTTTGCAAATATGTGAATTTCAAAAATGGCAATTTTTGTTACAATCCATTTGGCACGAATTATGATTATCATTTCCAGCATCCGCGCAAACCAAGAGGTGGAGACACTTCGCGCGCAGATGCGGCTGGTGGAGCGTCAGCGCGACGAGCTGCAGGCGCGCCTCGCGGAGGCGGAGGACGCGCGCGAGCGCAGCGAGGCCGCGCTCACCAACCTGCAGGTCGTGCTCGACCAGTTCACGCAGGGTACGTGACTCATTCAACAGATGATGAGGGTAGAGCGTCAGGAAACCAAGACCGAAGGCAGACGGGAGACTGAAACCATTACTTGACGTTAGACTTTTGTATTGTTGGGCGATTCACACGAGTATCGACTAGGCGTTGTCCTAATACAGCGTGACCACGCGATCGTCGCGCGAGCGTCAGTTAGAACACCTGTTCGGGATCAATATGTTTGATTTTATCGCGCTTTCGCCAGTTCGCGTGACAATCACGTGGTCGCGTTGTATTAGGACGCTTAAAGCGAGCGATTAAGAACGTTCCGAGTCGTGTGTCTATGTCGTATCGTGACGCGATATTCCAGTTTTAAAGCTATTTCATGGTGCTCGGAACGTATTCACTCGCCATAAAAATAGAATCAACGGTACTCACTCAAGCTATCGTCAGACAAAAATATAAAAATACAAGTGCCGAGAGTTGTCTTAGAAGCTTCTGGGGTAAGTTATTATAATAAATTTCGTTACAATAAACATTTTTACACGTTACAGATAAAGAACGCGAAGTGAAATCAGCCACAGAGAAGATAAGAAACAAAATGGAAGACCTCAAACGTCAAAACAGGAGCTGTCAAGACGAAATAGCGCGACTGAACGCGAAGCTCGACGAGTCATTGGCTGGTTTGAAAGCGGCGACGCGGCTAGGGGACCAATTAGAGAGCAAGACAGCACAGATAAACGATTTGAAAGAACAAGGTATGTAACATTCTGATTTGTCACTGTCATTATACTTATTAGTGACTAGTGCTAGTTTCAATTTTGTACGCGACACGGGGACGGTGAACGTCGTCCGACTTGGAACGCTAACTAATGCTGGCATTTTATTTTCTTTCTATATTTAAAGAGAATACAACTAGTTTATTTAGTCAGAAACAAGGCGGAAAATTAACAGAATTTTAAAGTTACTGTTTAGGTTTCATTGCCTTGCCTTGTGACAAAATACAATGACTGTTTCACTTTACTCCGTGCCGAATTGTATTTAAAACTAAAGCCATAGTTTTTGTTTTCAATTTGTCTGTATAGAAATTTTAATTTAATCAAGGAAAATTTGAGCCTCTCTTTTACTAAAATTGTTTACCATGTGCAATGTGCTTGTGATTAACAAATTCATTTTAGTGTGTGTGTGTTTCGCATGGATAAAAATTGTTGATAAAGATTGTTGAAAAAAATTGAGTGTGTAAAATAATTGATGGAACACACACAAGGAAGAATGTCCACCTATATGCATTATACATGTGCTGTAACCAATTTGGTGAAAGGGGGGCTGGGCGTGTTAATGAAATGCACTATTTAAGAATTTCTACTCAATGATTACACTTTTGTTTTATAATTTCTAGTGTGAAAAATAGAAATAGGATTTACTCGTAGTTTAGATTTGAATTTTCAATCACATGGTAGTATTTAATTTTGCAACAAAATAGTCTGAATGCATTTGAGTTTGTTTTATAAACCATTAATTAAATTTAAAAAAATCATTTATTAATGTTAATGCCATGATTTGTTAAAATTAGAATCGCTGTAAATATAATTATTATTGTATAAGTAGTTGAAATGATAATAATCATGTATTATTAAGTGGCTTAGTAATTTTAATCTATATTGCTGTTGAAAATGTACACCGCTCGAGTATTTAGAACCCGGATTCGTCAGTTTTCATCATCATCCGGGAACCTGGCTAAATATCAGCTGGTAATTCTGGGCTGTAGTTCCCCAGGCTACCAGTTGGTATACAGTCAGGTTCGTTAAAGCCACACAGTAGTTGCCAAAAGACACGTAAGTTTTATGTGAGAAACGCTTTTGTTTGCGTAAAAGATTTTTGCTGTTTTTCGAAGCTTTTGTGTCTTGTTTTATTGTGAGTAGAGCTGTTGAGCATTTTATGTTTTGCTAGTTTCTAGGATGTTAACAAATGATCAGATTTGATATGAATACCGTTTTATAAGCGGGAGTGAAAGAAAGAGATGTTTCACTCTCTTTCTCTCAAGTTAGTCTTGCCATGTCAGATTTGATTGTCTGTTAATTCCATTAGAGTTATGTTTTACCAGTCGTTAGTTAATGTAAGGCTATGCATAAATGAAATTAAAAATAAAGTTTGACCACCTGCCTAATAAATGTCGTATAGCCTCGAAATAATTATACAATGTTTTGGCTGTTTCTTTCTTTTAAATATTTAAACTTGATCGAAAAGGATAACTGTATAACTATTTCGAGGCTATTGTTTGTTAGTAAGGTGGAGTTCAAGGTACATCATATTTTACCTGTAAAAGACTGAATAAAAGTTACAAAAATCAAGCTTCTGCCTACTTCGGTCTAATCTCATTTGGTAACTGTGAGGCTTCACACCGCGGCGGCGAGCTGGCAACTGTCATTTGACAGCTGTCAAGTTGACAGCTCGTTACGTCCGCGTATTACTCAGATTACCATATGGGGTTTGATCGAGGACTCTGGCTTCACAACGTGTCGTCCTGTGTTTTTTCGCTTGTGAATTTATGTCGATTTGATCAATATTGTTTTTGGCACGTGCAAGTTATGTCTTGCATTGCACTTTGTTTGTTTTTCTTGTTATGGGAACATTATTTTTTGCTTATTTAAAAATAATAATTTAAAAAAATGCTTAATTAATCTACCTTCTTAATATTTTTTTTTTGTTTCTCTCATGAATTATTTGAATAAAAAAAAGAATAAATATTTGTACGCCATGCAATAAAATTCCTGCTTATTTGTGCATACTTTAAAAAAAGCAAGGTTCCCAAAGCAAGAAAGCTTTTTGTATTTTTTTCCGCATTTTAGTTGAAAAGTAGAAACTAGAAGATCTTCTTATGCCGCATTGTCTCTGAGTATTACTTCAGGTACTGGTGGATACAAAAAAGGGGGACACGAATTACTCGCACTTTGAGCTTTTTACTACTTATGAACTCGCCTGCTTTTGTGGTACCAACTGGCAAGTAATTTACCATCAGGAATGCAACGTATGCATATTTTCATTTTGGCGTAAAATATCTTAGCCAACTTTTACAAATACACATCCAGTTTTCTGAACCAAAATAAAGCGCGTGCTTATAATTTTCAACAATATGCTATTTTACTTTTTATATTACTCACAATAATAGCTAATTTAGCATATCATTTTTTTCGCATGTGTCCATGTACATGGATGATTTATTAAACATTAACCGATTATGATGGACCTCATTACCGTTTAAGTGTTATGTAGTATGGTTAAAAGTGAGTGAGTGGTAACTGTCCCTCGCCCAGTGGCTGAATAATACTTCGAGATCGTGTGTGCTATTGCATCGTGTGACGACCTGCGACCTGGTAGAGCTGCATGGTAAGAATAGTCTAGTAGTGCTATGATTACTTACATTATTAGCTTCATATATTTCATTTTATTTTAAGTTTAACATTATTTTATATTCACCGTTTTTGACATTGTGCATAAAATAATCAGTATTTTCTGATAACTCCCTTTGATATTTGAAAAGATGTCCGTTTTCCATATTATTGATTATTGATCTTTTCATTACTGTGAAAGTAGTGCTATCCAGAGTAAAATTACTCTGATTTTCTTTCATTCTGTTAAAGTTTACTGATACCCTGTCTGCGCTGTTTTTTCTCGTAATAATATTCTTTGTTCATTACGCCTAGTACGGACGCTGCAAACGTCGGTAGCTGCGGCAGAAGAGCGTTACTACGCTGCCACGACGAACCAACAAGACAAGGTCGACAAGCATCTCGTCAAGAATCTACTCATCAACTACGTCACGACGGCCAACAATGCTACTAACAAGTAAGTTAATCAGTCGATGGTGACACATGATATTTCAGATAATATTTATCATTGTCTTGCAGATAATGATATCTGAAATCTCGCGATCGCAATTTTTCGAATAAGAAATTAAAATGATTGGTTAAGGAAAAGAAATCTTAGGAACATTTACCGCTACACTAAAAATATAGTATCTAAGCAGCTTGACACCAAAATTAGTAACGCCAGTCACGAGGCCTACATTAACGGCCACAAGTCATCCAGAAAGTTACCGGTCGGGTTCATCCCGCCCGATGTACAGCAGGGATCCGTACCACTCGAGAAGGGTATTTGATGGAAGGCGCTGACCAAGTCATGTTGTCGTCATGTCATGTCGTTATCCAGCCTTAGGAAGCCTCAGGGAGCCTTACGTCTCGAGAAGGATTTCTGATAGAAGGCGCTGAGCATGTCTCGGTGGGTTGGTTCGCAGGACGCAGGTGCTGCGCATCCTGTCCACGGTGCTGGACTTCAACCAGGCGGAGTGCGCGCGCGCGGGGCTGGCGCGCGCGGCGCCCGGCGCGCCCGGGCCCTCGCTCGCGGCCGAGTTCGTGCGCTTCCTGCAGACTGAGTCCGCGCCGCGACCCGCCGGCGAGCCCGGGGAGAGCGCGCCGGCCTCCAGGAAGACTTCTGTTGCAGGTGTGTATACTTCGCGGGTGGGAATGACAATGGTACAAGCCTAGCCGCTGTGAAGGAGCGAAACGCTGCACGGTAGCGAAAACGAAGGTACGTGCGGGCAAGAGGTCCGCAAACGCCGCAAAGTCTCGCTTGCGGCGCGCGCGCAGAGCCGCTCAAGTTTGAATCAGTCTGTAATATGATTATAGGGCATTTTTGGCGGGAACCGAAAAGGTGCTGTCGTTATTTTGTATTATTTCCTAAATCTTGTGATACTTCGAGTGTTAAAGTGTAATTATGGTGGATTATTAAACTTTATCGATTTGTTAACGTGCGAGTGTGGGCAAATGATACAAACATTGCGAAACGTGATAATTGTATTGATTGAATTCGTGTTATCTACAAAATTACCAATTAAACTTTCAGTGTAGTATCCATCACTTTACTGAAATTGGGTAAAGAGAGAGATTCATCATCGTCGTCGTCACCTTATCATCATCACTCTATCATCTGTAAAACACTACATTAACTGGCAAATGCACAAGACGTGCGACGCCAAATTCCCCTGACGGATGGATGGAGCAAAAAACCGCTTATGTGACTCAGTTGGTAGTGAACATGTCTTCTAAGCTTGGGGGCGTGGGTTCGCTTTCCACCTACGGCAAACATTCATGTGATGAACAATTGCGTCTGGCTGTTAATATCTATGGATGTTAATTCTTAGTTTGGGATCGGATGACGGTGTGTGCAAAAATGTCGAAAAAATTAAAATGCCCATCCTTGACAAAAATCTTTCTTACCCCCTTATAAGTACCACGCTCATAGAAGAAGACATCCTATGGTGTGCCATTCATTGGTATACATCCTGTTTAGACGGCTCGTATTCGTGAGCTTGTGAGGAGGTCCTCACGATTTCTAAGCATCTAATGCAGGTATACGGCGCATATCGGAGCAGACGTGCATTGAGTGTTCAAACAAACATAAGCCTTCCGATAGCCAGATCAGACTATAGGATCGGACTGTCGATCGATAGAAAAAATCTCACGTAAAATAAATAGGCAATAATCATACATTTCCGGACTTCGTTCGGAGTTCGTTTTCCGATCAAATACTTGACACTCAATTACGTAATGGCTATGTGGATTTGAATAACGATCTTGTTTGGATCAGTTCCTCTATCTTCCCGGTGGCGGCGTGCAACTACTTACCTTTTTTTCCCCGTATGTCCCCAGGTTCTCCCGCCCCCGCTCTCGCACACAAACGCAACACATCGACCGGATCCAACAACCTCCTCTTCGCGAACCTGGACAGTGTCGAGACAGCGTCGCAAGTGTCCCGAGACTCTGTCGAGATACGCCCGACACTCGACACCGGTGTCACGCAGACCAGGAACAATGAGGGAGCTATATTGAAACACGTGCTTAGAGATATGTGAGTGTTGGACATCGAGTGTCAGACACTTGAGACTGTAAGTGAAAAAGTTGTGAAACTGCGTAGGTGTAACAGTTTTGACGCTTTGTTTGCTCTAGGGTGTCGCGAGACAGTCGAAGTCGATCATTCGAAGCTCGCGCGACACTTTAACCCAGTGTCAATCAGGCTAGGAAGAATGAGCGCGCCATATTAAACGCACTCGTTTCCTATATTATGTGTCAGACACTCAGTGTCGAAACAGAGTCACAAGTGTCTGTAGACTGGCAGAGTTGCGCGACACCGTGTCACAGCTTTAAAGAGGATATAAAGCCAGTGCTTAAAAGTATGCGAGTGTCGGACATCTCTTGGCAGTGTCTAGTGAACAGATACTATGTAAATGGCAGACACTTGTCTAAACAGTGAACTTTCAGTAGACATTGGAGTGTCAAGACAAGTTGCAATTAACCAGAAATTATAAAATAGAATACATAATGTCCAACAAACGGATTATGTATCTATACTATATTATTATATTATAAAGAAACACAGCTTGTCAGTTTGTATGTAGTATGTAATCTCCGGAACTAGGTACTGGAGGGCTATTCTTACGGAGTGAAATTCAATCACACCATTTTTCGTCCTTGTTACTCTCGTTTGAAGAGTCATAGGTGTGAGAGTGAGCAAGATAAAATCTCATCTCATCTCACGCGTAGGAATAGGCCCCTGGTCTGATTTTGATAATTCTTTCACTAATAGATAGCTACATAATCATCGAGTGTCATAATCTATGAAACTGCGGGCAGATGAGCTACTCGTAGTTTCAAATATTTAACGAACTGATCGCATGAATATTTAAGACATTTGTAAAGGTAAGTATTTTCGCAGGGTCGTGCGAACAATGTGACGCGATCGTCGCTTGTTCGTGCGAAATATGGCCATTTAGACGCCGCCTAAGTCAGCAACTAAGTACATAATGTTATTATGCATGTATTATATTAATTTTTATACAACAGCTTCTTAAAACTTAAACTCGATACTAATATTTGAATTGTATTGAAAAAAATGTATATTGGAGTTAATTTCACAGATTTGTTTTTTTTTATTTTGTTTCTATTTGAACAATATCCGTCAGTAAAAAGTTTTATTTTAAAACAATAATTTAAAACGGATAGGAGAAAAAAGAGGCCTATGCCTTAGTGTTGGCATATATGTATGAATGAATGAAATAATATTAATATATTTAATGATGATTTAAAATTTAAAATAAATTACATTTGTTTAATATTTTGAAAAAGTTAAGTTTTACCTAAGTTAAAAATCATTGTAGAAATTGTGTAGTAATTTAATTGCAATAATTTAGTAAAGTATTTAAATTGTAAAAATATTAAATTTACAATTATATTTGAAAGTTAGCATTTATTGTTGAAGCCATTTTTGCCCGACTGCCCAAAGAGGAGGGTGATATCACAAATGTTTATTTTTAATTAACTTCTTACTTGTGTATAAAAATAGTCTTTGTTAATAGTAATTTGCTTAATTTTAATTGAGTGCTACTGTAAGTTACCAATTACTAGGAAACTCACCTGCTATCCTAAAACTAAAGTGTGGAGTCTGTTCTATCAGCTGTATGTGAAAAATTACTTTTCAACACACATCCATAGATTTACTAACACATGGATGTCTTGGTTTTGATATCTAGATAGCGGGTGTTTCTTTTACGATGGACGTATTCTAGGATATCATTGACTTTTATTATAGGACCAATAGTGAAATTGCTAGAGTGTGGTGTTCCACACTCTAGCAATTTCACTATTGGTCCTATAATAGAACACACACTCTGGCAGAGTGTTCTCTGCCAGAGTGTGTGTTCCCTGACACTTATAAGTGTGTTCAAGTCTCGAGTGAATCGGTTTCTTCTAGGCAAGCGTGCTCCATCGTAGGCCGCATCACTGCTTATCATCAGGCATGTTGGCGGCCAAACGCAAGCCTATTAAGTAATAAAAAATAAAAAAAATATCGCGAAGAAAAAAACTTGTTCCATACAAAAATTGCATCCAAACTCAAGGAAATGTACACTTCTTCGACGTTCTTCACTTCGATGATATCCTAGAATGTGTCCGTAGTTTGAAGATATACGCCGTGGAAACTTTGATTCATGCATGAAAAATTTTCATTTGAAAATCTTCTTTTCAATTTTTATTGTGCAAAGTTCTTAATTTACTCGTAACTTGCTGCAATTTTCATTAACCTTCCTACTTTTTATCTATTTTTTTACTCTATTTTTAGTTTAGACATTTTTAGTGCTAACCCAAAATCTATGAGTTTGTGTATTTTATTGTTCATACAAAATAATCTGTATCATAGGTAATTTTCCTTATGTTTTAGCTAGGTTTTATCTGTATAATTTTAAAGTATTTTACGTTTAAAATTTAAAGTAAAAGACGATTTCTATGTTATTGTTTTAGTACGGCTTCTTAGCTCGAAGTGTGGTCCCGTTTGGAAAAAAAAACACGAAAATTGGAATGAATGTTGCTTTCGTTTGTATACTTCTATTAAAGTTTTTTTTTTTTAAATATATTAAAAACAATGTGAAATGAAATGAAAAAATTTATTTGTTATCTCCTGATTAAATAAAAAGAAAGTAAAATTTTTAAACAAAATCGAATTGTATGTAATTGAATAAAATAAGATTGGACAAAATTGTATAAAATTGAATAAAATCAAATAAAGTGATTGAATGAATTAAAAGATGGTCTCGGATCACATAAAACACGTTTTGGGTTACAACTCATCTTTTGTCACAGAGGGATGTCCTTTTGTCACAAAAGATGAGTTGCGACAATGATTTCTTGGTGTTTCTACGTCTAAATTGATACCAATAATTGACAATTAATAATTGATTTATGTATAGGATCTATTAGCATGCCAAGTTTCATGCTTTCTGCTAGATTGGGACCGTATTTCTTACCTTTTTTAGCTAAAAAGCCAGATAATTTCTACTTATGCTTGTAAAATTGTGAATATTGTTATTATTATTATCATAGAATTAAATATTTATAGCAATTAGCTGCCTAAATAATGTATGCATTTCATATCGATAAATTAATAAATAAATGATGAAATAATAAAAATTAAATGATGGTTTTTTTATTTTTTTATCCTTTTGGACACTTAATTTTGAGAGAATGAATGGAAGGAGATTGATTAAACAGGTTTACATGGCGAGTGTGGATGGGTAAGTCGGTCAGGGTCGGTGTGCGTAACTACAGCTTCCTCATAGGTGATAGAATAATTCTACCTATGCCAATATTTAAAGCATAATAGCTGCAATCAAATATCCCAGTCTTAGTTTAGCTGCCACAAGAACTTGGTTAATATGAGCCATTTACTATGTGTCAGCTGGAGTGACATAACCTCAGCTCGCTCATCCAGTACAGGAAAACCAGTGAGGTTAGGGTTTGGGACAATAGCTAGAAAATTAAAGCATAATAGCTGCACAAGGTAGGAAAAATCTGAACGATGTTACTCAAAACATGTGGAAGCTATGATCAAAAAACTGTGTAAAGCTGGTGTGGTGTCACTTCAGCTACTCATCTCATATCTTCCAAACGAAAAAAGGTATCACTATGCATTTTAGCTCAAATTATAAAGCATAATTGCTGCCACTGGCAGCAAAATTTTCAAGTCTCTGGGTTATATACTTTCCGAGTTATAAGCTAATACCTATGTGTAAGCTGAAGTGACGTCACTTCAGCTGACATGTTGAATCGCCGAAACTATCAAACGTAGTTTTCATTTAAAAGGCAAAAATTAAAGCATGATTGCTGCACTAGGCAGCAAAATTTTTAGATCCCTAGACCTCGTAGTTTCCACGTAATAATGAAAAAACAGTTTTCGCGCCCAAAAATTCAAATTTTTGCTTAAAAGCGGCGTTGCCGTTCCGTGCGGTACATTATTGCAATTCAATTTGATCTTAGAGAGGATAGTGTTAAAAGTCATTTTAACTTGCGTTCAAAATTATTTTAGTTCTGTTTGACTGAGAGCCGCTGAACTATATGAAACTAGGTAGGTATGTATGTAATTTAAAAATAGATACATATGAAGACGAGAGAACTTGACTGAGGGCTCCCATTCTTCCACCCATCCCACAACTGAAATAACACTGCAGTAGTAAACGAAGTATGTAAGTATTGAAGTTTTTTAGAGGCACAAATGTGTGTTTAAAACGATAGGATGAATAAAATACGAAAAAGTCCAAGTGTAATAAAATCGTATATTTTTATGATGAATCATAATTTTTGCACAAGTTGCAGTCTTTGAAATTAGATAAGCCTGCCTAAAAAGGAGAAATAAAACCACGCAATAATTACAAATACAATGTATTCTGCACGTCACTATGTCAATAGTTAATATAAACGCAACACTTAAAACAATCTTAAGTCTTTGTACAAGGCAATTTTCGTGTCACCAACAAACTCATGTGCGAAAATTTATTCAAAATTTTGTGAAAAACTTCACAAATATTCCCGGAGTTTAAGTCACTCAACAGCGCGCCACTCACTCAAACCATCGTCTCTGCACTTTTCACTCGTGACTGACTACGTTTAGAGTCGGTTCAAGCCGAACGGAAAAATGCTCGAGCAATCTTTGACGTCATTAATAAATGAACCGTATCACCATAGCATAAAACACAAAATCGTATAATATCAACAGACAAGTCAGCGTCGCCTCAATATTATTCGATTTTGTATTTTAGTCTATGGTGATACGGTTCATTTCTCAATGGCGTCAAGAACTGCTTGAGCATTTTTCCGTTCATCTGAACCGACCTTTGGTCGGAGAGAGAAAGAGTCGACAATAACTTGAGTAACATCAAAATTACTAGTTAACAATTTGATACAATTACATTGACGTCAAATATTAGGTATTCAAGTTCATTTGCAACGAATATTTACCCCACTGCCTAAGAAAGGAGGGCGATGTCATTTCACAAACGCATCAATTTTCGCACACTGCACTCTTCGTTACAACTTTTCTATTAGTTTACATAATTTGTAATAATTACATTTAATTTTCACCTTTATGCTTAAACGCTCTATAAACCAATCTGTTATTTTACCCCTAGCATAATCTCGTATCAATATGTTTGAGGTATTTAGTTGTAAATTTAATAATATAGGTTTTTAATTTAGGAGGGATCTCGCTAGAGGGCGCTGTCCGATTATCATACACTTGGTATGAAAATCGGACAGCGCCTGAGCGCGCGGGCGTAAATAAAAATACTTTTATAATTTTTTAATGGAATACTTACGTACCTACTACGTATTTTTTGATAGTAGTTATGTTAGGGGTAATCTACACTAATATTATAATGAGGAAAGATTCGTATTGTTGTAACTTTGTAACTAATAAAAAAACGACTGGTCCGATTTCAATAATTGTTTGACCATTAGGCAGCTACATTATCCCTGAGTGGCATAGGATATGAAAAGCGAGCGAAGCCGCGGGCAAGAGCTAGTATCTATAAAACTGATCGTTTTTCCGAAAAATAATTACAGGACAGATAAACTTATAGAACGTATCTGCATAAGATTGTCTACAAATACTTAAATCGAAATTTAAAATACAATACATAATAAAATACATAAGAACCTGAATATTAAAAATAAGCGGACAAATAATTGAGTATTGCATAAAATAATTTATAATACAAATTGTTAGTAAAATAATCTCGTAAGTACGTTTTTTACTGTTACATTGAGCTCACCAGGAATGCTTAAACAGATTAAAAATAAATATATAAAAAATTACAAAATCCATAAAATTCTTATTTATTTTTGTTTAACAGGCTTCGTGTTTGACCACAGCTCAATTTCATATATAATATTTAATACAGGGTGTTATGTAAGTCGTATCCAAAAATTTCCCGAACAAAAAAAACATTAACATAATCGAGCGAGCGAGCGTTAGCGAGCGAAGCGTCTCTGCTTCAGCTTCAACAAAAATGCTTTCGTATGTCCAAACTCTGTCCGGATCTCTGTCTTCCTCTACATGTCACATTTTTTAAACGTATCTCTTGAAATTTTGTAAGTCGGTTCAATAATTATTTAGGACTATTTTGCCCTGTCAGTTTTTGGAAATTATTTAAAATAAAAATAAGCCCGACTAAATAAATCTGTATAATTATCGAACCTGCTAACAAAATTTCGGGAGAATCGGTTGAGGAACGCTACCTCTTGAGGAGGACAGACGTGGGCCGCGAGGTCTACATCATCGGACAGGTTGTGAGGAGGCGCACAGAGCCACTATTATATAAACTCCTTTATTGAATTCGCTTTATTATGAAAACAGCATATCGGTCGCAAATCGGACATAATTTACAAAACACCCTGTATAAGAATGTGTTACATTTAATACGCTATAAAAAAATTAAAAGAGAAATAATACTTTAAAAATTAATCCACACGCAGATATTCCCCTTTTCTCCTACTACCGTAGTTTATTTTCGCTGACAAAAAGTTCATCGTCTGAGCTAAATCTTAAGCTTACACCACATATTACCTCTGCTAGATACCACACTGAGGTCTATTAAAAAGCACCACGGCCCTACCGTTCAAAACACATATGAAAATTCCCTGTCATTAATTAATTAATTAATTTAGTGATTGATTGAGTAGAGATCGGGATATTCGGATAAATATTTACGTACATTTCATGGGTTTGAACTCTTGGCCCATGTTCTTCTTTGTAGACACTTCTATTTTGTAGAGCGTTATCTCTGTCGCACATTAACGAAACTGTCGTGCGAAAGAAATAACGCTCTACGAAGCCGAAGTCTCTTTCCAAAGGTCCATGTGCAATATTTACTGCCGGGTACTGTAAATATGTTTTGGAATATCCAATCTCCATTGACGACCAATAGGAACGGTCTTTTAATACGTTTTAGCAATAAAAAAATCTCGCAATGCGGTACCTATCAAGCATATCTGTGGCTCACACACCATAAAGATGTCAATCCTACTTCGTATCTATTTTAAGTCTAAATTTGGTGCAGAAATTAAAAAAAAAACTCACTCAAATGTGCAAAATAAATGCATTACAAGAAAAGGACAAAAAATAAACTATAAGAAAAAGAACGAGACAAAAAATGCTTGTTTGAGCTGTTTACAGCCAGTCTTATTTATAAAGATTCCGATTCTTAGGGCCGATGTCCACATGAGTGATAAAGGATTGCGCCAGAAACTTCAAGTTAGTGTGCTTCTAGGCGGTCCATATTTTCACTGCAATACTGGTCCAGCAATATTTACATTTGTGACATTATGACGTATAGTGTTAGCAACACATACAGAAGAATGCAGTCTATGCTCTGCTGTGTGACGTTTTCCGAGCGAACTGTCAAAGGAATGTCAGTTGAGTAGCGCCTGAGTCCCCCCGACAACCGGCACTTTGCGCTGGAGCACGGAAGAGAACTGATCTCGTATTGTTTTTCTTTGGCGTCTTTCTGTCGTATTGATCTTAGTGTCCATTTGATTCATACTGAAATTACCCACATATTGTACATGGTTTAGATTATTAGAAGTATTAATTGTTTCCATTTACATTAAGGTGGTTTTGAATACCGTCTCTTCAGAAATAGTTTATAATAGTCATACATTTTTAGCATTATTGAAGATTACCAGGCTTCAGTTGGCATTACTGCCAGGATTGACTGCCTCGGTGGCTCAGTTGGTAGTGAACCTGCCTTCTGAGCTTGGGTTCGATTTCCACCTAGGGCAAACATTCATGTGATTAACATTTGTGTTTGTTCTATGTCTGGGTGTTAATTTCTATTTAAGTGTGTATATCAGTCTCTGGCAGCCATAGAGCAAGCTTTGCTTAGTTTGGGGTCAGGCGACCGTGTGTGACAATGTCCCTAACTTATTTATTTATTGCCAGGCCAGTATTGTCCCAACGTTGTTAGAACATTTCACGTTGCGCTATGTTGTTGCTTAGGTGGACATCGCGCCTTAGGCAAAGATTCTCGTACAAATTATTCCGAAGTTAAGTCGTTTTTTTAAATTAAAGGTTTCGTTTTAATGAGAAAAATTGGTTAATTTAATCTTAGATCTAACCCAATTTTCATAATGACTCATTTCTAACTGTCTGGAAAAGATAGGTTTTAGTTATAAGGCCGCCCGCCAGGTGTAAAACTTGTTTCTAAGCAATTTTAAAGTTTTACTTAGTTAATTCTAGCAGGCATATAAATCGTCACGCCTTTCCCCCGAGGGGGCTGGCAGAGGTGTAATACAACACCCACACTTCGCCGGACGATATTCAGTCCCAAATGTGACAGTGGGCGAGCCTGTCGCCATACACCGGGCTCCAGTCATGTAGCAGATGACATACAATACGCACATATGATTATGTTCAGACATAATCATATGTGAGTTGTATAATATGATTATGTTCAGACATAATCATGAGTGAGAGTAAGAATAAAGAGATGGCAACAATCTTAGAGAGGTTAATTTTAGTTGAGAAAATTGTACGAATCGACACCAATATTTGTAATGGTTTTATTTTAAGTTAAGTATAATATTTTAAATCTACACTATGTCTAAGTATTTCGTTTAAATATTTATTAAGGTTCGTAGCATCGGATATTTCTGCATTAACATAACATATCGTCACGCCTTTTCCCCGAGAGAGGTGTAATACAACACCCATATCTCGCCGGACAATATTCAGTCCCAAATGTGACGAGCCTGTCGCCATACTGCATTACCCCACTAATTATCCCACCCGTGGTGAGGCGTAGTGCTATGTTGAAAATTTTGTAGATGACTTCGCTCGAACTACCCAGCATACGTCAATCACGCAATAAGTAAATATCGCAAAATACTAGAAACGCAAATTGTAAAGAATGTAGAAAGTCAAAAATTACAGGGAAAGTTGCAAGCGTATTTTATCTATTTGCTAGAACTTTTGTGTGTTAGTTTGCGTTCATTATTTTCCGCGGGTAATTCCCTTTGTCATCAATTTAGATGGGTTAAATTACTGAATATTATTCGTTAATATTATTAAACTTGCTTTCTGCTAACTCTAAGATTGTCAATTATTATTAACTATTATAAGTAAAATAATTTACGGCATCTAAATAAGGCAAACTCATCTACATATTTTTAACATTTTACTATGCCACCCCCAGGGGAGAAAATTGGTGGGGTAACGTGGAACTACCTTTTGCATCAACTATACATTCTAGAGATGTTAACACAATATAGACATTATTAACGTTGCTTTAAATTTCAATTTCAATGCGTTAGTATTTTACCTTAAAATTATGCAGAACTTTTTATTTGAGGGTAATCGGTTAAATGGGTTCCTAATGCGATTTCCAAGTTCGATCTGTCAAATCGTAATGCGCCGAGATCTTAAGCGTCCGTTTCCACTACAGCGGAGCTGAGGATACCGTTGCATGAAATTACCAATCACAATACTCTAAATCTCCCCCCGCTTCATTGGAAACGTTGTGATTGGCCAATTATGCACCGCTGAGCTCCGCTCCGCTGCGTTCTGTTTCCGTGGAAACGCACCCTGAGGTTAATAGTTGGGGGTGAAAATGTTGACAGTGACAGGTGATTCGTTGAAAAAAAGTTTATATATTTTTTTTTTCTCTAGTTACCTATGAGTTAGTAGTATTTTGTATTGCTTTGTGTTACTATAGCCCGTTTGCTATACGATGATTGTTGACAGTTGAAGTACATATCAATATTTTTTTTAATTTAATTATTTAACGGTAATATATGTCTTTACGTTGCAAATTATTAGTCTAATAAAAAACGGTAAGTATTTAATTCGCTTTTGTGTTCTATATTTGAACTATTCGTTGTTTCATTTTAACGTAAAAAATGCATAAGTACTTGCGTTATTTATGACCAGACCTTTATTTTTATAAGCGTTGTTTAAATAAGCTTTAAAACTTAGGTATAGATTCTGTTAAAAACAAAATTAATCTGACTGGACTAAAATTGATTACATCTCTTTTTATTTGAGTCCGCAAGAAAAGGATAGCAACAATTTTGGAACAGTCAAATTTAGATTACTAAACCATCTAACTGTAACAACGTAGGACAGTACGTTTGTTTATAGATATTTTAGTAACTAGCGACCCGCCCCGGCTTCGCACGGCACCCATAAACCTTCCGAGAAAATTTGTCTATCTGATGGTGAAAACTGCATCAAAATCGGTTGCGTGGTTTAGGAGTTAGCGGATATAGAGACAAACGCGGAAAGCGACTTTGTTAAAAATAATAATTAAGTTTCTCGACCAATCACAGCTCTGAATTTCCGCGGGAGTAATTTAACAATTCATCATTGGTTGCCTATTCGCCATTTCAAAACTGTTTTTTTCATATATTTAGCTTCACTCGTTTGTTTACTTCTTGTTTTAAAATCTTGCAAAAGTTTTTCTACTAAACCGATTTTCATGAAACTTTACACACTAATTTAGTTGCCGTGACAATATACAACAATTAAAACCTTTCAACTTAAAACTTGTACAAACAAGTAACAATTGTTAAAAGAAGAACAAAAAAATTCGGCTGCAAAATGTTATACCCTATGTCACTTCCACTATCAAGACGATTCAAATGACACCTCACATGTCGAAATACATCAAGCTGTTTAGGATGTAGGGCGTGTCAAAGAAACCTCATACATACATACACTCGAAAAACAACCCTCCTTCTTGCGCAGTCGGGTAAAAAAAACGAACTTGCATTTGTTTTTTTTTTTCGTCATAAACTTCAACAATTTTCGAACAAAACTAGGCAAGTAATTCAAGCAAACACAAATTTCGTGTTTGAATCGGTCTGTACTGTGCGCACCGTTCAGCGGGTTACAACGAAAATTATTTCAAAGCCGAAAAAAAACGATTGTGTGCAACACATATACAAGAATGCAGTCTATGCTCTGTTGTGTGACGTTTTCCGAGCGAACTGTCACAGGAATGTCAGTTGAGTAGCGCCTGAGTCCCCCCGACAACCGACACTTTGCGCTGGAGCACGGAAGAGAACTGATCTCGTATTGTTATTCTTTGGTGTCTTTCTGTCGTATTGATCTGGGTGTCCATTCGATTCATACTGAAATTACCCACATATTGTACATGGTTTAGATTATTAGAAGTATTAGTTGTTTACATTTACATTAAGGTGGTTTTGAATACCGTCCCTTCAGAAATAGTTTACACGATTATGATAGATTTAGTAAACATTGGGATACCACACAATAACATTTTTAAGTTCATACATGAGGTGAATCGGACGAGGGGTTGTGAGGATATGAGAGGTATCCGTTCGGGGCGAACTACTAGTTTTTAACCGACAAAACGGAAGAGGTTTACAAATCGACGTGTATGTTTTATTGTTTGTCTCTACTGCTGTAAGATTCTAATCAAGACGTAAGTTTAGTGGTCGCGAGCGCATTTCAGAGAGAAAAACTAGTGATTAGCTAAGTGAGACGTTAACTGAGATTAACGTTAATTCTCCCCCGAGGGTTCCCGCCTTGTCGTGGCGGGGGGCTCAGTAGCCGTGGCTTCGGCAACCACGGTGAAGCCAAGAGGAATCCGAGGTGGGGCCGCTTCTTGGGACTTTCGGCCTAAAGCCCATTTGGAAGCGGTCCAAGTAGGGTGTGAATCTGTATGGGCAGACTGACTCCACGACTGAGGTGTGGTGCAGTGCCGTATGGGCGAGACTGCAGCTGAAGGCTGGGGGTTGCGACGGGAGAGGACTGTTGGTGTGTCGTTGCCACTTTCCCTACCTTCCGCGGCCCAAGCGGGGTCGCCACCGTTTTGATGGCGGACGCGGTGGTGCCGCAGAGGAAGAGGCGTGTTGGTGTATCGTTGCCGCTCTCCCTATCCTCTGCAGCCGAAGAGGCAGGCGGCGGGGCCACTCATCTGACCCGTCGCATGGGGACCATGGGCGCCTAGACACGGGTGCTGTCTGGCGCCCACGGACCAATTGGTCCCCGAGGAGATGGATGATGACGATGTGTCTGGTGTTCGACACATCGTCATCGAGAGGGAGAGAGCGCAAGCTCGGGGAGGTGCCCGAAGGCGCTAACACTGGGCTGTCAGTGGTATCCATAAAGGATTTTGCCAAAGTAAAAAAAAATATACTAAAGTCCATTGACCCTTCGGCAGGAGTTTTAAACGTTTTCACACAAATTACTATTAAAACATTATGTGGTCGAGATGCGTAGGACGGGGCGAACAACTAATGATTAGCTAAATGACATTAAGTGAGACTAAAGTTCGTTGACCCTTCGGCCGTCTGATCTCGGCCCGTACAATGACGTCTTATTGCTTACGTTTGGTTTCTGACACTGCGCGACAACGAACCTTACTGCGCGGCGATACGGTTCATATTCGCGCAGCGTCGACAACAGCGTAACTATGCAAATGAGATGTCACAGTACGAGCCCAGGGCCTCGATTCTACTATGCAATTGTTTTCAAATTGTTAATCAATTGTCTATTTTTGACACTGGCACAAAAAGTGTCAATTTAAAGCAACACATTAACAATTTTTAAACAATTTGTTATTATGTTAGGCTGGGTAATGAACATGTTGTACACAATTATAGTGTGTTGCTAGAACTTGGAACTGCGGTTGTGTGGTCGCGAGGCGTAGTTTCCGGCGGTGAGCAGCGGTCGGCCGCCTAGTCTGCCTTCCTCGGCCTGCGCTTGCGCACCTCGGGCTGCGGCTCGGGCGCGTCCCCGGCGCCCGGCCCGGAGTCGGACTGGAAATAACGAAAAAATCCTTAAATATTTTTTTTTAACCTTAAAAAAAAAACTAAAAAACTTAAATATCGTCACGCCTTTCCCTCGAAGGGGCAACACTTTATTAGAGGGAGACACAACATTTCGATAATAATCATATTTTGAGTTGCGTCTTTCGAGAATTACTGACAACGGACAATAATAATTACTAACAAAAGGCGCCATCTACATTTTTTTACTCCTTTGGCTGCTGAGGTGTTTTTCAGAAAATGCTAAAACAATACCAATTACACGCCCAGCGTGTATCGCCGCACTGGCGTTCGGTCGAGCAACGCGAGTGCGGCGACGCACGCGCAGCGTCATGTCACCATGTCAACACGTCATGTCACCACGTCAACACGTCATGTCACAATGTCAACACGTCATATCACCACGTCAACACGTCATGTCACCATGTCAACACGTCATGTCACCACGTCAACACGTCATGTCACCACGTCAACACGTCATGTCACCATGTCAACACGTCATGTCACCACGTCAACACGTCATGTCACCACGTCAACACGTCATGTCACCATGTCAACACGTCATGTCACCACGTCAACACGTCATGTCACCACGTCAACACGTCATGTCACCACGTCAACACGTCATGTCACCACGTCAACACGTCATGTCACAATGTCAACACGTCATATCACCACGTCAACACGTCATGTCACCATGTCAACACGTCATGTCACCACGTCAACACGTCATGTCACCACGTCAACACGTCATGTCACCATGTCAACGCGTCATGTCACCACGTCAACACGTCATGTCACCATGTCAACACGTCATGTCACCACGCCGCGCGTGGAGCCGCACTGCCGGTGCTCGCGCCGGGGGAGTACACACGGTTGTTACTCGGCGTTTGTTGCAATAGTATATGAATAGCCTGTGCGTTATGAAGTTAATAAGAACTACGACTATTAATTTTACGAAATCATTTTATTTCTTATTTTAAAAACGTAATTGTATTAAATCGGATAAAACAAATGTTGTATGCTCCTGCAGCAGTGAGGAGGCATTGTCCTTATCATCAGGATAGTGTCTAGCTCGTTAAAAAAATGACTGAGTCTATTAATACGGGTACTGGACGAACAATTTATTATTATTCGTACAGAAGTCGGACGAACAATTTTATTTTATCAATTAGAGTGCACATGTAAAAAAAAAGAAAAAAAAATCAATTCGAATTCCTCTCCTTAAACTTATTTCCTTGCCAACCTCGAAGTTATGGACAGGCGCAGACGTATTATTTAGCGTTACGCCTTTCCTTCTTTTCTTACCACTTCCTTTTTTAAAAAAAAAAGCTAACCTACCTAACTAGGTATTTTAGAAAAATAATTGTTTTTAGATAAAAAAGAATTAATAGCTTACCTTTTCCATTGAAATTTAAAAAATAAGCTGATCATCCAATTCATTCTTAATTAAAAAAAAAAATTATCAATGTACGAATAAATATAATTTATTCGTCCAGTACCCGTACAAATAGTCACTTCGAAAAAAAATAGTAGGCAATCACGCGAGGCTTGTACGGCCGCACTGGCGTTACGTCGGAGACAAACACACACGTATGTGTTTTGCCGCACGGCTGTATTGAATTTGGGCTTTAGTTATCTGTACTAGCTAGCGTTAGTTGTTATTTTGTGAAGGGTTTGTCAGTAATTTTCGAAAGACGCAATTGCATCACAGACGCATTTGTACCAGTTGAACCTAATAGATTTTTGACGAGACCACTATAGGAGCATTCTTAATACATGTTTTAATTAATATTGTTAAGAAAATTTAACTTTATGACAATAAGCATTCTATTCCATTACAACATGCACACTTCGCCGGACGATATTCAGTCTCTAATGTGATAGAGGGCGAGCCTGTCGCCATACACTAGGCTCAAGTCATGTAACAGATGACATACAATACGCACATATGTTCACACAACGAACAAATTGGAGCGTGCCGGTGGCTGGGTTTGAACCCACTTTCTCTGGCTTGAGAGGCGAGCCTTCTCCAACTAGGCTATCATCGTTTATAACACGTAACAAAAACGACGAAAATATATGCAGAGTTTTTGGCGGGAAGCGAAAAGGTGTTGTCGTAACTTTGTACTATTATCTAGAGACACTAGATCTTGTGATTCTTCGAGTGTTAAAGTGTAATAACGGTAGATTATTAACCTTTATAGGTTCGTCAACGTGCACGAGTCTGGGCTAATGATACAAACATTGCGAAACGTGACTTTTCGTGTTCTCTACAAAACTCCACATAAAGTTTCATTTAAGTATCCATCACTTTACTGAAATGGGGAAATGGGAGGGATTCATTACCGTCATTATCACCTTATCATCAATATTCCATAATTTGTAAGGATTTAATATTAACTTGACACTGGCAAATGCACAAGACGTGCAACGCCAAATTCACCTGGATGGGGCAACAAAAAAAAACATACGCGTCGACTTGTCAACCTCCTCCGTTTCGTCGGTTAAAAATAAAAAAACATAGTCCACGCGACAGTTAGTCTACCTCAAGAGCCAGGAAGGGCAGCAGACCAACATCCACAACACGACAACACGAAACACATTGGTATCAACATGAAATGTCCAATACTAAACCCTTTGACAAACGATATGTTCAGACGGACTGAAAAAACATTGCACGGTCCAAAAAACATTCAAATACTCGCACATCATACAAATGAGCTGGCCCTAGCGCTAAGTGGAGTAGGAGGCCAACAACACGCAAGGTTGAAGAGATATGACATCCCCAGTCTCACAGGGAGATTCACATAGGGAAAAGAGAGCTATGTCACTCTGCTGGAAACTCTCTGAAAATAAAGTCACCAAACAAGCTTGAGGCTATACAACACAGTGGCTTATTGTTCTGAAACAGATTGCCATGAAGCTGAATGGAACAAAAAAAAAAAAACGGGCCAAATAAACAACAGCCTACTGTTAGATTCTAAATGAACAAAATGTACGACGCAACCCTAGTAAAAGAAGTACCTGACACGCACACTAGTACAAAAAAGTTGAGCTGTCACTTTTCATTCATAAACAGTACGGAACTTTGTCTAGACATAGAGAGTAGACATTTCTAGACATAGTTTTGGTACTCACATGATTCAAAAAATCAAGGTCTAGTATTCCAGGAGCAAACACGTATGACGTCACTCGTCATCCGTCTCTTTCGCTCTATTTGTAAATGACTTATTTCGGTCTTGCTTAAGCCTCGATTGACGTCACTACGTGTTGCCCACGTGACCGAAATGCTATACCTGGCAGAGTATATTATTATATCACTAGCTGCGCCCCGCGGTTTCACCCGCGGTTAAAAAGTATCCTATATGCTATTCTAGACTGTAATCTATCTCTGTGCCAAATTTCATCCAGATCTGTTCAGCCGTTCTTGCGTGAAAGAGTAACAAACATCCATACATCCATTCTTACAAACTTTCGCCTTTATAATATTAGTAGGATGGGTACTCATAGATTGAATCTTATGACTGCAACACATCAGCTTCGATGCCATCTTAGTGTCTAAGTACTGATCCACATATTGGAATATTGGTGTTAGTGTACCCCAATACGTTTAGCATCACAGTGGTTCATTCCACCACGCTGGCTCAATCCAGGTCGGTGGATGTCACGTGTCTTCTAGGATATTTCCTAACGATGTCAATGTTTTCCTTTACCATAAGAGCATGTATAAAATACACGTGAAATAATTTATGAGATAAAAAAATATTAGTGCACGTCCAGCGCGCATTTTCACAATCATTCTGAAACGTTCCGATCGGATTCCAAAAGATTTAAGCCCACAATTTTCGAATATGGGTACTTTTTAAAATTTAGAGTATAAATCCATTCGGAAGAAATAATCACATTTAAAAACTTCTGAATGCGGATTTATTTTCGAAGAATTTGAGTTTAATTTTTTTGGAATCCGAACGGAAATGTTTTCGAATGATTTGAACATGAGTGCCGCACCCATCGGATCGGATTATTAGCGATCGTCCGATCGGAAAACGCCACACGCCATATACAAACGTCCCACGGCCCGATAAGTCACACTTGTGCAAATATGACCAACCTACGTCCCGTCAGTCAAAATGTGTCTGTTCAGAGTCTGAGCTATCCCCTTTCCGGATTTCATCCAAATATGTCAATCCGTTTGAGCGTGAAGAAGTAAAAAACAAACGCATCTCGCGTTTTAATATAAAGCAAGATGTGTTGTCGCGACATAATGTGACACAGCTGTATAATACGTGTATATTATATTGTTGGAACTGCATTTATATACACATTACTTACACATAATCGACTAGTGTGTGAGCTGTAGATTTCGCGGCCGGCGTCTGTTCTCCTCTACAGGTTACATTCCTCAACCGATTCTCGTGAAATTATGTGAGCAGGTTTGATAATTCCACAGATTTTTTTCTCGTCAAATTTTGGAAGTTCCAATAATTATACAGATCTTTTTTCACGGTGTCAGTTTCCAAAAAAAAAAAAAAACATCTGCGTCAATTTGAAAATTTTACTAAAACTGACTCGACAAAAGAATTCTTTATAATTATCGAACCTACTCACAAATTTTTAAGAGAATCTGAAAAAATGCGATTTGTAGAGGAAGACCAATATCCAGACAGAATTGGGACATACGAAAGTACTTTTGTCGACATTTTGTCAATTTTGCCGACTACAGCCCGGCCTACATCAGCCATGCTGAACTTGTATGAATAAATGGGCCGGCCACACTCCACATATTGCCCGGCGTACTGGCCGGGCAATATATGTAGCCGCAGTAAAAATATGGCCATTCTAGAAGCGCCCGTGTAAGCATGATGGAATGGCTTATTGATGCGAGCTTCGAGTGTTTTCCGTTTGAAACCATCACAACACCTTGAACGAATTCTAGAGCATGCAAGAAAAATCAACACCTATACAGGGTTACCGATATAGGGTACTAAGCCAAAAGGGGGTCATTGTACTCATTATTATAATAATAAATTCGGAACATTTTGAAACACGGTCGCCTGACCCCAAACTAAGCAAAACTTGTACTATGGCTGCCAGACTGATATATATGCATTTATGTTTTAAATGCATACATAAATAGATATTAACACCCAGACAAACAACAAACACAAATGTACATCACATTAATGTTTGCTCTGGATGGAAATCGAATCCAAGCCCCCAAGTTCAGGAGGCAGGTTCACTACTAACTGAGCCACCGAAGCAGTCAATTATTCATTTGTGTTACCTTTACTATGGAGCCAACCCAAAATCTCGAAATAAAGAATCAGCTGTTCCATACAAAAAGTGCATTTGATCGTTGACGATATGTATGGAACAGCTGTTGTTTATTTCTCGATTTCAGGGTTGGGTTGATCAATGTAGTATAAGTTGTTCATAATGATGAGTATAATGACCTCCTTTCGGCTTACACCCTTTCCTGATAACTCTGTAGATACAACATTGAGACTAAAAACTGCGAAAAAATAAATAAATTGCAAAAAAAGTCGACCAACTGCAATAAGAGGAAACTGCACTAAAAAGCACAAAATAACGAGAAAAAACTACTAAAATAAACAGAAAAAGCGAATGGCTATACATTCATAACTATACAGTGTATACCTATACCTTCGTATAGGCAGATCTCACACCCCGCTGGACGAATCTCACCAAGCCAGTAAGTGAGACGTCCATGACAGGATGTTCTCGTAATGCGATGAACCGGTTAAAATGAAGAAGCATTGCGAAAGCAGTGAACACCGCCGCCGAAGTCTGGCGATGTCGGAGACCCATCATGAACCACCGTCTTATAAACCACGACCGAACTGCCAAGAGTAGTATATATACAATACATATTTTTAATACATAATATTATTTCATACAGGGTGATTTGACTCTTGACTTTTTCTTTCGAGGTATTGCTTCCACTCATTCTGGGTTAGTTTAACGCGTAACATTCGTTCAGCAAAAATGTGTAGTTTTCAAGTTATTTCATGTATTGTGTAATATTTTCTAGTTACTAATTATTTTTCAGAAAATTGTTAATCTTTTGCTGAATTAATGTAACACTTTAAAGGTAGCCCGGGATGAGTAGAAATACCCCTTAAAAGGATACGGTCTGGATTCCAATCAGCCTGTATACATATTATAATATTATTATAGCATGATTTAATGTAGCAAGTAAAACCGCTGGGTGCAGCTAGTGCTCCATGAATTAATATTGAAAATGAACGATTGAATTCAATAAGTATTTTTCAAAACATGCTTTTAGGAAGTGTATACAACGTGTTATTTTGCATGTCCGCAGAATTTGTAGGGGTAGGTATACTCTACTAGCAGAGCACGAATAAACTGCGGCAACCTTGGAATCGAGGAATAAAAACAGCTGTTCAAAAAGTTCGTTGATCCTCGACAAAATGTTGGAAACAGCTGTTTTTTTTTCTTGATATCGAGGTTGCCCCATGGTTTGGTCGTGTTCTGCCAGTAGATCATACCTACCTGTACAAATTCTCCGGGAATGCAAAACAACACGTTGTATATTTGTATTGTCCAATAGAGTGATGAAAAGGTGTGTATGTATAAACTATATGTGTATGAAAAGTTAAATAACAGCTTGTAAAATTTAAAAGCTTGAAAATGTGCGTTAGAAATTACTGAATTAATTATGGGAAGCGATAATGTACAACCGTAACCTGCAGCCAATTTTGTTAAAGAAATTTGTATAGCCCGTTTTGTACGCCCAGTTTTCTTTGTACACTATACATGGTTTCAACTAAATCCCAACATTGAATTTACTTGCAATCGATGCTTCGTTTATTGAAGTAGTTAAAATGGATGAATGCGAGTCAGATACTTTGAGATCACATTAAGTGACTTTTTTTAAGGAGTGATTATGTGTGCGTGCGCATCTCTTGATGTAATTTGAATACTAGTCCAAACTCACTGCTGGATATAGGGTCAACTGGAGCAAATGCGTCTGTGGGGGAATTGTGTCTTTCGAGAATTACTGATTAACCTTTCACAAATTAGGCACCACCTAAATCTTTTTTACATCTTTAGTTGCAATAATGTGTACAAGATGGCGTTGGTTGCTTAATTTGTGAAGGGTTTGTGAGTAATTCTCAAAAGACGCAATTGCCCTACAGACGCATTTGCCCCAGTTGACTTTCTTTCTACGTCCGGTGACCTTCAAGGAGTTATTTCAAAAATGCGTCACGTTTATTATCATTCATCACTTCTGATTCATTCATTTACTCCACCCTCACAGACGCGGTCAGAAACTTATTTTGTACATATTGATGGTTTTATTTAAATTTTGGATATACATAATATTAAATGTGTTTCTTTAAAAATAAGTCATTTTGACTATTAGTCGTTTTGGCCGTTATTTTTTTTTAAGTATTAGCGTATCAACCATCAGAGATTCAGGTTTTGGTCATATTGACTTGATCATTTTAATACGTAAGCCGTTTGTTTGTTACTACTTCATGCTCAAATGGATGAACAGATTTTGATGAAATTTGGTTTGGAGGTAGCTAATACCCTATTTTAACACATAGGCTACTTTTAAGACGCGGTTCTACCTTCGAGCGGTTTTTAAAAAATCAAAAAGAAACTTAAAATTGTTTACAAAATCCAATTCGGTTGACGAGAAGAGAGGTTTTATTGATTTTAAAAGATTCTCTGTTATTCATATACCTACCAGAGTACCACTCTAACCAAAGCCGTTTTCAGCAACAACAGCGGACAGACGCTTCCGCGGTCATATTGAAAAGCTGTGATTATTTGTATGACATAATTAACACGATCAAACACCGACCTCGCCGGCGAGGTCGATGACTCCCAGAATCTGTTAGAAGATCGGTTAGATTCTCTCCAAATAGTTAATCAGTTCAACCTAATAGGGCACAAGCGCAAACCCCCTCTGGGTTGCCTGGGCAAATCGACCCCCCCCCCCCCCCCCCCCCACCTCACCTCAGTGGCGCCTTTAGTTTTTGTAAACAAACTCTCTAAAGGCCCTGCGCCCTCCGCGCTTGCCTTACGTCCGGTACGCTGTAGAGACCTCAGTGGCCAACAGTTTTAGTCATTCGCACAAAAAAAAAACATAATTGTTGTTGTCATTTGTTTATCATTTTGTCTGTCAACTGCTTCGATATACATAGACACTTATATTTGTCTACTTATGTGTGTTCACCAACATTATATTAAAGTAATCAAATAGATATAACTTCATAAGCCTTATCATTCCGTAAACGCGTTGATGACATTTGCTCTAGTGTTTTTAGGACATTTAGGCGTCGTGACACCGAGGCGTTCACAGAGCGACTGACAGCGAAACAAGGCTTGCACTGGATCTAAGCCTTGTTTTCAAGGTGTCATTTTGCGCATCGAGACTTTACATCTATGTATAACTGATCGAAGGTCAATTGTGTGTTATTTTTGCTGACTAATTTTGCCTGTCTCAGAAATACTCTTTGTCTGTTACGGTGTATGTGTGTAAATATTAGTGTGTTTTCCAACAAATAAATTGTGTTGTGTTGTGTGTTGTTTGTATGTACTCACATTTTGCCTGTCTCAGAATTAAAAGTGTGTCTGTTACTGTGTGTGTATGTTTGTTAGTGTGTTTGCAACAAATAAATTGTGTTGTGTTTTATTGTGTGTACTCACGTCGCTGGGTGAATTCTTCTCTTCGTCGCTGTCGTGTTCTTGTTCGTTCTCGTCGACGGCGTCGTCAACAATGTCCTCGTTCAGAATTTCCTGAAAATTATAATACATTAAATAGATAGATAAATGTTAAATAAACTCTTTATTGAAACACCAAAAACAACAAAACTTACGAAGAGAAATATATCACTAAATCAAGAGTGTAACAACAACTGGCAGCCTTATCACTAAAAGCGATCTCTTCCAGACAACCTTGAAACTGTTTTTAAATCTGTTAAAATAATTTTGAATAGTTTTAGAGTACACTAGCTTTTCGTTCGCGGCTTCGCATTTCATACCTCAGGGATAATATAGCTTTCTAATATAGAAATAATTTTTAGAATCGATTCAGTCGTTTCGGAGATTATCCTCGACAAACAAACTCACAAGACTTACTAGACTAGCTCATAGGTCATTTTCTAGGTCTTCGTTTTTTTTCATCTTTGGCCACAATGACACTTCAACTCAAGCGAGTTGGTGGTCAAACGTAGACCTAAATAAAAAAAAACTAGAGTATGTACGACGCTCAGTAATTTGTAGCTCCTAGAATGCTTTCGTATGTTTCGTGTGCTTTAACACACTCTCTTAAGAGGGCCGCGACGTTCTGAAATTTCCATACAAACGCACTACTGAAATTTCTTGAAAACCGTTTGTCAGATTATGATGAAATTTAGCATGTACAATTAAATTAACAATATCTTCGCCCCTATGTTCTTGGTTTTTTTTAAAAACGTTCTCAAGCGAAAATAGAGCTATGAAAAATATCCGCATTTTAAGGGGTCACTTTTGACTGATTTATTCAATAGGTAGACAAAGCAAATCAAAAATTCCATTACATAGGGAGGTTGTCTACATCATTAGCTGTTAAATGAATCAATAATACAAAGGAAATTCTTAGTTACTTAAGAATGATTACGGTAGTGCAAAAGTCATAAAAAAAATTGAAATTGCACTTTGTCACTCTGTAGGTAAGTTTAGAGGCTCGTCAGTATCATTACTCGCTCTCTTCACTCGTCTTCTTCTTCTAGACGAAATGGCGATAGAATACCTTAAGCCAATGCGAAGTTAGTCTAGGTCGCCTAGGTCGAAATTAGTTAGGTCGCCGGACTCTTAAAACAGCGTCCTGTATATTGCGTCGTATCGCTAATCTATTGGAACCGGTTCCAAACCGCGCGCAGCGGCGCAGGCGGCGCCCGATTCCGAGCGTTTTAGACCTAACTTCACGTCGCTTGTTCTTGTAAAATGAGGTAGAATAATGAACTGCGATGAATAGATGCTTACTCGTGTAGATATCGAAATAAATAAATTACTACCTAAAATTAGTTTAAATAAGGTCAATAATTTAAAGAAAAAATAAAAATAAATAAATAAATTCGGGACACTTCCACACACGGTCGCCTGACCCCAAACTAAGCAAAGCTTGTACTATGGCTGCCAGAGACTGATATACATACTTAGATATTTTTAAATACATACTTAAATAGATATTAACATCCAGACATAGAACAAACACAAATGTTCATCACATAAATGTTTGCCCTAGGTGGAATCGAACCCACGCCCCCAAGCTCAGAAGACAGGTTCACTACCAACTGAGCCACCGAGGCAGTCAAGAGGCAGTCGAGGCAGACGGTAGTAGTTGTAAGGTTAGGAAGTTTTTTAAGGTAGTCTAGTTTGCATTAAGAATTGTAGCGTGTAGCGATAAGGGTATTGATACAAACTGTTAAGTTTTTCAATACTTTGTGTTTTTAAATGTATATATTTACGAAATAAATAAAAAATAAATGTCCGGCTGTCCTCATTTACAGGTCGCATTTCTCAACCGATTCTCGTGAAATTTTGTTAGCAGATTAAACCGATTTTGTTTTAATCTTTTGAATTTATTTTCAAAATGGCCTTTATGTGGGAGAGATAGAGTCGCGAGTTTTTCAGAGAGGCACTAGTGTTTACATGGTGTATCCGTATGTATTTTTTTTACAACAGACTAGGCATGCGTTTGTCCACTGACTCGCCTGATGGGAAGCGTCGACGTGATCGAAGGTGTAACACGCTTGCCTAGGAGATACCTATTCACTTTACTCTCAAACACCCCCTAGGATTGTATTTAGGTGGAAAGACAGACGCATACAACGAGTTCCATACCTCTGCAGTTCTTACAAGAAAAGTCGACTTGAAACGCTTACAGCCTTAGAAATAAAAAAATGCATAAACATCTGCTAAACCAATGTTCAGTTAGACATTGAGTAGCAAGTAAATAGCGCTATACAAACATGTAACTATTGTTTGAGCAATAAAGTGTGAATCGGCATTGGATATTTACACACATGCTTTACACTTTTTTCTTTTTCGTCTGGCAACTTTTGGTAAATTCGTTTAGAAACCTTTTCCAAATAGTTTTTAATAATTATTTTTAAAAAAGTTTATTATTATTTTTTCAGCTTTGGTGTTACGCAATGTGTATACACATGTGTTAAAACTTTATTTCGAAGGCTGTTAGTGTGTAAATGTATGTATTGTACATGTTGTATTATGAATTATACACAATCTATGTATGTAAAGCGGTCAGTGTATATGTATATCCTCACCTGGTCATCGTCAGACTTGTCCTTGTTATCCTGGTCTCCTTGAGCCAGCAGATCCGCCTCAGCTTGAGAGATGAACACTTTGTCCGAACGTCGCGGAGGATACAGCAGGTCGATCACGCACACCAGCAACTAAACAATACATACACGGTTCAGTTTCACACACATAAACAAAAAATAAAAAATCTCACAGGCAGCTCAGGTAACATATCGTCACGTCTTTCCTCCGAGGGGGCTGGGCTGGGTGTTTTACAACACCCACACTTCGCCGGACGATATTCACTCTCAAATGTGACAGGGGGCGAGCCTGTCGTCATACACCGGGCTCCAGTCATGTAGCAGATGACATACAATCCGCACATATGCTCACACGATGAATAATTTGGTGCTTGCCGTCGGCTGGGTTCGAACCCGCTCCCTCTGGCTTGTGGAGCAGAGCTTTCCTACATTATTACCATAGTAGAAACAAGATAGTATTGTTGACTGGAGACTCGTACGAGATTGAAATAGGGATTCAGGTATTTAAACGTTTTACACTTCTAGCTCCCTACTAGGATTTCCCTGTGTCGAGGATGTCATGGAACACATACAAAGACAGACTACTGAAGTCCAGACCCCTTGATGGGCAGGAGTACAACCTGCAGATGGCCATCAGAGATCGGAACGCGGTGGTGATGGAGGCTCTGGGACGGGAGGAGACCATGATGTTATGTGTATAATATTTGTAATAATTTCGCGTTTTATATAAATTGTGGGTCCATCTCGAGCATTCATGCTCACTATCGAAGGCACCTTCTTGCGGCGGCGTCGTGTGTCGGGTCGTTCTCTTCCCTCAAATATGGTTGAGGAGAGCGATGGCTGGCACATGCGTCATACTCGTGATCGGGTGCTGCTTGCGGGTCGCTGGTCTGCTCGTGGTGTACTCACAATGCATTAAGTAAATCTGAAAACCTTTAACCTAACCTTAGATTAAGACTTGGACTTTGGAGGTGGTGGTCACGACCCTCAGACATGAGGAATGCGACTTGAGGAGGAGATTAAGACTTAATAACTAACCCCCCTCTACCTGTATTCCCCTTAAACAATAATTAAGATTTATGTTAACAAAGATCACGGTCTCCAGAGTCCGTGGAGTGTAATTTTTAAGTAACAAAAAAAAGCCCAGACCCGGAACATATTTAAATTCATCATTCAAACATCTGACCAGCTCGGAAATCGAACCCGGGACCTCCTGCTTATAAAGCAGTCGAACTCCAACTAAGATAGGAGGGTCATCGAGTTTCGTCGTAATGTTTTAAGTGTATAAATGAGAGTGGCATTTGAAGGTGTCTTACCAATCCGAGCAAGGCTCCGATGAAGATGGTAGCGACTGCGAAGATGAGGTAGGAGCCCCACGTGGGCAGCCCATACTGCTCCATCAGCATGTTGTGTACGCTCTGGAATTATAGTATAAAGATACAGTATATTATAGTGGGTGTAGTTTTCTTAAATAAGCGAAAGTCGTCTTGACAACATTTCCCAATTCTTTTGTAAGAAATTAAAATTATAAACCCTCTTACTAATCAACATTGTACAGTTGTTGTATAGTGTTTTTTTTTTTCTTTCTTTAAAATTTTTAACTTTACCGAAAATGACAAAACATTATAAAATATAACTATTCCGAGAGTTTAAAATGTTTATTAGTAAAGCCGGAAACTTACTATCAATAAAAGCGATGCGATCATAAGAAACGCGACGCGTGTTGTGTTGAATCAAATTTTTCTTCATTAGTCCTATGTTCAAACCACACTACGAACACCCGACGCGACGGTGCGTCGCGTGTTCGTAGTGTGACTCAACTCAACACGCGTCGCGTTTCGTCGGGTTGCATCGCGTTCAAATAGTATGTATGTTTCCGGCTTAAGGGGGTAGGGTCAACTGGCGCAAATGCGTCTGTGGAGCAATTGCGTCTTTCGAGAATACTGACCTTTCACAAATTAGGCAGCTAAAGCCATCTTGTACAGATTATTGCAACTTCTTCTTTAATCGTTCCCTCATTACTGAGGATCGTGGTCACTGGACCCCTTTAAGCGGACAATCTGCCTCCATCGATTCCGGTCCAAAGTTGCCATCACCACCTGCTGGAATTTGCTTGAAGACGTCGCTTCTTTCACTTGGTCAGACCATCGTGTTGGCGACCGGCCTCGTGCTCTTTTCCCTTCGGTATGTAAAAGTAGGAGCGAGCACCTGGGATGTTTCTCAGGTGTATAAATCAACAATTACACCAGGACCGCGAGCGGCGACGGTGACAACTAGGATGACCGGGGGGAACGTTGAAGACACTCACAACGGTTGCCCAGAGATACAACAAGCTGTTTTACCAGAAGATCATCATCTACAAGGGCGAGAGGATGGACTGCCTCAAGAACGGTATCCCGGTTTAATAACCATTTGTCATCAAAACATGCGGTCTCTTAAAAAAAAGACGTGTAAGCTAGAAGTACAATTACTTGATAGTATGAAATGTGAAGTTTTGTGTATATCTGAACATTGGCTTAAAACGCAAGAGATAAAGAGTGTTACCATCAACAACTTTATACTTGCATCACACTATTGTCGGCCAAATATAGAACACGGAGGCTCGTGCATTTATGTTAGCAACAAACTTAAATTCAAAAACTTAGAGCAAATTACTCGTTTGTCAGTCGAACAAATTCTTGAAATATCTGCAATTGAGTTGTTAGATAAGAAATTAATCGTCGTTTGTGTATATCGATCGAACTCGACCAGTTCTCTGGTATTCTTCCCTGTTCTAGAATGTCTGCTCGATACTCTAATGAAACTTAATAGAGAGTTTGTTATCTTAGGTGACGTAAATATTGACACAATAAACCCTATTAAGTCAGACATTAAAAAACTGAATGACCTGCTAGTAACACATAATTTATGTAACATAGTAGATTTTCCCACTAGAGAAGAAGGTTTGTCTAGCACCTGTCTAGACCATGTATATGTCGGTCGCGGGTCGGCGAGTGCGGCGCGCGCGCGCCCTTTGAACACGCTGATTTCGGACCACTTCGCGGTCCGCGCTGTGATCCCATGCGACCCGGGCACGGTTCGCCCGCCTCCTTATTTTTCCAGGTCATATACCCGAGCCAACAAGTGCAACTTCGTCACGTCGCTGGCGAGTGTTGACTGGGAAGAAATCGAACGCAAATATTCGTCTTCACCGGACGAGTTTGCTCAGGCTGTGATTAACATATTGCAGAATAAGAATGAAATATGTTTTCCAATAACTCGGAAAAATGAAAATAGTAAAAAAATCGTCTGGGCAACTGATGAGATATTTAGTTTAAATGATTTACTAATTGACATGAACAAATTAAAATTAAAATTTCCCTCAAATAATGAATTACAATTAAAATTAAATGAATTTCAAAATAAATTTGACGAATTATTGACATGCGAGAGAAGTAATTATTATAATAATATTATTAGCAGATCTGACAACGTGATTAAATCAATGTGGGACGTAGTTAACGCTGAAACTGGTAAGACTAGGAGGTATAGCGAATATACCGAGCTTCTGACGCGACCCGATGGGTCTAAATTTCCATCTAAAATGGATGCCGTCAATGCTGTGAACGATCACTTTACGGGCGCGGCGGCGGCGTGCGGCGCGCCTGCCGCTGACGTCAACGCCGCGATGCGCGCGCTACGTGCAGCGCGCCCTGCCGCCGACCGCTCGCTGAGGTTAAAGCCGTTCACACCTCTCGAAGTCTTTCGTATAATATCGTTTGGGGTTGCCCGGAAAAGAACCAAGGATCTATACGATATTTCAATGTCACTGCTTCATGCTGCGGTGGAACCGTTATCGCCCATTTTATCATGCCTGTATAATAAATGCTGCAAAGAAGGAAGATACCCCCCCGCTTTAAAGCAAGTAAAAGTGTCTCCTTTGTATAAGGGGAAGGGGAAACATGGGGAGATAAACAATTATAGGCCTGTGTCAATTATTCCAGGATTAGCCAAAATATTTGAATATGGTTTAAGTGATCGGCTGACAAAATACCTGGCAGAGTGTCAGTCACTAAGTGATAGGCAGTACGCATACCGCAGGGGTAGGTCTACTACTATGCTGGCTAGGGAATTGGTCCGACGGATACTCGAAGCTCGTGAGGACCGGCAGCAGGTAGCGGTGGTTTTCTGTGACCTATCTAAAGCCTTTGACGTAGCCGATCACGAGGTCTTGGCAGCGAAGATGGGACACTATGGCATAGAAAACTCTGCACTAAAACTGCTCACCGACTTCATGTCAGGCCGAAGTCAGGTTGTTGTAGGGGATGGAGGTAGAGTGAGGTCGCAGTCACTAGGGACGGCTATCGGAGTAGCACAAGGATCTTCGCTCTCGAACATCATGTTTTCCCTTCTCCTCAACGACCTGCCGGAGAACATAGCGGGTGGACATGTCCTTATGTATGCGGACGACGTAGCCGTCGTTGTCACTGCGACTACTGTAGACGAGCTAGAGCAGCAGCTTAACAAAGTCACAGATAATCTTCATGTTTGGTTCAGGGCTAACGGACTTCTACTTAACACCAGCAAAACTCAGTTTGTCCATTTCAACTTAGCCGGCCGCTCCTACAGACCTCTTAGAGTGGGAATCGGCAGCGTTGAGATGGTACAAGTACAATCTACCACGTTCCTGGGCTTCCAGCTGGATAGTGCTTTAACCTGGGAGGAACACATAGACAAGCTGTGTGGGAAGATAGGTGGCGCTTGTTTCGCACTATGGCGCGTGTCTGAAATCTTGCCATACCCCATGGTCCGGCAATGCTATTTCGCCTCAGTGCACTCGATACTTCAATACGGCATCGAGCTTTGGGGGCGCGCCGCCGATTGGGAGCGCGCCTTCAAAATGCAAAAACGAGCCGTACGAGCAATAGTACGAGTGTCACAGGATACGTCTGCGATGTCGTATTTCCGGTCCATGGGGATACTTACAGTACCGAGCTTGGTGTGCCTCCAGGCGGCATTGTACGCTTGGGACCACCTCGAGGAGTACTCGCGGCTAGGAGACACGCGCACGTGCGTCGCGCCGCGCCACCCGGACCGACTGTGCACAGTCCCACGCCGGCTCGCCAAGACGGCTAAGCTGGTGCACATCTCCGCTACGGAAGTGTATAACCGACTGCCGCGAGAACTTAGGGATGCACCTTCTAGGGGTTCTTTTAAACACAAAGTTAAGATTTGGTTGATCGAGCAGGCATTCTATAAGTTCAGCGATATGACCAAAATCAAAATTATTTAATGTTGTGTTGTCCTAATTTATTACTTATATCTACTAATTTATTTTTTAATTGAAAATCTTTATTTTGAAATTTGATTTGTACTAATTGCAATAATTTTAATGAATGATTACGAATTGTAATTTTTTTTTTTTTTGACATTTTGACTTGTAACATTTTGTTATTAATAAATGACTATGACTATGACTATGACTATTGCCAACAATGACCAGTTTTTCGAGACTTCTATCTCCCTTTCGCATTAAGTGACCGAAATAGGTTAAAATACGCTGTAGGCATACTGTAGACAATCTGGTCTTGATATCGAGTTGGGAAAGGATAGACACATTTGTGCGTTTGGCTGTCCATGGTATTCGGAGCATCCGCCTCCAGCACCACATTTCGAATGCGTCTACCCGCTGTCTTTCCCTTGCTCGGATTGTCCATGTCTCAGCTCCATATAAGAAAATGGGGAAAACTAATGCTCTGACTAAACGGGCTTTGGTTTTATAACTTATGCCACGATTTTTCCAGATATTCTGCAAGCGTGTCATAGCATCTTTAGCCATAGCTATCCGTCGTTTTATTTCTGGGATGCAGCTGCCTTCAGCATTAATAATAGACCCCAGATAAATGAAGCTATCCACAACTTCTATGCCTTGGATGCTGTAGGCGCCCGATAGCTTTTCCGCACGATCTATCACCATAAGCTTAGTTTTCTGTTTATTTATTGCAAGACCCAACTTGCCACTCTCCATCTCCAATCTATGCAATATCAACTTATTGCAAATTGTTATTGCAACTAGAGATAGAAAAAAGATGTATGTGGCAATTTGTGAAGTTTGTCAGTAATTCTCGAAAGACGCAATTGGCTTACAGACGCATTTGCGCCAGTTGACCCTACATGTAGTTAAACCGCAGTCTCACCCGCAACGCCTGGCTCAGTTTGAAGAACTCAGCGACGAAGGTCATCTGCAGCGAGTGAGGAGCCTTCCACGATGGAACGGGGTCTGTCTGCTTCCACCGCTGCTGTTCCACGAAGTTCATCATCGAGTCTGCGTCGCGGGGACCCTTGTACTGCCGGAATTCACCGTCTTTCACACTGGAAAAATAAACATTTTTCATGAGATTTGTGAGATATTAGTCTGGAAACCAAAGACGATTGGTGAAATAGATTTACAAGGAGTGTGAAGTCAGTAAGGGTCGCTGTGCTATTCTAACCGACCAGTGTTGCGAGCATCGACATTTAAACTGATGTTTCAAATCGACTATATCGGAAATTTCCAAACAAATTTGTCGATTTAGTCGATTTGAAATGTCAGTATACCGTTCGGTGCTAAAACTCCTAGCTTAATAGCATGCGCGCGCGACAAAATTCTTCTCGTCATTTTTTGTCGTGTGAGAACGTGACAAGGCTATGTGTAAACATACGTCTGTCTCGATAAAAACAGTTGACATACCTATGCTAGGCCTGTAGGAGTACATGAGACAGTGTATGAAGGGTAAAGCGCATACACTACAGAAGAGCAATTCAGCTATTCATACTTTATCTCGTGCACTTCTGCAGGCCTAGCATAGGAAATGTCGTCCACACTGAAGTCAGGTTGTTACAACTGGACTACATGAGCGTAGCTAAGAGATGGTGTAGGAGTTGGCTCAGTAACATCTCCCTAGGCTTTACTGGCTCGGCCCACTAACTCACCGGTGGCTTTTGTGACAGAAACATTTTAGTTATATACACAAGACAGCATATTATGCATTTTATAGTGCATACACTACAGTTGTTTAAAAACTCACTGGAATATGGTAGGCAGCGCGGTCACGACGAAGCGCCCGCTCAGCCCGGGCGACTTGGTTACGTCGACGGCGCCCGTGTTCAGGTCCAGATGCTTGCGAGACACGCGGGAGGAGAGATCCTTCCACGCGGCCTGCAGGTTGTTGCAGGCCGGGCACCAGGGGGCGTAGCTGTGTGGAATAAGTTACAGCTTATTAGGGTTGTTTAATTACAGCCTCGCCGGTAACGGCGAGGCCGGATTTGAAGATATGTGCTTTATGTCAACTGTGCAATGAACATAATATGGGTCTTGAACCTTTAACCCTCCCCTCCCAAATGTTATATTGTATGAAGTGTGGGTGTTGTATGACACCTCTGCCAGCCCCCTCGGGGAAAAAGCGTGACGGTATGTTATGCTATCTGCTATATGACTGGAGCCTGGTGTATGGGACAGGCTCGCCCTGTCCCATTTGAGACTGAATATCGTCTAGCAACGTGTGGGTGTTGTATTACACATTTGCCTGCCTGCTCGGAGGAAAGGCGTGACTATATATTATGTTATGTTTAATGATACAGCCTATACATTCATATTTTTGTCCAATTAAAAATGTATTACTTATGTAAGATCAAACAATGTTACCTCAGAAATGTGTATGTAAAGTATGTGAGTACATAAATGTAAGCAAACCAGATAAACATAACAAGAACCAGTCTTCATTAGCATACCATAGTAGATATGGATATGTGATATCACAATGGAATTTTTTATTTGAAAGTCTGTATGTCTTTGCATTGATACTTCGTCATGCTAAATAGCTCAATGAATTTGAGAGAAATATTGAATGGAGCTAGTTTAAATTTTCTATTTGATAGTAAGTAAATAAAAAGATTGAGTGCAGCTGGTTATACATTTGTCAATACGAGCTATGTCCTGTGGTTTTACCTGCTGTTAAAAAGTATCCTATGTGCTGTTTATGACAACAATCTAATTTCATTCAGATCCAATCAGCTGTTCTGGTGTGATTGAGTAACAAACATCCATCCATTTAAACTTCCGCATCCTACTAATATTATAAACGCGAAAGTTTGTAAGAATGGATTTATGGATGGATGTTTGTTACTCTTTCACACAGAGATAGATCATAGTCTAGAATAGCACATAGGATACTTTTTAACCACGGGTGAAACCGCAGGGTGCAGCTAGTTTATAATTATAGTGTAATAGTGTCATGTGCAAATAACTGAGTCAGTTGTCAGTCAGTTCCCCTTTAGTGTTTACAACTTAAGCTATACCAATTTCGGAGAAATTGAACAGGGAAGTTATAAACATGATGAGCAAGAAAATAAAGTATTTCTCCTCTTAAACACAAATATGTTAATGAAAACTGATAATTTTAAGCTGTATCCCAGAAGAAATACCTACGAAAAACTGAAAAATTATGAGTAAAACTGTGGGATGCAACTAGTCTTCAATACAAGTAGGTACCTACATAACAACTATCAATATAGTTAAGGCTTGTTGATGTCATGCATGACACACTGTCCCTGGCATATGACTAAACAATTGTTATGGACCAACGGTTTAGATTTTGTTGCACATGTTATATTTTAACTTGACCTCTTTGTCACATTTTTAAATTATAGAGACTTGTGTTAGCTCCAGTCTACTAGTCCAGTCAACTATCCAGGGATAATCTGTCTTTTAAAAATTTATAAAAATTCATTCTGCCAATAAGAAGTTCAGTGAGAACAGTAATGCAGGATTTTTTAATCATGGTAATAGCATACTAACAGTTAGAGTAAAAGTTTAATAACTGTAATTAAAAGTAATTAATTCGGAACTTAAGTTTTAATTAAGAAGTACTTAGGATATTTTTAATTACTCGGAGGTAATAACGTAACACATATTAGTGTGTTATTTTAAAAGGCTGAGAAAAAGAACCAGTCTCCTAGTATTTCGGAGAAAATAGTGACAATAGGCATGCGTCACTGCGTCCAAAGCATTCCCACTGCTGAGACCTCAGCGACCTTGTCGTGGTTATTGAACTTTACTAACTCAAACACTCGAATAACATTACGTCTACCCACTCAAACCCTATGCAAATTACAGTTAAAAGAGTCATAAAGACCTTCTCAGACTCCGAAGCAGAGTTTTCGGCGTATTTACCGCAAAATAATCAAAGAAAGATTATGACACGTTCGTGAAAATTTACCGATGCCGGCTGATTGCAAGGAATACTCACAATTCCACCATCCATTCTCCTTCCAGGATATCTGTCCAGTTGTCTTCATCTAGTTCGCGACTTGCGCTTTCTACTAATTTGGAGAAACAACACAAAACTACTGAGAAATAAAGCAAAATTTGTAAAAATTCAGGAATCCTAAGTGCACGCGCCATGTTTAATTTTTAATTTATCTGTGCTGTTGCTAGTAGACAAATTAAATTATTTGTTTTGTTGCCAGCTAAAATTGAATAAAAATTACGAAACACACGGTTGTCGATTGTACAATAATTTATATTTATGTATGTCATTTTTAACTTAACTTTTTTTAAAATTAATTAGGTTTCATTAATATAAGTCACATTTAGTAATGAGTATGTGCAAATTAAAACAACCTGCCCTCTAGCGGCACCGAGTGCAGCTAGAACAGAAGCTGCAAAAAGTTTTTATATAGTTAATACACAATTCGCTAGATGGCAATAGCTGTAATAAATAAAAGATAAAATAAATGGAAAATTAAGAAAAGCTCCAGTACTATAGCTACTTATTTTTATTTTATTATTTTTATACATCTGAAGCGTAGTCCATAAATATACCCACATCAACAACAGCACATTTTCGACACATTGTCTTAATACTAACGATATACCTACTTACCATAATTTATTCTAGGTCTTGGGACGATATCATCATCATCTACAACCTTCTTTACCTATCCTACAACTGGATAGTTATAAGTAGTCGACCTCTTTTTTTTTTTTGGGTGGGAAATCATCAGATGACTTCTCCCGCTCTGTAGCCCTATTCGGAGATTTGAGATTTTGATCTCACCTTTTTTCGTCCTTGTTGCTCACGTTTGAAACGTCATAGGTGTGAGAGTGACCAAGATAAAATCTCATCTCATCTCACGCGCAGGAATAGCCCCCCTGGGCTGAGCGGGAGGGTATGTCAGACTTTTACTGACTAAAACCCACCCGTGTTCCTTCCATTGCCTGTGTGCCATTCCATTGGCCCTAGCGGACCCCGTCAGTTGGTGCTGACGTCTCTTTGAGGCGCGCGTGGAACACAACGCGCCGTCGACCCGGACCTCTGTATCTGTGCCATCTACCTCAGTCCTGGGGGCTTACCACGACGATGGTTATGTTTTGTTGTCGACGCTTCGCGACCGCTAATCGTATCGCAGCGCAATAAGGCCATGGTCGCGTCGGAAACAAAACGTACCTACCCATATATCGTCACGCCTTTCCCCCGAGGGGGCTGGTAGGTGTAATACAACACCCACATCGCCGCACGATATTCAGTCCCAAATGTGACAGGTGGCGAGCCTGTCGCCATACACCGGGCTCCAGTCATGTAGCAGATGACATACAATACGCACATACGCTCACACAATGAACAAATTGGTATGCGTGCCGCCGGCTGGGTTCGAACCCGCTCCCTCTGGCTTGAGAGGCGGACCTTCTCCCAACTAGGCTGCCATCGCTTTTTAACGTAACCATCATGGCATTAAGATGTCATGGTAGGACCCCTGCACCAATCAGGCCCCGTATTCTGACGTGTACATTAGTACCACACGGTCACTGTACTATCAAGAAGTTTAAAGTCTTTTCTAAGGCGCGAAGCACGCGGAAATGGTGAAGGCCGCCAGATCCATCCACCCAATTCAGTGAACCTATTACTTATTCAAAATTGCGCTTTATTTCTAAGGGGCCGTTCAAGTATTACGTAAGCACCAAGGGGGGGTGGGGGGTCTCTGTTTTGCTTATTTTGGATGACATGGGGGTGGGGGGTCTAGATAATAATAATAATAATAATAATATTTATTTCCTAAAAAGTGTACAATTAATCTTATATAATATTATTAAGGCTAGCTTAATGAGTTTAGGTTAAAGTCTACTGTTGCCGAACTAGGCTTTATGCCTGTGTTTCGGCGTACAGTGCCCTCCCCACAGGGATTGTGGTCACCATTAGCCTATTCAGTTTTACATTTATTTTTTTAAACTTAACAATAGGAAATAAACTTATACAAAAATCTACTAATTTAACAGGTGAGTATAATGTTCCTCTTTGTGTATAAAATGTTTGTGTAAGGTGTGTTTAGCGTGTGTATGTGTACGTGGCATCGTAACATTATATCCGTTTATGTCTAACAGGCTGGGTCGCGGTGATGCCTACATGTGTGTGTTTTTGAATGTGTATGTATTTATGCGCATGAATGTGTGTAAGAGGGTGTGTATTATGAGTTACTCTTATTTACAACTAAATAAATTATATTTGAGTTTAATAGTTTATTATTTAATCACTTCTATTAATTTCTCCGTTTCTTCGCTAGTTAGCGATTTTAGCCATCTCGTGGTTTTACATTTAACTTCGTGTTTAGATAGGATATATATATTTTGAGATTTGTTTATTTTATTATATAAGTAAGGACCAAGAAAAACTAAAAATCTTATAATGAATGCTGTGTTTATTCTATAAGGAAGTCGGCAGACATCGTGCTTTCGGCGATTAGTTTGCTTCTGTGGATCATAAACAAAAAGAGAATGTTGTTTTAAAATAATGCTAACTATAAATAATTGACGTACCGTGAGGACATCACAGGATTTATACAAAAGTGCGGTATCAAACAAAATTGGTCTACCGGTACTTATTTTCAAAACAGCACGCTGAGCAATCTCAATAGGGCGCAAGTTCGTTTTGGGAGCTCCTCCCCAAGATGATATGCAGTACGTTATTAAGGACTGACAGAGAGCAAAATATATTTGTTTGATTATTTCTGGTTTAGCAATTAGTCTCAGTCTTTTAAAAACAAAAAAGGTTTTACGTATTCGTTTACTTAGAGTCAAAATGTAATTTTTGAAATTTAGATTGTTATCGATGATGATTCCTAAATATTTTATAAAAACGGTTGATTCTAGAATTTTGCAATCACAAGTTCCTGAATTTGTAGAGAGACATAATTTAGTGTGAGCAGCTATGTTGTGATCATTTCCACGTCGAAAGTTAGTAATGGAGAAAGTGAGATATTTTGTTTTTTCTGTATTTAAGGACAGAACGTTATCATTCAGCCATGTAGTAACCTTGTCAAGGCCAACTTGAGCAGCTTCATAAGCTCCTTGCCATGTATTTCCAGTAAACATTAATACTGTGTCATCTGCATATGAGATAAGTTCACCGTTATAAAAATTAAAGGAACATAAATCATTTAGATAAATTAGAAATAATGTAGGTCCCAAAATACTTCCTTGAGGAACTCCGTGCGTGACTGGTAGCCTGTCACTAATATAGTCTCCAACCTTAACACTCTGAAATCTGTCAGTTACGTAGTCCCTAAAAAGTGCAAGTTGATTATCTCTTATGCCAATCTTCTCAAGCTTGGAAACAAGAATACGGACAGAGACCGTATCAAATGCTTTAGCCAGATCTAAGAAAATTGCAATACATTTTTTTCTGTTGTCTAAGCTTTCCGATAAATAACTAGTTAATTTATGTACCGCATCATCCGTTGATTTACCACGACGGAAGCCAAATTGATTACTGGACAAAATGTTATTCTGTTCTAAGTACTTAATTAACCTATTATTCATTAAACGTTCTAATATTTTGGAAATAGAAGGTAAAATTGAAATTGGCCTATAGTTGTTAATACAGTCTCTGTCCCCATTTTTGTGTATAGGTATAATGATAGATCTTTTAAGGTCTTTAGGAAATATACCCAACTCAAAACTAAGGTGATGATTACGTCATCGTTAGTTATTTAAGTTTTTTCGGGGATTCCCGCAAATAATACATATGCGTAGGCACTCGCTTTGAGAACTGATTAGGGGAATTACCTCAAAGATTTTTTGCAAATGCCCTACGATTATTTTTGTCCGACGGTAAAATTGAGGCTCTCAAGCCGAACATGCAAAACGTGTGGTCTTTATCATGCTTCCGTCAAATCATTAAATCGTCACATCGAGAAGATCCATAAAAAAGTAAACACGCCCACAGAGGGAAAAGTTAGACCTGTAAGAGTCGCTGCTCGTCGTGCTAATGAACTGATGTGCATTATTCAAAATTTAGAGCACCAAGATGTTGAATGGCTCGATGAGAGTGACGTAGGCATTCCAAAATCGGATGAAAGTGAGCAGACTCACAACACTGAGCAGCAATCCAATGTCATCGATAACTTAGAATCATGGATTCAGGTTTCATGGACTGAAGACTGTTAATGTGTTCCGAAAATATTCTTTATGTTAGTTATGTTCTTTATTTCTGATTATATTTTTTTGTCATTTACTCTATGTGTATCAGTTAAACCTAATATTTTCATGAATTTTCCTATTTTAAAAATAACAATATAAAAAAACATTTATTACTAAAAATGTTTACGTAAGCATAGGGGGAGGGGGTAAGTGATTTGCTTACTTTTGATGACAAGGGGGGCGGGGGGGTAAAAAATGGTAAGAAATCTGCTCACGTAATACTTGAACGGCCCCTAACTAGCCGCGCCCCGCGGGTTCAGCCGCGGTTAAGCGGTTAAAAAGTATCTATATTAGAAGTGCTATTCCAGACTATGAGCTATTTGCTAAATTTGATCCAGATCCGTTCAGCCGTTGTGACGTGATTGAGTAACAAACATCCATCCATTCATTCATCCATCCAAACTTTAGTGTGATATTAGTGTGATGATTTTGGTATACAATTTGAACATAACGGCAAGATACACCACGCCACCGGCACCGTGGCGCTACCGTAGCCACGCCACGCCAGCGCTAGACGCCATTTCTACACATTGTTGGAGCCCGATGTATGGCGACAGACTCACTCCCTATCACATTTGGGACTGAATATCGTCCGGCGAAGTGTGGGTGTTGTACACCTTTGCCAGCCCCCTTGGGGGAAAGGCGTGACGATATGTTATGTGTGCTATGCGCGTAATGCAAAATACACCGACCGAAATAATATCGACTAGCGGAAACGCCTTATCAAACGCGCCAGAATAAGGCCGCTGGATCGACCAGCGATTTTGAGGTTGCAAGCGCTTGCTACTATCATACTAAGTACTATGTATTTTCTTTTTTTTTTAATGTAGAATAGGTCGGCGTTTGACCACCAACTCGCCTGATGTTAAGCGACGTTGTGGTCTAAGATGGAGCACGACGACCAATAAGGTCACTCAAGCCTTGAAGTTTAGTAGAGTGAAGAAGTACAAAGACGGCAGTTGAGTGAGACGCTACAAGTGCGCTACTGCCCAGACCCGTCTTCGGAGCGGTTACACCGGACTACATCCCGAAACACGACTAGGTCATTTCACGGCATGGCTTGTCCGGTGGGTGGTAACTATAGCCACGGCCGAAGCCTCCCACCAGAGTTTGCTACCCGGTAAGCACTACCCGGGGACCACGTGTAGGGAATCACAATAGAGTACACTCCTATACGGACGTGGGTAGCTCAGCCCCCAAAATTTTGCGGGTGAAAATCGCCAATCTGTGAACAATACTAATATCTGTTATTTATTCTATGCTAATCTGGGTTACAAGGCTAGGTATAAATATTAGAGCGCTCCTAGACGGGCCATAATTTTAACCAACTTCAATAGTATAACTCTGCAAATATTGATCCTAGCGTAAAAATGATCATGACCAAACTTGTGAGAAATTAAATTTCCAACAACTTTGAATAACGCCATTTTTGCTCTAATGTTGAAAATTAACGAGTTATTTCAGAAAAACGAAAAAATTGAACTTTAAAACAAGATGGCGGCGAACCCTTTACCGGGATTAGTTAGAAAATCGAGATTTATACTTCCAACCACCCCCCACGACGTTTAAAAAAAAAATCGCTCCCCGGAATTTTTTCTATTTAAATATCTACCCCGACTGGACTATATGCAAATGCGCACACTACAGCGATTCAGTATCGACCGCAATTGCCTTCAAACTGGCACTAGCATCTCAACCCGACTTAACAATCTGGGCCCCTATTCGGAGATTTGAGATTCTCATCTCATCTTTTTTCATCCTTGTTGCTCTCGTTTCAAACGTCATAGGTGTGAGAGTGACCGAGATAAAATCTCATCTCATCTCACGTGTAGGAATAGCCCCCCAGCTGATAAAAAGTCTGCAGTCTGCGGAAACTCTTACAAAGATAGACAAAATACGCAGCGACCTTTGTAATGTCGTCAACAGTTTCCAAACGCACCCGGTGGTGTGGATGTCGCACGGGTGGGGCTTCGGCCTTAGCTCGGGCTTCGTCTACTATCGATCTAGCTACCGAGGAAATACTACACGCATACAGATAGCAGGTAAGTATCGGGCGCATGTTTAAAAAATAAGATAAACCTAGCGTCGCCAAATGACCTACCTATCGACGTTAAGCGTGCTCCTTCGCTTGACGTCTTTAAGAGTCGTGTCAAGGCTCACTATCTTTCAAAACAATAGCCGTTTTGAAAGATAGTAAGATACTCGTATGTATGTCACAAAAGTCGCACTATGTATTTATTTATATATTAGTGACATTTATTTTTAAACATTTTTAAAGTATTTATATTATATTTATTTCGTCTACTTATTAGTATTTATTTTGTGTAAGTATTTTTATTATTCTTATCTTATTATTTTTTACGTCTTGTAAAATTATGTATTAGATTATTAATAATTGTATTAGTAGGTATTAGAATTTTCAAGGCCTCAACTTATATAAATGTTCCTGTCCATTCAGGCTGCCTGGAAGAGATCGCTTTGAGCGATAAGGCCGCCCATTAAAAACTTAGTTAAGCCTTATTTAAGTACTATTGTAATTATTTTATGTGTTTAATAAAGAGTTGTTGTTGTCGCCGTTGAGAGAAAACCTTGGGCATTCTATGCCAAAAAAATTATTGCCAGTATGGCTAGGGCCAGTATTGCAGTAAAAGTATGGCTCTTCTAGGAGCGCCTTGAAAAGTTCCCTATCGCATAATCAGGGACCTTAGTCGGAGATTTGAGATTTTCATCTCATCTTTTTCCGTCCTTGTTACTCTCGTTTGAAACGTCATAGGTGTGAGAGTGACCAAGATAAAATCTCATGTCATCTCACGCGTAGGAATAGCCCTCCAGCGGTGCTATTCACAATCATTCGGAAACGTTTCCGATCGGATCTCAGAAATTTCAAACTCAAATTGTTCAAATCTCAGTCTACTTTTATACATTTTGGAATAGGGAATCAAGTATAAATCCGATGGGAAGAATTAATCACGTATAAAAATAGATGAATTTAAACCGAGATTCGAATAATTTAGATTTGGATTTAGATTCGAAAATTTAATTTCTGAAATCCGAACGGAAACGTTTCCGAATGGTTGTGAATAGCCCTGACGGACTCTACATAACTTCCTCGCTACGCGCGGGGGTTAACTCTAAGAGTCCCTCGTTACGCTCAGGGTTCAATAAACCGCCCGCGACGTAAGACAATGCTTAACTCCCTCGCTGCATAATCTACTAATAACATGATATTACTATTTTAAGGTCAGAGAGAGCCTGCGCCTGGCTCTAGGTCATAAAAAACATTATGTTTGGCATTCACAAAATATATTTTATTAACGAATAAGTACAACATCGATAAATGTTTCTATCGTTATGAAACTAACATAGGTACTTATGTTTGTCATAAAAAAATATAATTCATGGACATGTGACAACCCGCACTGAGCTAGCGTGGTGGATAACAACGCAAACACACTCGATTGAGGGTAGGTCGGTTTCCCTGCACTGGGAACATACAAGACTGTGATGATGATGATTTTAAATGCTTCTCTGAACAATACAATCGACATTTTAAGAAAAAACTAGCCGAGATATTATTCGTATCGCACCATTCTAAGATATGATCGCACCACCGTGACAGTTGTCAAACGTCAAAATATTTTGTGCGCGCGCGCCTCTATGACACATTCTAAGCACAGGGTTGTCCAAAATTGACAAACACATTATTATTATATAAGTTTGCGGAAGTTTAAGATTGGGGTATGACGAGTAAATATTTGTTTCCTTGACGGGCTGAACGACTTTTGATAAAATTTGGTATATAGAGGGTAGTTTATTTGTACCTTAGATAGACTAAGTAATGCATTTTTTAAGCACAGCTTTAAACTCTTTGAGAAGTATCTCTTCTTAATTTATTTTTTGTTTCCTCTATCTCTTCTCAATCTTCTTCTCTACCTCTATCTTCTCTACATCTACTTTACATAGTCTAAAACAAAGCCAATTTCCGCGTCTGTCTGTCTCTCGGTCTGTTTCTTCACTAAACTTCGAGTACTAAACGGATTTTCATGCGGTTTTCACCATCAGTTAGATATTTTAAAGTAAGATTTCTAAATACCGCGGAAGGTTTTTGGATACTATTTTCTAAATAAGGAATTTCTCTGAAATAAATCTGAAAAGAAAATAAGAAAGAAGTCGCGGGTAGCAGCTAGTAGGTAGTAGTAGTAGTAGTAGTAGAAGGTTTAAATGTGCCTACAAATGTCATTGGTAGAATTATGTAGCAACCTTAAAACGAAGACAATATTCAAAATTCGAACACCAACTACCGCGCCGCGCCGCCTGGTCTATGACGACGATTTATTTTTAATTTTTCAAATATCGAACTCGAAGCCTCAAACCTTCGAGCTTATCTTTTTTTCTCTAAAATAATGGCATTGTTGGCGGACAAGATGATATTTATCAATAATATTTATTGTATTTGGAGCATGTTTGATGCGTTACGCGTCTGTTTTTGTACGTGACGGTGCGTTTTGGTGCGTATCGGTCTGGAGCGATGAAGATAAAGTGGGAATTTTGTGAATGACCGGCAGATCATCGTGGAAGTGCCAATGCAATATTATGGTGCATTTGAACTTTCGACAAACAATCTGTTTAACAGTTAACAACGCTCGCACTCTACAAAATGAAGCTAGCAGGTAGAAACAGGCAAAAATTTAAAGCATTCTTAATTATGTAATTAAAATATGACCATAGGTACTTTTAAGGGTAGGTAGGTACCAACTTCTACTAAGGGAAGACTAAGTTTTGAAGTTTACTTCTAAAAGTTGTTTTTTTTTTGTGTTAATTTTTTTTTTGACTTCCTTGTTGGTTCAGTTGGTAGTGAACATGCCTTCTGAGCCTGGGACCGTGTGTTCGATTCCCATATACGTATACATACATATTTACTCGTATTTTTTGAATACAAAACACCCAGACATAGTCCAAACACAAATGTTCATCAAATGAATATTTACCCTAGACCGATATATCGGTCTCTGGCGATAGTACAAGCTTTGCTTAGTTTGGGGTCAGGCAACCGTGTGTGCATAAAATATATCCCCAATATTTATTTATAGTAAATACTAAGCTTAAGTATATTGATAACTATTACCATTCAGTCTTTTAAATCCTATTGCAGGGACACGAAACTACCCTAGAGTACAGTAGAGGGTAATTGAGCTGTTATTCACCACGCTGGCTCAATCCGGGTTGGTGAAAGTCACATGTCTTTCGAATAATTCTTCTAGGGCATGTCGGTTTCCGGTCAGTTTCCTCACGATGTTTTCCTTCAACTGCACTTTTCTATATGAGAAAAGTTCATTGGTGCATGGCCAGGATCGAACCCACGACCTCCGGATCGAAAGGCGCAGTCCATCCCACTCGACCAACACGGCTTTCATGTTAGGTAGGTATCCTACTTCCTACTTCCTACTATCCTACTATCCTACTAATCCTACTAATATTATAAAGGCGAAAGTTTGTAAGAATGGATGTATGGATGTTTGTTACTCTTTCACGCCAGAACGGCTGAACAGATCTGGATGAAAGTTGGCACAGAGATAGATTATACTCTAGAATAACACATAGGATACTTTTTAACCGCGGGTGAAACCGCGGGGCGCAGCTAGTATTAATATAAATATAGGTAATATTTGCTATAATAACTTTCGTTCCTTCTAATTTCTAGTTAATAAAACTAATCAAAGTATTAGAACTTTGTTGAAAATATTAATCAACATTAAGCCATCCGAAATGTCAAATCAGGCAACCACAACAGAAAAATGTGACACTTCGTCAAATTGTTCTTTTTGGCTCGAGACTCTGAAGATACTCATCCAGCCCCTTGTCAAATTAGACTGTGTTCGATATTTAACACTTTGACACTGGCAGCTAATCCGGGCTGCATCAGGAAAAGAAAAAAATAATTATTTAAAATTTTCTTTTTTATCGGTTTCGAGTGTCATGGCGGCGGAGTATTTAATCCTTTAACGTGGGCTGTGGTTTTGTTGCATCATATTTCTACGCTTACGCAGTCGGTTTAGGTAAAAAATGTAATTGGAAACTTAATAATCGAATAATGTTATACTGCAGTGCCTGTCTGAGGACTTGTGCAGTCCTATCTACCGGGCCTGGATTTCTGTTCACCAGAGCGTCAACAAAAAATTACTAAGTGTTTAACTACTAATTAGAATAAGTATTAAGTAGTACTATTTATCTATGTATATACTATTTATTATCTAGCGATGACAGCCTAGTTGGAGAAGGCCTGCCTCTCAAGCCAGAGGGAGCGGGTTCGAACCCAGTCGACGGCACGCACCAATTTGTTCATTGTGTGAACATATGTGCGTATTGTATGTCATCTGATACATGACTGGAGCCCGGTGTATGGCGACAGGCTCGCCCCCTGTCACATTTGGGACTGAATATCGTCCGGCGAAGTGTGGGTGTTGTATTACATCTCTGCCAACCCCTTCGGGGAAAAGGCGTGACGATTTTGTATGTATTTTATTAATTATTTTACTATTATTACCTTAATTTTCGCTTTGACTGTTTTAACTACCTAATTATGGAATATTATTGTTATTAAGTACAATCAGTAGTTAATTTATACTGGGTTATTCTGGCCTGAAATAAAGAATTTTAGTTTAACTAAGTATAATTTTATGATTATGAAAAATTTATTTATTTGTTTATTTTTATTGCCAGCAAACAGTGCTGCTTAGTGCTTCGACTAATTACGAGTACAAGTAAAAAGACCCTGTTAGAGCGCTACAAAATAGGTTTAAGTATCTGTAATCTTACAAAATAGTATACCATCAAATCTTACAATTTATCTTAATATATATAAATCTCGTGTCACAATGTTTGTCCTCAATGAACTCCTAAACCACTTAACCGATTATAATAAAATTCGCACACCATGTGCAGTTCGATCCAACTTGAGAGATAGGATAGCTCAAAACGCGAACGAAGTCGCGGGGTGACAGCTAGTAATTTAATATTTTATTTGTTTAAATATATTTAGCAGAAATTCTTGACGCCAATTTCATAAAAATCGAAATGTACTCTGTCTGTTTGTAGGCTTTCAACGGCTTAACGGCTGAACTGATCTTGATGAAATTTGAAAGTTAGTTACAATAAATCACTAGTAACGTTTTTGAACAAACGTAAGGAAGTCGCGGGTAACGCAAAACAGCTAGTAGGTACAAAATAGTTACGTAAATAATTGTTAATATGCAAAATTCTACATCATCTCAAGCTGAGAATGCATTTCAAAGAAATCTGGGTGGCACTAAACTTCACTGACCCGCTAACCATCAAGCAAGGAATGTGCTTGCTTCAGCACTCAGCCAGTTGCAAAAACTAATGAAACTTAAAAGTTGTCCTATAATAATAATCTTCTATTAACTTGTTAAAGAAAGCAATGCAAGGGCTGCATTCTGAAACGACGGTCAGTCATGAATCGATGTGAAACTATATAGTTTCATGATTGTATTAATAATCTAATCTCACTAATATTATAAATATGAAAGTATGCATGTTTGTTACTCAATCACACCAGAACGGCTAAACGGGTCTGGATGGAATTTGGCCTAGAGTTAGATTATAGTCTGGAATAGCAAATAGAATACTTTTTAAGTAATATCGCGGGCGAAGCTAGTTAAATAATGGAAGTGTCAAACGAGGCCATCTGTCACATTTTATGTTTGGATAACGTTATCTTGTTAGATGCGATGATTTGCGAAACATTATCAAAGTAATGAAATCATTAGCGTAAATGATTAATTATGTAATGGGGCATTAATCTTTGTTTTTGTGCAACTGTATGTTAAATTGATAAAATCTAGAAGTCAGAAATCAAAATTTATTGATAACTCCTATAGTTACACGTCACAGTTGAATATTTATAATTAAAATGAATGTCAGAACAATATGAGAACAATAATAATTGATAAATAGGTCAAATTAAAAAAATATTCATTAATGTCATTGTACAGTTAAGTACCTTTAGTAAAAAAATTAAATAAAGTTTAAAATAAGCTTCAATCTCATATAACATATTTTTTTTGTAACCAAGCCAGCATAAGCATATAAGGTATTTTGTAAATAGCGTCGAAATCTAAGTTTCATTTTCGTGAGAAAATAGAAACTACCCTTACCAAAATTTTTGATATTTCATTATAATAATATTGCCAAATCATCGATAGATATAAAATGCATCGTGCAGGTGCCACTTGTTACGAAAAAAAATTCTATGAATGTTTCGACGCAAGACGTCATGTGACATCTGATTCGATATCATTCCTTCTGTTGAATTACAGTAGTTTTTATGGCATTTGGTAAGTGGGAATCTATGGTTGAATTAGGGTTCCGTATGCTTACTGACTATAAAATAATACAAGTGTAAATTAAAAATTTAACGACACCGATTTTCATCAAATATAGCTGAGAACATTCCCGACTAACTACGAGTACCTTTCAAACAAAAATAAAATAAAATCGGTTCATCCGTTCGTGAGCTACCATGCCACAGACAGACACACAGACACGTCAAACTTATAACACCCCGTCGATTTGCGTCGGGGGTAATGAGTCATTTCGATTCGTCAAGCCACGTCTTCGTGGAAATTTAGAGGTAGTCTTAAGAAATGTGAAGGTGGAGAAAATGTTGGACCTAGCTAATAGATTTTGCCTCTTACTGAGATATCGCATACCTCCATAATTTCCCGCCTGATTTAGCTCATATTAAAACTTAAAAATTGTATTTGTATTAACTACTTGCCTGTAAAATTTCTTGAGGATTGAATCAACGCTACTAAAGTTATCGTCGACCAAACAAATGCTGAGATTTCTGAGTATACTCGAAGAGCTCTCTTCGCTTGGTCAATTAAAAGATAATCTCTAGGACCATTCTTCTATTTATAAATACACTAGCTGCACCCCGCGGCGTTACTCGCAGTTAAAAAGTAGCTTATCATTATGTTAATCCTGGATATACTCGTAAGTTACCTCCATACCAAAGTTCTGCAAATTTCGTCCACCCGTTTGAGCGTGAATAAGAAACAAACATAAACATTTACAAACTTTCGCCTTTATTTACTTTACTAGCTGCGCCCAGCAGTTTTACCCAAAGTGGTTAAAAAGTAGCCTAAGTGTTAAGCCAGGGAATAAACTACCTGCATACTAAATTTCATTCAAATCCGTCTATCCGTTTGAGCGTGAAGAAGTAACAAACATACACTCACAACTTTCGCCTTTATAATATTATAGTGTTTTATCCACGATCCTACAGGAACCGTCAAATTTTTCGTGAAAAAAAGTACCCTATGTCCTTTTCTGTAACTCAGACAACGTGTATGCAAATTTCATGCCGATCGGCTGAGTAGTTAGGGCGTGAAAGCGTTACAAACAAACAAACTCAATTTCGCATTTAAGATAAGATAATTTATTTCCAAAAATACGAATTATTACATTTTAACACAAGTTTATACAAATATTAAATACAAGTTTATACAAAGATTTAAAAATCCCTGAAAATTAAAGACAATTCCCAGATATACCTGCGGTCCCACACTAGGCTCAAGGCCCGTAACGTGGCAACCAAGAGGACGAAAATTTATTACATTAAAGAGGTGTCCTTTTTGACTTTTGACTTTGAATATCTACAGTTATCAAAATTGAATTTAAGTATTAGCAATTTAAGTTATAAGTACAATTTTCCTAGTAAGTGTGTTGAGTGTGTGTATGCGTGCATACGCGCGCGTGTGTGTGTGTGTGTGTGTGTGTGTGCGTGCGCTCGTAACTGAGTTTGAAATTGTGTAAGGGAATGTTGAAAATCAGGTATGCTCACTGCTCCGTACGAACACGGGTTATTAAGTTTTCGGTGTTTTCGTAGGACAAAGTTAGTAACCATTCACGGACTGATTTATAATATTAGTTAGGATAGTAATGGTATAGCATAGTAATAGTATAGTATTAGTGTAATATCCATTTGAAGTAGATGGTACCTAAGTCACAGTAAAAGACCACGGAACCCTGAATATGGGAATTCGGTTATCGAAAAATATTTTGTAGGCGTCACCATTGGCATGACATTCTCATTTCAAATTTGAATTTGGAAGCCCGTTCGGTGTGGCCACCTCAAAATGCATTTGTCGTGTAATCCTCCAGGGGTTTGGATTATTATTTTTTCTATCAATTATAATTTTTTAAACATTGTCGCTCGTGGGATATGGCTCGAGTATTTTATACGGTTTATTAGTTTTCTATCAGACATTGTTGGGGGCTCAGGTAGGTTGAACTGTCATTGTACATACTTTTTTGTAGGTTAGGTACCTACTTAATTGTGGATTTTAAATTTTCTTTTTAATAGTGAACAATAAACAAGTAGTTGGCCTCGTACGGAGATCTCGCATGTCTCCACATCACCTCGTCTGATTTAGCTCTAATGCTCATATAAGGATTGCCTTAGTCCTTCAAAGTCAAAGTCAAAATGTTTTTATTCAATGTAGGTATCAAAGATACACTTAAGAACGTCAAAGTTATTTAAATAGAACTCGACCGCCTTGTTCGGATAAAGAGCCTCTACTCAGAAGAACAGGCAAGAAACTGAGGGGCATTATTTTTTCAAATCCTACTTTAATATTATAAACGCGAAAGTTTGTATGTATGGATGGATGGATGGATTGATGTTTGTTACTCTTTCACGCCAGGACGTCTGAACAGATCTGGACGAAATTTGGCACAGAGATAGATTATAGTCTAGAATAGCACATAGGATACTTTTTAACCGCGGGTGAAACCGCAGGGCGCACCTAGTAATAATTACAGTCTCACAAAGTTTGGCTTACAACTAGGTAATATCTATAAATACTAGTGGCTACTTGGCGGAACTGGAAGGCTCCAGACATCTTTATCTTCTAAATAATTTATAACATTATAATACCCTCTTTTCATTAATGTAGTTTTTACATGTGATTTGAATTTTCCCTCGGTGAGCCCTGTTATAGTTTTCGGGATTTTTCGGGATTAACTTTAAGATCGAATTTTTTTTCGGGATTAACCTTGTTTAACTATTATAGTTTAAACTACTCCTAGCTAAATATTCGCTTAGCGGACACATAAAACACATACAGTTAAGGTTAGCTCAAGACAATTTAGGTAGGAGCTAGTTAGGTATAGTTTAAGCTAGTTAATCAAGGACTTGCACTGAACGTAAGAATTGTCTTAGTCCTTGATTAATTCCTAAATAATTAATCCTAAGGGCATTGGCTGAAGTAAAAAAAAACTATTGAAGGGAGATCCGGTACGAAAACCTAAAATTGGACCGCATAAATTAGGTGCATGCACACATTTCACCGTAGTCACAAACAAACGCAACCAGTCGCAACAGTGGTAATTTTTGTTGTCTCGTTCTCGCTGTAGTCTTGTACGTTTCTCTATCTTTGTTATTGATACTGATTATTATTGATATTGTTATTGATTGAGCTGTATAGTGCCTGTTTGCTTGTAATTGTATTGGGTCCACGCGCTTTGTACTAGAAATTAGATTCGTGTCGCTTCTTCCTTATATTATTTCGATGATTGAGGTAAACTAATTTGTCAAGAATGAGGTTCGACCTAAAATGACTCATTACAAAATGGGCTATTTCTCTTCCCCAATTATTTATCTGACACAGCATCTGTGAAGCATCTCAACATCAAAAACAAACGGAACACAATACCCTCCCAAGAGACAGCCACACACGACTGATGGCCCGTAGATTAACGTCAAGCTAAGCTTAGATAAATGCATGGTATAATAATATACTCGTACTCCGCCAGGTATAGCATTCAGCAACACGTAGTGACGTCAATCGGTGCTTAAGCAAGATCGAAATAATTCATTTACAACAAGTTCGAAAGAGACGGATGACAATGACGTTACTACGTGTTTGCTGAATGCTAGACCTTGTTTTTTTGGATCATGGGTTATTTCATGAGTTTTTTTTTAATGTAGAATAGGACCGCGTTTGACCACCAACTCGCCTGATGTTAAGCGACGTTGTGGTCTAAGATGGAGCACGACCTATAAGATACTTATTCGCTCTAGCCTTGAAGTTTTGTAGACTGAAGAAGTACAAAGACGGCAGTTGAGTGAGGCGCTACAAGTGCGCTACTGCTCAGACCCGTCTTCGGAACGGTTACACCGGACTACATCCCGAAACACGACTAGGTCATTTCACGGCATGGCTTGGTCCGGTGGGTGGTAACTAGCCACGGCCGAAGCCTCCCACCAGAGTTTGCTACCCGGTTAGCACTACCCGGGGACCACGTGTAGGGAATCAGAATAGAATACACTCCTACGGACGTGGGTAGCTCAGCCCCCAATTTTTTTTTGTCATGGTCTCTATCGTTTTAAACGTCATAGGAGTGAGAGTGACCAAAAACATCTCGAGCAAGAATAGTTTGATGTTTGAAGTTTAGTTTGATAGCTTGAAGGAAAATGTTAAAATAAATCAGTTTCTGTTTCTTCAGTTTCTTGCCTGTTCTTCTGAGTAGTGGCTCTTTTTCAGAGCCGGTTGAGAAATACGACCCGTAGAGAAGGAGAGCCAGCCAGACGCTGGCTGCGAGGTCATATAGATATTACAATTACCTATACATCTATATGTATAGGTAATTGTAATACCTTAATATCAAATAATCTTCGTTTCCGAAAAATGTTCTTTAACCCCGAAAAATAATGGTTAGTAGTCGCCAACAAAAACAGTTAAATGTAGAAGAAGAAATCAATGTCAATTTCATTGCACCACTTTTTCGCGTCTCTACCTGTCATAAATTTTGCTACTGGCCATCAATAGGTCGTTAGGAAAAAAAAACGGGACGTGAGAATTTGTCTATGCTCTGCTGCATCCTTTGTCCACGAAATTCAGTTCCGTTTTTGAATGAATAACGTTCTTTTTTTATATATATTTCTGTATGCACAGGTGTATTTATTTGTGTTCCCGATCGATCATTTTATTTGCTCAGCGCGTTGTTAACAGTTTGTAATGCTGTTTTATTTTGATTTGAAAGTATATTTTTCAAACTTTTTTAAATAATTTTTTCATTGAAAGTTGAAATCTGCGTTTTTGTAGAGCAATATTAAAAATACACAACATATCGTCACGCCTTTCCCCCGAGGGTCTGGCAGAGGTGTAATACAACACCCACACTTCTCCGGACGATATTTAGTCTCAAATGTGACATGGGGCGAGCCTATCGCCATACACCGGGCTTCAGTCATGTAGCAGATGACATACAACACGCACATATGCTCACACAATGAACAAATTGGTGCATGCCGTCGGCTGGGTTCGAACCCGCTCCCTCTGGCTTGAGAGGCGGGCCTTCTCCCAACTAGGCTGCCATCGCTTTAAAAATAATATACAAAATAATTTAGGGGTAATTTTTAATTAAATAGGTTTTTTTTATTACAATAAGTCGGCGTTTGACCACCAACTCACCTGATGTTAAGCGACGTTGTGGTCTAAGATGGAGCACGACGACCTATAAGGTACTTATTCACTCTAGCCTTGAAGTTTTGTAGAGTGAAGAAGACAAAGACGGCAGTTGAGTGAGGCGCTACAAGTGCGCTACTGCTCAGATCCGTCTTCGGAACGGGTACACCGGACTACATCCCGAAACACGACTAGGTCATTTCACGGCATGACTTGGTCCGGTGGGTGGTAACTAGCCACGGCCGTAGGTTTTATTGGTTTTTTAGGTTTTATTGTATAGTCTTGGTTTACAACGTTTATTAGTAAATGGGTAGAGTACACACAGAAACACAAAATATGCACAAGTTCTGAAAATGCGCAACTTACTCGTACCTACAGCGAAAATTACGTAACTAAGTTTAATTCAACAAAATAAGTCTGTATAACAATTACCTAACTACGTTAAACCTCGTCGATATTATAATTTCATACAGCACGGGATTCTGAACACATTCTTAATTCCCGACTGACCCTTTCCAGGACCGCGGCTACCTCGCTTTAAAAAGTTAACGTTCTAAAATTAAACTCCCCGAGCGTTGGCGGCAAAATGACCATAAACAACTTTTATTTTTTCTCGCCGTACCGCGCTGTCCCGCCTTTTGTGGCTATATCCTGCTCTTTTAGTCGGAACTTTTTATGGAGAAATTTATTATGTATACTTTGGGTCATGACCAGTAGCAGATTTAATTGTGAATTATGGACTTTTTTTAGTAACCTTTTTTCTTAGACGTTTCCTGACCTTTGTATTTTAATATTTTTATAGATCTGAATTTTGGGTCGGATTTTTTATCGAATTAGTAACAAGTCCGTTTTACGGATTAATCGTGTGTTTAAATGACGTATAAAGGAACGGATGCGCTTCCTATACGAATCAGTTGGGATCAAACAGGAAATGCCTGAATTTTTATACGCGTTCTCGAAATTTATGACACTTAGGTATCACTGTTAACAAAATGCCTACCTCAATTTTGTAAGCTTATCTTAAACAATGTATGTATTTAGTTATCTATGTAAGCTATGTATGTCATGAAAAAGGAGAAAAAAAAATTTCATTATACGATCATGAGGGTAGCAGGTCGAGGGTCGAAATTTTTAATTTCCCATCTACGCTAATTTTATAAAATCGAAAAAAAAAGTAGCTCTAGTCTTTCTAGTCTTTCCGTTTGTAAGCTTTTCACGGCTAAACGGCTGAAAGGCTCTTGATGGAATCTGATAATTACATACAGTATAACACGATGATAGTTTTTGGATACTATTTACTCAATACACGAGAACGCAGTCGTGGGTAACTAATTTAAAATATATTTCGATTGAGACATTCTGATCTTAGTAAGTTTTTCTTTTGCAGTTATAAATATTATTTAAGTTATAATAATGTTATTCTTCCCTTTGTTATACCGAGCCATTATCCAGTCTTCTATTATTATTAGTTCTAGTATTAGTATTATATAGTTCTTCAGTCTCGGTCTGAAGAAGACGCACCATACAATTTTCATGCGTACGAGAGGAATTACAATTTAGAACACAAGTAGGTACATCATCTAACTCATGATAAAACAATAATATTGCACGGTTCCAACATTCGTAAGAACTAGGTATAGATACATACTTAATCCTATTTATTGGTAGTTTTAAGGTGTGTGCCCATTACTAAGCGATTTCTGGAATCTGTCCATCGTGTAGCCTACCTGAAGTATGGAGGTCGTAACCACCGTTCGATTTAGGGACCCTAATTCCCTGTGTCTTATTACACTTCACTACCCTGTCCCTGCAGACAGGGTACGAGAAGTCACGTAATGTAGCACTTTACTGATCGTGCAGTAATATATGCTTATACTTATTGATTAACCTATAGATTTTCTTCTTGCAAAAGAAATCTTTACGGATTGCTTATAAGACACCCAATTAAACTGCATTCAGTCCACACCTGGTTTCTTTCTTAGCATTTTTTATATACAAAAAAAAAACTGTCTATCGCTGTAGTCTATGGTACAGTTGGCGTATTTTATATTTAAAAAAAACGTACTTGTACTTCGCTGGTCGTTTTGAATTAAAGCTTATTTTTAAGAATCAGAGTCGAATTTTCAACTTAAATTTATTTTCTTCGAAACACCTCTGTCAAGATAAAAATGTCCGTAAAAATGATATCAATTCTTCACGAGCGAAAATTATAATCGGCAATGGAGCGCGCCCTTTAATCCATCGATACCGCTTTTTACTTTTTCGGGAATAAAGCTTTTTTTTTATTCGACCGAAGGATTTACGTCAACGGACCTTTGCCAATTTTTGGCGCGCATTTGTGTGATTCTCCGACGCAGGGACTAATAAAAAGTTCTTAAATATAATAAGTTCGTTATTCGTTTAAACTTTAGAACATTCAAAACCTAATATCGATCCGAATTAATCTACCATCAACACGCATAACATTTGCGAAGCCCCACGAGAAGTAATTCCATCTCATTTATGAATTTTTAATCAGCATTACTGGCTGGTAAGCGCAGCTTCCCGCGCTTTTGTTTTCTTTATGAAGGGTACCACAGACAAAACACTCGATTAGAGATAGCCATAGACAATTGAATGGAGGCGTGTGGCGAGCACGAGTCGGCACGCGGCGGCGGGAAGTGGCGCGCAAATTGAGTGCTCCAATTACGGTGTCGAGTTTTATAGTGCTACTAAAGGATGTTCGTTTTCTTGCCTGTTTTATACATTTTCTAAATTTTTGCCACTAGTGGCTCAAAATTTAGTGGTTCTGTGAGCTGGAGACCGGGGACTGTCTTCCTCTACAGGTTGCATTTGTTAACCGATTCTCTTGACATTTTGTGATAATTTTATAGTTTTTTTTTTGTCGAGTCAGTTTTAGGAAACTAGTCAGAACTACTTGTCTGACTTTAAAAATCACTAACAGAAAGCTACATAATCACTGAATGCCATGAAATGCTAGGAAAGGCTATGAAACGCGAGCGAAGCTACAGGCAGAAGCAGCTTATAATTAAAGCGTTAATATGCATTTAATTTGCAAATCTTATAAAAGGACAGAACTGAGATAATTATAGAGTATAAGAAGACAGGCCCAGCAGTGGGCAATCACGTACTGATGATTTTTAATTATATTTTTATTTTATTAGTTTGAACAAAATCCACAGCTCTCAATAATACATGAAATAAACCAACAGATAAACTTACAGCTAATAACGGACTTACATTATATGTATATAGAAATAATAAAAACAATCACTAAATAAACTTAATGATGTAGCATATTACGACTGATGACTGATGACGACTATAAACATAATTTCTTTAAAAGATGCTCTTTACACAGCAGCCTGTATCAACAACCAGCCAGTAGCATCTTCTAGTTTCCCGCCTTATTTGCTGCGAGCACGTGACCTAAAATGGCGTCCTTCCAAAATTGAATAAATCAAGAGGATTGGTGTTAATCGGAAGCCAGTAAAATGAAACACCAGCTGTAGTAGAAATATAGTTTTGCAGGTCTTTGCAAAAACTACCTTGAAGAAATTTTAGTAGTGCTTAGCACTCGTAGCGTTTCTCGATTAGGAGCCCTATTTTTGCGCGTGATATAATTTCTGGTCTCTCTCTCTTGTTTGAAGTCATAGGACTGAGAGTGTCTAAGATAACAGCCTACGCGTCAGAAATAGGTGGCTAGGAGTTACTAACCGATCACCGATGTTAAGCAACGGGTGACACGGTCAGTCTTTGGATGGGTTACCGCGGGTGGTGTTTCCAACTGAGCGCTACCGTGACTCGGGCGACACGTTATATTGTAGGTTTTAATTGTTTATCCTTTTACAACATGTGTTAACAATTTATTAATATTTTTGATATACATTAAAAAAAACTCGTTTATATTACCTTATCTTATCCTTTATTACTTACCAATAAAAATTTATCTAAAATAAACTGAAACTGAATCAACCGTGTAGCCATGTCAGAGGCCTTCGAGCGGTCTAAAGGCTCTGACAACAAGGCTATATAGAGGTCCAAACCTACATTTTAAAGGTAGGTATGTTTTTATGTTGTATGAACTTCTTCTTAAGTTTTCAAAGGTGCTTTCGGAATACTGCAATGACGTTATTTCAAAGAATTAGCTTCTCTTTTTTCCAAAACTTTCAAAAACTTTTTTTTAAATCTAAAATTTTGTTTTATTTGTATAAAATTCTCAAACGAAATTTCCATGTTACAGCACTCCACTTCCGCATCTTTAAATGAATTAAATCGGATAAAAGAATGACTTTGATGTGGCGGCTATCGAGCGAATTCGTATTCGATTATTCGAGTAGGTTCACCGATTACACGATTATTTGAAACTCGACTTTTCAATTTGCGCTCCCTTTTAAGTTGGAAATTGATCTGTGTAAGCATAAAACAATTTTATTCGATTCCATTTAGGTATATCTCGGAATTTGTCAGAAAATTGGACATTTCCAATTTGATCGTTATAGACAAGATTTGGTAGGAAAGTTTTTAGACAATTATTAAGGGTCGCCCGAAGTTTTGAAATTTTCATTTTGGGTGCGCTTCTCGAATTTCTTGGGAACTATATTAGATCTTATTCTATACTTTAGTATATACTTTATTATGATACTATATTAAGATCTTCTTTCTTATTATCTGACGAAAGGTTGCGATGAAATTTGGCAAGTGCAAGTAAACAGGACAATTATAATTAATTTTTATTAATTAAATTTCCTTCCGTAACGACTTATTTAAAAAAAAAAAGTCTTTAAAATAGGGTTGTGAAAAAAAATCGCATTTGTAAGGGGCGACTTTGGACTGATTTATTAATACATACGAGTACATAGACGAAGTTAATCTAAAATTTATTTCCTTAGGAAGGTTGCCTTCATCATTAGCTTTCAAATTAATCCATAATCCTAGGAACATTTCTATTTCTAGCTAATTAAGATTAATTAGACAAGTGCGAAAGTCATAAAAATGCTTGAAATTGCAATTTGTCACTCTGTAGATAACTGTAGAGGCTCGTCAGTATCTTGACTTGCTCTCTTCGCTCGTCGTCTCTTTCTGGATGAAATGGCAATAAAAAATTTGCCCATGCGAAGTTAGCTGGAGCCAGTATATCCTATGTAGATAAGATGTACCTAAAAATGTATTAAAAAGTTTCGTGAAGAAATTTTATTTTTTACGTAGAGATTTTTTAACTAAATCTGGGGGGCTATTCCTGCACGTGAGATGAGATGAGATTTTATCTTGGTCACTCTCACATCTACGACGTTTCAAACGAGAGCAACAAGGACGAAAGAAGGTGAGATGAGAATTTCAAATCTCCGAATAGGGTCCCTGTAGGCCGTATCATTCTACTCGTACAATTCTACGTACTACACACAATCTTGGAAAACATTTTTTTACTATCATTTAAACGTTTAAATAATTGTTTAACTTATATTTTGAAAAAAATTGGGGGAGATCTTTGCGCAGCAGTGGGACAATGAAGGTTAAAAAAAACATTTAAACTACATAAATATAGGGTCAACTGGGGCAAATTCGTCTGTGGGGCAATTGCGTCTTTCGAGAATTACTGACAAACCCTTCACAAATTAGGCACCACCTACATCTTTTTTTTATCTTTAGTTGCAATAATCTGTACAAGATGGCGTTAGCTGCCTAATTTGTGAAGGGTTTGTCATTAATTCTCGAAAGACGCAATTGCCCCACAGACGCAATTGCCCCAGATGACCCTACTTACCACCGCACTCATTACTTATCCTATTCTAAATTAAGAGTTCCTATGGAAATGTAGACCTTATTGAAAGGATAATTAAGGACTCTAATTCTGGCGGTAGCTCTAATAAACGTCTACATTTGACTTAAAAACTCATTAAAATCCAGCAATTCTAGCTGTCCAGCTGTGGAATGAGCTGCCTGTTGGCATCAGACAGGCCCAATCACTGCCCATTTTTAAAAATCTCGTTTTTAATCATTATTTCACTCAATGCTAATTCGGTACGCATAATAATAAACTATATATTTGTATTGGTATATTATTATATTTAGTTACAATATTTGTATTGATATATTATTATATTTATTTATAATCTTTATAATTATTCATAAATATTATATTTATTTTTGGTTATTTATTTAAGTACTTAGTTTTAATATTATTATTTTTCTAATCTCTATTAAAATTCTGGAAGAAATCGCTTTAGGCGATAAGGTCGCCCTTGTACTGTCAAAAAATGTATTTTAGTTTTTAAGTTTTTCATGTAGTTTTTGGTGTGCAATAAAGTAATATTGTATTGTATTGTAAAATACAGCCTTATTATTTATATTTTTAGTCTAAAAGAATGTGCCATACAGTCCATAATAAAAGTAATCAAATATACAAATTGAAAAGGTCTCGTTGCGTGCAACCGAGACGATTCGATTTAGCGCATGTTAACCGCACTTTCCTTCCCTGTCTCCCCTTCGGTGCTGCTAGCTAGCTTACTGCCCGCGGGTGTACTTGCAATGTCTAAAATAGGCTTACTGGTATTTGGTCTTTTTTCTTTAGTCTTACCAAGCCATTTTCAATTAAACGACACTCATAAGCAAACTTTTCTAACATAATCACAATATAGAATTCTGTGCATAACAAATAACAACTTCTATTTTTTTAACTAACTAACTAACTAAAAGCTTAAAAGTTTGCATGAAACATAAAACTATGCATTTGTAAGTACTTACGATACGATGAAAAACATGTCACGAAAAAATTTTAAGTCTAACTCTAGTTATGTATTTGTAAGTTGCAAAATGTAAGGGAGGTACTAAGCCAATCAATTTTCACAGTTAGATTCAAAATTAGTTCTATTTTCGAAAGCATTCCTAAACCTATAACTTCAATTAAAATATACTAGTAGTACGCCTCGAGCGGAGACCGCACATATCTACAACCCCTCGTCCGAATCAGCTCTACGAACTTAGAAACTATATTGAGATAAAATACATGTCTGCAAAATTTTATGAAAATCGGATCAATGATACTCAAGTTATCGTCGAACTAACAAATGCTAAGATGTCTTAGTATCCTCTGAGTCCTTGCTTCACTCGATCAATAAGTAGGTAGATAATTTATATACATTGATAATTTCTTTCTGGCATTTATTTCGGCCAGAAATTGAGCATTGCCATTCCGTGGCAATGCTGCTAGCAATGCTGGGCACCTTTCCCTCTGCCAGCGGCCTTTTAGATTAAAATATAGTTATATGTTTATGTATGTAAAAATGTTTAAAATATACTATACTAACCCTTTATTATCTTTGTCAAATTTACGTTATGTTCAACTAACTCCGCCCCGCGATGCTACCTGATGTAATTATAGAGGTATACTTCGTTCCACTAACAGAGGTAATTCAATGCCAAAGTGGAAGTCATGCTGAGGTCCCAACACGGACCTCAGCGTGACTTCCAGTTTGGAGGTTTCTCACTTATCCAGGTCCAACTTAACCAAGTTTCACTGTACATATAATCAATCTGTATTACATCCAGATCCATTTCGTTGTTCTGGCGTGATTGAGTAACAAACATCATCCATCTAATTTTCGCACTTATTAGTTTGATAGTGTGTTTTACAGAATCACAGACAGAGTTTTCTAGCTGTATTTTTTGTAGATGCGTACGCATTATTAGATCCCAAACATCCCTTTTCCTTTGATCTGTCCCTTTTCTTCTAGCGCTGCGTGATTACTCTTTATGTCATCAAATTTTCCGTTTTTATATTAACCTTTTTGCGGAATTTACCGGTTTGTTAAATGTGCGTTTGGTGAGTTTGCTGGTTTTTGTCTTTTATTTATTGGCATGGGTAGAAAGTAGCGCGTATTTAATGTATTTGTGTTTGGCACATGTTTATCTTTTTGAAAATATTATATGTACTTAGGGCTGGTTGTTTCATCTCCACTTACATACATAGGTACATATAGTTACGACTTTTTCCCGTAGCGGTAGGCAGAGACCACTTCTCTTCACTTGCTACGATCCAGGTACACATCTTTCGCTTCTTCTGCTTTCATGAGTCTTTTCTAAACTATACTCTGTTATGGGGGCCTTTCAACTACAAATACATCAATCATTACACTTTTCCCCCGAAGTGGCTGGTAGAAGAATCAAAAACAAAAGAAATGTATCCACGCTCTGCCGGACAATATTCAGCCTTAAGTGTGATAGGGAGCGAGGTTGTCACCATTTACCGCGCTCCAGTTATGTAGCAGATGACATTATAATATAATTTAAAAAAATAATCAGGTCAGTTTTTCAATTAATTAAGCATATAGTTCCATGGTTCCTAAACTGGTTCCAGATGTTCCTCATCTTCTAGGTAATTGTAAACCCTTAACTTAAATTATCTTTTAAAATCAAACCACTGACTTCCCGTCATCCGAATTGGATTATAAAAAATGGCACCAATCATTATGTAAATCCGAATTAACAACCTCTTCCTTTTCGAAGTCGTTTAAAAATAGATAAACACCACCCTCTTTTCTTGCGCAGGCGGTTAAAAACACATCAAGTGCATTCAAACAACGGTATACGATTGGACATACCCTTAAGCCACAGCCAAGCAGCAGTTACTACGATCATAAAAAACCACATAAACCCCCTCGACCGCGCACCGAGGCAGAAGAAACACTTCCTTTCGCCAAATGTCCGATATTTGTTCAGACTGGCGCAAAATAGAACCAACGTGGAAGATAAACATAGAGAGATCATATATTCATTTATTTATTTATCAAAAAAAAAATATTGCAAAAAAAAACTTTACAACACCATAAAGAAAACTATAAGTACTTATTACTACTTAGTACTTATTATTGTTAATTCGGCACTAGCCAACAAACAATTTAAACTTTTTTCAAAAAGTAATTTTTACACCCATATTATACCCATAACATTTCTTCATCATCATCTCCTTCTGTCGCCATACACCGGGCTACAGTCATCTGCTACATGACTGGAGCCCGGTGTATAGCGACAAGCTCGCCCCCTGTCACATTTGGGACTGAATATCGTCCGGCGAAGTGTGGGTGTTGCATCACACCTCTGCCAGCGCTCTCGGGGGAAAGGCGTGACGATATCCTATCCTACCATCCTACTAAAATAATGAACGCGAAAGTTTGTAAGAATGGATGGATGGATGGATGGATGTTTGTTACTCTTTCACACCAGAACGGCTGAACAGATCTGGATAAAATTTGGCATAGAGATAGATTATAGTCTAGAACAGCACATAGGATACTTTTTAACCGCGGGGGAAAACGCGGAGCGCATCTAGTTCTTCTATTTATAGAAATTAATCGCTGAATGTGTTGCTAAGCGCAAATCTCGAGAACAGGTGAACCGGTTTCGCAAATTTTTTTTTTAGAATATTCCTAAAAGCACGAGGGTGGTTCTTACGCAGAGAAAAAAATAATAAAATGCCCAAAGAAATCATTAAAGAATCGACTGTTAGGCGGTACGAAGTTCGCAGGGTCAGCTAGTGTTATCTACTACATATATAAAACTAGCTGCGCCCCGCGGTTGCACCCGCGGTTAAAAAATATCCTATGTGTTATTCTAGACTATAATCTATCTCTGTGCCAAATTTCATCCAGATCTGTTCAGCCGTTCTAGCGTGAAAGAGTAACAAACATCCATACATCCATTCTTACAAACTTTCGCGTTTATAATATTAGTAGGAGTAGGATAGGATAAGTCGGGTTTTCCTCCCTGACGCTATAACTCCAGAACGCACGAACCGATTTCCACAGTTTTGCATTCGTTGGAAAGGTCTCGGGCTCCGTGAGGTTTATAGCAAAGCAAATTATTAAAAAAAAAAATTACGGTTCCTATGGGACCGCGGGTGAAACCGCGGGGCGCAGCTAGTATAGAATATAGATTAGCTCAAAAACTCTAACACCAGGTGGGCTATTCCTACGCGTGAGATGAGATGAGATTTTATCTTGGTCACTCTCACACCTACTACTATTCAAACGAAAGCAACAAGGACGAAAAAAGGTGAGATGAAAATCTCAAATCTCCGAATAGGGCCACAGGTCTAAATCGAAGAATGGACTGAGGGCAGTCCATTCTTCCACGCCGTTTCATACTCGCGCCGATCACCCCCCGCCATACGATACCTCTTCCATGTTTAAGATGCCATTAATAATACAGTTGACGTGCTCCCCTTGTCTATGGCTAATGCCTCTATTGTCTGTGGTTCGGATTTATTATTCATTTGCAACTGGGGTTGGTAATTTGATAGTTGTAATTTGTTGGCTATTACCGGTTTTTGCAAGTTGCATTCACTTCTAGCTCAGATCAACCTAGAGGAAAATGGGACACTGCGTTATATCTCGCTGAAGTCACTTCTCTATTAAACTTGTGTCCGTGGTAATGTTGCCATGAAAAATATTAACAATTGCACGAAAACTAATTTTAATTCCCAAACTCTACGTTAGCCATTTCCGTTCCAATATACAACCTTAGTAGATTTAATATTCTAAAACTGCACATATTTGTAAGAGTTTAAAGCTACGGATTTTTCAAAATTGGACTTGTAAAAAAACTGCACAGTTTTAAAAAATAACCTCAAAATGTAGTCCTGGCCACACTTTTATGATGCACTATGTATATTTATGTACACGAAATTATACCATAAACCAATGCACATAATGTCGAGGTAAGAATGACCAAGCGAGTAGCGTAGTTTTTTTGCGTCAATGTGTGCGTGTTGTGTACATATACGACAGTAGCGTAGTTTTTGGGTGGTTTTTGGCTTCACCTAAATCATAGTTACGCCGTGCGCCATCTTATTCTCTAGGTTTATCTGAGCTTCTAAGCGATTCTTTTTCTACAATAGCTGATGCAACAACGTTAATAGCCTCACGGTCTCTTTGTTTTTTTTTTTGACGTGACAACGTCTAATAAGTCGATGAACGCCGGCTGCACGCACGGAAAAGTATGACTCATTGTCCCGTTACGCTCGGTCGATCGGAGCGAGAGTGGGCCACGAGCGAGCGAAAGACATGAGCGTTCGGCTCGCATCTATCTCTCTTCTACTCGATTGGCTTATGCGTCGGAGGAGAAGATTTCATCAATGTTTTGTTTCGGAACGACTTTACAGACAACCAATTTTTTTTACAACAGACTAGGCATGCGTTTGAGAACTGACTCTCCTGGTGGGAAGCGTTGACGTGATCGAAGGTGTAACACGCTTGCCTAGGAGATACCTATTCGCTTTACTCTTGAGCATCCCGGGATTGTATTTAGGTGGAAAAATAGGGCGTGCTCCCAACGGCCATAACCAAAATAGCCACCGGTGGTGGACGTTAGAACAAAAAGTTTTAATTTTTGTCCCAACTGCAGTCAGTGGGGCTCGTTAGATCTTATTTATTTTTTTTGAGCATTTTGTCATTATGATAATACTCGTATAATTATATCAAAGCGATGAAAGCCTAGTTGGAGAAGGCCCGCCTCTCAAGCCAGAGGGAGCGGGTTCGAACCCAGCCGACGGCACGCACCAATTTGTTCGTTGTAGGAACATACCTCTATTTAGCTCTGTTTACGTTGTTAGTAAAATAAAATAAAAATAAGAAAGTGAAACTAACACAAAAAAGCTTTTTTTTTCCTATGGCACCTTCCGACTGCATCACCAGATCAGCTCCATGGTACCATATTAATGCATTATTATCATAGTTACGTAGTAAGTACTTAAACTAAATTTCAGCTCAACTGGACACCGGGAAGTGGTTTAAACCTTGCTTGCAAAATCTGTACTAAACATACATCCATACATACATACACACATACATACATAAATATATACATACATACATACGAAAGTAAAGTTAATAGTATGTGCTTAAAAATAATTTATTATAGTTTTATTTTATCAAAAAAAAGTCTTTTGAGAAACTCATGTTAGATTCACCATGTATCTAAATGATAGACATATTCTAAGATACAAGTATTATTGTAATTATCATTATCACCAACTTTTACTATGGGCCAACCCTAAAATCAAGGGAAAAAAGTACATACATTTTGCTGACGATAAATTAAGTTTTTGTATGGAACAGCTGATTTTTTTTCGCTATTTTAGGGTTGGTCCCAGAGTAAAAGTTAGTCACAAGTACAATGATATCCTAAAATATGTGCATCGTTTTAAAACACACGGTGTATAGTTTCTGAAAATCTCCATCATACACAATCCAAGACATTGATCTCATGGTAATGTAGACGGTTCTTGCAAGATGCCGGGTGAAACCGCGCGACGCTGCTAGTTCTATAAAGATAGGCAGTTACCGTAAATATAGGTAAGTAATATAGGTATAGAGGGAGACAGTGAGAGTGCTCGCTTTGTAATGTATCGCGGGAGCATTCTGCTACCTTCGATTTTTACCCAACTACCTTAAAAGCGGAATGTTTTTTCGACTGAATAAACACACAGACAGGCTTTCGAATTTGGAATTGACCGAGCGATGTCAGGTCTCAGAGTCTACTGGGATCAGCATTTATTTGTCGGACAAAAATTTGAGAGCCGTGATCCGATCCGAAACCCTGTTATATAATTTTGTTGACGTGTAGTTTATCTTAATATTAATTTTAAGTTCGGAGAGGTTGTGGAGATTTGCAAGGTCACTGTTTGAGACGAAATACTAGTACATATGGTATTATAAATGTGAAAGCCTAATTCGTGTGTTTGTTTGTTACTTTTTGTCTCCCAAACGGATTCACAGATTTAGATAAAATTGGGAACGGAGATAGCTTATGCTCTGAACTATCACATAGCAACATGATTTTACACACCATTTAACACCACAGGGCGCAGGATAAACGTGGTCCATACATTCTCGTGTGGTGTGGAGCACATGTGCCAATGATACAGCACACGTTGATGTCTTTGGTAGTGGTCAAAAATTATTAAGAAAAGACATCAACGCGATTTAGAGAAAAATGACGTATAGTCTGGCTGTCGCCACCTACTGCAGGGGCCGAGGAAGTGGCGGGCAGAAAGGACCAAATGCCGCCTAAAATCAAAGGAGGGGGGGATGGGGTTTTGGTATAATCTAGTAACTACTGCGCCGAGGCCAGAGGACCCAAATTTTTAAGGCTTGTTCTCTAAATCACAACAAACAACTTTTACAACGGTAGCAACCCTTTCCGAAACTGGACAAAATGTATGGTACAGCTGATTTCAGTTCAATCGACAAATTTGTATGGAAATTACCTACTTGAAACGTTGGTTTAAATGTCCGTGCTCGCACTCCACATCGTCGTCATATCGTCACGCCTTTCCCCCGAGGGAGCTGGCAGAGGTATAATACAGCACCCACACTTCGACGGACGATATTCAGTCCCAAATGTGACAGGGTGCGAGCCTATCGCCAAACACCGGGCTCCAGTAAAATACGCACATAAAATATGTTCACACAATGAACAAATTGGCAGCTGTAAAACAACTTCGATTTGATCGTGTATCCTATAAATTCAGAAATCAGAATTTATTCAAAAATTAACAGAAAAATATATTTAATAGTAGAATACCCCTTGTTACACGCAGCAGCCGGCAGGGGGCGCGGGGCGCGGCGTGCGGCCCTGAGATAAGCGGCTTAACTCCGCACTAAAGCGGGACAACACGATCCTACGACCGAACAAGACCAAGCGAGACGACAACACATCTCTACACACCGCTGCAAAGTCCCTAACCACTGACGTTTTATACATAAAACGTCACAAGTCACTTTGCTAACAAGCAATTTTGTGTCGTACTGTCTTAGAAAGAGGGTAGAAAATGCTGTCTTAATAGTCGGTACCTTAGAGAATTAGGGTTGTCAGAGTAAAATAAAAATACATTTTCCAGGGAAATATACGACAAGTAAAGTTTGCCTTGTTATAGATGTGGCGGAGTCTGAACTGTTTTAAAGAACGCTAGTTTTGATACGCGCTTCTGTTACGATATAATTGTTATAAAAAAGGAGTTAGTACAGGCCGAGTGGCCAGCCCTGGTGTCAGAGTTTTAGACCGCTTGAAGGCCTCTGACGTGGTTTGACGGTTATATTTAAAAAAGGATGTAAAATTAACTAGCGACCTGGCCTGGCTTTGAACGGCATCTATGAAGTTTTCGTGTGAAAAATTATCTAGCTGATGGTGAAAACCGCATCAAAATCCGTCACGTGATTTAGGAGTTAGCGGATATACAGACAGAGAGACAGACAGAAACGGAAAGCCTTATACAATATATAAAGCCTGGAATACTATGTAGAAAAGAGTATAAATACCTATTTTATAAATATAATATTTGTATAGCTTTAACACGCTTTGCTTGCTTTCCATAGCCTATATCACTCAGGGGTTGTGTAGGTTCGGACCAGTAACTTCAGAGATTTCTTACCTCTACATACAAACTTGCAAATGTTACTTTACTTTCTTTTATATTAACCCCTAACTAATAAATGCTATACGGCATACATATACAATATACATATACATATACATAAATTAATAAATTTATTTATTATTTGAAAAAATAATGCCCCTCAGTTTCTTGCCTGTTCTTCTGAGTAGAGGCTCTTTATCCGAACAAGGCGGTCGAGTCTATTTAAATAACTTTGACGTTCATAAGTGTATCTTTGATACCTAAATTGAATAAAAACATTATGACTTTGACTTTGACATGCACCCCTATAGCAAAGAAAACGCCCTCTTATAACTTACTCATAAAATTTCATGAGAATCGGTTAAAAATGCGACTTGTAGAGGTAGACAGAGATCCAGACAGAGGTCCGGACAGAGATTCGGACAGAAGTTGGACATACGAAAGCGTTTTTGTCGAAACTAAAGCTTAAATGCTTCGCTCACTGACGCCGTAATATGAATGATGTGGATGGATAGATGGATGGATGGATGTTTGTTACTCAATCACGCCAGAACGGCTGAGCGGATCTGGATGGAATTTCGCACAGAGATAGATTATAGTCTGAAATAGCATGTAAGTTACTTTTTAACCGTAAGTAACATCGCAGGGCGCAGCTAGTATTTTATACAAAGTCAAAGAAAAATATCCTTATTAAATTGAGTATCAAAGCCTTGTTCGGAAACAGAGTCACTACTCAGAAGAACAGGCAAGAAACTGAGGGGCGTAAATTTTTTTTTCTTTGAAAATTCGTTTCTCATTTTTAGCTTAGAACTAGGTACCATCACAAATTAATGTACTAGTGGCTACTTGGCGGAAGTGAAGGTTCCAAACATCTTTGTCTTCTAAATAATAATTAACTTCATATAAGGTATCTTGAACCTTAAGTATTTACCTGGACGAGATCGCTTTTAGTTATAAGGCTGCCAGTTGTTACACTACAGTTTAAGTTTTTTCTGTTCTTTTGTTTTGTTATTTCTCGTGTGAACAATAAAGTGTTTGTCTATCCATAGATCTATTTATATTCTTTCGATGCTTTACACTAAATAATATTCCCCCAAAAGGAACAGCGATGGCAGTTTAGTTGGGAGAAGGTCCGTCTCTCAAGCCAGAGGGAGCGGGTTCGAACCCAGCCAGTTTGTTCATTGTGTGATCATACGTGCGTATTTTATGTCACTACTACATGACTGGAGCTCGGTGTATGGCGACAGGCTTGCCCCCTGTCGCATTTGGGACTGAATATCGTCCGGCGAAATGTGGGTGTTGTACCTCTGCCAGCCCCCTTGGGGGAAATGTGTGACGATATGTTATGTTAAAAGGAACAGATCTATCGCTTGCTCCACTGCGAAAAATAAGGAAGACCAAGCCCTAAGACACCCACTCCACAGTTCATTCCCCCCGGTCAGCCGCCTCAAGAGTCACAAAGACTTTCTCAGTTCCACAATGGTGTTATCCACCCATCCCCGAGAGTCCTGCTACAAACTGTGGCTGGAAAGAGTTCGTAAAACCGGTAGAGGAACTCCCCCCAGGCAACGACCTAACGTGGCCCACGTGGAAGTCGCTAAACAGACTCCGGACCCAAATGGACCGCTGCACATTCAACATGACCAAGGTTCTCTGTCACAGGTTCTCAGTGTGACTGCGGCGTAACACAAATCATGGGCCATCTAATAATATAAATAAATAAATTCGGGACACTTCCACACACGGTCGCCTGACCCCAAACTAAGCAAAGCTTGTACTATGGCGGCCAGGGACTGATATACATACTTAGATATTTTTAAATACATACTTAAATACATATTAACACACAGACAGAACAAACACAAATGTCCATCACATAAATGTTTGCCCTAGGTAAGAATCGAACCCACGCCCCCAAGCTCAGAAGGCAACGTCCTGCCCTCAGCCCCAAAAGCTACTCTCTGAGTGACCTGATGGAGGCCTCTCCTCTTGGAACAGCTGTCGCCGACTATTGGTCGGGGCACATAAAAATAAAAACCATCGACACGAAGAAGAAGACTAAATTACACTATTAATATTATTAACTTGTAATAGTATAATTTTCGTTTAGTAACTATATCGAGTGTCCACCGCTGGTCGTCAGTAATACGATAGTTCGTCGACTGAAACCCGGTCGTAGGCTACGAGCTACGACGGGCATTGAAAGTACTCACAGTTTTTACCCGACTGCGCAAGAAGGAGGGTTTTATGTTTTTCGAGTGCTTGAATGTATGTATGAGGTTTCTTTGGCACGCGTTACAGCCTAAACAGCTTGATGAATTACGACATGTGAGGTGTCATTTAAATTGTCTTGATAGTGGAATTGACATAGGGGACATTTTGCAGCCGGGTTCTTGTTTTTCTTTTAATATTGTTCATTGTTATACAGTGATAAGTAATAGAACAATAATTGCATGGGTATTATCGACCGAGTGAGCGTTAGCGAGCGAAGCATCTATGCTTCAGCTTCGACAAAAAAAAATCGTATGTCCGAATTTGTCTTGATCTCTGTCCGGATCTCTGTCTTCCTTTACAGCGGTGCTAATCTTTTTTTGTGTAGAATAGGTCGGCGTTTGACCACCAACTCGCCTGATGTTAAGCGACGTTGTGGTCTAAGATGGAGCACGACGACCTATAAGGTATTTATTCACTCCAGCCATGAAGTTTTTACAATCATTCGGAAACGTTTCCGATCGGATCCCATAAAATTCAAACTCAAATTGTTTGAATCTCAGTCTACTCGTACTTTTATAAATTTTGGAATACGGAAACGAGTATACATCCGATCGGAAGAATGAATCACGTTTAAAAATGTATTAATACGATTGCCTCGGTGGCTCAGTCGGTAGTGAACCTGCCTCCTGAGCTAGGGGGCGTGGGTTCGATTCCCACCAAGGACAAACATTCATGTGATGAACATTTGTGTTTGTTCTATGTCTGGGTGTTAATTATCTATTTATGTATGCATATCAGCCTCTGGCCGACATAGTACAAGCTTTGCTTAGTTTGGGGTCAGACGACCGTGTGTGCAAAAAAAATATATTTGAGTTTAAAATTTTTGGAATCCGAACGGAAACGTTTCCAAATGATTGTGGATACGTATGCTTGTCGCATTTCTTAACCGATTCTCTTGAAATCTTGTAAGTAGGTCCGATACTTATGCAGAATCAGTTTAGAAATACAAACTGTTGAGGAGGACAGACGTTGGCCGCTAGGTCTACAACTCACAGAGCGACTAGTAATATCTTCAGCCAAGTAGCATTCCAAGTCTCGTACTAAACGGTTTGCCTCCACCTTTCTGATACGAACCGCTAGGGAATGGAACACCTTGCCATCATCTGTATTCCCGACTTACTACAACCTGGGTATCTTCAAGGCTAGAGTGAATACGTACCTTCTAGGTCGTTGTGCTCCATCTTAGACCACAACGTCGCTTAACATCAGGCGAGTTGGTGGTCAAACTAAAAAAAGTCAAAAATTTAATATGCAATTAAATACTAGATTTCCTTCCATCTGGTCTTGGGTTTTAAAAAAATTATTCCTAAAAGAAAATAGTGCTACGAAAATGCCTGCATTTGAAAGGAGTTCATTTATATTGATTGATTTACTAGATAGACAAAGTAAATACAAGTTACCACGGACTTTAAAAGATATTCAAAGTAATAATGTTTTTAAATGTAAGTTAAAGAATTTACTATGTAATTGATAAAGCATACTATTCAATTGACGAATTTCTAAAGGATAAAATGGACAAAATATAATTTAATTATCCGCTAAATAAATATTATTTTTGGAATATTTTACAGTGTTAATGTGAGTGTGACATTAAAATTGTTTGACATTTTATGACTTACTTCTAAAAATAAATTAAATAAAATTGCATGTCCGTTGCCCAAATGACATTATTGATAAACTCAGTTGCTCTCTCTGTACATTGACAATGTTATTTTCGCATACCGATAGGTTAAGACATGGCTCAGCTACTTTTAATATATATTTTTTTTTAATTGTAAAATTTACCCATGTTTTGCGTAATAAATGATTTGATTTGATTTGAATAAAAAAACTTTTCCTTATATAGGTTACCTACATCAGCTTAGAATTGTCTATAACACAAGAGCAATTCCTAGTCATTTAACTACTCAACCGATCATCATCAAACTTTGCATACACGTTGTCAGAGGTACAGAGAAGAACATAGAGTAACTTTCATCCCGAAAAAGATAACGGTTGCTGTGTAACCGCGGGTGAAACCGCAGGGCGCAGCTTAATTTTATAATTTAGTAAGATAATTAAGTATTTAGCATCCATACTTACTAATTTTATAAAATCGAAAGTAACTCTATCTGTCTATCTGTTATTTATCTTATCTTAATATATATGACGAGATATCATTGGATAAAGAAAATCAGTTTATTTTGAGAGTTGTTAATCGATAGTATTATTGTTCTGTTATTTTTGACGATGAATCGATTTGTTTATGGTAATTTAGAGCGGTTAACACCGAATGGAGTTGCGTTTGGGATTTCGGGCGAACGTCATGTCTGTCAGTCAGTGGTTGACAGGACTGGGCTGAAAGCGGTCGCACGCAATGGTCATTCGTAAACCCATTACTCTAAATCTCCAATTATCTTTGTGATCATTCAATAACTAAGTAGTCTAAGTGACTGTATAATTAAAAAATAGTGAAAAGCCTACATTGCTGTCCCCTTATTTCAACGTTCCTGAAGTTTGACGCCATCCATAGATGCCCGTGATAGCGAGTTCATGGATCAGAAATTAAACACGACACCGCGGCCTACTAGATTTTCCCCGTCATCAAAAGTGGAAGGTCACAGCGCGATGGCCTTTCCTATGTTTCTCCGACATCAGTGGGATCAGATGCGACGGCGTGGCTCCTCTTCCCTACATTACCCCGATATATATAAATCTCGTGTCACAATGTTTGTCCTCAATGAACTCCTAAACCACTCAACCGATTATAATAAAATTCGCACACCATGTGCAGTTCGATCCAACTTGAGAGATAGGATACTTTTTAGCCGCGTGTGAAACCGCAGAGCGCAGCTAGTTTATTTATAAAGATACGCCAACAGTGATCATATTACACTTTCTTAATTAAATTGCTAAACACATGGAGCTGATATGAACACCCTTTATAGGCGTATACAGCATTTGCATTAAACAGTGGTAAAAAACAACAACAATTATTTAAAGATTAAAAATTGTTTGTAGGCTTTTCACGGCTAAAGGGATCTTGATAAAATTTGATAATTAATTACAGTAAGTATGGAGGAAGGTTTTTGGAAACTATTTTCTGAATAAACGCGAATGAAGTTAACCGCTAGTTTATAATATAGTTTATTATTAAATATTTAGCAGCTATAATAAAACTCAAAAGCTATTACGTCAAACTTATTTTTCTCGTATAAAAATAAACGCTAGGCCCGTCCCCTCAGCCTACAAACGCCAGTAACCCGATAGTTCCTTGACTGAAGCCCGCCGGGACGCGACACGAGCGACGTCCTACAACCGAGACACGCCACCTCGGCCCAAACTGATACTTACACGACACTGTCATAAGGTTTTTCACTAATATGGATTGAAGGGTAATGAAAAGCCAAAGTCAAAGTCAAAATGTCTTTATTTAATTCTGGATCGAAATTACGCTTGTGAACGTCAAAGTTATAAAATGAATCCATCACCTAATTCGGAAAAATGAGCCATCGAGGAAATTTTTTTCTCACAAATTTTGGCTTAGAACTAGGCAACTTATTTGATCATATTTATGTACTAGTGGCTACTTGACGGAAGTAAAAGGCTCTAAACATCTTTGTCTTTTGAATAATTACTAACTTTAGAATATCCTCACTCATTACAAAAAAACCAAACCCACTACGCGCTGGATTAAACTGTTTCTGTAAGAAATCCATAGCATATTTCCGTTTTTAACATCGCAAGTACACCAAGCAATAAAAGTTTTCTAGAAGGGATAATTAATTGTTGATTTAAGTTAGGTTAATAGTTACTCAATGTAATTGAACCCATATTCCTTGCTGTACTAAATGTTACGCCTCTTTCCCGTAACGGTAGGCACAGACCACTTCTCTCCACTTGCTACGATCCTGGTACACATCTTTCACTTTTTAACCGACTTCAAAAAAGGAGGAGGTTCTCAATTCGACTGTATGTTATAGTTACCTCATAACTTTTGACTGGGTGAATCGATTTTGATAACTATTTTTTTGTTTGGTAGATCATACTTTATGGGTGGTCGTATACAAATTTTATCGGAATCGGTCAAGCAGTTTTTAAAATATCAACAAAAGCTTAAAACTTGTTTACATGGATGACGAATTACAGGATGGGAAGTCTGTTTTTTGTAAGCTTTTTTTTATTATTCTACTTCCATGAGTAGAAGGTCTACGAGCGATGACAGCCTAGTTGGGAGAAGGTCCGCCTTCAAGCCAGAGGGAGCGGGTTCGAACCCAGCCGACGGCACGCACTAATTTGTTCATTGTGTGAACATATGTTCGTATCATCTGCTACAAGACTGGAGCCCAATATATGCCGACAGGCCGGACGATATTCAGTCCCAAATGTGACAGGGGTCTACCTGTCACATTTGGGACTGAACATCGTCCGGCGAAGTGTAGGTGTTGTCACCTCTGCCAGCCCCCTCGGGGGAAAGGCGTGACGGTATGTTTACTTCCATGAGTCTTTTCATACACGCTCGTCGGTTACGGGTACTCTTGACCTAGCCTGGAACACAGGTCAAGAGTCTGTACAGGATTTAAATATGATTTTTTTGCTAAAACGTTTTTACTTAAGTACGTACTTACCTATTTATAAGTTTTTTGTATATTGCCTCTCCTCTTCTATTATTAAAATTATAAAAAACTAGGCATTTTTATTGTTTCGTAATAAAACAAATAAAGCAGGCCAGCTAAGTCTTCAGCTAAGTGATCTCAAAATTCACTTATTAGACCTATCTAAATTAAGTAATTTAAATAATTATACTTTACTAGCTGTTTTGCTCGTGGCTTCGCTCACGATTTTTTTTTTTTATGTATTTGGTGGTCGGCGTTTGACCACCAACTCGCCTGATGTTAAGCGACGTTGTGGTCTAAGATGGAGCACGACGACCTATAAGGTACTTATTCACTCTAGCCTTGAAGTTTTGTAGAGTGAAGAAGTACAAAGACGGCAGTTGAGTGAGGCGCTACAAGTGCGCTACTGCTCAGACCCGCCTTCGGAACGGTTACACCGGACTACATCCCGAAACACGACTAGGTCATTTCACGGCATGGCTTGGTCCGGTGGGTGGTAGAACCTATGTTACTCAGGAATAATGTAGCTTTCTTATGGTAAAATAATTTTTGAAATCGGACCAGTAGTTTTTGAGTTAATTCGTTACAAAACATATAAATATTTTCTCTTAATAATATTACGAGTAGTATAGATTTGGTGCGGGTGACAGCCGTATTTTTTTTTGCTCTACACTAATTACTTTAGTTATATATACTACAGATATCGACCGAGCGAGCGTTAGAAGTGAAGCGTCTCTGCTTCAACTTCGGTAAAAATGCTTTTGTATGTCCGGCGTCTGTCCGGCTGTCTTCCTATACAGGTTACATTTCTCAACCGATTCTCTTGAAATTTTGTGATTAAGTTCTAATTCCAAAAAGACCTGTATAATTATCGAAGCTGCTCACAAAAAATTACGAGGATCGGTTGAGAATTGTGACCTGCAGAGTAGGACAGACGCCAGCCGCTAGGTCTTCAGTTCACAGAGCTACCAGTTAATTAAAATGGTTCCCGTGTTTAAGTGCTGTGATGTTTAAGGTGCTGCTGAAGTTTTAAGTCATACTTTGTAAATCTCAGCAACTTTTATGGGTCAAAAGGAACTATTTTCTAATGATACTCCCACCATCCTATAATGAAGAGTAAAAGTGATTACAAATTACACCTCTATCTAGCTAGCTAGCTAGACTAATCTTTCTGACTAATCATCATCATCATCATTTCAACTAGAAGACGTTCACTGCTGGACGGAGGCCTCCCCAAATGATCTTCACAACGACCGGTCGTCCATCCAGACTGGGCATCCAGCAGATTACCCCAACCCAACCCAGCATAGGTATTTACAATCATTCGGAAACGTGTCCGTTTGGATTCCAAAAACTTAAAAGTTAAATTGTTTTTTTAAACTTTCAGTCCTTATTCATAAGTTTTAAACGTAAATAATTCTTCCGATCAGACATACTCGATTACCTATTTCAAAATTTATAAAAGTAGACTGAGACTCAAACAATTTTAAATTTATAGTATCCGATCGGAAAAGTTTCCGAATGATTGTAAATAGCACCGCAGATCGGTCCACCTTGTGGGGAGGCCTTCCTACGCTGCGTCTTCCGGTTCGTGGTGGCCACTCGAGAATTTTTCTGCCCCATCGGACTAATAAATAAATCTTATTAATCGTCAGATTTTAGACCACCTAGAGCACAGTATTCACTTATGCTGAACGCATTGCGTGCCTTGACATGTGGTTTGACAATGCACTTACTTGCCAGACGTTTCGACCATTTTAATGAGTTAAAATGACATGTCATGTCAAGAAATATAAGTCGACACCCGGTAGTTTCTAGCGCTCGCTCAGATTCCTAAGTTTGGCTCTTGTCCGACCACCGGCGAGTAACAAGTAGCGAGTGGAGCTAGAAACTAGAAACGAGCTTACGAGGAGCGAAAAGTCTTAAAGATATAGAGTTCCGTTCTGCCCTTTAGGTACGGAACCCTAAAAATGAGGCGCTGATTGCACAAAATTGCTGTTTTATCGTAGAAATCTCGGGAAGGAGATATTATTATAAGCGTATAGCCTATTATTAGTACCTATACTTGTATTGCCAGTCTTACTTTATTTCATTTTCCTATTTTCTCGCAAATGTATTGAACAACGCCGTGTATCACACGAGCGGTAAGCTTATTGCAAACTTGTGACTATGGTCCTTGTCTGTCTTGTTGACATTATCTACTTCTCTCTTTTTTCAGATCATGAAGATCTAAAAAAACAAGGTCTAGCTTCCGGGAGCAAACACGTAATGACGTCACTCATCATCGTCATCCGTTTCTTTGGAACGTGTTGTAAACGACTTATTTCGGTCTTGCTTATGCATCGATTGACGTCACTGTGTGTTGCCCACTAGGCCGGAATACTAAACCTGGCGGAGTATATTATTATACCATGATCTGCTCGTTTGCAATAAGCTGCCGCACTTAAACCACAATTAACTATTTCGGGAAAAGTTCCCTGTGTACTTTTGTATACCCCTGACAACGTGTTTGCAAAAAACTGATAATGGTCGGATAAATTTAGTAGTTATGCGTGAAATATAGTGATGCGCTGATCTTTTTTTTTTTTTTGTGTAGAATAGGTCGGCCTTTGACCACCAACTCCCCTGATGTTAAGCGACGCTGTGGTCTAAGATGGAGCACGACGACCTATAAGGTACTTATTCACTCTAGCCTTGAAGTTTTGTAGAATGAAGAAGTACAAAGACGGCAGTTGAGTGAGGCGATACAAGTGCGCTACTGCTCACCCGTCTTCGGAACGGTCATCGATCGTAGACTCGATCTGGACATATATGTAATCAAATCTCTGTTGTAGGCCGCATCATTGCTTAACATGAGGCAAAATGGCGGCCAAGCACGAGCCAATCAACTTAAAAAAAACTCCGAAAATCTCCCCAGTAACCGACATCACGTGAAATGAAACGCAAGAAATGTATTTTATATGCATATATTCGGATTCAATATTTCAATAGCTATCAGTTAATTCAATACAACTTAACTTAAAAAAAAATACACTGACTCTTTATCAACGCCATACAGAACTTGTACTTAACTTAATTATTTAACTTAGCTATGTCCAAGCTTAATTTACTATAAATTACAGATTTCATTACATTAAATACTACATTTGAAAATAAAAATATAAATTAACTAATAATCTCTTTCGGATTTCATTAAAGTAAAATAAAATAGAAAGATTTTTATAGTCTGTGCAGAAAGAAATGTCAAAGTCAAGCAGTTTTAAAATATTTTTTTAACCATTTTGAAAATTGAAGAAGGTTATGTTTGTCTGTATGCTTTTATGGTTTTTATAAGATTTTGAAGTACATTACTTTTTTCTTTTTAAATAGAAATGTTTTTAATAGTTAGAAACAGTAAATAAGTAATTTTTGGGAATAATCGATGCACAACGACGTGAGCCATTTCCGTTTCTTGAATCGGACCACTCACCAAGCCAAACTAATTTCTCAAGACTAATATTACTGTCTCTTCTAAATTTAATATACAAGAAAAGGATGGCAGCAATTTTGGAGCAGTATAATTAAATTTAGAATATAAAGTAAAATAATAAATGCCAATGACTGATTTGCCTTTCCCTTCCTAAAATCATTTAGAAATATTATTATACTCGAACAAAAATATATGAATCTCAAAAATACTTTGACAGTTTATAGAACTGATGTTATTTACGAAAATAAATTGTTTGTTTTTGCGACTAAGTGTTGCTAGCTTGACAAAACACAGGCAAACTTTCCGCACAGACAAAGATAAATCTCTAAAATGCAATGTCATTGTAGGAACTGACAAAAGCTCTTGTCAAAATGACAGCTGTCATCGGTTGTATATTGCGTTACTTTTCACGCAGCAGTGAACACAATGAGCGAATCTTTCATTTAAACATGGCAACACATATTATAGTGTAATGTGTTTTTTTACAATTTAAATGTCAAGTCATCTTCGACATTTATTTGACGCTGTTTTAATTAAAACCAAAAATATTGAAGGATTCTGGTGTATCTGAATCTCCTTATGAAAATTACACGAAATAATTTTCAAAAGAAATAAACTATTAACATTAAAGCTCGATTGAAAAAAATATTGCATGATAAATATTGCATTTGAACAAAAACACATAATTTCTATGAGAAATTAAATATTTCTGATATTCTATAAAAATAAAAGTTATAAAATAGACTTCTCATTCAGAAATAATAAAAATAAATCTATAGCGTCGATGACATTGTAACATTTTAAATGAAATTTGACAGAACAAAATATATCTCGGTCCTTGTTTAATACTTTGAAATAAACAAAGGCGGAGATATTTTAGAAATGTCAAATTTCGGTTACTTAGCTATTTTTAAAACGCTACAAAATGATCGACATCTCTGTGTTAGGCCTATGTCACTGGCGACGTGAAAAGTGTAGAAAATAAGAAAAAAACAATATACCTTATTCTAAACAATAATAAGTCACATTATACATCCGCGGCACACACATATACAAAATTAAATCCTTAAAAATATGTATTTACACCAAAACTATATTTATTTGATAATTTAGCGAATTCACTAACATAGCCTAGATTTTTAATTGATATGATTCAGGTTTTTTTACAAAGGTGTTAAAGAAAATACAAAAGAAATCTCTATACAAAATTTAAGTTTTTTTATTTATTAATGGGGGCTTTTTAAAATTTACATGGCAACGATAACATTTTCGATACACGTTTTAGGCCTTCTTTTTTTTCGTTGACAACCCTTCGTTTTAAGTTTCTATTTGGAACGTAAAATTGGAAACGGATTCGATTTCGCGCCAAGCTTGAGTTCATATTTGTAAAAAAAGTAGATAGAAAAAAGAAGATAACATTATTTTTTCTAATTCGTTCCAAAATACGAATAGAAGCTAAGCTCGAAAAAGAATTTACAGTTAAATTGAAATCAAGTTATTTGCTAGCCTGAAGAGAATTTGTCGGTTTTGTTTTATTTTTGTACTTACGTCGTATTTTCTCAACTTTTTTTAATAATCAACAGCAGTTTTGTAAATAAGTCTACATTTATTTATTTTAACGACGAGCAGAAACTGTTGATAACTTTAAAAAAAATCGGAAAATACGAGGCTGATTCCGTTGTTCTTGCTAAAAATAATTTTATTTAAATTTGTGATCAAAATAAATACATTTTCAGCAAGAATAAAATTAATTACATTTCAATTTGTTATATTTATGAAAAAAAGAACGCAGAATAAATTTACTTCGCAAAGAGTTCACATAACACTGTTTGCCCTTTTTTTTCTAACAATCTTTATTTGTATTGTGCCAGTGTTCAGATGTGACATTATGAGTTCAGTATTGCAATTTAAAAAAAGTGTTCAAAATCGACAAACTCCCTAAAACCTAGTATTACACTCGAGTCACGTTAGGAACACACTTGTTAACATCTATTGATAAAGTCTGTTTTGACTAATGTTTAAATAAAGACTGTTACTTAGAACTTCGATACTTCGTTTACTTTTATTATAGCTACTTCAGCTTTCTTTGAAGCCAATTGAAAGCGATCAGTATACTAAAGTATAAACAGCAATTGAAAAAACTTTCGTATCGAAATTCCTTACAAATTGTGGACTGTTTAAAGAATTCGAAAAGAATAATTCGACAGTCGTTTATACTAAGCCCTGTGTGCAAAATAAGAAAAGATTGCGTCGTGCTTAAATTGCAACAGACGCAACATTTTTTTGCAATGCAAAAAGCGCTGTAAATATGATTATAGAAAATCTATACAAAACTAAGAAAATTTCAAAACCCGTACGTTAGCACCTACGTACCTTTCTTCAAATAACTTTTGAGTTAGTTAGTCAATCATTTAGAGTTAGTCAAAAGCCAGCAATCAAGTGTGTCCCTAAGACTCATCAACAATATTTACACTACAAACGACTAGAAACATACTCACTAGACCATATTGATCCCGTACTTCTCTGGGGCGAAGTAACTATTGCCAGAGTTTGAAAAATTCGTTATTTGTGACGCCTGGAGCATCGATAAATGGGGAGAGTTCTGTTGGTTTTCTGGTGATTCAGGGCCTGAAGAGAGGATGTTGTGATGGGAAGGCCAGGCGGCTGGAGGCGAGGGGTTGCCGAAGGAGACCTGGTTGTAGAGTTGGTTACCATTGGTGGTAAGGTTGTGGCCGTGACCACCGTGGGATTGGTTCACAGACGCGCCGTTGAAGTACTCCATCTGTGGAGAAATTGTGTCGTTATATACTATGATAAATATGCAGTTAAATAAACAATACAATACAATACATCTTTATTGCACACCAAAAATACAAAGTAAAACAAACATAAAGAAAAAAAAATAAACAATAAAATATCATTCGGCAATACAAGGGCGGCCTTATCGCCTAAAGCGATTTCTTCAATAAACTGTTTATTGTTCACAGAACAATTAACAAAGATGCTTAAAAGTAGTGAAACAACCGATTTAACAGTTAAACGCTTAACAGTTAAATCACAGTTAAACCGGGGCTAGCATTTCAATAAGTATCTTCTATAATTTGATTTAATGACATGTTAAAATTGGCTAAATTGGTTGTTTTGTAAAGTAGTCATTGTTTTTTTCTAATTAAAAAATTAAGTTTCAACCTTCAAGTTTTGCCAGAGATCTTTTAGCGACTTACAACTCTGACACTAGGGCAAGTCACTCGACCTAAACGAGCTTACTTTTATTTATGTTTCTGAATAGTCATTAATAATTGGATAATCCGATTAAACCTAGTCAGACACAAAGAACAAGCACATGTTGTGATACATTTATTTAAATATAATTTGTTTTTCTGTTAATACAATCTTAAATTGACAACCTATAATACAATAATCACAATATATCATATTATTAACAAGACTATTTATATCATTAGATTCATCAAAATATTGCAGATAGCTCATAAATGTAATAAATTACGATTTTTACGATGATGCTAACGTTAAATTAGCAGATCGCATCCGGGTGCTAAAGAGGTGCTATTTATAATTAATGAATAATAAAATAAAGAAATGGGAGATACCGTTTTAGAATTATTGAGTATTAGAGAATGAAGACAAGACACAGTTTAACTAAAATAAGTAATAATAAAGCATTTAGTTATGTGTCAATGTGTTAATCTATCAAACGAAAGTGAATGAGATCGAATTAAATAATTATATTAAACATGTCTAAAATAAACTGAATTAAGTATGCTAAAATAAGTTAAAAACGTGAAATAGACTAAAAAACGAATTTTATATCAGTTTCCTTAGCATAAGGGGATAGAAAAGGGTTTAACCGTCAAGCTTTTGAACTTTTACAGCATTCTAGGCCTAAAAGTTTACAGCGTTAGACAGCAAGTTTTCCTAAGCTGTTTTAATGGAAACGATTGCTATAAAAACTAGCGTTCTCAGAGAGCTATTACAGAAATACGAACGTTTAACAACTACGATTAATGACAAAATCACTGCTAAAATCAAAGTCTCGTCCTAACTATAATTTTATTGATTACTTAGAGATTTACTTTGGAGATTACTGCGAGAAATAGTTGGAATAACTTAAAAAAAACTTACCTGACTCGGATAGTACGGCGAATTATAAGCGCTCTGCCCATACCCCTGGTGATGGTGAGACGTGGAGTAACTCCTGATGTAGTCTGAACTGCCCGGCCAGTGGAAGCTGTTGTAGCTATCGGGATGGTACACGTTCCCTGGCCCGTTCAAACTTTGCGGAGTTATGGGAGGAGAGGGAGTGGTCATTATCGAGGAGTTGGACCCTAAAGGAGTCAAATTCCCAGTCAATCTCGAACTGTACTGGTCTTTCACCAAGTTGCTCCCAAACGATTTGTCGGAGTAATCAAGCTTTGAGGAATAATCCAGTCGTTTGGGACTGCTGTACAGCTCCTGCTTAGGGGTTACTCCATACCCGTGAATGTTTGACACGTCTGGGGAAGACTCCTTCCCCGTGAGCCTCAAAGCTTCATTGGAATTGTAATGGGACACTGACGACAAATTTTTATTAACGGAAGAATTCTCGTAACTTGATGCAGCGGACTCCTTTTTACAGATCACATTGATCGGCGGACTCACTGAAGTTGTGGGGGTTATTGGCAGATTCGGGGTGGTGGTTATCGAACTGTTCTGCGTGGTCAGACTGTTGGAGGAGCTCGTTAAGGATTTGGAGCTGGAAACCTTGGAGGAGGTTGATGATGAGTTTTTGATGCTGTTACTGGATGATACACTGGTTTTGGTGGTGGAGGAGGATTTTGAAGAGATCTGGCTGTTGGTCTGCTGTTGCAGCTGCTGCCGGCATTTCGCTCTTCGGTTTTTGAACCAGACCTGGGGACAAACAGAGTTTTGTATTAAAAAATAAATGTAAAACCTGACTGTAGGTAAATTAAAAGTGACCTATGACGCTTTAACGTATCCGTCAATTCCAAACTTGGGGTCCGAGCACGGACATTTAAACTGACGTTACAAATCATAAAATTTGTATGGAAACTTCCTATTTAGTCGATTTGTATCGTCAGTTTAAATGTCCGTGTTTGCTCCCTGATTATCGTCAGTTATTAGCTCGAAGGTGGCTCGCACACTTTGGTTTAAAAGGACCTATTGCAGCGCACAGTATTACTGACCGTCGAAGTTACTTATGCGGATAGAAAGGTGTCCGAATAAATGTAGATACAAAGCTAACAACTGTTTTAATTTTAAAATTTGTTGAAGCTGTTTAGTCTAAAGAAGTTTGGAAGTGTTTTTTTCTAATAATTTGGAACTATATTTTTATTAAAAACATACAGACCCCGGCGCCCAAGTGCAAAATAACTTTAATTTTAACCAAAAGGACTATCTACCAATTCTTACTAATTTATTTCCTCATACACTTTCACAATGCGTAAAAACACCTTCAAAATAGATTTGTGTTAAAGAAATGTTAAAAAAATAATAAAAAAATCGAACTATTTAGGGTAGAAACTTTTCCACTTTTAATAGATCTTTAGTACAAACGGCTACTTCAAACCCCAGCTACCCTCGACCGCATCCCCAATAAATAACCACCCTATAAATAACAACCTATAACCACCCTGTATACATACAGGATGCTTCCATTCTGTGTGCAGTTCAATTACAACGCGTTCTCGCTTCGTGTTTGCGCTTCGACTTACGCGTGATTTATTGGTGAGTTCGGAGTGAGTTTTCATGCTAGGGGCTGTATAGCCTCAGGTCATTTGTGAAGTCAAAGTTTTAGAAAGCTGAAGTAATAAACTGATCGATTTAATGCATTAAATTAGCATAAATGTCGCATTATACATATTACGAGTATATACCTACATTTTAACATAATATATACCTACAAAAAAGCGATGACAGCCCAGTTGGAGAAGGCCTGCATCTCGAGCCAGAGGCAGCGGGTTCGAACCCAGCCGGACGGCACGCACCAATTTGTTCATTGTGTAAGCATAAGTGCGTATTGTATGTCATCTGCTACATGAATGGAGCCCGGTGTATGGCGACAGGCTCACCCTGTCACATTTGGGACTGAATATTGTCCGGCAAAGTGTGGGTGTTGTATTACACCACTGCCAGCCCCTCGGGGGAAAGGCGTGACGATATGTTATATTAAACATGCGAAAGTAGTATAAAATACACAACTAATATTTTTTAAACAGATGACAGGTAAGGCGTTTGACCACAGCTCGCATCAAGTTTAACGATGTGGTCGAAGATGGAAAACACGCCTTGCTGATAATGTTAACTGGCTTTCAATTTATTTGTACGGCTCTTTTCACTGTAGTTTGATGCGGGTGAAAGCCGAATTTTTTTCCTTTATAAAAATGTTTATGTCTGATATATTTTATATTTGCCATGTAGTTTTTGAAATAAGATTCATTTATTTATTTATTACTTAATTTACTAGAGTTATTGATGCTATTTTTAGTGTAGTGACATTTAGGGAGCAGGGGGGCTATTCCTGCGCGTGAGATGAGATGAGATTTTATCTTGGTCACTCTCACACCTCTGACTTTTCAAACGAGAGCAACAGGAACGAAAAAAGGTGAGATGAAAATCTCAAATCTCCGAATAGGGCCACTGCTGAAGTAAAGTGCTGTTTTAAGTCATGTTTCGTAATTCACGGCAAGTTTTAAGGGTCAAATGGTACTACGTATTTATCTAATTACTATTTACAAAACAATGAAATTTTCATTGTTTAAAATTTAACCGAGTAACTTATTTTTATTTGTGTCCTTGTTACAATTAATACCAATAAAAACGGCAAAAAATGTAATTTTACGCGCCAATCTCATTGTTCTATCAAATATGATACACGATTTTCAACTCTAAATAAAGCAGCTTAAGAGTCCGGCGACCTAACTAATTTCGACCTAGGCGACCTAGACCAACTTCGCATTGGCTTAAGGTATTCTATCGCCATTTCGTCTAGAAGAAGAAGACAAGTGAAGAGAGCGAGTAATGATACTGACGAGCCTTTAAACTTACCTACAGAGTGACAAAGTGCGATTTTTTTTTAAAATGAATTTTGCACTACTGTACTCAATCTTAAGTAACTAAGAATTTCCCTTGTATTATTGATTCATTTAACAGCTAATGATGTAGACAACCTCCCTATGTAATGGAACTTTTGATTTGCTTTGTCTACCTATTGAATAAATCAGTCAAATTGACCCCTTAAAATGCGGATATTTTTCATAGCTCTATTTTAGCTTGAGAACGTTTTTAAAAAAACCAAGAACATAGGGGCGAAGATATTGTTAATTTAATTGTACATGCTAAATTTCATCATAATCTGACAAACGGTTTTCAAGAAATTTGAGTAGTGCGTTTGTATGGAAATTTCAGAACGTCGCGGCCCTCTTAAGTAAACGTGTGTGTGGGTGAAAAATCATGCTATGACCGAGTCTTCAAAAATTTGCTAACGATTTGTAACCAATTCTTATATTGGCGGTACAAAAATGATCCTAGAAGAGAGCCACATTTTCCACACACACTTAAATTCAAAACAGCGTAAACATGCACAAATAGCGCATCTGTCGCTACCCGTTCATTCAACCATTCATTCATTCACTCCTAACAGACATTAGCGAGCTACACTCTACAATAATGAATGTGGAGGGCGCTGATGGAGCGCTGTAACTGTCCCTCTCTTTCTAAAGCTCCCCAGTTTCAGAGAAAAAGGGACGCCAGCTGTAGTTCCACTTTTGACCGCATTGTACAGAGAATATTAGTAAGATACAATGCAGGGGCCGTAATCCGCTGTAGGTATGGGCTGGCACGGGCGAGTTTGATACTTGGGGAACTAATTTTGATACTTTAGCTTTTGGATTTGCAATTTTGATAGTTTTTGGTGAAATAACTCAACTTTAGATGGCGTAATTAAGTTTCAATCATTAAAACACATCAAATAAACGTAATATCCTTCTCGTAACTAATCACACTAAAATTATAAGAGCTTAAGTTTGTGAGTTTGTTTGTTACTCTTTCACGCTCAAACGGGTGGACAGATTTTGAAGAAATTTGGTATGGAGGTAGCTTATACCCAGGGTTAACACATAGACTTCTTTCTAACAGCGGGTAACACCACGGGGCGCAGCTAGTACGTTTGTTTGTTTGTTATTTTAATTTATTTTAAATTGAAAGTAACTCTGTCTGTCTGTTCGTCTGTTTGTAGGCTTTTCACGGCTTAACAGATCTTAATGAAATTTAATAATTAGTCACAGTATGTCACGAGGAAGGAAATTACTAAAAACTCAAAAATGCAAAAATAATTGGTATTGGATGAATAATTGTGAAAACGAATTAAAATAACTCTTAAAATAGTAGCAAGGTAATTACGATTATTCTGCTAATGCTTAATGATTAATTAATATTATCTAACATTCCATACTTTATCATGCTGCGAAATTCTTCTCCATAGAATATTAATTCTCAGTTACAATTACGTCAATCTTAATATGACTTAACAGTTTTTAGACTTTTGTTGATTTTATACACACTGCATGACCGATTTTAATAAAATTTATATGAAGAATGATAACCAAAAAAAAAACATCAAAATCGATTCTTAATTGACGGAGCAATTGCGTAACGAACATACAAATAATAAGCCGATTTTTTTTATTTTTTTTTATTTTTAATCAGTTTAGGTATCAAAGATACACTTATGAACGTCAAAGTTATTTTAATAGACTCGACCGCCTTGTTCGGATAAAGAGCCTCTACTCAGAAGAACAGGCAAGAAACTGAGGGGCATTATTTTTTCAAATAATAAATAAATTACAGTCTCACAAATTTTGGCTTACAACTAGGTAATATCTATAAATACTAGTGGCTACTTGGCGGAAGTGATAACCTTGTCTTTTTTTTAAAGTCGATCAAAAGCGATGCTGAGTACAGTACGCGCTGTTTGGACTCTCCATCTATCTAATTATCTATCTACCTCTTTTTCTAAATAAAAATGAATGGCCGAAATGTATGTACGCGCAAAACTTGCGAATGGCTGCACTAAATTGGATAAATCTTTTTTTTTGCGTTTGTTATGAAAGCAAGAAAAAAGCGATGATAACCTAGTCGGAGAAGGCTCGCCTCTCAAGCCACAGGGAGCGGGTTCGGACCCAGCCGAAGGCACGCAGCAGCAATTTGTTTATTGTGTGAACATATTATATGCGTATTGTATGTCATCAGCTGGAGCTAGAGCCCGGTGTATGGCGACGCTCGCCCCCTGTCACATTTGGGACTGAATATCGTCCGGCGAAGAGTGGGTGTTGTACAATTCTGCCAGCCCCCTCGGGGGAAAAGCGTTACGAAAGTTATATGTTATGCGTTCGTTATTCCACAAGAAGGTTTTTATAAAAGAAAATTTTAAAAAAAAATAATTATACCTATGTATGGCGGTACTAAGTTCGCCGGTCAGCTAGTTTATAATTGGAGTGGTCTTTGAATACGAGTACCTCTAAGTCTAGAGAGAGTAGTTCCGTACTGTTTTGTAACTAAAAGTGACAGGCCAACTTGTAAATTTGTATTATTTTGTAAATCTTGTAATTCTTCGAGTGTTAAAGTGTATTAATGGTGGATTATTAACCTTAATCGGTTCGTTAACGTACACGAGTGTCGGCAAATGATACAAACATTGCAAAACGTGACTTGTTGTGTTCTCTACAAAATTGCAATCAAAGTTTCAGTAAAGTATCCATAATTTTACTGAAATGGAGAACAGGGAGGGATTCATAACATCATCATCATCTTTAAATCATCTCTCCATTATCTGTAAAAAACTAAATTAACTTGACACTGACAAATGCACAAGACTTGCGACGCCTAATTCCTCTGGCTGCGGAGGAAAAAACCTTAGTTGGCTGTTATTTTTTTTTGCTCCTTGATATATTTTTTTTTAATCCATCTGGACATATCATTTATCAAAGAGGGTGGCTAACGGGGGCAAACAGTCAGCCACTAACTTTGTTTGTTGGTTTGTGGCAAAAACGATGTTTTTTTGTTTTTTTTAATCGTGTAATTTTTATTTAATTTATTTTGTATGTTTTTGCTGCAAATAAATATTTGTCTATTGTCTAACAGTTTGCTTAGTCAGGACGAAGCCTTAATGTATCTTAACAAAACACATTTATTTTACAGCTTTCTACTCCCACTAAAGTTATCCCATTAAATGTTAACTAACTAAATGGTTGCGTTTTTATTTAAATTGCAATCATCAATTATGGTATCAATATAGTTCATGCAATCGATTAAGAAAATAAATGAATTGAATAAGATATAAATCAAATAATAGTATTTTTATGGAAATGTAAATATTTGTTTTTGAATAAAATATGTTAACATTCTGTCCGGTCGGTTAATATGTACATATTTTTTTTGCTTTTTAAATATGTACCTACTTAAGTCCTATTATATAGATAACTAGTATAGATAACTTATGATTACTATATTTAGTATATCTCTACATAGTATTAAACAAAGTCGTTTTCCGCGTCTGTCTGTCTGTCGTCTGTATATTTGCTTACAACTCCTAAACCACGATTTTCAGCCTTTGTGTCAGAAGTACTACTGATATGTACCATTGATGGTACATCATGCTGTTATCACCAACAGCTATATAATCATTCACGGAATGTGTCTGTGCGTATGTGGAGCAACTGCGTCTTTCGAGAAATACTCAAACCCTTCACAAGTTAGGCAACTAACACCATCTTGTACAGATTATTGCAACTAAAGATAGAGAAAAGATGTGAGTGGCGTTTACTTTGTGCAGGGTTTGTCAGTAATTCTCAAAAGACGCAATTGCCCCACAGACGAATTTGTCCCAGTTGGCCCTACATCAATTAAAACTTACAAAACATAGACAACGCATACAATACATAATTAAGTGAGTACGAAAAGTGCAATTTAATAAAAACTTATACTCTCGCAGTTATTCGAAGTAATTCCCAATTAGCGAGAAATGAAATCAGATAGTTCGCTTTATTCGGACTTATCTGATTTATTCCAAAGAGGGTTGTTTCTGAATAATTAGTGCGAAGATTTTTATCGAAGCGGCTCGTTAATTGATATCACGGTGCAATTAAAAAGGATGAACAAGTAAAACCTTTTTTTGTTTTTGTTGTTGCAGAAAATGGACAAATGATTTCCACTAGCTTGCTCAGTGAACGAATGAACTGAAAGAACAAGAATGAACCTTGTCAATTTTCAATGTTTTTTTTCCCCCTTCGGGAAATTTGGCGTCGCACGTCATGTGCATTTGCCAGTGTCAAGTACTAAACATTCGTTTTCACAGATGATGGAATGATGATGATGAGGTGACGATGAAGATAATGAATCCCTCCCTTTTCCCCATTCCAGTAAAAGTATGGATACTTTACTGAAACTATAAGTGAAGTTTTGTAGAGAACACAAAAAGTCGCGTTTGGCAATGTTTGTATCATTTACCCACACAGGTGCACGTTGACGAACCGGTAAACGTTAATAATCCTACTTTAACACTCGAAGAATCACAAGTTTTAAAAAATAATACAAAATCACGACACCATCTTTTCTGTTCCCGCCAAAACTCTACATTCAAAGTTCTTTCGAACTCAAACCTCAACCCCGTCTTTAACGCAATGTTGGCACAAAACAATCGAATAATTCCATTTTGAAATTCGAAAATTGGAACGCGTAATTCGATTGGGCGCGCTAATGCACCATCCTTGTAGTTCAAATTGGACGTTTGAACGAATCAAAAGTCAGTCGAGCGTCAACTGTCTTCAGTGACGGTTCTCTTTTAAGTTTTATCGAATTTTATCGGGTTTTATTCTAATGGGCTTGCGTTGGGTGGTTTTCGAAGACGGATTACGATTTAAATTGTGACGACGCGATATCAACAGTTAACCGAAAGTTAGTAATCATCGGATTTGGTCCGAGAGCGTCGATAAGTGGTAATTGATTTAACAGATTTGTGGCTAGTTGGTTTGTTTTGATTCTGGGATGTGAGAAAGTAATTATTGATAATTTGGAAATGTTAATCTGATAATTGTGCAGTTAAATAAAAGATAAGTTTAAATACGACATCACGTTTGTTCCATTTAAATTGTTTTTGTAAGAAGATATGTGATTTTTTTTCAAAATCAGAATGATTTGCAATGTTTTACTCCGGCAAACTGTTTTTTCATCAGATCATCACAATTCTTCATAACAAACTAGGCGTAATAAAAATACTTGTTATCGTTGATTTCGTGATAATAGGCCTTAAGCCAAAACGCTTAGGTTTCCAATTTGTATCAAATACTTTGTTCTTTTGGATAATGGTCTGTATACAGGGTTAGTAGGTACCTCGCCAAAAATCTCTGAAGGATTTATTGTACTCATCAATATGAAAAACTTTTACTATGAAGCCAATCCTGAAATCACGAAAAAAAAAAACAGCTGTTCCACACAAAAAGACAAAATGGAACAGCTGATTTAGTTTTCGCGATTTCAGAGTTCCCCCACAGTAAAAGTTGTTTATATTGATGAGTACGATAAACCCTTTAGAGGTTTTTCGTGAGTTACCTTTAACCCTGTATTTGAAGACATAGTCAATAATTATTGTACTTACTACAGTTAATTAAATAGTGAAGTAACAAACCTGTACTCTAGACTCGGGCAGGTTGATCTTCAGGGCGACCTCCTCCCGCATAAAGATGTCGGGGTACCTCGTCTTCCCGAACAGAGACTCGAGCACGTCCAGCTGCGCGCGCGTGAACGTCGTCCGCTCGCGCCGCTGCTTGCGCGGGTTCACTCCTGGGGAATGAACATATGTTGTAGTTCACTCTTGACAGTGACAGAGATATCATGAAAGGGTTCATTCTTGAGACGGAAGGTTCACTCCGACAAATGACAGAGATGTTTTTGTTGGGGTTCACTTTTGAGGACAAGATCGCTTTGATAACTTGCCAGTGCTGTAACTAGGATGATGCCAGATGCCCAGGCACAGGGTATGGAAATGAACAAGTTTTGGGTCATGCAAAGTACATAATATATATAGTACTAGCTGTTGCAAGCAACTTGGTTCGCGTTTATTCAGAATATAGTATCCATGAACCCTCCTCGCGATATACTGTAACTAATTATCAAATTATGAATGATAATCCGTTACCAAAGAGATCAGAGTTCAACATTTAAAAAAATACTGGCTGGTTTTGAGCGGAGTTTTAATTTTATTTGTCAGTTGTTCTTTTAGTACCAACTACGTACTATTCTGTGATGTTTTCTAACGCATTTGATAAGCGGCACGTTATTTTTTATTTATTTACAGAATTTCATGACAAAAAGATTTATTTATTCAAAAAATAAGGTTCCAAGAACCTTCCTTGTGACATGCTGCAACTATTTATCAAATTTCATCAAGGTACGTTCAGCCGTTTAGCCGTAAAAACCCTACAAACAGACAGACAGAGCTACTTTCAATTTTATAATTAGTAAGGATTTAGTAGCAGCAATGATAGAAGCTTACATTGGCCAATTTCGGCAGTACTCCGAATTAACTGAAATTGACAAACCATCTAGCAAAATTAATTTCCTGAATCCGTCACTACATAGTGATATACTGAATAGTGATGCATCCATTTTCGATAGAGCACTGAACTCATTCTCAAAACAGACAATTTTACAGGTCGCTGCATTAAACTAGTTTTACTTTAATTAAAAACTGTTTATGATTTAATTAATTAAAATAAAGTTTAATTAAGTGCAATAAAACGGGTAACTTTAAACAGTGGCGACAATAAACGGGGATATTTATGGGTATTGTAATAATTTATATGAATTTGGAGCAGTGATGCTCGGCTTAATTTATGTCGATGGAAAACAGGTTTTATGGGACGGCGGTGTAAGGCACAAATTAGAACTACAATTAATCATTTTTTATGGTTTAGGCAAATATATTCCAAAAGAAAAACAAAAAATCTGACTGCTAAGCGGCTGTTTGGAATATTAGGCTGATTTGCAGTTGGATTTGTTTATTCTCACTAACTATATAACAGTACTAGCTGTTAAAAAGTACCCTATGTGTTATTCTAGACTATAATCTATCTCCGTGCCAAATTTCATCCAGATCTGTTCAGCCGTTCTGGCGTGAAAGAGTAACAAACATCCGTCCATCCATCCATTCTTACAAACTTTAGCGTTTATCTTATCTTATATCTTTAAATGAGCAATTCTTGTATATATATATATATAATTGGAATCTCGGAATCGGCTCCAACGATTTCCACACAATTTAGTATATATGGGGTTTCGGGGGCGATAAATCGATCTAGCTAGGAATCATTTTTAGAAAATGTCATTTTATTCGTGTTTTATCGATAATCAACTTAAACATAAACTTGGAAGAAAAATAACAAAAAGGAGGCGTTTGAGTAGTCTCAACTGAAAAATATGATCTATATATTATATCTATTGGCGAATAATAATACTATTTTTTGTGAGCAACTAATTGCTTTAACGACACAACAGCAGATGGCGTTGTTAAGTAACACGAAGTCAATGAGTGTTTGCTTTGAGGTTAGACTAAAATCAATTGTTTATTTTCCAAAAAACACAATTAAAAAAAAAACCGAGCAAAGCTCGGTCATCCAGGTACTAATATTAATAGGATTAGTAGTTCGTTTCAAACCGAGACCTCACGGCCCTCATATCTCCATAGCCCCTGAACCGATTTTGCTCACATTCGAACTTAAAAATTGTATTTGCATGAGCTACTGGCCAACAAAACTTCATGACGATCGTGTCAACGGTTAGTTAGACTCGGACCAACAAATGCCAATTTGGGACATGATTTTGTATAGACTAGAGTGTATTATAAGTCCTAGTTTAACAAAAATTCACGGTTTTTTTTTCTGAGCAAGTCTTGCATAAACAAACTTATAGGATGGGAATAAAAATGAATTTAACACAACAGAAGTGAAATAAATAAATAAATAAATATTTAGATAATAAACAAAATATCTTATAAAACTATAGCTATAAGAGCAGAGACCAATGTCACTGAAGCTGTTCGTCACTGCAAGAAACTCAAGTGGCACTGGGCTGGGGGGCTATTCCTACGCGTGAGATGAGATGAGATTTTATCTTGGTCACTCTCAGACCTATGTCATTTCAAACGAGAGCAACGAGGACGAAAAAAGGTGAGATGAAAATCTCAAATATTCGAATAGGGCCACAGGACCGAGGCAGGGGGGCTATTCCTGCGCGTGAGATGAGATGAGATTTTATCTTGGTCACTCTCACACCTATGACGTTTTAAATGAGAGCAACAAGGACGAAATAAGGTGAGATGAGAATTTCAAATCTCCGAATAGGGTCCCAGATCAGAGATTCCTACACAGTGGGCCAATACTGGGGATGATAAAGATGATGACATCAACGTGATTCTGATTAAGTAGTTCTCAAGATAGTAGTTCATAGTAACAAAACAAATTATTAACTATTTATGAGAAACATTAAAAAACCAGTCGCATATTTCACAAAAACATAAAATTACCTGTCTACCACTTCCAATAGTGATGCGCCACAATCCAAAAAATCGTATAAAAATATCGAGTGCGCGATTATTATTTATAGCCAATATAAGTATAAAAAAGGTTATAAAAATTAAAAATTATAGATCGGGAAATAAAAGAGAAAATTTTACGACTATAGATCAAGTAAGTTTAAAAATATCTACGTTTTTATAATTTTTTATGACAGGTCTTTTGCCGTTGGGCAGTGAAATTGTTTATGGCTTTGATTTTTGATGAATATATGGTATTTACCGATTTAATCGTATTAAACATAATTTTATCATCTGACTAAGTATGTTTAGTGAATAAGTTTATAGGATTTTTAAATTTATCTGCGTCACTAATCTTTAGGGCATTTATTTATTAAAATCTATAAGACTAAGAGATTTATATAAATAAATCTGCAACCGATTAGCGTAGAATAGTAAGTATTTAATTTTATACATCTTTTAATAAAATATGTAATACGCAAAGCTTAGCCAAGATTATCCTAAAAAGATATGAACTAAATTAAAAAAAAATATTCTAACTCTCTATTCTGTAAATCACAGAGTGTAAATGTTTGTTCGTTTAGAATCCAAACTTATTTGACAGGTTTTGGTTGTAATTTCTTCACAATGATTTACGTAAAATTTTAATGTAAATTTATTTTATTTTTTTAATTATTATTTATTCTTGTTCGTATTTGAATGTATATGGAGAATATAGATTGGCCTAGGCCGAATGAAATTAATTTTAATATTTGTTTTTTAATACTTATTTAAAACTCTGTGTAGATTACCATATGGGTAAGTATGCTACATTTTATTTTCGTAGACAAAATAAAAACAATAGCACAACAAGTGCAAGTGCAACTGACGCAGCCAATTTCACCATAATTTTATCGACAACCTCTTCCCATCACTACCCGCTGAACTACCTCAATATATTAAAAATTTAAAAATCGATGTTGTTAATTTCTCGATTCATCACTTTATGCTAATATCCCATTGTACCTCTGTATTACGGATATGAAACATGTTGTCACAAGAATGTTGGGAAAAAAAACCTAAAAAGCTGCTGGGGACCAGAATTCTGGGTCAGACGGTGACATGCTATTTAATTTTAGCAAGATTTTATTTATCTTTTCATTTGTATGTATGTTGTTTATGTTTACGATTAAGGAAATTAGGGACTATCGTGTCCGCTGTCCAATTTAAGCGCTGTTTAGAACCTAGTTCTAAACTAGAAGTAGAACGGTGGGCTGACGACCTTATTCAGATAGCGGGAAAAGGCTGTATGAGTAAAAGCAAAAACAGAGAAATGTGGAAGTCAAAGTCAAAATGTTTTTATCCAATTTAGGGATCAAAGATACACTTATGAACGTCAAAGTTATTTAAATAGACTCGACCGCCTTGTTCGGATAAACAGCCTCTACTCAGAATAACAGGCAAGAAACTGAGGGGCATTACTTTTTCAAATAATAAATAAATTACAGTCTCACAAATTTTGGCTTACAACTAGGTAATATCTATAAATACTAGTGGCTACTTGGCGGAAGTGGAAGGCTCCAGACATCTTTATCTACTGAATAAGAATAGAAGAAAATGGAGAAGGCCTTTATTATATTAGAACCTAGTTGTTTAATTTTTGGAATTTGTACATGGTTATTTGAATCGTGCGTGTGTAATATAGTGCGAGGTGTCATTCCGTTACATTCGTCAGAAGTATCATAGCCTTAAATAATTAAAAGCATAGCTTAAAAACCGACTTCTCGTCATCCATGTAAACAATTTTAGAAATTTGTTGAAATTTTAAAAACTGCTTAACCTTTTTCGATAAAATTGATATTGGACCACACGGAAAGCATCAGCTTTCTAATAAAAAAAGAATCATCAAAATCGATTCACCCAGTCAAAGGTATAGGGTAACAAACATAAAAAAAACATAGAGTCGAATTGAGAACCTCCTCAATCCTCTTCCTCCTCCTAAGTCAGTTAAAAAGCTTTTTTAAAACTAAAGCCACAGCCTAACTCGAAGTCTCTGAAAACCGTAAATCTGCATCGGAATGCGACTGCCCCAAACAAATTAAATAAATCTTAATTAACAAACATTTAATAAAGCGAAACCTGGATCTTTCAAAATCCATTCAGTCAATAGCCAGAGTTTCTAAAAAGAGAGATGCTCAAAGAAACGGAGCTCTGAAGAACGCAGCGCCATTACTCATAGACAACACAAACCTGTGTGTATGTGTATGTAGGTTACTAACTAAGCCATGTAATCCTACACAAATTAAAAATTATTAACTACACAACCATTTTTCAAGCTAAATTACATTACATTAAAGTTTACATCTCTATTTGGACGAAATTCTGTGATTAATGATTTAGACGCGTGTTAGAATGCGCGGCAAGGCTTTTAATGAATGCTGTTGAAAGTGGGACTGTTGATTTTCGTTGTAACAGCTCTTCAGTGCTTTATTCTAGTTGATTGTGAGCTTTGTTGCACTGTATTTGGTCTAGTTTTTGTCTGTTGAATGGTTACAGACAGCGTGTCGTCGAGAATCCCGCGCTTTTGTTCCAAACCATAGACAAGGAGGTTTTGTTTTTCAGTTTGGAACGCTTTTTGTTAGGGATTACATGCTTGTTTTAGCGGACGGATGGCGACTGACATATGAGTGTCATTACCGTTATTTGTCGATCGGTAAACTGACGTTTCAAACCGTCAAAATCGTATATTTCGTCTATGGTCAGAAAAAAATACTTTTTAGTCGATTTGAAACGTCAGTTTACCCATTGAATAAGATACTAAGAATGATGCTGGTACTGCTGAATTGGCTTCATTTTGACACCTGATGCTAGTGTGTCCTCAAGTGTGTCCAAAATTAAAACGTTTCTACTGGGAATCGGAATCAGTTAATTTGACTGCAGATAGACAATGAAGCTGCAGATCTAAAATTTTACCATTATCGAACTGTTGAAACGCAAAGAAAAAGTTTGTGTTTCTTTTATAGAAGAAAAAGACTATTATATTTATATACCCCAATAGTGACCCGCCCTGGCTTCGCACAGTACTACCTATAAACCTTTCGTGAAAAATAACTTAAGTGATGGTGAAAACCGCATCAAAAAACGGTTTAGAAGGTGTTAGCGGATATGTACAAACACAGAATCAGATACACGGAAAGTGACTTTGTTATATGTTCGTTAGCGAAACGTCTGCATAGGCTTCAGCTTTGATAAAAATGCTTTCGTATGTCCGAACCCTGTCTGGATATCGATCTGGATCTCTGTCTTCCTCTTCAGGTCGCATTTCCATCACCAACAACGAAAAATCATATCTCATCCATTTTGAAAAAAAATCCAATTCCGACTCGACAAAAATAAATCTGTGTGATTATCGAACCTGCTCACAAAATTTCACGAGAATCGGTTGAGTAATGCGACATGTGGAGAAAGACAGAAGTCAGAAGTCGGCCGCGAGTTCTACAGCTCATAGAGTTACTAGTAGTTTATGTATACAAAATGTATCAACTCACAGTACAAAGTCGACAAAAACTTTGTATACCTAACATGTTCCCCGAAAAGAGAAACGAGACATAACAAACTCAAAATAACAAACGCATCGATACACGATCCGTAGCGGATTAAAAAACTAAAAATAATACAAAATCTATTTCAAACTGGCCCCTATTGTAGCTATTCAAAACAAACATTTCATACAAACTGTCACTGGAAAAGTGAAAATAGAACGACATCTGTCTCTTACTTTTTAACTTAACAGACGTGGGTTAGACGGGGATGGATGTATTTCATAAATTCAATTGTCATCGTCGACAATGGAGCGGGCTAATCCTCGTGACATAGTGAAGCGGGTTTTTTTTTTAATGGCTACGAACGATTTTTATCTTTGATTTCCGATAGAGCTACTGCATCTTGTTTATGGTCGTTGTCTATGGTCGCTAATGGTGAATTCGTGTTTGGATCTCGTTACGTGCTATCGTTGATTTTGAAAGGTGGTTAGATGGAACGATAGTGTTCGAAATTTGAAACCGTGTTCGGAAGCGGTTTCTTTTTGATTGGTCATGCTCTGTGAAAAAAAGTTATTGTCATTTATGTTAAGTTTAAACGTTACTTTTCACTAACAACTACCCACGTTTAGCAACTTTTAAAAATTGCACATGCAATCCATGCTAATCCTTTCCTTACTTATTATAAATTCTAAAGTACTATGTCTGTCTGTTTGCAGGCTTTTCACGGCTAAACGACTGAACAGATTTTGATGAAATTTGATAATTAGTTACAGTATATCACGAGAAAGGTTTTAGGATACTATTTCCTGAAGAAACGCAAAAAAGTCTCGACTGACAGCTAGTAAAATATAGAAAGCTTTTACAAAAACAAAAATGACTGCATCACTCAACAATGTCGTCAAGTCTTTGCCTTTTAAAATTACTTAAGAAAAATAAATGTAACTACAATTAAGTAAGTAATTATTTAGATCACCTTAAAGTCTAAAAACTTTTTTCTGAGGAATTTAACTTGCTAGTCTTTTTTTTAAACTTATTTACTAGTTAGTACAGAATTAAACACAAAAAGCTAATAATTTAAATTTAAAAACGTGCTTATACTAATTTAATAAATTTATAAGTTCTGCTTACCGACGGTTGGTCAAAAACAAGACACTGAAGTTACCCGCCTTAAGTACGTTTTTAGCTAAAAAGTATAAAAACATAAATCTCAAACTAGCTTCTAAAATATTAATTATACCAGCCTGCCATCTCATAAAATTAATAATGTATTAAATTAAATTTAATGATCAAATTAACACATATTTTTAAAGCAACTTCATTATTGCGCTTAATTAGCACTGAATAATTACGCGAAACTCATAAATTTTAAGTGAAATAACTTACAGAGTTTTTATGTAAAAAGCTAAATAACTCTGACGCACGAAACTTTATAAGCTTGAAGAGATACAGATAATTAATATTTTGCGGTTAAATTGATCAAAACTTTTTCTAAGTTCAATTCATACTAATATTATTTAAAAATCCAATGTAACTTTGTCAGTCTGTCTATTTGTAGGCTTTCACGGCTAAACGGCAGAACGGATCGTGAATAAATTGGTTTAGTTACTGTATACCACGAGGAAGGTTTCAGTATACTATTATCTGAGTAAACGCGAACGAAGGAACAGCTAGTAGGAAATAAACGTACATGCGGAGCCAATTAAAAAACCGTTTAGAAAACAGTCCTCGGTTGCAAATCAACTTAGGCCTGTGTTCACCAAAACTTAACATGGCGGTTATTTGTTTAATCGTCCGTTGTTGACATGTAACTTATTGAATAGCTGTCAAAAATAGACGGTTAATTTAACCGCCTTGTCAAGTTTTGGTGGTTCGTATTCAAAGCAAAATTCAGCCAAAAGAATTTAAAGAAAAAATGCTAGAATAAATATTGTATCTATCTGAAACCACAGACAACATTATCCCGGACCAAATGATATATTATTTCCCCGTTTTTCACGGCATTTGACCCCGGAGCGACCCTCGCCACATCTCTTTTAATGACGTGTAAAATATTTTTAGGGGTTGCATCTGGCAACTCGGAAAAGAAACAAAAATAAACTCTATGGGCGAGACGTAAGTTTCGCTTTCAAAAAATTTCGCGGGAAATGGTGAAAATGGTTCAACTGTCAACTTGACAGCTCCTAAGGGACCGTTAATGGGCGCGTTCGGATTTTAAACCGGATTGTTGTTTTAGATTTGGAAGGTTGAAGGGGTTTCTTTTTGTTTTAGTTACGATTCGGAGAGTTTGAGATTATAGGATTAGTTTGGATAGAGTTCTAATTCAAAGAAATAACAGTTTACTTTATCTACTTCATCTTTACTATGTAAAAAATCGTTTCAAAGAACTCATTTTTTTACTGTCTTTTAGCAAAACGTCTGCCTCTTTTCCTACCGCTTAGGGAAATGGCTTTAGATGTCGGATTTGAAACTTCTGTGAGATAATCGTATTGTATGGCCATCACCATTTATAATAATAGTTTAATATACAAATAATTTAAATTTCTAATTGACAAACGATATTATAACGTAGGTGACTTTTTAAAAGACAAAAATTATGTACCCATGACCCATAATGATTAATTTTAATAACTAAAACATTTGGACACCTTATTAGGTAGAATATTTGATACTATTATTACTGTACTAGATCTTAGGACAATATTCTTCCAAATAAAATGATTTTGATTTGATTTTGCAAAATGTCGAAAGAAAAGTAAAGGATATAAAAGTAACAGAAGAGATTGATTTATTTCGATAAGGTACAGATTATGTGGTCACTTTGGCGATGCAGATCAAAAGCGATCACAAATCTGGGGGGCTATTCCTACACGTGAGATGAGATGAGATTTTATCTTGGTCACTCTCACACCTATGACGTTTCAAAGGAGAGCAACAAGGATGAAAAAAGGTGAGATGAGAATCTCAAATCTCTGAATAGGGCACTGTACCTTACCCAAATAAAAAAAAATTAAGAAAATCACAGCTTCCTGTGGTTTTAGTAACCACATACAATTTTTTATTTTGGATTTTCCTATTCACCTAACTAAAGTAATCACCTATTCAATACTTTTATTAAGAGTTACAGAGCGTCGTCATGTCAAACAAAATTGCGGGTAACAAATAAATGACTAAACTGTCGAAGCTTTCATTTGAATTTGGAATTTCAAGTCAAACTTGAACTATTCTGTGATAGAACCTTTTTATGTTCTTTATGGTTAGGTAGGTTGGGATTTCTAGAATACAATATGAAATGAAACAAGTAGCATTAATCAAAGAAAAACAAAAACCCGGCTGCCAAATGTTGTGCCCTATGTCAATTCCGCTATCAAGACGATTCAAATGACACCTCACGTGTCGAAATACATCAAGCTGTTTAGGCTGTAGGGCGTGCCAAAGAAACCTCATACATACATACATACCCACAGACAAACATACATACACTTGAGAAACATAACTCTCCTTCTTGCGTAGTCGGGTAAAAAAAGAATCATTTATGTTTATCTCCATTTTCTCTTCTCTACATAGTTTATAACAAAGTCGCTTTCCGCGTCTGTCTCTCTCTGTCTGCATATCCGCTAACTCCTTCTAAACCAGGCAACAGATTTCGATGCGGTTTTCACCATCAGCACAGAACATACATAAAATATTCATTTATTTAAGCACACAAAACAGAATACAATCATAATTAGAAAAATATATAGAACAACAAAATGGTTTGGTTCTAGACCATAATTATTCCTAAACATGTGTACATAGCATGAACAAATTTTCGAATCAGCATAGTGTACATATCATGATTTAGGTGGAAAGGAAATTATTAAACTGAAACTATTTAACTTAAATTATTAAACTTATATACTATACTCCATCAGTTATATAACTTTTCTCAAAAGATTTATAGGTAGCACACGAAGCCGAGGCGGGTCGCTAGTGTGATTTAAATCTATAATTAGGTCTGTAGATGTAACGCAAGATTTTTTTTGTTAAAACAAGTTCTGTCACTGAAAAACGACGACTTAATTTAATATACTGTATCTAATTTCATATAATTTATATAAAGTGCTTAAATATGTAAGATATTAACAGTAATTTAGCTCCCATACGAAACGCCCCTGAAATTAGGGTTGTCGCATAAATCATGTTAACACACAAATTGCGTTTCCAACCTTGGGGTGTGAACGCGACAAGTTTTGATGGATTATTGTCTGAAATCTCTACATTCGCAACCCTATTTGTATGTGCCATAGAGTTTAGTAATGAACAGAAATGTGGACAGTATGTGCTGAATTATTTCATTGCTATAATGTTGCCAGCCCTAAGTGTAGGGGTGCTAACCGAACTGAAAATCTAATAAATTATTGCAACGGTGATATTGTGGGGTGACGTTTTAGGGTGTGAGATTTTAGCGACAATAAGTAATTGATTATGTATTAGGAACTAGTTGCGCCTCGCGGTTTCACCCGTGATCCAACAGGAATCATTGTTTTTGTTCGGGACAAAAGGTGCCCTATGTCTTTTTCTGTACCCCTGACAACGTGTATGCAAATATATGACGGCGCGAGATATCATTGGATAAAGAAAATCAGTTTGAGAGTTGTTAATCGATAGTTTTAATCTGTGGCTTATGACGATTAATCGAGTTGTTTATGGTAATTTAGAGCGGTTAACACCGAATGGAGTTGCGTTTGGGATTTCGGGCGAACGTCATGTCTGTCAGTCAGTGGTTGACAGGACTGGGCTGAAAGCGGTCGCACGCAATGGTCATTCGTAAACCCATTACTCTAAATCGCCAATTATCTTTGTGATCATTCACTAAATAAGTAGTCTAAGTGACTGTAAAATTAAAATAGTGAAAAGCCTTCAATGCTGTCCCCTTATTTCAACGTTCCTGAAGTTTGACGCCGACCATAAAATGATAGCGAGTTCACGGATGAGAAATCAGACACAACACCTCGGCCTACTAGATTTTCTCCGTCATCAAAAGTGGAAGGTCACAGCGCAGCGGCCTTTCCTATGTTTCTCCGACATCAATGGGATCAGATGCGACGGCGTGGCTCCTCTTTCCTACATTTCCCCGACATCAGAAGTCAGATGTGAAAACTCGGCTTCCTATTTCTCTATGATTTCTCCGACATCAGAAGTGGGATAAGACTAATGCCCACAGTTAACAAGATGAGTGCTGAAGATGATGACGAGGACCACCGCTCTCTTTCCCCGACATCAGAATTGGGATAAGAATAACGTCCACAGCAACAAGATATGGCTCCGTCTTTGGCTACAATTGTGCAATGATCTGGAAGCGAAGTGGCATAGCAACAGATGGCTGATAGGGTCGCCCCTACGTGTTATTATTGTGGAGTGTGCGGACTGTTTCTTCGTGGTGCATGAAGGGCAGCAGAGCGGCAATGAGAGAGTGAGCATCGAGTAGACGTCTGCATTATCTCGACGGCGTTTGATTACACCTAGTCTATGCTATGTGACGCAACTAATAAACAACGAGAGACGAAGGATAGCAGTGTACCGAACAAAACGTCGACGCCTTCGTGTTACTACTGCAACGAGGTTACATCGCCACTCGTTGATCGAAAAAGGGCACCAAAATTAGCAGCAGCAATGTGCGAGATCCGGTCAATGCCTGGAGGGCTATTCTTACAACTCAAGATACCATCTTATCTCAAAAAAAAAAAATACCTAAATTCGAGATGCCTTATTCAAGTTGCTCGAGATCGAGATAATCTCGATGGATGGGGCGCAAGATGTCTCGAGTAGTCGGAGGCAGTCGAGACTTCCAATGAGGCTATTCCTACGCGTGAGATGAGATGAGATTTTACCTGGGTCACTTTCACACCTATGACGTTTTAAACGAGGGCAATAAAGACGAAAAAAGCTGAGATGAAAATCTCAAATCTCCGAATAGGGCCAAAGGAATCGAGATCGAGATGAGATGAAAATCTCCTATCTGCGAATTGGGCCCCTGCACTATGAAGCAGCCATTGATCACCTACGAGTAGCAATCGAATCCGGTGAGAAGTTTTCATTTTGTTTGATATTCGTAAACGATGTATGTCAGAGTGCTATTTTCTATTAGAGTTGTTTAAAGTTTAGAAATACCCACAAACAGTTTAGTCAAACTGTCGCTTGCGGCACATGTGAGTCATGCAGTTAATAGATAACTTACTAAGTGTCAATGCTTTTGGTAAAACTAAGCCTGGAGGGCAGTAGCCGGTAGGATAGTAGCCTGTGTAGTAATAGCCTGTGTGGCAATAGCCTGTGTGGCACTCGCCTGTGTGGCACTAATCTACATGGTACTATCCTATGTGGCTCTAGCCTGTGTGGCAAGCCGGTGTAGCAAGCCTGTGTGGCAAGCCTGTGTGGCCAGCCTGTGTGGCAAGCGTATGTAGTTCTAGCCTGTGTGGCAAGCCTGTGTGGCCAGCCTGTGTGGCAAGCGTATGTGGTTCTAGCCTGTGTGGCAAGCATGTGTGGCAACCCTGTGTGGCAAGTCAGTGTGGCAAGTCTTTGTTACAACCTTACTTTTGTTGCATTATAGTCTGAGTGACGACCTAGCCTGTGTGGTCAGCCTATGTAGTAAACTCCTCCGGGTGTAACATTAAAGTACGAGTAAAATTAAGAATCTCGTAAAATGTTGACTTTCGTACTATTTAAAGTTATAGTTGCACTACACAAATCCCTATTAGCACATCTCCATACAGTTGTGTTGTTATTGTTAAATTTCATGAAATTGTATTTGTACTCATTACATAACGTACAGTCTTTCCCTTTTTGTGATTTTATGAAATTAATTATTATTTAATGAAAGAAATGAACACTATTTGCATTTTAGGATTGTCAAGCTGACATACTTTAAATATGCCAGTAAGACCAAAGAGTTTAAGAACGCAATAGCACCTTTATCATAGAGTTTCAATGAGGCAATTGAGAAAGTAGCATTTTGAGAAAAGTAAAGTGCACTACATGTGTGATGTGATATGAATTGTTTGTTAATTTGTTGATATACTACACACTAATGAAGTGGTACAAAGGACAAAAACGAATGAAAGTACAGTCTGCAGCAGTTATTTAAAAAAGGGTCGAGAATACGCGTTGTCGTTTCAGGAAGATCTCAATTTTGGCGGTTGTCAATTTAGGTAGATGACGATTTAGGATGTTGTCACTTTCGAAAGTCGTCGTTTTCGGAAGTTGTCAATCTGGGAAGTTTCACCCTGGGAAGTTGTCGTTGTCACCCTGAGGGACCTAGCCTGTGTGGCAAGTCTAAGTGACAACTTTAATGGCATGTTATTAGTTTGAAATTGGACACAGCAGTTTTCATAAGTCCAAACCGCGTATGTGTACCGTCATTGGATTTTCAATGTGGCTTGATTAAATTCTTGGAACATTGGATGTATGATTAATAAGTTAGTTTTAGCCTCGATTATTCGATTGGTCCCAATACAATTTATTTCACTAAAAGTCAAGTTGTTATTTCAATTATCATGACAATTTATGGGGATAGGTAACGAATATGAAGTTACTGTTGGAAGAGTCGATTATACTCTGGTACGATGTTTATGGTTGGTAGAATTGGGTTTAACTGTGTTTTGTGTTATCCCATAACTGTGTTCGCTTTCTGTGAAATTGTGGAGGTAGATTTGAGACGGTCAGAATGACCGAGCGTTAAGTGGTTACTTGAGCACTTTTATGATTGTCCACAGATGATGAGATGAACTATTCACCCGAGGACGTGTGAAAATGCAGGATGGCCGTGACGGCGCGAGATATCATTGGATAAAGAAAATCAGTTTGAGAGTTGTTAATCGATAGTTTTAATCTGTGGCTTATGACGATTAATCGAGTTGTTTATGGTAATTTAGAGCGGTTAACACCGAATGGAGTTGCGTTTGGGATTTCGGGCGAACGTCATGTCTGTCAGTCAGTGGTTGACAGGACTGGGCTGAAAGCGGTCGCACGCAATGGTCATTCGTAAACCCATTACTCTAAATCGCCAACTATCTTTGTGATCATTCACTAAATAAGTAGTCTAAGTGACTGTATAATTAAAATAGTGAAAAGCCTTCAATGCTGTCCCCTTATTTCAACGTTCCTGAAGTTTGACGCCGACCATAAATGATAGCGAGTTCGCGGATCAGAAATCAGACACAACACCTCGGCCTACTAGATTTTCTCCGTCACCAAAAGTGGAAGGTTACAGCGCGGCGGCCTTTCCTATGTTTCTCCGACATCAATGGGATCAGATGCGACGGCGTGGCTCCTCTTTCCTACATTACCCCGATATCAGGAGTGAGATGTGAAGGCTCGGCTTCCTATTTCTCTATGTTTCCCCGACATATATATATAAACATATTTTTAAACGAGCGATTGAATAGTAGAAAGCGTAACTAACAAATAAATGAACAAACTGACTATCGCTTTAAAGTCAAAATGTTTTGGTTCAATTGGGTATCGAAAATACACTTATAAACGTCAAAGTTATATAATAAAAGACTAAACTACCTTGTTCGGAAAAAGAGCCACTACTGTAGGCCGTGCCAAAGAAACCGCATACATACATACATACATACATATATACATACATACTTACATACATACACCCTAAAAACACAGCCCTCTTTCTTGCGCAGTCGGGTAAAAATAATACCAACAACATGAGAAGGTACATAGGTTCGCCAAACACATTAGTTTTAATCGTTTCTTTGATTATACTTCTCTTTTGTAATTTCTGGTGCGAACACAACAATTAGTTAAAAACAAAAGTCTATTTTAAATACACACCCCTGTCATACTCATAGCTCCCAAGGCGTAAAAACATAAATATTGACAGTAGCAATTACCCACCCACTAAGTGTGAATTGCTGTGCAAATAGATAGTGTGAGGCACGCGACCGACACGTGCGCGCGCTATGGCGGTTGAGAGATAACTGATGACTTTATACTTTTGCACGGTATAAGGTAAACAATGACGGTCGACTTTGGTGGTGTACTCTTTCTATGTTTTTACTCGACTGCTTAAAAGGAGGTATTGTTTTCTATAAAAAAAAGAATCGTAGAAACAGACCTGTTTGTCTGTTTCTACGATTCTTTTTTTTATTTTATTTTTCAAAATCAACCAACAACTTTTACGATTAAACCAACCCCATAAACGCAAAACAAAAAGTAGCCGTTCCATACAAAAAACGACATAATTTATAGTACAGATGATTTTTGTTTTGCGATATCAGGGTTGGTCCCATAAAAAAGCTGTTAGTTGTGCTTATTATACTATAGTACCTGGATGACCGAGCTTTGCTCGGTTTTTTTTTTTTTAAATTGTGTTTTTTGGAAAATAAACAATTGATTTTAGTCTAACCTCAAAGCAAACACTCATTGACTTCGTGTTACTTAACAACGCCATCTGCTGTTGTGTCGTTCATTTAAAGATATAAGATTTTTAAAATAATTTGATAGGCTTGAGTTTAACCGCTTTTTGCAATGACAAAAGTCTCTCATGAAGCAACCTTGTCTCGAGCAAACAGATTTACTCGAATGCATACCTACAGTCGCCCCCTTCTTTGTAGGTAGTCGGGTAACATTGATTCAAGTTGCACTAAGCAAACAGCCATTGTTTCCTCTCAGTCCGTCGCCTGTAGCACTCTCAGCCTCGTCCCTCTAATTGCAATGTCAACAGACAATGTTTTAGTAATTGTTTGTGTTTTTTGCGGAGTGACTCGGCCGCGGGCGGCACCGGTGGCGGGGCGTGAAGTGCAGAGTAGTGGTTTAGTAGGGTTAACTATCTTCCCGTTGTCTTAAGGCTCATAGCTCGGTAGTTATTATTTAAGACAATGGTGTACTAAATTAATCCTTACTGTAACTAGTGGCATGACGGAGTGCTCTCGTAACGCGAAGAACCGGCTAAAATGGAGAAGCATTGCGACAGCAGTAGTTACCGCCGCCGGGAAGACTGACGACAATGAAGACCTACCATGTAGCGCCATCTTATTGACTATGATCACTCTGTCCGATTAAAGCTCGCTGCATACGTGACGGGATAATATCTCGGACGGGAGTGTTCACGGATCATGAAAAAACCTCGCCGTGGACGATTTTTACCACGTCCCGGCCGGCGCGGGCCCCCGTTCGCTCCGGAGAGTGGTGTAGTGAACTGAGCTCTATGTTTACGTTGGATTTGCGGAATTAAATAAATAAATAAATAAATAAATTCGGGACACTTCCACACAAGGTCGCCTGACCCCAAACTAAGCAAAGCTTGTACTATGGCTGCCAGAGACTGATATACATACTTATATATTTTTAAATACATACTTAAATAGATATTTAAGTATGTATGTTTTTCTCACTATTCGTTACAATCCCGTCCGGGCATTGACACTGTCACGTTCCGACCCCGTCCCGTCCGAGATATTATCCCGTCAGTATGTAGCACCTTAAGAAGATAACTAGTGACTTTGTGAGCTGAAGACTTCGTAAAAACGTAAAAAAAACATATGCGCCATTCTGATAAAATCTAGGAGCTATGACTCGCCAAAGAAATCTACACCAAAAATATAAAACTGTTTGTCTGTAACTCTGTCTGTATGTCTGTTTGTAGGCTAAACAGACGGCTGAATGGATCTTAAAGAAATTTGATAATTAGTCCCCTTTTCCATACAATTCTCTACCACACTACAAAACGTTGTTTCTCATTTTTATCATCAGAGTCACAAATTTCATGATTAAGTATTATTTACGTGAATTGGAGAGCATATTGTTTATAGTTGTCGATTAAAAATCAACACAAAACTAAGTGCGTAGAGTACATACTCCAAGCAAGCGTCGGCACGTGTCTTCGCTTCCCACACTTCGTTACACTCGACTGCGCTGAAGTGTGTTGAAGTGTGCGCTGGCAACGGATGCTAATTGAAATGGCAGGTAATACTTTAGAGATAAAAAATAAAGAGCATGGTAGTTTTTTTAGAATATAATGGAGGCGATAGTATCGTAAATAATCATTAAGTTCGTTTCCGACACTTAAACTACCCTCTCTTAGCTAAAGTTTTATGTCCTTGTAATAGTAAGTACCTGGATGGCCGAGCTTTGCTCGGTATTTTTTTTATTTTTTTATTGTGTTTTTTTTATCGTGTTTTTTAATAAACAATTGATTTTAGTCTAACCTCAAAGCAAACACTCATTGACTTCGTGTTACTTAACAACGCCATCTGCTGTTGTGTCGTTAAAGCAATTACTCGTAGTTGCTCACAAAAAATTGTATTATTGTTCGCCAATAGATGTCAGGAAGAGTCATATTTTTCAGTTGAGATTGATTATCGATAAAACACGAATAAAATTACATTTTCAAAAAATGATTCCTAGCTAGATCGATTTATCGTCCCCGAAACCCCCTATATACTAAATTGTATGAAAATCGTTGGAGCCGATTCCGAGATTCCAATTATATATATATATACAAGAATTGCTCATTTAAAGATAATTATAATAAGATAAGTACAGTGTGTTTTCTTCTTCGATGGGTTTTTTTTTTGAGACACAAAACTGCAAAACTATTTCAAGTTTATTGCTAAGGGGTAGGGTTTATTATCGTGTTATACAGTTTATATGGTGCCGTAACGAAGTAAGTAAAGAAGAACCCTTATGATGATACTTCGATGTCTGTCTTTTCGTCTTTCTGTGTGTCACAGCCAAGTATTTTGAACTTCAACAGCTATCGATTTTAGGCACAAATTTAGATAACGTAAACACTTACCTAAGGCTTAAATTATTTACAAAAAAAAGTTTTCGAACCAAATAGATGTTGGAACTCACTTATCATAACGTCTTCCTGTAAGTAGTATCTTAACAAGTTACATTATTAAAAGAAAAACAAAGAACCGGGCTGCAAAATGTTGTACCCTATGTCACGTAAACTATCAAGACGATTTAAATGACACCTCACATGTCGAAATACATCAAGCTGTTTAAGCTGTAGGGCGCGTGCTAAAGAAACCTCATACATACATTCATAAGCTCGAAAAACACATAACCCTCCTTCTTGCACAGTCGGGTAAAAAGGTACAAAAATAATATTCTTCTATCCAAAATTAATTATTATTTCCTATAAAGGACCCCGTCCACTGTAACATAACCCTATTGCATAAATAAACAGAGCGAGTGTGAAAGTTCGCAGGACGACACGTGACGACAAATTGAAAAATAACTTTCGAATTTCAATTACTAAAAGCAAACAATAGGTTTGCATATATCTACACTAATACTTATTATAGAATACGTATAATAGACTGAAGGGGTGTTTTCTGATGGTTATAATCTGTGTGTCTTTAAGTTTCGAGTGGCTTCTCTTAAAGTTCGCTAAACGTAGTTTGAATCGCTGCACAGCATCGCGCTATATCACACAAGTCTACCCGACGCTCCATAAATGCGCCAGCTTCCACGAGAAATCGTACCACGTAGTGAAAAGAAACAGAAACGGGAAAAGAAATACCTACACAGCCACAAATGAATCGTGGCCAACGGGGTAAATGCCCCCGTGAGGTGAAGCCAGGGCAATTGGCTAGATTATGCCCAAGGAGGTAAAAAAAGATTTGCGGGACAAGCATCAAAATGACATATTTGTCACACATTAAATGTCAAAATGACATTGATGTACAAATCTGGCATAGGCAAGTGTGCTCCATTGTTGGCCGCATCATTGCAATATCAAGAGCTATTTTAGTCGAGATATTTTTGGTCGTTGTCTCTCTCGTTTGAAAATTCATAAGCGTCAAGCGTCCAGAATGGGAGCCAGGCGAGATGGTGGACCAACGGAAGCCTATGGTATGCTATTGAATATAAAAAACGAAAATTTAAAGTATCTCAAGCTATTGTCGGACAAACAAATGCCTGTCTGCATGTCTTCGAGACTTCGCTTCGCTACATTACAAACAGGTAAACTGTGTAAGAGAATGTAGGGGTGATCTCCAGAACTGCTGGTTCAAAGTCAAAGTCAAAATGATTTTAATCAATTTAGGGCTTTTTTTCTACGTTCATGAATTTAGGTATCAAAGATACACTTATGAACGTCAAAGTTTTTTTAAATAGACTCGACCGCCTTGTTGGGATAAAGAGCCTCTACTCAGAAGAACAGGCAAGAAACAAAGGGGCATTATTTTTATTTATTTATGATTATATTATATTATATATATTATTTAGGCATTATTAGGGGGCTTACAACTAGGTAATATCTATAAATACTAGTAGCTACTTGGCGGAAGTGGAAGGCTCCAGACATCTTTGTCTTCTAAATAATTCTTAACCTTATAATACCCTCTTTTCATTAATGTAGTTTTTACATGTATGTTAGGTTCACTTTTGCTAATAGATAGCTACACAGTCACTGACTGCCATAGGCCGAAATGAGAGCAAAGCCGCGCAGATGAGCTAGTTTAAAAATACAATAAAAGTTAAAATCTTTACGCCTATTCTGTCTTACGCCCACCGAAGTAAGGGTGCGCCCCCTAACGACAAGTGTTAAATTTCACACACTTTTGAATAGTTTACATTTGAACAGTGTTTGTTGATTTGGCAAAGTTTGGGGTGGATTTGTTTACTTAGTTTGTTTAGGCTGAGTGGCTGGCCCTATTGTTAGGATTTTCGAGGAATGCGAAAGCCTTCCGATGTGACGTCACCATCTGGTCCCAACCTGGGACCCAGTCTGGGTCAAGTCCCGGGTCAAGTCCTGGGAACCAGTCTGGGACCAGCGCTGGTTGTCTACAGCAGTCAGCATTATGCTGAGTTGGGGCCGGTTGGTGGCAAAAAAAATAACACTGGTCAACAGTGATTTTGTTGCTCTTAATCTAAGAGTGGTTTCGAATACTTCTACGTCAACAATTTGAGAAAATATGGGTGGTTTTGAAATATGTATTAGCTATTGTTTTTTTTTAATCTTCATTCCAAAGCAGAGCGAGAGAGAGAGCTGTAGTATAAATGCTATTGAGCTAACCAGTACTTTCATAATTATTTTCGAAAATTGGCTACTTGAAAAATAGAATTCCGCAGAAATGTCCAGGCAACAAAAAATAGTTTTTTTGTTAAGCTGTGTAATCTTTGAAAGAGTTATTGTTCTTATGTTTTTTGTCATTAAATACCCATTGTTTTTATTTTACAAATAATTAATTGTCTATTGATAAACAACCGATGGACACCTACAATGTAACTTTTCGTGGGATCCACGTCAGTCATTTTTACCAAAATGCCACTCCCGGACACGCCTACGAAGACTGATCAGATCGTCCGTTGGTATTCAGTTTACCAAGTTAAGTACAAGCATTTGCTATAAACTAAATATTTTCTAATTCGTTTAGATGTTTCGTCTATTTCCCGTAATAGTTCGTTAGCGATTTCCGTGAAAGCCAACAATTTGGCCAACGTTCAAATTCTAGATCAATTAGAAACTTACAAAACATTATTAGTTTTGAAAAATTTAATGAAAAATGTTTTCTTGCAGTAACCAATTAAAATTTACAAAATAGGCTGGAGCTTCCTGGTAAGTATTAAATGCAAGTGTTAGACGATCTCTAATTCTATTTCTATATTATTTAGCATTCTATGGTTTCTAAGTACTTAACAGGTTTTATTAACTTTATACAGCCATACATACTTTAATACAAGCTGTCATTTTATATTTAGCGATGATAGCCTAGTTGGAGAAGGCCCGCCTCTCAAGTCAGAGGAAGCGGGTTCAAACCCAGCCGACGGCACGCACCAATTTGTGCATTGTGTGAACATATGTGCGTATTGTATGTCATCTGCTACATGACTGGAGCCCGGTGTATGGCAACAGGCTCACTCCCTGTCACATTTGGGACTGAATATCGTCCGGCGAAGTGTGGGTGTTGTATTACACCTCTGCCAGCCCCCTCGGTTGAAAGGCGTGACGATATGTTATGTATTATGAGCTGTATCTAAATCTAATTGAGAGTATTAATACAATTTAAAATCTATCCAAACACATTTAACCGTATTCGTTAGATCACGGTTAGATTTAAGAAAAGAGACAGTAACCATTCCCAACTGAGGAAAACCCACTGGCAGAAGATACGAAGCTAAATTCTTGAACGCAGAGTTAATTAACCCAGACTTAAAATGTCATAAATGTCATTAAAATATTGTGTTTTCTCAAGATTAGCTTCTAACTGTTGGTGGCGCAAGACGGTTTATCATTTTAACCTCTGATAAACAGTTAACTTCGAATTAAAAAGATAATCCGAGCTTCTGTAAGTGCGTATTAGGACTTACCTAACGGCATGGTACAATAATATACTCCGCCAGGTATAATAGCAATCAGCAACACATAGTGACGTCAATTAATGCTTAAGCAAGACCGAAATAAGTCATTTACAACAAGTTCGAAAGAGACGTATGACGATGACGTCACTACGTGTTTGGTGAGTGCTAGACCTTGTTTTCTTGGATCAAGTCTAATGTTAATCACTTAACACTGGGTCAGCTGTGGTCTAACTTGTAACTTATCAATTGTTAGTACCTGGATGGCCGAGCTTTGCTCGGTATTTTTTTTAATTTTTTAATTGTGTTTTTTGGATAATAAACAATTGATTTTAGTCTAACCTCAAAGCAAACACTCATTGACTTCGTGTTACTTAACAACGCCATCTGCTGTTGTGTCGTTAAAGCAATTACTCGTAGTTGCTCACAAAAAATTGTATTATTGTTCGCCAATAGATGTCAGGAAGAGTCATATTTTTCATTTGAGATTGATTAAAACCCTAACTACTTTTGTAAAACAAAAGCTCAATTTTATTAGTTGGTAACTCGGTAGGGTCTGCGGCGTGCGAGACATTTTGTGTCTATTATCGATAAAACACGAATAAAATTACATTTTCTAAAAATGATTCCTAGCTAGATCGATTTATCGCCCCCGAAACCCCCTATATACTAAATTGTATGAAAATCGTTGGAGCCGATTCCGAGATTCCAATTATATATATATATGTATATACAAGATTTGCTCATTTAAAGATATAAGATAAGATAAAACAAAATCTATAAGTTAGTACGTGACAATTCTAAAAGCACGCGTTGAACTCTTTCTCAAATATTTTTGAGTTACATACAAAAGACTTCAACGAGATGAGGATTGAAACTTTTGTTTTTAAATTTAGAAGGGCTACCCGACTGCTTCAGAAAGAGTATACTTAATGCATTTGCAGTGTTTGTACGTTTGTTTGCTTGTGTGCCTTCTATAGCCTTAACAGCTTGAGTGCTAAACGGCTAAATGGAGAGAGGCGTTCAATTCGTCTTGTTAAATGTTATTAGCCATGGTACAATAAAATACTTCACCAAGTTAGCATTCCGAGTCGAAAATGATCACATGGGCAACACGTAGTGACGTCAATCGATGCTTAAGCAGGACCGAAATATGTCGTTTACAAATAGTTCGAAAGAGACGATAAAGATGGCGAGTGACGTCATTACGTGTCGGCTCCCGGAATGCTACACCTTGTTTTTATTAGCTACTTGTTTGTTTTGAGGTGAGAGCTAGGGACCCAGATGAAGAGAACTTAAGAAAGAAACGATTCTGCTTCCGTAATATTTATGAACCTTTAAGTAGTTATCTAGTACCTACTAACTGCGCTCCGCAGTTTAACTCGCAGCCGCTCAAGAACCGTTAATTTTTTCGAGATGAAAAGTAAAAGGAGCAATGGCAGCCTAGTTGGGAGAAGGTCCGCCTCTCAAGCCAGAGGAAGCGGGTTCGAACCCAGCCGACGGCACGCAATTTGTTCATTGTGTGAGCACATGTGTGTTTTGTGTGTCATCTGCTACATGACTGGAGCCCGGTGTATGGCGACAGGCTCGCCCTCTGTCACATTTGGGACTGAATATCGTCCGGCGAAATGTGGGTGTTGTATTACACCTCTGCCAGCCCGATATGTATGAAAAGTACCCTATGTTCTTTTCTGTGCTCCTGACAAAGTGTGTGCGAAATTTTAAGATGATCGGTGGAGTAGTTAAGGCGCGAAAGCGCGACAAACCCACAAACTCACTTTCATATATATGTATCATTTTTAACGCTCTCGCCCTCGACGCAAAAGCGACGGGGTGTTATAAGTTTGACGTATCTGTGTGTCTGTGGAGTTGTAGCTCCCGAACGGATGAACCGAATTGGATTTAGTTTCTTTTTGTTTGAAAGGTGAATTATTCGGGAATGCTCTTAGCTATATTCGATGAAAATCAGTGTTGATAAAACTCAGTGTCAAGGTATTTTTAATTTATACTTGTAGTTGGATTGAATAGCTCGATTTAGCAACCCTATTTTAGATCATAATAGTTATTCACCACAATTTATTTACGCGAGGCACTGCTAGTTTCTCAAACTAACATATCATTTTAATCTTTGGCGTAAATTTACGCCACGCAAATTAAATTAAACATCCCGCCACTTTTACCGACATTTTTCTTTATCACCACTCATTTCATATTAATTGTAGCGAAATTACACTCTACGCCATTTCAAAATGACGTCCAGATAACCCATGACGGGAACAAGAAGTACGCATTAGTGAAAAAAGGAAAAGCAAGATGGCGGACAAAGATGGCCGCTCAAAGGCGCCGCCGGTAGCCGCTTCTAGAGGAATTCAAAATGATAAATTTAATCATATTTATTATGATTTGGAAGCAACGAGAGTAGATAGAGTGTGTGTGGCATCATTTTTGTGTGACAGTGTATTTATTTCTGTTAGGAGAAGGATTTGAAAGTCGTAAAGTTAACTACTTTATGTGTTTAAAGGTCTTCGAGTTTTCTTTTTCTAAGTACCTAAAGGCAGACTTTATTAAGATTTCTTGATAAATTAAAATGGTGAAACTTAAGCGACACCTTTGTATAGTAGACATTTAGAAGTGAAAGTTGGTAAAACTTATTATTAAATTCAAAATCAAAAAACGTGACTGAAAATAAATAGCCCATGTTGTTTCAAACGTGCAGACAAATACTTGCATTTAAAAATCTGTGCAACCATTTAGAAAAAAGTTAATACCCGAAACCTAATTGTAGAAAGTTTTTTTTTTTTGCTTTGAAATTAATTAAATTTATTCACTAGTTGTATCAACTCTATACAATTCTCCGGAACCACCATGGATAAAACACTCATTGTACGACAACTTATCTCTAGAAGTGGTCAAATGTAGGAACTAAAATTTCCTATCGGCGGACAATCAGTTTCATTCAGACAACACCATGGTGGCTCCCTCGTCCCACTGCACAGTTGTTTCCATAATTTAAGTCCGTGACACTGGTCCGATTTCACGGGAGTCAAACTGGAACGTTATTTATATTTCGATGCAACTGGTCTTGAAGTTGACTTAATGTAGCTCTTTATTAATGGCATGAGTCAGAAACGCATTAAAAAACAAGTAACTTTGACATTTATTAGATGACATCAATGAAAAGAAGATATTATAAGGCTAACAATTATTTAGAAGACAAAGCTGTCTGGAGCCTTCTACTTCCACCAAGTAGCCACTAGTACATAGATATAATATGATTATACCTAGTTGTGATACAGTTACTAGTATATTTTTTTAAGAAAAAAAAATGGCCCTCAGTTTCTTGCCTGTTCTTCTGAGTAGTAGCTCTTTTTCTGAACAAGGTGGTCGAGTCTATTATAAAACCTTAACGTGCCTATGAGTATCTTTGGTACCCAACTGAATAAAAACATTTTGACTTTGACTTTGACTAGGAGATCGCCCAAAGGCCTTTGATTGACGAGGAAGTTGGCAGGACAAACTTAATGAGACAAAAAATCGAGGCCTACATATATTAAATACTAGCTGCGCCTAGCGGTTTCGCCCGCGGTTAAAAAGTACCCTGTGTGCTATTCTAGACTATAATCTATCTCTGTACCAAATTTCATCCAGATCTGTTCAGACGTTCTAGCGTGGAAGAGTAACAAACATCCATCCATTCATCCATTCTTACAAACTTTCGCGTTTATAATATTAGTAGGATAGTAGGATTCGGCACACTTTTGCACACACGGTCGTCAGACTCCAAACTAAGCAAAGCTTGTGCTATCTGTCTCTCTCGTTTAAAAAGTCATAAGCGTGACAGTGACTAAGATAACATCTCACGCATAAGAATAGAGCTCCAGGATGAGTGGCGTGCAAGAGAGGCCTAGACTCAGCAGAATGCGAATACTGGCTGATGACAATGATAAACTGACAGTACGAACTTAGAAATCGTGACGAAACTGTTAGCGGTAGGCGTCGTTTCACAGGTTTCTAAAATCAATAGATATCCGTTACCTTCCGTGTAAGCTGAGTAGAGTGCATTGATTTCCGTATTGTTTTAACTATTTCTATTTCCTTCCTTGCTGTAGACTTAGTACTTAGTACCTATTAGTTTTGATTGTTGAGGATACCGTAATGCTCTAAATTTTCAATACGAAAGCGTTTGTCAAATTTCTTGGAAACCATTTGTCAGATAATGATGAAATTTGGCATGTACAATTAAATTAACTATATCTCCGCCCCTATGTTCTTGTTTTTTTTTTTTTTTTTAAAAAAAAACGTTCTCAATTGAGAATAGAGCTATGAAAAATGTCCGCATTTGTAAGGGATCACTTTTGTCTGATTTATTTAATAGATAGACAATGCCAATCAAAAATATATTTACATAGGAAGGTTGTCTACATCATTAGCTTTAAAATTATTCTATATTATGAGGGAAATTGTTATTTATTTAAAAAATATTAGAGAACTACAAAAGTTATAGAAAATTATTGAAATTTCCATTTGTCACTCTGTAGATAACTTTAGAGGCTCGTCAGTACGTTAACTTGCTCTCTTTGCTCGTTGTCTTCTTCTAGAAGAAATTGCAATAGAAAACCTTGATCCAACGCGAAGTTTGTCTAACGAATCCTTTCGTTAGACTAACTTCGCGTTAGTCTAACGAATCATCAGTTAGAAAACGAAAGGATCTTAAATAGGAGTTCGCATGAACAGTAGGGCTATTCCTACGCGTGAGATGAGATGAGATTTTATCTTGGTCACTTTCACACCTATGACGTTTCAAACGAGAGTAACAAAGACGAAAAAAAGTGAGATGAAAATCTCAAATCTCCGAATAGGGCCCCAGATGTGATCATAGTTTGCTCGTGCGAGCGATAGCGATATCCATGATAAAAAAAATTAAGACGATGACAATGACGAGTGACGTCATTCCGGAAGCCAACACGTAATGACGTCACTCTACATCGTCATCGTCTCTTTCGAACTATTTATAAATTACATATTTTGGTCTTGCTAAGTATCGATTGACGTGATCATTTTTTACTCGGAATGCCTTAACTAACTAATATTAATTATGAATGCAACAGTAAGATTGTTGGTATATTAATTATTTTGTTTGTTTAGCTTTCACGCCTTCACTACTGAACCGATTATGACTAAACTTTGCATACATGTTACCAGAAGTACAGAAAAGCAAATAAATAAGAGTTTCTTTCTGTCCACAGGGGAATCCGTAGGGCCCAGCTAGTATTATTAAAACACGGCGATATCTACAATTCTACTTCTTCAATTGACAGAACAGGTGACTCTATAAAAATGGAATATTATTCGAGTTAGCCCGCGTCCTTTTTCCAAGGGCTCGTTTCACCTGACAGCTACAAAGTATCGAATATTAATCGATATACAGCCAGGTCACCGTGTCAACAAGTGATCGATTTGAGAAGCCTGAGCAATGTTGGCGGATAGCGCGGTCATTTTGGGTCGGGTATGACAACACAGTTCTGAGTCAACTGTCAGAATGAAATTTAGAACCAATCCGATGGGTTTTTACCCGACTGCGCGAAGAAGTTATGGGGAGGGTTATGTTTTTCGAGTGTATGTTTGTAAGTATGTATGTATGTATGTATGAGGTTTCTTTGGCACGGCCTACAGCCTAAACAGCTTGATATCTTTCGACATGTGAGATGTCATTTAAATCGTCTTGATAGTGGAAGTGACATAGGGTACAACATTTTGCAGCCGGGTTTTTGGTTTTTCTTTTAATAATGTTACTTGTTGGTGTTCATTTCAAAGTTCTAATTTGTGAAAAGTATTTTGTAGAATTAAATAAAAATAAATAAGGTGTACAATCCCATACACTTAATAAAAAATTATTTACCCTCGGTAAGTGTTTATAAATATTCGCTATTTGCTAAAACTAAGGTTTTTTTTTCATAAAACCACTTTACAGCTAAGTGCAAATAAATCTTTCCTATGTACAAAAAAGCATATAAAAGTCACTACGATAGAAAACATCGTTATTTTTTCATCTGAAGGTCAAAAATGTATAAATATAACAATACATAATCTCTATAACCAATATACTAACAATAGACGACAATAAAATTATTAAAAAGAAATTAATTAAGCACTATTCCCGCCTAAAGATTAAAAAAGAACTGGCCGTAAATTTTAAGGGATGCCAACAAAAAAATAATTTCAAAAAAAGAACGCCCAGCTGCCATCGTTACGCCGCGCTTACATTTATGAGACAAATGTATTTATTTCAAACGAGAGCGAAAGAGAAGGCAACAGGGATTAAAAATTGAACTTGGCAGAGGATTTATTTCATTCGAGTATTAAAAAATGTATTAGGTTTTAAATCGAATAGGTCACAATCGTTAATTTTGTTCATGGTTTTTTTTTGTTATTGCTCAGTAATCGTGATTGCTGGCTGAATAAAGCTTTTACATAATAAATAATACAGGTCAATCAATTTTGTTAGGAAATGCTCAAACACAAATATGATTAAATTTAAAAACTTTTTTAAACAAGCTTTTCAAATCAAATCAAATATAAAGAAGATAAGATACATTACACTTATAACGTCAAATGTTACTTTAAAATTACATTTTTTAAAATGTCTTTTTACCATGCTCCAAAAAAACAATGTCTAGCATTTCCGGAACAAACACGTATGACGTCACTTGTCATCGTCATCCGTCTCTTTCGCACTATTTGTAAAAGTCTTATTTCGGTCTTGCTTAAGCATCGATTGACGTCACTATGTTTTGCCCAAGTGGGCAGGAGTGTATTATTTTACCATGGTATCTACCGCCTTGTTCGGAAAAAGAGCCACTACTCAGAAGAACAGGCAAGAAACTGAGGGGCATTTTTGCAAAGTTCTATGGCCACCATCTAACTGCATCATAAGAGTAGTCAGTGTCATCAAATACGTAGGTTTGCCAAATTTTACCTCAATCAGGAAATGGTTTAAATCTCGCTTGCAAGATTTGGACTTAGCACTCATCTTCTCTACATAGTATAAATCAAAATCGCTTTCCGCGCCTGTCTGTCTCTCTGTCTGTATATCCGCTAACTCTTCCTTACCACGCGTTTTTGATACAATTTTCACCATCAGCTAGTAATATTTCACGAAAGGTTTATAGGTACCGCGCGAAGCCGGGGCACGTCGCTAGTACACACATATATGAAGCTAAGCTAAGCTTGTAAAAAAAATGTTTTGTGAACAAAGTAATGATACCATAATCTTTGCATAACTTTTAACACTTTTTTACTTCTAAATAAAAAAGCGACATAATGATGCGATGTTAGCCTAGTTTGAGAAGGCCCGCCTCTCAAGCCAGACGGAGCGGGTTCGAACCCAGCCAACGGCACGCACCGATTTGTTCATTGTGTGAACATATGTGCGTATTGTATGTCATCTACTACATGACTGGAGCCCGGTGTATGACGTGTATGACGTATGGTGTGTGACGTGTAACTATTGGAGTTATCAATAAATTCTGATTACTGATTTCTGAAATGGCGACAGGCTCGCCCCCGTCACATTGGGGACTGAATATCGTCCGGCGAAGTATGAGTGCTGTATAACATCTCTGCCAGCCCCCTCGGGGGAAAGGCGTGACGAAATGTATAAAAAGTATCTACCTAACTTTAAGGGTTGCAATTTCTTATATAAAGTGCACCTTTTTAACAAGAAATTGCAACAAAAATTTAATCCTAAAAAGCTGCAACCCAAATTTTAATGCCAAAAAGGGTTGCTTTTGTGATTTAAGTTGGGTTCCGATCTTTGTTATCAAAAACAGCAAGATTGAGTATTTGGAAAAGAGTTTTTGTTTTATAATTCAAGGCTAGAAATTAGTTTCCTACACGTTTACTACTGAAAAATGTAGCCAAAAAAAAAAAAGTTTTTGATTGCAAAATGTATTAAAAAATCCTTTGTTTGTGTGCAGAACTCAAACAGTAGCAACTCAAATAGAATGCTATTCAGAACGCATCTTTTCACGATCAACCAAAAGAGGTTGTAACTGTTTTCTATTCTGTGTAAGACCTCACAATAAACGCACTGAGATTTTGAATTTCGAACGCAATCGTTAGAACCGAGGGGAGTTAATCCTACCTCTTGGACTCTCTTTTGAATGGAGAACGTCTCGGGGTACCATTTTTGAAAAATAGAATCTTTTTATTTGAGTTTCGGGTTTATCTTTTGTTTAATTATGTGTTTTTGCAATTCGATTTGTGATTTATTCTAATTTAAAAAAGATGAGCTCTTTTTCGATTGGTGCTTGATTTGATAGCCGTGAAAAAAATCGTTCACTGCCTAATTATAAAAAAAAACCATAGTTAGTAGGTACGTAGGTAGGTAAGTACCTATCCATTGTTTTTCCTGATAAAAATTGTAAAATGTATAAAATTTATTTTCATAATTTTTCTTTTTGACATCTTTTTGGCATGTTCACGACTTTAATGTTTTAACTGATACTTATTGCCATTTCAGACGAAAGCAACATCGTCCCAAACCCGTAATACCACTTGATTAAAAAAATAAACAACCGCACGCTACCAACATCAAAAACCGAATTTACTAATTAAATCAAACTAACAAGGAGCGACTTCCGCTTCCCCCACATTTCGGGGTAGCATGGCAACACTGAACCCTAGGGAGGGGGTAGAGGGGCCCGTAAGCCGCTTACCCGGGTGGCGGGGCCTGTTTTGATTTCGAAGGATGTCTTCTTGTAGGTAAATTATGCAACGCCTTTCGCTTTGTTGTTACGAGTTGGGCTCGTCATGTTGGTAGCTTGTCTATGGTTAATTTGTAATGACTATGCTTTTAATAGAACGTGCCTTTTTAATGAGTTGCCTATGCCTCGTTTGACGTAACATGTGGCGGGAGAGTTGGGTGACATCTCGGTATATGAGAACAATGAAATGTGAGAAATTTTACTGGTTTGTGTTGATTTTTTTAGGTTTTTTTGGTAGGATTCGAGAAGATGGCGATGGAAATCTGTATTATTTACTAAAACTTCTGATTCTTCGAGTAATAAAAAGTAATAATGTTGGATTATTAACCTTTATCGGTTCGTTAACGTGCACTAGTGTGGGCAAATCATACAAACAACGCGAATTTAAAGTTTTAGAAAAGTATCCACCACTTTACTTAAATGAGGAAAAGGGAGGAATTCATCATCATCATCATCTTATCGACATCACTGTGACAAAACTATATAAATTTGACACTGGTAAATACGCAAGACGTGCGACACCAAACCCTGAATGGGCAGAAAAGTAATGAAAATAATGTCCTTGTTCCTTTACAAGACTACTCAAAAGGAGTGTAATATTTTCTTAGGTATGTGAATATTTATATGTATTTTACTGTTTCTGTGTGACGTGTGCCAAAACTGCTTATCGGATTTTGAAATGTACTTTGCCATTTGTTTTAATTTCTGGAGTGTCATGGTTTCTATATTATGATACTCGTTTTAAATGGATTTTGTAGTTTTGGCAAATTCGTTTATATTCGCTATACGTTCTTCAAAATATTTGTCCTTGTACTAAGTGAGTGTGGAAAAAGGTAGCAAAAGGTCACGGGTTCGATTCCCAACCGGGCAGATATACATAGAATCAGAGCAGATTTTTTTTGAATTAAAAAAATTTTGCTCTGGTCTAGGTAAAATTATTCATTCTATTTCCGTTTAAGCTGCAAATAAAAATCCCTCATTCATGATTGAATGTCATGCCCTAAATTTAGGGAACACGTCACGTTTCGTAAAATACGATCGTAGTTAAGCGTCATTTATGTTTTTTAAGGCATACAGGAAAACCTAGAGCTATTTACAGTTCACTTCAAATAAATAGACACAAAAGTTCTCTGACCTTCATCTCAATCCGCCTATCAGCTGCAGCGATTGTAAGCCCTTATTGCAATACACAAATTTTTATTATTTATTTTGCAACTATTAATTTTTATGAAGTTTTTTTTTGTCTCAATCCATTTGATGCGAACTATATACAGGGTGACTGGAATCCAGACCAAACCAGATTTCAAGGGTTGTTTTTACTCATCCTGGGCTACTTTTAAAGCATTAATTCAGGACAAAATACTTTTTGAGTTATATACCAGGCTTGTGAAAAAATTTGTACAAAATATTACACAAAATATGAAACAACTCGAAAACAAACAATTTTGGCTAGAGTAATGTAACGTTTAAAACATAACCCAGGATGAGAAGAAACACCCTTGAAAGTATATGTTCTGGCTGTTCTTCCAACCACCCTGTATATTATAGTAGTTATTAGAGTTAGGCTTACCTTGCGGAAAGCCCACAGCCTCCAGTCCATGGTGCGTGAGTCCGAAGGGCCCCAGTCCACCGAGGGGGCCCGGGCCCATGCCCATGTGGTGCGCGCTCGAGTGGTGCGCATACGGGTTCTGGGCCAGCGGCGACGGCTGCTTCAGGTAGTGGAAGTAGTGGTGGAGTGGCGTCGTGGAGTGGTGAGCCTGGGTAGCAAAAGTATGAGAATGAGAGTAACGAGGAGTGGTGAGACTGAGGTAACAGAGGTATGAGACTGAGGGGTAACGAAGAGTTATGAAACAACAAGTTTGACAGACCTATGAGACTATGGGGTAATGTAGAGTTATGAGACAACAAGTGTGACAGAGCTATGAGACTGGAGGTAACGTGGAGTTATAAGACTGGATGTAACGTGGAGTGATGAGACTGGTGTAACTGAAAGACTGAGGGGTAACGTAGGGTTTTGAGCTTGATGAATAACGTAGAGTTTTGACTAGTTTTTAACTCTACACTATTAAGCTCTAGTTACATTCACAAAGTTGCAAAGTCAGTTTTTGGACCTTAAATGATACAGCAGACAAAACTATCTGATGGTAAGTGATCATGTTATGCAAGTGACTCAAGAGACAATGATACAAATTCTGACATCGTCTGCTCTATCCACCAATGACAAACCAGAGGTTGCTGTCAGGACCGCAAATTGACCAATCAGTGTCAAGTACCCCACCGCTGCGCATCTCGGCTAGTCTTTAACTCAATTATTTACATTCCCAGTAAGTTGTATGAATGACTATAGAACATATCTATGCATAATAGTTGGGTAAGCGTACCTGAGGAGCGGCGGGACCGGTGGGGGGCCCGCTCGAGGATGAATTTGTTAACAGCGCCATCTCTTATCCGTCGCGGGTAGTCACCGGTGCAGCCGGCGAGCGCTCCACATGGCGCCGCCGTCGCGTTACTGGCTGGAGAGATCTGTTGCCGACATTTTGGTTGCAGTCTGCAATAAGAAAAATAGGGTGAAAACCTGAGGTCAAACCCAGATAAAACCTTTATTCATTTTTTGGGTTCAGTTAAATTACTACACTAGCTAAAACAAATGCAAGAAGTAAAACTTAATAAGTAACTAGTAGATGATAAAGTTCATAATTTTTTAGAAGACAAAAATGTTTGGAACCTTCCACTTCCGCCAAGTACATTAATACGAGTATTTGAATTCTAAGCCAAAATTTGCAAAACAATTTTTTTTTCAAATATTCCTCTCATTTTTTTGCCTGTTTTTCTCGGTAGTGGCTATTTTATAACAAGGTGGTAGTCATTTTTATAACTTTGGCGTTCGTAATAGTATTTTCGATACGCATTAAAGTGAAGACATTTTGTCTTTTGACTTTGACAAAAGCTAAAAAAATTCTTAATAGTTCTGATAGACTAATGTAAAGTACCGCTGTTTCCCTCACTATCCTTGAATCACCGTATATTTTTGTAGAGTTGATAGCCTTTATCAGTATTTGAAAGTCCAGAAAATTCTAGACTGTAAGCTTTCTACAGCAGTTTCATCAAGGTTAGGTTAAGTTAATTGAATGGCTTAAAAATTGAGTAGAAAAAAACACAATATATAATTATCTTCTAGCTTTTACTACTTCGTTCGCGTTTATTCATAAAATAGTATCCAAAAACTTTTCTCATAATATACTGCAACTAATTATCAAATTTCATTGAGATCCATTCAGTCGTTTAGTGGTGAAAAGCCTACAAACAGACAGACAAAGTTATTTTTGAGTTTTATAATATTATTAGTGTGGATAGAATAGACACCCCCACAAACATTCGAATATATAATAATAGTCTGATATTATTAGTCATACTAGTACAACAGACAAGTAGCCTAAAAACGTTTCACAATCACGAATCTGGTTTTTAAAGTCAACAACCTACACTCCCGCCTTCGTAAGTGGCCTTAAATATACCAATTACCCACGCCTCATACAACATTTAATAACTTCTCATCGTACAATTTAACGTACGTCAATTCGAATTATAAGCGTCGCCGATCACATATTTTTTATTTCAATTGCTAACTATTTTACAATTACCTCGATGAAAGGCGAATTTTCTGCGCTATTGCAACACTGCAATTTAAGAAAAAAATAACAAAGTCAAACACGTGGAACGCCTTCGAAATTTGAAATGAAAGAACGTCCTTTCGATACGGATGTTTCGAGGATTCGAATTGCAAAATTCAATGAGTTTTTTTTCTGATGTTGGCAAAGGTGTAGGTACATGTTTACAGACATTTTGTCACGTACATTTTTTTGGTTGGTACCTGGGTACCTTTGCCAAATTGAGGGGGCTATGATCTTTGGGGTTTGGTTGAGAAAAAACTTGACGAGCTGTATCGAAGTGATGACATTTGGAATTTAAAAAAAAAACGACGCGGGTACACGCTTTTAACATTCTTTGTGGTATACATTATTGAAGGTTAGGTTTATAGTGTTTATCAAGAAATAGAAAAGTTAGCAAACTAGATGTAGTTGTTGAAAAATCAAGGTTAAAAACAATGAGAGAAAATTTCCCAACAATCATACTTTTTATAAAGTTTTCGTTTCATTTTTGTCCGCCTAGAAACATACGAATAAACTTAGCATAATTTTTTTGGAAAGACCTGACAATAGTAATATGAACTCAATTTAATTCTCACATTAAATAGATAGCTTACTGATTGATTTTTACTTAACTTTATTAAGATAAATGATCTGATAATAACATAATAATCATTGCAATTCATAGAAGGTATGAAACGTAAGTTAAATCACAATTTCCAGCTGATATAAATTGGATTAAGGCAGATGCTCATTTCTTCGCATTCTTCGCTTCATGTCCGTACCATGACAGAAGATTACTTCTTAATTTCGACTTCTGCGAAAGCTTATATCACAACAAAATAATCGGTGTGACTATTGCATATGATCATCGCCATCTGTAATAGCCTGTATCAGCCCACTACTGGGTATAGGCCTCCTTCCCCTTGCGCCAGACCTCCCTGTCCTGGAGCCCTATTCTTGTGCGTGAGATGCCATCTTGGTCACTCTCACTCCTAGATTCAATATTCAAGATTCATTTATTTGTGAGAACATATTTTTGCATACAAAATACAGGATAGCATACAGATCTTAAAAAATATGGTAGTACACATATCCTGGCCTGGCTCCTATGGCTTTTCAAACGGAAGAGACAATGACCAAGATAGTGTCTCACTCGTCAGGATAGCCTCTGCCCTGTACTCGTTTATCATGTAAAATAAAAGGCTAAAGAAATTAAATGTACTTTTTTAATCTAAACCTTTATAATGACTCACTTCGAGCTATCTGACTTCATTTTTAATCCAAAGTCTTATCATTAAGGTCAGGGTGACAGCTTTCACATTGAAAGGTATTGTACACATTGAGCAATGTTTCGATTTCGAAGAAATTGCGATTCTACAAACAAAGTCACTTGGAAGCAATACAACTTGTCTAGGGCACTCGTACATATCTTTACGCTTTTCCCCCCAGGGGGCTGGCAGAGGTGTAATACAACACTCATACTTCGCCGGACCATATTCAGTCCTAAATGTGACAGGGGGCAAGCCTGCCGCCATACACCGGGCTCAAGTCATGTAGCAGATGACATACAATACGCACATATGTTCACATAATTAACAAATTGGTGCGTGCCGTCGGCTGGGTTTGAACCCGCTCCCTCTGGCTTGAGAGGCGGGCCTTCTCCAACTAGGCCATCATCGCCACTTGTAACTCGAATTAAACCACGAGGTTCAACTATATAATTATCTAATTTGATAGAGCTACTTGCAGAAGCTCAAAATTTTTTTTTAATTCGGAGTTATCTGCTCATTAGATGTTAAACTCATCTTGCCCATCAAGAGTTACAAGCTAACTTTGAATTAACACAATATCAGGCTGACATTAATAACCTAATATAGGTTTTAACACAACTCTTCAACACTAATTGAATTGTTATATGTATTATTAAAAAAAAAACACTGAGTTAATAAACTCTGCGTTCAAGAATTAACTCCATGTCTTCTGCAAATGTGCCTTAAATTTAATGTGTCTGTTAAAATGACAGGAAAATGCCCATTGCACGCCTCTATTAACCACATCATTGCAATTTTTACATTAGCCACAAAACTTTTTGTTACAAAAAGACAATGTCACTTTCGGCAACCGCAGAATATCTTATCGTGTTCTTGGAATCCCCATTTTACTTTCCTTTGGGCACCTCAGATTGTCAACAAAAGATTATCCTTAATCTATCCATTATGATAAAAAAAATTACCAACATCACAAAATCATCTTTGCGAGTATAAAATTAGCGCTCATTTTTGCGAAAAGGTTTTACTTAATCTGCAGGAAATGTTCTAACTACCAACATATCAGATCGAACTTTACGCGGGTAATTTTAGCGTCTATTTTTGTACACTGGCAAGAATGGCAAAGGAGTGAAGGATTTCCGCTTGATTTGAATTCTTCGTTTTGGCGGTAAGATCCTCGAAAGGTGTTCGATTGTGTAACGAAAAGCACTCGGTTTCGGGTATTTTTTTGCTAATCGTCGGTACTTTTTGGGTTTTCACGTCATTGGGTTTTCGGGAATATTGTTGAAAAACTCGTGTTATTGTTACGCTCGGTGAACATCACAGCCTTGTAAGAGGTTGAGTTTTGTCTTCAAAATGTAAACTTGTAATTATATTTGGGTACATTTCTTGTAGGTAGGCGTACGTTAAAATAAAAGTGCAGCGCAGACTGCTAAGCCTTCTAATGTATGTTACTGATTTTGGCAAATGATAACAAATAAATTAAAGGCATTATTTCGCTTAATTAATGTTACATTGTACCTAAAAAGTTGAAGACAAAAACATAATTACTTAGATACTAAAAACGCAGCACTTTGTTTAAAAAAAAGCTTTGCTTAACGCGCGTTTGGCTCATTTTCATATAATCGGACGTCGTACCTACTTACTAATTACCTATTTCAAATATCCTGACTTTACAAGAGTTACCGACGTAATTGTTTGAAAAACAGAATTTAAATAGTAAATAATTCTAAATCTTCACAATAATCTCATCCACAGACCATAAATCCAAGTTTTATAGTCTGCAACGTCACCCTTTCCCATCACTTTAACTTTTTAAATTGTCGCTGTCTTCGCCTAAACTTTTGCAACAAAAAGCATCACATTAACACCCTCCTCACACCCTACGGTGTCAATAACGCTAAAAACCTATTTGTCAGAATGCAACCCATAAATAATATCGTTCGGCAAACACACCGCCATATTATAAGAAAAACAAACAGTTCGCGCCCTTTTGCGATGTAATGATTCGTTTTGTTTGCGCAGTTGGCAACAGTGGCGGCGTGACAGATCGGTGACCTCGCGGTGGAAATGGATTTTTGTGGAATTGTGCTGCAAAATATGAAACCTATTGTGTCTTTGTTGGCTCATTTTGATATGGACTTTAAAAGTTATTTTCACAACGTAATATTATCGTTACGCCTTTCCCCGAAGAGACTAGCAGAGATGTATTACAATACCCGATATTCAGTCCTAAATGTGACAGGGGCGAGCTTGTCTCCATACACTGGGCTCCAGTTATGTAGAAGATGACTTTATATAAGTGCTACTTATGTTCACACAATGAACAAATTGATGCATTTTTATCGCAAGTTAAAAACCTATGTTAGTACTTTTATTGAAAAAGACCACCGGAAGTATTAAAACTATTTTATATTAATCCGGTTCAATCAATACTTAGAGTTTTCTTTCCACAAATAAAAGCAGAAATCACAGGTTCTTTTTTATGCAGCCTATTTTACTAGACATAGGTCAAGACAATTGCTTAATTGACCGACCTAAGCGACGTCTCAGAGTCTACTGGGACAATAGAATTTCTTCGTCCGACGATTATTTGAGTATCTGAAACTTTGCAGGCAAGTAGTTTTTGAAAATACAATTTGTAAATTCGAATATGAGGAGCTACGCGCGGTCTTAACTCGAGGCTAACTACTAATGACTTTACTTTTTTTAAAACAGCTGTATCTCCTACAACCGAAATATACTAAAGTCTCCAACGTTATCAAACCTTTTTGATACCAACAATGGCATACCGATTCAAAATACGAAATAGAGACGTTCCAATTTCAAATATTCATTCAGAAATAAGTAGAATGCCGACGTTAAGCAAACTGTCATGGTGGACAATAGTCATGTTAAGCTCTCGGATCCTAAACATGCGTGTCCAATAACAAATTATATTTTTTTGTGAATAAGGGATGAATATAAATATTAGAATGCTACCGTTATCAGATTGTTGTGACTTTGATGGCTTACGAAAATATTTTTGAATGTCATAATTTGAAAAAGTTTCACTTACTTTAATATATGATCTGAAATTGACACTTTTTGCTACTATCAGAACGCCTAACATATCTCCATAACTCCTAGTCCGATTTCCCTTATACACGAACTGGAAAATTGTATTTGCATGACCTACTTGCCTGCGAAATTTCACGGAGACTGGATCAACGATACTCAAGTTATCGTCAGACAAACAAATGACAATGACAAATGACAAACAAATGCCCCAATTGACTCTGAGATACCAGCATGAAACAGCATAACCGGAAATCGACCGATCCGGAAATCAAATGTCATTGGTTATCATTTTTGTTCACCTATCAAAGAGAAGCCTCAAGTCTATCGAAGCAAGTCAGTTTGTTTGTCTTTTGTATATTTTTCGGACAATAACTTGAAAGCAAGTAGTAAGTTCATGTCTTTAAATTTTTTTTACTTATTGAATCTATAGAAGACAAACGAAGCAGGGTAAAAAAAAGAAATATCGTGCGTGACGTCTTATTTTAGACAGGATAGTTAGTTAGTCTAGTTACTTGTAACATAGATGAAATAAACGAGAAGGCAGAAATCATTTCTATCTTTAAACATCTCTACATAGTTTAAGAAACAAAGTTGCTTTCCGCGTTTGTCTCTATCTGTATATCCGCTGACTCCTCATAAACCACGCAACGGATTTTAAAGAGGTTTTCACCATCAGTTAAATAATTTATAAATATACATTTTTTTTATGTAGAATAGGTCGGCGTTTGACCACCAACTCGCCTGATGTTAAGCGACGTTGTGGTCTAAGATGGAGCACGACGACCTTGTTCTTATTCACTCTAGCCTTGAAGTTTTGTAGAGTGAAGAAGTACAGACGGCAGTTGAGTGAGGCGCTACAAGTGCGTACTCAGACCCGTCTTCGGAACGGTTACACCGGACTACATCCCGAAACACGACTAGGTCATTTCACGGTATGGCTTGGTACGGTGGGTGTGACCTAAAGATTTTTTTTTAAATTACACCCGTGCGAAGTCGGGGTGGGTCGCTAGTTTCGTCTATGGAGGTGAAAACACTGGCAGAAAACCGCCATCAACGGCCTGACATTACTGCATAACATAACATATCATCACACTATTACCCTCAAAGGGCTGGCAGAGGTGTATTCAACACCCAGACTTCACTGGACGATATTAAGTCCCAAATGTGGCAGAGAGCGAGCCTGTCACCATACGCCGGGCTCCAGTTATGTAGCAGATGACATATAACACGCACTTATGTTCACACAATGGACAAATTGATGCGTGCCTTCGGCTGGGATCGAACCCGCTCCCTTTGGCTAGAGAGACGAGTCTTCTTCGACTAGGCTACTACTTAAATGTTAATCTGAGTAGAAGACTTTACTAATTAAGAAGAGTTAGAATGCAGTTAAGAATGAGCTATTTAAAGTTACCAATTGCACTAATACACTCGTGTAGACTGTTTTGTAGACCTCAAACCTCTCCATTCACCAGAAACCACACAAAAACTGCCGACAAACCCACAGACCCGTATTGTCAACGAATTGTTACTCAGAAATGAAAAAATCCATTGAAATTGTTAATAGCGTGCGTGGAAGCGAGAAATTTGTCACAATAGGGCGAAAGCAGCCCCAGTGGGCAATTATCACGCCCGAAATTAGAGTTTTTGTCATATTTTGAGATACAATAATAATACATATATATTCCGGACATTTCCACGCACGGTTGTCTGACTCCAAACTTAGAAAAGATTGTACAATGTCTACCAAAGACTGATATACAAACATACCTTATATTTAAATACATTACATAACATATCGTCACGCCTTTCCCCCGAGGGGTTGGCAGTGGTGTAATACAACACCCACACTTCGCCGGACGATATTCAATCCCAAATGTGACAGGGGGCGAGCCTGTCGCCAAACACCGGGCTCCAGTCATGTAGCAGATGATATGCAATACGCACAAATGTTCACACAATGAACAAATTGGTGCGTGCCGTTGGCTGGTTTCGAACCCGCTCCCTCTGGCTTGAGAGGCAGGCCTTCTCCAACTAGGCTGTCATCACTTTAAATACATTCTTACTTCTATATTAGATATTGACGCCCAGGCATAGAACAAACATTGAAACATTCATGACGTGAATGTTTTGTCTACCTATGTTGAAAACACATATTTTTAAAACAGATTAACCCCCGAAGCAAAAATTACGGAGTGTTATAAGTTTGACGTGTCTGTGTGTATGTGTGTGTCTGCCCGTGGCATCGTAATTCCCAAACGGATAAACTGATTTTAATTTTGTTTTTTTTTTGTTTGAAAAGTGAATTAGTCGGAAGTGTTCTTGTTTTTATTTGATAAAAATCGGAGTCGGGTTTTTTTTTAAATTTTAATTCAATGTTCTGTTGCGTTTCAATTGAATCCTAAGTTAAAAATGATTTATAAGTCTTTGTATACTTACATAATTGTGGTATTATTAGGTACTAGATGTGAAACTGAAATGTTAGATGGATAATTTTCGTCATTTTTCTTTAGTTCTGGCAAAAAGCCGGATCATGCTAAAAAGTCTGTAAAGTTTGCATACTTAAGGGTCCGACGACCACTTTAGACTAACTTCGCATTGGTTAAAGGTTTTCATTTGCCATTTCGTCTAGAAGAAGATGACGAGCGAAGAGAGCAAGTAAAGGTACTGATGAGCTTCTAAAGTTATCCACAGAGTGTTAAAGTGCAATTTCAATATTTTTTTGTGACTTTTCAACTTCTCTAAAAATTCTTAAATAACTAAAAATGTCCCTTGTATTATGAGTCAATTTAAAAGCTAATGATGTAGACAACCTCCATATGTCAAGAGATTTTCGATTTTCTTTGTCTATCTATTAAATAAATCAGTCAAAAGTACACAAAAGTGACATTTTTCAGTGAGGATTTTTCATAGCTCTATTTTTTCTTCAGAACGTTTTAAAAAAACCTCGTACATAGGGGCGGAGATATAGTTGTACTTAAGCCAAATTTCATCATAATCTGACAAATGGTTTCTAAGATTAGACAAGCGCGTTTGTATGGAAAATTTAGAGCGTCGCGGAACCCATAAGAATCGCAATTTAAATAGGTACTTTATTTATTTGTAGGACTTGACGTTTAGAAAGATTGTCGTTTAGAGAGTTTGATGTTTGATTGTTGAATTCTGACATCTACAAAATCTTGGCTGAAAACCTGACATATCATGACGGAATCTGTTATTGTTTTAGTGAAATTAATTAACTTATGTGTTTAGAGTATTAGAGTACAAGCTACCTCCAAACCAAACATCCAAATCAGTTAACCATTTGAGCGTGAAGAAATAACGAACAAACACACAAGCTCACAAATTTCGCAATAGTAATAATTTAAATTATAGTGTCAGCAGAATCTATCTATCTTTGCTCTCCTTCTTGCTATCTTTCGTCACACGCTGTGCTCTTATCCCATAATACAAAACAATCATTTATACAACCATTGCACAGTAATGAGGGTATCCGGTTACTCCCCAGTGGCCAGCTACCCTCCAGATTCGTTCGACATTTGCCCACTGTGCAACCTAATTGTTTTGTGCATTTTGTGAGTCTCTCGGGGCTTGAGGCCCTCTTTGATTTCGTTGTAGGAGAAGAAAAAAAAAAGAAGTATGTGTTTAGAAAAAAAATCCGGTAGATATGCATACATTCTACTCTCTCGACACGGGTCAACCTAGTGAGGACTACTTCGCAAGGCTTACTGTTTTTTGCTCTCATATTGGATAACGTAATGATTATTTACCACGCTAGTTATAGTTTTACTGAAGTATACATTTTTGTATCTTTTGTTTGTAATTACGTGTGTAAATAAAATAAATAAATAAATTCATTTTGTAATTGTTACAAGTTACAAGAAATTTGTAATTATTACAAGATACTTCGACACAATTTTCCGATTAAACGCGAACAGCTACAGTAAAGTCAAAGTCAAAGTCAAAATGTTTTTATTCAATTTAGGTATCAAAGATACACTTATGAACGTCAAAGTTATTTAAATAGACTCGACCGCCTTGTTCGGATAAAAAGCCTCTACTCAGAAGAACAGGCAAGAAACTGAGGGGCATTATTTTTTCAAATAATAAATAAATTAGTCTCACAAATTTTGGCTTACAACTAGGTAATATCTATAAATATTAGTGGCTACTTGGCGGAAGTGGAAGGCTCCAGACATCTTTATCTTCTAAATAATTCTTAACCTTATAATATCCTCTTTTCATTAATGTAGTTTTTACATGTGATTTGAATTTTCCCTCGGTGAGCCCTGTTATATTTTTCGGGATTTTATTGTAAAAACTAACGCAGTTGCCTAAAAATGACTTTCTTGACTTAGTCAGTCTAAATCTCTGTACAGCTATCCTATCCTTATTTCTAGTGTTATAATTGTGATAGTCACTGTTCAATTTAAATTTATGTAGATTTTTGCGAACGTGCATAATATTTTCAAAGATATATAAAGAAGGTAAAGTTAAAATATTTATTTCTTTAAATAAATCTCTCAATGATTCACGGGGACCCATTCCGTAGATAGCGCGGACCGCTCGCTTTTGCAAAATAAAAATGGCCTCCACTTCAGCAGCTGATCTCCACAGCAAAATGCCATATGACATTATAATAATAATAATAATAATAATAATAATAAATGTGTCAATGCTGTCAATGCTGTCAATCAAGACAGTCACGATTTTTTTCAAAATCAATATTTTAATTGTATTTTATTTTATTTTACCAATTTTTACATGTTTTAACGTGTACAATTTAAAAATCTTAGTTGGTGATAGAAAGACAAGACTTTTCAATACAAAGCAGAATAATACTTTAAAACGAAACTTCCAACAATGAAAACTTCAATTTTGACATATTTGCAAAACATGGATAACAATAAAAATAACAATGATAACAAGATCAAGGACTCGTAAACAGCAAACAGCAGAGACTGAGAGCACACGCCCACCACCTCCGCCCTCCTCGTCGTCCGTGAGTTCGTCGTCAGAAGAAGAATTCGTCACCCCTCCTGATACGACGGACTCGAGCGACGAGGAGGCCGCTCCGACGCCAGCGCCGCCGCCACCACCTGCGCGACGAGGACGTCCTCCGCTGCCGGCACGCTTGGGGCCTGCGGGGCGATCTGCCCCGCCTACGGCTCCCGCTACCGGTGGTGTAGTGTGCCGCATGCGATGGACTCGAACTATAAATGAGAACTGCATGCGCGCCTACTATGGGGCTACAGAGGGGGGAACTAACCTGACTGCGTATCGTGTTAGGATGCTGTCTTTGTTTCAGGTCCTTGAACCGACCGTCACCGTTTCCACCCAGCGGCTATCGGATCAAGTGCGGGCTATTCACCGGTGTAAGCTGTTGGATCAGTCCGTGCTTGATCGGCTCTGCCTAGAAGCGATTCGCGCTCGTCCGACTCCTGCTTCGACGAGGGACCAGCCTGTTGCGTCGTCAGCCCCGACATGGGCTTCAGTGCCGACGTCGGCGGCGACACTAGCGACACTGGCTGATACCGATGTTGACGGGGATCGTACGAGCGTGAGCGTTTCTAGTCAGGTAAGTGAGCATTTGAGGAGGACTTTGGAAGACGCGATCTCCCAGTATAGGTACGCACCCGACTCTAGGCCGCGATTACCACGTTTGCCTACGCATAGACGTAACATGGCTTTAATGGGAGCCCTGAATGTTTTGCTAGCCCCGTACTTGCGGGCTAGCGAAAATTTGACTGATACACACTCGATCCTGTACTGCGGTGCCATCGCGGCATGTCGCGTTGCACGTGTTAAGTTTCCGGACACTAACCGTGCACCGCGACCTGCCGGGGGTGTGCCTGCATGGCAAGTGCGGATCGAGCGGCGTATCAGAACATTCAGGACTCTCATTGCAAAGCTACTCTGCTTCAGCCGGGGGAATACTCGCCCCCGAGTCATGCGTTTCGTAACGCAGGCGTTCGCTGGGACCGATATAAGGCCCCAGTATTACTTGGCCAACGTTACGGAACGCATTGACTATCTGAAGCAGAAAGTCTATGCATGGGCAAACCGTATTCGTCGCTACAGGGAGCGTGTGGACAGATACTGGCAAAATCGCCTCTTCCAAAGTGACCAAAGGAAGGTATACCGAGGCTGGGAGGGAACCGAGCAGTGTGTTATCGACGGACACCGACCGGGCGCTAGCGCCATGATTGATTTCTGGCGTGGTATCTGGTCGGTGCCCGTCGAGCACACTGAGGGTGAGTGGATGCGTGTTGTCGAACGGGAGTGCGAGTCTATCGAATCCATGGAGTCTATCTTAATAGACTCCGTAGACGTTAGTTGTGCAATCCGCACGGCTCAGAACTGGAAAAGTCCTGGACCGGACGGATTGCACAACTTCTGGATAAAATGGATTCGAAGCTCGCATGACCGTTTGGCAACACAATTCCAGGAAGCCCTCGAGCTCTGTTCCCTGCCCAGTTTTATGACCACCGGTGTCACCTTCCTGCTCCATAAGTCCGGTAGTACCACGGATCCAAAGAACTATAGACCCATCACGTGCTTGCCTACTATCTACAAGCTCCTTACATCCATTCTGAGAAACAAAATTAATACGCACATTGTTGCAAACAATGTTTTGGCCCCCGCTCAGAATGGATGTAGGGTTGGGTCCCGTGGTACTAAGGAGCTCCTCCTCATCGACATGGCCATTAGCCAGCAAGTCCGGCGGAACAAGGGAGCCCTATCTGTCGCCTGGATTGACTATAAGAAGGCCTATGATTCAGTGCCTCATTCATGGCTGGAGAGGGTTTTAGAGTTATATAAAATCGATATAATTCTAAAATCATTCTTAAGCGCATGCATGAGGCAATGGACCACAGTCCTTCGTCAACCAGGTGGTGGAGAGGTCTCCGCTGATCCACAGGACTTGATAAGGATTGAGCGAGGCATCTTCCAGGGCGATAGTCTGAGTCCATTGTGGTTTTGCCTAGCCCTAAATCCTCTCAGCACCTTGCTGAAGGATTTAGGACTAGGCCATCGACTCCGTAGGGGGGGTGAGGTCATTTCTCACCTGCTTTACATGGATGACCTCAAGCTGTTTGCACCGAAACGCCAAGACTTAATGGAGCTACTAAAAACTACAGAGGTTTTTAGTAGCGCCATTAAGATGGAGTTCGGTGTAGACAAGTGTGCGGTCATGCATGTACAGCGGGGGAAAGTTGTAAATTCACCGAATTTGCAACTTTCTGAGACAATGACTCTCAGATCCCTCTCCGAAGTCGAGACCTACAAATACCTCGGTATGTCGGAGTCGTTGGGTATATCAGTAGTGGACATTAAGAAATCGATAAAGGAGCGCTTCTTTTGTCGCTTGACAAAAGTACTTAATAGTCTTTTGTCGGGCGGCAATAAGATGCGTGCCTTTAACGGTTGGGTGATGCCACTACTGATATACTCCTTTGGCATACTTAGGTGGACTCAGACTGAGCTGGACGCCCTGGATAGAAGGGTCCGTCAACTGCTCACAACACACCGCATGCTACACCCACGGTCGTCTGTTATGAGACTGTACATTCCGCGGAAGTGGGGAGGTCGTGGCATGTTAAATGCCAAGAACCTCCACAACCGCGAAGTGTACAGGCTCCGGAGTTTTTTCCGCAACAACGACTGTGGGATGCATTGCGATGTTGTAGCAGTTGACAAGGGCCTGACGCCGCTCTCCTTGGCAAACGAGAACTGGCGCCAACCATCGGTGCTGAGCACCGAGGACCGCAAGAACGTATGGAAGGGCAAGGAGCTGCATGGGAGGTTCTATCGGGCCTTAACAGGGCCCGATGTAGACCTCCTAGCGTCGGTGAACTGGCTACGCTTCGGTGACCTATTTGGGGAAACCGAGGGTTTTGCCTGTGCGATTGCTGATGAAGTTATCAAGACGAACAACTATCGGAAATATATCCTGAAGGACGGTACGGTCGACATTTGTCGGGCATGCCACCGTCCCGGAGAGTCACTCAGGCATATCATTTCCGGTTGTTCGCATCTTGCTAACGGCGAGTACTTGCACAGGCACAACCAAGTAGCCAGGATCATCCACCAGCAACTTGCCCTTCAATACGGTCTTGTCGAGTCCGAGGTGCCGTACTATAAGTACGCACCAGCGTCAGTTCTCGAGAATGGCCATGCTTTGCTCTACTGGGACCGCTCTATCATCACGGACAGGACTATTGTTGCCAATAAGCCTGATATCGTGCTGGTCGACCGGTCCCAGCGCCGGGCAGTGCTCGTCGATATCACCATCCCACATGACGAGAACCTCGTGAAGGCCGAGAAGGACAAACTCAGCAAGTACCTTGACTTGGCTCACGAGGTAACCGCCATGTGGGATGTTGACTCGACGATCATTGTCCCGATAGTCGTCACGGTGAACGGTCTCATAGCGAAGAGCCTCGACCAACATCTTAAGAGGCTCTCGTTAGACGGTTGGATCAAGGGCCAGATACAAAAGGCGGTGATCCTAGACACGTGCCGTATTGTCAGGAGGTTCCTCACTCTGCAGCCCTAACCACCGGTAGCTTGGGCCTCGCCCCGCTGCTGGCGGCACCCTAGTTTTTAAGTTTTTTATAGTATTTGTTTTTTATATTCATTTATTGTAAAAAACTTAGGAATTAAGAAGACAAATAAATATCTTTGAATAATAATAATAATAAATTTTTATTTCAAAAACTACATGGTATAGATAAAAACTATCAGATACAAACATTTTTTTTAGGAACAATAATAATATAATTTTGCCTGAACTAGGTAATCCTGTTTGTCAGGCGATAAATACGGCAAATATTTAACTTAAAATAATCATTGCATACTCACATATTCTAATTCAATAAAATTCTAATTAATTTTAAACTATAAAATAAACTTACTGTAAATTAAAAATTAAACATACAAATTAAACACAAACAAATAACAACTTCTCTGTATCTTCGTAGGACATATAGGAGAGCTTCTTTAACAGTTTGCTTCACAGATCTAGGATGTAAAAGATCGACAGTGACAATTCGATAGTGATACAAAAAAACATTTGCGCATGCGTGAGTAAATTAGTGTTGTGAAAAGTACTTATTAATTTATCGATTGACCAAAAATGGTCCTCCGGGTGCTTGTCGATAAAAATAATCTTTCGCATACCAATTGAGTTGTTTTTTGTTCCAAGTAATACCGCTGCTGAGCTAAAATGAATATTAATCACTAAACGGGTGTTAAGCTAGGCGGAAGAGTTAGATATCAGTGTCACCATGTTTCTAAATTAACATAAGAAAAGTAAATAATAAGATCAACATAATACTATCCTAGTAATTCGCCATATATTTATCGCCAATAAAAGTAATTAATATCCTAGGAATTGTGACCCTTGACCAAATTTACTCGTATACGGATTAGGATAAGTAATATACTTATCTCATTGGTTTTGTACATTTATTTATAATTTACATTTATATTATTTAATTTAATTAAATATAATTAAATTAGACTTGGATGTAAGACACCCAAAATGTGTAAATTGAATTAAAAATGATGATCAGAAATTGAAGGTACATACTTATATATAATACAAAAATGTTTTACGCCTCATCATTCAGTACAAACTCATAAGAATATCAATTTACTTTTGATGGCATTGATTCAAAAATGTATGCTTTGTTTATGTATTGCACCCATCGCCTACCTAATGAACTTTGATAAAAACTATCGATAATAATGACGTCATCTTTTTATCCATCTCTAGTGAAAATCGAGCGTAAACTAACTAATATTTTAATGCTGAATTTTATCACCAATTCTGCTTTCATCTAGGAAATATAGATGTTACGAAGAAACGACAACAACATACCGCTGGTAAATCGGTTTTTGGAACCAATTTATGTTATGTTTTAGACAAAATTTAGACAAAAACATCACAATGGAATTTTCATATTTACCCATGAAACGACAAATTTTGTGGGTTACATCTTGGATTCACATCACAATTGCTAAACTCACAAGATGACATAACTGCATTTAGTTACAATTGCTCTCTTTTGAGTCTATTTATAATTATTTTAGTAAAAATATAAATCATAGGAATTTTCGCGTGTTCCCAGGTGGCGCGCTGTCATTAATGACAAAAGAAAAATTGACTAACATTTTATTTGTAGGCGACCTCTTTCTCTCTTGTGGAGTTTACATTTCGATGGAGACTTCTCTGTCCCACGCTTCGTTGGTCTTTTGCGAAGCAAAAAAAATCTTAGGTCTGTGGTTTGCTTACATTTTACATATGTAAGGGAAAATAATTTCCCGAGAGAATTAAGTCTATTGTAAAGAAGCGGACCTAAAAACATGAAAAATTTTCTTGTAAAAGCATGCTTTGTTGCTTTTTGAGGGCACACAATATCTTTCCGTCTTTTATTAGTAATGTCAGTGTTGTAAGGAGTAGCTGCGTGCTGCTTTAGTACTATGTTCATTATGAAAAGCTGGCGAACGGTTAATACTTCACAAGATTTGTAGAGAAGGTTAGTAGGAAATAGGAAGGGACGGAAAGTTGACACCTTGAGGATCGCACGTTGAGCTCTCTCGATTAGTAACAATGTTTTCCCTGCTCCACCCCATGCAGTTATACAATAAGATAATTGTAAGGGATCTCAGGTTCTTGAGTAATAAAATCTTCCCTTTTGACAATTTTGCATTTATTTTATGTTCTTATAGTATAGGTGTTACATGTTCAGAAGTCGGCGCACGAATGAAAACAAAATGGCGCCCGCGCTACTTAAATACCTTTAAGTATATTTATACTAGGTTCCCTAAAGAGCGAGATGGACAATCGGCCTCGCTCTGACCTAGGCTAAGTACTTATTTACATACGTTGCAAATTAATAAAGTATCTACGTGTTTTTCTACGTGTTTTTCTTCTTGTCCGCAACAATTGCAAATTAATAAAGTATCTACGTGTTTTTCTACGTGTTTTTCTTCTTGTCCGCAACATCCTCCCCTCGGCGTAGTTCTTCGCAGCCGCCATCAATCGGGAGGACAATAAGCCGCCTCACAGGTCGCCGAAAAATTCCGCCCCGCGTTCGCACGTCCGCGCTCCGCACTACACCATCCGGTCCCTCATATATCCTCTCTACTTCGCCCCGCGGCCATACTCCGCGTGGTAGCAATCCATCAGCGATAATGACTATGTCGCCATTTTTGATGTTCCGCGCAGGCCGTCGGACGTCACCTCTAGGCGTTAACGTAGGCAGATACTCCTTCAGCCACCGCTCCCAAAATGCGTTGGCTAGGCCCTGCGCTGCTCGCCACGCCCTTCTGTCCGCCAGATCGCATGCTCCGACGATAGGCAGACCGTGCGCGGTGCCCAGTAGTAAGTGGTTCGGAGTGAGCGCTTCTGGATCCGTCGCGCACACTGATACATGAGTGAGTGGTCGTGAGTTTATAGTGTATTCGATCTCGGCGAGCGCTGTAGCTAGCACCTCCTCCTTTGGCGCCTTGTCGGTTAGGATGAGTGATAGGGATGTCTTGACGCTCCTTATCATGCGCTCCCAGGCTCCTCCTTGGTTCGGCGCCCCGGGGTCGATATAACGCCACTCGATTTTTCTAATCGAGGTAAACTCCTTCAGGCACGGCAACCATTCTTCATATGCCCTCTTCATTTCCACCTCGCTTCCGTGAAAATTAGTCCCGTTATCGCTATGGAAGGAAACCGGAAAACCTCGCCTTGCTGCCATGCGACGGATGGCCATAATCGCGGAGTCCGTGCTTAGACTGGCCAGTAGCTCGATGTGCACCGCGCGGGTAACCAAACAGGTGAATAATAGTCCCCACCTTTTTTCCCTGCGGCGTCCTATAGTCACCCACATCGGGCCGAATCCGTCCAAGCCGCAGCGCGCGAACGGCCGCGTGTATGCATCGAGGCGCTCCTTCGGTAGATTTCCTTTGACCGGCGTGGCGGGCGGTCTCCTTCGTATGCTGCACCACGTACATAGTTGAATTATTTTTCTCACCGTCGGTCGCAGGTGAAGAATCCAATATCTCTGTCGCATATTATTCACCACATGCTCTCTGCCGATGTGGCCATTTTGTTCATGTTCGTGTCGTATTAGCAGGCGTGTCAGCGCGTGTCGGGCGTCGAGGAGCGGGGGCGACTTCGTTTCCTCGGTTACGGGCGCGGCGTGTATGCGTCCGCGCAGGCGCAGCACCCCGTCCTCGGCGTACACCGGGTCCAGCTTAATAAGTCGGCTCGTTCTGGCGACAATTCTTCCGGCGCGCAGCCTTTTTATTTCCTCGGGAAACGCCTCCGCTTGCGCCTGTTGCAGTAGTACTCGTTCGCTTTTAAGTATATATTCTACATCGGTCGCGCTGCTGCGTTTTCTACATTTATCGATAAAGTGTAGAACTTTCGCCATTGTTCGTAGCAGACGCTTGTAGGACGAGAATCGTTCGAAGTCAACGATTGGCGTCCGTTCTGTAGTTCTTATAGTGAGAACCTCGGCCTCGTCTATTTTTCTTGTTTCCTCTTTCGGCCAGCGGTCCTCTGGAGCTCTCAAGAAGGGCGGGCCTGTGAACCAGCGGTCCGTGCTTCTCAGCTGGGTGTTGCCTGCGCGCGTCGCATCGTCGGCGACGTTGTATGCGGTCGGCGTCCATCTCCACTCGTCGACAGCTGTCAGCTCTGCGATCTCGCCGAGGCGGTGCGCGACATATGGCGTGTAGCGTGTTGAATCGTTTCGTATCCAGTGAAGCGCCGTTTTCGAGTCGCTCCAATACACGACGCGCCCTGTATATCCGTGTTCTTTCTTTATTTCCGACGCTAGTCTCGCGCCGATCAGATTCGCCTGTAGTTCCATGCGCGGTATGCTTTGCGGCTTCATTGGCGCCACTTTCGCTTTTCCGGCGATTAAAGTGAGGTGTACGTTTTCATCGCTATACGAATACCTCCAATAAGCCGCCGCTGCGTAGGCTTGCTCGCTGGCGTCGCAAAATATATGCAGTTGTCGGTCTTCAGCAGGTCTCAAGCTATAGCAGCGCGGGAGTCGCAGTTTTTCAATATACTCCAAATCGCGGATCCATTTCAATATCACTTTGGCCGAGATGACGTACGGCGAGATTTGTCCGGACGGGTCGAAGACGGACATGACGGCCCCTAGCGCCTCCCTTTTCGTAGGTGTGCGCGCGCCGGATTTTACCTCCTGCGGTATCCTCGGCATCTCGGTGTTGAAGGCGAGCTCATCCGTGGCAGCGATCCATTTGAGACCTAGGGTTTTTCCGTATTCGTTTCCGTTTGCACCGAATTTCTTGGGAGTAGTAGCTCGTTCGGCGCTACCTACTCCCCTTAGTAGCTGAGGCCGGTTCGAGCTCCATCCTGCGAGCTCAAATCCTGCTTTCCGGTGCACCTCGGTGACTTCTCGAATCGTCTCGGCCGCTGTGTCCTCGTCGTCGAAGCTCTGCACCCAGTCATCCATGTAGTGACAGGTGGTTATCGGGGCGTAGGCCAGCGGGTGTGTGTCGCGGTGTTCTTCCGCATTTTTGTTGCGCACGCTGTGCGCCAGGAACGGTGAGCTTCTGGCGCCGAAGATCATCGACGCCATCTCGTACGTATCCGGCGGTCGCGCTCGTTCTGAGTCGCGCCACAAGAAATGTTGCACGGCTCGGTCTTCTTTTCTTATTTTTATTCTCAGAAACATTTCGCGGATGTCAGCTGTTATCGCAACCGGTCGTTCTCGGAAGCGATAAAGTATGCCGTTCAAACTGCTCAGTAGATCCGGGCCGTCCAGTAGCGCATCGTTCATGCATGTTCCATTTGCTCGTGCCGCTGAGTCAAATACTAGACGGATTTTTCCTGGCTTGTTTGGGTTGGTGACTGCGAAATGTGGGAGGTACCACATCCTAGGATCCTCGCTGTGCTCGGTGTTGCATTTTATTGCATATCCCTTTTCGATTAATTTATTTATTTCTCCGGTGTAAGATTTCTTGAACTCCGGTGATCTATCCATTTTTCGCTCGATTCCTTTCAAGCGTTGCATAGCCATGCCATAGTTCGGTGGCAGGTGTACGTTATCGGTGCGCCATGGCAGCCCCACCTCGTAATGACCTTCGGTTCTTCTCACCGTCCGGTTGAATATTTCTACCGCTCGTTCATTGGCAGCAACCGGCTTTGGTTTGTTTGAGATCCCGATCGCATCTAATTCGAAGTGAGCTTTCACCAGGTCGTGCAGCTCGTCGTTGTGCAGCTCTTTTTCCTGCATTGTTCGGATGTGCAGCGCGCGCTCCTCGCGTGCCACGAGCGTGCTCCGTGGTGCAGTCCCGTGCAGTACCCACCCAATCTCCGTTCGGGATGCTGCTGGCTGCGTTCTCTTCCCGGTGAGCAACTCTCGTGACACTATCAGGTGCCAGTTGTCGGCTCCGATCAGAATGCGCGGCGTGGCGTTTGAGTAGCAGACGTTCTCGGCGCGCAGGTTCTGCAGATGTGGTTGGTCGAGTAGCTCTCGAGGCACCGACTGACTTCCAAGCTCTAGGCGCTCTACGGTGCGTGCTCGGATAGCGTGGTAGTCCTTTTCTTGCCTTCCCTTTATTTCTATTTCCACGGCTCGGCTACTTGCTTCCCTTTGGCTCGACGTTACACCGTAGATGTTGAGCGGTCGTGCGGGTCCTCGGGCTCCGATGCGGTCTGCCAGTTCTTGGTCGATGAGGCTAATGGTCGACCCTTCATCCATCAGGCCGAACGTTTCCATTTCGCCTGCGGGTCCCTTCACAGTCACCGGACATACCTTTAGCAGGACGCCTCGATCTGCTCGTACTTGTGCGGACGCTGTGATGGCAGAATCCTCACCCGGGGAGGGGCTCTTCTCCCCTTGTCTTTTTGGTGAGTGTAACAACGCATGATGCGACATTCTGCACTCCTCTACTCCGCATCTCTTTGCTTTGCACGAAAAACGTCGGTGTTTATTGTTGATACATAAAAAACATATTTTCGTTTCCTTGGCCCAGCGCCACCGGTCCTCCGTGGACATTTCCTTTAATTTTCCGCACTGAGTCGTGACGTGCTCTCCTCCGCAGCAATAACACTTATTTTTTCCCGGCGTGTCACTCGTAGTGTAGACGTTGGCTCGTGTTGTTCGTTGCGTTTGTCGCTGCGCAGGCGCGCCCGTCGGTCTTGACTGGGCGGACGTCGCTGAGGCGGTGTAGCAGTGGCGGACTGCGCGCTCGGCTTCTCTCATGAAGAATCGTGACAGTGTTGTGATCTCTGCCTCTTTTCGGGACGTGTGTTCTTCGGCATAATCACACCATCGCGCTCTTAAGTGCTCACTCATTTTCTCCGTAATGTTTCGCACTAACATCGGGTTCTGTAGATAACCCTTTTTATCGAGGCACGCTATCACTGTCACTATATTTTGCAACTTAATTGCGAAGTTGTTAAGTTCGGCCGCTGTCGTTCCTATGCGCGGCAGTTTTCTTAGTTCATCGAATGCTTGGTCGATAATAATTTCTGGCCGTCCGTAGCGTTGTTCGAGCGTGGACATTATCGCCGATGGCTCCGTTGCGGTGTATAGTAGCGCGACGACGCACTGCTGTGCTTCACCTTTGAGGCACGCGCGTAGCCTGGCGAGGTTCTCGCTCGACGGGATCCCGTAGACAGTGGTGGCCTCTCCGACGGCGGCCTTGAACGGTAGCCACTCTCCTGGGGCTCCGCTGAACGGCGGCAGGTCAGGCGGTCTTCTGTAACGGTTGCCTCGTGCCATTTTTTCTAGCGCGTCGGCCAATCGATCGATGCCGCGTTCGCGCGGCGCTGCTTTTTGTGGTGACGATGCGCGGTGGGGCGATGCGCGTCTGTGCGCAGTTAATGCGGCTTGGTTCGGCACTGTTTGCACGTTTTCCACCCACTCACTGACACGGCGACTATTTTCTAATATCGCTTCACATTCGCTTCCTCGGTCCGACTCCTCTCGTATCGTTTCGATGTCGGCGGCCAGTTTTTTCTTAATGAGACTGGCTTGTATCTGCAAATCTTTTCTCTGTATTTGCACCAGCCTTTCCTCTGCTTCAATCTCCGCGCGGCGGATTCTCGCGCTGATGCTGATGGCGGAGTGCTGTGATCGGACGGACGGCGCTCGGTCCGCCTCACCCGTAGCAGTGGTCGCGAGCGGCATCGCGGAGCTCGTAGTCACAAGTCTCGTCGTGGAGGGCAGATCGGGAACAGGTGCGGGCGCCGCGTGCGCAAGCGGACGCGGCGGGGCGGTGGACGGCGACGCGGGGTAGTCGACGTACACGCGAAGATCCGCCTCTTCGGCGGCTTTGCTTCGAGTCGTCGGCATCTTGATCTTCGACACTTCACTGCCCTACGTCCCTACCTGCCTACTCTAGTTACCCAAACTTAACGCTATCCTGTGTCCCGACGCTCGCGCAGGTCCCGACGCTCGTGCCGGTCCCGACGCTCGTGCAGGCTGGAGTTCGCCAACCCGTCGCACCGTTCGGTGATTTTCTGTTTTCACCCGACGACCCGAAGCAGTCGCACCGTTGGGTGATCTTCTTTTTTCACCCGACGACCCGAAGCAGTCGCACCGTTGGGTGATCTTCGAGCCTTGGCTCGGCCTTCTCTTTTGAGCAGGAACAGGAAACCGGCTCGGGCAAAGTATAACGCAGCCCTAGCCGTTGATCGCACCGCACGCGCGTTCGGAGCGTGCGGTCGCTGTTTCCGACGATCTTCCTGCTGGTGGAGATTCACCACACTCACGGTCAGAGCGTGTGGTACTCCTCTTCGTCCCACGAGCGAAAGAGACGCGCTCAGTGGGCCCCTCGTACTCGTATTCTTGCGATAGTGGTTGTAGTGAAAAGGCGCCGACTTTTCTTGTTCGTTCTTGTATTCGGCAGTGAAGGACCAGCTTTGTAAGGGATCTCAGGTTCTTGAGTAATAAAATCTTCCCTTTTGACAATTTTGCATTTATTTTATGTTCTTATAGTATAGGTGTTACATGTTCAGAAGTCGGCGCACGAATGAAAACAAAATGGCGCCCGCGCTACTTAAATACCTTTAAGTATATTTATACTAGGTTCCCTAAAGAGCGAGATGGACAATCGGCCTCGCTCTGACCTAGGCTAAGTACTTATTTACATACGTTGCAAATTAATAAAGTATCTACGTGTTTTTCTACGTGTTTTTCTTCTTGTCCGCAACAATTGCAAATTAATAAAGTATCTACGTGTTTTTCTACGTGTTTTTCTTCTTGTCCGCAACAATAATATTGATTGACAAAGAGCTAAATAAACCTGTCTGATTAATTTTGGATTTGAAATACTGCGTAGCTTTTTAAATACAAATATCATCTTGCGAATCCTGTTGCATAGCATTTCGATGTGTGGTTTAAACGATAGAGTTTCATCTAAAATTATACCCAAGTATTTTATTTTATGCTGTGGAAGTAAGCAAAGTAAACCATCCGAGCTGTAGCTATATCCGTCAGTTGCCTAATCTTGCGAACCGCATAAGCAGCAGAACTAAGTCTCCCAGACAGAGCACTAATATGTGGACCCCATTGCAGTTTGGAATCAATGCTTATACCCAGGAACACCGTCGCCTTGTCTATGTTAAGTTTATCGCCCTCAAGCATTACGTTTGGTTCTATATATCTAACATTAGGCATGGAAAACTTTAAACACTTAGTTTTTTTTGCATTTAGTAACAAATTGTTCGCAGCGAACCATCTCGAAATAATAGTCAGTACGTTGTTCACATGCACAAGTTCACTATCTTTCCTATCTGTTCTAAAAATAAGAGATGTATCATCAGCAAATAGAACTATGTCTGTAAGGTCCTTAACCATATACGGCAAATCATTTATATACGCCAAAAATAAGAACGGGCCTAAGATAGAACCTTGTGGTACTCCCATTGTAACTAAAGATCCGGAAGATGTGACGCCATTAATTCCTAAAGATACTATACTATAGTACTACTATATACTATACTATATACTATAGTACTATCTAAAGATACTTCAAATTGTCCAAAGAAATCCATTCACATTATCCTGCGTACAGACCAAAACAAACGAAGGCCAACAATAAATAAATAAATAAATTCGGGACATTTCCACACACGGTCGCCTGACCCCAAACTAAGCAAAGCTTGTACTATGGCTGCCAGAGACTGATATACATACTTATATAATTTTAAATACATACTTAAATAGATATTTAACATCCAGACATAGAACAAACACAAATGTTCACCGCATAAATGTTTGCCCTAGGTGGGAATCGAACCCACGCCCCCAAGCTCAGAAGGTAGGTTCACTACCAACTGAGCCACCGAGGCAGTCAACAATGTGCTGCATCTCGCTTTATTTTATTGAAAAGAAACGGGACGCAGCGTATTCTTTGGCATTAGTTGGCTTGGTCTGCACCCAGCGTTAAACAAATCACGAATCGAAGATTCAACATCAGTATTTCCCGTTCCGTCGCTCTTTAGTTTCACCACGAAGGTCCCGAGAGAGTTCCCGTTACTAATGGGACATGTTATGAATACACTGCTGACTGCTACAGATGCGGTCAGGGGGCGTGTTATTAGTTTTCAAAGTTAATAGATCATTTGCGCGTTGCAGATGGTTTTAGTTTGCGAGTGGTGCCGGCTGTTTTGTTTTGAAATGGGAAATCTTAATTTAGGTAATGTATGCAATGTAATGTACTGTAATGTAATGTAATGGAATGGAATGTCATGCAATGCAATGCAGTGTAATACATATAAGTATTTTTTTTTTGTGTAAAGTAATTTAAAAAATAATTATTAACTTCATAATTACTGAGCGTCCAGCAATTCAGCATGCGGGCGCGACAAAATATTTCGTTACTTTTTTTTCAAGCGAGAACGTGACAAGGCTATGTAATCGAATGTAATTTACAATGTGTGCTATTATGGGTGTCATGCCTGAAATAAATAAATTTTGAACTTTTTTGAATTTATGTGTACACATACGTATGTCTCGATAAAAAGACATACCGTTGTCGAATTGCATATGGGCGTTTTTCAAAAAAGATGTACATTCGCGAATATATGGCGTCCAAAACTTTAGTTCTGTTTTTATAATTTATATATGTACGTACTTGAGTAAACGGCGTATTTGTTTGATGAATACATATTTAAGTTACTAAATTTACTATTATGTGCAACCTAACACTCGTTAGTATTAGTTTATTATAAAAACAAATGGCAAAAAAGTGTAAAATGTTCATGTCCCACCTGCATGATTAGAACTTTCAAGTCTCAGAAAAAATTACATGAATTAAATAGCGCCACTATTTTATATTCTGTAGACAAATGTTGAACTTGTAAATACGATTTAGAGCTCTATAATGTCGTAATTGAGCTTAAACTAGCTCAAAATACTGTTTATGTGTTGTCCCAGGAATATGGCAGAACCGGAATTCCGGCAATAGTCACGATACATTTTTTAATACTTAGACAAAATATTACCCTAAACTATGGTTATTTTTAGTTTTTGGGAATATTAATCTTTACTGTAGTATAACCGGTATTTTGAAACATATCTCAGTGTAGTCAGGATCTGTGACGAAAGCGGGCGCGACACGTTGGTTGCGAATTGAAGTTCCAGATAGCAACGGGATTTTATGAGGTATGTAGCAGTTTATCAAGTTATTTGCCGTAATACAATCACAAATGTGGTATTAAACTATTGTATTACAAATCGCAAGTAGCCGTTACATGAATACAACGGCTTGAATTATTGTTTGAAGTTCAGTTGGTATCAATTCGTCACGTCAGGTTCGTCACGTATTGTATAGACGGAATCATTTTGTGACGCACCGGAACTATTAGGCTGGGGCTATATTTGACGAACAGTACAAAAAAAAATCCTTTAAGTAATCTATTATAAAATTTGGTAGACAGGTTTTTTGTTCTAATCTAACTAAATTATTTTATTTTATTCAATTTTAATTTTGATTAATTTGTCATGAGGGTAAGTTGTTATTTGGAATGGCATTATAGGTAATTATTCAAATTAGTAATATTTATTTAATAATATTAAAAAATATTATATTATAGGTAATATTTATTTATTTAATAGTCTTTGTTTTTTGATTACTACTTCTTACATTAGTAAGAAGTCTGTTAAAAATAAAATTATGTAGGCCACATACTTTATATACTAGTACTTAACTAAATAACTATATAATTAAAATAAGAGTTAATATTCTCTCAGTTCTCTAAGTGTAAACATAGCTTACTTTTTTCCAGTTAGTCTCGTAGAATTCCAGATAGTCACTGTCCCAAATTTTTATGTAGACAATAACGAATACAATTCAATAAATGTTTAGTTCTTTGTTAATATATGTGGTTGTTTAGGACACTGATGTTGTATATTTATAATATTTGTTAGCTCTTAAAGTTGAATGTCATTAAGAAAGTATGTAAATGTAAACTTTTTAAGGTCAAAAGTTCCTACTGTGACGATCTCGAAAGAAAAATGATTGCTACGCAATAATTATTGTGTTTTATCCATGTTTTGACTTGGTGTTTCAAAGATTTTAAAGTTATTTAATGATTAATAAAGATAAATTAATATAACAACTCTTATTTTTCATTTTATTAACTTTTTGCTATTGTGACTAACCGGAGCAAATGCCTGTGAACTCTTACGTAAAAATTAAGATTATCGCGATGTGTTTCGTAATACTGTTATTTATTTTTGAATATTACTTAATTTAAAGTACTTTTTATCAAATAAGAAAAAAAAAATACATAAAAATTTCTAAAAATCAAAATCAACTCCGGTTCGTCACGTGTACATCTTTTTTGAAAAACGCCCATATGTTAGGCCTGCATGGTGAAAATGTCTCCATCAAATTTTAATTGGAGTTAGTCCAATGGTGTAGTAAAATACTCCGCCAGGTATGGCATTCAGAAACATGCAGTGGCGTCAATCGATGCTTAAGCAGGACCGAAATAAGTCATTTCAACAAGTTCGAAAGAGACGGATGACGATGACGTCATTATGTGTTTGCTGAATGCTAGACCTTGGACTTACCCAATATTTGATCGAGTGAATTCGAAGTCTCAGACTCTACTGCGACTTGATTGACTTGATACTCGGCATTTATTTGTTCGACGATAACTTTAGTATCTTCGATGCGATCTTCATGAAATTTTGCAGGCAAGTAGTTTGTGCAAATATATTTTTTAAGTTCACTTAAAGTTACGGAGATGATGAGATGCGAGGTATCCGTTCTCAGCGCGAGGTGGACCACTAATAGCAAATAAAAAAAATAATAATTACGCGTTGATTTGTAAACCTCCAACGTTTCGTCGTTTAAAAAAAGCTAACAAGGGGCTCATGATTTATGTTCTAAATTGTTTCAAAGATAACAGTAATAACAATTTTTCCCTAAGCTAACCTTAAAATTGCGATTAAAAAAGATTAAGAACAAATAATGCGTAGAAATATTGATTTCTTTCAAGGTAAGGTGCAATGTGACCGCATTCAATCGTGCCAATGCTACTAAGTAATGAATTCCTACCAACATAACAATCCAACTTCCCACCGGAAACACTAAGAACGTTCAAATTAGAGCTCTCAATTGGCAACATTTATTTACCCCACAATGACGCGACACGCGCCGCCATTGTGAAAAGTATAGGGGACAAAAATACCACAAACTTATCTAAAACGTGGTCAAATAAGGGAACTAAAATTTCGCTGCTACTCAGATAAGCAAGTGGCTCCCTCACTGAAGTGTATAGTTAAGTTGGTAGTGGAATAATTGAAAATATGAATTGTATTGATAATTTGATGGATTTAAAAGTGGGGCGTTTGAATGAGAAGCCGTGTGGATTGCAATGGATAGAGATTGTATCGCGTTTCATAACGATATTGTGATTAATATGGGTTTAATTGGATTCTAGATTACCTAAATTGAATTGGGTAAAGAAATCCTAGTTTTTTTTAAACTAATCTAATAGGTCCTTCCTTAAATGTTTTTTTTTTTCAAACTGGGGGGTTATTTCTACGCGTGAGATGAGATGATATTTTCTTGGTCTCTCTCACACCTATGACTATTCAAACGAGAGCAGCAAGGACGAAAAAAGGTGAGGTGAAAATCTCAAATCTCTATCTCTATCAAATCTCAGGCCCCTGATCCGTTATGATTATGAATGAAACAAAGTGTTTGTATCTCTTCTCTTTTCTCTACATAATATAAAACAAAGTCCCTTCCCGAATATGTCTGTCTTTCTGTCTGTAAATGCGCAAACTCCTTTTAAACCACGTAACGGATGTTGATACGGTTTCCACCAACAGTTAGATTATTCTTTACTAAAGGCTTATAGGTACATCTACATAGGTTATAGGCTTGTAGGGTCAACTGGGGCAAATGCGTCTGTGATGCAATTGCGTCTTTCGAGAATTACTGACAAACCCTTCACAAATTAGGCGCCACCAGCATCTTTTTTCTATCTTTAGTTGCAATCACCTTCACAAGATGGCGTTAGTCGCCTAATTTCTAAAGTATCTTTAGTTGCAATAATCTGTACAAGATGGCGTTAGTTGCCTAATTTGTGAAGGGTTTGTCAGTAATTCTTGATAGACGCCATTGCCTACAGACGCATTTGCCTCAGTTGACCCTACTTAAATAAGTGAATATTCTGAGTTATCCCATTTCATTCTGAGATCTCGCTTAATTCTGTTAATTAAATGTCGATGTAATCAGAGGTATTTTCAAATAAAGCTAATTATTTCATTTACTAATATTTACTTTTTGGATTATAGTAAAGTAGTCGTAAGCTAAAATAGAAATGGGCTTAATAATAATTACATATAAATATTATTAAGTCCATTCCTTGCTTAAAATAATATTTGCTTAATTAGGAAAATAGTATTTTATTCGGACTTACTCGAAATTTACTGGGGAAATTACACGTTTTATGGTTGAATAATTTACTGAGTATTTGTTCAAATATTTATACAGGGTTATTTTATTTTTGTAGGCTTACATTAAGCCGGCTCTCATCCATTATTATTACGAACCAACCATGACACAAATAAAAAAAAATTCGCTGTTCTAAATGTTCCTAAAACCATTTCCATCCATAAAGTAAAAAACACATTTACTTATCTCTAGCATCTTTTCTCTATCTTTACATAGTATAAAATAAAGTCACTCTGTCTCTCTGTCTGTATATCCGCTAACTTCTAAAACCACGCAACGAATTTTGATGCGGTTTTCATCATCAGTTAAATAATTTTTGACGAAAGGTTTATTTAGGTACCGTGCGTAGCCGGGTCGGGTATTAAGTACTGTCTAAACTAATTTATACCCAATAAGAGATCAAGTTTGTATGTAGGGAGTAATCTCAGAAACTACTGGCCCAATTAAAAAAAACCCCAAGTGTCATAGGTTATGAAACGGGAGTAAAGCTACGGGAGCTTGACCAGTGACCATATTCGAAGATTTGAGATTTTCATCTCATCTTTTTCCGTCCTTGTTGCTCTCGCTTGAAACATCATAGGTGTGAGAGTGACCAAGATAAAATCTCATCTCATCTCACGCGCAGGAATAGCCCCGCTGATGAGCTTGTGTAAAAAAAAACAGGATGACTTAAACTGCCTAGATCCCAATAACAAATGTTAAATCTTAATAAATAAGCATAGGATACAAGCGTGCTCCATCGTAGACCATCATTGCTTAACATCAGGCGAGATGACGGACAAACGCAAAGCCATAAAAAGAAAAAAAGAAAATCAAAATCCCGCAGCCCCATTCCACAGAATAATAATAGTAATGGTAGTTATACGTTGCATATAGAATATAACCGTTGCAGACCCATTCCATTTTCAAATACGAAAACGTACTATAGCATGCACCTCCAAGTAAAGTCAACATGCATTATTACAATCTTCATACGAAAACCAGACCGCCGGAATCCTAACGAGTAAACAAAACTGAAGAAAATCGATACCCGAGCGAGCGAGACGGAGCAACGAACGAGACGGCACTACTGAGGGTGTTATAGGCGTGGTCTCGTCTACCTCTCCCGCCTAAAGCCTCCAGCTTCATACGCGTAAGCGAGACAACAACACTTTCGTAGCTCTGAAATCTAGACTGTAAATAAAACGAGTGATTTATATGCCTTTGAAGTGTTTTTGGCTTATTGCAGCTATTTCTGAACGAAATGTAGTTTAAATCGTGGCATTGTTATGTTGGTAGCCCTTCGTGTTTTCTGCTTGTTAGGTTGGTAATGTTGTATTTTCAAGCACGTCTAGTGTACACATAAAAATAAAATGGTTGGTTTATCTATTCTTAAATTAGGTATGTTGCGTAATTTATTCCAAGTACCTACTTTATAATACCTATTATGAGAAAAACTCGGTTGAGGCTTTATTTACAACTTACGTAACTGTACTATATTTGCTTTTTGTAGTTGAATAGGTATTACTTTTCTTACGTTAGTTAAGATGGTAGGAATTTTCGGCTTATTCCTCTTTTCTCCTAAAAATCGCTTTTAGGCGGGAAAAGTAGAGTTACAATTTATGTCGGTAGGTGCTTATTTAATTTTCCCATCATCCAGGTTTAATTTATAACCTGGCAATACTTAACAATGCTGTCACTACACCGCGCGCAATTTAATTAATGTTTCCTCTACGTGACGTTTGAAAATGGAACGCACAAAAGTTCCAACCGTGCAAGTTTCGCGCCGACTTCAATGCGTCGTACGTGATTGTAACAAATAGGTGGCGCCATTGTGTCGCTAATAAAAAACCTAGTTCTGAATTTAAATCATGCAATGTGGGCGGGCTTTATTCGACCATAGACTAGTTTTTTTTTAATGGCAAGCGTCGTGTTTGACGTTCAGCCAAGCAGGCATAATGATGCTGGGAATTAGGTAGATAGAATATACTTGTATGTAGAATAGGTATAATAATGTTATTTACGCTTATTTAGCGCCTGCGTTGTTATTCGGTGTTTATGACCAACTTAGGAGATTGGCGTGAGGCGGAGCGTATACCTTTCGAAGTATAAATTAAATAATTCACGTTCAGACACTTACTAATAATGATCCTTGCTTACCTACTATATTATTGTTACGTTTTTAGCTAATTTTTATTCCATAATAGACTTGGTTTTGCTGATTTCACATCTGACAACAAATATACATATTTTAACACAAAACTATTATTAAATGCTAGCTGTGGTCCGCGATTTCACCCGCGGTCCCATAGAAGTTGGTTTATTTTTCGGAATAAAAAGTACCTTATTTCCTTTTCTTTATCTCGACAACGTGTATGCAAAATTTCAAGATGATCGGTTGATAAGCTAGGGCGTGAAATCGTTACAAACAAAAATATAAACAAACAACCACACGAACAGACTCAGTTTCGCATCTATAATATTATTTAGGATTAGGATTAAAATAGGATAGGATGAGGATAATAGAAAAGCAGTTATTTTCCCTTACCGAATCAATAGCTAGGCTAGGAATCACTAGGCGTTATTCTGTACTGTCTTAGCGATCTAGAAAAGGAAGGAAGCTGCTTCTTCACTCCTTATATCAGCATTTCTGATTTAGAGGAGTTAATTTTTCTATTACTTACTACTTATAATAACTCACAAATCATGTATTATGGCAAACGTTCGACGTGTGTTAATATCTTAATAGAAAACTGACTGACAGTTACGTAGGCGCTTAATTAAATATCAATAAAAAAACTATGATGTTTTTTAACACCTTTTTAGTAACTAACCATAGTTTATATATTTAATACAATAAAGTTTACGACCTGTGGGAGAAGCTTAACAATCATAAATTATTGCAAAATTAAAAATATATGTATTAGCTTTAATACATTATTAGCTAAGAACACTGTCGATGAAGTCGCATACCAGACAAAAAACTAGATCAAAATCGGTTCAACCGTTTGGAAGTTACGATGCCACAGATACACAAGTCAAATTAACTAATAACACCCCTCTTTTTGCGTCAGGGGCAAAATTGTACTCTATCACAGTAAAACCAATTTTTCTGTCAAAATGACGTACGCTGACAGATGGCGAATAAAAAAACTCAAAAATGCATCTTTTATTTACGGTAGCACGCAAAAACCGGTCAAACCACTATAATTACCATTATTACCCCAAACAGAAAGGGTGATAGAGAAAAACCTTTTTTTTTTTTCAACAAAAGAGGCGGCCTATGTTCACCACGGGGAGCAAGGGCGTATGGCTAATTATTATTTTTATTGTGTTCGCGCCACATAGTTGGCAGTATGTGTGGAAACATCTGCCTGTGGAAAAAAACTCATTGTCTATGGTTGTCAAAATGGCGGTGGGGTGTTTTTGAAGGTTAGAAGCCGGGCATTCGTTTGTAGATGTCTAAAAATGTATAATTTTAGATAGCTTGGATATAAATTATGAATATTCTGAGCATGGGCGTACCCAGGGGGGGGGGGGGGGGGCAGAGGAGGGCAGCTGCCCCCCCTTGAAAATCTCGCAGAACATGTATGAACTCACCTAATTACTAATTAAAGTGTAAACGGGTTATGCTCTAACTTTTAAATAAACCGCGCAGTAGACACTGACAAAATGCACGATGCAATAGGGAACTTGCATCAAAATTTTAATGACAAATTAGGTTAATGATTCACTTAAGAATATAGTAAAATGTACTACTGTGACAGGATTGTAAAATTTTATTTATTTAACTACCTATAAAACAGGATCATTTGCGGGTGTTTGCCCTACAGACTACACTACATACATCTAATGACTCATGTAGGTGTGTTGTGTAGTGTGTATGACAAAACAGCCGCGAACGATCCGACCTAAAAAATCTGACTTGCACCCTCCTACGCCAGAAGCTGGGTACGCCCATGATTCTGAGACATATTGAGCTAACCTATATTATCATAGCTGAAAACGAGTTGTTCGCAGTCAGTGACAATTAATTATTATCTATCCCTAGCAAACACTAATTACTATTAAGATAAAGATAAACTTGGTCTAAATTTTCGTAGCACTACTGATATTGGATCTGTCATAGATTTTTGTCCCCTTCCAGGTGAATTTGTCGCAGGTATAGTGCAAACCCCTGACACCAATCATCAACACCGATTTTCATCAAACATAGCCAACAAACAAAACAAATCAAAATCGGTTTATTATATTAGACACATATATCGTTACGCCTTTCCCCGAGGGGGCTGGCAGAGGTGGCAACACCCTCACTTCGCCGGACGATACTCAGTCCCAATTGTGACAGGGGGCGAGCCTATCGCCATACACCGGGCTCCAGTCATGTAGCAGATGACATACAATACGCACATATGTTCACACAATAAACAAATTGGTGCGTGCCGTCGGCTGGATTCGAACCCGCTCCCTCTGGCTTGAGAGGCGGACCTTCTCCTAACTAGGCAGCAATCGCTTCACACACAGACACGTCAAACTTATAACACCTGGGACCCTATTCGGAGATTTGAGATTCTCATCTCACCATTTTGCGTCCTTGTTGCTCTAATTTGAAACGTCATAGGTGTGAGAGTGACCAAGATAAAATCTCATCTCATCTCACGTGCAGGAATAGCCCCCCAGCGCCGCTTTTGCGTCTGTGGTTAAAAACGAACTCTACAAGTAATTATCTTACAAGCACAATACAAAGTCGGTAGCGCCACAGAGTGCATAGCAGTCTCTCCGTTACAACATCGAACCCACGTAACCCAGTAGCGAGGGAACAAAGACAACCGCTGAGTCATGGAAGCCGTCCAATTAGGTATGTATGTATGTTGTACGTGCACCGTGAATGATTATTGAAGATTTTTGACTGCGATATGTTCAGGGTTATTTTTAACCAACTTCAAAACAGGAGGAGTCTCTCTATTCAGTTTTTAAATGATTTGTTCTAACATTTTTTTTAATGGAAACAGAAGTTTTAAAATGGGATTATACTAATTATAGGTTGGTTGGAAAAAACAGCTATTAATGACTAGACTGATTAACTTATTAATTAACGGTTTCACTTCATAATATATATATCTTATATCTTTAAATGAGCAATTCTTGTATATATATATATATATATATATATAATTGGAATCTCGGAATCAGCTCCAACGATTTTCATACAAATTAGTATATAGGGGGTTTCGGGGGCGATAAATCGATCTAGCTAGGAATCATTTTTAGAAAATATCATTTTATTCGTGTTTTATCGATAATCAATCTCAACTGAAAAATATGACTCTTCCTGACATCTATTGGCGAATAATAATACTACTATTTTTTGTGAGCAAGTAATTGCTTTAACGACACAACAGCAGATGGCGTTGTTAAGTAACACGAAGTCAATGAGTGTTTGCTTTGAGGTTAGACTAAAATCAATTGTTTATTATCCAAAAAACACAATTAAAAAATAAAAAAAAATACCGAGCAAAGCTCGGCCATCCAGGTACTTTTATTTATGTAAGCAAATTTTAACCGAATTTCGTACTTTTAGTACGATCATACGATCGTACGAAATATTTTTACGTAGGTATTACTATACAGTAATACGCAAAAATATTTAAATTTAAATATTCCCCTGAAATTGCGAAAATTATTTACGTCTTAGAATTCTGTCTATTACGCTACGGTGTTATTCCATTATTATTCAATGTAAGCTGTCTACAATAAAGATTATAATAATAGTAAGTATTTATAGTATTATTATAATAATACTCTTTCCGAATAACTCTGTACAAGCGTAGTTTGAATAGGCTTTTAGTTTATTTGTATACAATAGTATTAAATCTGTATAATTTTGGTACAAAATAGTAAAGTATGATGTAATAAAATAAAAAGACAGCCCCTTAGGGAACATACAATTAGCGTGCTACTATGTCGCTCACGTAACAATTGCCTATAACTACCTACTTGCAATTAAAAATCCTTAATAAAATCTTAAAAACAGTATAATCGTAAAGTAATCGTAAAGACATCTTAAAGACAGGCCAGTGGCCCTATTCGGAGATTTGAGATTTTCATCTCATCTTTTTTCGTCCTTGTTGCTCTCGTTTAAAACGTCATAGGTGTGAGATTGACCAAGATAAAATCTCATCTTATCTCACGCGCAGGAATAGCCCTCCAGGTCAAGAGTACCCGTAACCGAGGAGCGTACATAAATGAAAAGACTCATGAAAGTGGAAGAATCGAAAGTTGTATGCCAGGATCGTAGCAAGTGGAGAGAAGTGGTCTCTGCCTACCCCTATGGGAAACAGGCGTGACTATATGTATGTATGTATGCAATAAAAACATAAAACATTTTTGAAATCACTGAATTTGCAACGTTATTTTTAGTATAGAGCAAACCTGAAAATAGTTTGTTCAGAATCACTAGGAGAAACAATTGGTGTAGTTTTTTGTACCATGGTACATTTTGTTCAAAAATTCTTAAAAAAAAACAGTGCAATTTGTAATTGCAATTAGTTAAAAGTAGAAATACATTTACTAAATACATTTTGTCCAAAAATTAGTTCAAAGTTAATAAGAAAAAACTAAATAATATTACAAAAATTGAGCAAAAATACAATTTAGATCTTAATAAGTGTCCATCCAAATAAATAAATAAATATTCAAAACATTTTAGCACACACCCTCGCCTTATCCTAATTGAGCAAAGCTTCTACGTAATACAGCAAATAAAGTAAACAAAACATAACATTCTATTTAACTAGTACTTTGCCTCGAGCGGAGACCTCACATATCCCGCAGCCCCTCGTCCGATTAAACTGATATACGAACTTAAAACTTCTACTGAGATAAACTACAAGTTTGTAAAATTTTATGCAGATCGGATCAACGGTACTCAAGCTATCGTCGGAAAAATAGAAGCCGAGATGTGCAGACAGAAACTGATGTCGCGGCCACATTAACGAAAAAGCCTGTCACCATACACCGGGCTCCAGACATGGAGCAGATGACACATACATATCGTGACGCCTTTCCCCCGAGGGGGCTGGCAGAGGTGTAATACAACACCCAAACTTCGCCGGATGATATTCAGTCCCAAGTGCGACAGGGGGCGAGCCTGTCGGCATACACCGGGCTCCAGTCATGTAGCAGATGACATTAAATACGCACATACAGGGTGACTGGTTGAACACTTTAGATATTCTATGTTATCATAGTACTCATTATTATGAACAACTTTTATTATGGGACTAACCCAGAATTCGCGAAAAAAAAAACAGCTGTTCCATACATTTTGTCGAGTGTCATTGACATTTTTCTATGGAACAGCTGATTTTTTTTTCGCGAATTCCGCGTTGGTCTCATAATAAAAGTTGTTCATAATGATGAGTACTATGATAATCCAGAATATCTAAAGTGTTCAAGCAGTCACCCTGTATATTCACACAAAGAACAAATTGGTGCGTGCCGGTGGCTGGGATCGAACCCGCTCCCTCTGGCTTGAGAGGCGGGCCGTCTCCAACTAGGCTATCATCGCTTTAGCTTTGCCGTTTGACATTAATGAAATCATCATCATGGTCATTATTTGACAGTTCAAGTGTGGCCACCCAATGTATCACGTTAAAATTTACGCAATAACTATCGGAATACTTCACGTGATTCGGCCACATTGACGGAAAAACCAAATGTGAAGGGCATTTGCGTTTCCCGTTGTAATGCTGCGTTCAGACGCGCGGCGTGCAACCCGGCAAGCAGACTGACGCGCGCGGCGCTCCAAGCATGCTGTTCACACGCACTAGGGCGCGCCAGTAGTGCAAGCCATTGCAAGCTCTCAGCGAGCGACCAAGCGCGTGTGAACAGACACACGAGCGCATGCACATTCATCCTTTAAAAAATGTGTCGAAGAACCGACAGTCGTCGGCCCGATCGGCGGCACTCACGAGCACGAGCGCGGGCGCGAGCACAAGCAGTCTGTTCACATGCTTGCACCCGTGCCTGCGCCCGTTGTATGTCGCTTTGAACGCGAGCGTCTGAACGCAGCATAACACGAGAGCTCGCTCCGCCCGGGCAATAAACAAAATCAGTAATTAACATGCTAAATCCTACATAAGTATGTACTTTAAAAATAAATAGAAGCTACAAGATAATCTAATTATCGTTGAAATTGGAAAAACCAAATTACGTACGTTTTTAAACTAATTGTTATCTAGTGATTGGTTCTTTTTGATAAGCGGTATGTAGGTAAGTAGGTGCCTATACCTACTGTTGATTAGGTAAAAATGTGTTTATCATAGCGTAGAATCGAAGATGGTAAGTGACATTGATTGTGTATGATTTTCGGTTTCCCTAGCAATAACTTCTGTTTAAAAGTTATTATTCATATCGTCACGGCTTTTCCCCGAAGGAACTGGCCGAAGTGTATTATCATAACACCCACACTTAGTCGACCGATATTCAGTCACAAATGTGACAGGGGGCGAGCCTGTCGCCATACACCGGGCTCCAGTCATGTAGCAGATGACATACAATACGCACATATCACACAATGAACAAATTGATGCTTGCTGTCGGATGGGTCCGAAGTTCGAACCCACTCCCTCTGGCTAGGCAGGCCTTCTCCTAATAGGCTATCATCGCTTATTCAATTAATTATTAATTATTATCTCTACATAGTACCAAACAAAATCTCTTTCCGCGTCTGTCCGTCTGTCTCTCTGTATACCTGCTAACTTCTCCTAAACCACACAACGGAATTTGATGCAGTTCTTACCACCAATTAGATAATTGTTCTCCAAAGGCTTACAAACACAGTGCGAAGCCGAAGCGGTTCGCTAGTGTAGTATACGAAATATTCAAACAGCAATTTGTCCCTCTAAACTATAAGACATTGCTTCGCTTGGTGAAATATAGAACCAAAGTTCTCAGACCATTAATGCACCATCAGATAAATGAGATGGTCACGACACAGAATACATAATTGTACGAGATGACGTGTGAATGATTTTATGCCACGTCATTGGCTTAATTAAATTGTAGTAACTGGCCCACTGATTGGCTACCGGTTTTTACTACCGACTGTTCGTTTTTATGGTCGCCAGGCTAGATGTTTGACTACTGCTTATTTGATGGTAAGTGGTGACTTGATCAAAAATGGTAAAGCTTACAGAGTTTAATCTATAGGTAGATTAATTGAAAATGCTTTTTAACAAAATTACTTAGGTATTTACTTGATTTCCACCGTAAAAAAACTGGTTTTTAAATAGTTTGGAAGACGTAACAATTCGTGCATAATTTCCTTGTAATTATAAAAACGTCTCAAGCTTATCAGTTTTCATCCTTATCCTTCGTTTGTTTGTTTGTTAGGCTAACAGAACTATTACACCAATCTTCACGAAATTTTGAATACATGTTGTCAGAGGTACAGAAAAGGGCATAGCGTACCAATCATCTCAACAAATTAACAGTTCCTGTGGGACCGCGGGTGAAACCGCGGGGCACAGCTAATACTTCATAAAGTTTTTATGTATTACCTAAAATTAGAAGAAATAATATTACACACAAACATACATACATATCGTCACGCCTTTCACCCGAGGGGGCTGGCAGAGGTGTACAACACCCACACTTCGCCGGACGATATTCAGTCTAAATGTGACAGGGGGCGAGCCATGTAGCAGTAGACATACAATACGCACATATGTTCACACAATGAACAAATTGGTGCGTGCCGTCGGCTGGGTTCGAACCCGCTCCCTCTGGCTTGTAAGGTAGACCTTCTCCAGCTAGGCTATTATCGCTATAAAAAAGGAATATAAAATAAAGGAATAATAATGACTGCCTCGGTGGCTCATTTGGTAGTGAACCTGCCTTCTGAGCTTGTGATGAACATTTGTGTTTGTTCTATGTCTGGGTGTTAATACCTATTTAAGTATGTATTTAAAAAATGTCTGTTATAAATCTTTATCTTAATTTAATCATATTAATAGTACTTTTAGATCACTTTCAAAATAACGTGAGACTTTGCTTACTGATATTCGGTGGCCCAGAAATTTTAACAAAAAAATAAGTGCTTTTCAAGTGCGAAACTTTTTACTTGTTCAAAGTATGAATATCAGTTTCTGGCAGCCATAGTACAAACTTTGCTTGGTTTGGGGTCAGGCGACCGTGTGTGGAAGTGTCCCGAATTTGTTATTTACTACGCGAATAAAACATGACCTTGTCGCCACCTATGAATGGCCCTCGTGACCGACCATAATCTCTCCAACGGAAACTAAGCGTCGTTTGATTGCTTACTTATTTGATTAAAACTTAGTTAACATAACGCAATGTAATTAGTAGATACCTAGCTACTATAGTGAAAGGTAAAGATGCGTCTACGCTAGGAGAGCCGAGCACGAGCGGAGCACGAGCCGAACACAATTCGTCTAGTGTGGACCAACTTACAAGCCTCGAACGAGCGCGCTGCGAGCATTTTGTTCGTGCTCGGCTGCGTTCCGCCTGTTGTCGGTTTTTTGACGAACACAAAGGGATTTGCTTCGCGCTCGCAGTGCGCTCGTGGACGTGTTTAGTGACAGACGTCGGTCGCTCGAGTCGAGCATCATGGAAACGTGGACCGAAGATACTTCCGTGCAATTAATTGAATTATATAGAAATAAAATCCATTGATATGGGACCCAAAACATGAAGATTACTATAAAAATACTAAGAAGATTGATGCATGGTCTCGTATATCCCAAGAATTGGGTAAGGATGTAGAATTGTGCAAAAATAAAATTATTAGTTTATTAGCTTCATATCGCCGAGAGAAAAAAAAGGAGGATAAATCTATTACCACCGCTATAATAATCGCTGCAACAGCAGCGGCTACTGCAATATTAATATCGTCCATATTCGCCAAGAGCCGCGAACTCACTGCGGAAAACTACGTTCGAGAACAGTGATCGTCGTAGGTTCGTTGTACGTCCACACTTGACGCCGCGAACGACGAAGCCGAGAACGGCTCCGCTTGTGCTTCGCTCGTGCTCGGTTCGTCTAGCGTAGACCCGCCTTTACGTATTAAACTATTCGTGTTTGTGTTGTTCTTAAAAATAAACAAAGTATCCTACTAATATTATAAACGCGAAAGTTTGTAAGAATGGATGTATGGATGTTTGTTACTCTTTCACGCCAGAACGGCTGAACAGATCTGTATGAAATTTGGCACAGAGATAGATTATAGTTTAGAATAGCACATAGGATACTTTTCAACCGCGGGTGAAACCGCGGGGCGCAGCTAGTTTCGAAATAAAATAGAAAGGAAAGCTTTAAAAAAGCCGACTTCCTATCCTGTAATTCGACTTTCATGTGAACAATTTTTAGAATTTTGTTGATATTTTAAAAACTGCTCAACCGCTTTCGACAAAATTTATATGGGACTACCTATGAAGTATAATCTAGCAAACATAAAAAAAATTAATGAAATATTTTGGAACTCCACTTTTTTCGAAGTCGGTTCAAAATAAGTATTGAAAACTAAACTGTGTGAAAAAAAATGGTATTTACCCGCGTTCTGATGTGATGTCAAATGAGTATAAGTATTCAAAGACCTTCGCTTTTACCTATATCATGTAGGCATTGTAGGCGCTATATTACATAACATAACATATCGTCACGCCTTTCCCCCGAGGAGGCTGGCAGAGGTGTCACACAACACCTACACTTCGCCGGACGATATTCAGTCCCAAATGTGACAGGGGCAAGCCTGTCGCCATACACCGGGCTCCAGCCATATAGCGGATGACATGCAATACGAACATATGTTCACACAATGAACAAATTGGTGCGTGCCGTCGGCTGGGTTCGAACCCGCTCCCTCTGGCTTGAGAGGCGGGCCTTCTCCCAACTAGGCTGCCATCGCATAATACGTATAATTATTAGGCTATATTAGCACTCAACATGCCCAAGTTCACCGATCTGTAAACCAAAGCTATTCTTAATTATACCTACTATGTTTGAAGAAAGATGTTGATATTATGAATAAAACATTTAACATGTATTATTAGTAGTGGTAGGTGCATATGACCCTAGTTATTAGGGCATGGTACACAGTATGTACGGTACTATTTTTTTTTAGTTTATTTTTCCAAATTAACTTAAAACAACTCGCTAACTGTGTGAGTTTAGTACATTTCGATATTTAGGTTTCAATATTTGTTTTTCTTTTGCACATAATGTTAAAGTATTATCTAAAAAAAAGTTTAAGAATGAGTCTGGCACAAAAGACTCATAACAGACCTACTGCTACTATCATGAACTGTGTACCTTAGATACACGTAACATTCATGTTTTACTAGAAATCAAAATTTAACTTGTTGTTACAAATGACCTAAATAGGCGAGTTTAGCCTAATAGTTTACTTAAACCCCGACATGTCGCTGCGGCATACCTACTGATATGCGGACAGTGTCCGGGCAGGTGTCGCTTTTCAAAAACTACCTTAGGATGTTCGGAAACCGATAATTTACCGATTTTTACATAATTATATGTTTAGTGTTATATACCGTAGGCAAGGCATTGAAAGAAGCTATGTTTACTTAAACCCCGACATGTCGCTGCGGCATACCTACTGATATGCGGACAGTGTCCGGGCAGGTGTCGCTTTTCAAAAACTACCTTAGGATGTTCGGAAACCGATAATTTACCGATTTTTACATAATTATATGTTTAGTGTTATATACCGTAGGCAAGGCATTGAAAGAAGCTATGTTTACTTAAACCCCGACATGTCGCTGCGGCATACCTACTGATATGCGGACAGTGTCCGGGCAGGTGTCGCTTTTCAAAAACTACCTTAGGATGTTCGGAAACCGATAATTTACCGATTTTTACATAATTATATGTTTAGTGTTATATACCGTAGGCAAGGCATTGAAAGAAGCTATGTTTTAAATAATTAATGAGTGTGTAAATTATTTACCATAATACAAGGGAAATTCTTAGTTTTTTAAGAATGATCATATACAGAAGTGCAAAAGTCATTAAAAAAATTGAAATTACACTTTGTCACTCTGTAGGTAACTTTAGAGGCTCGTCAGTATCATTACTTGCTCTCTTCGCTCGTAGTCTTCTTCTAGACGAAATGGCTATGGAAAATCTTAAGCCAATGCGAAGTTAGGCTAAAGTGGTCGCCGGACTCTTAATACCAATACACAGATAAAAGAAAACAGAGCTATCACTGTAGTTTCCAGTGCGTCAAAAAAGGTCAGTGCTCAACAATAGTGCTGGAGATTGCTTAACTCCATTTGAGTTTTGTGATCGTTATATTTTATTACTGGCTTTGCTCGCGGTTTCACCCGCGTCCCATAGGAACCGTTATTTTTTCGGGATAATATCTTAATTTTTTCTTTCATAAGATCCTTCTCCTGGCAATAATACACAACAAAAAAAATTGATTCATTTTTATATAGATTCATATACGAGTATAGAGATAACAAAACATCAATATTATTCTGTTTCTAATCGACTTCTAAAAGGATGTTCGCAATTCTATTGAATGTTTTTTTTTTGTGTGTTTGTTATGTGAATCGATTTTAATGATTCTTTTTTTGTTTGGTAGATCATACTTTAGAGGTGGTCCCATATAAATTTTATCAAAATCGGTCAAGCAGTTTTTAAAATATTAACGAAAGTCTGAAAATTGTTTACGAACGATGACGAATTACAGGATGGGAAGTCTGTTGTTTAAGCTTTGTTTTTATATTATTACTAGCTGTCACCCCGCGACTTCGTTCGCGTTTATTATATAATATATATATATATATATATATATTTAAACTATCCTATCTCTCAAGTTGGATCGAACTGCACATGGTGTGCGAATTTTATCATAATCGGTTAAGTGGTTTAGGAGTTCATTGAGGACAAACATTGTGACACGAGATTTATATATATTAAGAAGACTAGCTATGCCCCGCGGTTTCACCCGTGGTCACACAGGAACCGTTTTTTCGGGATAAAAAGTATCCTATATCCTTTTCTGCAACCCAAAGAACGTGTATGCAAAAAATCATGACGATCGGTTCAGTAGTTAGGGCGTGAAAGTGTTAAAAACAAACGAACAAACTCACTTTCGCATTTATAATATTAGTTAGGATTTGTAGGTATAATTAAGTGTTCTATTTGCATATAAATCGGTAAATAATTTGAGTGTTGACGTCATTTGGTAGATAACTAGTTGATCGATTTCTTTGTCTTTTTAGCGGCGTAAGATTGTGCGTGACTTTCACGTATATGTATTTTGTGTGCACGAATGTTATGTACTCGTTAATAATCCTTTAATATAAAAAAATAACCGTTTTTTGTCATCTGTTGTGTTGTGAATTTTATAAAAAATTGGATTACAATCCTGTAAGTATTACGTAACATATACATTTAACACATCGTCACGTTTCAGTAACAAACAATTAACATTAAACATACAGAATTCAGAACCTCCGCCTAGTTTGAATATATCGTCAAGCGCCTTTCCCCCGAGGGTGTTGGCAGAGGTGTACAACACCCACACTTTGCTAGACGACATTCAGTCACAAATGTGACAGTGTAAAGATATCCTTTCAAACAAAAACTAATTTTCCAAATCGGTTCATTAATAACGTAGTTATGTATAACAAACATCAAAAAAAATATTCAAGAACCTCCTCCTCTTTTTGACATCATTTTGTTTCGACTTATAGGTTCAACTGCCGACGCTGCGCGACCATGAACCTTATTACGCGGCTATACGAGTCGCAGTCGCGCAGCATCAGCGGTTGAACTTTAAAATCATCACGATAAGATGTCTCGACACCCTGGAGTCAGAAGTTTTAGGCCACCTCTGGTTAGATGACTGTTGTAAGCGATGGCAGCCTGTTGGGAGAAGGTCGGCCTCTCAAGCCAGAGGGAGCGGGTTCGAACCTAGCCGACGGCACGTACCAATTTGTTCATTGTGTGAATATAAGTGCGTATTGTATGTCATCTCCTACATGACTGGAGTCCGGTGTATGGCGACAGGCTTGCCCTCTGTCACATTTGGGACTGAATATCGTCCGGCAAAATGTGGGTGTTGTATTACACATCTGCCAGCGCCCTCGGGGGAAAGGTGTGACGATATGTTATAGAACAATAATAACCTACAATTTAATATGTCATCCGAGTCACGGTATCGCTCAGTTATAAGTACCACCCGCGGTGATAAATCATAAACACCTAGTCGACTTACACGACTAACGCTACTATATTTTATTTACATATATAGTAGTATGTTAATACATACGCTAAATTGTCTCCCACTTAAATTTTTGTTGACTTTTGTTAACTATTATCTTATATCTTTAAATGAGCAATTCTTGTATATATATATATATATATATATATACATATATATATATATAATTGGAATCTCGGAATCGGCTCCAACGATTTTCTTACAATTTAGTATATGGGGGGTTTCGGGGGCGATAAATCGATCTAGCTAGGAATAATTCTTAAAAAATGTCATTTTAATTCAGAGGGAGCGGGTTCGAACCTAGCCGACGGCACGTACCAATTTGTTCATTGTGTGAATATAAGTGCGTATTGTATGTCATCTCCTACATGACTGGAGTCCGGTGTATGGCGACAGGCTTGCCCTCTGTCACATTTGGGACTGAATATCGTCCGGCAAAATGTGGGTGTTGTATTACACATCTGCCAGCGCCCTCGGGGGAAAGGTGTGACGATATGTTATAGAACAATAATAACCTACAATTTAATATGTCATCCGAGTCACGGTATCGCTCAGTTATAAGTACCACCCGCGGTGATAAATCATAAACACCTAGTCGACTTACACGACTAACGCTACTATATTTTATTTACATATATAGTAGTATGTTAATACATACGCTAAATTGTCTCCCACTTAAATTTTTGTTGACTTTTGTTAACTATTATCTTATATCTTTAAATGAGCAATTCTTGTATATATATATATATATATATATATATATATATATATATATATATAATTGGAATCTCGGAATCGGCTCCAACGATTTTCTTACAATTTAGTATATGGGGGGTTTCGGGGGCGATAAATCGATCTAGCTAGGAATAATTCTTAAAAAATGTCATTTTATTCGTGTTTTATCGATAATCAACTTATACATAAACTTGGAAGAAAAATAACAAAAATATGACTCTTCCTGACATCTATTGGCGAATAATAATACTATTTTTTGTGAGTTAGAACTAATTGCTTTAACGACACAACAGCAGATGGCGTTGTTAAGTAACACGAAGTCAATGAGTGTTTGCTTTGAGGTTAGACTAAAATCAATTGTTTATTTTCCAAAAAACACAATAAAAAAAAAATACCGAGCAAAGCTCGGACATCCAGGTACTACTTCCTAATTCGAGTTAAAAAACCCGAATTTCTAAATTAAATTACCGTTATTCTATACGTAGAGGACGCACGGTGAAATTGGGCTTCGATATGATACGGAACCCTAAAACATATATTTTCACGCCTTTCCCCCGAGGGGGCTGTCAGAGGTGTAATACAACACCCACACTTTGCCGGACGATATTCAGTCCCAAATGTGACAGGGGGCAAAGCCTGCGGAACCTTAAAAAGCCCTAAAAAGGATAAAAATGATACTGATGTGTGACGTCTAATGTAATAGGTATTCGAAATGTAAAATAATTAAAGGTCAAAACAAAATTAAGGCACTAAAATAAATGTAGTTTTTAAACATAAAAAAGGTAGTAAAATATTTATGACTTAAAAATGCATCTTTTCTATTAATCAATTATAAATTTTAACAAATATTTGTAGCCTAACATAATTTATGAGAAAGCCGTATCCGTGTTATTCTCATAAACGAATTTCACATAAACGATCACCTATTCACAAGACTAACTGTTGTTTTAATACCCATAGGTAATCTGGAGCAGAAAAACTGGAATATGATTTTATAACGACAGTTTTATGTCAAATAAATTTATGCCAATTTACGTTAAACCACATAAACTAATTTTAGTTTTAATTAGATTAACAGTACTTATGTTTGTTATAAAGAAGTTGTGTTGTCATGAGAATTTTTATTATTAATTTTATTACGGTTTTATGATGTGACGTACGGTTATGAAGAAAACATTAGGATGGGTTAGAATTTAATAAATAACACTTTATTTAGGCCTCGTCCTAATTAAAACTGTGAGTGGCTAACTATTTGCCTATACAGTTAGCCACTATTTATATTTTAAATGGAGTGTCCGAACGGTACTGTACCCAGTATGTAGCGATGCTTCATTCAGTGAGCTGCCAATTCTCATTTTATTTGCTACAGTTCGCAGCTTACGCTACATTGAGTTTGCTCGATTCGCAACTCAGAGTCAGTCGGCGGGCAGTCAGCCTCTTACAGTTGGTTAGCAAAGACTAATCTTTACACTCATACTTTAGGTTTTCACTAGGTATCCTTGTGTCGGGGATGCCATGGACCTAACAGAGAGATATAGATTTCTAGCTCCCAGAACCAGAACAGATAGGTACTTGAATTCATTATTCAAACATCTGCGCGATCGGAAATCAATCTCGGTATATCTGCTTCTAAGGCATACACGCTATGACGCTACGAACATATCCAGGAGGGTTGACAAATTATTATCAATTCTATTGTTGACAAAAAAATAATAAGTTTGGTAAATCATCGAAGTAGTGCCTATTTTACTATTAATCAATATTTTTATACATTTTAGAACAAAGTCCGTTTCTGCGTCTCTCTATCTGTATTTCCGCTAACTTCTCCCAAGCAATAATAAGCAAAGCTGAGGCAGGTCGCTAGTATTCGACCGAGCGAGCGTTATCGAGCGAAGCGTCTATGCTTCAGCTTCGACAAAATGCTTTCGAATGTCCGAATTCTGTCCGGATCTCTGTTGGATCTCTGTCCGGATCTTTGTCATCCTCTGCAGGTCGCATTTCTTAACCAATTCTGTTGACATTTTGTTATACTAAATAGATGACGTGTAATATTGTAAGCAGCCAGGCTACTGATCAGCAACAGACTAAGTACATTCATAAAACAAAAATAATTTCGCAATCAAATTATTTAAAAATCATCAATCGAACACCTTATCGATATCCTGACATGTCGGTTTAGAGATAAGATCACAACATTGGAATAAACACCTTTATCGATACTTTTATAATTATCGACGAAATTATCTACAAATTTCGATGGATTTAGATTAAAAAATCAGAGTGATAAGGTTTATGTTGAAGAATTATAAAATAACAAGCATAAGTCTGCAATACAGTCAGATTAGCTGTAATTTTGTGGTATTTAGATTATTAACTGGTATTGTTTGAATGCAGGTTTCTTTAAGTCTTTTTAATCTGAGTATTGTTCAGGATTACATTTGTAAAAGAGATGAGTAATTCTACGCTGCATGAATGAAGTATCTGTAAAATATATCACAGATTAGAAAGATAATTAGTTATATGCATAGTTGCTTACTAAGATAAATAAATGAATGCTTCAATAGATAATGATTCACAATTATAGCTCCCGACTAGGTTGACTTGTGTAGGAGATGCCTTGAAACACTCTTCTATCGTCGGAATGTGCTAATTTTTTGATTTTTAAAAGTTCTTTATTAACTTAACAATTAAACACTTACAATACTTGTAGCGCCTCACTCAACTGCCGTCTTTCTACTTCTTCACTGTAGTAAACTTCAAGGCTAGAGTGAATAACATACATGGAGCATGACGACCTATAAGGTCGTAAGACATCTTAGACCACAACGTCGCTTAACATCAGGCGAGTTGGTGGTCAAACGCCGACTTATTGTACATAAAAAAAAAAAAAAAAAAAAAAATACAGACACAGTCTATTAATATACATAACGTAAATGTAAAGTAATGTAAATAACAAACAAAACAATAAAATAAAATAAATTCGGGACACTTCCACACACGGTCGCCTGACACCAAACTAAGCAAAGCTTGTACTATGGCTGCCAGGGACTGATATACATACTTGGATATTTTTAAATACATACTTAAATAGATATTAACACCCAGACATAGAACAAACACTAATGTTCATCACATGAATGTTTGCCCTTGGTGGGAATCGAACCCACGCCCCTACGCTCAGAAGGCAGGTTCGCTACCAACTGAGCCACCGAGGCAGTCACTTAAGTGAGTTTGTTTACCATTTTAACCCATTTTTATTTTAAAGTTAGGATAGGAAGGATAAATTTTATATGGACACAACCCAAAAAACAGAAGTACTTTTATACTAATGCGGAGGTGTTTCGTGGACTCTGAGACCTTTGGTTCCCTACTTCAAACAAAAATTAAGGGTCGTCCATTAATTACGTCAGGTGATTTTAGCGAAAATGCGATGGCAGCCTAGTTGGGAGAAGGTCCGCCTCTCAAGCCAGAGGGAGATGGTTCGAACCCAGCCGACGCCTCGCACCAATTTGTTCATTGTGTGAGCATGTGTGCGTATTATATGTCATCTGCTACATGACTGGAGCCCGGTGTATGGCGACAGGCTCGCCCCCTGTCACATTTGGGACTGAATATCGTCCGGCGAAGTGAAGGTGTTGTATAACACCTCTGTCAGCCCCTTCGGGGGAAAGGCGTGACGATATGTTATTTTATCGAAAATGAACGACCCCTTACGCATACATTTTACTTCACTCCACTGGGTCAAATATAAAAAGTTACGCATAACTTAAGTGCGAGCAGAACATGCACCAGGTCGCTTGCATGACTGCATGTTATTATGCTTGCATGAGGCTTGCATGTCACGTCACGGCGCGCCGTGTCGTGTGCGCCGGCCCTTATAAGCTTATAGGCCTTATCTACCCTCCACAGCCGGCATTATTCGGTATTATTATTTGATTTTAACCGACTATAAGTAAGTAAATACGGAATTTTGTTTCCTCCGTTCTTTATGATTGGAAAATATTTCCTTTCAATAATTAATCAAGATTAGTATTAACAGAGGAATTTGTGTGACAAACGTGATAAAATATTAGCTACAAAATCAACAAGGACTTCGTATTTTTTTTACCAACAAGGCATCAATGTAAACCAATGCAAAAACAAAAAACCGGCCAAGTGCGAGTTGGACTCGCGCACGAAGGGTTCCGTACCATTATGTATAAAAACGGCGAACAAATCACGTTTGTTGTATGGGAGCCCTACATAATTTTTTTTTTTTTGTTTTTTAGTATTTGTTGTTACAGCGGCAACAGAAATAATCACTTGTGAAAATTTCAACTGTCTAACTATTACGGTTCATGAGATATAGCCTGGTGACAGACGGACAGACAGCGGAGTCTTAGTAATAGTATCCCGTTTTACCCTTTGAGTTCGTAACCAAAAAAAACTATCTAGTTGCATAATTCGAATTATTGGAAAAAGCTTTGCATACAAAAAGCGCTTTTATGAAATACAAGCCACTTGTACATTCCCCCTTACTAATAACGTTGCATAATCTCAGAATAGTTATTTAGTGTTTTGACTTTTTTTTTTTTTTTTTAATTTTGAACTTTACAGGAAAAGACAAAGCACTGTATATCTACTCCGTCTGAGGCTACGCAACGTTTATTAGACAAGCATTCGTATTAAAATTTTATAACTTATAATAATAATGGAAATTAGGAGGATCTAAGGTAGCGGCATAACAAGAATAAAGTCGCGGGTACAGCTATAGCTATAAAAATAGGTTTCTTGCAACAAATAAATTGCATGCAAGTAGTGCACTCCAATGCATTTTTAAGCTGGAATATGAGCCAATCTGGTTCAAAAGCGCGGTCTCAGTTCGATGCGAACCACTAGTTCATCAGAGATTACATCTATCTGCCGCGCGCATCGAAATTAGCGTAGTCAAGTTTTTCCATTTTCGCTCATAACGAGCTTGATCAATAATCATCATTACTGCACCCTATTAATCTCGGATTAGATGCAAAGCGATGTAAATGGCCAATTAAATCTGTTTGTCTGTTTGTTTGACGTTTAGTACGGAGGGTGGGACCCCCGTGATTGGCCCAATTAGAGCGATTTCAGCGTTTGAGATACTGGTATGGTTATTTATCTATTTTAGCCTACCCATAGTGTGATCACAGTTTTAACAAAAAGTTTTTACTGTTTTTATTTTTTAAAGTTCTTTTAAACTGGTTTTTAACCGTTGTGTCAGTGGTATAATGACATACTCCGCCAGGTATAGCATACCGAGACAAAATTATAAAAATTAAGAAATACGCGTCACTTTTTAAACCTCCTCCGTTCCGTCGGTTAAAAATGGTCACGTGTGTAACACGGAGTGACGTCAATCGATGCTAAGCAAGACCGAAATAAGTCATTTACAAATAGTGCGAAAGAGACGATTACGAGTGACGTCACTACGGTTTGGCACCCTGAAGGCTAGACCTTGTTTTTTGGATCATAGTTGTGTCTCTTCTGTCTGCCTTTCCGGATGACAAACGTTGACAATGACTCATGACTCAATTGATTTTCCGGCTCACATTCAACAATAAATTGTCCAAAAACTTATCGATATAGGGTCAATATTTCTTGACTATTTTCATAGCGTGATAAATGGGACGTGCAGCCCTCAACCACACAAGACATTGCTCCACTGCGTCTTCACACTCACTATTTGTAATTTAACAAATATCTCATGCAATCTAAAAGTAAAAATAATATTAAATCATTGCAAAACCATAGAAGATTACGACAAACGCGTAAACAATGAGCACGCGAATAAGTTAAGTAGTCTAATGAATAAACTGTCAGACATTAGAGCATAGTACTATCAAATTTGGGCGGGTTGAATTAGAACCAATATAACCAAATGACAGTTCATCTTGTGAAATTCCAAAAAAGTAAAACAAAGAGTAAATCATTTATCTCTTTCCCTCAACCGTTTTCATGCCATAAGATAGAGTAGGAACAAAGGTAGTTACCGAGCTCTTTTTTTAACCCTCCTTCTATTGCTTTAGTTATTATTCTAAGGATTTTCCCTTGCCAAGTCAGGAACGTCATTTGACATCAAATGTTTTCTTCTGTACCTACACATTTGAACCCAAACATCACAGCTATAATATTGTTGTCATCTTTCTCTCACATGTTCAGTTGAAAGGGGACGTAGATAACTTTAATTCTGTCAAATAAGTTTAGTAAAGAAAATAGCGCAGAAGAATCTACACTGATAAAGATATGAAATAATCTTACTTAAAGTTGTAAATGCGAAAGTGAGTTTGTTTGTTTGTTTAGTTATTTGTTACGCTTTCACGCCTAAACTACTCAACCGATCATCTTGAAATTTTGCATACACGTTGTCAGGGGTACGGAAAAGGACTTCGGGTACTTTCATCCCGAAAAAGTAATGGTTCCCGTGAGACCGTGGGCGAAACCACGGGGCGCAGTTAATGTACTTATAAAAAATGAAGCTTGAGGTTTTACCCAATATGCAGTAAATGTTCTGTTATATCATTAAAACATGTCATAGTTGTATTTGCCATGATAGCCTAGTCGAAAAAGACTCGCCTCTCAAGCCAGAGGGAGCGGGTTCGGTCCGCACACGCACCAATTTGTTCATTGTATAATCATATGTGCTTATTTAACATTATCCGCTACATAACTGGAGCCCGGTGTAGGGCGACAGGCTCGCCCCCTGTCACATTTGGGACTGAATATCGTCCGGCGAAGTGTGGGTATTGTACACCTTAGCCAGCCCCTACGGGAGAAAGGCGTGACGATATGTTATGTTATCCTACTAATATTTTAGACGTGAAAGTTTGTAAGAATGGATGGATGGATGTTTGTTACTCTTTCACGCCAGAATGGCTGAACAGATCTGAATGAAATTTGACACAGAGATAGATTATGGTCTAGAATAGCACATAGGATAGGTTATATATGTCCGTGTCTTACCAAATTTTCCATAAATCTCGATTCTAAGACGCTATGAGAGTTCGCTCTTTTTTAATTAAATATTCAGAATCTGAAACTTAGCGAGTTTGTGTTTAAGTGAACGAGATACAACCCTCTCGCGACTTACTAATTAATATCTACCGAATACCTACCTAATTAATACCTACCAGTTTAATTACCCGTTCCGTTCGAAATTAATTAATTCTCCGTACTAGTTTCTGACATAATTTAGTTTTACAATCGAGGCGCTGGCGTTATGCTACAGCTAACCTACTGCTTGTAAACGCTTGAATTTTTTTAAGCGTAGTGGGATATTTGAGCCTGTCTTTTTTAGGGTTTTACCCAAAGGGTAAAAAGGGAACCTATTACTAAGACGCCGCTGTCCGTCAGTCTGTCCGTCTGACACCAGCCTGTATCTCAAGAACCGTAATAGTTAGACAGTTGAAATTTTCGCAAGGGGCTCCGAGATACAACAAACGTTATTTTTGCCGTTTTTAGAGATAAAGGTAAGTACGGAAATAGTCGTGCGCGAGTCCGACTTGCACTTGACCGGTTTTTCTCTAGTACATTTAGGATATTATTAGTCTGTACTTACTACTTTTAGGCTAAACTACAAAAATATTTGAATTATTACAAAATTTTATGACGATTAGTTGAATAAATAATGCGTAAAAGCGTATGACAAATTAATGAAATCAGGTATATTTATTGACCATAATAAACATTCTATGTCACTGGCAAGTCATTTTTACAAAAATATCTTAAAATTAGGTAACCAGTCAAAAATAAAAAGTAAAAAGTAACATACTCGTAATTGTTACTTTAAAAAGAAAGTTAATAAATTATTATGTCAAAACTTGCTCCGTTTGATTTCGATACAAAAATAAGGATTCCGAGAACTCAAATGACATATATTCACTTAAATTGTAAAACGGGTTGCTTTCAAAGAAATGTTTTAGCGTCTGTCTAAATTGGTTATTATCTAGTTCGGTTATACGATTTGGTAATTTATTGTACATTCACGAACTCACTTACGCATTTGTAACACTAGATAGGATAATTTATTGAATATCCGTGATGTGTTTTTATAAAAAAATATATAATTGCAAGCCTCGTATAGGATTTTAGATAAGTTGTATTAAATTAGATAACCTACCTACCTGCGAATCATATCGCTCTTTCACAATTAGAATTAAGCTTTTTGAAAATGTTTTGAGTTTTACTTTACATCGCAAGAAAATGTTTTGTTTTGAGTTACACTGTACATAGCTTATAAGGAAAAAATAAGTACTTAAGTTGTTAGAATATTAAGGCACAAATACGAAAAAATATGGCTTAGTAGTACCAAGTATTATTACTATTTAGTACATTATTTGATTATTTTACACAGCCGTCTATCGCTTTCGCTTTCAACTTTTTTTGTTGTATGCCCTTTTGATGGAAAATAAATATTTGGAACTCACTATCGCGTCGATGGCTTAAAGAAAAGGGATTAAAAATGCATAGACGTGTTTTTGATGACTGAGATCTACACGGAGAACCCTTAAAAGTTAACTTTTACAACACAATATACCTACTATAGAAGATCCGTTTAGAAGACAAAGATGTCTGGAGCCTTCCACTTCCGCCAAGTAGCCACTAGTACATAGATATTACCTAGTTGTAAGCCAAAATTTGTGAGACTGTAATTTATATATTATTTGAAAAAAAAATGCCCCTCAGTTTCTTGCCTGTTCTTCTGAGTAGAGGCTCTTTTTCCGACAAGGCGGTCGAGTCTATTGAAAAACTTTGACGTTTATAAATGTAGATACCCAATTGAATAAAATCATTTTGACTTACATCAAAGTTATATAATACAATTTAATTAAAATCTAAGAGAATTATTGCGAAAATAGATACAAAAGTTATAAACGTAATTACCTATATTTCGTTACAAAAATATTTACATCTAAAAACAGATGCCTTAATCTCTAACATTCCTTTTTATAACTCAGCCTGCTATAGATGTTACGAAATCATACCTATAGGTAGGTATAAATATAAATAGACGTAACGAAATCATATTTCACCTCAGCGCGGCTATCGTGGACCAACACGCAAAAGAGGGTAACTCGAAAACTCCATAAATTGCGCTAGGCGTCCCCTGCGGGAGACACGCCCCCTGGGGGAGATACCCTTCAGATATTTTATGTATACAGGAAGCGAGGTGAATACCAAATGTACCTATATTGTAGACATTATTTGATATTCTGCCAGTTTTGATGGTTTAGGTTGGTTGAGGTATGAGGCTCGTGTTTAGTTTTTAGGCACACATTTTATGTACTTGAGTAACTTGGCGATTGGTTTTTGAAATTTTATTTTGGTAGGAAAAATTGTTCAGATTGTAAAAAACTAAATATATTAGAGATACGCCTACGAACTGAATCAATATACCTACCTGCCTAGTAATTTGTTAGCAAATATTGTAATTTTTTATTCGTTAAGATATAACATTAGTATTTTTATACATTAGGTTGTTTTAATTGAAGTAAGCGTCTATGTGTGCTTGATGTAATTTAAGTAAGTCGTTTTATATGTATACATGTGTTTTTTTATTTATTTTCTAGGAAAATTGTTACACTAATACCTAACTACTAACTATAAAGTACCTTAATAGGTAAAGAGTAAGTACTTACCTCAATATATAAATTTAATAGTAAAACATTTTTTTAACACAAATATAAACGATCTTCACTTGTTAATTAAATTCTACAAACTAAGTAGGTACTTCTAATAAATCAAAAATAATTAAAATAAAACCTTAAAAACAATAATCCGATAATTCATGGTCGGATTACTTGCATTTTCTTACATAAAACAGGTAGTATAAGGTGTGTTCAAAGTAAAAGGTAAATATTATATTGTGGCCTACTAAGTAGGTATTATCTATTCTGTAGAAATAGGCCTAAGAGCACTCAAGTCAAAATCTTGGTATGTAATATATATCTTATTTTAATATTATTGTTATTATTATCAGTGCCGGTACTTGACAACAGCTTGTCTGACATTAAAAGTGTGTGGCCTAGAAACTTAGTTTAGCATTTGAGAACTGTAACCTAGGCTTACAGTAGAAACACAGCAGATTTTAAACCTTTTCCTTTGAAAATATCTCCTAATTTAAGCTTAACTTATATACTCCGACATTTAGAAATTTAGGATTTTGTCTATTTTTGACAATTTGTAATGGAATAATTCAATTTTGCTAAATTTTTAATCTTTATATTTTTCGTTTTATTGTTCGATGGTACAAAAATAAAAGATTTCATTCAATCATCAATACCTACTTATTTTATTCTTCATGTTACTTATGTAAATTAATAAACAAAATAAGAATAAAAATATCTATCTAATAATCAAAAAACGCTATCAAACGAAAATCCACGTCAGTCAAGCCATCAAATCTGGACAAAAGACCAACCGGAGGGGATGAAAGATTAAATTCATTTCTGTGATGGATATTTTACACCCCTACATTGAGTGTATCAACCCACACGTGGGCTATTATTATCGAATGAGGGATGCGTTGGCGAAATATTGTCGACGAGCTTGCTAACTAGGGTTGTTAGGCTGGTTAGACATGTTATCCATAAAATTTTCATAAAACTGTATGTGTTGTAGAAAAAAACATTTCGAAAAAAAAGTTATTAGAAAAAAATTGGTCGGAATATTTTTTGTTTCGCAGTATTTTTTAAGTAATTGTTTTTATCAATGAAATTGTTGGAGTATGTTTTTATTTATAAAATTGTAAAATGATTGTGCTGTGTATAATGTAGACAGTAATAAATAATAAAAATAATACATAATTTACTGTAAGTATAACTATTCTGACACTAAACAACGTGTATTAGCAAAGATGTAAACATTTTACAAAAAATAAATTAAATTACTTGTGTCTTACTAAAACTTAAATAAATAAATTACTTTTAATAAGCATTTTCAGAAGACAATTTATTTTCAAGAATAATACCCGTACTTTCGATTTTTATAAGTAACTGTAAAAATGATGTACTTACTTACTTAAATGTAAACAAAAACTTAACATGTTTTCTTACATTTTGCTCTAAAATACCTATCAAATCTAATAAATTTTCCTAAAAAAAATGTTTAAATTAAAACAAAGAAATTTTATTATTTGTAAGTACCATTAATTTCAGTATTTTAAAATATGTTGTATTATAGTAAATACCAACTTTTAACTATTCTAATCAATTAAATAGATTAGGAAATGATAAGTCCTAGATACTATTTATTATCCATACAGGTGCTTTATCTGAGTTAAAAATAAAAAAAAGCAACGTAGGCCTAAATAGATATCACTTCTAAGAATTACTAGATAATATTTTTTCCAATCAATAATTGACAATTTAACATGACACACTAGTTTTTCAAAAAAGTATAACTATACAAAGGTTTTTAGTCAGGCATTATTTAATGTTTTGAGTTGTAACCATTTCTTTTTTACTAAATATAAATAATTATCTGAATTCAGCTTTTGTCAAATTTTTTGATCTTGAAGGTACATAAAATTTGTACTAATTATGTATTATGCATTCCCTAGAAAGCAAGAAGGTAATATAAAAACTATACCTAATTAAACATTTTAGAAGGTAGACACACATTATTGTGTTAATTTTTTGGGAATACCCTAGAATTACTTTAAAAAAATCCTTGACGCGAAATTTCCTATTAATTTCTCAAAAGCCACTCTTAAACTTAATTCTTCTTCTAAAATAAATATTGTAGGCTTAATACAATAAAGGATTGAACCTAAAATCAATAAAAAAAAACTTACCTCAAAACGTCACAATCCAAAGTTTCCACCGCTAGTGCACAGATTGTAAAACTCGACCGCACTTTATTTACTAATTTGTTAATTAAAAATCTTTGCTAATCCGCTCCGATTAATCACTGGACACGATCACGACACGACTGAAGCCTGCTATCTTATCGATTTAAAAAAACACGATACAGCGACTCCCTGTTTCCTAATTACGCGATCAAAGTCCGTAAAATTATTAAAAATAAAAAGTGTTTCGTAATTCCTAATTTAGAATGAAAACACGTCGAACACAATTTTACTTTGAATTTGGAGGTTGTTTTTTTTTCGTTGTTGGATTAGGCTTATTGTAATTGGAACACGCACCGTAAACTGAGTATGGTATAGTCTGTTGTGGATAGGCGGCGCGCAACGAGCGGCCGTGAGGTCGAATCGAGACTGCCGCGCAGAGTCGCCCCGCGCGTCCCTCGTCCCCCACCCTTACTCCACAATTTTTCAGGTAAAAAGTGGAGAAAAAAATGTTTATTATCTATTTTTCGTGACGAAATTAGTAGTTTTACGAGGTGGGTGTCACAAAGGCAGGTAGGTGGTCCGTTTTGTGTTATGGCTTCCTTTGTTTTTAGAGGTTTTTGTTTTGTATTGGCGCCAAGCTAGCACGTGCTATTTATGACATTGTAATAAAATAAGTTACAATTTTATTAAGATTGTCTCTAAAAAAAATAAAAATATGTTCTTGATTATGAGTTTAATTCTTTGATTAGATTAAATTCATTTCTTATTCAAAAGTCAGTTTATCGTCTACAGTTTTTTTCCCCATTCTGCCTATTGCTTGGAAGTGAGTTGGTATAGGCTAAGTGGTAAGCCCTGGTGTCAGAGTTTTAGGCCGTCTGAAGGCCTCTGACATGGCTTGACGGTGGTTGTTATGAAATGAGGCCTACAATTCAACGCGTTATCTAAACCACGGTAGCGCTATATTGTAAATGGCACCCGTGGTCACCCATCCTAAGACTGTCCGTATAGTAATTTGCTTAGCATCGGCTAACGTGACTTAGTTTCATGGTCACGTGAACATTAAGTCGGGCTACGTTTCAGCGTAGGCTATTTGCACTCATGATTTGCAAGTGGACATATTGCAACCGTGACATTTGGAGAACGTAACATCTTGCAAGCGTGACATTTCGAGAATTTGACATTTTGAGAATGTGACAGTTTTGAGACATCGTGACATTATGACAACGTGACATTGTGCGCCGAGATGATTTTATTGTGGTAACCCCACCAGGAAAGCTATTCTAACAAGTCGAGATTTTTTTGTCATTGTCTCTCTCGTTTCAAACGTCATAAGAGTGACCAAAAAACATCTCGCACGTCAAAAATATGGCCAGAAAGTTAGAAAAGCGGGACCACGGGTAATATCTCGTTACTTGAATGTTTTTATTTACGCAAATATTCTACACTAGCTGCACCCTGCTGTTTCACTCGCGGTAAAAATGTATCCTATGTGCTATTCTAGACTATAATCTATCTCTGTGCCAAATTTCATCCAGATGTGTTCAACCGTTCTGGCGTGAAAGAGTAACAAACATCCATCCGTCCATTCTTACAAACTTTCGCGTTTATAATATTAGTAGGATAAATATAATTTTCATAATAAATCTTTACTCTAATGACCAATATGATCATATTTACATTCTGCACATATCTATTTCACTATCTTAAAAAAAGTTCAACATCATTAAACTCCTTGTATAGTATTAAACGGGATGTAAACTATAAAAACAACAATTTATTTACACTACACACTGGAATATGGAGTATAAATAAATATGTAATGCAGATCTCAGTACCGTTTGCAGATAAAATGTGCAATGATATTGGTTAATCTGACTTCTCATTAGTAAGCAATCATGGGCTGAAATACTATAATTATAATATAGCATCGTATTTATAATGAGTCTCGTCGAGCAGTCAAATCTTAGACGTATGATGGGAGGGGTGGCTGGGGCAGGGGAGATACATTTGGACTCATCCTACTAATATTATAAACGCGAAAGTTTGTAAGAATGGATGGATGGATGTTTGTTACTCCTTCACGCCAGAACGGCTGAACAGATCTGAATGAAATTCGGCACAGAGATAGATTATAGTCTAGAATAGCACATAGGATACTTTTTAACTGCGGGTGAACCGTGGGGCGCAGCTAGTTAAGAGTTTAATAATATACTTCGCCAGGCCGTGTAGATATAAAAAAGGTCACGTGATTGACACGCAGTGACGTAGGTAGGTGTTAACTTCCGGAACTGTTAACTGTTTTTTTAAACATGTATTGACTTATCCAGTTCATCCACATTACAAGTAAGTTAAAGACGTTGCAGCATAGAATAATGGAAAAAATTATAAATTAAAAAAAAAAAAAACATCCATCCATTCTTACAAACTTTCGCGTTTCTTATATTAGTAGGAAGTAGGATGAAACCTGTTTCATTTCACACACCATTATCACTCCGCATCTATTTATCTAAAAAAGATTATAAAAAAAGGGATCAGAAACTCATAAAGATTACAACAGCCAATTCTTAAAATGATAAATTTCTCACTTACACCTTTTATTGTCTGAGTAGCAGACAATAGGGATGTAATCACACAAAAGAGACAAAAGATCATTATTTCTAGTAATGACAATTATCTGAATCGGTAGCTTAATGTACCTAATCCTTTCTTTCAACTAACTGATTTCAATAACTTTAAAATCGGGTTTTTAAATTAAGGGTCTTCGTACTAGTAAGTTGCTTAAGTTATGCTTAACTTACTAGCTAAGGTTAAGGTTAAGAAGTTAAAGACATGCTAAGATTGTAACTTATAATTATGTCAAATTTTTTGGAGTTTTATACTAATATGTTAACTCCATCATGATATAGCTGAACTTTATTTTTAACCGACGAAAACGGAAGAGGTTTACAAGCCGACGAGTGTATTTATGTATTTAATATCCTACTCCTACTAATATTATAAACGCGAAAGTTTGTAAGAATGGATGTATGGATGTTTGTTACTCTTTCACGCCAGAATGGCTGAACAGATCTGGCTGAAATTTGGCACAGAGATAGTTTATAGTCTAGAATAGCACATAGGATACTTTTTAATCGCGGGTGAAACCGCAGGTTAGTATTTAATATTTACATAGTTTAAAAAAACTTAAGAAGTAACTGAGCACATCATAATAAAAAAACTTTTGTTGATATTTTAAAACTGCTTGACCGATTTCGATAAAATATGTATGGGACCACCTAAAAAGTATATAAGTTGACCTACCTAACAAAAAAAGCATCATCAAAATCGATTCACCCAGTCAAAAGTTATGAGGTAACAAACATAAAAAATAGTCGAATTGAGAACCTCCTCTTGTTTTGAAGTCGGTTAAAAAACCAGACTACTACTGAAGTCTTGCTATACATACAGGCTTAACCATTTTGTTATGGAACCCTTGATTTCAGGGTAGGTTACTTAGTAAAAGTTGTTCGTAATGACGAGTATAATGACATCACAGAATACAGCCTTCGTGGAACCGAACACCCTGTATTGAAGCGGTTTCTATCTAAGTATTGAAATGCCAGCTCGATCACACGGTGGTACAGTAGAAAGTGTCGTAGGACTAAATTTTTGATCGAGAAATGTGAGCTCTCAAAGTGTACTAATACTACTCAGCATTCATCTGTGTGTTCATACAACGTGTTGTTTTGCATTCTGAAGATTTTTGAATCTGTAGAAAGTCTAAGTCAAAGTGAAAATCAAAATGTTTTTATTCAATTTAGGTATCAAAGATTCACTTATGAACGTCAATTTTTTTTTAATAGACTCGACTGCCTTTTTCGGATAAAGAGGCTCTACTCAGAAGAACAGGGACCCTATTCGGAGATTAGAAATTCTCATCTCACCTTCTTTCGTCCTTGTTGCTCTCATTTAAAACGTCATAGGTGTGAGAGGGACCAAGATAAAATCTCATCTCATCTCACGCGCAGGAATAGCCCCCCAGGCAAAAAACTGAGGGGCATTATTTTTTCAAAGAATAAATAAATTATAGTCTCACAATTTTTGGCTTACAACTAGGTTATATCTATACATACTAGTGGCTACTTAACGGAAGTAGAAGGCACCAGACATCTTTGCCTTCTAAATAATTCTTAACCTTATAATACCCTCTCTTCATTAATGTAGAGGTAGTAATTCTCCACTAGCAGAGCACGATTAAACAATCCAACCTTGAAATCGAAAAAAAACAGCTGTTCCATTCATCTTGTTAAAGATCAACGAATTGTTTGTTTGGAAAAGCTGTTTTTTTTGTCGACTTCAAGGTTGCCCCATAATTGATTCGTGCTCTGCTAGTGGAGTATAACTACATCTACAAATTCCGCGGAAATGCAAAACAACACGTTGTATGTTTAATTTTGTTCGAAAGTACCGTTGACCTGATCTTAGTAAAATTTTGAGTACACTTACTTTCTGCGCCGATCGTTCCTACTTCCCGATCTCCTTTGACGCCTCTGTACCACAGAAGAAATACTAGTCCCACCTGTATCGCGCGGCCGAGAACTCGACTTAGCGACCGTCATCGAACGAAGCATCTTTGATTCAGCTTCGCCAAAAATGCTTTCGTATGTCTATCCAGCTGTCTTCTATACAGATCGCATTTTCAACCGATTATTAAACTAACATTTTCAACTGCCTCGATGGCTCAGTTTGTAGTGAAAGTGCCTTCTGAGCTTGGGGGCGTGGGTTCGATTCCCACCTAGGGCAAACATTTATGTGATGAACATTTGTGTTTGTTCTATGTCTGGGTGTTAATATCTATTTAGTATGCATTTAAAAATTTCTAAGTATGTATATCAGTCTTTGGCAGCCATAGTACAAGCTTTGCTCAGTTTGGGGTCAGGCGACCGTGTGTAGAAGTGTCCCGACTTTATTTATTTTTCAACCGTATCTTCCGATAAAAACTTTTTTTGTACAGACAGCTTTTGGAAGCTTTTCAAGATGTTTGACAAGTGAATACACAAATAAACTCATGTCTCTGCCAGACATGTTTTTTTTTACGTTTTCACGGCGGTTTCAGTTCACAGACCCACTAGTCTAAAGTAGTACTCACCACTATGCCTCAGTCAGGTAAAACCCGTTCCTTTCCACGTGAATTCGAGCTACCTAATTGATTGAGGCCATAAAACGAGGCTACTGCTTCTGGACTCTCATATCGTTATGGGATTAGCCGAAAATAGAATAAAAAGTTTATATTCATAGATTATAAAAAAATAAACCTGGTTCAGTCTTATTTTAGGTTTATTTGGACTATTATCGAAAAGTTTAATATTAGGATAAAAAAATAAGAGGAAATTGAAGTCGGACTAGCGACCCGCTGGCCTCGGCCACGGTACCTTCCGTGAAAAATTATCTAACATTTTTTTTTACAACAGACTAGGCATGCGTTTGACCACTGACTCGCCTGATGGGAAGCGTCGACGTGATCGACGGTGTAACACGCTTGCCTAGGAGACTAGGAGACACCTATTCACTTTACTCTCAAACACCCCTGGATTGTATTTAGATGAAAAGACAGACGCAGGCAACGAGTTCCACACCTCCGCAGTTCTTACAAGAAAAGTTGACTTAAAACGCTTAGTGCGTTTTGGCGGAATTTCCACCATATGAGGGTGTCTCTTACTAGTTCGTCTGGTACAATTATAAAAGAACGGTGATGGCTGGATCAGGTCGTGCAGTTCTTGTGCACACTCGCCATAGTGTATTCTGTAGAATACCGACAGACTGGCCACTGACGACAGACTCAATGAACTGATGGTGAAAACAGCATCAAAATCCGTTGCTTGGTTTAGAAGTTAGCAGATTATATAGACAAAAAGACAAACAGACGCGGAAGGCGACTTTGTTATAAAATATGTATGTTGAGAAGGAGAGTTCAAGAAAATTGTCTCTTGTTATTGTCGTTGTATGTTATGAAAAGGAGATGAAAATAAAAAACACAGAAAGAAACCTAAACGATCCTACTATAAGGCGAAAATAGAACCTTTATGTCTATTTTTAAAACATCTTTTTGAAAGACGTAGTTACGCGACATTACGCGTAGGTAGGTGGCTAGCATTAAATTCTTAGCAATCAAAAAATCACACTAATATTATTTTACAAGCTTGGATGGATGGATGTTTGTTACTCAATCACGTTAGAACGGCTGAACAGATCTGGATGAAATTTGGTGCAAAGATAGATTATAGTCTAGATTAGCACATATGCTATTTATTAACCGCGGGTGAAACGGCGGGGGGCAGCTAGTACGTAATAATGAATTCCCAAGAAAATTTATGAAAGTAGTAAATGGAAATAAAATTAGTTTTGTTATATTTTGTTAATCAAATTTTTACTAAGGACGTAATTTCTAAAAGAAGTTAATGTATAAATTTTACACAAGATATTATACCAATTTTTTTTTAAAGCGTAGGTCTGTAACACAAACGTTGGTTGCTGTAACTACCGACACCCGGTTAACGCGCGGTTAACAGTCCGTCCGTAATGGACCATTCTCAGCCGACGGTGGACAGTTCGATATTCAAAAATTCAAATTCGAAATCGAACTCGGTAACATTTCCAAATGTCATAAGGTTCACACCTAGTACAACGGCTTTTTTACAGAAAACTTGCTGTAGTAATTTGAACTTTATTGAATACTAAATAAGGTTTAAATTAGTATGTTAAACTTGGTGTTTAAAACTTTATGTTATAAATGATAGCAGTAAATGTCATTGGTTTTGTCCAGCTAATGAAGGAAATCATAGCGTGGATACGAAACGACTAATTGTTTAAAATTAGGATGGAATTCTTAATTCTTGGACGAACAATGACGTTTCAAACAGAACCACGTTTGACGTTTTCAAATAATAATTGGATTATGCTCTGGTTCAATTCAGGATGGATTGCATGATGAATGATAAGGATAGAGTAATGGGCCAAAATATTCGTACAAGCGAGACAGCAATGTTCTGGGAAAACCTGTACGTAGTGTGTCTTTGGACTCAATTTTGCTTGACCAGCTGTGAGCCTGATCTGACGTGATTATGAAAAAGTCTTAATCAAAAACATCCAAACTGTTTTTAACTAAAGGTTTAAGGTTTAAAGACATTTATTCTCAATAAAGACATTACATATCACTCACTTGAGAACAATACTAAACATCAACAAAATTACAATGTCGTCGTATCTAGCAAGACTACCAACCCTCTCAACGTATTCATTTGCTTAGAAGACTGATCGGCTATCAGGTATTGAGCAAGTTGTTTTTTGAATACGTTGAAAGAATTCACATTTTATGCGTGAGGGTATCTTGTTATAAAGTTGTGCTCCTTTAAAAGTAAGTGTTTTTTGCCGTAGTTACTCGTAGTTCAAGCTTTTGGCAAAACTAAAAGGCTTGCTCGTCGTAACTAAAATAATCTTTTATTTGTTTTTACGTATAATATTTCTCGATACTAAAAAAGAATTTAACTACATTATAACGTTCTTTTGTAGTTCTAATTTATTTTTGTAAAACTAATTTATAACACCAAATTGTAAAAAATATAAGTTATCTTACCAAACTTTACTAAAACACGCTAGCCAACCGCCATATCCACACATTTCCAACCCCCAGATATCGTCGGCTCCCAACAAAAGTGAGATATATGTTAAATACGATATTTTTTTACGTTTTCAATGCGCGGCGCGAGCATAAATTTATGATATTTGTGACTATTTATCCTTATGACGGTGTACGGAGACTGGCCGAGGATTTTATGCCCCTAATGGAGACGGGAGCGTGGAAAGATGGGAGGTCCTCTTAAGTATTTCTTCTTCATCTGCAGTATTTACAAATAACTACAACATGGTGTTGCTCAAATTTGGTGGAGCAATGTTCAGACGAAGCTGATACTTAAGTATCAGCTGATACCTATGAGAGTTATAGAGTGCTTTATTGACCTTCCAACAATGTGTACACTGGGCAAGTCAATTGGGCTTACCAATTGTCAGAAGTCGCTGTTAAGCAATGGAAAATTAAGCAAAGTCACAAATTCCTTTGCGTGAGATGAGATGAGATTTTATCTTGTTCACTCACACACCTATGACGTTTGAAATGAGAACAACAAGGACGGAAAAAGGTGAGAGGCTCAGTGTAGGTTGGTACCTAAATGTCACATTATCTTCCAAATTATTATCTAATGACATGTCGCTTTCCACCCAATGTTTTCCTTCACCGTACGAGCACGCGTCAAATTTAAAATTTTCTACAAAAGAACAGTTCATTGGCGTGTTGTTTGTTTTTTTTTTTTAATTCAGTTGTTAACATATTTTTTAGTCGACTTTTTTCTTTGGCTCAGTGCCGCATCCACATTCAGCCGCTTCCTGTCGCGTCGTGTCGGTGGTCTTGGATAAGTTTGAAAAGCGTACTTACTACCGTACAGTCTGCAAGTAGGTAAATATACCGCGTAGGCGCATCACTGCTTGATACAGCACTGACAGGCTGGTCGGAACGGGTAGGCTAAGCCAAAAAGGGGTTTGTAGTACCTTCTCTTTAAGGAAAGAGTATTTGTTTTGAGAATGTTCAATTTAAGAATTGCGAAAATGCTCATCTTACTTTTTTTTAATGCATATTTTGAAAATGACCATTGCTACAAACAGCAAAACTAAACGGCAGTACTAAAGGTAATCAATGAATTTAACACGTCTCACTTTCCTCAAAACATTCCAACCACTGCCCCGGGCCCATTTCAAATCATCAATGAACTCAAAAAAAGTTTATAGTTCCTTTTTCAACGTCACAATTATACATTCCAAAAATATTACAAATGCGACGGTCAGTAACGTTCCACAATCGAGAAACATAAAAAAGCCAAAAGGTCACATCCTATTACAAGCTACTTGCTATTTTATAAAAAAAACAACATACAACACTGGCCGTCAAGAAAAAGAAACATCAAGTCGAACACAAAACCAGCAGTGAGCGTCGCCCGCTCAAAAGTAATCGAAAATCAAAGTTCAAATAAGGAATCCCGTCGTCCGGAAACGAATAAAAAACGCGGCAAAACTTTCAAACTTAGAACTGAATGGGACGTCATTTTTTACGTCCGTTAGGGTTGTCGTAATGAAAAATGATATAATTTATATCGGTTCGGTTGGTAGCGGCTACCCGTTTTGTGTTCGTGATAAAATACAAATAAAAAATAAAAATTTATAATATTTTTTCTCTTCTTCCACTAATTTAAAATGTTTTCTTATCAACGCGCGGCGCGCTGCGACAAAAGGAGTAGGGTTGGGACTATATTTTTTAGAATAGATACGGTATCGATATCGATAAATTAAGAAAAACTGCTTTGAAACAGTGATTTTAATTAATACATTCATTGTTAACGATACTTTGGTAAATTGTTGTCTTAAGTGAATTTCTATAACATGACAAAACTGACAAAGATGCATGCATGCAATGCAAGACTACAATTACTATTTAATTTTAAGCCAATTAAGTGCGCGTTGAAATCTTTTATTCCTAGAAAATTACCCACTTTAATCTCAACAAAAACTCGTAATTCACACCAGTCACCGTAATTAAATCGGAAATTAACTCGCAATTACACTAGAGATTTTATCGATAAGGCACATCACTGTACACACAGAGACGCCGCACGCACACAAGCACTCATCTTACACACAAATCAAGCGCGCGCTCGCACTGGCACGAATGAAATATTCAAATTTGGAAGCTGATTCCGTTTATGGCTACTTAATTTGGGTGATTCGATTTGAATATATTAAAAAGTTAAAAAAGAAGTAAACGGCCATAAACATTCCTGGAGGCGACGTGGTTTAAGGTTTTACTTGAGTAGTTGAACCTTTTTGGTTTTGGAATACGCACTGGCTAGGTACCTTATTAACCATATACGAACTCATTGCACTATACCATGCTATAACCTCTTTAATAGCCGCGGAATTGTTATACCTAGGTAGTGTTGTTTGTCTTTTTCTTTCTTATAAATTCCTAAACCTGATCAAAAAAGGCAAAGTATTGTATAACTATTCTGAGGCTTATTATACAACGTTAATTATTAACGCAAGTATGTGTTGGTATAAGTTAAATTTCCAATCGAGTCACTTAACAATGTTATACTTATTCATAACTAGTAGGTCTTTCCCCTTGACCGATTTGGCTTAGGTTAAATTTTTTTTTAATGTACTAAGTACTAAAAAAACATTACAAATAGTTTCAGATATTAATGAGAGGCAGGGGAATGGAGAAACGATATTTAATTTTGTACTTGGTAGATAAAGAATCTTATAACCTAGAATTATTTTTATTACAAAAAGCTGTATGTGTCATATAATGTATTAGAAGTCCCAAACAATTTAAAAAAAAAAAGTGGCATTGTTTATCTACGCGAGCATAACCGCAGACAATAATTAGTTTGTCATGATTTATTGTCTTTGTCCGTGCTTGCACGTCCCTAAGTAAATATCTTGATTGTTATTGATGGATACACACTTAATTAGCATAATATTTATTAATTATGCTAATAATTTTCTGGTGCAGCTTCTCTAAAGTCTTATAAAAATTGGATTGATAAATGTGTGTTTTAATATTTTGAAAGAAGTGAATGCGAATATTTTCTTTTTTTTAAACAATTCAATGTAAAACATATTGGGTTAGGTTAGAAATTTATTTTAACAAAATGGAGTTATCTGTCAAGGTTATCTATCAAAAAAATGATTAAGTTACAAAATAATCATATTATAATCTTTAAAAAACTATAAAAATCCACATTTATAAACGTTACAATTAAAAAAAACGTAAGGAACGTGATTTTTATTTCTGTACTTATGTAGGTTTCGTTTCTTCAAAAATAAATACAAAAATGACAAAAATGTATTGTGTCACGAATATTTCATCATCTGACTAAAAAAAAAAGATAAATTAACTATTCATTTATAGTGTAGTTTGTATGATTTGATGATTGTATGTTTGTAAAATAAATTAAATTCACATAATAATAAAAAACTCTACAAGCAAATATCAATTAATAATACCATTAATTCACTATTTAAAGGTAAGTTATTAATTCATATTCAGCTGAAAGTAATTAAGGATCAAAATTTTTTAATAAAAATAATTTATATTATCTTCTGTAACTTTATTGATAATTATAATCCCTGCTAAGTTATTTCAATGAAAAGTTAGATTAATGACAGCCGCCTCAATGCTGTCATAAAATAGATGTTACATATTTTTTTTATAACATCGCCCATGGAGAAACTTGGAATGTCAAAACTATAAAAATGTCCAGTAAATTGAGTTGAATGCAGCTAGTGAATAAGCATTCCGAAAGGAACCCTATAAAATGAAAATAAACACACAAATAGCGACGCTCTAACCGACCGCTCGCGGCGACAGCCACAAAGCGAATGAGCAAAAAAGCACGCGAGACGTTCATCTGACATTCAACGCTGGGTGGAGCTTACAATTTCCCGCCTCTCAAAACGAGACCGTTCATTGGCTCATTTAAAAATCGATTCCATTTTATAAATATGTAACCACTTTCGTTTCCCGCGCTCCGAACCGTCTTAAACCTCCTCGGGAAGAAACCAAACTCATTCTTATTGGAAATTCGAAACGGCTCAGTTTTAAACGTCACAATTTAGTGATGGGGCATTTTTTATCGATGCCAAGTCAATTGTTTTACCGACATGTCTTCGTAGTCTCTTTTGTTTTATTTAAAGGCGACCGGGTCCAAGAGATGTATTTTTTAAAGCATTTCTAGAATATTCCTGTTTTGTAGGTGCAGAGAAATAAACAATGAAGGTATACGTAGGTGGAGAATTGGATCGGTAATAAATAATGTTGGACTTATGATTTATGAACGAAGGGATAGGGCGATAGGGTATATCCAGATTATAGTGGAGTGCTGCTCATGTTTAATAGTAAGGTTTAAGGTGTGTAGTAAGGCACGGCAGCGTCTCGCTCGCTCGCGACTATATTAAACTACCTAGATATAAAATAATACAATGTATTTTTGATAAATTTGCCTCTATCAATGCAATGAAAATAAAAATACAAAATAATCAGAGTAATTTTCATATTTATTTATAATGAGTACTTAGAGAAACGTGAACACGTAACAGTTTTACGTGGTTACGTTTTTCGAAGTAAAAACTGTTAATATCAACATGAAAATAATTTTGAATACTTTGTATTAAGTACCTACTGATGTTTTCAATGCATTTTTTTTTTTAATTATGTGAACATACATATGTGCGTACCTATTGTATGTCATCTGCGACGTGACTGGAGCCCGGTGTATGGCGACAGGCTCGCCCCCTGTCACATTTGGGACTGAATATCGTCCGGCGATGTGTGGGTGTTGTACACCTCTGCCAGCACCCTCGGGAGACTGGCGGGGCGGTATGTATGATAGAGGCAGATTTATCAAAAATACATTCCATAATTTTATATCTAATATATATGTATATACATGGTTATTTGTAACTTACCAGAAACCTCCTAAGGGTTCATTGTACTCATCAATATGAACAACTTTTACTATGGGGCGAACTCCGAAATCGCGAAAAAATATCAGCTGTTCCATACATTTTGTCAAAGGTGATTGAACTTTTTGTATGGAACAGCTGTTTTTTTTTCGCGATTACAGGATTGGCTTTATAGTAGAAGTAGTTCGTACTGATGAGTACAATGAACCCTTAAGAGGTTTTTGATTAGGTACAAATAACCCTAATAGTGTCGCGAGCGAGCGAGACAGCTGCCAAACCTCACCACACACCTTAACAATAACAAAACAGGTCTATAGATACATAGGTAAGTAAGGTAAGTAGATACATTGTTAGATAAAGCTCTTCATTGTTAACGACAGAAATTAATTACAAAACAAAAGGATAGTAACGCTCAAAATTAACGTAGCAACTGGCCGCCTTATCGCTGAGAGAGATATCTACCAGCCAACCTTAGGATGGAGAACTTAAATTGAAATGTTTCATAGCCTATGCCTGCTGGTAACAAGGTGCTGCTTTTGGGTGTATTAATACAGGGTGTTGTTTTACCTGTCAAAGTGAACAACTATTAAAACATAAATTTGCAAAATTCGAAAAAAAAAAATCGAGTACTCTATACAAAATTACTAGCCACGTGATCAATTATTATCATTTTGCTCTTATGTCATTGTGCGCCTAAACTAAACATTTTGTATGGAGACTAGAGATTTTTTTTTCTCGAATTTTCTTAACTTGTGTTCTAAAAGTTGTTCGCTTTTATAGGTAGAATAACATCCTTTAGTATTAGCGATGATGGCCTAGTTGGAGAAGGCCCGCTTCTCAAGCCAGAGGGAGCGGGTTCGAACCCAGCCGACGGCACACACCAATTTGTTCATTGTATGAACATATGTGCGTATTGTATGTCATCTGCTACATGACCGGTGTATGGGGACAGGCTCGCCCCCGTCACGTTTGGGACTGAATATTGTCCGGCGAAATTAATAGATTATGGAGATGCAGGTCGCGACCTAAAGGACCTGCTGAAGTTTGAGTTGAACAGTTCAGAGTAAACAGTAGTACACAGTAGTAAACAGTAGTACACCGTATTAAACAGTAGTACACCGTAGTAAACAGTAGTACACCGTAGTAAACAGTAGTAAACTGTAGTAAACAGTAGTAAACTGAAGTGAACAGTAGTAAACAGCAGTAAATAGTAGTAAACAGTAGTACACCGTATTAAACAGTAGTACACCGTAGTAAACAGTAGTAAACTGTAGTACACCGTAGTAAACAGTAGTACACAGTAGTAAACAGTAGTACACCGTATTAAACAGCAGTACACCGTAGTAAACAGTAGTAAACTGTAGTAAACAGTAGTAAACTGAAGTGAACAGTAGTAAACAGCAGTAAATAGTAGTAAACTGTAGTAAACTGTAGTAAACATTAGTAAACATTAGTAAACAGTAGTAAAAATAATATTTGGAACATTTGAACACACGACCCTAAACAAAGCAAAGCTTAGTAAAGATAAACATGCATAATATACAGTTAAATACATACTCAAATAGATATTCACACCCACACATAGAAATGTAATGTTCATCACATGAATGTTTGCCCAAGGTGGGAATCGAACCCACGCCCAAAAAGCAGGTTCACTACTGACTGAGTCACTTAGGCAATCAGGAAAGTGAGGACAAGGAAAATCAGTAAAGGACAGTAAACAGTAGTAGAATCAGAGTAGGGGCTCTTTTTTCAACAAGGCGATCGAGTCAATTATAAAACTTTGACGTTCATAAGTGTATCTTTGATACCCATATTGAATAAAAACATTTTGACTTTGACTTTCACCTTGTAAGAACTGCAGAGGTGTGGACCTCGTTGCCTGCGTCTGTCTTTCCACCTAAATACAATCCGGGGGTGTTTAAGAGTAAAGTGAATAGGTATCTCCTAGGCAAGCGTGCTACACCTTCGATCACGTCGACGCTTCCCATCAGGCGAGTCAGTGATCAAACGCATGCCTAGTTTGTTATAAAAAGAAAATGTTAGATAATTTTTAATTTTAATCTAAATTTATAAACTTACTAGCTGCGCCCCGCGGTTTCACCCGCGGTTAGAAAGTATTCTATGTGCTACTCTAGACTATAATCTATCTCTGTGCCAAATTTCATCCAGATTTGTTCAGCCGTTCTGGCATGATTGAGTAACAAACATCCAAACATTAGTATGTATATATATTAGTGTGCAGACAAGATTGTAAATGTTTAGTCGTTTTTTTTTTTTTTATATAGAATAGGTCGGCGTTTGACCACCAACTCGCTTGATGTTGAGCGACGTTGTGGTCTAAGATGGAGCACGACGACCTATAAGGTACTTATTCACTCTAGCCTTGAAGTTTTGTAGAGTGAACAAGTACAATGACGGCAGTTGAGAGAGGCACTACAAGTACGCTACTGCTCAGACCCGTCTTCGCAACGGTTACACCGGACTACATCCCGAAACACGACTAGGTCATTTCACGGCATGGCTTGGTCCGGTGGGTGGTAACTAGCCACGGCCGAAGCCTCCCACCAGAGTTTGCTACCCGGTTAGCACTACCCGAGGGCCACGTGTAGGGAATCAGAATAGAGTACACTCCTACGGACGTGGGTAGCTCAGCCCCCTAAAATTGTCCTAAATAAGTCGTTATGGTAATGCACAAAATGGGCCTGTCCAAAAATTTGGTAATACATACTTTGGTAATACAACTTTGATAACACAAATTTGGCGATACAAATTCGGTAGTACATACTATGGGACGTTTACAAAAGTCCCAAATTTTAAAAGAGATTTAAAAAGAACCTACGAACTAGAATATTTCCAAAATAGATTTAAAACAATAACTACCGCCTCCATGCCCCGAGGCGAAACAATCACAGTAAGTAACGCTGGCGTTACAACAATCACCAGCTTTTAGAGACCTGTGAATACTTGCCTCCAATTTAATTAATCTATGTTTACGTGTAATTCATTACAGTATTCAATGTATCTCCAACAAAATTGACAAAAACGGAATTAGAATAGAATATACTTTAATTGCAACTGATGCCATCATAGATCGGAACGCGGTAGTGATGGAGGCTCTGAGTCGGGAGGAGGCCATGATGTTACATTAATTGTTATAAAAATTGTAATAATTTCTATAAATTGTTCTCGTTATCGCTTTATATTTTGTTATCGTTTTATATAAATTGTGGGTCCATCTCGAGCATTCATGCTCACTATCGAAGGCACCTTCTTGCGGCGGCGTCGTGTGTCGGGTCGTTCTCTTCCCTCAAATATGGTTGAGAAGAGCGATGGCTGGCACATGCGTCATACTCGTGATCGGGTGCTGCTTGCGGGTCGCTGGTCTGCTCGTGGTGTACTCACAATGCAATAAGTGAAAACCTTTAACCTAACCTTAGATTAAGACTTAATAACTAACCCCCCTCTACCTGTATGCCCCTTAAATAATAATTTAAGATTTATGTTAACAAAAGTCACGGTCCCCGGAGTCTGTGGAGTGTAATTTTTTAAATAAAATAAAAAAAAATTGCAACAGGAAACAACAAAAAATAAAGACAATTAAAAAGAAAAACAGGCTTCCTGTCACAAACCGGCGTATTGCATTCAGCGTAATGCTAGCGCTACCTACATACAATACAATACATAAATACAAGTAAAACAAACATAAAGAAAATATTAAACAATAAAATACCATTCGGCAGTACAAGGGCGGCCTTATCGCCTAAAGCGATTTCTTCCAGATTTTTTTTACACACATCTTTTTTCATCTTTAGTTGCAATAATCTGTACAAGATGGCGTTAGTTGCCTAATTTGTAAAGGTTTGTCAGTCATTCTTGAAAAACGCAATTGGCCCTCAGACGCATTTGCCCCAGTTGAAAAATAGTGTAATGTGTGTGTAGTCTATTAAAATAGTGGAGTATAATCAGTGCCGGATTAAGCGAGCACGGAGCCCGTAGCAAATGTGAAGGGGCCCCTGAGTCGTTGGTTTCCCACCAAAACACCCCATTTTCCATCATTCCAATTTTGGTGGTGCCGAGTATGGTCAATAAGTATGGCCTTTCCCCCTCTATTTTGGCAAATTTTTATCCTACTAATATTATAAACGCGAAAGTTTGTAAGAATGGATGGATGGATGTTTGTTACTCTTTCACGCCAGAACGGCTGAACAGATCTGGATGAAATTTGGCACAGAGATAGATTATAGTCTAGAGTAGCACATAGGATACTTTGTAACCGCGGGTGAAACCACGAGGCGCAGCTTGTAAATAATAATATTAATAATTTTGTGTAGGGCTTTTTAGTATTCGTTTTTCACGCGGGCCCCGTAGCATTTGCTGCATCCTGCTATGTGCCTGATCCGGCACTCAAAACACATCTTAATAAGTCTCACTCAAAAAACTACGCTCAGGGAGGGATGAGTGGATTTAAATATGCGGGCCCCTTTCGTGCGGGCCCGTAGCAATTGCTACTTTTGCTATGTGGTTAATCCGGCATGTATAATAGTGGATATAGGTTTAATAATAAAAATAATATTAATAATCCATTTATTTCAGGCAAAATAACTTGCATACAATGCAAGTTACAGAGGCCCATAGAAAATAAATACCTTACAGACTAACATACATAATTATAAATGATATCAATAAAATTAACTAAATCTTCTGGGCTTTTGCTCCCTGTGCGGGCTCCCAGTAGCGCCGGAACACTCTAGCCCTTTTGGCCAGTGAGGCTATTCCTACGCGTGAGATGAGATGAGATTTTATCTTGGTCACTTTCAATCCTATGACGTTTCAAACAAGAGCAACAAGGACGAAAAAAGGTGATCTCAAATCGACGACGACGACGAAAATCTCAAATCTCCGAATAGGGCCCCTGAACTCAGGCGTGAGTAGTGCTCGCCTGAGTTGAGTGTTAATGAAGCTGTGTAACTGTATCCTAGTCCACGGCGCGCCGCGTTTCATCGCCGTAATGGAGACCAGATTTAAAATGACCGGCGGCACTCCACTCCACCGTTATTACTGGATATCACAGACAAATGAATTTTCCAAGAACCGTGACAGTTTTGAAAAAGTAGGGTGTTCTCAGATTATGCTTACACTTGATAAGTTACAACTCCATACCTGCTCCCACATCAATTTAGCATACAGTAAGGGTTTCACTGTGCAAGAATTTTCCAAGAACCGTGACAGTTTTGAAAAAGTAGGGTGTTCTCAGATTATGCTTACACTTGATAAGTTACAACTCCATACCTGCTCCCACATCAATTTAGCATACAGTAAGGGTTTCACTGTGCAAGCTGTCCGGCTGTGGAATGAGTTGCCTGTTGCCATCAGACAGGCTGAATCATTGCCCATTTTCAAAAATCTTATTTTTAAACATTATCTTTCTCTTTGTTAATTGGTACATACATATGTATATATTTATTATTTATATTTGTGTACAAATTATATATTAATTTATGTATTATATGTGTCTAAAGGTATTTGTGTAGATGTTTTTTTACTATGTTTTATTTGTTTATTTATGTATGCCACCGACCGTTTGTCATATTTCGTTCTGTCCTGTCCATCCAAAGGTTGCCTGGAAGAAATCGCTTTAGACGATAAGGCCGCCCTTGTACTGCCGAATGATATTTTATTTTTAATATTCTCTTTATGTTTGTTTTACTTTGTATTTTTGGTGTGCAATAAAGATGTATTGTATTGTATTGTATGCTATAGCAAGCTGTGTCCAGCGTTGTTTATACCCACGGTTAAAAAGTAGCCTATTAAAGGTACTATTACACCCGAACGCACACGGCAGCAGCAGACGACATGTCGTCGCGACACTACTGATTTGTATGTATTTGTTTGAGATACGTTACAGCGAGCGACATGACGCCAGCGGCAGATGCAGCTGGCTTCATGTCGCTCGCTGCGGTAGGAGCGTTCAAACTCTAAACGGAGACGATTAACATTCAAATTCAAAATCATAAAATATAGGCACCTAAAGGATAGTTGGTCATAAATAAGAGTCTCACTATATTCAATCTCTAAGGAGCGTGCAAAAGTTAGGAAATTTTTTTTTTGGGGGCTGAGCTACCCACGTCCGTAGGAGTGTACTCTATTTTGATTCCCTACACGTGGTCCCCGGGTAGTGCTAACCGGGTAGCAAACTCTGGTGGGAGGCTTCGGCCGTGGCTAGTTACCACCCACCGGACCAAGTCATGCCGTGAAATGACCTAGTCGTGTTTCGGGATGTAGTCCGGTGTAACCGTTCCGAAGACGGGTCTGAGCAGTAGCGCACTTGTAGCGCCTCACTCAACTGCCCTCTTTGTACTTCTTCACTCTAGTAAACTTCAAGGCTAGAGTGAATAAGTACCTTATAGGTCGTCGTGCTCTATCTTAGACCACAACATCGTTTAATATCAGGCGAGTTGGTGGTCAAACGCCGACCTATACTACATAAAAAACAAAAAAAAAAAATATAAAAGTTAGGAAACATTATTAATGTGGATTTATGTACAGCGAAACAATCAACTTGCCAGAATAAAAATCGTGTCTTTAGCTCTACTTTTGACTGTTCTCTCGCTTCAACTTTGCACGTAATTATGGGTGGTTCTTTACTAACCCTAAGACGTCTCATCCTTCGTCTTATTTTTTTTCCTTTTCACCTTGAACCCTAAGACGTCTCATCCTTCGTCTTATTTTTTTTCCCTTACACCTTGGGAAAATCCTTTATGGATACCACCAACAGCCCCGGGCCGGGCACAGAGTGGTTATGTGAGAATCCCGCCACTGACGGCCTACCCACTAAAAACCCAAGGGTGTTCCACCTCGGCGCAAAATGTCGGGACAACAGGAACACTCTCACACACGACCGCGGTCTTATTTTTTTTTTTTTCCTAACTCAACCCATTATTTATCGACTGAGCGAACTTCAGCGACCGAAGTGTTTCTGCTTCGGCTTCGGCAAAAATGCTTCCGTATGTCCGTCCAGCCGGCGTCAAGCCAAAGACAGACACACACAGACACGTCAAAATTATAACACCCCGTCGTTAAAAACAGTCGTTGTCCGCTACGAGGAAAGCCGCAGGCCGCGAGTTGCCACCGCTGCTGTAGTGTACCGTAGTCTGAAGTGTACAGTAAAATAGTGAAAATGATCCCTTCAGGCATTTCTACATAATTTTCATTATGAACAAGGTTAACCAAATGGTCAATCATCCTGATTGACCATTTGGTTATCCTTGGAAAATAATAAACATAAAAAATAATTTCAGGTGCATTTTGAAATTATGCTTAAATCATAAGCTACTTCCTAAGATGAAGACGTTTAAGAGAGGGCTATGCTCAGCAATAGGCGATCATGGGTGAATGATGATGATGATGATGATAAATAAATAAATTCGGGACATTTTTCACACATGGTCGTCTGACCCCAAACTAAGCAATGCTTGTACTATGGCTGCCAGAGGCTGATATCCATATTTATTTTTAAATACGTACATAAAAAGAAATTATCATCCAGACATAGAACAAACACAAATGTTAATCACATACTCGTAAATGTTTGCCCTAGGTAGGAATTGAACCCACGCCCCCGAACTGAGAAGGCACGTGATGATACCTACTTAATTAAGATTTTAAACTATCCCTAAGTATTGTAGGTAGAGTAGTACTTCTTATTTGGTCTGATCTAAAGTTTACAAAAACTTAAATAAACGAACAGACAGACACACACACACACACACACGTCAAACTTATAACACCCCGTAGTTTTTGCGTCGTGGGTTAAAATGGAGCAATGAAATAAAAAATCGCCATGTTATTCATTTATTTATTTATTTAAGTAACTACACAACACAAATTACAATAATTACATTACATAAAACCAACAAAAAAAACTTATGATCTAGATTGTAATTCAAGACATGTGTGCATTAAAAAAAAATTTGATGACGAGTTTCAGTTAAACATTTAATAAAAAAAGAAAAAAATGCACGTTAAAAGAAAATGTTATTCGGTGAACATGGGTCCGACCCAACATTTTTTTTTTTAATTTTTATACTTACTTTTATAAACGACATATTTTTTACGTGTCTCAATGATAACTATTTATTGTGATCGTGTAGGCCGAGTGGCTAGCCCTGGGGTCGGAGTATTTTTTCTTAAGAGTGCCGCAACGCTCTGAAATTTCCATACAAACGCGCTTCTCATTTGAGAAGCTAAATTTCGTCATAATCTGACAAATGGTTTTTAAGAAATTTTTCTTAAAAACCATTTGTCAGATTATGACGAAATTTAGCATGTACAATTAAATTAACAATATCTCCGCCCCTATGTTCTTGGTTTTTTTATAAAACGTTCTCAAGCTAAAATAGAGCTATGAAAAATATCCGCATTTTTAAGGGGTCACTTTTGACTGATTTATTCAATAGCTAGACAAAGCAAAACAAAAATTCTATTACATAGGGAGAGTCTACATCGTTAGCTGTTAAATGAATCCATAATATAAGGGAAATTCTCAGTTATTTAAGAATGATTACAGAAGTGAAAAGTCATAAAAAAAATTGAAACTGCACTTTGTCACTCTGTAGGTAAGTTTAGAGGCTCGTCAGTATCATTACTCGCTCTCTTCGCTCGTCTTCTTCTTCTAGACGAAATGGCTATAGAATACGTTAAGCCAATGCGAAGTTAAAGTTCGTAAAGTGGTCGCCGGACTCTTAATACTTAACATAGGAACGCTAACACTTCGGCTTCGTTCTGGTTTCGCAAACTGTGAACGACTGACTCTAAGGGCCGCATTAAAGACGACAACGTCATGAACCTCGATTTAAAACTGGTTTCAAGTATGGTAAAACTAGTATTAGGTAAATCAAGATTCATGACGTATTAGCATTCGGCCCTAAGTCGCGTATTGGGTAAACTCAATGTTGAGCATCAAATCCGAATCAGCCGCTCGTCAGTAAGCGATACGTTGTAAACTGAGGACAGCAGAACGCCGATTATCCGAACGCCGATTAACCGAATCGCCAATTATCCGAATGGGGCATAAGCGTAATATAAAAAGTTAAAACCAAGTAATTTTTTCATTGTAACAAGTTGGAACTCGTTGGAGTCCAGATATATTTCAATTTTTTTTGGTTGAAAGCTCGAGGCAAAAAACTACATCTGTGATTTTTTTAATGCACTTAGTATTACATTGAAAAACATTGTCCCCCTGTCAAATTTAGGACTGAATATCGTACGGCAAAGTCTGGGTGTTGTATTACATCTCTGCCAGCCTCCTCAGGAGAAAGGCGTGACGCTCTGACTTAGTATTAAAGCCTGATGGCGTTGCAATTTACTCTGATCAATATGTTCAAGTGGGCATTATTGTAGAACTGTGCTTGTTAAACTTAATAAAGTTTATTCTATGCGTGACAGTTCATTTTTCTTTATTACCAGTCTATGCTTCTTTATAATAGATTTAAGTCTCTCGGGCAATTATTTTCCTTTACTTTTATATAATGTAAGCAAACTGTTAAAGAAGCTCTCCTACGAAGATACAGAAGTTGTTATTTGTTTGTGTTTAATTTGTACTTATGTCTAATTTTAAATTTACAGTAAGTTTATTTTATAGTTATTAGAATTTTATTGAATTAGAATATGTGAGTATGCAATGATTATTTTAGGTCTTTGCCGTATTATCGTCTGACAAATAGGACTACCTAGTTCGAGCAAAAATCTTTTATTGTTTCGAAAAAATGTTTATATCTGATAGTTTATCTTTACCATGTAGTTTTTGAAATAAAAATGTATTATTATTATTATGTTTCATTGTCCGAATTTTCGACTATCCGAATCGACCCTGACCCCAATTAGTTCGGACCCAGAGACCCCAGTTCGGATCGGATAATCGGCGTTCAACTGTACAGTACGCGCTGTGCAGACACTCCATTCAAAATACAGTAAATGCTGGTAAACTGAATTCCAACAGCAGCCGCTTACAATTAGCTAAGTTAAAACGAAACCTTCTAGCAAGCAATAAACAAAGAAAACTATCTTTTCTTCACATTAGCGCCAAATTGGTGAAAGGTTTCCGCCCCAACACTCTGAAACCATACAAAAAGACACGCTCCATACAACCAAACCAACCACCCGTACAGCTTACTGGGGGCACCACAGTTGCATACTCTTGACAAAACGGAAAAGCGCTTGAAGAAGTTTTAGTTTCCATATTTCGCCGCCTGTTTGATTAAGATAGTCACGTGTAGACGAAGACTTATTCGTTTGTCCTTGATTGACCAAGCGAAGCGATGGCCTCCGAGTGTACTGGGACGAATTGGCATTTGTATAAGACCATTTAGTGGTTTCCTTTTAATTATAAGTTATTTTAATACTGATAACTCTTCCCCGCCCCAAATATTTTCTAAAAATTACTTAGTACGTAGAAGTTTTTGGTGGGTTCCGAAAAGGTGTTGTCGTAATTGTCGTATTCTCTACAAAATTTTACATATTTGAAGAATGACGCTTAAATTGATCACTTGAAGCATGAAGCTGCATGAGGGCGTGTCGCACGCAGTCGTCGCAATATCACGGCACACCGGGACCTTCACCTACCACGCTGATGACATCAAAGACGATGCCATCAGCCGGTTTGTACGGCGAGCATCGGCTGCGTCACCGAAGACCTTCAAGGAGAACAACCTGCAGGCAGTGCCGGATTAACCAGGCAGCAAGAGTAGCAATTGCTACAGGTCCCGTGCGAAAAGGGGCCCTGCATATTTACGCTCACTCATCTCTGCCTAAGCGTAATCTTTCCAGTGAACTTATTGAGATGTGGTATCAGTGCAGGATTAGCCACATAGCAAGACAGCAAATGCTACGGGTTCCGCGCGTAAAACTAAAATTAAAAAAACTCTACACCCAATAACTTTTCTCGAAATAGACATGCGGCGCCAAATTTCTCGAAATAGGCGGGAAAAGCGCTGATCATGCTTGGCAACACCACAATACTTGCAGGGAAAATGAGGTGTTTTGGTGAGAAAACAACTACTCAAGGGCCTCTTTACATTTGCTGCGGGCCCCGCGCTCGCTTAATCCGACAGTGCATGCAGGTGCCATCAGAGATCGGAACGCGGCGGTGATGGAGGCGCTGGGACGGGATGAGACCATGATCTTACGATAATGATAATAATTTCGCGTTTTTATAGAGATTGTGGGTACATCTCAAGCATTCATGCTCACTATCGAAGAAACCTTCTTGCGGCGGCGTCGTGTGTCGGGTCTTTCTCTTCCCTCAAATATGGTTGAGGAGAGCGATGGCTGGCACATGCGTCATACTCGTGATCGGGTGCTGCTTGCGGGTCGCTGGTCTGCTCGTGGCGTACTCACAATGCAATGAGTAAATCTGAAAACCTTTAACCTAACCTTAGATTGAGACTTAGCAACTAACCCCTCTCTACTAAAATTATTATTTATGGGGAATACAGATTTCCCTTAACTCACCATTGCTGACGTAGGTATGTCTGAGAGACCGGGTGGTTCGAAAAAAACAAATAACTTTTGAACCTGCCATGGAGTTTTGTTGCAATTTCGAGTAGCTTTATTGTAGGTATATCCCGCATCGTCTGTCTATCCTACAGTAGAAAAAAAACTTCACTTAAAGTTCCTTCACTTTACTGATACACGTTAACATCTCTTCAGCAACAACTTCTAAATACTATATCTACTGTATATCATTCATTTCATCTGTTGCAACCAATTCAATTATTATTTTATCTAATACACTTCACAGTTTAGTACACCAATTAAAAAACTCGGGTAAACATATAACATTTGTAAACAATGGTCGAGTTGCAGACAAGAGGCCGCAACTGCGAAATGACTAAATAAGCACCGTGAATATTAAATTTCACCCTCTTTTTAACGCGTCGGTTAAGGTTGGAAATATCGATATCGATGTCGATAATATTCATTTAAAAAGGTCCTGGAGGGCTATTCCTGCGCGTGAGATGAGATGAGATGTTGTCTTGGTCACTCTCACACCTAAGACGTTTCAAACGAGAGCAACAAGGACGAAAAAAGGTGAGATGAAAATCTCAAATCTCCGAATAGGGCCACTGAAGTTGGACTATTTCATCTGAGGCGTGAGTGTTAATTATGCTAACTTTAATTTTAACATGTAACTTAATTTTGTTTGACTGTTAATTTTCTTACAAATTACCTTAAGACAATGATGCAATAAACCACTCCCAAAAGGCATATTTGTAGGTACTATACCTATCTCATAAATGTTGTAAAATGTTGTCCGCATTTTTTTTTCATTATTTTTTATATAAAACTGAAAAACGGATTCCTATCATTATTAAACAAATTTAATCAAAAAAAATTAACAAATAATAACATTATCCAAAGAAAAACCAAAAACCCGGCTGCAAAATGTTGTACCATATGTCACTTCCACTATCAAGACGATTCAAATGACACCTCACATGTCGAAATTCATCAAGCTGCTTGAATAATGCAGGGCGTGCCAAAGAAACCTTAAACATGCATACATACTTACTCTGAAAATATATTACCCTCCTAGCGCAGTCGGGTAAAAATAGGCGGATGCTTGTAACAAAATTTATCGATAAAAATATCCGAACAACCCCATCCCTACCTCTTGAACGGTTTCGCGCCAATTTTCACCGCGGGGTCGCCCAGTAATGAATTCCAGGGTTGCGTTCCAAAACTCACATGTGGTCAGATTGCGTTCGAATCGTCGAGGGCATGCTGGGATTCCGCTTGGCTTGCTGGGGCATGGAGTGCTGATTTTGAATTCAGAATCGCTTTGTTTATTCGATGTTACGGTGTTTTTTTTTTATTTTTTTTTGGCCACTTTCGTTTAAATGTTACACAAATCATCTCTATTTTCTCTTTTTTTTTCTCTACATAGTCCTACTAATATTATAAACGCGAAAGTTTGTAAGAATGGATGGATGGATGGATGGATGGATGTTTGTTACTCTTTCACGCCAGAACGGCTGAACAGATCTGGATGAAATTTGGCACACAGATAGCACGGGGCGCAGCTAGTATCAAATAAGATAGCTTTCCGCGTCTGTCTGTCTCTCTGTCTGCATATCCGCTCCTCAAAAACTACGTAACAGATTTTGATGCGGTTTTCACCATCTGTTAGATAAATTTTCACTTTTATAGGTAGCGTGTAAAGACTGTGAGGGTCACTAGTAAATAAATAAATTAAAATATGTAAATGAAAACATGATGAAAGTAAACTGCTGGTAAAAAACAAATGTAAAATAAAATAGTTTAGTAATTTTATTTATAAAACACTGAAAACTTTTTTTACAGCTTTTACTAATATGAATAATATTCTGTCAAGAATCTCTCTTGTTGTCCTTTGAATAGTTTTTCGTTACCATGGTCATAAAATTCCTGAAAAAAATAAAAATAAATAAACGGGTCATCGAACACAACCCCTTCGGTTCATCTAATCCAAGACCATGATCCAAAAAACATGGTCTAGCATTCAACAAACACATAATGACGTCATCGTCATTCGTATCTTTATAACTTGTTTTAAGAGTCCGGCGACCTAACTAACTTCGACCTAGTCGACCTAGACCAGTCTAGACTAGACTAGCCTAGACTAGTGAATAAATCAGTCAAAAGTGACCCCTTAAAAATGCGGATATTTTTCATAGCTCTATTTTCGCTTGAGAACTTTTTAAAAAAAAAACAAGAACATAGGGGCGGATATATTGTTAATTTAATTGTACATGCTAAATTTCATCATAATCTGACAAATGGTTTTCAAGAAATTTGAGTAGCGCGTTTGTATGGAAATTTCAGAGCGTCGCGGCCCTCTTAAATGGTTTACCCTTGTGTCGTATAACAACTGTTTTTATATAATTTCACTTCGAAAAACATCGTTTGGTATAATATTCATGTAGTATAATTTTGGTTTACATCATTGTTGTTTCATTTAACATTTATTCGACATATCAACGGTTGCACTAAAATTCATGTGGTATATTATTTATTTGATATTAAGTACTAATAGTTGTGACAACTGATTTTATATGAATTGAAAATTATAAACTGTGATATTATATTAAAAATGGTTATGTGAAACAAGGGAGAACCGTTTTAAATGGCTTATTTCGGCCTTGCTTAAGCATCGATTGACGTCACTACGTGTTGCTGAATGCTATACCTGGCGGAGTATATTATTATACCAATCCCTAGACCAAACAGTAAACACCCTGTATACATTTCTTAACACTTCATTTCTTACACGCCATTATTAGCTATAATTATCTTTTTTTATGCCATAGGTGGCAAACAAGCTAACGGGCCGCCTGATGGTAGCGATCACCGTTGCCTATGGATACCTGTAATACCACATCACATACGTTGCCGACCCTCAAGGACTCTATTGACAGCCCTTTTGAAGAACCCCATGTGGTAACATAACGAGGGGACTGGCAGAGGTGTAATACACCACCCACACTTCGCCGAACGATACTCAGTCAAAAATGCAACAGGGGCGAGCCTCTCGCCATACACCGGCCATGTTGTATAAAGTTACTCGGAAATACTATAGGACCTCATTCCACAGCTTGCAAGTATCTTTGGTCATTGTGTCAATACTTACGTAACAACGTCCCTGAGGCCGGTGGCTTCGCAGATGTTGTTGTGTCCGAGCCCGAGCCCCTTCTCGAACGAGTGGAACACGAGCGGGGCGCCGGCAGGCTCCCGGCTCACGTGCAATGCGTCGTACAGCTGGAACGAGAGCAACTTACAATCTACACGTACTAATATCCTAGCCCATCTTAACTAGTGGTTTTATGAGCTGTATAGACCTCGCAGCTGACGTTCGTCCTCCTCTTCAGGTCGCATTCCTCAACCGATTCTCGTAATTATTGAATCCAATCACAAGATCTCAAGAGAATCGGTTAAGAGTCCGGCGACCACTTTAGACTAACTTCGCATTGGCTTAAGGTTTTCTATAGCCATTTCGTCTAGAAGAAGACTACGAGCGAAGAGAGCAATGAATGATACTGACGAGCCTCTAAAGTTACATACAGAGTGACAAAGTGCAATTTTGTCATTGTTTTTTTATGACTTTTGCATTTCTGTAAGCATTTTTAAATAACTAAGAATTTCCCTTGTATTATGGACACATTTAAAAGCTAATGATGTAGACGACCCCCCTATGTAAAGGGCTTTGTCTATCTATTGAATAAATCAGTCAAAAGTGACTCCTTACAAATGCGGATATTTTTCATAGCTCTATTTTCTCTTGAGGACGTTTTTTAAAAAAAACCAAGAACATAGGGGCGGAGATATAGTTCATTTAATTGTACATGCTAAATTTCATCATAGTCTGACAAATGGTTTCCAAGAAATTTGACAAGCGCGTTTGTATGGGAAATTTAGAGCGCGGGACTCTTAAGGATTGCGACCTGTACAGGATGACAGAGATCAGACATATGAAAGCACTTTTGCCAAAGCTGAAGCATAGACGCTTCGCTTGCAACACTCGCTCAGTTGATCATCATCATGCCAGTCCGGAAGTCGTCCACTGCTGGACTGTGGCCTCCCCCAATGATCTCCACGTAGTCCGGTCCCGCGCTGCATCCAGCGGCTTCCCGTGACGCTCACCAGATCATTAATCCACCTTCGAGGTTTATAGCTCAGAGAGCCACTAGTTTATTTGTTACGCTTTCAGGTAGACCACTAGACCTAGACCACTAGACTTAGACCACTTAGCAGATCGTCATGAAATTTGGCAAACACATTGTCAGGGGTAGGTACAAAAAAGGACATGGGGTACTTTTCTTAACATAAAATATGTTCACGCCTTTCCCCCGAAGAGGCTGACCGAGGTTTATTTTAACACCCACACTTCACCGGACGATTTTCATTATTATACTTTTCATCCCGAAAAGAATAACGGTTTCTTTGGAACCGCGGGGTGCAGCTAGCTTTGCGTTTGGCCACCATTTCACCTCAGCAATGAAGCGTCTTACAAATTAGAATCTAAGCAAGAGATAACCGAAGCCGATAGAAACAAATCCGTTCTGACCTTGACAGCGAGGTTATGCGGCACTATCTTGTCCCCTCGGCAATGCAGCATCAGGATGGGTAGATCGGGCACCAGCGCCAAGTACTGGTCGGTGTTGAACGCGTACTCCGACGACGCTGTGAACGGCTTCACGAACGATTCCTTGTAATACGGCAGCCACGAGACACACTGGAAACGAACCATTGAGATAGAACGCCTACACAGTCATCAGTCTATGAGTAAGAACGGTCAAAAATCTGCCGAACGTGTCGTTATACCCACCAAGACATCAATCCGTAGATATTATTTTATAAAGTTTTTCTGTCTGTCTATTTGTAGGCTTTTTACGGCTAAGCAGCTGAACGGAAATTAATGAAATTTTATTATTTACATTTTCATTATCTTTACAGTAGTTTACGAAGAAGGTGGATACATTTTTTTTGTAATAAACGCGAACGAACTCGCGGGTGACAGCTAGACATTTACATAGTCGCATTACCACATTTGCTCCAATTTAGACGATAGATCGCTAGTATTTTTCGGAAAGTCGGCGCAGTGCGTAGCGTGCGCCGAGTTTTGGTGCAGACATTTTTGTTTTAACCCTATGTATTCTATCTTAATAAATCAGAAGGACCAGATTATCTTTGGATTTTTACCTATAGGCCAGGCGCTGCCTTTTGCACTCATGACCATGAATAAATCACCACATAGCAGCGGGGTACCTTGCGAAATTTCCACCTAGTCAAAAAAAAATAGACAGACCAGGAGGATCGGTTGGTTTTAGGAGTTGGCGGATTATCAGACGGACAGACGTGGAAAGTGACTTGTTTTATGCTATGCATAGATGGAGAAGAGATAAGAAGAATAGAAATAGCAGATGAATGAAGATACGTGTGACGGGTTTTCATACGCGGGACAGACGTCCACACGAGTCTTAGCCGGCACCTCTATACGTTCGAACTTCACCATCATGTCAGCCCGGAAGACGTACACTGCCAAAAGCCTCCCCCAATGATCTCCACAACGACCGGTCTCGCGCTGCCCGCATCCAGCGGCTCGCCAGGACCCTCACCAGATCCTCAGTCTACCTTGTCCGCTTTCGCACGCGGCGTCTTCCGATTCGTGGTCACTATTTCGAAAACTTATACCTTTGAGAATGGATGGCACTCGATCTCGTCCATAAGGTTGTTGAAGGGCGCCTCCAGAACAAGTGCGTCCGGGCGCGGAAGGTCAGTCAGCTTGTACTTGGCGCAGAGACCCGGGAGGTGAGACACCATGTTCGCTGCCACCGCCGTGCCTGGGGGGAAAATCAGAAAATATTGATATAAACAGAAATATTTATTGACCATAATTAACATCATGTTATATGACGTCGTCAAGTGTAAAGTATACTAGTTATACCTATGACCCAAAAAAAGAAAGGATTTTCCTTAGGAAAAAAAAAACGACTGGATCAGCATTGGAGAGAATGGCGCGCTGAAGATGATTCCTATACTTAACAGTGGGTGGAAAATAGTTGATGATGGATGCTTCCTTACCAAGCGAATGTCCCCACAGCAGCACAGCTGGCCGGTGGCCCTTATCTAGCGCGCGAATGAGCCACGAGTACACCTGCACCAGGTCCTCGACCACTCCTCGCTCCGTCGGCTTCGTGGACGTCGAGTCGCCGTAGCCTGGCGGAAATGTTGAACCAAGTGACGTTATAAGCAGAGGCGGACTTCCCCTTTCCGCCGTGTCCCCTTTTTTATTACAGCCTAGGGCGACAAAACTAACTAACTAAACTAGGCTGCGTTTGAAAATAGGTACCTAGGTACCTAGATACAAAACTGGTAGGTTTTTAAAACATTTTTGAGTTAGATAAATTGCGTTTTACTTTACCTCTATAATCGAAAGTGATCACATGGAAGTTGAGCTCCTGGAACACCTTGTACATCGCCAGTCTATGTGGCGAGGCTCGGTGGTTAGAATTACCTGTAATTAGTACTTTAGCTTCATTTTCCTGATTGTATGAATTTTAGAACTAAAACTTTAAATGGAAATAACCCTATAAGAGTTTTCTATAAAAGTATTTTATATGTACCTTTATCCAGTACATATAATTTGGTACACAATTATCTAGGCCAGCGGTCGGCAACCTTTTGGCAGGCAAGGGCCACACAGTGCCAAAATAAGGAAGTGACGGACCGCACTTGTTCAAAAATTTTACTATAGGTTTCTACATTATACATATTTTACCATAGGTGTCTATTCATTTATGTATGTATTATCTGATCTCTTAAAATCAATGATTTTCTGTCTCTGGCAGCTATAGTAAAAGCCTAGCTTAGTTTGGGGCCAAACGACGTGTGAGCAAAATGTCCCGATTTTTTTTGTTTACAAAACCACAAGAGTCGCATGTGGCCCGCGGGCCGCGTGTTGCCGACCGCTGATCTAAGTAATTTTATTTCAAATTATTCCATAAATCTAGCTAAGAAATATTGTTCAGGCGCTCACTATTACAGTAGGTACAGCATGAAGAAACGTTGCTCTAACATATTCATTAGGAATTCACTTTAATACCTTGCTTATACATGCATCAGCGACATCATCAGGCGTTTATTTAGGCTAGCTAGAGAGCACACTACCAATACGGAATACATTTCAGGCGTTTACAATTACGCCACGATAACGCATAATGTTGCTATGACATAGCTATCAGGCGTACCCGCTCCATACCTACCAAGCTTGCTAAGGCTTATTCATCAGGAACTTACAAAGCTTTAGACTTATGGTATTTGCACAGCACCTAAATTTTTCGTGATATATTATGCAAGCACTAGCTGCGCCCCGCGGTTTCACCCGTGGTTAAAAAGTATCATATGTGCTATTCTAGACTATAATCTATCTCTGTGTCAAATTTCATCCAGATCTGTTCAGTCGTTCTGGCGTGAAAAAGTAACAAACATTCATCCATCCATCCATCTATCCATCCATCCATTCTTACAAACTTTCGCGTTTATAATATTAGTAGGATAACACACTGCCACCGCGTCCCGCTGTGGTGTGCGGAGCGACGGAAATTCGCATGCACTTCTCCGCACGGAGACGCGGTGTCAATGTGTTTTACCCTGCGGTTTTTGTATACAAATCGAGATTTTACAGTTATAGTTGAAATCCGCATCACCGCACACCGCAGCGTTGTCTGGTGCAGTGTGTTGCGCATAAATGATGACGCTTTAAAATCCGTTGATGGTTTAGGACGAGCTAGCTATTTACAAACAGAGGGACAAGCAGACGCGGAAAGCGACCTTGTTTTGTGCTATGTAGAGGAGATGCTTGCCTGATAGACTGCCTCGGTGGCCCAGTTGCTAGTGACCCTGCCTGCTGAGCTTAGGGGCGTGGGTTCGATTCCCACCTAGGACAAACATTTATGTGATGAACATTTGTGTTTGTTCTATTTCTGTATGTATAACACATACTTAAATAGATATATTAACATATATGTATAGATATTTTAACATATATATATTTGAGTATGTGTTATAAAATATATATGTATGTATATCAGTCTCTGGCAGCCATAGTACAAGCTTTGCTTAGTTTGGGGTCAGGCGACCCCGGCGACAAGCGATGTGTGGAAATATCCCGAATTTTATTTTTTTAATTATACAATCGTTGCAAAGACAAATATGTCAGGCACATACCGTGACAGTAAAGGACGACATTGTTCCGCGTGGTCCTCAAGTTCTGCCAGGTGTCGGAGGAGATTGGCTCGTTGTCTTTCGACACTCGGGAGATAGAACAGCACGGTAACAAATGCCACGCACCTATCAATTCATTTTAATTATCATTCATCATTATTTCATAAGTAAGAACGCCCACGAACGCAAGATTCGGATTCAGTTAGTCTCAACTCCCTAAAAGCAAGTTCGTAGAGACTCAGTGCGTGCGTGGTTACAACCACATCACAACCAGCATTGTAAATATGTATCGCGGGTCGAACATGGCCCAGTTTGGCACAGAACCTGACCCCCTATTCTGAAGCGTGAGATGTTGCTTGGTCACTCTCACTCCTATGACTTTTCAAACAATGACGAGAAAATATCTCGACTTGTAAGAATAGGCCCCTTGCATGAGTGGCGTATGTAGCTGACTCGAGTCGAGGCGGGCGGCGTAGCGTCGCAGCGACGTTGATGTTCTGCTTGTATATTCCTAGTGTTTCTAGTGAAGGGTCTACTTCCTATTTCACCCGGAGTTCTGGCACTAGCTGTTGTGAATTATTATTAAAGATTGTTTTCCAAATACAGTTGTTTTATTATTCCGAAATTCCCCAAATCTAAACACAACCGCTCGGTCGGCCAGTGCGCAGTAACTGGCGAGCGCCTTGTGCACTTCTCGCTTGCACATTAAACTGCTGACACCAACAACAATCAACTCATTCATGCTGTCCCTACAAAGGCTTTGTTACCAAAGTAGAGGTGAGGGCGCCTATGCTTCCAATTCATACAACATGAAAAAAAAAATGGTGTCGAAATCGTAGCGCCCGCGGTGCCCCTGCCGCGACTACGCCTAGACGCCGCCGCGACTCTAGTAAGTACACTCACGTACTAGAGTACAAAACAAATGGAAACTATGTTTTCTTCATATATAAGCGATGATAGCCTAGCCGGGGAAGGCCCGCTTCTCAAGCCAGAGGGAGCGGGTTCGGACCCAGTCGAAGGCACGCACCAATTTGTTCGTTGTGTGAACATAAGTGCGTATTGTATGTTATCTGCTACATGACTGAAGCCCGGTGTATGGTGTGACAGGCTCGCCCCCTGTCACATTAGAGTCTGAATATCGTCCGGCGAAGTGTGGGTGTTGCACACCTCTGCCAGACCCCTCGGGGGAAAGGCGTGACGATATGTCATGTTATGTTATAAATGAGAGTGCGTTCACTTCCATTCCTTCGCCTCGACACTTCTTCGAAGAAGCGTCGAGTCGAATCATTGTAACGTTTGAGTGGTCTCAAACGTTACAATGGAGGTCTTCTCAACAATGGGTGATTATACGGGCTGCTGATAATAATGCTCAAGACGGTGGTTACCAAGTTTAATCGGGCAGTTGTCCTCCTCAGAGTGGAACTGTATGGAGAAGTTCCGCCCGCCGATGATGTTGGAGCTGGAGGGACTGTCGTAGTCCAGGTTCCGCGGGTAGTTTACTGCGGACATTTCGCATATTTATGGTTCAACTAGCTGCGCCTCGCGGTTTCACCCGCGGTCCCACGGGAACCGTTAATTTTTCGGGATTAAGGGTACCCTATGTAGTTTTCTTTACCCCTGACAATGTGAATGCAAAATTTCATGATGATAGGTTGAGTGGGTATTTAAGGCGTGAAAGCGTAACAAACTAACAAACAATTAAATGAACAAAGTCACTTACGAATTTATAATGTTAGTTAGATTTAGCATTGTACACAAAAAGCACTGTTCACCGTTGAACGGCAGTACGAAAATATTCTCAGCAGACTTCTTTATTACCTGCCAGGTTTTTCGTAGTACTTACTGAAGTTGGAAAAGACCACCTTCCTCTGAACCGTCTTGCTGTACTTGAAGACGAGCGGGAGCACCGCCATCTGAACCACCAGGATGCTTGCCGTTACCGACGCCCCGGTGGCGAGAAGGACCCTGCAAGATAATGCTAGATACCATTCGGCTGGTATAGCTTGGTGGCAGTCCGAACCTTAGGGTTATTTAGAAGATATTTGATCTTGATCTCTGATATTTGCTAGTAGGGTAGCGAGTCTAGACGCCCCTGCAAAATAACGCTCGAGAGTATCACTTGACTCTTGTGGATTTCTGGCAGCTCTTAGGCCCAGAAGTCACTGGTATTTATATGCTAGTATTGCTAGCACCAAGCACCGAGCACCAAGTTAGGGTAGAGCATCTAGACGCCCCTGTGGCGAGGAGGACCCTGCAAGATACCACTGGACTGGTATGGCTTGGTGGCAGTCTAGGGCTTTATAGAAGTCGCTGATACTTGCTAGTAGGATAGCGCGTCTTGACGCCCCTGTGGCGAGGAGTACCCTGCAAGATACCACTCGACTGGTATGGCTTGGTGGCAGTCTTTAGGGCTTCATAGAAGTCGCTGATACTTGCTAGTATGTTATAGCGCATCTAGACGCCCCTGTAGCGAGGAGGACCCTGGAAGATGACGCTAGAGACACCGCCCGACTAGAATGGCTTGGTAGAGCCACCCTATTGAAGCTAGGTGTCAGAGTCTACTGGGGGATTTGTTTTGTAATACGATAGCTTGAGAATCGATAATCCGAATGTCCGAATTCTGTCTGGATCTGTGTCAGTATGTATGTAATAAGTTCTATCATTATTTTTCTCTTGTTGTTTTGTTATCCGTGGTGTGAACAATAAAGAGTTTAAATAACTATCTATCTAGCTCGGTCTTATATATTTGTCATTGAATTAGGAATACTAGTCTGTGATATCTGTATATTTAATCGAATCTGCTCACAAAATTTCAAGAGAATCGGTTCAGGAATGCGACCTGTAGGGGAGGACAGACGTCGGCCACGAGGTCTACAGATAATATAGACTACCTATACTTAGTGCTTTATTTACCGTACACACTTACCCAACCACCATGATGAGAAAAACAATTTATTATTTTGAAAAACTTGTAAGTACAAACTCTCGAAAATTTGACTATCATAATGATTTATATATTTATATTATATTTCTTAACATTTCCAACCCTACAATAGTTTTCACATTATTTTAGCGTAGTTGTAGTTGATTTTGAAAATATTATGTGTTTATTTTTGGTACACATAGTTAAAAATGTTTGATAATTACTTGACGTCATTTGTCAAGTAATTATCAGTCAATTACTATAACACATGGTTGTTTTAAAGACCCAAAAAAACAAAGTCTAGCATTCCGAGAGCAAACGCATAATGACGTCATCCGTCATTGTCATCGTCTCTTTCGAACTTGTTGTAAATGACTTACTTCGGTCTTGCTTATGCATCGTTGACGTCACTGCGTGTTGCCCTTAAGACCAATTTTAACTCAGAATGCTATACCCGGCTGAGTATATTATTATACCATGGGTTGTTAAAACTAAAAAGGAGGTAGGCATTGAAAGAGGTGGGGCTCTTTTTAAATCTTTTTTTTTTTTAAGAATAGGTCAACATTTTGACCACCAACTCGCCTGATGTGAAGCGACATTGTGGCCTAAGATGAAGCACGAAGACATTTTGATACTAAAAATATGGTAATTGAATGGAAATAAATAAATAAATAAAATAATTAATAGGAAATTTAAAAATAAAAAATGTAGGGAATTAATAATAAATTTAATATGTAATAAGTATTATTATTCCGAATTAAATTATAATCGAAATTTGCCATTTTGAAATAGTAATTTTCGATGATTTTGAGTTATCCAAACCAGTTGAAACCACCTGAAAAATATTTAAAAATATTAATTAGGTAAGTAAACAAGTACATACCTATTCACTTTTTTGAATAGATATTATTCTAACATATCGTCACGCCTTTCCCTCGAAGGAGCTGACTAAGGTGTATAACGCCCACACTTCGCCGGACGATACTATTCTAAATAAATAATATGTAGACTATTATCATAACATCGATTGATTTTTATTACACTTACTTACCTATTCTGTCCTTAATTTTATCCCTTATAGACCCGATGGCTTCTAAAAAAAAGCAGTGTTAATTAATGTACATGTATTTTACACCGGGCTATTCGGAAAGGGTATACTAAGCTGAAAGGGGGTGTAGTGTATGCAAATGCAATTTCATTCTGGCTATTTGATTGTTGGGTTCAAAGTGTCAATTTTTTTTTTTATTAGTCGCTTCTGCCCCTTAGGGTTTTGGGCCAATTTTGCCATCAACAGTGAGGGAGGTGATAGTATTTGATATGAAAAGAAAGAAGAGGAATAATCCTGGTAGGGCAGATGGTACTATAGAAGAAATGAAAGGGAAAAGAAAGAAGTATTGGAAGCGGAAAATTCAAAGTTGAATACATCATGAAAAAATTAGACTTAGACCATTAACGTAGTTTTTTTTCTACTTTCATGACTTAGGCATACTCTTTCAGAAAAGCCCAGCATAAGACTAATTATTTATAGTTTTGGTGGCAAAAAGAGAACCTTTCTTATCAGCAAAGCCATCTTTGATGTCATCGGCAAGTTCTGTAAACATAACAAGTAGGTCTATTAAAAAAACCCGACTGCACACCTATCTAAGGGGGACACTTGGATTTTTAAGACGAATACAACGATACCTCAATTATCGAAATCCATCCAGCCATTTGGAAGATACGACGCAATAAAGAAATACAAACCTACCTACGAGATACGCGCCAAAACATAACCCTTGCTGACAGTCGGGTAAAAACATTCAGTGGCGGAGTCAGAGTTTTGGTTTGGGGCTTAACTTAGGTAATAATAATAATAATAATAATAGTGCTGGTGGACCGGTTCCAGCGCTGGGCAGTGCTCATCGACATCACCATCCCACATGACGACAACCTCGTGAAGGCCGAGAAGGACAAACTCAGCAAGTACCTTGACTTGGCTCACAAGGTAACCGCCGTGTGGGATGTTGACTCGACGATCATTGTCCCGATAGTCGTCACGGTAAACGGAGAAGAGCCTCGACCAACATCTCAAGAGGCTCTCGTTAGACGGTTGGATCAAGGGCCAGATACAAAAGGCGGTGATCCTAGACACATGCCGTATTGTCAGGAGGTTCCTCAGTCTGCAGCCCTAACCACCGGTAGCTTGGGCCTCGCCCCGCTGCCGGCGGCACCCTAGTTTTTAAGTTTTTTATAGTATTTGTTTTTTATACATTTATTGTAAAAACTTAGGAATTAAGAAGAATAATAAATATCTTGATAATAATAATAAAAATATGTTTATTTGTGGAAAAATCATTGCCTTTACATTTGTTGCTGGCGAACCCCAAAGTAGGCGTACAAGCCTGTGTCTTGGGACTCAGGGATATTTACCAGATACAAAATTTCCTAACTTAGTGATAACTCTTAAGATAGAATAAAGTGGGGTATTTAAATATGCGTGTGAGTGTGTGTATGTTTGTATGCATGTGAGTGTGTATGTGTTTGTGTGTGTGTCTGTGTGTGCGTGTGTGTGTGGGTGCACAAATCCGAACGGGAAGAAAACCTAGGTGAAGACGGGGAGAGAGTCTGACCGTATGACTACTGGGGTATAGTGAGGTAAATGACTATAGGTGAAAGTAAGCTTTAGCAGTGGGCAAGGCAATGCGCGACTATCGATTCAGTTCACAACCTATCATGAAATCTCATTGCCATGATGGTTGCGTTTTGTTTTCGACGCTGCGCGACCATGAACTTTATTGCGCTGCGATACGAATCGCGGTACCTATCGCGTCTAGATCAATGCTGGCGTCCACAGGATTTCATAGATCATCATTGCAGCCCTATGCTTTCGCTACAGGCGCTGTAGTGGCGTACAATGAGGCCTAAAAGTTGTAGCCGACTTAAACAACACCGCTCCCATACGGCAAAATAATGTTCATTGATAGGTGAGCTTCAGGGCGCCCTCTGTAGACATACTTTACATTGACAACACAAGCCGACAGCTAGCTGTAAGCGAGCTTACTGCCTTCGTGCCATAGTCCATTGAAATGTTATTGAAAATTATATTATTTGAAATGACGCAATTTTATTTTTGGGATATGTGTGGGCGCTCTTGTCCCCCGGCCGCCATCTTGGAAAAAAGGGTGCAAACACCTTTTTCGCGATATCTCTGAAACTATGCATCCTACAAAAAAAAATGTAAATACATAATTTGTAGCAAATCATTTCACCTACAAATATGTTTCTAAAACTTTTTGCCCTAAATTTGAAATTAAAAAGTTATAAGCAAAAAAGTAAAAAAAATCTATAAAGTGTAAAAACACTTTACCACTCAGTAGTTGACGTTTCGCTTACCTTTTGCTTGTGTGGGAGCGGTGTTGGAGCGGGGTCAAGTAAATAGGTTACGACCTCTTTACTCAGCTGTAGGCGATGACGGACTCATAATGAAATTGATGATTGATTGATGTTATATAATAACCTCAGGCTTAGAACGCAAGCTTACCTTTATTGTGTTGCATTATACCTTTAAACGTCTCGACTTTATCTTTAACGTCATTCCTTATTCCTGTTAAAATACTATCTGTAAAAGTAAAGCATTATTTAGAAAAAGACATTTTTAGGTTCTTAAAATATACTTAGTTCCAATTTTTACTGTTTTTCTAATCTAGGGAATACCCTCCACTAACGCCCCGGGGGCCGCCCTATTTATGTGGAAGTCCCGCCACTAGCGGCTAACCCTCTAAAAACCCTAGGATGTCCAACCTCAGCGCTGTATGTCGGGGCTACGGGGCCCTTTCGCACACTTTCGGGGCCTGAGCTTGCGCTCTACCTGCCAATGACGATGCCTCAGGACACGAGCCCGTCGCCATACACCAGGCTTCAGCAATGAAGCAGATGACATTAAATATATCTACGCACATAAGATCACACATGGAACAAACTGTTGCGTGCCTTCGGCTGGGATCGAACCCGCTCCATCTGGCTTTAAAAACTAACCATCTAATTTTGATGAAACTCAGTCAGTTTTAATTTACACATTGAAGTAGCTCTATTTACTAAGCAACAGGTCAATTTCTTTGGAAAGTCTCAAATTTTAAAAGCTTTAATCCTGATTGAACTTACCGTCAACATTTTTCTGTGTTGTTTCACCATAAATGATTTTCTTTGTTGTTTGATCATCAATTACTTTTGTTGTTGTTGTTGCGATCCGTTGTGTCGATGGTTTATAAGTGCTTGTTATAACTATTTTATTGTCGCCGCCCATCCATTTGCTACCTTTAGACACTCGTGTACGATCAGTGCCAACCAACTCGTGAATTTTTTTAACATTTTTAATAATATCGCTAGTGAACGATGTTTTTTCGACATCATCTGTCGTTTGTGTTGATTCACCATCCTTTGTTGAAATTGTTGTTTTACCAAAAGTTGTTGATTTTGTTGTTTTGCCATAAGTTTTTGTTTTTGATATGATTGGCGGATCAATATTTATTGATTTATCAGTATTGTTACCGGTGACTACTGGGCTGAACGTTACTGGTCCCCTATCATCGTTGATTAATTCTCGAAAGACAGTGATAGGTGGAAAATCTGTTATGAAATCGGTACCGTCAAATAAAGTTGAATTACCAACACCAACTGGCACTGTAAAATCAATCGATAGCTCTGTTACATTGCTGATTAACTCTTCCAATCCAATGGCAGATGGATTAACAACATCTGGTAAATCGGTACTATTTGCGTTACTAAAATCAAATGTTACTGTACTGTTAGGAATAATAGTTATTTGTCTCTTTTCTCTTAATATAAGTGATCCCTCGCTGATATCTATTGGCGCGTTGTTTTTTAAATTTGTACTGTCTTCTGTGCCACCAAAAACTGAGCTTTTACCTAATTCTGCTTCTGAATTAAAAGTACTTTCTTTGTGTACCTTAACTCTGGCAAATGCGATTTCATTATCATTCTTGTTCCTTGATTCATCGTCGTGAAAATATCTTAAATCTTTGTGAAAGTCTGAGCTTTTACATTTGCAAGGTTTGCCTTTTTTGTCACCATGTGCAGTTGTTTTTTTAACAACTTTATCTTTAATTGTAAGTTCATAAGGTGTTGATGTTTTAATAGTTTCGGTAGAGGAATAATCATCAATGGTTGTTGTTTCAACATTTTCAGAATTATAGCCATCATCTGTGGCCCCGCAAACGCAAATCCAGTCTGCATCATCTGTAACAAAATTTTGTCAGTTCATCAACTTTGCAGTTCTATTTTTTTCAGTATTTTGTAATTATTCGTGAATATTCTCGTATAATTAAGAGCAGAATTATTCGTAGAGTTTAACAAAAACGTTTAGTGCACCGAGTAAGTTACTCTTTAAATAGTCATCCAAAAGGCTACTTTATCTAAGATTTCACCCGACCTAAGCGATCTCGAAAAATGATGGGGTGATAAGAAACAAGGAAAATGTTTTTACATCACTGAATAGATGTCTTATCAGCATAGCTGCGCTTTAGCTATAAGTATTATCATATATAATAAATAAATAAATAAATAAAATTCGGGATATTGTCACACACGGTCGCCTGGCCCCAAACTAAGCAAAACTTGTACTATGGCTGCCAGAGACTGATAAACATACATACATATTTTTAAATACGTACTTAAATAGATATGAACACCCAGACATAGAACAAACACAAATGTTCATCACATTAATGTTTGTCCTAGGTGGGAATCGATCCCACGCCCCCAAGCTCAGAAGGCAGGCTCACTACCAACTGAGCCACCGAGGCAGTCAAATTGGATCGAATTTATTTTTTTAATGAAATCATATCTGATTTTATTAGGCAATTTTACATCCATGCAGACCAATTACAAACCTGAGCGTGCAGAATCGACTTCCTGTTCCTGAAACCAAAGTATTTATGTACTATCGAATACTATATACAGTCTGTTCACTATAACAAGTCTCTGCGCTACCGTATTTCCCGCTCGCTCTGGCAGCAAGCTATGTCAACTGACAGACAGAGACAATAATGTTTTTTCAAGGGACATGTTATAGTGAACGAACTAAAACATGTCCCATGGACATGTTAAAGTGGGGTTAGTTTAAACAGCTAATGGGGATTCATTATAAAAACAAAGTTATACTAAACCTACTCAATATCAAGATACAGTTTTACTCATAATGTAGCTTAATATATAACATAACATATCGTCACGCCTTTCCCCCGAGAGGGCTGGCAGAGGTGTAATACAACACCCAATACTATAACCGAATTAATCTCGTAGGTAGTTACTTACCATTGAAATTTTGATCCACATCAGAAACAAAGTTATTTTTATTAACATCATTTTCCATGCGTCCTTTCATAACAAGATCTTGAATTAATTTGGCACTTTTTTTAAACTGTAATGAATTTATATCATTCTGATAAAAACCCTAAATTTATTGTAGCCTTGTACCCCAATAAAAATAATTATTGCATTTTTAGTAATTAATTGGTATAAAAGATAAAATTGAGAAAATATGCTAATATTGGTGTGGTGATAAGTGAAATGGAACTCGACTTGTGCCTATATTTTGCGAACTGGTCGTGAGATCGCATAGCATTGTTTGTACAAAGGCGCGATCAAATATGCTTAATGTTATCTTGATCCATTTCTCGCAATCAGTTCGCATAATGTTACAAAATAGGATCACTTTAAAAAAACGAATTTTAAAATATCACAAATTTCACTTTTTTATTATTATTATTACTTAATAAGCTTGCGTTTGGCCGCCAACATGCGTTATGATAAGCAGTGATGCGGCCTACGATGGAGCACGCTTGCCTAGAAGAAACCGATTCACTCGAGACTTGAAGACACCCAGATTATAAGTGTCAGGGAACACACACTCTGGCAGAGTATTCCACACTCTAGCGGTCCGTATGAGACATGACAAGGGAGTCGTTGCCAATGAGCTTCTTCGCACGTTTCTGGATGGACTCCAACGCCTCGAGCTTTTACTTGGCCGACCCATCCCAAAGGTGCGAATAGTACTCCATGCACGACCGAACCTGTGCCTTATTATAAAGAAAGCAACTGTTCCGGCGTGAAGTACCGTCGCACTTTCGAGAGGATACCCAGCTTTTTAGCAGATAATTGAGCCTTAGACTCAATATAGGAGCCGAAGTTGAGGGTCGAAGTCAAAGAAACTCCTAAAAGCTCAAGGTTGTTATTAATCGGGATGGACACACCTTGGAAAGTAGGAACCAGTTCGAATGGCCTCCTTTTCGCGGAAAACAGACACGCCTGAGTCTTAGCCGCATTGAACTTGACCAGGTTGGCATCGCCCCAACTGGAGACTGCCTGGAGGGACAAGTTCAAGCGCTCAACCATGTCAGCCCTCAGAGACTGGATTTGAGGTCCACTAGACTGCGCGTTAGATTTATAGCTTTCCACAACAGTGCTGTCGTCTGCATACCCAAAGGTACCGGGCTTAAGCAGATCATTAATGTGCAGCAGGAATAGTGTCGCAGAAAGCACCGACCCCTGAGGAACTCCGGCATTTATGTCCATTCGATCAGACGAGCAGCCATCAACGACAACTCGAATGGACCGACCCCTCAGAAAACTTTTGTAACCAATTAAGACAACACCTAAAGGTTCTGCTACACGCTTAATCTTACTGGCACAAATTCTATTTATCACAAATAAACAAGCACATGTTTGCTTGTTAAGACGGCAAAAAGCATGTAATTAGCGTTTTGTACAAACTAGTGCACAACTGTTTGCCCATGCAAGTCGCTGTGTGCAAGGCTTGGCTACTTTTCTTACTACGCAGCGACTTTCATTTAACGTAAAAAAAAAAACAATCTTTTTAAATTCAAAATTAATATCCTTAAGGCTCGATCATACCACGATTACCTACCCACACGTAGTGGTATAGTAAGAATAAGTTACTCGGTTGAACTTTAGAGACCTAATCTGGCTATTTTTTTGTAATCGCTGAAATGTAGAGAACTACGTTCAACCGTTTTTTTTTTTAAAATAAACTTTTGTGTTTTTTTTTTTAATTGAGATGGTTTTTAAAATTCCACTTTGGCTAAACTGATTTTGGTTGTTTTTTCTATCAACTGTATTATTTTTTACACCTGATCATTACAACTCTTCATATCAAAGTAGGTGCAAACAAAACACTGGTTTTCGTTGATTTCGTGATAATACATGAACCTTATACAATACAAAAAAAAAATGTGAAGGGAAAAGATGTGATGTTTCCGATTTCAGATTTATTTAAGTTATGTCATAACTATACATGAATATGTCCTGAATCCAGATGAAAATGTTTTTACAGTATAATTAATTGTATGGTATAAACTCTACTTAGCGAGTTACAGAGCTATAAGTATCATTAAATGACTTTTTAAAATAAAATGAACTAACTAAGACTAAGTAGGTGTCTTACTAATAATATTATACATACTAATATATTCCTGCTTTTAAAAAATAAAATAAAAATTCGCCATTTTAAACATTTTCTATTATTTCCAATTATCCAAACCACTTGAAGCCTTCTGAAAAAAAAAGAAAAACATTTCTTGTGCGTTAGAAGATTACTTTAAATTATTATGTACTTAATTTTATTAATGGATCCAATTAAATGAATTTTATTAATGGATAAGTACATTATTGAAAGTGAGTTATCGAAGGAACGTTCATAAGTTCAATAAGTTCATAAGTTCATAATCGTACATTTTTGGGGTAGAAACTTTGGGCCCTTGGAGTCCAAGCGCATGGTTGCTCTTTAATGAGATGTTTAAGCGTCTGATAGAGAGAACAAACGACCAAAGGGCTGGTGCTAACCTAGGTCAGCGAATTAGCATTGCTATTCAGCGAGGTAACAGCCTTTTGGGTACTTTACCCGCGGATACTGACTTGAGCTCTGTTTATTTTTTGTAATTTGTTATTTTTGTTTGGTTTATTTTAGGCTTATACTGTTTTCAATTAAATAACTATTTTATTATACTTACTAATTTTATCTTTAATTTTATCCCTCACAGACCCGATGGCTTCTGAAAACGGAAAGAAATGTTAGTATTACCATAAATTTTATACCAGGTTATTCGGAAAGGGCATAGATACTAAGCGGAAAGAGAGGTCGCAACATATGCAACTGCTGATTTTTTCCTAGGGATTTCATGGTTGGTTTCGTAGTACCTAACTGTTGTTCAAAATGATATCATAATCAGCATACCCTTCAGAATACCCCAGTAAAATACTAACCCCTTACGAACAAACGTTGTATAGCCTCGGAATCGCTATTCAGTGTTTTATCTATTTAGATCAAGTTACAAAATTTAAAAAAACAAAGCCTTAACACTGAATAACTATTCTGATGTTACGCCAGTCGCAGCCGATGAAGAAACTATACGCTAATTTGTGGCGATGTTTACGACTACCTATAGGTAACGCAGATTAGGCAATAGTAGCCGCTTGAGTCGCGCGTCTCATTGTTAAAATCCGGAACAAAAGAGATCTTTCTGGAAAGCAATTGTTGTGTACCGTTTTTATGATCTATTTAATAATAGGGTGTGATTCTTTTGTACTGTCCGAATGTTCTAGATTGAACGCGTGGTTCCGCGAGATAAACAACTTTTTGTGTTCCCTGCGCTATTGTTGAATGTTCTGGATATCTTAAAATTGTATAAATACACGAACGACCGACGTCTCGGCAGTCAGTTTTGATTACGCGTTCAAAGTGCTAACATCAAAGTAATTGTACGAGGAGTGTTAAGAGTGTTATAGTGCAAGTGTCTAGTGCAGTGTAACAGTGTTTGTGTTTGTGTACTTAGTGAATAAAGTGAATCTTCGGATACATCGACGTTTCATTCCTTTTATCCTAACCCAGCTCGTAACAATACAACGTTTGTTATTAAGGAGTGTTATGTCTTTATAGTTTTGATAGCAAAAAAGGACCTTTTTTATCAGCAAGATCTTCTTTGATGTCACTCACAAGTTCTGTAAACATAAAAACATGAGTAGTATGCTTAGTTTGGGGTCAGGCGACCGTGTGTGGAAGTGTCCCAAATTTATAAAAAAAAAAACTACATTTAGCTCAATTTATAATAAGTAAGTCAGCTAAGACCGTATTCAGTAACGACCCTTGGTCATGAATCTCGATTTAAAACTGTTTATATATGTGGTAAAACTAGTTTTAAATCGAGATTCAAGAGTGAATGTGGTTTGAGCATGCAGGCCTTAAACGTTAAAACCTGAGTCTTGCGGCCACACTAACGGGAAACGCCGTTAATTATCGCGTTAATCGTGGGCTTGGCCACGGCTTCAGCGCGTTTCCCGTTAATGTGTCCACAATAGAACAGAGACGGACTAGCCAGTTTTGGCCGCCAAATGCATAGTAGCAACTACCTCTTTCCTCTTCATTCACTAAGGTTCATTAGAAAAGTTTTTCATTGAAAATTGCAATTTAAATCGAGATGATCTGTCTTTATTTGGACTGAGAGTCAGTCAGCAGACTGTCAGCTGCCAACAGTTCGTGCTTTTTTGTTCGTCAAAAGTTTGTGAGTGTGCATGTTTGTTATTATTGTTGTTGTTTTGTTACTATTGTTATTATTATTTCTTGCAAGCGATTTGAGCTTGTCTAGAACCCCATTTTAAGCGTTTTGAGCTTACCATTCTTGTGCTTTATTATGCCTCGAACCGCCTCGACTTTTTCTTTAATGTCCTTTCTTACTCCCGTTAATATACTACCTGTAAAAATAAAGCATTGTAAATTATATCCATAGTTACTTACTTTTAGCATTAAAAAAAAAACTCTAAGTAAACCGTAAACGTAATCAATACAAAAACGTATAAAGAATGGAAAAGGGCCTCTGTCGGGTGTACAGCAAGAGGTCAAAAATTGCAGTAGCACATTATTTATTCTGTAGTAGCAACTTAGTGTGGTAGTGGTAGGGAGCGATGATAGCCTTGTTGGATAAGGCCCGCTTCTCAAACCAGAGGGAGCGGGTTCAAAACCCAGCCGACGGCACGCACCAATGTGCATTGTGAACATATGTGCGTATTGTATTATTTTTTATGTCATCTGCTACTTGACTGGAGCCCGGTGTTTGGCGACAGGCTCGCCCCCTGTCACCTTTGGGACCGAATATCGTCCGGCGAAGTGTGAGTGTTGTATTACACCTCTGCCAGCCCCTTCGGGAGAAAGGCGTGATGATATGTTATTGTATATGTTATAGTAGCACCTTTAAGGTAAAAATCGCCTGCGCGCTGTATACCCGTGTGTTTTATGTTACAGCACTTTATACTTTTTTATGTTTTTAAATATACTACATAATTATGTTCTACGATTTTTTAATTATAATTATGCTAAGATACCTGCGAAGATATTTTACTTCAAAAATGCAACCATAACCAATTTTGGATGGCAGCTGAACGCCTAATTCAAGGTTCAAACCTTGAATTAGGCGTTCAGCTGCCATATTGGTGTGCCATTGGTGAGAAGAGTGAATACTGACAATTGTTATTGTCTATATTCACTACTGCCTATGTGTTGACTGAAAGTGTTACCCGTAAGTAATACCCGTGATAAACTTTAAACTTAGGTAGAAACTTCAATTTACCGTTTTGATTTTCAATCTCTTATAATTTTCTTTTGTAGTTGGTTAGTCTTTCATATCAGTAATTTTCATACAAATATTAATTAACCTAGTAATTTTGAATCGTATTTAACTTTGATCCCACTTTTTGGTGTTTTTTAAATACAAAATATTTCAAAAACCAACCGTCCAACTTTGATGAAACTCAGGATGCATTTTTATATAGTCAGATTGAATTATCATACCAAGTTAAATCAAAATTGGACAAGTAGTGTTTATAAAAAGTTCAGTCGACTTGTATGGTAACGGTAAAACTTTGAATGCAGTCTGAACTTACCATCAACGTTTTTATGTGTTGTTGCACGATAAGTTGGCAATTTTGTCTTTTTATAAGTTGGCAATATTGTTGTTTTATAAGTTGGCAAAATTGTTGTTTTATAAGTTGGCAATATTGTTGTTTTACCAACTGTTGTTGACATTTGTGTTCCACTAATAGTTGTTAGTATTGGAAAAGTTTGAGTGGACGACTCGTCTGATTCTGTGATAGTAATATTTACAAAAGTAGTGTTGCCAACATCAAAGCATGTTACTGTAAAATCAATCGATGGTTCCGTTGCATTGCGGATGAATTTATTCAAGTCAATGCTAGATAAGTTATCGATCAATTCCGGTATATCAGTACCATTTAAAAAAGTTGTGTCACGAATATCAAATAATGTTACTACGCCAAAGTCAGTAGTAAGAATAATAGTTATTTGCTTCTTCTCTCTTATCACAAGAGATTCTTTGATGTCGTATGTTGGCGCGTTTCTTTTAACATATTTTATACTATCTTCCATGCTATCAAAAATTGACCCACCACCAAATTCTGCGTCAAAATTATAAGTGCTTTCTTTTTGTGCGTTAACTTTTGCAAACGCAATTCCGTCACCAGTTTTGTTTCTAGATTCAACACCGTGAAGATTTTTTGAATCGAAATCAGTGCGTTTGTGAAATTCTGTGCCTTTACATTTGCAAGTTTTACCTTCTTTGTCACCATTTGGAGTTGTTTTTCGAATAGCTTTCTCTGTGGTTGTATGATCATGTGGAGTTGGTGTTTTAGTAGTTTTGGTTGAGGGATAACCATAATTCCTTGTTGTTTTGACAGTTGTGGTTGAGTAATAATCATCAGGAGTTGTTGTTTTATCGGTTTTAGTTGAGGAATAATCATCATTGGTTGTTGTTTTATCGGTTTTAGTTGAGGAATAACCATCAGTGGTTGTTATTTTATCAGCTTTGGTTGAATAATAATCACCAATGGTTGATGTTTTGACAGTTGTGGTTGAGAAATAATCATCAGCAGTTGTTTTATCGGTTTTGGTTGAGGAGTAATCATCAGTGGTTGTTGTTTTGTCAGTTTTGGTTGAGATACAATCATCAGTGGTTGTTGTTGCAACAGTTTCAGTTGATGAATAATCACCAGTGGCTGTTGTTTCAAGGGTTTCACAGTCATCGTCATCATCTTTCGTTCCACAACCGCAAACCCAATCTTCGCCATCTGTAGTTTCAGTTGAGGAATAACTATAAATGGTTGTTGTTTCAACAATATCTGTTGTGGGATAATCAACAATGGTTGTTGTTTCAATGGTTTCAGAATTGTCGTCATCATCTGTCACTCCGCAACCGCAACTCCATTCTCCATCATCTGCGACAAAATATTGACGTAGTTATACATTTTTCAACATTTTTTAATCATACGGAAACACTCAATTTTGATGAGCCGGATATTCCGACTATATCTTACGACATCAATCGTGAGTATTCCTGTATAATTAAGGTAATTAGAACTTTCGTATTCGTAGAGTTATAAAAATAAGTGTTTAAAATTAAACAAAAGATAAATAATACCCTTTAAATAGTTATCTAAAAGGCTAGTTTATTTGACTTTTGTATAATGTTAAACCCAATCCAGTGAAATGGCAAATAATACTCAATAAACTTTTTTTAATAGGGAATACTCAGTAAATTAATACTTAATACTTTTACTCAGGCCTACGTTCACCAACATTTAACACAGCTATTTCTTATTAGTTAAACCATATTATTTTGACGTAAAGCATACATTAAAATTTTAAAAATTCACCCGCAACCGATTTTTCTCAAACATACTCGTAGCTAAGAACTCTGCTGATTAATTCACCTTTCAAACAAGCAAAAAAAAAACAATATTAAAATCGGTTCTTCTGTTCGGCAGCTACGATGCCACAGACAGACACACTCACTCACACAGAGAGAGAGACAGAGACGTCAAACTTATAAATAACACCCCGTCGTTTTTGCGTTGGGGGTTATTTAAAATTTATTGAATAGCTGTCAAAAACAGACAGCTAATCATTTAATCATATTGTCCAAGCAAGGTGAAAGAATTTAGAGCAAAGTGCAACGAAATCTATTTCAGTATAAATAAATAAATTCGGTACACTTTCAAACCAAACCAAGCAAAGCTTGTACTATGGCTGCCAGAGACTGATATACATACTTTGTATATATTTTTAAATGCATTCTTAAATGATATTAACAAACAGACATAGAACAAACACTAATGTTCGTCATATGAATGTTTGCCCTAGGTGGGAATCGAACCCACGCCCCCACGCTCAGAAAGTAGGTTTACTACCAACTGAGCCACCGAGGCAGTCTCCATACTTTGCTCTTAGCAGTTTTTTAGAAACATCGTACACGCATTGAATGGGGTTAGTCCCAAGTGTCAGTACAAAATTATGTCGTTTGTGGTTAAAACCGTTCTAAACATAAGTTTCTTCAAAGGCTATTGCAGATGTAGAACATACCGTTTTCTGTGGTTACTGGCGAGGGCGTGGTTCTGGTTGGTGGAGGCCAGTATGGGACTCCGTGCGCGGGTGTCACTCGCTTGCGGAGGGTAACTGTTACTGACTCTTGAAGCGATGTAAGGGTTGATTAGTCACATGTACAGATTATTTGGTTAATCCATACTTCTATACTTACTAACATTATAAAATCGAAAGTAACACTCTATTTCTCTGTCTGTTCGCTTTTCATGGCTCAAGGGTTGAACGGATCTTGATAAAATTTGATGATTAGTTACCTACAGTATGTCACGAGGAAGATTTTTGGATGCCATTTTCTGAATAAATAAATCTTTTTGTTATGAAATTCCGTAAATTAATAAAAATAACGTGCCGCTTACCAAATGCGTCAGACAACATCACAGAATAGTACGTAGTTGGTACAAAAATAACAACTGACAACTGTAATTAAAACTCCGCTCAAAACCAGCCAGTATTTTTTTTAATGTTGGACTCTGATCTTTTTGGTAACGGATTATTATTAGTAGAGCGTAAGTGAGTATATCTTATATCTTATACCTTTAAATGAGCAATTCTTGTATATATATATATAATATCCGTGGCACGCAGGAATAACTGAACATCGCAAAAACGTCAATTTTTCAGGGCAGCCATTTTAAAGTTTGACATTTTCTGTTTAGTCGGTAAGTTAGTTAAACGATGATGTCAAAGTTATTTTGAGGGTTACTTGAGGCCCTCTTTCGTATGGTTTCAAGAATTTAACGAAATAACTTATAGTTTACATAATAATAGACTTGTCAAACAGTTGAAATGCCTTGAATAAGTTGATAACTCGACTTGTAGACCAAGTTTTGGCTTTTAAGGACATTTATCCAGTTATTCACCATCTGAGTACGGATCATTTTTATCGGTTACCTTAGTTATTTCAATGAAAAAGCATTATTTCTCATTAGTAAACCAATGACAACTTCAAACAGATATAGTTTGTCAAGTAATTATTACTACTTTACAAGAAATATCTTACTTTTCAGCATATAATGCAAAATGTAAACAAAGTCTTAGTATTTAAAATATATTTTTTTTAGAATTATACGCTCATTTACATAATCTAAAAACTATTTTCACTAACTTATTAAAATGATTTTTAAAAAATATGGGAAAAACACAATGGAAACGCATTTGTTTCTAATTAAAATGAATTATTTAGAGTATACACTAAATTAACACATAGGCTAGACTTATTATCCCGAGAAATCAACAGTTGGCAATCGTTGAGTTCTACAAATAAGAAAATATTAACCAAACACACTACAGGACATAAATACCTACTTATAAAAGGTCTTATTTAAAAAAGCTTTTCTAATTATTATTTTAAACGACTTCAAAAAACCGTTTTAAAATATCTTTGAAAATTTTCGTAATCTTAAGTGGCTGTAAAAAATCTGTAAAAATGTCTGATGACACACATGCTTAATACTTACATGTTTTGTTAGATTGCTTACACATTACTTCGATCAATAATAATACTAATAAATAATAATAAAACAGACCAACTTTATTCAGACCAACTTAGTATCTATTTATAAAAACTAAAAACTATGAGTGTGGATTTACAAGTATATTTTGGTAGTTAAACTAATCTTAATCTATTCTAATATTTAATTATTTTTTGTAGGTCTGTTTGCCAATCGGCAAAGATCTCCTCCAACCTTTTTCATTCCTGTCTATCTTGGGCCTCTCTATTCCAAGTTACTCCTGCTACCTGTCTAATGTCATCATCCTACCTTTTCTGTGGTCTGCCCCTTTTCCTTTTCCTAGGGCACCATCGTGTCACAATTTTGCTCCATTTCTCTTGGCCTCTTATCATATGCCCTGCCCATAGCCATTTGAGTCTTCTGATTTTACATTAAAACAGGTAGTACGCAGGTGTTGAAAAGTTTTTTCTTTACATTAATGTGAAGAGTTTTATCTTCCATGGCTTCTCTCAGACTCCAGTATCTCTTTCAGCCATTTGTTATTCTTCTGTCAACTTCTTTGCGTATAGGGACCTCTTGTGTTATTAGCTGTCTCAGGTAGATGTATTCATCAGTGTAATCAATTTGGTTATTTCCTAGATGTATGGTGGTTTTCTTCCCATTTGTCCTTACCTTTGTTTTCTCTGGGTTCAACTTTAAACCTTTCTTCTCACTTTCATCCGCTAGTTCAAGTATCATTTGCTATATGTTTTTAGGTGTTTCAGCAAATAACATTATATATATATCGTCTGCGAACCTCGATTGTGTTAGGGAGACTCGGTCGACAGTGATTCCGAGGTTTTCCCAGTTAAGTCTCCTAAAGATTGTTTCGATAACCGCTGAGAATAGTTTTGGAGGTAGAGGGTCTCCATGTCTGACACCCTTTCCTACTCTAAATGGTTTACCTTTCTTTTCTAGTTGGATTCTCGCGGTGCTATGACTATTGTTTTAATTAAATAAAGTAAAAAAAAAGGAACTTCTTATTCTGATTGGCCATCATTGGTGTTTTTCCCCAAAAACACAGATTTAAAAAATTGTCAGACTTCGTCTTAGACAACCATGGCTCTAAAGGGTCTAAATGATCTATGCTAACGTCTCTTTACGGCTTTGCACCCCGCTATCAATCAACCCTGTATTGATTTGAATCTTTTGTGTAAGTATGCATGTAGGTAGGTACATAGTACACCAATGATAGTAATAGTCACCAATAATGTACAGCATTATAATATATTTTACATATTTACTTCACGTTGTTGCATGGCATGTTTGTTGGCGTTTAGGCTCCAGTAGGTACATAAAAAATATCCAGCTCGGGTAGATAACAACTTGATATCTTGCTATTGCAGATGAAAACAAAATCACCACGGCAAAGGTAAAAGTGAACATGTGATAATGTCACTTTTTAAACAAAAATATTTGGTTTGCCATAACTTGACATCTCGATTTGTCAATGGAGGCAGAAACAGGCTATGTGTATAAGTCGAGATATCCAGTATTTTGGATGTGAGTGTAAGTTGATAAATCAAGATGACAATTATTCATACACAAACTTATGCGTGACATCTCAATTTGTCAAGTTAAAATTAATTTTTGCAGAAAAGGCTTAGGTGTATAAGTCGAGATCTTCAATATTTTGAATATGTGTTGATGTTGATAATTCAAGATGTCAATTTTAGTAAGCAAACACACACTTGATAAGTCGTTTTATCAAGTAAAACACCATAAAATGCAAGGGTGTCGAGATGTACAAAACGCGATTGCTCTAAAACTATTGTATATTTCGGGCTGATTTTTTTATACATAGTAAAGCGCATACGAAGGAAGCGTTTAAGCCAATAAAAAAAAAATCATGCAAGTCGAGTTGTTCAGTTATTCCTACGTGCCACGGATATATAATTGGAATCTCGGAATCGGCTCCAACGATTTTCATACAATTTAGTATATAGGGGGTTTCGGGGGCGATAAATCGATCTAGCTAGGAATCATTTTTAGAAAATGTAATTTTATTCGTGTTTTATCGATAATCAACTTGGAAGAAAAATTACAAAAAGGAGGCGTTTGAGTAGTCTCAACTGAAAAATATGACTCATCCTGACATCTATTGGCGAATAATAATACTATTTTTTGTGAGCAAAGCAACTAATTGCTTTAACGACACAACAGCAGATGGCGTTGTTAAGTAACACGAAGTCAATGAGTGTTTGAATATGACTCTTCCTGACATCTATTGGCGAAAAATAATACTATTTTTTGTGAGCAAAGCTACTAATTTCTTTAACGACACAACAGCAGATGGCGTTGTTAAGTAACACGAAGTCAATGAGTGTTTGCTTTGAGGTTAGACTAAAATCAATTGTTTATCATCCAAAAAACACAATTAAAAAATATAAAAAAATACCGAGCAAAGCTCGGCCATCCAGGTACTGCAAAATTTAATGGTGATCGATTGAGTTGTTAAGGCGCAAAAGCGTAACTAAGAAAACAAATAAACTAACTCACTTTCGCATTTATAAGTAATATATTAGAAGTTAGGATTAGTTAGTTATGACAGTAACAAAAAAAAAATTAATTAAGTCTTAACAACTTGACTGTGAGTATATTTATGTCAGTGAATATATTCACCCAGTTAAGCTGAGTTTTAATAATAACTTGTGCTTGTAATTAGAAATTAAAAAATCTGTGTTAAATCTAAAACACTTGATATCAATATTAAATTGATTCAGCAATTTTTCTCTCATAATTAGTTACCTGAGCTTGCAATAGTCGAATCGACTTCTTGTTCCTGGAACCAAAACATATTATTAACCGAACGAACCGAGGAGTTTACCTACTGGGACAGATCAACGTTTGTTGAGACGACAACTTGAGTATCGTTGACTGGGACAGATCAACGTTTGTTGAGACGACAACTTGAGTATCGTTGACTGGGACAGATCAACGTTTGTTGAGACGACAACTTGAGTATCGTTGACTGGGACAGATCAACGTTTGTTGAGACGACAACTTGAGTATCGTTGACTGGGACAGATCAACGTTTGTTGAGACGACAACTTGAGTATCGTTGACTGGGACAGATCAACGTTTGTTGAGACGACAACTTGAGTATCGTTGACTGGGACAGATCAACGTTTGTTAAGACGACAACTTGAGTATCGTTGACTGGGACAGATCAACGTTTGTTGAGACGACAACTTGAGTATCGTTGACTGGGACAGATCAACGTTTGTTGAGACGACAACTTGAGTATCGTTGTTCAAATCTTCATTAAATTTTGCAGGGAAGTGGTTCATGCAAATACAATTTTTAAGTTCAAACATGAACCTAACTTTTTTTGCTTGGCCACGGAGCTGAGACGACGGGTCTGGGTGACCCGTTATTTTAAAAATAAAGTTAAATCTCATCTGCCTACCAGGCCTGCCATAGCCACCTATAGGCCTACCATAACTATTCCATAACATACATACGTACATAACTACCATAAAATTCTTTGTTATAATATTATTATTATTTTTTGTTTGACATTTTTTCCATAGTTATGTATTTTAATTTAATTTTTAACCAATGAATTGTATAATTTGACTACTTAATTATCATTATTACTATTAATTGCTTTAGGTAAATTAATATATTTATAAATATTTTAGTCATTAGCTTGTCACACGCATTGGCGTTGCTGTGTGTTAAGTATTTGTTAATAAATGAAATGAAATAACATCTAATTGCCATGATGTACCAGGCAGCCCTGTTCAACCATGTAAACCTAGATATTTTTCACCGTGGCATCCATAGTAGGTACGTTCAATTTGCGTAGTAATAAAAAGAAGGACCAACTCGTGACCCCCTCACATCGTCTCGTCAAATCCGAGAGGTCAGTTTATGTATATTTTGGGCCGGCGGTCTAAAACCGTATACCAATTTCTGTTCGGGATGCGCGTTCTACCGCGTGCTTCAAAACCAAGCTGAGAGCTTATTAAAAAGTTAGTTGTGTGAGAGAGCGATTGTGAAGTATTTTTTGATATTACAAATGAAAAACAGAATCGTTCCGAGCTTGTGAGGTGAAAAGATAATTAATCGTACTTACCATCGAAACTTTGATCCAAATCAAAAACAAACTTATTTTTATTAACATCACTGTCCTTTTCTCAACACAATGTCGAATTCATTTAGTACTTTCATTTAACTGTAGCGAGTTTATATCTGCCTGATAAAAACCCTAAATTAACTGTCGCCGTAATTTTACAGGATAATTGTATTTAGTTGCATTTTTAGTAATTAATTGCCGTAAATGATAAAATTGAAAATAATATGCTAATATTGGTGTGGTGATAAGCGAAATGCTTCTCGACTTGTACATTATGAACTGATCGTGCGATTGGTTAGTTTGCTTGTAAGTACTACGTAAGTTTAGTTGTCTAGGCATTTCTTAAAATATTAATTAAGTAATTAATAAATATTTGGAACAATTCTGCACATACAAAGTTTGACCCCAAACTAAGCAAAGCTTGTACTATGGCTGGCAGAAACTTATATACACACACACACATTTATTTTAAACTACATAGTTAAATATAATAGATATTAACACCCAGACAAAACACCAACACAAATGGTGGAAATTCCGCCAAAACGCACTAAGCGTTTCAAGTCAACTTTTCTTGTAAGAACTGCAGAGGTGTGGAACTCGTTGCTTGCGTCTGTCTTTCCACCTAAATACAATCCGGGGGTATTCAAGAGTAAAGTGAATAGGTATCTCCTAGGCAAGCGTGTTACACCTTCGATCACGTCGACGCTTCCCATCAAGCGAGTCAGTGCTCAAACGCATGCCTAGTCTGTAGTAAAAAAAATGTTCATCACAAGAAAGTTTACCCTAGATGGGAATAGAACCCACGCCCCCAAGTTCTGAAGCCAGGTTCACTGGCCATTGAGCCACCGAGTCAGTCTTAATTGAAGTTTGTGCAATAATTTCACTTATTTTTCAAAACATCCGTAAGACAAAATTGCTTCAATGGTGTGATCAATAACTACTAAGACATTTACTTTGCCTGATATCAGAAAATTTAAAGATGAAAATACTAAAGACACCGTAAAAAAACAACTTTATTACCCTTTCAACTTAAAAAATAAATTAATAACAATACAACATAATCATGTAAATCTTACTAAAACTAATTTAAATCGAAATCCATTTAAAAAAAATAATAACAACCAGATCACATTAAAAGTCCCATTCATAATTATTATGCTTTAAGAGGAGGAAACCGCATTTCGCTCTTAGCACTCTTGTTGTTTGAAAAAAAGTATTTTCTTTAAAAATTAATTAAAATGTGGGTTGCTATTAAGTAGGTTAGTAAGTACTTAATTTTATGATTTGAAAATTTAAAAGTATGTAACAAAATGTTTTTTAACATTCACAGAACGTTATAAATAAAAATGTTATAAGTATATATAGGGGAAGGTGAGGTATAATGATCCCCTTAAGGGAAAAACTTGACTGTGGCTAAAGTTATAGGCAAAATCGCAAGATTTCTATTGTTGGAGGTAGTGAATTTACTTAGCTTTCGAACTGCATACTTATTTTTTATTATATGTATGTAGTTTTTTTGTTTTAGACATTTTTGCCAAAGTTTAGTAAAGGATCATTTTATACACACCTATGTATAAAATGATCCCTGGGGTAGGGGTAAAATAATCCCAGGGATCATTTTATACATCAGTGAAATAAAACACACAGTTGTTCATTTTAAGGCGAGGCTTTCCCAGAACTTTAGGTATTTTACTCTACCTCAGGCCGCACTTTTTGGGAGCGCGACGTATTCATTCACGCGACACAAAAGTTGTGTGCGATGCGCCGCGCGCACGTCTTTCACCCGTCAGTCACGTTATGGTATCGAGTACCTAAACACCCATTTTTAGGAAATCGATAAAATAATCCGTCCGTCATTGTACTCATCCATTTTATGAACATTTTTTATTTGATGCCAACCAAAAAAAAAATCTAAAAAATGCCGTTCAAGCCAATATAGGTACAACCAATCTCATGTCCACGAGTTGTTGTATTTTTGTGTGTGAGCAGTCGTGGCATTAGTTTCATTTTACCAGTAGTGTCATATTTCCATTTTATCACACTTCACACTCATAAATACAAAAGATTGCGATTGTGTGTGGAAGTTAGGTACTTACTCGTATTTCACTTATTCACACCTAAACGGCTAGACGGATGAGGATCATATTTGGAACGGAGTTAGCTTATGCCCTGGATTGACACATAGGCTACTTGTTATCCTTATTAGGACAAATATTTATACAGGGTGTTGGAATGATTGTGTAACTACCGGTATTGATTAAATAATACAACATAGTAAATTTCATTATTTTTGGGTATATTATATAACAATGGTAATAACAATTTTAATTACCTTAATTTACCATTAGGTGCGTACTAATAATATTGTATGGTTTGTTAAATGTTACAAAGTTAAAAAACTACACGATTCAGATATAATGTTGAACAATAATTATGAAAGAATCGAGTAAACTTATACCGGATATATACATACCCTGGGTACGAAGTGGCGGACATTCTGCTAGTACTAACAAAACATCAAATACAAAAATATACATTCACAATATTTACATTTATATATACAATTGAGCTATAGGTACGTAGTATTATTATTTGTTCTGTGATATAGTTGTAGAATCGATGGCAGCCTAGTTGGGAGTGGCAATTTTGCTCTGCTGGGTTCGAACCCAGCCGACGGCACGAACCAATTTGTTCATTGTGTGAACATATGTGCGTATTGTGTGTCATCTGCTACATAACTGGAGCCCGGTGTATGGCGACAGGCTCGCCCCCTGTCACATTTGGGACTGAATATCGTCCGGCGAAATGTGGGTTGTATTACACCTCTGCCAGCCCCCTCGGGGAAAAGCGTGACGATATGTATGCATGTCTAGCCATAAGTTCTGTTACAAATGAAAATGCATTTATTTTTTTATACAGTAATGTAATGTTAATAAAAGTTATATTTACATATGTATTGAAGTTTTAACAAAAATATAACTATTATTTTATTCAAAATTACCACATTTGATCTTGATAGAGGCCTTTAGTCGATCTGGCCAAGAATCTATGGATTTACGGACTGTTTCCATGGGAAATTTAGCCACTGCTTGCTTCAAAGATTTCTTTAGTGACTCTATGTCGGTGTGTAGTTTAGAGCAGGCCATGCCCTCTAAACCTGACCATAATTTGTAGTCCAGGGGGTTTTTATCTGGGCTAGAGGAGGGCCAGTCTTCAGCCCTTATAAAGTCTGGAACATTGGCTTCCAGCCAGGCTTGGGTAGTTCGCGCCTTGTGACCATGTGCAGAGTCTAGTTGGAAACTCCACGGTACATTTTTAAAAAGTGTATTGCTAAGGGGTTGTACAACACCATATATGACGGTCTCTTGATACACTTTGGCAGAAGTTTTAACCCCCTTTTCACAAAAACTAAGCTTTGTGACGCCGTGATAGGATACCCCCCACCAAACCATGACTGACGCAGGATGATGACCACGCTGAGTGAAACAGGGTCAATGTCATCCACGTGCCTAAAACAAAATAAAAATAAATATTTATAAGTATGATGTCCAAAAGTTCAAAATATAAAAATTCTAAAAAACCGACCAAGTTCGAGTCGGACTCGCGCACGGAAGCTGTCGTTCAAGCTTGTTGGTATGTATGTACATAATTATATAACAACTACATTATAAATAAATGAGCTTTCAAATGACACCTCAAACAACTGATTTGATGAGATAAACTCGAGATATAAGCAATAATCTACAACGGTCGGCGGCCATCTTTGTGACGTATATACATAGCTTCGCGTGTCCCCGCTTTCGCTTCTTACAACCGGCAGTTTCGAATTTCAAAGGCAACGACGAACACATCCATACCAGTCGTAGGTTTATATAAGCCGTACTTACAAGATTTACCGAAATGCTCGATTTTCGCTAATGGTTAAAAACGAATATACAACTTTACGAGTTTTCTTCAAAACAGCCAAAATCACGTTGGAGTACTAATCAGGCCTAGATGTGTTCAAATCATAAACACTCGTGTACCTAGTACAGATTGCTCAGTCAAAAATGAAAGTATGAACGACGTCCCCTATTTCACCTAACACCCTATATAATTTACATACATACAGTACAGTCAAAACTTAGCGAAGATCCGCCACCTTGCATGTTACAAAAAGAAGGTAGGTACTTACGTTTCGTCAATTGCAATGTCATCAGAGTTTATTACATTCTCTTGAAGTACTCTCCTGCAAAAAAAAACGAAGATAAGTATTCATGTAGGTAAGTATAACTACCTAAATATCACTACTAGATATACCACTAGGCCGGGTATTTACTCGTTGTGCAGTTCAGATTGCTCAGTAAAAATGAAAATATGAACGTCGTCCCGTATCTTACATAACATCCTGTATAGTTAAAACTTAGCGAAGATCCGCCGCCCTGCATGTTACAAAAGGTAGGTAGGTACTTACGTTTCGTCAATTCCAATGTCATCGGAGTTTATTACATTTGGTTGTAGTACTCTTCTGAAAAAAAAAACAAAACTGTAAGATAGGTATTCGTGTAAGTAGGTATAACTATATAAATATAAATATCACTGGTATGCCACTAGGTCGGGTATTTACTCGTTGTGCAGTTCAGATTGCTCAGTAAAAATGAAAGTATGAACGTCTTCCCGTATCTCACCTAACATCCTACATAATTATATAGTCAAAACTTAGCGAAGATCCGCAGCCCTGCATGTTACAAAAGATAGGTAGGTACTTACGTTTCGTCAATTCCAATGTCATCGGAGTTTATTAAATTTGGTTGTAGTACTCTTCTGAAAAAAAAAACAAAACTGTAAGATAGGTATTCGTGTAAGTAGGTATAACTATATAAATATAAATATCACTGGTATGCCACTAGGGCGGGTATTTACTCGTTGTGCAGTTTAGAATGCTCAGGAAAAATGAAAGTATGAACGTCGCTCCGTATCCGTATCTCACAAGTTGTCTGGGTGAAATAATAAATGGTGACCGACATAGTCAAAACTTCGCAGAACACCCGCCTCCCTGCGTGATACAAAAGGTATATAGGTACTTACGTTTCGTCCATTCCAAAGTCATTGGAGTTTGTTACGTAGTAGTCTTCTGCAAAAAAAAAACTGTAACTGTAGGTAGGTATAACTACATAAATATCACTAGTAGGTATACTAGTAGGTGTACTAGGCCGGGTATTTACATCGTGAAAATACACGTAAAGAGACAAAAAAGTATCTATGATGATGAGTATAATATTTGAAAACACTAAAACGAATATAAGTAGGTACTAATAGATTTGTTGATACATCATCTGACTACAAAAAGCAATGCAAGAAATGTCGATTCTAGTAAATAAAAACAATGATTACCAATTTAATCTAGTAGAAGTTTATCTACTTACCGACGTTTGCTCCTTGACTCGTACGATTTTCTAAAAGCCAGATTTGAGCATTTTTTTCGTTTATTATGTTTGTTACCCATTATGGCAAAACTAAATGCTTGGTTGGTGTTGGTGTGTGCGGCACTGCGGAGATCACAAAAATTTGGCACACGTCCGGCGTCGACGGGGTCTGCGGGCGGACTGGCGGTCACGCAAACGCGCCTTTTTACCATGAATTCGTGATAAAAAAATCATATAAAATTACCATGTTAACTTTTTAGCATTTTTATTTATGATTCCATTTTTTTATTGCGTTGTAATTCGTAAAAAAAATAAAAAAGCAATATGATTTGTAAAAATTAAGTCGCAAATCGTGTTTAAAATACCAAATAGAGGTGACTTTGGATTTTTTTTCTATCGAGTGAAGTTATTCATTACATGTATCAGATTTATGATTCCACTTAAAAACATGCTTAAGAATAACATATTTTTTTTTACACAGTAAAAACCATGGTTTATCTTAGAGGAAAGTTGATTCTTGCTAGACGTTTTCTGGCCAGGCTCGCCTTAATCATATGTATTGCTCATAACAATTTAAGTATTACACAAAACTTTTGCAGTCTTCTAGTCTAATTAGAGATCTTTTTAAAGGGTGTGCTTGTCAGTGCTGATGTGTCTACTCTTATTCGTCTTGCACTCGCTCTTTTTCCAACTATCTTTGGTGTTGCTCGTAATTCCTTGGGTTCAACAACACCAAAGGATGTGGATGGAAGATCAACATCCATAGCTGGAGGTAAACTTCCAGAATTTCAGACGGCCAAAGATTCAGACGTTGAGGTATTTTTGGGAAAGACGGTGCTTGTCGCGATGACTGTGGTGCTTGTGGAGATTTTTCAGTCATCATTGGAGTCAAAGTTTGACGTGGATACAGCTGAGGTGTTGGGATGATGATGAGAAATGAAGAGATCCTTGGACATCCACTCGTAAAGGCTGTAGTGTTTCAATTACTGGATTACTCGCATGAGGAGAAGGTTTCTGGCAGGTTTCTGGCACGGTTTCTGCTAATGAAGGACTTGACGTCCCAGGGATCGGAATGGAAGGTTCTACCGTGTCTTTGTCAACATCCATTTCAGTGGTTTTAGCTGCAATAAAGTCCGCATTATAAAGTCCACATTGCGTATAGGTATAAATTCTCGGCATGATCTGTAAAAACAACAAATACTTATGGGGTAAAATGATTCCAGGGATCATTTTAAACACATAGAAGGGGATCATTTCGCCCCAAGCACCAAATTCCAAGATATCGATCAAAACATATCCTTCAAATACCGAGTGCGGTAATCGCACATTGCTTAAATATTAGCTAACTGCTATTAATACCCGCAAATAAAACAAAATTTCAATAAACACGAACATGTGAAAAGTAATGAAATTCCAAAAACAGACTTACCTAAGATCAGAGCCACACTTTTTGATATTTTTTTAATAAAATCACGCCAAGCGCTCGCGCCGCAATGACACTTGGAGAGGCGACTGGCAGGGGTGCGGGGAACATGTTTCATGCTCATTTGGATAGATAACACTAGTTGTCTCTGATTTACAGCGGGGGATCATTTAACCTCCAGGGATCGTATTACCTCACCTTCCCCTACGTACATTATGTTGAACAATAAAGAAAATGTAACATTTGTAAACTAAATTTTTCATACAAATCATATTGCTATCAGAGTTGTATTTAATTTTGTGATTTTGTACATTTCCTTAAGAGGTATGGTAAGGCTTGGCAGCTGTCTCGCTCGCTCACGACACTTTAATATTAAATACTAGCTGCGCCCCGCGGTTTCACCCGCAGTTAAAAAGTATCCTATATGCTATTCTAGGCTGTAATCTATCTCTGTGCCAAATTTCATACAGATCTGTTCAGCCGTTCTTGCGTGAAAGAGTAACAAACATCCATACATCCATTCTTACAAACTTTCGCCTTTATAATATTAGTAGGATATAAAAACTATAGAATGTATTTTATAGACATTTATAGTTTTTACTTAGAAAAACGTAACCACGTAAAAATATTCCGTGTTTACGTTTCTCTGAGCACTCATTATAAATATCAACATGTTTTTTTTTCTGAATACTTCGTAATACTGATTTCAATGCATTGATAGAGGCAAAGTTATCAAAAATACATTCTATAATTTTATATCTAATTTATTAGTGCCGCGAGCGAGCGAGACAGCTGCCAAGCTTTACCTTCCATCTTAATTGAATAATGCATATTTAGCATATTTTGTAAATATTATTTTGTAAGCGAAAGAGCGCGGAATGCGGGAAAGTGTTCTTAATTCTAAAAGCTAAGAGTCCTTTGAGGCACATAAGGGCATCGATTCTATTAAACCACTTACTAAACTTTACTAATCTTACCTGCCTGGAAGAGATCGCTTTGAGTAATAAGGCCGCCAGTTGTTACACTATAATAATAAGTTTTATTTACATTTTTCTCTTGTTGTTTTTATTTTGTGGTGTGAACAATAAAGAGTTTTTCTATCTACGAGTATCTATCTATCTTACGGAACTAAAACTATTCTCGTCTCCTTTCATGTCACTACGTGAGAAAAGGATAGCAACAATTTCGGGAATTACAAATTATTTTTAGCTTAAAAATTGGTACAATAGAATCGACACCATTTACAAATTGACTAATCTTGAGTAGGTATATGTTGAGTTTCTTCATTGATGCTTTGAGACGAATTCACTGAAAAGGAAAAAACATTTTTTTAAATAAAATTTCACAATATTATTGAATACTAGCTGTTATTCTCGACTTCATTCGCGTTTATTCAGAAAAGAATATAGAAAAATCTTCCTCGTGATTAACTGTTACTATTTATCAAATTTCATCAAGATCCATTCAGCCTAAAGCGATGGCAGCCTAGTTGGGAGAAGGTCCGCCTCTCAAGCCAGAGGGAGCGAGTTCGAACCCAGCCGACGGCACGCACCAATTTGTTCATTGTGTGAACATATGTGCGTATTGTATGTCATCTGCTACATGACTGGAGCCCGGTGTATGGCGACAGGCTCGCCCCCTGTCACATTAGGGACTGAATATCGTCCAGCGAAATGTGGGTGTTGTATTACACCTCTGCCAGCCCCCTCGGGGGAAAGGCGTGGCGATATGTGTCTATTCAGCTGTTTAGGCATGAAAAGCCTACAAACATACAGACAGAGTTTCTTTCGATTTATAATATTGGTATAGATAGACTAGTATAGATTTTGTGAAATATAATGTCTAACCTAAGCGCAAATGTTTTACTCATACGTGAGTCCAGTGATGGATTCACTGGTACATATATTACTAGATGCGCCCCGCGGTTTCACCCGCGGTTAAAAAGTATCCTATGTGCTATTCTAGACTATAATCTATCTCTGTGCCAAATTTCATCCATATCTGTTCAGCCGTTCTGGCGTGAAAGAGTAACAAACGCCTTTCCCCCGAGGGAAGAAAAAAAACAACTTCTCGCCATCGGAACTAGATTTAAAAATGGAACCAATCTATAAGTATGTTTTTTTTAAAATAAATTCTTTAAAAAAATCCAAATGACAGAGATAAGCGGCAACAAACATTTTAAAACCGAATTGGGAACCTCCTTCTTTTGTTAAGTCCATCCTAACTAATTTTTTTTTATTTGTGTAATCGACAGCGTCACATAGTAATATTTGATACAATGATAATAATATTTAAAATAAGGCCAAAACTGATTACAATTATTTATTATTATAAATGCGAAAGTAGGTTTGTTCGCTTGTGTTTTGGGACACTTAAGCGTCCGGCTACCACTTTAGACTAACTTTGCATTGGCTAAAGGTTTTCTATTGCTACTTCATCTAAAAGGAAACGACGAGCGAAGAGAACAAGGAAAGATCCGGACGAGCTCCTAAAGTTATCTACAGAGTGACAAAGTGCAATTTCAATTTTTTTTATGACTTTTGCACTTCTGTAATCATTCTTAAATAACTAAGAGTTTCCCTTGTATTATGGGCTCATTTAACAGCTAATGATGTAGACAACCTCCCTATGTAAAGGGATTTTTGATTTGCTTTGTCTATCTATTGAATAAATCAGTCAAAAGTGACCCCTTACAAACGTGGATATTTTTCATAGCTCTATTTTCTCTTGAGGACGTTTTTTAAAAAAATCAAGATCATAGGGGAGATATAGTTCATTTAATAGTACATGCTAAATTTCATCACAATCTGACAAATGGTTTTCAAGAAATTTCACAAGCGCGTTCGCATGGAAATTTCAGAGCGTCGCGGGATTACTAAGTTGCGTAACATTTTTTGTTTGGATCAGCTCCTCTAATACAGGGAGTTAGTGGACCCCTCTCGAAAACGAAAACTGGGAATAGTTATGTAATCTCGTTGGACACAGGGCACTTTTTATCCCAAAAGAAATAGCGATTCCTGTAGGCACGCGGGTGAAACCGCGGGGCGCAGCTAGTCCTACTATAATATTATAAACACGAAAGTTTGTAAGAATGGATGGATGGATGTTTGTTACTCTTTCACGCCAGAACGGCTGAACAGATCTAGATGAAATTTGGCACAGAGAGAGATTATAGTCTAGAATAGCACATAGGATACTTTTTAACCGCGGGTGAAACCACGGGGTGCAGCTAGTTAAAAATAAAGCTGCATGCTCACCCGATGACTTCATGTAAGTCCTTAGCGAGACAGATGTACTTGTGCCCTAAGTTCTCGTCCTTCTCGTACGCGTGAAACTTGCACGTTGCATCTTCTTCGGACCGAGACTGGATGATGGATCGGTATAACTAAAGGAAAAAAAATATTTTAACATAAATCACTCACCCCCACTATCCCACACACACACCCCCCACACGTCTTCTCACACACAAGCACCCACATACTTCAACACATTATAAATTAATAAAATCGTCCAAGAACTCTTATTTTTATATGTACTTATGTTTATCATAATGAAAAAATATTTTTCTTTTAAAATTGATAAGTATTATGTTTATTTAGTGATTGTTTTTATTATTTTGTATATAAAATGTAAATCCGATATTTCGCTAGGAGTAGTTTAAAACTAGTAAAGCTAGCTAGTAAAGGTAGGTAGTAAACTTAGGGAATCTTATATCTTGTATATATAATAATATATATATATACTAGCTGTCACCCCGCGACTTCGTTCGCGTTTTGAGCTATCCTATCTCTCAAGTTGGATCGAACTGCACATGGTGTGCGAATTTTATTATAATCGGTTAAGTGGTTTAGGAGTTCATTGAGGACAAACATTGTGACACGAGATTTATATATATTAAGATAAGATAATTGGAATCTCGGAATCGGCTCCAACGATTTTTATACAATTTAGTATATAGGGGGTTTCGGGGGCGATAAATCGATATATTTTTAGAAAATGTCATTTTATTCGTGTTTTATCGATAATCAACTTAATCATAAACTTCGAAGTAAAATAACAAAAAGGAGGCGTTTGAATAGTCTCAACTGAAAAATATTATGACTCTTCCTGACATCTATTGGCGAATAATAATACTATTTTTTGTGAGCAACTAATTGCTTTAACGACACAACAGCAGATGGCGTTGTTAAGTAACACGAAGTCAATGAGTGTTTCCTTTGAGGTTAGACTAAAATCAATTGTTTATTTTCCAAAAAACACAATAAAAAAAACCGAGCAAAGCTCGGTCATCCAGGTACTTCTTATATTAAATGATAGTAGCCCTAAATAATAATAAAATAATAATAATAAATTCGGGACACTTCCACACACGGTCGCCTGACCCCAAATTAACCAAAGCTTGTACTATGGCTACCAGAGACTGATATACATACTTAGATATTTTTAAACACATACTTAAATAGATATTTACACCCAGAAATAGAACAAACACAAACGTTCATCACATAAATGTTTGCCTTAGGTGGGAATCGAACCCACGCCCCCAAGCTCAGAAGGCAGGTTCACTACCAACTGAGCCAACGAGGCAGTCTCGAGTAAATCTCTTAATCACTCGGCAAAAATATTTTTAGCCACACAAATATTCTGCGTTTGATGTTCCACTCTATACATGGCATTGGCTCAGTTGAGATGTTCACAACATGGTATAATAATATACTTCGCCAGATATAGCATTCAGAGACACGTAGTGACGTCAATCGATGCTTAAGCAAGACCGAAATAAGTAATTTACAACAAGTTCGAAAGAGACGGATAACGATGACGTCATGATGTGTTTACTGGATGCTAGACCTGGTTTTTTGGATCATGGTTCACAAGAGCCATATTTTATTAATTATTTGACTTTTAATTTATTTGACTTTCTTTATTTTATTTGAATTGATGTAATGTATTTGGTTTCAATATTATTAGTCCTCTGTCTTAATTTTATCTTGATACGATTTTAAAAATCGATATAATTGATTTGATTTGATAAATCAAGAGTTGAAGTTGAAAAATTGAAGTTGATCATACGTCAGCAGTCACTCAACAGATGGCGCTGTACCAAATTACCTTGAGTCCAACGATGAACGGCACTATGACGTCATCTTTCGCATGTAGAATCAAAACTGGGAGATCCTTCGCTTTGGCCAAGTGCTGGTCGGAGCGAAACAAGTGTTCCGGATGCGTTCTGAACGGCGCTATGAAGGTAGAATCGTAGTATGGAAGCCACGTTACTAGCTGTGGAGGAAAAGATTTTTGATCTGTTATATGTATTTATCTTGGTAGACTTTCGATCATATACAACGTGTAACAGAAAGGTTGAAAAATACTTAAACGACGTATGCCCAGACATATTTATAATTTAACCCATAAGATTTCATAACCCTCAGCATGTCTGGGGTTAATATGTATTTATGTATTTAAAAATATCTAAGTATGTATATCAGTCTCTGGCAGCCATAGTACAAGCTTTGCTTAGTTTGGGGTCAGGCGACCGTGTGTGGAAGTGTCCCGAATTTATTAATTATTTATTTATTTATTTATGTTAGATTACGAGTTATACCAAGCTAAAGTTTTGTGTCAAATAACGTGCTATGCCGCGCGCTGATCACTGACCTTCTTTATCGTTAGGGTTGTTCAAAATAATACGAAAAAAATATGTTTTAGTCTAAAATGGAAAATTTAAGATGACTTGTGAAGCTTAAAATTCACACAGGTGATTCGTGGCTGGATACACATACACGCCCTTCCGTATTGTCTAACATTTCTGTGACACGTTGTATATGGGAGATCCGGTACGAAAACCTAATCACGGACCTCATAAAATAGGTGCATGCACATAATTCACCGTAGTCACAAACGCAACAGTGATCATTGTTGTCTCGTTCTTGTTACAGTATCTTGTACGTCTCTCTATCCTTGTTATTGATACGCGTAACATATACTGTCAACGGAGCTGTGTAGTGTCTATTTGCTTATTGTATTTAGTCCACGTGCTGTGTACTAGAAATTAGAATCGTGCCGCTTCTTCCTTTTATTATTTCGATGGCTAGCCCCTTCATTTGTTCGTTTGTTTAAAAATAGCGATGATAGTTGGAGAAGGCTCGTCTCTCAACTCAGAGGGAGCCAGAGAGCCAGAGAGTGGGTTTGATCCCAGCAGAAGGCACGCATTTAATGTGTCTGACAAACAGGACTACCTAGTTCAGGCAAAATTATTTTATTGTTTCTAAAGAAATGTTTGCATCTGATAGTTTTTATCTTTACCATGTACTTTTTGAAATAAAAAATTATTGTTATTATTATTTAATGTGTCATTGCATGCATTAAGTGCGTATTTAATGTCTGCTACATGACTGGAGCCCGGTGTATAGTGACTGGCTCGCCTCCTGTCACATTTGGGACTGATATCGTCCGGCGAAGTGTAGGTGTTGAAATACATCTCTGCCAGCCCCTTCGGGGAAAAACGTGACGATATGTCATCATATCATATGTTTTAGAAATAGATGGCATACCTATATCGTTTTAATACAAAATTTTAGAAAAATCTGTTTTTACTGCGTCCGAAAGGGTTAGAAAAAAACGAAGGGCGCTCACCACTTCGCAAAAAATAAAGAGTGAGTGAAAACGTATCTTCTTAGTCTGCGTGCTTCATCTTCGACCACATCGTCGCTTATCAAGAGGCGAGTTTGTGGGTATAGGTAGACTTATTCACTGTAAAAACGCGGATGCCACTACGAGCTAAGTTTTTTTTTTATAATTGAATGGGCCCACGTTTGACCACAACACACCTGATGGAAAGTGACGATGCGGTCTAAGATGGAGCACGCTTGCCCATGAGGTGCCGTCTCACTCTTGTCGTTGAGACCCAGGTTGTATCCATTGCTGGGGAACACCGAGGCAGGAAGCGCGTTCCACTCCTTGGCAGTTCTGATTAGGAAGGAGTTTTGAAAGCGCTTCGTGCGGGCTTTATTAAAGCTGACGACATATCGATGGAATGTCTGCCTCGATGACCTATGACCTAAGTTATTGACACAGTTACCTTAGAGAGCGGGTGGTGCCTCACTTCGTCGGCGAGGTTGGAGAAGGGAGCCTCCAGCACCAGCCCACAGTAGTTACCTTAGAGAGCGGGTGGTGCCTCACTTCGTCGGCGAGGTTGGAGAAGGGAGCCTCCAGCACCAGCCCACAGTAGTTACCTTAGAGAGCGGGTGGTGCCTCACTTCGTCGGCGAGGTTGGAGAAGGGAGCCTCCAGCACCAGCCCACAGTAGTTACCTTAGAGAGCGGGTGGTGCCTCACTTCGTCGGCGAGGTTGGAGAAGGGAGCCTCCAGCACCAGCCCACAGTAGTTACCTTAGAGAGCGGGTGGTGCCTCACTTCGTCGGCGAGGTTGGAGAAGGGAGCCTCCAGCACCAGCCCACAGTAGTTACCTTAGAGAGCGGGTGGTGCCTCACTTCGTCGGCGAGGTTGGAGAAGGGAGCCTCCATTACCAGCCCACAGTAGTTACCTTAGAGAGCGGGTGGTGCCTCACTTCGTCGGCGAGGTTGGAGAAGGGAGCCTCCAGCACCAGCCCACAGTAGTTACCTTAGAGAGCGGGTGGTGCCTCACTTCGTCGGCGAGGTTGGAGAAGGGAGCCTCCAGCACCAGCCCACAGTAGTTACCTTAGAGAGCGGGTGGTGCCTCACTTCGTCGGCGAGGTTGGAGAAGGGAGCCTCCAGCACCAGCCCGCGCGGGAGCGGCAGCGCTCCGTGCGCCGAGCCCACCAGCGACGACGATATACCTGTGCCTAAACGAAGAGAAAATGCCGTCAAAAAACATCACAATCCTTATCCTTACTTATTATAAAATCGAAATCTGTCTGTTTGCAGGCTCTTCACGTCTAAACGGCTGAACGGATCGTGTTGAAAATGAGAATTAGTTACAGTATGGCACGAGGAAGGTTGTTGGATAGTATTTTCTGAATAAATGCGAACGAAGTCGGTTACAGCTAGTAATATTATAAATGCGAAAGTTTGTATGAATGGATGTTTGTTACTCAATCACGCCAGAACAGCTGAATATATCTGGCTGCAATTTAGCACATAGATAGAATTCAGTCTGGAATAGCTCATAAGCTAGTTTATAACCAAGAGTAGAACTGCGGACGTAACTATTCATCAAATAAAGAAAACAATAATCATGTAAATGAATTGAATTGAAAAAAAAAAATGTTTTGCCTACAATGATGATTTTGATGATGTCCTCCGCGACGTATCCGTCAATAGCGAACCTGACTAGAGACGGTTGTGAGCACGGATGTGGCTCGCAAACCCAAATTAAGTTTTAAAAGTCTAGTTGCAGGGCGCACGCACGCGTACCACTGACCGTCGAGGTTATACTCGTATGTGTTATTTTACTTACTCGTTCGTATATGTTTATTTATTTTATTTATTTATTTTTATTTATTTATTTAATAATATGAACGCATTTAAGCAATTATACATATCAAAATTTCAGAATTAGAGTCAGTTTTCACATACTAAAATACACATAATCAAAAATTATTAGTAGAAATGTCAAAACTTAATTAATATAATTACAAAATGTCAAATAAAATTTTAAATAATAATACACACAAACACAAATACAAATTACGGTATATAAGATTCGCAAAATGTCAATAATAAATTTACTATGCTAAGCCACTTATCGCTAAAAATGTCACAGTCCGGATACATACAAATGAACGCGTTGAGGTCACGCATGGCGCGGTGCATCGGGGTAAATTTCCGATGCTGTGTACGATACCAGCCTGGGTAGAAGAACTTAGGTCTATGGCTAGGTCTATGGCGGGTGTACTTATCAGGCACATAAATAGTACACATCCGATTGTGCAGCTCCAGGGAATCTATAGCCCCTCTTAATATTTTGCAGCCTGTCTTAAGCTGATCGTGTAACCTTCTGGTTTCCAACGAATTAAAGCCTAAGTGGCCAAGAAGAAAAGCGGTAGGGTAAAGAAATGGATAATATCCATACATTTTTTTATAGAGATTTCTCAAAAAGGCTTTTTGTACCTTCTCAAGAGACAAGATGTGTGTATCACAGTGAGGGTTCCAGACACACGCACCTGACTCCAGCTTACTCCTGACCAGGGCCGTAAACAGCAGCCTCAGAACTTCGGGATCACGGAAATCTTTCGCATTACGAAATATAAAGCCAAGACGCCGGTATGACTCCTTTGTTGTGACTTCAACATGATCATTGAAAGTGAGACCGTGATCGAATGTCACGCCAAGGTCTTTTATGGTGGACACCCGCTTTATGACAGCTTTGTCGATAAAGTATGTGTGCTGCATTGGTACCCGCTTGCGCCCGAAGGACATAACAAAACACTTATCAGGATTGAACATCAATTTATTTGTAACGCTCCAACGGTGAATAGCATCAATGTCGTTTTGCAACTTGCTACAGTCAGCCTGTGATTTAATTTCGAGGGCGAGTTTCAAATCATCGGCGTACAATAGGCACCTAGAAGTTCCTATTTCCTTGGACAAATCGTTTAGCATAATTGAGAAAAGCAAAGGTCCTAGGACCGATCCCTGACTCACCCCTGAGGGGGTAAGGTAAGGTTCAGAAACAAATGTACCATATTTGACAAACTGACATCGGTCGCGCAAATAGGCTGCAAAAAATCTTAACAGGCCGGAAGTAAAACCAATGTTACTTAGCTTTTGAAGCAGGATATCGTTGTCGACTCTGTCGAAGGCTTTTCGAAAATCGAAGTAAACGACATCGACCTGTTGCCCTCTGTCCATGCTAGCAGAGACGTAGTCCACAAGACAGAGGAGATTTGTGTTTACTGACCGTCCAGGACGAAACCCATGCTGCTCATCGCCCAGGTACCGATTAATCTGCCTGTAAATTTCTTTATGTAGAATATATTCAAAGACCTTTGCCGGAGAACATAATATAGCGATGGGACGGAATTCATCTACTGCAGTTTTATTACCTTTCTTAGGGATCGGTGTAACCCTTGACAATTTCCATTGACTTGGGTAAACACCAGCTTTCAGGGATAAATTAAATATGTGACAAAGAGGAGGTGTTAAGTGCTCTCTGGAATATTTCAAAATGAAAGCAGGGAGATTGTCTGGCCCCGGGGAACTACTCGTCTTAAGCTTACTAAGTCCATGTTGTACTTCCTTGGGGCTTATGAAAGGGATACTAACAAAACCACCTTCGGACGCACCATCAGAGCATCGATTAGTGTCTAAATGAGGGGGATCTTTGAGGAACACTCCAGAGAAATAATCGGCAAAACCCTCTGCTGCCGCGGGTCCCTCCAAGGTAGCTCCCTGGTAGACAACAGATGGTTCGAAACCACCCATGGACTTTAGACATGACACGTGACGCCAGAAATGCTGCGGACAACTTTTTAGGTTGCTTTCAATAGCTTCAATGTGACGCTTATACGCTTCAACTATACGTATCTTAAGATTTGCTCGCAGGTCAGAAAAGGATTTATAGTCGTCTGAATGCAGAGAGCGCTTCCATAACCTATGCAGCGATTTTTTCTTCCGGATATCTGTAATAATGTCAGGGGTGAACCATACTGGGTGTCGAGCGGAAGAAACCTTAGGCCGCTTCTTTTTGGGCACGCATTCATCAAAAGCTGTATACAAGATGTCATAGAGGAGATCGGCTGCTAACTGAGCATCGTCACTCTCATATACACTAGCCCACGGGGACTCTCTCAATAATCTATCTAAGAGAGATAAATCTGCCTTCTTAAAATTCCAGTCGTGACCTACGTCAATGTTGCTAGGAGACAAGCGCTTCTCTGAATCATAACGCGGCTGAAAACAGAAAGTAATGTCTAGCGGAGGGTGATAGACGTCAGTTTTCTTAACCAGGCTATTGGTCGTCACCACGCAAACCCGTGACTCATCGCATTCCCTCGTCAATACAACATCAAGTTTACTTCCGCGCTCATTAAATATGTTATTGCGGTCTACGAAATCACAATATTCTAAAAAATAACCATAATAATTATTGATATTTACGGACGCACTATTCATATTTAGGTCGCCAGTAATCAATATTTTGTTTTTGATCTCTCCGATAAATGATTCGATTTTACTAAACCAGCACATATATTTATCGTCTGTCGCACTCGGAGATATATACACAACGCACAAATAGACCGTGACGCCGCGATAAGTAAACGAGGCCCACAAATCTTCCCCGGTATCAGTTTCGAGGTTAGGGTGGCGCGTGAGCCGCAAGCCAGGCCGCGCGGCCAGCAGGACGCCACCGCCGGGCGAGCCGCGGTCGCGCCGCACCAGGCTCCAGTCGCCCGGGACCACTTCCGCATCCTCCACCGAGCAGTCGAGGTTCGTTTCCGTGGCGGCGATCAACATACTCTCCGTTGTGAGTAAAGTCATTCGTAGTTCAGGCAGCTTAGTTTTCAGTCCACGCACATTTTGTGAGATTATAGTAATTTCTCTGACACCCTTATCACACGGCGCGTTATACACCGACTTCTCGCTGAAATGGCTGATTTTCCGGTTTGCGCTTTCTGTAGTTAACCCATTTTTGAAGTCGAGCATTCTCTGGCCAAATATCGACCGAAAAACACTTGTCAAAGCATTCCTCAGGTACACCGATCTTGAAGGACTTGTAATAGTTTTTAGTTCTCAGATCCTGAACTGTGCAAATCTTCTGAGGAAAGAGTTCCTTTAAATACTGCATGACTTCATCAGCACCAGAAAGCATATTCCAGAGATGAATATATTTCCGCGTTTCAACCGCCTTAAGTGTCGTCACGGCCGGCCCCGCGAGGCAACGCAGCGATAACGTCTGTCGCGCAGATTTGCGACGAACTTCAATCCAGTTTTCGCTAGCGGGTTCGGTATGGTGTTCAGTTGAGGTGGTAGGAGCCATATTAGTAGCTGCAGGCTGCAAAGCATGATGCGAGACGGCGGCGGGAGTCGCTGGGGGTAGGGGGGGTAACTCGGTGTCAGACAAGTTGGTTTTTTCTGGAGTAGTTTTAGGCGAGTCAGCAGGCAAGATATTTTTCTTTTTGTAAGGCTTACGACGAGTTTTCTGACGAGACGTAGATTCCTATGTTATATTACCTAGCGAGTTTCTCCATATAAAGTGATGTATTACCTAGCGAGTGTCCCCATATGAAGTGATGTATTACCTAGCGAGTGTCCCCATATGAAGTGATGTATTACCTAGCGAGTGTCCCCATATGAAGTGATGTATTACCTAGCGAGTGTCCCCATATGAAGTGATGTATTACCTAGCGAGTGTCCCCATATGAAGTGATGTATTACCTAGCGAGTGTCCCCATATGAAGTGATGTATTACCTAGCGAGTGTCCCCATATGAAGTGATGTATTCCCTAGCGAGTTTCTCCATATAAAGTAATGAATTACCTAGCGAGTGTCCCCATATGAAGTGATGTATTACCTAGCGAGTGTCCCCATATGAAGTGATGTATTACCTAGCGAGTGTCCCCATATGAAGACAGCGGGCTCCCCGCGGGCCGGCGCGGCGGCGCGGAGCAGCCACTCGTAGACGGCGCGCGAGTCCTCCACCACGCCCGCCTCCGACGGACGCACGTTCGTGGAGTCGCCGTAGCCTGACCATTCAATTACACACATTCAGCGGAGCCTAATAAAAATAGCTTTTAATGCATTTTGCCGACGATCAGTAAACTCTTGTTTACTGAGTGGGGAGATATGATAATAATAATAATCCATTTATTTCACGCAATAATAACTTGCATACAATGCAAGTTACAGAGGCCCATAGAAAATAACCATTTTACAGACTAAAAACAAAATAAGTTAAATGTTTGGCATTTTGCTCCCTGTGCTGTCTCCCAGTAGACTGCACAGAGATCTGTCTGGGTGGGGGTCAGAATAGCGATGAGACAAACCCCTGTCGGCTTATACTCTTTCACAATAACCTTGTGTTTCATTACCTCTGTAATCGAAGGCGATTGTGTGGAATTCCATCCTTTGAAAGAACTTGTATAATAATATCCTATGAGAGGCAGCCCGTGAATTTGAATTACCTGCAAAGGAATGATTAAAAATATATTTAACACATAACACATATCGTCACGCCTTTCCCCGAGTCGGCTGGCAGAGGTGTAATACAACACCCACATTTCGCCGGACGATATTCAGTCCCAAATGTGACAGGGGGCCAGCCTGTCGCCATACACCGGACTCCAGTCATGTGGCAGATGACATACAATACGCACTTTATGTTCACACAATGAACAAATTGGTGCGTGCCGTCGGCTGGGTTCGAACCCGCTCCCTCTGGCTTGAGTGGCGGACCTTCTCCCAACTAGGCTGCCATCGCTTTTATAAAACAAAAATGAATAATGCTTTTTTTTTGTAATGAATTGTATGTTTATGTATTCGCAATCATTTGAAAAGTCAAGAATAATTTACAAAATAATATACGAGTAGATGGTGTGTTTTGGAGAGCACTTTTTATATGCCCCGGTGACACATCACACTCATATTATAAAGGCGAAAGTTTGTGAGTGTGTAAGTGTGTATGTTTGTTACTTCTTCACGCTCAAACGGATGGACGTTCAAACGAGAGCAACAAGGACGAAAGAAGGTGAAATGAAAATCTCAAATCTCCGCATAGGGCTACAGTTCCGAGTTGATATGTGTGCTGTGATACTAAAGGAATAAATATAACTTTACCATGACAATATAACACTACTGGTGTTTTCGAATTGGCCAGTTCCTCTTCCATCAGACGATTTAGTTCATCATTGTCCGTTGAATCGTCAAAACTGCCTTTCAGTCTCTCATACACAGACTTGGGTAGAATGTGCCATACGCCTGTAAATAAAATGTATATTTACATAGGGGGCTATTCCTGCGCGTGAGATGAGATGAGACTTTATCATGGTCACTCTCACACCTATGACGTTTCAAACGAGAGCAACAAGGACGAAAAAAAGTGAAATGAAAATTTCACATCTCCGAATAGGGTCCATAATTCGGTTCCGTCTATTGCTGTCTGTCTTGTTGCTAGTGGCGTTGCTGTCTGTCTTGTTGCTAGTGGCGTTGTTATGTGTTGAAATGATATCTACAATATGAGACAAATGCTGCCAGCTGTACCGTGGCTATGTTCATTCTGTTTGTTTTTTTTTTTTAAATAAAAGTCAGTCGATACTTTTTCAATCAACGTGACGCTGTTTTATTTTATTATGAATGGCCAGTGTGTGAAGCGACAGGCGGGCAATAGCCTGGCAATTGGCTTCCGTAAAACGATTTTTAGTGACATTTTGCGAGCAATCGCGTAGTCATTGCTGTTGCTTTGTTACAACTGAAGCGTGGATGTCACTTTTGTAAATTATTACGTAATCGGCCCGAGGATCACTTCGCTGTGTACGGGCGTATACAAGTAGAAAGCGGTCCGCGTTTACGCTGGTCGGCGCAGATAGTCGGAGTAGGCGATCTCCCCAGCTCGACCCAATAACACTCAGGTGACCCGAAAGCGATCTTAGTGATCCACCTCGAGTATCAATCAAGATCGCGGGGATCGGCCCCGCTGTCCGGAGCTTGGTTTGGCTGTGGTCCCTCCGGTACCGCTGTGCCAAAGAATCTGCCGTAGTTGGAAGCAGTGGTACCGAAGATGTCGCAGTCCTGCTCCGACCGTTCTCGTGCCGAACCAGCGCGAACCCTAGCCGACCTACGCTGATAAGTTTAGACCTGCGCCGTACAGCGCTAGTGGGCTGCCACGCCATTTGTTACTTTGTCTTTATGGCGATACGTCTCGCTCATTTCGCAATATTTAAAAATATTAATAGTTTTTTTGGTTTTGAGCTAGACCGGGTAAATAAATTCAGTTATGATGGAATTTACGCCAATCGTATATAATTCCCTACGATATTTTGCAGGAATAGTAAACAGCAAAGACCAGATTGCTCTAAAAGATCTTTTAACCGATAAACTGAAGATTAAACGGTTTGTTGACCTTTTTGACTGGTCTAGCTCCAAAAACAAAAAATAACTGTTTGCAATTAAAATCTTGCGCCATGAGCGAGACGGCCTCTGCTTATACCCGCTTGCTTTGTGTAGCGTTTACCTGCGAGGACTGCTTTCTACATGAATAAGCCCTAAAGATAGTTAAATGTCAAAAACTTACCCAATTTGATGTGACAGTTGTCTACTTTAGACTGGTATTCTAAGTTGAAATTCCGGGCGCCGTCAATACCGCTTTTTGAAGGCTTCTCGAAGTCTATGTGCAGCGGCCATTGCACTAAAACAAAGAGATTTACTTACACTGGCCATATTTTTACCGCAATACTGTCATTTAGTGAACATTTCTAGCATGGCTGATGACGGCCGGGCTACAGTCGGGTATATACATATATATTTTTTTTTAAATGTAGAATAGGTCGGCGTTTGACCACCAACTCGCCTGATGTTAAGCGACGTTGTGGTCTAAGATGGAGCACGACGACCTATAAGGTACTTATTCACTCTAGCCTTGAAGTTTTGTAGACTGAAGAAGTACAAAGACGGCAGTTGAGTGAGACGCTATAAGCACTCTTAGGAAAAAGCCTGCCTTTGTGCATATCCATCTCTATTGTTTTTCTACTCTCATTTTGTAGTGAGGAGGGAGTTGTTTTTTGTTTTCTTTCTCAGAGTCAGCTGGGACATCTCAGAATTTGTTTGTTTGACGATAACCTGAGTATTGTTGAGCATCTTCATGTGAGCAGGCAAGTAGTTCATGCAAATACAATTGTTAAGCTCGAATGTGAGCGAATCAGTCGAGTAGTTATGGAGATAATACGCGCCCCGCGGTTTCTCCCGCGCTCCCACAGAATCCGTTAATTTTTTCGGGATGAAAGCTATCCTACTATGTCCTTTTCTGTACCCCTGACAGCGTGTATAGAAATTCACAACTCACTTTCGTATTTATAATATTAGGTAGGATGTGAAGTCTCCGTTCGAGGCGAACTAGCGAGTTTATTTATTTTACAAAATTTTTAGTTATTTGAAATAATTTCCGCCGTAATGAACCGATTTCGTAATTTTCAGAGTTGATGTAATTATATTGTTATATTTTGATCATAATCCTGTGTTCACAATAAGCCCCTATCGTATTAGCATACCCTCTCGTAATACCCCAGCATTAAGTTGTAATTCTTTAAGTGCAATCAGTACATGTTTGATAATGGTTCTGAATATCCGTATTGTTATCAATGATTAAGAAACATTAACTATTATTAATCTCTCGTATCTATAAGCTAGGCATCAGAAAAACTGCTTTTGAACTTTAATCCTAACTTTTCCTTTTTTTAGTTATGCTTTCACGCCTTGACTCAACCGCTTGATAAGCGGAAATTTTGCATACACGCTGTCGGGGGTATAGAAAAGAGCGTATAGTACCTACTTGACATGCTGAAATAAACACGGGTTCTGTAGGACAGCGGTTAAAACCTATTTGACCAATAGGAAAGGCGTATCGGTACTTTCGGCATTAGTCTGGTGCAGGGTCGGACTGAGCCGGAAGGGCCCGGGTGGCTCCCCACAAGCCAGGGGCCCGAGACGGGGTGTAACCCCCAACCTACCGACCGTCTGGCTTGCGGCAAGCTCCGCTAGCCAAGTCCGAGGGGGGCCCGCGCCGGCTGGGGCCCGGCTGGCAAATGCCACCCTGACTATATACCCTGTCCGACCCTGGTCTGGTGTCTGTCTGTGGCATTGTAACTACCAAACAGATAAACCGATTTTGGCTTAGTTTCATTTTGTCTGATAAGTGACATAATTATAGTATGTATCCACAAGAGATGAGACTTGACAAACAACATGGTTTGACATGTGCAGTAGATGATTTTTAGATTTAGGTTTGGATTGAAATATTCCTGGAATATTAGAAATTTTGTATTTATATTTGAAAATACATATTTAATGAAATATTTCCCAACCACAGATGCCCTTCATGTCTCACTTTTCATGGCGCATATTATAACAGTTATTTTAGATATGATTGTCGGGAATTTACTAAATGTTTTAATATGTTATTATCGAATTGAAGATTACCAAAGTTAGCAAAGATCAAGCTACGTCGGAAGGTCTTGGAATATTTGAAGATGAGTGGCACAACTGCCACATGTATCATGAATAGACTCGCAGTGATTGTAGCGCCGAGCAGTAGTGTCCTGGAAAAAACAACACAAAGCAATGTTTATGAAAAGAATAAAAATAAGTTCACATTGGCTGAGTAGCTAAATTTATTTCTATAAGTTGTCAGGTGTCGGATTAGGTGGACGGGCAGTGCTAGCATCGTCTAGCACCATTCTTAGTTGATAGATAAACTGATGCTTTAAATCGACTAAATTGTTAATCTCGTCTGTGGTCTGAACTGTTGATTCAGTTGATTTTAAATGTTAGTTAACAAATTGACTTAGAATAGTGCTAGCACTCAGGTAGGGAATGAATACAAATAAAATATTGTAATATTTTATATCCTAGCCAGTAGTTTGCCTACAATGGAGACCTTGCACCATAATTTCTCATCCAATTTTACTCATATTCAAACTTAAAATTTGTATTTGCATGAACAAGGTACATGCCTGCAAAATTTCATGAACATTGGATTAACAATACTTTAGTTATTGTCAAACAAACAAATGCTGAGATGTCACAGATGGGTGACTGCAAGTGGCATTTACAATGTTTCTAATGTGGCTCAGATAAAATGTTAAATTCTACAATTTATCGGGACCTACGTCCCGATTGTTGGTTCTATGACAACAATCATCAAGCCATGTCACAGGCCATCGGGTGGCATACAAACTCTGACATCAGGGCTAGTCACTCAGCCTATACAAACTTACTTGCTTGCTTTTTACAGTAGACCTTTTGCGATTGGTCAATTAAAAACTTATCTAAAGCTAAATTTATTTTAGATTCAAATGATGACTGTTATAATGTCTTCAGTCTACAGCACTACCTGCATACAAATAGAATAGTATGTTTCTACGTGCTGGGGCCAAAAACTGGGCTAGAGAAAGTGAGCTGTGAGAGGCTAATGGTCATTAAAAAATTGGGGGCATTATACTGTTGCTATGGTAATAAAACCTACTAAGTAATCAAAAATTAGATTACAAATTTCCTGTAAACTGTAGCCTTGAAGCTATTTAATCAGCCGGTATCATGCTAATAAGTACAAATAAAGTTAATTAATACACTTACCCAATTACATACAGAGGCACGGATATATAGATTCCTATCGTCTCGACCACCATGGTTATTTCTATGCGTCCACAAAGTACAACAACTGGCTATGGCATAAACGTAAAATAGCTATCAATTTAATATGAGGAAATAATGGAATGTTATTGAGAAATAAAAAATACAGGGCACTAAAATTACGGAATGAAATTGGGTTTTCGTAATGATGTGAGTTCTGTGAGTCAAGCAGGATATGGGTTTTAGCTAAACTAACATGCCGTTTCTTCTCAATTTTACGCCTTTTTCACACACAAACAGGGATAAACAAACATAATAAATTAAATAAAGTTACGCGTGAAATAGACCGAACCTTCGAACTTTAGACGACATTTGATTTTGTTTTCGTTGACAACTTTGACATTGAAATGACATGCGTTTTGACACTTCATCTTATTTTTAAGTTTTGCCCAGGCAGGCATTTTTTAGGGCAGGCTAGAGCTAACATGGCCATACCACCTATTTGTATGATTTCAGTTGTTAAAACTATATTATGATGAAGATGATAGAAGAGAGGGTGATGAGATAAATTCCTCCCTTTTTCCCATTTCAGTAAAGCCTTAAACAGCCTTAAATACTTTACTGAAACTTTAAGTCGAGTTATGTGGCGAAAACGAAAAGCAGTATTTGTTATTGTCTGTATCATTTGCCCACACTCGTGCACGTTAACGAACCGGCAAAGGTTAATCCTCCATTGATCTACTTTAACGCTCGAAAAAACACACGTTTTGAAAATACAAAATTACGACACCATCTTTTCGATTCTGGCTAAAATCTCTTAATATTTGATATATTTTTTCGGCTAGTGAGGCCAATGTCGTTTAACACAACCCTCACGCTCCCTTCCCTTAATACCTATAACTAAACCAGGCTTATTATGTATTCGTCAAATCGTTATTACCTACCTATTTAAATGATAAAAAATCATTGAACACCTTATTTGGACAAAAACACGTGGATAGACAAATAAAGTTTGTTTTTACTATGCCACTTACGTGTTTTTGTTAGGTAGGTACCCACATAAATTTGATTTACAGTGTAGAAGTACAGCGAAATAAAATACACAAAATATGAATTAAAATACTAAGAATGGGTAAGCCCATTTTCATTTATTAAAATTATTAGGTAGCTTAATTATGTTATGATTAAGTATAGGTACATAACAGTTTATTTTGCTTCCGTTTCTCCCGAACTTACTAATGTTTCACAAATATTTTTTCACCTGTATCCTTATCTACCATCTCTATCCTTGGATTTGTGAAATATATAACTTCCAGAACCAGCTTAGTTCTTATTTCATTTCTTAATTCAGCATCTCTCATGATATTTCCAATAGTCGGAGCCCATAGGTGATATTTTCCATATGTGTGTTCGTAGTTAGCTACAACATTTCCCATTAGATGTCCATCCATTTCAATCAGAACTAACAGTATCACTTTTTCGGCTAGTAATTTGGCAACGATACTCTGTCCTGATTGAATTTCTATAACGCCTTTCTTTTTTCTTATAGCCATGTCATAGGCACCAGTTTTGTTGTCTCTCCAGTGTGTTTTATGCACGATATTACCATAACCGAAGTCGATTGTGACATTGTACTTAATGTCCTCTTCGGTGATTCCTTCCGCGCCCCAAATAGTACAGACTGTGTTTGTTACAGACGCAACCATATCTATTTTAGATTTATTAATGCTTGAACTGTTGTTGATATGATTGATAATCTTTAAAGTTACACCCTCGTTGAACGAAGCGATTGTTTTAGTGTTTTTGATGCTCATTTTCCTTCTTACTTCTGGCCATTCGTATTTTTGGAAGACATCGCCGTAGGCTGTGGGGTCTCTCAGGAACACTTCTTCAGGAGTCTTTCCCAGCTCGATTCTTAATCCACGTTTGAGATTGTCATCTGTAAGATTGAATATTTTTATTTCCTTATCTGTAACTAGTTTCAAATCACTTCCTTCGTGGCTGATGATTGTTCTGTTTGAATAGTTTCGTGCTCTGATTTTTAATTCAAATTTCCCGGCACAAACTGTCGCAAGAAGTAGTAGGAAATAGTATTTTAACATGTTTACTGTTTTTATTGGGATACGTCTACTTCGTAGGGCAGTGTTTATGAAGTAAAATCACTGTTTAAGTACTTTGAATTTTATTAATCTTGACCCCTTTATCATGAATAAGGTCATGATCATTGCATCTTTGGTAAACATTGAACTAATTATTATAATCTTATAATTATTTATACGTGTCTACGGGTGATCGATTTAACTGCAAAGTAGTAACATTGTTTTGAAAAATTACCTTGTACAATTCCGATTCTTAGTCCATAAAGAAATGTAAACCAGTTATATAGTTTAGAAGAAAAAAACCGCCTGCAAAATGTATTTTCTCAGATTAGAGAATGTATTTTGTAGAATTCGGTGTAGGCTGCCAAGAGACCAGCAGTACTTTTCCCAACAGCGGAAGTGACGACATAATGTCGTCGGTAGCCATCGCCTCCGATAAGTGGCGATATCTGGAGTTGCCTCTGACGTTGGCAAAGTAGCGCTCGTATCGTTTAAACCAATGAAAACAATATGAATGGTGGCTAGGGCAACCAAAGACCTATAGAACAACTATGATATGTTGGGTCTATCGCACTATTTCTGTTGCCGGGGTGCGCCACCAACATGAAAAAAAATATCGGCGGGGTGCGCGGAGCGGGGTATTTGCACAACTGTACACCAAACGTGGTTGTAGTTCGGTCTGGTGCAAACGCAGTTTATGAGGACCATTAAGGTTCATATATGAATGTTGTCACACCGTATAGAGTTCGCAGTCCGTCTGCGGTAGACACGAAAAGAAAACGATCTGAACTGCAGACTGCACCGGACTTGACCGCAACCGGATTTGGTGAGAGGCTTAGATCAAATATAAGGGAGATCCCGTACGAACTAAAAATGAACCGCATAAATTAGGTGCTGCAAACAATTCACCGTAGTCACAAACAAACGCAATCAGTCGCAACACTGATAATTATTGTTGTCTCGTTCTCGCTATAGTCTCTTTTACGTCTCTCTATCTTTACACGTATCTTATTACTGTCAACAGAGCTGTGTAATGTCCGTTTGCTTGTAGTTATATTGGGTCTACGCACTGTGTACTAGAAATTAGGCTCGTGCCGCTTCTTCCGTAAATTATTTCGATGGTGTGGGGCATATATTTTCGGCGGATTCGAAAAATGTACCTAAAGCATAAGATGTCGGGTCTGTATAAATAAAACAATAAAATAATATTGCATTCCTTTTTATTTCGCTTCATTTTCTAATATCACAATTTTGCTTATTAACTATGAACACATTTTTTATAATTTTCAAATGCACAGATAAAATAATTTACAATATTTCCTAATTAGTACATTGCTCGGTTATCCGTTTCACTCGCCATTTCGTCATAAATCATTATCAATTAGCTTATTTACTTCATGATTAGCTTTAACTATATTTAACTACATTTTTGATAACAGTCACCTCAACGTCATCATTTTTATCCTCTGTTTCTCTCTACCACTAAAATCTTCGCGGATGCGTGCAGTGAGGATTGACAGCTAAAGATGACTTGTTTTTTTTTTTTAATCATTAAAATGAACAAGCTTTTCTACGCCTACTTATTTATCTATCTATCTAAAACAATGATATTTTTTCCCCAAAAATTCTAATTTATAATCGTTTTTCCGTTTTCCTTTCCATGTCGATGTTGTTTTCATAATCGTTTGCTTATTTTAGTTTTAACTTAACTTGCCAATTCCTTTTTAGTGCCGAGGTCAATTACTTAATTATTTCGATCAACTAAAATTAAATTTAAACCTATTTAATTAATACTAATTTGAAAAAAGTTTAGATTGACAGAAATGTTCACTTCATATCTTTCAAATGTTCGTCTGAATTATAAATTTTCTAATATTCAAACTTATGCTGAAAGCACAAAAATCTAACAATTTCAAAATATTTCGTTCAATTTCTGCTTCAGTTTTTATATATACAGGGTGCTCGACGACTATGTCATTGATGACAAAATCTAGGGGAGAGTTTTTTCGCAATTTCTAGCTTGGCTCCTCAAGTTAATGCTTGGTACAGGTTGCCCTGAAACATCGCTTAGAACAATAAGGCCGCCCATTTAAAGCTTAGTTTAGTGAAGTTCTATTGTAATATTTTTAATGTAAGTACTTACTTATAGTTTTTACTAAAAGTTTTTGAATTGTATTGTCCTTAATCGAGAGACATTTTGGCATTAGAAAATATATATAGGTAAGTAGTCATTTAACTAGCTCATTAAAGACGAATCTATCGCAACGTCATAATATAAGTAATTCATTAAAAATGACGGAAAGGGTCGGACTTACAAACACACCGGTCAAACACAATACAAAAGTAACTTTTTTAGCGTCGCTATAGTCGGCTAAGATTTAGAATTTGGAATTTATCACCTACACGGCTATGAAACACCGAACTATTACTAATCAATATTTAAGCACACCTGTATTTATATTTACTTATCTTTTACCAATTTTTATCGGCTTACATGTATTTTGGAAGCCTTACGAAACTCCAAGCCTGTTCTTAGTAAGGTCCAGAAGACCTGGCCAGGTCCTGCGCATTGTCGTCGTAACCACCAGAGCGGGCTGACGCGTCAGCTGGCTCCACGGAGATCCTCGGTTTGAAGCCTCCTTCATCGGCTTCGTACTCCACCGTCTGAGGAAGATGAAGTGACCATTATTTTCTGACCTCAGGGCTTGCAAATCGGCCCCTACGTACTAACTCTTTAAGAGTCCGGCGACCTAACTAATTTCGACCTATAGGCGACCTAGACTAACTTCGCATTGGCTTAAGGTATTCTATCGCCATTTCGTCTAGAAGAAGAAGACGAGTGAAGAGAGCGAGTAATGATACTGACGAGCCTCTAAACTTACCTAGAGAGTGACAAAGTGCAATTTCATTTTGTTTAATGACTTTTGCACTACCGTAATCATTCTTAAGTAACTAAGAATTTCCCTTGTATTATTGATTCATTTAAGAGCTAATGATGTAGACAACCTCCCTATGTAATGGAATTTTTTATTTGCTTTGTCTATCTATTGAATAAATTAGTCAAAAGTGACCCATTAAAATGCGGATATTTTTCATAGCTCTTATTTTCGCTTGAGAACGTTTTAAAAAAAAACCAAGAACATAGGGGCGTAGATATTGTTAATTTAATTGTACATGTATGCTAAATTTCATCATAATCTGACAAACGGTTTTCAAGAAATTTGAGTAGTGCGTTTGTATGGAAATTTCAGAACGTCGCGGCTCTCTTAAGCGAAAATATCAAGAACTAGATGCGCCCCGCGGTTTCACCTGTGGCCACACAGAAATCGTTAATTTTGCGGGATAAAAAGTACCCTATGTCCTTTTCTGTACCCCTGACAACGTGACTGCTAAATTTTATGATGATTCGTTGTGTAGTTAAGTCGTGGCAGCGTAACAAACAAATGAACAAACTCACTTTCGCATTTATAATGTTAGTGAGGATTAGGATAACATGAACAAAAATAAACAAAATCGCAATTAGTTTGCAATTCTCGATGTAGAAATTTTAGAAATTTGTCTGCCTTTTAAAGCAGTTGGACACAAAAAAAGTGAAAACCATACCCATAGTCACTAGTATAAAAAAACTCAACCAACCTGTTTGGTGCCATCAGGGAGAACCACAAAGTACGAGCCCTCAGCACGGTCGGCCTGCCTCGTCTCCGCATGACCAAAGTCACTCCCAGACTCAAAGTCTTCTATTTGGTACGCAAAGTCGTAGTTGGCTGGTTCCTGTAACAAGCATCATTTTTAAGCAAAGAAATTACTCCCATTTCCATCATTTGATGGTAAGTGAGAAGGGTTTATTGAAGGGAGACCGCCAGGCGTCAAGTAGTGTAGAATTTTTACAACTAAAACCCTCTGGGTGACCTGGCTCTGACCTCTGACTCATGGATAATACCAAGATCTCCAGATAATTTCACGAATTGATTTGTTTCTCATAATATGAGGCGACTATCATGGTATAATGGTTAAAGTAAGCATATTTGCTGTCCTCTATTTTTATTTTTTCATTCCTAGAACCAGATCACCCACAGATCACACAAAGATCCTTTTTTAAAAGCTTCTTACGATAAGGTTCATAACAAATATTATAAGCTGTATCAAACTGGTTGTTTGTTGTTATAATGTACCTACCTGATTTAGCAATTCTTCCAAAGCTCTGGCCTTATTCCCGTAGTCGTATCCCTGACCAGCATCCCGCTGTTCCGGGACTCCATACTGCTCTGAAGGTGCCGCGCTGCGAGACGCGGGCAGATAGCTAGATGATGGAGCGGATCTGAAAATGAATAATCCCAAATGGCTTTAGTAATGACATCTTTTGGAGATTGCATCAGTACATTCGTAACAGTTAGCCTTAGCAGTGAAGATTATTTATTTCATATTGTAGGTAGCGCAAGATCTTACCTAGCAGAGTAGGATGCAGCAAATGCATTAGTGTTCAGACTGCTCCGGCTTGAAGGTGCTCCATACTCCTGGGACAAGCTCCTAGCACTCGGAGTACCGTACGTTTCAGAAGGACTTTTCTGGTAATCTTCAGAGAAAGAGTCGGAACTCCTAGAAGAAGGCGCGCCGTAGGAAGAGGATAAGGATCGAGAAGAGGGTGTGCCATAAGTAGATGATGGAGCGCTGCGAGAAGCAAAAGCTGACTTGGAGAAAGGCCTCGGAGCATCGAAACTACTAGACCTTCCCAAAGAGCCAGAGAAGCCGTGAGATTCTGATTGGAACTGAGACCTAGCTGTGGGTTCTGAATGGTCTTTCGAGGATTGAGCGCTACGGAAGTTGGAGACTGAATTTTGATTGCTTCGTGCAGCAACGACAGAAGGCGCACCGTATTCTTCTGACGGAGAAGATCTGGCATTCGGCGCACCATACTCAGTTGACAGAGACCTGACTGCTGCTATGGAAGGAGCTCCATACTCTTGAGACAGCGATCTAGATGAGGGCGCTCCGTATTCCTGAGAAATTCCGCTTCTAGCGTTCGGGGCAGCGTAGTCTTGAGAAAGGCTTCTCGCGTCAGCTACAAAGTGATCTTGGGAGCTTCTAGAAGCCGCTGAGCTGAATCTTTGGTTGAAGCTGACGCGGACTGTGGCAGGAGGGTATTGAGACTGTCCCCGGCCGTTAGAGCTTCTGGCATTTGGTGCGCTGTAGTCATATCCATTGGAGGCGGCGTTGCGAGCTGATGCAAAGTCTGGTGCTCCGTACTCTTGGGAAAGAGATCTTTGGTGGTCTGAGGCGTGGTGATCGTGGTGGAAGTCATCGTGGGATGATCGAGATGATGGATACCCATCGCTAAAATAACAAACACATATTTATTTACTGTCCAGAGTCACGAATCAGATAAATAGAAATATATTAGTTGGGCATTGTAGAATTATGAACGAGTATTAAAGAAGTGACATTTAAGTAAAAAGGGGGTCTTACCCGACTGGTGGTTCAGCTATAACTAGTGACACCAAGCACATCAGCGGTATGAACATCTGAAAATAAGAAAACAAAATCTTAAAAACTCGATAAAAGAGTTTGTGAATGTACGAAACTAGCTTAGGTTAGCAGATTTTTATATGATTAACAGTTTAACTACAGCCAACTACAGCTCACATAATATTAAGTGACAGTGTAGTTAAAGATGAGAAACATACCCAAAAAAATCGTTTTTAGGTTAAGCTGCCGACGCAGCTAGACTTTGTAACACATTGTCAAACATGTCACAACTCATGTCAAACATGAGAATGATAGCTATCCAGCTAAACACCAAAAAGTTTTCCAACCAAAGATACTCTCCTTCACAGGCAGCTTCACGTGCCAACCACCGCGTCAGCAGTTGCCACCGCTGCTGACCTTTTTACATCAGTTCTTAAACTAAATTAAAAATTAGTACTACATACCTTCATAGTAGATGCTTGAGATCAATACAAAGGGTTCGGAGACTCTCAACCCTTGCTGCAACCCTCAAGCTTTGTCCAGACGATTCTTCGAGAGATGCAAGTGCTGAATGATGAGGTCCAAAAGCATTCCAACTATTTATACTAACCCAAGTCATCTTAACAATGACTATCCTTCAGCAGACGTAAAATTATTTGGATTAAGGACTTGTCAACCGACTTCCATCTCTAGCAGCTGAGAAATAAAGGTGTGGAGGGGTCTTTTGGGATTGGATATCGGTTCTAAAGCTTTCATTGTCCAGCTAATGGTTGATACATGAAGTAATGATGCGACATTAGGCCGGCTGTATTGTTCAGTGTCGTCGAATGCTCGTGATGGGAACAGGTGCTTTTTCATTGATTTTCAAGGTCCTTGAGACATATTTTCGTGCGATCGACATTAGCTCTGTCGTTATCGATCTCATGGCATTTCTTTACGAGTAAAAGAGACTGAGGTTATTTCGAGTGTCGAAGAATTGGGTTCTTGGGGTTTTGTGAGAGGCTTGTCTGTCTTCCACGGTATGGGTAGGTACTTAATTGGGTTAATTGAGAGTACAAACCCTATTTAACTGTTTATATTAATTGCTTCACGAATGTAAATGGTCTGATTAGGAGGTAAGCACCTACTTACATACCTACAGATACATTAATATTGATGAATGTATCTACTCCGAAGATGCATGTGTCCCAAAATTTTTGCGTTGTGTGCAAGCTGTCTTTTACCTTTACCGACAGTTCAAAGACATTACTTGCAAACTTGTAGGCTAATACCACTTATTTTCCAATCTCCGTTTTTTTGTCAAATTGGTGCGGTTGCTAAGGTCATAATAAACATGTCGCAGCCAACTAGCTTTAACAGCCGTTTAATTAACAGGCTAGCTGTCGTTTAGTTAAATACTAAACGGCGCCGTTCAACTAGTCTCTGAATGATATTCAGCCGTAGCTTTTGATACAACATTTAAAAAACTAGCTGGCTGATGCTCAGCCCATTTATTCAATAGGGAGATTATTTGACAAAAATACTATTATAAACCGAAAAAATGTGTTTTGAATTGAATAATAAGATAAAATAAAATCAGAAAGCCGTGAAACGAAGCGCAATTCTGAAAATGAAATGAATGAAAATGAAATGAAACGAAACGAAACGAAACCAAACGAAACGAAATGAAATGAAAATATGTTTATTGCCAAAGTAAAAAAACACAATTGAAATAATTAAGTAGATACAATAGTTAGATAAATACGGTGGCAAAGGGTGTAAGCTCAGCACTGAGCTGTGTAAAACTAGATCAGTTTATGTAAGGCTGATTTTCAGCTTACCTCTAGACTCGAATTAAGATGTTAGTCGAGGGTATAGTCATGCGAGTGTTCACTTTATACATTATTTCAAAAAATTACAGCAAGTTCTATAATTATGTCATATTGAGTACTTGTGTAAATGTTGTCAGCAGTGATGTGTGTGAGTTTGTGTTAATAACACCTAAAACCTCCCCTGTCCGACTCTTCATTCAGAGCAAATCTGACTTCGATTGGTTAGATTCGAAGGCTAAAACAGGAACAAAGCGAAGCGGAGCTCCAGCACTAGCCTTGGGGAGGTTACAAGTTGTTATAGAATAGAATATAATTTATTTGCAACAGGAAACATAGGAGAAAAAAAAAAGTATGACAAAAAATAAAGACAGAAAAGAAAAAAACAGGTTTCCTGCCACAAACCAGCTCCAACTCAGCATAATGCTGGCTAATGGTGGTTAACCAGCGCTGATCTTCCGTTGGAACCGGCGAGTGACGTCACACACGTCACAGGCAAGGCAAAAAATAAATATTTAACAATATAAAAATAAGTAAGTATTTGACAAATAAAATAAAACAATAGTAGCAATAGCTATGTGACGGGCAATTTTTTTTTCTATAAGATCTTAATAACTTTAATAATTTCAGGTAGACCAGGTTCCGACGAATAATAAAACCCTTTTAAGATTAATAGTTCACTTTTTATTTTAACCGTACAGTTATTTGGAAATCTTACACCAACTTAACGCCAACGATGTCGGTCTCAGAATGTGTCACTGTGCCGCCGACCATCTTACTCATGAAAAAATCTCCCTCCAAAAACAAAGTTCTGTGATTGGCCACTATATTCTTGCCACAACCAATCACTGCCTACATCCGCCATTATTTTTAAAATCGGCTGTGTGATTGTCTGTGGCATCGACTATAGTGGCGCCAAAACTGGGCTTCCGTTGCCTGTCAACGACTCTTGGAAGATTGTTACCAGTACCAAATATAAAATAACCGGAAGATTCACTGAATTAAACATTGATAAATCGTGACAATAAAACAAACCCTAACAATCGTCCATCCTGACAACGTGCGCGTCCTCGCACACGACCCAGGTGGAATCCTAACAATCGGCATATGGTCGGCTGCACAACATATAATTAATTATTAATAACATGATAATCAACTCAGAACTCTTCCAAAATATCAAACATATCTGAATTGATTTCAATTAAGAAAAATATAGACAACATTAACAACTATTTGCAATTTTATAGCCTTATATTATGAACATAATAGTATTCTAATTACAGTAATGAATTATTCCTACTAGTTCATTTTTATACATGTATAGTGCCTTTTACACAAAATACTAGGATTACTATTCTAAGTCATCAATGAGTTAATTATTTGTTACAGACATAATATACTTATTAGTCTAAATTTGAGAAAGTAACATTAATGTTATGTGAAAATTTACAATTATCATCAATCTATAGGTATGTGTACACTTTAGCTGGGGAAAATGTACACTTCTAAATCAAATTATAGAGAAAACATATCGCATTAAGTATTATATAAATCAAAATTCTCAAAACAATGATATACTAGTTTTTAGGCTATCGAACAGCTTACTTGAATCGACTAAAGCTATCTGGTGTATACATATTAGTGGCATTGGACGTATCAAAACACACAACGATCGGGTTATTAATGTATGACCACCCAACTACCAACAACTACCAATTGTGACGAAACCAAAACATTTTCATTCTTTATAGTCGCATCAACGCACGGCCCGTAAGTTGCGGAATCGTTCGCGTGCTCGACCGTCAATCCAGTCGCATCAACACACGGCCCGTGATCAAAATCGTGGGATCGAATCGCGTGGTTAATACCGAATGGTTGCATCGACGCACGGCCCGCGCGTCACAGGATCGAGACGCGTGCTTGATGTCGACCAACTGCATCGACACACGGCCCGTGAGTCACGGAATCGTTCGCGTGCTCGACCGTCAATCCAGTCGCACCAACACACGGCCCACGATCGAAATCGTGGGATCAAATCGCGTGGTTGATCTCGACTGGCTGCATCGAAACACGGCCCGTTCGTCACAGGATCGAACCGCGTGGTTGAACTCTTACCTCGGCCTATGAGTAGCGGAATCGTTCGCGTGCTCGACCGTCAATCCAGTCGTATCAACACACGGCCCGTGATCGAAATCGTGGGATCGAATCGCGTGGTTGATCCCGAATGGTTGCATCGACGCACGGCCCGCGCGTCACAGGATCGAGTCTCGTGCTTGAAGTCGACCAACTGTATCAACACACGGCCCGTGAGTCACGGAATCGTTCGCGTGTTCGACCGTCAATCCAGTCGCATCAACACACGGCCCGTGATCGAAATCGTGGGATCGAATCGCGTGGTTGACCTCGACTGGCTGCATCGATACACGGCCCGTTCATCACAGGATCGAACCGCGTGGTTGAACTGAAAAGATACAAAAGAACAATCTGTAGTAACATGCCTCTCTTTAGTATTCGTTTTCATCAGTAGCATTACTATCAGAGTCACTTTCATGGACCTCTAACGCAGCTATGTGAATCCAAGGCCTCATTCGATCTGCTGCGACTACTGTTGCACGTTTGTTTTGTGTGCATCCTAGACCTGGGACGGAAGCTACTTTATATCGGTCTCGTCCAAGAACTTCAACTACTCGATAGGGGCCAACAAACGTGGGCATAAGCTTTTTGCTTTGCCCGTCATTGCTAAAACACGTTTTAGTTATTTTAACTAACTCATCTACTTTGTATATACGTGCTGATTTCCTTCCCTTATCATGTTTATGCTTCTGTTTAATCTGTTCCGTATCTATCCTATCTTTGACTTCACTCCGTATAACGGAAAGATCACTACTTTCACGAGTTCTATCTGATATCTTATTCAAAATAGGATTCATCTCTGCATTCATGCAGGTACCAAACAATACCTCCGATGGCGTTCTACCTGTCGTTTTCTGGAGAGTATTGTTTAGTCCCCACTGGACTTTACCTAAATGACTGTCCCAATCTTTCTCGCCATATTTTACACTCCACGTTTTTAGAGAATCGAGAATGGTGCGGTTATACCTCTCCACCTGTCCGTTAGATCTGGGACTAGCCACGGAGTTCAGAACATGTTTAAAACCTTTATCAAGTGCAAATCTTTTAAAAGCATGCGAGGTGTAACAGCTACCGCGGTCGCTTACCAACCGATCAGGGACCCTAAACGTGTAAAATATATCTTCAAGAGCTCTAATAACACTTTGGGTATTTGTGTTTCTGACAGGTTTGATAAAGCAAAATTTGGTAAACGCATCTACGCCTACAAATATGTGTGTATGGCCTCGTCTTGACTTTACGAAAGGTCCAAGGTGGTCAACGTGCAGAGTATGAAACGGCACTTCTATCTTCGGAATAGGATGGAGCAATCCTTCATTTGAATTCAAATTATTTTTCGCATAAGCGCATTCTAAACAAGCGCTTACATACTTCTTGACGAATTTGGACATTTTGGCAAACCAATAATTCTTTTTTAATCTTTCTAACGTCTTTTCAAGACCAAAATGTCCAATGTCATCGTGATTCATGCGACACACCTGCCACCTTGCACCCTTCGGAACTACCCATCGCACATTGTTTTTATCACCATCTAGATAACGAAAAAGTCCGTTATCTTTCACAACGTAATTGTCATTTATGTAGTTTAGCCCCTTTTGATCTAGATCGCTATTCAAAATATTCTTAATTCTACAAAGTTCAGAATCTCCCAGTTGAAGAGTGTGCAGCCAATCATCACCACTGATTGCCATCACACTTGGCAACCGATCAGGAAGAGATTCTTCGCTTTCAGCTAGAGGATTTCGCGACAGTGCATCGACATGACCCATTTTCGTACCGGGTCTGTATTCCACTGAGCAGTCAAACTCTTGCAGAGTTAGCCACCAACGGGCAATTCTCGGGATTAGGTCTCGTTTTACAAATGTAGAACGTAGCGCACTACAATCGGTGATAATTTTGAATTCCTTGCCTAGCAAGTAAACTCTATATTTTCGCAGAGAAAAGACGACAGCCAATGTCTCGAGCTCATATGAGTGAAAGTTCTTTTCTTCCGGCGAAGTCTGCCTGCTATAGTAAGCGACTGGGCGAAACGACTCACATGGAGACTTGCGCTGAAGAAGAATGCCACCTATACCTATTCTACTAGCGTCGGTATGCAGTTCGGTCTCTGCTGTAGAATCATATATTGCGAGAATTGGCCTATCTATCAACCTGGATTTAAGACCAACAAAAGCCTGTTCTTGACTATCACCCCACTCCCACACAGCTGCCTTTTTTAACAATTTACTCAAGGGAAAAGCGATCACAGCGAAATCTTTTATAAATTTCCTAAAATAACTTGCCAATCCCAGAAATTGCCGAACATTGTGTACGTTCTCAGGACGCGGAAAATTCTGAACGCTCACAATCTTTTCTTCGCCAGGCCTCACCCCTGCAGCACTAATTTCATAACCAAGGTAGCTGATGCTATCACGGAGGAAATCGCATTTTCCGAGATTCAAAGTCAGATTAGCTCTCTCAATCGCTCTTAGCACTTCCTCAAGGTGTTCAAGACATTCGGACGAATTTTTGCCAAAAATGAGAACATCATCAATGTAAGCAGTTGCCTTATCGAAACGAGCTGAACCTAAGAGCGTATTCATCATTCGCTGGAACACGGCCGGCGCATTCGCCAACCCAAAAGGCATTCGATTAAACTCATATTGACCGTCTGGCGTGACAAACGAAGTAAGATGTTTGCTCTGTTCAGAAATTGGCACTTGATAATAGCCTGAAGCAAGATCAAGGGTAATGAAACAAGCCTGCCCAGTTAGTCGAGCTATCTCATCTTCGATGATGGGAATTGGATATCTTTCTTTCACAGTTACCGAATTCAGCATGCGATAGTCGATGCACATTCTTAGCGAACCATCCTTTTTTCGAACGAGCAAGATAGGACTCGCATAGTCGGAAACGGACTCCCTAACTATCCCGGCATCCAACATCTCACCAACCATGCAGCGCACCTTCTCTCGTTCGTGATGGGACAACCTGTACGGGCGATATACTACAGGACGATCACTATTCAACTCTATGTTCATTTCGGCTATGTTAGTACAACCTAAATCTTTAAGGGATGTTGTGAAACAATGCTTGTATTGTTTTAACAAGTCCAGTAGACGCTGTTTATCACCTTCGGGAACTTGTTTTCCTACACGAACCTGGCTAGCATCAAACTCGACTTCATCACCTTCGATCCTATCCGAAACAGACTCTACAATGACCCTGTTAACAAAATGTACTCGGTCTGCTCGACAAAATACAGAGTTTTTTGAGATCTGGCAAACCCCAGACAAAGGAAATACCTCTATATTAATCAGCCCATTTTTAGCCTGATGGAGGCCGCCACACACTTGGTATTGCCTATTCGGTACACCTGCAAGGCTGTTCTTTACCAGGACGCTCCCGCTGAATGACGATTCAATTCGACCTCTCACTGTAGCGGGACCGTACAACTCAATGACATCAACTGTTATAACCTTGACTGAACATTCAACCTCTTTATCCAAATCGGGTAGTGGCAATTCACTACCAATATCAAGAAATTGCAATCTAGTCGGGGTTTTGTACGCGATTATATGCGGTTGCTCTGTGTAAGATTGACCAATCAATACCGGCTTGTCCAACATATCATCACTAACGACCTTGCACGCAACCTGAGCAGTGACATCATCGACGCATAGTTCAAGTGATAACTCGCCTAACGAATGCACCAAACTGTTTCCAAAACCTTTCATAGCAGACGAGACGTTATTATGAACGAGTCCCAATTTACGAGCAACCGATTCTTTAACTAACGTAACATCACTGCCAAAATCGACGAACGCCGTAAAAAGGGCCCCGTTTATTTGCACCTCTTTCGTAAATTTCGAGTTTGGGTTCACACCATTTTGACTATTTAAAGAATCAATACGCATAGATTTTTGAACTGGATTAGCTGTTTGTGGTTTCTCTTTGTCGTCTGTTTTACTGGTACAAATATTAGCCGTATGCCCAACTCTGTTACATTTTAGACACTTTATTAAAGGCTTGGGACAGTGCGCAAAGCCGTGTCCCGTTTCCTTGCAATTATAACAGCCAATATTTGTCGCAGTATAAGGTCTGCTTCCTGACTTTTGTCTTGTAGAATTCGTTCCTACTGTTGAATTGTCGGTTTTAGTTCTAAACTGAGTTCGATCAGATAAAGATTGATGCGAGTCTTTATTGCTACAAAGATATTCTAAAAGTTGATCGGGATGCGAGCAACGTAATGCTAAAGCACCAGACCTTAAGGTGCGATCGCTAAGTCCGTGTATGATACAGTCTACTGCTCGCTTCCCTACAATATCGCATTGATTGAGAAGTGTCAATTTCTCATAGTAATAAACCTCTATGGGCTCATTATATCTACTCCTTCGTTTAAGCATGTCCTCCAAGGTCTGGCCATAATTCTGTTCGAAAGGAAAAGCCTTTGTCAGTTTTTCCTGCCATTCTTTCCAAGTAAATAGAATGGAATTTAGTCCTTCGTACCAGGTTTTAGCCAGACCCTGAAGTTTTTGCATAGCAAAATGAGTGACAGTTCTATCGTCCCACCCATAAACCGATGCACATTCGTTCACCTTATTTAACCATACATCTATTCGTTGAGTCTTCGTTGAAGGATCAAAATTAGGTAGAATGTTTTTATAATCAAGCTTTTGTAGTGACTGTGCACCCTGGGTAGACGCTAAACCGTCCCTCAGACAATTTAAAATGTCAACAACATTTTTATTAGAGAAAGAAGGGCTACGTGACCTTTTAGATAGTCCGGCGTCGTCGCGTGGCTCTGCATGACCATCGGCATCCCGTTCGCTTCGGCTCCGGTCGCGGTGACTCCGTCTGCGGCGCACGCGGTCATCACTCTGGTCGCGGAGACCCCGTCTGCCACGCGCGCTGTCTCGGCACGACGTTGAAGGAGGGCGCCGATCCCTGGAGAGCCTCTCGCGTTCTCGCTGAAGCTCCTCTTCCAATAACTTCAAACGCTCAAGGCCTATGTCCCGTTGCCGGTCGTACGCGGGGCGACTCGGGCTGCGACTGCGAGTTCGGACACGGCTTCGACTTCGGGAGGTAGTACGAAGATTCCTGCGAGAAACAGGTGTCTCGCGGCTTCGTCTCTCTCGGTCTCGACTTCGGCGACCCGGTTCATTCATTGTCTGAAATTTTGTGCGTTGCGTGGCAACGCAAATTATGTTACCTATTTGTTCCGTACTCAAGTTATCATAATCTGAACAAGAGGGTATCTTGAAACACAATAAGATCTAAGTAACACACAACATGCTAGTGAGAGCTACGAAACTTATACTTGAAAAATAATCAGTTAGATTAGATAACAATGGCTAACAAAATAATTCGAATATTTTGTAATGTTTACCTCTTTTTCATACATCTAAACTTAAACTTTACTTGAAATATAATACCAATGCACCGATAATACTCAAGCCAGCAATGATAGGATACTAATTACTGAAAATTGAGCGTGTACTTACGTTTTATTGAAGTTAGTTGCCAATCCCACTTCTGATCTTTCAGGTAGACCAGGTTCCGACGAATAATAAAACCCTTTTAAGATTAATAGTTCACTTTTTATTTTAACCGTACAGTTATTTGGAAATCTTACACCAACTTAACGCCAACGATGTCGGTCTCAGAATGTGTCACTGTGCCGCCGACCATCTTACTCATGAAAAAATCTCCCTCCAAAAACAAAGTTCTGTGATTGGCCACTATATTCTTGCCACAACCAATCACTGCCTACATCCGCCATTATTTTTAAAATCGGCTGTGTGATTGTCTGTGGCATCGACTATAGTGGCGCCAAAACTGGGCTTCCGTTGCCTGTCAACGACTCTTGGAAGATTGTTACCAGTACCAAATATAAAATAACCGGAAGATTCACTGAATTAAACATTGATAAATCGTGACAATAAAACAAACCCTAACAATAATAATAACGAAATAACCACTATTTCTTTATAACAACTTGTAACCTCCCCTACTTAAATGACTTGGCTAGGCAACTTTGTCAGTCCAAGTCATTTTGCCTAGCCGTATGATTAAATGGCTGAATATCGTCAGCGAGCTAGTTGAACGGCACCGTTTATTAAAAAGGCTAGCCTGTTAATTGATTGACGGATTAAGCTAGTTGGCTGCGACTTACAATTATACTTAGTATTGTATTTTTCTAAATAATGTTATATACTAGATAAGTGTTGAGTGTGATAGGTATACTGTGTTAGATATGATGTTATACTATTTGTAAGATTATAAATACTTAAACCTATTTTGCAGTGCCCTTACAGGGTCTTTGTACTTGCACTTAGTCTAAGCACTATGCAGCACTGTATTTTGGCAAATAAATAAACAATTGCAATTAGCGATGTTTGGATTTTAAAGAACGAACTACGATTAAAATCGATGACTACGACTTTAACTTACACCGGCGCATTTTGCAGTGCGTCAAAGCGTCTGTACAGTGATTTAGATGTTATGTTTGCATAGAATTGGCATCCGCAAGCCACCGCAAGAACCCTATTCCTACTAGTCCAGACTGTCCAGATAATTTTTGGTCATTGTCTTTCTGGTTTGAAAAGTCAGAGGAGTAAGAGTGACCAAAATTTTTGGGGGCTGAGCTACCCACGTCCGTAGGAGTGTACTCTATTCTGATTCCCTACACGTGGTCCCCGGGTAGTGCTAACTGGGTAGCAAACTCTAGTGGGAGGCTTCGGCCGTGGCTAGTTACCACCCACCTGACCAAGCCATGCCGTGAAATGACCTAGTCGTGTTTCAAAGTCAAAGTCAAAGTCAAAATGTTTTTATTCAATTTAGGTATCAAAGATACACTTATGAACGTCAAAGTTATTTAAATAGACTCGACCGCCTTGTTCGGATAAAAAGCCTCTACTCAGAAGAACAGGCAAGAAACTGAGGGGCATTATTTTTTTCAAATAATAAATAAATTAGTCTCACAAATTTGTTTCGGGATGTAGTCCGGTGTAACCGTTCCGAAGTCGGGTCTGAGCAGTGGCGCACTTGTAGCGCCTCACTCAGCTGCCCTCTTTGTACTTCTGCACTCTACAAAACTTCAAGGCTAGAGTGAATAAGTACCTTATAGGTCGTCGTGCTCCATCTTAGACCACAACGTCGCTTAACATCAGGCGAGTTGGTGGTCAAACGCCGACCTATTCTACATAAAAAAAAAAAGATACATCTCACGCGTCAAGAATGGAATGACCTGGGATGTAGTAGAAAAGTAGATTCTATTCTTTCTCCGCGCCAAATTTCGCCACATTCATTGAGCCGTTCTGGCGTGATTGAGTAACAGAACTCCGTACATCCATGCCAACTTTGACCACCAACTCGCCTTATAGGAAGCGGTATTGTGGCCTAAGATTGAAGCACGTAGACCTTATATTCAGTCTGGCTTTGAAGATACCTAGGTAAAGGCAGATTCAAACATGGCGGCTATGGAGTCAGTCAGTTAAGGCGTCAGTAATGAAAACGGAGTTTTCAAGGCGTCAGTAATGAAAACGGAGTTTTGAAAACGGAGTTTTCAAGGCGTCAGTAATGAAAACGGAGTTTTCAAGGCGTCAGTAATGAAAACGGAGTTTTCAAGGCTTCAGTAATGAAAACGGAGTTTTCAAGGCGTCAGTAATGAAAACGGAGTTTTGAAAACGGAGTTTTCAAGGCGTCAGTAATGAAAACGGAGTTTTCAAGGCGTCAGTAATGAAAACGGAGTTTTCAAGGCGTCAGTAATGAAAACGGAGTTTTGAAAACGGAGTTTTCAAGGCGTCAGTAATGAAAACGGAGTTTTCAAGGCTTCAGTAATGAAAACGGAGTTTTGCGTGGGCGTCAGAGACGCAAGACGCCGTGCCGCAGAGTGTCGCTTGCAGCGCACGCGCACAGCCGCCATTCAGTTTGAATCAGTCTTTGACTGCCTCGGTGGCTCAGTCGGTAGTGAACCTGCCTTCTGAGCTAGGGGACGTGGGTTCGATTCCTACCTAAGACAAACATTCATGTGATGAATATTTGTGTTTGTTCCATGTCTGGGTGTTACTTATCCATTTAAGTATGTATTAAAATATATATGTACGAGTATGTATATCAGTCAGACAACCTTGTGTGCAAGTGTCCCGAATATTATTATTATTATTATTTATAATATTAGTGAGTTGAGATTTGCTTAGTTAGGATTTATTTATCAAACTTAATAGCCAACGAAGAACAGCCTTTTCACTTGGCATAATACTGATAGAATTTACACAAGCTGCCTCTCCACTATTGGAAATTGACCTTACTCTTCATTTTATAGCTGCCTAGCTGCGCCCCGCGGTTTCACCCGCGGCCCCACAGGAACCGTTTATTTTTTCGGGATAAAAAGTATGATGAATTGAGGCGTGAACGCGTTACAAACAAAAATGGATACTGATAAGATACTGGATACACAATATCCAGTCATGTAGCAGATGACATACAATATGCACATATTAGGTTCACACAATAATAACAAATAGGTGCGTGCCGTCGTCTGGCTTCGAACCCGCTCCCTCTGGCTTGAGAGGCGGGCCTTCTCCAACTAGGCTATCATCGCTTTTTTTAGTGCAAAGCAAAATATATGACCAATGTGTGGCCTAGGCATAAAACAAAAAACTTTATGTAGGAATAGACTCATGTAGGTCTGAGCTATAGGTACGAGAATGTAGTAAGGATTTCCGATTTTATTTTAATTGTCTTTTTTTTATTCTACTTTTTACTGCACTTGCTAATACGTAAATACCTACTTTATTTAATTTCACATTAATATAGGCCTAAAAAACCTAACATAAATAACAAATTTACAAATAATAAACAGAGCTTATGTCAATACCCACGTGTAAAGTACCCAAAGGCTGGCAACGTTACCTCGCTGAATAGCAACGCTAACTCGCTGACCGAGGTAAGCACCAAGCTCGTTGATAGTTTGTTCTCTCTATCAAACTCATATACCTAAGAGAAACCGCGCGCCTATACAGCGCGGGACTATAAAGGATTCAGAACTAAAATGAATTATTGAATAATATTATTTATTTTCTTCCATATTTCTATCCATATTTCTTAAATATTTGATTTTCAACAACTACTTATAAATACTAACGAAAACTTTAACAGCAATTCGGAAAACAAACTATCTATTTCTTGATCATGTGCTTTAGTAAGGTCCTTGTTCAGAGTTGGTGGCATCCTGCGCGTTCTGGTCGTACCCCGCAGCGCGCGCTGATGCCGCGACAGCTGGCTCCACGGAGATCCTCGGCTTGAAGCCGCGCTCGTCAGCCTCGTACTCCACCGTCTGGGGACAACATGCACAGGTCAGACACAACTCTTTTCGAAGATAGCAGAAGCAGGAAGATAACAGGCACTACCAGCGAAAAACGGACTCCCAGCTGTCTGACTGACCAGAAAGCTGGTGGACAAGGTTGAGGCAGTGGGAGTTACAACATGTTCATTGACAGAAGACTATACAGGATGAGAAGTGGCGTCTCTTAATCTATCATTAAATATTATGCAATGAAGTATTGTAGGAGACTAGTTGCGCCTAGCGGCTTAACCAACGTTGCCACGGAAACGGTTTTTTTTCTTTTGATGAAAAGTATCCTGTCCTATGCTGGACTCCTAGCAACCTGTATGCAAAATTTCATAATGATCGGTAGAGCAGTTATAAGCTCTTATAATATTAGTCAGGATCCTTACTCGTAGTTAAAAAAGTCCAATAGTTTAACATCACAATTTCTCATGCTTGTAGATCCCATTAGTTGTTTTACTGCCATGACTCATCTATTGGCCCTTTGATGGCTTGATAACGAACACCAGGGCTAGCCACTTGGCCTATAAAAAATTAAAAATAATAAATAATACTACTTTTAAAAATAGTTGATATTTACCTGTTTGCTTCCATCAGGTCGCACCACGAAATACGACCCCTGAGCCTTGCCCGCCTCCCTGGTCTCTGTGTGCCCGAAGTCGCTGCCAGACTCCTGATCTTCAATCTGGTAACCGAAGTCGTAGCTGGCAGATTCCTGTCCAGGGAATGTGTACGTTTAGAAAGCAGAATAAGTACCAATGATTGATTGGTTATATATTCTGTAACAGGCCCTTAGGCCCACGCAGAAGACACAGAGCTAAAAAGCTCTCTAAAACCCAAGGTTAGCCTAACTAACTCTTGGTTGCGCAAGACGATTTATCAGTTTACCCTCTTATGAGTTAGCTCCGAGTTATAAAGATAAACCAAGCTTCTGCAAGGGGCCCTGAGACAAAATAGAATTTCATTAACAATAAAACTCATAATCGTAGTTGGGAAGAGAGTAAAGGAAAGTAAACAAATGACTGCTGATTGCATTCATTTGTTTGTAAGTAAGTAAACAAATAAATGTTTGTTTACTAGAGTAAAGGAAAGTAAACAAATGAATGCTAATTGCAAATGAATTTAGAGTAAAGGAAAGTAAATGAATGCTAATTTGTTTCCTTTCATTTGTTGTCTTTCCTTTACTCTAAACTCTGAACTCTAAACTTTAACTTACTTTCTAAAGTTCTGAAAAGGTTTTCATTGGCCAATATTTGGGTAAAAAAATGTGTTCTAAATTAAATTTAGATGAATTTACCTGGTTCTCAAGTTCTTCCAAAGCCTTGGCGTAGTCGTATCCCTGGCTGGCGCTGTCCCGCTGTTCTGGGACTCCGTACTGATCTGATGGTGTCGCACTGCGAGACGCGGGCAGGTAGCTCGATGATGGAGAGGATCTGGAACTAGTTTTTAGAGAAGGTTAGAAGGCTGGAGATGTAAGAAGTAATAAGTTTGGGTATAGCCATCTACGAGTAATAAAATTGCTGATAAGACTTAGAACAATTCTTACCTGGGAGAAGCAATAGACGACGAGACAGCGCTAGTCATCAGATTTGCTCGGCTTGACGGTACTCCATACTCCTGAGACAGATCTCTTGCATTCGGAGCTCCATAAGTCTGATCAAGGTTTCTCTGGTTGGGCGCACCGTATGTTTCAGAGATAGAATCTACAATTTGTGAGTCCGAATTCCTCGCGGTTGAAATGCCTCGAGAAGAGGAAGATCGGGAAGACGGAGCGCCGTATGTTGATGATGGAGCGGTACGGGAACCGAATGATGATTTGGGAGCTTCGTAACCTTCAGATAAATCGTTGGACCTTGCTGAAGAGGCAGAGTAACCGTGAGAGACAGATTCACCCTGGAACTGCGATCTAGATGCAGGTGAAGAATGATCGTGAGACGGTGACTGCGATGAGTGAGCACTGCGGAAGTTAGATGGGTGGGGCTTTTGGTTGCTTCGTGCAGCTACTACTGGGGCACCGTACTCTTGCGAAGGAGCAGATCTGGCGTCAGGCATGCCGTATTCAGTAGACAGAGTCCTGGCTGACACAACAGAAGGTACTCCATACTCTTGAGACAGTGACCTGGTCGCGGGAGCACCATATTCCTGGGAAGGAGATCGCGCGGCGGGAGCACCATATTCCTGAGAGATTCCACTCCGAGTGTTGGGAGCTGAATGCTCTTGGGGATGGCTTCGAGCAACAGCATTGTTGGAGTTTCTGGCAGCTGCTGAGCTGAACCTTTGGTTGAAGCTGACGCGGACGGTAGCAGGAGGGAATCGAGACTGTCCTCGTGCGTTTGGGGAGCTTCTGGCATTCGGTGCGTTGTATTCATATCCACCAGAAGGGGCATTGCGAGCGGTTCCGGAGCTAGGAGCGTAGTCCTGGGATGTGGACTGGTGGCCTGATTCCTGGTGGTCGTGGTGATGATCATGAGAGGATCGGGCTGAGGGGTAACCATCGCTGTAGACAAACAAATGTTAATGGTAAAAAAATTGTATGGACTTACTCAATAAAACTATTCTATAATAAATTGATAATTGATAACCTTTGTTATAGATTTCAAAAGGAATAGAGAATACTGGACTGGTGTTGTTTTCGAGTGTGGTCGTATTTCGAATGACACGTCAAATAGTAGGTTCTGGCAGCGTGTCCAATTATTAAACTAGGCAAATTACAAATTAACTATGTCTTTAGTGAACCTATTTTCGGAAGACCATTTAGTCCATTCAGCTAGTCCCTTTCTTTAAATGATTTTGAAAAGATGAAATTTGAAAAGCTTACCCCACTGGCGGTTCAGCTAATGTCAATGTTGCCAACCATAAGATTGAAATTAACGAACAAATCGAGCGTGATTTCATGGTACGAGATTTAGGACAGGTTATATCGATTTTATATAAAAGCTGGTATTTAATATTTATAGGCAGAAAAGTACACGATTGAAAGATGCTGTCAGCCTGAAGAAGCAGCTATCGAATGATAACATCCAAAGGCGTATCAACATTTTATACTGACTTCTTCAAATTGAACAATAGGCAATCTTGAACCACTTTTTGGTACACTTCAGCTGCTAACTTGCCAAGTGAATTTCTACCTTATAACATCAGTTGTAGAGGTGTATCATCTTTTGAGTTGGGGTTCAGAGCTTTGATTGTGATTACGGTGCTCAAACGTTAATATATCGTTATGCAGTTCATTGTTCTGTTATCTAGTTATCAAGGTGCTTTTCTTTTTAGAAGGTCGACTTGTGCTCTCTAATAAGCTGGCTTTGAAGGACCTGTGTGACCTACTCGTAAATGGTAGTGTGTGTAAAAGTTTAGTGTGTGATGAGGTGTCGCTAGATTTGTCCGGACTGTCATAGTGGCTGCATGTTGCCGTCGGATTTTCTGTGTTTATTATGAAAACTGACGTGATTTTCACACATTATAATTTTTTACTCGGTGACCTTTATCAAGGAGAGTGGATGTGGCTGCGTCTCGCTTATATTTTTCTTCTGTTCATGTTATCATATTCCTAATCCATATCTTAACTTTTAAACTTGGGTTTTAAACGTGAGAAACAAAAGTGAGTTTGTTCGTTTGTTGATGTCACGTCATAACTATTCAGCCTCACTGTTGGTAGCAAATTTGCCCCAAAACCATAAGGAGCAGACGCCACTAATTAAAAAAAAAACTGCTCCGCCAATTATCATGGACATGCAAGTTGTCAGGTATACAGAAGAGGACATACATAGGGTACTCTTTATCCCGAAAAAAAATACAACTCCTGTGGGACTGAAAGTCCAACCGCGCCGCAGCGCGCAAGCAGCTAGTATTTATCATCCTAAACACACAAAAAATCTGACTCATAAACTCATGACACATCCTGATGTTCACTTTGGGCTCATCAGCCGGCAACCCGCGGGTTTGCTCACGTTTCATAGCCTACAGCACTCATTGATGGTAAGGTATGCTATTAGATTTTTTTATTTAATAGTTCTGGTGATCCAAATAAACTTTCCCTCCTTCTTTTGTTATATTTCAATAATAAGCTGGCTAAATTTAACCGCAACTATTATTTTTTTTACTTTGAAAACCTAATTTCTGAGTTTCGAGCGAGAGACCAGTGTGGGGCAGATGTCCACCCTGATGCACCGTGGGTACGCCCATCACTTTACCGTGCGCAGAAAATGATTGAATAATCAAGGTGGATATACTACAAAGATTCTAAGAAGTTTGCGAAGTCAAAAAAAAGAAAAGGGGTTCTCAAAAAATTTCAAAAGAAAAATTGCAGAGGCAACTCTTTTGGCCATCTTGTACGACATGACAGAAGACCATCATGGCGGGAAAGGAAACAGAGGACGGGGAAGATAAAGGATAACATTTACAGACCAATTATGGAGACTGGCAGACTGGAGAGATGGCTTGTCGTACAAGGAGGTGAAAACACTAGCAGAGGACCTGGGCGTTACTCCACCGACAAGACCAACGTTTTAAAATGTTGGATGAATTAAAGTTACCGCATTACTCCATCATTTATAACCCCATCGACATGAAATGGGTATTTACGAGTAACATACTACTATATTATATCGATGTCCTTATAACCCTCATTTATTCGAAAGGATTTATTTATAAATACTTACAGCTTAGTCACATTTGAAGACTTTGCACAAGAAGTCGTTTTTTTTTGTTCATTTTTTTTATCCTTTCTACTTAATCAGCATAGCATGGCTTGACTTGCCATTTTCTTTTATCTTGTATTAGTTTGATGATAGTGATAATAGCCTAGTTGGAGAAGGAGCACCAATTTATTCTTTGTGTGAACATATACGCGTATTATATGTCATCTGCTACATGATTGGAGCCAGGTGTATGGCGACAGGCTCGCCCCTGTCACATTTGGGAATGAATATCGTCCGGCGAAGTGTGGGTGTTGTATTACACGTCTGCCAGCCCCTTCGGGGGAAAGGCGTGGCGATATGTATGTTTCTATCACACGTCATCTCAGAATTAATTTCCTTCTAATTCATGTTCTCTTCCTCGCAGTTAATCCGCAATTTCACTTCTAATTTTATTTAAAAATAATTAATTTATTAATATTTATTTATTTTAATATTTTATAATTATTTAATTATTAATTTAATTTTTTTTAGTGAAAATGTTAACCGACGAGCACGTATGAAGGGACTCATGGAAGAAGAAGAAGCGAAAGATGTGTGCCAGGATCGTAGCAAGTGTAGAGAAGTGGTCTCTGCCTACCGCTATTAGAAAAAGGCGTGACTATAATTAATTATGTATGTTTGAAATATGTAGGGTCAACTGAGGCAAGTGTGTCCGTGGGGCAATTGTCAGTAGGTTTGTCAGTAATTCTCGAAAGACGCAATTGCCCCAGTTGATCCTAATTATTGTTTTGACATTTGAAAACTTTTATTATTGTTTGACATTTATTGAACTGTGACTTGTAACTATTGGAGTTATCAATAAATTCTGATTTCTGATTTCAAGAGGGATGGGGATAACGCTTTTGCGTTACTCTACTGATCTAGTGGCTGTTCGCGACCCTCACCAGATTGTTGGTCAATTTTACATCCACATTGACTGCCTCGGTGACTCAATTGGTAGTGAACCTGCCTAAGTCAAAGTCAAAGTCAAAATGTTTTTATTCAATTTAGATATCAAAGATACACTTACGAGTACGAGTATGAACGTCAAAGTTATTTAAATAGACTCGACCGCCTTTTTCGGATAAAGAGCCTTTACTCAGAAGAACAGGCAAGAAACTGAGGGGCATTTTTTTTCCTTCAGAGCTAAAGGGCGTGGGTTCGATTCCCACCTAGGACAAACATTCATGTGATGAATATTTGTGTTTGTTCTATGTCTGGGTGTTAGTTATCTATTTAAGTATGTATTTAAGAAATATATATGTATGTATATCAGTCTCTGGCCGCCAACTAAGCTTTGCTTAGTTTAGGGTCAGACGACCGTGTGTTTAAGTGTCCCGAATATCATTATTATTATTTGTTATTACTTCGTATACTCTGCCTTTTCCGAAAAAAAATATACCAAGTGTTTATTATGAATAATAAATTTATTTGCTTCGAGACATACTAATTTAAGAAGTACATACTTAATCTAAATAATATTTACACGCTAAAAACTAAAGATATTTTTTACAATGTCAATACGTTCCAATTTTATTACTTGAGATCAAATAGAAAACTAATAGTCACAACATGTTTAAGTCTCAAAAGAAACCGTGAGAGTACCAAGTCGTTTAGCAAGAGTAGATCAAAGTAACTTGGAGGTTCAGTATGGTCCTTGGCTCCTTCCCAAGTCCTGGGCATTCTCGTCATATCCTCCAGAGGAAGGCTCATACGATATCCTGGGTCTGTAGCCTCGCTCGTCAGCTTCATACTCCACTGTCTGTCAAAATAAAAAATACTTTAAAAAACATATATCGTCACGCCTTTTTTGCCTCGAGGGGGCAGAGGTGTACGACACTTAGCCGGACGATATTCAGTCCCAAATGTGACAGAGGGCGAGCCTGTCGCCATACACCGGGCTCCACTTACGTAGCAGATGACATACAATCCGCACATTCACACACTGAACAAATTGGTGCGTGCCGTCGGCTTTGATCCGAACCCGCTCCCTCTGGCTTGAGAGGCGGGCCTTCTCCGACTAGGTTATCATCGCTTTAAAAAAACAAAGCTTAAGAAACCGATTTCTATCATCCGAATTGATTTTGCAAAGAATTTTTAAGAGTCTCGCGACGCTCTGAAATTTCCATACAAACGCGCTTCTCAAATTTCTTAAAAACCGTTTGTCAGATTATGATGAAATTTAGCATGTAGGTACAATTAAATTAACAATATCTCCGCCCCTATGCTCTTGGTTTTTTTAAAAACGTTCTCAAGCGAAAATAGAGCTATGAAAAATATCCGCATTTGTAAGGGGTCACTTTTGACTGATTTATTAAATAGATAGTCAAAGCAAATCAAATCCCTTTACATAGGGAGGTTGTCTATATCATTAGCTTTTAATTGAATCTATAATACAAGGGACATTATTAGTTATTTAAGAATGATTAGAGAAGTGCAAAAGTAAAAAAAATAATTAAATTGCACTTTGTCACTCTGTAGGTAACTTTAAAGGCTCGTTAGTATCTTTACTTGCTCTCTTCGCTCGTCATCTTCTTCTAGACGACTTGGCTATGGAAAACCTTAAGCCAATGCGGAGTTAGTCTAAAGTGGGAACTATAAACTCTTAAGGCTGGAGCACATCAAATGCAGCTGCAGTTCGTGTGCATTCCAGTCCGGTTTGAAAAGACCAGTAAATGTATGAAATTATATGTGTTACAGCAGCTGCAGGACGCACGGACTGCTCGTTGACAACGACAAACTGACAACACGCCCACGGAACGGACTGCAACTGGATTTAGTGTATTTTAACTCTTAGGCCTCGACTTAAAGCAGTTTTTATGTATGGTAAAATCAGTTTTAAGTCGAGATTCATGACTGAGCGTCGTTTTAGCACGCGGACCTTAGACTTTTGTTGATAGGTATTTTAAAAACCGCTTGACCGGTTTCTATAAAATGTGGAGACCACCTCTGAAGTGTGATCTATCAATAAGAAATAAAACATGAAAATCGATTCATAATTGGCGGAATGGTCGCGTACATACAAAAAAAAACATACAACCGAATTGAGAACCTCCTTCTTTTTGGAAGTCGGTTAAAAAAGTAAATCACAAGTTCAATAAGATGAACTAGAAGTTTATATCAACGGACAAACGCTTCTAATGATGGGGTCAAAGATGATGTTAATATAGAAGATAAAACTTTTAGTAAATATTGTTTGTTTGACCGATCATGCGTCACAACTGTTGATTGTGTTATAATGTATTATCTATAGTTCTTTACTCTATACGTAGGATCGATCAATTAGGGATGACATTTGGGACAGGTGCCCCGGATACCGAAATCCTACTAATATTCTAAACGCGAAAGTTTGTAAGAATGAATGGATGGATGTTTGTTACTCTTCCACGCCAGAACGGCTGAACAAATCTGGATGAAATTTGGCACAGAGATAGATTACCTATAGTCTAGAATAACACATAGGATACTTATTACCCGCGGGTGAAACCGCGGGGCGCAGCTAGTCAGAAATATTTATTAAAACACCCAAATGGAAACAGGTGTCCAATGTCCATAGACACAGAGTCACCTTAATTTCCAATCTAATTTAAACTAGAACTTAAGTGTAAGACAGGACGTATTACTTAAGACCCCAAGAGACAGGCCTAGCCGATTTTGGGCTTGCAACATAAATCTGCAAACATATGTCTTACCATAAGCTACTTCTGTTTTCCATCTTTTTTTTCTTTGTTATGTTTGTATGATCTAATAGTAATAAATTTACTTTCTTACTTACTAGTAGAGGGTATAGCTTACCTGTTTAGTACCATCGGGAAGCACTACGAAATACGATCCCTCAGCGCGGTTCTCGTGTCTCGTCTCTGAGTGACCGAAGTCGCTGCCAGATTCTTGATCCTCAATTTGGTAGGCGAAGTCATAGTTAGCTGGCTCCTGGATAAATAACCAAAAGTGATGTTAGTACCTCGAAAAAGTAGGTTCGTATCTTTGAGCTCTATTACTACGTGTTGAGAAGTTATAATAAAAAAAGATCATGTTCTATTGTGTTGAGGGCTTAAAATAAAGTTTGCTGCAGCGCTGAAACAATAATTAATTAATCATCTAACCACATAGTATAAACACAGAAAATATCAATTCTAGAATTAAGCCCGGTAGATTTACTTTTGTTTTCTATGTACGAAAACTTTCCAGCCCTTACTTGATTAAGAAGTTCTTCCAAAACTCTAGCTCTGGAGTCTTCATAGCCCTGGTCATCCTCCGGCACTCCATACTGCTGAGAAGGTGTGGTGTCACGGGCAGCTGGATAGCTTGATGATGATGAGGATCTGAAAGTAGAGATAGCAGATTGTTTTTGGTTTGGTGAACAACCTAGCTGTTGGTGAACCTGAACTCTGCATTATAGTTACCAGCGAAAACTGCGAAAACAGACTGCCCCGATGGCTCAGTTGGTAGTGAACCTGCGTTCTGAGCTTGGGGGCGTGGGTTCGATTCCCACCTAGGGCAAACATTCATGTGATGAACATTTGTGTTTGTTCTATGTCTGGGTGTTAATACTCGTATGTATTTAAGTATGTATTTAAAAATATCTAAGTATGTATATCAGTCTCTGGCAGCCATAGTACAAGCTTTGCTTAGTTTGGGGTCAGGCGACCGTGTGTGAAAGTGTCCCGAATTTATTTATTTATTATTATTTATATTAAAAAAAAAACTTTGTGGATATCTAAAATTAGAAAGGGGACCATCTTAGTAGGGGAAATAATACACAAAACAACTCAATAATTAAGTTCGGAAATACGTGTGCCAAGTAGCTAGCTCTGATGTGAAAGGCAGCTCAAAAGCATCCGAGTCTTTCTATAAGATAATCAACCGGAAAAACTTAATAAATTGACTAAATGTTTTTGCCTTACCTGGTAGGAGAATAAGAAGTTACTCCCGCATCAGCTTTCAGATTGCTACGGATTGAAGAAACTTCATTCTTCTGGGACATACTTCTTGCATTTGGAGTGCCATAAGTCTCGGAAAGATCTCTTTCGTTAGGCGCAGTGTATGACTGGGAAATGGAGTTGTAGTCTTGGGAAGAAGAATCAGAATTCCTTGCAGGGGCTCCGTAAGATGTTGAAAGAGATCGAGACGGGGCACCATAGGTAGAAGATGGGGCGTTTTTAGGAGTTCCATGAGTGTGGGATACGCTTTGAGTGTCAGAAGGTTTGGAATAAGAATTAGGTGCATCATAACCTGCATTGTTAGATCTTGCCAAAGAGGGAGAGTAGTCAGATTGAGAGGCAGACTGAGAGTCTGTTTGGAACTGAGACTTGGGCGCGGAATAATTCTCAGATAACGAGTTTAGTCTGCGGAAATTGGAAAGGTGTTTTTGTTCGCTACGCGTTTGTGGGACTCCATATTCCGCAGATGGAGATCTGGCAGGGACACCGTATTCAGTTGACAGAGATCTGGCTGTGGCAGAAGGTACTCCATACTCTTGAGACAGTGACCTGGATTCAGGTGGGCCATATTCTTGGGAAACTCCGCTTCGAGCGTTAGGAGCATCATATCCTTGATTGATGCTGTTGGCAGAATTGTGGCCATTGGTTGAGGATCTAGAAGCTGCTGAGCTGAACCTTTGATTAAAGCTGGCACGGCCTGTTGGAGCAGCGTGCTTGTGTGCTTGCCCTCGACTATTTGGGGAGTTTCTTGCATTTGTTGAATCATATTCGTTGGGTATAGCGTTGCGTGCGACAGACGGTGTTCCATATTCTTGGGATAGAGATCGTTGGTGGTCAGCAGTATGATCGTGGTGATCATGGTGATCATCGTGATGATGATCAGATGAACGCGCTGCTGGGTAGCCATTACTGAAATAAAGGTTGATTAGAAAGTTGTTTCTGAATATGCGTTGGCAAAGTTTAATTTGAAATTAAAACTTTTAAATTCAATTAAAAACTTGTTATAATTTATTAATTTTTATTTTATGCTTACTCCACTGGCGGTTCCGCAAATGTAAGAGAAACCAAAAATGCAATGGACAGAAATATGATCTGAAAAAGAAAGATTTTTTTGTTTTTCACCAAATATCACAGACATCACAGTACAATGTAGAAAACCTTTTCAAAGAATTGTTTTATGACAACAAATAAAAATCAGTCGATCTTTTTGTTTTTTTTTAAGATTCGTCTCTAAGGCCCGTATGCTAAAACCGCGCTCAGTCATAAATATCGATGAAAGCTGTTTTTATGTATGGTAAAACCAGTTTTAAATCGAGATTAATTTTCTTAGAAACAACACATTATTTAGGCCCGTATGCCTAAATAATGTGTTTTTGTTACGGATAAAGACGAAAATAACTTTTTACTTGATCTTAATATCATAAAATCTATTCTTACATTCATTTTGAATATCAAGACGTAATTTCTGAAACCTCTCTCTAAGCTCTGCTACCCTAATGAAGACGTTGTCGAATGTTGACATCCAAAATCAGATCAACTATTTATAGAGGCCAAAACTTGTAACAATGCTTTTATCTGACTTGCACCGTTTGCCTTCCAATTGTCAACTGTTCAAGTCATTTTAGGCCTTATTGGACGGCGGTTAAAGCTTTAGCTGGTTTTTTGGTGTTGCATACTTGATGATGAGACTGTATTGTGTTTTTGATAGGGTTTTGCGAGTGCGTTGTGTCGAAATTTGATTCAGTTCATTTATTTCCATCGTCGTAAGTTTGCTCTTGTCAAGGCTTCTCCGGGCTTTCTTTGTGTAAATGATCTATAAAGGAGGTACCTTCCCGTTGGATTTTTCACGGTGTCTACCAAATTACTTGAAAGACCAGTTTTGGATTTTGTACTTGAATGTGGTTGAAGTTGAAGGTAGTTACTGTTTGATACTGGAAGCTACTTGTTAGGTAATCGTTGGTGTGACAATATTGTGGCTTACTAAAACAAGTAAAATTATTTTAAAGAAAAACAAAAACCTGGCTGCAAAATGTTGTACCCTATGTCACTTCCACTATCAAGACGATTCAAATGACACCTCACATGTCAAAATACATCAAGCTGTTTAGGCTGTAAGGCGTGCCAAAGAAACCTTATACATACATAAATATGTACATACATACATACACACACTCAAAAACACACTCCTTCTGGCGCAATCGGGTAAAAATAGCCGTAGTTTTGTCTATATTCACCCTGCTTTTTTATTAACCCCGTTTTATGGTACTTACTTAAATAGATATTATCACCCAGACATGAAACAAACACTTATATGTTCAAGACGAGAATTTTTGATAGGTGGGAATCGAACCCACGCCCCGAAACTCAGAAGATTATTTTTCATTTATGGAAGAAGTCGTAGTTGGTACTTTGATAGTTTTCACCCTTACGCTATAAGATTCTCAACATTTTTAAATAATGAAAAAAAAAACCGATGATTCAAAGAAATCGATAACCCAATCTGAGACAACTAAACCAACTTGCTTTGAACTCAAAACCTGAAGAGAAATTAGCCTTATTTATTCTACGGTGCTATTTACAATAATTTGGAAACGTTTCCGATCGGACGCCTCAAACAAATTCAAATTGTTCGAATCTCAGTCTACTTTTATCAAGTTTGGAACAGGGAATCACATCACACTAATATTATAAAAGCGAATATGGAGGTAGCTTATATTCTGGATTGATGCATAGGCTACTTTTCAACCGCGGATAAAACTGCAAGGCGCTGCTAGGTGAGTATAAATCCGGTCGGAAGAATAAGTCACGTTTAAAAACTTATGAATACGGACTGGATTCGAATAGTTTGAGTTTAACATGTTTGTAATCCGATCGGAAACGTTCCCGAATGATTGTGAAGGTAGATAGGTATAGCCAAAATCTGCGAGCTATTCTCAAGTGACATAGGTTTTCAATATAGTCCATTGACCTCACTACTATGGGATAAGCAAGTCAAAGTAACAGCGCTTGGACCACATGCTCCATGAATGAGCGCTATCAATCGCACAATGAAATTTTACTAAACCAACCTTGGCTGTCACCAACCGAAGCTAAAGACTTTATCTCATACAGCTTTAAGCCTGAACTCGTTTAGCAATCTGTCAGTGTAATTGTAGATGTAATTTGGTACAATGAAGGCATTGGTAAGATTAGTTCTGTATAAATAGTTGTGATGGAAGTAGGTGTCAACATTCGATAGCTGCATCTTCAGCTGTCGTCTCTAGTTGTAAACTAGAAACTGAATTTAAAACAAAATGAAGGTAGGTTTAGAAAAATGCAGCCACCATGTTAGGCAGAAGAGAGTTCAGAAAATTAATTTTAAAAACAACCAGGCTTATCACTAATAATAAAGTTAGATCGATTCTAAATTATTAAAACTATTTAGGATTAATGTGAAACTAAGATTTTGTATTTGTTAGTTATTCTGTAATGCCGCATTTTAAAATTGATCAAAGTTACCAGTTAAAAACGAATTAAAGATATAAATAAGCATTTCTTGTTTACATTTTTTATTCAATTTTTTAAGCAAGCCTACTTGTTTTTCAGGTTTTTTTGCCACTGTTGTGCCTGACTTCATTAGTATTTGCTGAGCCACCGGTAGGGTAAGTTTCATAACATTTTTCATTTATCTATTTTCGTAAAAAAAAATATTTTCCTAGCCTGTCTACCTACTTTTTCCATTTTAACGAAGTTTTGTTTAATTACAGTGATGGCTACCCAGGAGCACAATCTTCTTATGATCACCATCATGACCATGGACCAAACGATCATCATGATCATGATAATCAAACCTCTGATCACCAAAGATCTCTGTCCCAAGAGTACGGATCCCCTTCCTTAACATCTGCTCGCAATGCCCCCTCCAACGGATATGATTACAACGCACCGAACGCAAGAAGCTCCCAAAATGCTCGAGGACAGTCTCGATTCCCTCCTGCTACCGTCCGCGTCAGCTTTAACCAAAGATTCAGCTCAGCAGCTGCCAGAAACTCAAACAACGCTGCTGCAAGAAGCCATCCTCAAGAACACTCAGCGCCCAACACTCGGAGTGGAATTTCTCAGGAATACGGTGCTCCGGCCGCAAGATCTCCTTCACAGGAGTACGGCGTTCCTGCATCCAGGTCACTGTCCCAAGAGTATGGAGCCCCTTCCACTGCATCAGGCAGAACTCTGTCCAATGAATACAATGCTCCTAACGCAAGATCATCTCCGTCTGAAAAATACGGTGCACCTGCTTTAGCTGCACGAAGCAACCAGAAACCTGGATCACCATTTAATTTCCGAGGAGCATCTTCGAAGTCTGTAGCTCAGGATTATAATACACCTGCTTCTAGACCACAGGGAGATGCTCAACCCCATGGTTATTCCGAGTCTTCGGTGAGGTCCAACGAAATTCCTCAAAACTATGACGCACCCAAATCAGCTTTCTCATCCCGTAATGCCCCACCTTCAACGTACGACGCTCCTTCCCAATCTTTATCCACTTCTTATAACGCTCCCTCTACAAGAAACTCTAACACCCAGGGATATGACTCAGTTTCAAAAACCTACGGTGCACCGAGCCAGGGGGAACCCTCTGAGACGTATGGCGCTCCAAATGCAAGAAGTCTGTCTCAGGAGTATGGAGTGCCTTCAAGCCGCGCTAACCAAAAAACCGAAGCTGTAGCGTCTTCGTATCCTTCTGCCAGGTAAAGCATTCCATTCAAGGTGTTTTGATTCTGTTGTTGTGAAGTAAAAAAAGCCCTAAAGAGATGAGATACTGTTTATGAAATTATACGCTTCAAACTAATTGATATTGTCAATTCCAGATCCTCTCCATCATCGACTTACCTGCCAGCTGCCCGTGAATCAATGCCCTCTCAACAGTACGGAGTACCAGAAGAGGACAGCCAGGGTTATGAAAACGCCAGGGCCAGGGCTGTGAATGAGCTGCTTAACCAGGTGACTTTCAATATTTTGCCCCTTCTCCTCTTTTTGCCTCTAGGCTACACGGTTCCAGGTTTAAAGCACAATTTTAACAATACTTATTCTTCCTAGCCGAAAGATTTCCTCTGTTGGACAAAGACATCCCCGACAATTTCCAAGATAGCAGGTCTTACCCAACATCAAGCCTAAATATTCTCTTTTTTTTTCAGGAACCAGCTAACTACGACTTCGGCTACCAAATAGAAGACCAGGAGTCTGGCAGTAACTTTGGTCACACGGAGACAAGGGAAGATAACCGCGCTGAAGGGTCATACTTTGTTGTCTTGCCTGATGGAACCAAACAGGTACCTATGTGTTGTTCTTACTTTTAATTACATGTTTGTTTCACTAATAGGTACATCTTTCATAACGTTCGTAATACCTATAGCTCTTTCTGTAACTGCTGTATGCGTCAGCCCTGGCTAATATTTTCAAACCAAAGTATGTCTTGTGACGATATCGTCGACCCATCTCACAACTAGATTACCAGCGCTCCACATACCTCGCCTCGGCCACTATTTGTTTAAAATTCAATATTGTTATCGACTTCATGCAAGTTTCCGGTCTTTTTTTTGCAGACGGTGGAGTACGAGGCTGACGAGCGTGGCTACAAGCCCAGGATCTCCGTGGAGCCAGCTGACGCGGCATCAGCGCGCGCTGCGGGGTACGACCAGAACGCGCAGGATGCCTCCAACTCTGAACAAGGACCTTACTGATTATGATTTACTTGAATGAAACGAACTGGAAATTGAAAACTTGACACGGATTTAGAATTTGATTGGGATGAATGTATCTTGATGACTCAGGATTGTGATACAGAGTGTTCGGTTTTTAACCGATATACTAATTTGTGTTTTCTTTTGAATACTTTATCCTTTTATCTACGGATAGTGACTTGAGCTACGTTTTTATTATGTAATACATTTTTTACGTGTTTGTAGGTTCATGTTGTGTTTTTACGTTAGTTATCAAATTTTTTTTTTTTTAATCAAACCAGATTTTAAATAAAATTGTCATCAATTAATTCTTTGTTAAAATGACCAACCACCTGTGAAGGAAAGGAATTAATTAAAATATAATGCATTTGTAATTAATTAGTGTTATGAAATGAAACTAGCACCAAATTTAGTACAAGTTAAATAGTTGAAATTGTTTATTAAAGTTTATTATAAGTACTTATTTATTATACTGTTTCATAGTAGTTATAATTTTAATTGATCGAAAGTTATGTTATACTATTTGTTAAAGATTCTTGTAAGTAATATTTTGAAAGAATTTGAACGAATAACGATAAATAAATCATAAATAAATGTATGTTTGAATATTTCTATTTTATTTTACCCATACAGAAGAAAATCTAGATTGCCAATGACCATTTTATTGGCATGATGGTTAGGCTTTGATTGCCTAGAAAAAGGGCAAGGTTTTCTGTGTGTATGTTACGCTAGGCTGTACAGGAACTACTCTGTTGTGTGTGTTCCCTGACACTTTTAATCTGGGTGTCTTCAAGTCTCGGGTGAATCGGTTTTTTCTAGGCAAGCGTGCTCCATCGTAGGCCGCATCACTGCTTTTCATTTCATTAGGCATGTTTTCATTAGCCTATTAAGTTATAAAAAAAATATAAAATACATGTCACAAATATTTCATAATTATAATCATATTCATATCCACTCTCACATTTTTACACATCCACACACACACACACTCTCTCTCTCACACACACACACAACAACAACAACAACAACTCTTTATTAAAAACATAAAATAATTACAATAGTACTTAAATAAGGCTTAACTAAGTTTTTAATGGGCGGCCTTATCGCTCAAAGCGATCTCTTCCAGGCAACCTGAATGGACAGGAACATTTATAAAAGTTGAGGCCTTGAAAATTCTAATACTAATACAATAGTAATACATAATTTTACAAGACGTAAAAAATAATAAGATAAAAATAATAAAAATACACAAAATAAATACTAATAAGTAGACGAAATAAATATAATATAAATACTTTAAAAATGTTTAAAAATAAATGTCAATAATATATAAATAAATAGTGCGACTTTTGTGACATACCTAAGAGTATCTCACTATCTTTCAAAACGGCTATTGTTTTGAAAGATAGTGAGACTTGACACACAGACACACACGACTGCACATATTATTTAATTCATTAATATACGAGTAATATACATTCTTTATTGGCTGTAAGTTTAGTTTGTTAGGTACGGTTGTATTTTGTTTTTTAAGGGCTGTGAATGTTGTTAATAAATAAAAAAAAAAAATTAAAAAAAAAGTTATACAACGGGTGCGAGCTTCTACCTATAGCTGTTAGTCTAGTACCATGTTCCAAAAAAACTTCTACCTATAGCTGTTAGTCTAGTACCATGTTCCAAAAAAACTTCTACCTATAGCTGTTAGTCTAGTACCATGTTCCAAAAAAACTTCTAACTATAGCTGTTAGTCTAGTACCATGTTCCAAAAAAACTTCTACCTATAGCTGTTAGTCTAGTACCATGTTCCAAAAAAACTTCTACCTATAGCTGTTAGTCTAGTACCATGTTCCAAAAAAACTTCTACCTATAGCTGTTAGTCTAGTACCATGTTCCAAAAAAACTTCTACCTATAGCTGTTAGTCTAGTACCATGTTCCAAAAAAACTTCTACCTATAGCTGTTAGTCTAGTACCATGTTCCAAAAAAACTTCTACCTATAGCTGTAAGTCTAGTACCATGTTCCAAAAAAACAAGGTCTAGCATTCCGGGAGCAAACACTTAATGACGTCACTTGTCATCGTCATCCGTCTCTTTCGAACTATTAGTTAATGACATATTTCGGTCTTGTTTAAACATCGATTGACGTCACTACGTGTTGCCCACATGACCGGAATGCTGTACCTGGCGGATTATCTTATATCTTTAAATGAGCAATTCTTGTATATACATATATATATATATATAATTGGAATCTCGGAATCGGCTCCAACGATTTTCATACAATTTAATAAATAGGGGGTTTCGGGGGCGATAAATCGATCTAGCTAGGAATAATTTTTAGAAAATGTCATTTTATTCGTGTTTTATCGATAATCAACTTAAACATAAACTTGGAAGAAAAATAACAAAAAGGAGGCGTTTGAGTAGTCTCAACTGAAAAATATGACTCTTCCTGACATCTATTGGCGAATAATAATACTATTTTTTGTGAGCAACTAATTGGCTTTAACGACACAACAGCAGATGGCGTTGTTAAGTAACACGAAGTCAATGAGTGTTTGCTTTGAGGTTAGACTAAAATCAATTGTTTATTTTCCAAAAAACACAATTAAAAAAAAAATACCGAGCAAAGCTCGGTCATCCAGGTACTTTATTATTATACCAAATAACCATCATGGCAATATAATGTCATCGTGCGGGCCCTGACCATTGATGTGCCCTTCTAGGGTCTGCGCCCTGTGCCTGGACACCGCTGCCATCGTCCTTTTTTGTAACTAAACTAGCTGCGCCCCCCGGTTACACTCGTGATCTCACGGAAACCGTTATTTTTTCGCTATAAAAGGTATCCTATTTTATTTTTATTTTACATTTGTTGGAGAATTTACAGCCAATTGATAACAAAAAATAATAATAAAATACCTAATTTACAAGACCAATTAAAAATTCCCGCCAACAGATCAAAACTTAGAAAGGAGTATAGCAGCAGCAATATGCTTGGTAGTAAGCAATGTAGGTATACATAAGCAAGATATGTCCGTTTCTGTACCCCTGACAACATGTACGAGTATGTTTTTTTTGGGGGCTGAGCTACCCACGTCCGTAGGAGTGTACTCTATTCTGATTCCCTACACGAGGTCCCCGGGTAGTGCTAACCGGGTAGCAAACTCTGGTGGGAGGCTTCGGCCGTGGCTATAGTTACCACCCACCGGACCAAGCCATGCGGTGAAATGACCTAGTCGTGTTTCGGGATGTAGTCCGGTGTAACCGTTCCGAAGACGGGTCTGAGCAGTAGCTTACTTGTAGCGCCTCACTCAACTGCCGTCCTTCTTCTTCACTCTACAAAACTTCAAGGCTAGAGTGAATAAGTACCTTATAGGTCGTCGTGCTCCATCTTATACCACAACGTCGCTTAACATCAGGTGAGTTGGTGGTCAAACGCCGACCTAATTGTGGATACAAAAAATCATGATTATCGGTTGAGTAGTTACATTACATATCGTCACGCCTTTTCCCGAAAGGGCTGGCAGAGGTGTACAACACACACATTTCGCCGGGTGATATTTAGTTCAACATGTGACAGGAAGCAAGCCTGTTGCCATATACCGGGCTCTAGTTATGTAGCAGATGACATTAAATACGCTGCAAATGTTCACACAATGAACAAATTTGTGCGCGCCTTTGGCTAGGTCCGAACCCGCTCCCTCTACTATAGGAGGCGAGTCTTCTCCGACTAGGCTATCATCGCTTTTCAATGACATAGTTTACCTTAGACTGCAACTTACTTAATGGAAAGTGACGATGTGATCTAAGATGAAGCACGCTTGCCCATGGGGTGCCTATTCAGTTATTCACTCCTGTTTTTAAGAGAGCCAGGTTATAACTATTGCTGGGGAACACCTAGGAAGTGCGTTCCACTCCTTGGCAAGTCTTATGAAGAAGGAGGTCTAGCATCGCTTCGTGCGCAGTTTAGTCCTAGCTACTGCCCTGAATGTTATTATGTTTCTACGAGTATGTTAAAAAATGCATTGCGTATTTTCCTATGCGACATTCTAGCGCCTGCACGCACAGCTTGACCGATTTTGGTCTACGAGATGTGGGTAGACTCAGTATTGTGCAAGGAGAGACATAGGTTACATTTTACAAACTGTTCTACTTAATCAAGTTAACTTAAACATGATTTTTCATTACCTCAAACTCATCATAGATAAGTACAATAAGTTCACAAAACTACATACGATAGATACCTACTGTAAGTTGTTTGGTCAATGATGATACCTAGCGTGTCAAAGAAAAATGAAGTATAGTTTGGTTTAAAAGTATTAATTGAATAAAGATAACATTTTGTCACTACTTTTCTCCCAAAGGGCAGAGGTCCCAACTCTCCCAAAGTGGTACACACACTCACACTTCACCGGGCGATGTTAAGTCCCAAATGTGACAGACGCGAACCTGTCGCTATACACCAGGCAAAAGGTATACAGCTGACTAGCTTGCTGCGGCGCGCTTAATGTTACCCGTAGTTAAAAGGTTCCAGACTAAAATCTATCTCTATGCCGAATTTCATTCAGATCCGTTCAGCCGTTCTGGCGTGATTTAGTAACAAACGTCCATCCATCCATCGAAATATTCGCAATTATAATATTAGTGTGATGATAACGTTAAATCCTACTAATATTATAAACGCGAAAGTTTGTATGTATGGATGGATGGATGGATGGATGGATGGATGGATGGATGGATGGATGGATGGATGTTTGTTACTCTTTCACGCCAGAACGGCTGAACAGATCTGGATGAAATTTGGCACAGAGATAGATTATAGTCTAGAATAGCACATAGGATACTTTTTAACCGCGGGTGAAACCGCGGGCGCAGCTAGTACGTACATATTATTAAGTTCACAAATGAACAAAACTATTTAACAAAAAATGAAACCGCCGAAGAAACTGAAAAGCAAGAAATAATTAATAACTAAGTTTTTAAGCTAATGTTGGATACCTAAGTAATTTTAAGTCGGCGCCTTATACATATACCTCTATACATATATAAATACATATATATACGCGTCGACTGGTAAACCTCCTCCGTTTCGTCGGTTAAAAAATGGTAAGGTGCCTTCAGCTGAGATCGAACCCACGCACTCTCTGGCTTGAGAGGCGAGCCTTCTTCCAACTAGGCCAACATCGCTGAATAAAATACAGCGCGAAGCTTCAAATGGACGTTCAGTGCAGCTTTCCGCTTCATATACTCGTAGCTTAGAGAAAAAATCACTGAGCTTATGGTTAACCTATCTACTACTGGGTGCTAGAAGGCTTACGATTACGATGGATTTTAGAAAAAAATGTTAATTTAAGTAAAAAGAAGTGGACGATGAAGCTACAGATGAACAAAATGATGAAAATGGTGGATTTTTTTTAAAATTAGTTGACAGTATTTGCAAGAGCGCCCTTGTCACCTAAAGCTAATTCTTCCTAGCAGGCTGGCAGATTTTTATTTCTTTTTTTTTGTCCCATATAGATCATCACGCCTTTTCCCCGTAAGGGCTGACAGAGGTGTAATACAACACCCACACTTCGCCTGACGATATTCAGTCCCAAATGTGACAGGGGGCGAGCCTCTCGCCATACACCGGGCTACAATTATGTGGCAGATGACAGTTCCCAGGGAAAACCTTTTATAGGTACCACCCTGCCCCGGGGGGAGCAGTGTGGTTATGTGAGAATCTCTGCTCTACTGGCGGCATACCCACTAAAACCCTGGGGGTGTTCCTTTGCGCCAATAGCCGAGGCCACGGGCACGCTCCCGCACTCTTCCGCAGCGGCCTGGCAGACCTGCCTAAGCCTTAGAAAATACACAAGGCATTCAAGTTCTTGTAACCGTATAGACTTAATCGTTACTTAATTCAATTAAGCAATTCGGATCCATTTCTAATTGGACCAGACCCATTACTCTCACAATACAAGCATAGACAGAACGGCCTTGAGAATCAATGAAAAAGCACCTGTTTCTCACATGACAATCCCCTATGACACTGAACAAAGCATTGGATCTTATTCATCTAATTTCATCTCATTATCATCGCACATTACTGGACAATGAAAGCTGGCTCGGATCTAGTTCTGCCAAGCAAATGATTAGATACTCTATTCGAAAGAACGTAAAGCTCCAATTTTAGGAGCGAATAAGTTTGAGGTGGTTTGGAAGATGGTTCAGAGAGAGGTATTGTAGTTTGGTGCTTGTATAAATAGTGAAGATTTGTAAAGATGTCAGCATTCGACACCTGAAGCTTCATCGGGAATCAGCTCCGATTGAGAACACAAAAAAAAAAACATTTAGAAAATATTTAAGTGTGTCTTTGAGACACGTTTTTAGGACAGGTGTTCTTTTATCTCACGAAATTCTGGTTAATGCTCTATTTTTCATCAAAAATGAAGGTAGATTTCAAATTTGGGCGTTCATCAATGAATCGAGTACTATTTGACAAGTTTCTGCATTTTTAACAGCGAACTAGGCCTTGATTTACTCTCAAATACTTCCATTCTTTATTTTCAGATGTTCGTACCAGTTTTGTTCTTCGCAGCAGTAGCATTTGCAGAACCACCAGTTGGGTAAGTATTAAAACAAATAGTAGGTTGGCACTCATTATTTGGTTCCGTCTTAAATATTGTAGTACCCAATTCACACTAAACACTGATAGATACCTGATTCTTAAATGATTTTACCTGATACAATGTATTATCCTCAGATATTATTATATCATAGTGTATTTTAAAGTAGTTTCTATGAGTACAATTCTATTTCTTTTTTTTTTCTCTTTATATCATTAGGGATGGATATGCCGCAGCCCGATCCTCGCATGACGACCATCACCATGACCATCATGCATCAAGCCATCAAAGATCTCCATCACAGGAATATGGGCCTCCTTCCGACACATTTGAATCTGCTCGCAACGCCCCATCAGATGGATATGACTACAACGCACCGAACGCCAGAAACGCTCTGAATGCACGAGGGCAATCTCGATTCCCTCCTGCTACCGTCCGCGTCAGCTTCAACCAAAGGTTCACTTCAACAGCTGCCAGGAACTCAAACAACGCAGCTGCAAGAAGCTATCCCCAAGAGCAATCAGCTCCCAACACTCGGAGTGGGATCTCTCAAGAATACGGAGCCCCCGCCGCGAGATCGCCTTCCCAAGAGTACGGTGCACCTGCATCCAGGTCACTCTCTCAAGAGTATGGAGTACCTTCTATTGTGTCAGCCAGAACTTTGTCTACTGAATACGGCATGCCTGACGCCAGATCTGCTCCTTCGCAAGAGTACGGCGTCCCTGTAATAGCTGCACGAAGCAACCAAAAACCCCACTCATCTAACTTCCGCAGTGCTCAGCCATCAAAGTTACCATCTGACGACCATTCTTCGCCTGCCTCTAGGTCGCAGTTCCAAGCCGACTCTGTCTCTCACGACCACACCATCCCATCAGCAAGGTCCAATGATATATCAGAAGGTTACGAAGCTCCCAAATCATCATTCGGTTCCCGTACCGCTCCATCATCAACATACGGTGCTCCGTCTTCCCGATCTTCCACTTTTCAAGGCGTTTCATCCGCCAGGAATTCGGATTCACAGATTGTAGATTCCATCTCTGAAACGTACGGTGCACCCAACCAGAGAAGCCTTGATGAGACTTATGGAGCACCGAATGCCAAAAGCCTGTCTCAGGAGTATGGTGTACCTTCAAGCCGCGCCAATTTAATGACCAGCGCTGTGCCATCATCGTTTCCTTCTGCCAGGTAAGAATAGTTCGAAGTCTAACTAGAAACATTAGTCGAAGATAACTTTCCTTACTCATAATCATTTCTTAAAACTTCACCAGCCTTCTGACCATCTAAAATGACCAGTTCCAGATCCTCTCCATCATCGAGCTACCTGCCCGCGTCTCGCAGTGTGTCGCCATCAGACCAGTACGGAGTCCCGGAACAGCGGGACAGCGCCGGTCAAGGATACGACTACGCCAGTGCTAGGGCTTTAGAAGAGCTTCAAAACCAGGTAATGCGCTCATAACTTTTATTAAAGTATTTACTGCACAGAGTAATATCTAATGTACTATATTAGATACAACTCAGTGCAAGTGTAATATCTAATGTACTACATTAGATATTACTCTGTGCAGTAAATCTTATATCTTTAAATGAGCAATTCTTGTATATATATATATATATATATATATATAATTGGAATCTCGGAATCGGCTGCAACGATTTTCATACAATTTAGTATATAGGGGGTTTCGGGGGCGATAAATCGATCTAGCTAGGAATGATTTTTAGAAAATGTCATTTTATTCGTGTTTTATCGATAATCAACTTAAACATAAACTTGAAAAATATGACTCTTCCTGACATCTATTGGCGAAACTAATTGCTTTAACGACACAACAGCAGATGGCGTTGTTAAGTAACACGAAGTCAATGAGTGTTTGCTTTGAGGTTAGACTAAAATAATTAAATAATAACAATTAAAAAAAAAAAATACCGAGCAAAGCTCGGCCATCCAGGTACTATTGTAATTTAAACGCAGATTTTCTCAGATCAGATCTTCAGATGTTACACAAAATTTTATACTTCTTAAACTCTAATCGATGTTTTTACCTTTTAATAATGAAGCCTGAAGAAATGTAAATTATACTATATACATGTACTTTTTACTTCATCAGGAACCTGCCAGCTACGACTTCGGTTACCAGATTGAAGACCAGGAGTCTGGCAGCGACTTCGGGCACACGGAGACCAGGGAGGCGGGCAAAGCTCAGGGGTCGTACTTCGTGGTGCGACCTGATGGAAGCAAACAGGTAAATAGCAACGACCAGCAATCACAAATATAGGAAATTGGGATGTTAAGTTATTGGATTATTTTATACAACGGAAAAACTTTATTGCGGAGGAGTTAAGAGATGACATTCCTTATACTTTAACGTCGTTATTAATGGACGGGTATAAACCTCCCACCGCCCCTTACGCACCAGTTGTGTCTGGTACAGCTGACCGCTACAGTTTATCTTCCAAAAGAGTTGGTTCTGACCCGTGCATGTTGTCCTCAGACGGTGGAGTACGAGGCTGACGAGCGCGGCTTCAAGCCGAGGATCTCCGTGGAGCCAGCTGTCGCGGCATCAGCGCGCGCTGCGGGGTACGACCAGAACGCGCAGGATGCCACCAACTCTGAACAAGGACCTTACTGAAACAGACAGTCTAGAAATAATACGTCAATTAGTTTGTTATGTCAATTGTTGTTAAAGTTCTCATTAGTATTGTAAGTAACAATAAACTGTCGTTGAATACTAGAATAAAAAGAATTTAAATATTTAATTTTTCAAATAAATCTGAAAACCGAATGTTTAAGATGAACCGCTCAAGCTGACTCAAAAAAGATTTCTTTACATGTTTTCAATTCGCGTTTATGATCTAGCTAGCTAGCGAGTTAAATGGAATGATGCTTAATGTTGAAAATTTGTCTAATTAATTTAGTAGGAAAATCCACAATAAGTAATAAATAATGAGGCGTTTTCCAGTGAAAAAAAATTGTAGTTCCAAAAAATATAATAGATGGCGTTACAGAGTTTAATGAAATTGTTCTGTCAAATCGAATGCCAATTTGAAATTAAAATAAATGTTTGACATTGACATCAATTTAAATTTGACATTGACGTAAATATTTTCAGACTAGCTTTAGTGCTCCCAGTGGATCAACTAATTTTCCAGCAAATATGATAATTAACCACCTGATTTCCAAATAGTGCTAAGATCAGTTTCTAATTCAAGGTATTCCTAACTACAGTGAAACCTGGTTAATTGGAATCTCAAGGGACCAAGACATGTGTACCAATTATTGAGGGTTTCCAATAATCCAGTTTTCCAATTAAGCAGGTTTAAAATTATAGTTGTCTTATTTACAGAGGCCCCCGCTTACAGAGGTCGAAATGTGCCATAATTCCATTTTTAGAAGTGGAAATTATAATAAAAATGCGTATTTTTGGTGTTATGAAATTAATGTAGGTATGAATGTACAAACATAATGTATTGCGTCTAAAAAAAAGGTAAAGTTTATGACTAAAAGTAATCGGTTATGTTTGTTTGTACTTGATTGCTAGTTGCTGAAATCGGTTTCTCGATAGAATAAAGTTGGTCAAAATGTACGTTTGGACATTTTGTACACTTTTATTCTCTTGTTTTTAGGCCAAACCATGAGATAGTATTGACAAACAAAGCGTGCGCAAAAGATGACACGAAATGTATGAAAACAAACATGTCAAAACGTATTAAAACCTGATTAATTTGACTCACTTATACAGGTAATTGAGCTACAGAGTCTCAATTACAGAGGTACACATCGAAAAAGTCATAGAATTCAAATCTCATTTAACAAGGCTCAAAGTCCCATTAACATAGGTAATTTAATGAAAAAGAACCGGGACCTCATTGCAACTCTCTATAATAGAGGTTTTTCATATATCCAGGTCCCAGTTTGCCAGGTTTCACTGTATTTCTAACATATTTTTACCCCAAATTTAGGGAATTGATAGCTTCGATAGGTGACCATACTTTATCGATTTGACAGACCTTTTTTGTGCTTTTCCAACGCCATCTACCAAAATGACGCGAACTATTTTTTTTTTAAATGAAAACGCCTCATTGTAAAAGTGAACAGATTTCTTCACTAAAGCTTCCGTAAGGAGCTTTCATCTACGAGTGAGGAATGAGGTCGTAATAATACGTCATAGAATGTTCACGTAAGTGGTAGATGGTTTATAGTTCATGATAATATTAGTTTGTAAATAATTACAAAATAGGTACACCTGCGTAGGCATTCACAATCATTCGGAATCGTTTCCGTTCGGATTCCAAAAATATTAATTTAAATTATTCGAATTCTTCCGATCGGATTTATACTCGATTTCCTATTCCAAAATTTAAAAGTAGACTGAGATTCGAACAATTTAAGCTTGAAATTTGTAGGATCCGATCGGAAACGTTTCCGAATGATTGTGAATAGCACCGCTGAGCTGAAAACTGTCTCAACTTTAAGATACTTACCTATTTGAAGGTTTTAAACGAAAAACTGTATTTTGTGCCTTACTAGCGACCCGCCTCGGCTTCTCACGGTATCTGTAAACCTTCTGTGAAAAATATCTAACTGATGGTGAAAACCGCATCAAAATCCGTTGCGTGGTTTAGAAGGAGTTAGCGGATATACAGACAGAGAAACAGACAGACGTGGAAAGCGACTTTGTTTTACACTATGTGGAGAAGAAGAGAAGATGTCGAGAACATTACTATGAAATCATCAAAAATGCTTAGTCTTCTACCCGACTTCGACCCGGGACCCTATTACTAAGACTCCGCTGTCCATCCGTATATCTGTCTTTCCGTCTGTCACCAGGCTTACACATAAATTTTCACAGATGATGTATGTATTGTATTAATTGTAATTTTCACAGATGATGTAACATAAATTTTCACAGATGATGTATTTCTGTTGCTGCTATAAAAACAAATACCAAAATGAAATAAATATTTAAGGGGGCTCCCATTTAACAGACATGATTTTTTTGCCGTTTTTTTAAATGCCACGCTAGAATGCTACGAAACACTTCGTGCGCATGTCCGACTTGCACTTAACTGGATATTTTTCTACTGAGAAAGCAACATCTATTAGAAGATTAGAATTAAAAAGATTATAATTTTACTATATTAGATTATTTCAAACTGCCGTGTAAAATAGGATTGCACTATTTCTTCAAAAATAACTATATAATAAAATTATGAATCACCTGACTCTTTTATCCAAATTTAAAATGTACTATACCGTTTCCAAGTCCTCTCAACGCCATCTCTATATACCTATTCGCTTATCTTGACCGAAGAGCTGTGCTAGGAACCAACTCACCTGTTCCTGGAATAAGCAGGATTATTATTGAACATCAACGTAGTAATGATAAATTAGATGTTTTTGGTGACTCACTCACAAAACTTAAGAGGGTCGCGACGCTCTGAAATTTCCATACAAACGCGCTACTCAAATTTCTTGAAAACTATTTGTCAAATTATGATGAAATTTAGCATGTACAATTAAATTAACAATATCTCCGCCCCTATGATCTTATTTTTTTAAAAAAAACGTTCTCAAGCTAAAATAGAGCTATGAAAAATATCCGCATTTTTAAGAGGTCACTTTTGACTGATTTATTCAATAGGTATAGACAAAGCAAATCAAAAAATCCATTACATAGAGAGGTTGTCTACATCATTAGCTGTTAAATGAATCCATAATACAAGGGAAATTCTTAGTTATTTAAGAATGATTACAGAAGTGCAAAAGTCATAAAAAAACTGAAATTGCACTTTGTCACTCTGTAGGTAACTTTAGAGGCTCGTCAGTATCATTACTCGCTCTCTTCGCTCGTCTTCTTCTTCTAAACGAAATGGCTATAGAAAACCTTAAGCCAATGCGAAGTTAGTCTAAAGTGGTCGCCGGACTCTTAAACCTGAATAATATGTTTAAGTTGATCTGCATAGCTTTTCAAGTAATTTTACTGTCATTTTTCTATTTTACAGCAAATTTAGCCTAAATAGTTTAAAAGTCAAAATTGTGTATAATTATGAATGTAACTGTGTATACAGGGTAATCGGTATGGAGTGTTCTGTGCCAAAAGGGGTTCATTGTACTCATCATTATGAATATTTTTTACTATAGAGCCAACCCAAAATCTTGAAAAAAAATCAGCTTACATTTTGTCGATCAATGAAGTTTTTGTATGGAACACAAAAACTTCATTGATCGACAAAATGTAAGTTATTTTTTCTCGCTTTCAGGGTTGACCTTTTATAAAAGTTGTTCATAATGATGACTACAATGAGCCCCTTTCGGCTGAGTACACACTTTCCTGATAACCCTGTAGATCTTCAAGGCAAAGCCTAATAAATAAACTACTGGTTCTGTGAGCTGAAGATCTCGTGACCGGCGTCAGTCCGACTGTCTTCCTGTACCAATCTGTCCTCTACCAAAATTCTCGTAAATATCGTGCTCACAAAATGTCACAAAGAATCAGTTGAGAAATGCGACCTGATGTAGAGGTCGCAGGAGACAGCTGGACAGACGCCGGACATACGAAAGCATTTCTGCCAAAGCCAAAGCATAGACGCTTCGCTCACTAAGGCGATAACATAAATAATACTTACCATTTATATTATGTATCTACCTATTTCCTACCTCTCTAAAGTACAATACATTAAATAACTAAATTAAGCAACTTGTAAATAAAATGTCCAGATTTTTTTTTCACCGGAAGTACGTACCCGGTTTTTTGTTAAGACTAATTTAATATTCCAGATCACTAGTAACCTCTGGTAAACCCAGATCTCTATAGCTCGGTAGTAGGACGACTATTCTTACGCGTGAGATGTTATCTTGGTCACTCACACTCCTGTGACTTTTCAAACAAGAGAGACAGTGACACAAGGACCCTCGGTAATCCGGCCTCTCCCTGTAATCAAACATGCTTTTACATGTACCCACAGTACTAGTCACGCTATGAATCCACCACGGGAGGTATCCTCCGCGCACTGGAAGCTCACACTTTATTAAGGAATGTATTTTTTTTTTCAGATTAAAAGGTAATTTACATCAAACTTTTTTTCAGGAATTTCCGGACTGCACAGAAAGTCTGTCGCAGTAGGCACTCTATAGTCCGACAGAAATAATGGGATACCGCACCGCCTTGCTAAACGTTTGTCGGATTATCTGGGGTCAACTGTATCGGACGCGCCATAGTGCCTCTGATCAATTAACAAAGTCGCTTTTGTCACCTATAAGAGGCTAGTGTCAAAGCAAGGTCGAGCACAAATGGTAGGAAGCTCGTGATCTGCGTCTACTAGTCTAGCCGATCGCATCCTTGACGGCTCAGCCGACTGAGGTTGCGTGGAGTCGCTTTGGTGTAGAAGTTTTTAGAAGGTGTGGAGAAACGTGAAGGTTTTTAGGTATTACTTTGATACAGAATATTATCTATCAAAGTAGTTTACAGGTGTGTTGGCACTCATTTTACACAATGAGACATAGAGATTTTTTTAAATATTTAATAAAAAGGTACTTTAATATCTGTTTTATTGACAATATAAGCCTAAAATAAACCAAACAAAAATAACAAATTACAAATAATAAACAGAGCTCAAGTCAGTATCCGCGGGTAAAGTAGGTACCCAAAAGGCTGGCAACGTTACCTCGCTGAATAGCAATGCTAATTCGCTGACCGAGGTAAGCACCAGCCCTTTGGTCGTAAAAAGTAAATAAGATGAACAATTTACAAACATAAGTCACACACAAGAAGAAAAAACGTAATTAAATAACTATAAAGAATTAGAAAGTATAAATTGCACAGCGACTACACTGATGTGATTCCCTACACGTGGTCCCCGGGTAGTGCTAACCGGGTAGCAAACTCTGGTGGGAGGCTTCGGCCGTGGCTAGTTACCACCCACCGGAGCAAGCCATGCCGTGAAATGACCTAGTCGTGTTTCGGGATGTAGTCCGGTGTAACCGTTCCGAAGACGGGTCTGAGCAGAAGCGCACTTGTAGCGCCTCGCTCAACTGCCGTCTTTGTACTTCTTCACTCTTGTAAACTTCAAGGCTAGAGTGAATAAGTACCTTATAGGTCGTCGTGCTCCATTTTAGACCACAACGTCGCTTAACATCAGGCGAGTTGGTGGTCAAACGCCGACCTATTCTACATAAAAAAAAAAAAAACAAGACTAAATTTGTTTCCGTTTTCAAATCTCTAGGGGACGTAACCCTCGCTACCCTCTACCCTCCTCCTCTCCGCTCAATTCATGTTTTATAAAAGATAGCGAGTTTATGAACCAGCGGGACTCAGCTAGTGTCGCATAAATATTTACGAACACCCTATACCGAATTATTAGATTGTTGATCAATCGTGTAAACGCAAAATACAGGATGTTTTAGAACATTCAACCAATAAAACCAAACAGCCTTCTCCACAGTTTCCTCTGTGTCATAATCCGATGACACCTTGAGAGCTCATCTATTATGGTCTTAATGAGGGCCATTTTTCAGCCCCTACCACGGTGGGGTATAAAAACTATAGTACCTCCGCCTAAAGTATCACTCAAGTTACAACACAGTGTTCAAGTGTACGTCATTCGGATAATTATGAAGGTAGAATTTTAGAGAAATGTAACTTTTTACATGTCAAAATTTCTCATATTTTTTCCCCATTTTGGAGAATTTGGCGTTGCACGATTTGTGCATTTACCAGTGTCGAATTAACTCTCTCTTTTAAAGTTTTGTCATAGTAATGATGATGAGTATCCCCGTATTTATAAAATAGTGGTTAAATAGTTCACTGACACTTCAAGTGGAGTTCTGAAGAAAAGTCGCGTTTCGCTTTGTTTGTGTAAATTGTTCACACTAATGCATGTTTAACAAAAAAAGGCTTTCATCCACCGTTAATATACTCACTCGAAGAATTGAAAAATATCATTAATTAGAAAACAATAATTGAAATTAAAAAAAATAATACTTACAGAATTACAACGCTATCATTTCGGTTTTCCGTCAAAACTCCATCTTCTTCTTCTTCGTCAACTGTTGAGTGTAAGAGAGAGGGAGAGGCCTCTTTTGTACGCTAGTCAAGTAGTAATCCCGGACCCTATGCTCATTAGTTCTGTCCTGTTAGAAAATTAATAACTTATACAAGTTATATTTAAAAAATATAAGACACTTTTGAAATGTGATTGGTGATGTCATTTTTTAAATCAAGATTTTCGCTTTAATCAATGATATCATTAATTGCTAATTAAAGTGAGACATCTCTACATAGTCTATAACAACTGCACAAGAAGGAGAGTTATATTTTTCGAGTATAATATATGTATGTATGTATGTGGGTGTGTTTCTATATATGTACGTATGAGGTTTCTTTGTCACGCCCTACAGCCTAAACAGCATAATGGATTTCGAAATTGAGGTGTCATTTGAATCGTCTTGATAGTGGAAGTGACATTGGGGTACAACATTTTGCAGCCAGATTTTTTAAAATAATGTTACTTGTTAACGAAAGGTTTAGTGTCTACCGTGCGAAACTGGTTTAGTTCGCTAGTTGGTGTTTTAAAAACTTTTTTTGTTTGACAAAGTCTTAACCAATATTTTTGGTAAGAAGTCAAGGTTCTTCCTTGACTTCTAGTTTATTCTTGACTGACTATTTCTTGACTGTTAGTTTATCTAGTTAGGACGAAGTTCCATCACATTAATTATTTAAGAACTGAAACCTTACATTCAGTTGTATGTTTTTTTTATGTCATTTTAGATAACAATAATATTGATTTGATTTACCTATTTATAATATTTTTTTTTTCAGTCCATTCTGGCTGTAGCGCTCATCGCGGGCTTCGTGGCAGCGGAAGTACCCTCGCACAGGTAATGGCATATTTGATTACGTTTCCGGTTTCATAAAGAACTTTTTCCTCATTCTTGTTGGTACAAATTATAACAGTAAAAGACAAAGATGCGTGAAACCTCCCACTTCCGCCAAGTAGCCACTAACTAGTACCCAAGGAAAATATACATAATATGATGTTACTAGTTATAAGCCAAAGATTAAGAAATAAAGTTTAGCAAAAAAATATGCCCCTCAGTTTCTTGCCTGTTCTTCTGGGTAGTGGCTCTTTTCCGAACAAGGTAGTAGAGTCATCTTTATAACTTTGACGTCATTTGACGTTCATAAGTATTTTTTCGATACCCAATCATTTGTTCAAAGACATTTGTTTTGATTTGATTTGATTTGATTTCTACCGGAAATGGACTGATAGACCTTGTCAATTGATTGTGCTCTAGGTGAAAAGGCTTGAAGAGACAAGGAACACGCCAAGTTAACAATACTTAAATTATTTCAGTTACCTCCCACCACCCCCGAACCGAGGGTACTCATCAGGGCCTGCGGTGGTGGCAGCCAGAGCGCTGGATCCAACTCACCAGCCCGGTGATCATAACGGTGATCAAACTACCAATGGATTTGCCAGGTAACCAAATTATCATCTTCCTACCCTTTTCCCAGTATTTCTCTTTTTGCCAAAAGAGTGCCAAACAAGCAGCCGACCCGATCAAGAAAAAGCAACTGAAATTCAAATCACGCTGCAGCTTCTATCGTAAGCTAATCTACCCTAATCTCAACTCAGCACAATGTATGAATAATTGTCGAAATGATGACTGATGTTAATAAATGATGCAGCTTACTGTAGAGCACGCTTCATCATCATCAGCCCGTAGTTGCCCACTGCTGAGTTTAGGACTCTCTTTTCCTAAGCCACTCATCCCGAGCAATTATTTTTTGTCTATTTTGAACAATTCTGGCAAACAAAAAGTGTCAATTTGAGGAAATTCACTAACAATTTAAGAACAATTCGTTGGTACAATTGGGAGCTGGTCCTGTGCCAAGTCCGGTAGAGCACGCTAACCTTGAATAAATCGATTCATTCAATCGTTTTTTATTGGTTGCTCGTTTGTTTAACACAAAAGAAACTGGTCCACAGCACCCTAAAATGAGTTTCATCTCTAACCCACAGAAGCAGTCAACCAGCCCACGAGCACGGTCAAGGTCTCCAGTCCAGGTTCAGTGATGACCAGGGCTACGACCAGGTTGCTACTGGGTACCCCAGGAGTGGTCTGGACGATGTTAACGCGGTAAGCAAGAAGACTTCAACGTTTTGAGGATTTTATACATATTTTACAGTTCTTTAACTTTTTTTAATCAGCTAACTTTGAAAAAAAAAACGAAATAAAGCTCGTACTTTAGAATCGTTAATCTATCAAGATTCTTTCAGATCTATAACAGTACACTTAAATTACGGTTTTACGTTTAGATTATTAACAAACATTGTTTGTAAATTTAGTTAGCTAATTACGAAAAGCTTCAGAAACCACATACTTACAACTATAAAATTAATATTAGCGTACTTTGACGTTGACTCTGATTAATTGAATAAACTTAATTACACGACAAACTTGGGTAGATTCCTTGATGGAAATTCTATTAACTTTTGACGTTACTTTAACACGCAGGAACATTATTACATTTTCATTCCACAAGCTTATTAACCGCTTCACGCTTTAACATGTACTGCACTTACATCAACAATGCGATCATCGAGATCCATAATTGATTAATCGGTAGACTCGGTTTATCAAATTTTCGGTCAGACGATTATCAAAAATCCACTCGTTGATCAGGCTGTTGAATTGAGGAAATCTTCCAAGCTAAATCGACTCTGCTCCACGAATGTCAATGGAGACTGCAAATGCTATGCAGCCTCTCCATCGCCGTCTTAGCTCAGAAGATATCCACATGATGCTTCCTGCAGGACGCAAGCTACCATTTCGGATACGATGTGAACGATGTGCTGGAAGGCACAGAGTTCGGTCACCATGAGTCCAGGGTCAAGTCGCGGGCTCGGGGGGAGTACCACGTGGTGCTGCCCGACGGGAGGAGGCAGGTGGGTGGTAGTGACGATAAGCTTGCTTGGATTTGTAAACAAAGGGTAAGATCGACTACTAGGTAATACGTCATCAGCATTCAGCATGGTTTTATCCAACCATCATGCCGTTGGTAAACATTTAAACAAAACCATACATAATTACTTAACTAAACTACGCTGTGATGTAGGTAAGCACCTACCCACTTACTATACGAGGAAGTCTCACGTGGATGTGAAAGTCACAAATCCGATATCTCTAATGGTTATCTGATAGATAACCCAGCCAAGATTCAAAAATCCCTGCGCATTGAAATCCCGACATTTTGAAATCCAGACAATTCGAACGAAATACAGACCTTTTCACGGACAATCGTTTTTCTGTAGCGGTTGGGTCTTAAGGTGTTCTACGAATGTCTTTGTAGCTTGCTGTCCTGTTTGTAGCTCAATCTATTATTAAACCTCTTGTTACAGACCGTGAGTTACGAAGCTGACGAGCGAGGCTTCAAGCCCCAAATCTCTTACGAAGATACCGAAGACATTGCCCGTTCGAGCCCAGGCTACGACACGAACGCAAACATTGTCCGCGCCAGCACCGCTTACGGCCCTGAGCAAGATGGCGGCAACGGAAACGGCTACCATGGCAACGATCAAAATGGCGGCCGGCCCAACGCGCGGTCCAACGGCTACAACTGACTAGAGACTTTGATTCTCTTTATTCTAGACTTGGGTCTCATTTTTTATAGCTGAATAATAATTGTATTGTTTGCTTTTTATGTTTTTATTATTACTTTTATTATATAGAAATAAAATGTCTTTTTGAACATCATTTGTGATCACAGTTATTGTACCTACCTACGTTTTGGGTTTACTCGGAAGTGGGAACTTGACCACCTATCCGACTCCATCTAGACGATTTTTCAGTCGTTTTGCTTTTGCGATTAGCTACAAAGACGTTCTGAAAAGCGTCCATATGAAATGCTAAGATTTATTTTACGTTAGCAAGAACCTATGTTGACCCATAGAATACTGCCTATTACTTATGTGACTAGGTATGTGTTAAGTAAACGGTTATATCACTATAATAAAGCAAAGTAAAAAAAATACTTCCCACCCTGTATTCGTCATCCACGTAAAATTTTTTTAGACTTTTGTTAATATTTTAAAAACTGCTTAACCGTTTTCGATAAAATTAATACCTATGTGACTACCTCTAAAGTCTGATCTAAGTACTAAACAAAAAATAATCATTAAAATCGATTCACAATTGGCGGAATAATCGCGTCACATACATACAAAAAAACAGTCGAATTGAGAACCTCCTCCTTTTGTAAGTCGATAAAAAATGTAAGATGGAGATTATTTGTGTAATCCGTGTTTATCCCTTAGGTTTAACCGTCCATTGTTGACATATTATGTAAAGAATAGACACTTACCTAGAGCTGTCAAAAACACGATTAAAAATTAAATTATCTTGTCAAGTTTAAAAGCGATGGCAGCCTAGTTGGGAGAAGGTCCGCCTCTCAAGCCAGAAGGAACGGGTTGGAACCCAGCCGACGGCACGCACCATGCAATTTGTTCATTGTGTGAGCATATGTGCGTATTGTATGTCATCTGCTACATGACTGGAGCCCGGTGTATGGCGACAGGCTCGCCCCTTGTCATATTTGGGACTGAATATCTTCCGGCGAAATGTGGGTGTAGTACCTATTACACCTCTGCCAGTCCCCTCGGGGGAAAGGCTTGACGATATGTCAAGTTCCAACGCACTTTGGTCTAAGCTAAGTAGACACTATACGTGCTAAGCTTATGTCTAAGCTAAGTAGACACTATGATTTGTGTAAAGGAGCCGAAAAAAACGCTTTTAAACTAGCTAGTTTTAAAATAATTACCAGAGCAAAGACACACGGTCCCAAAGCGGAAAATTGTCAAATATTTGATCCTGTCGATGTCGTACAGAGCACTTGACCTTGTGAGCTAATTAGGTGATTAATTACGTCTAGAAGTATGTTTGTTTAAGTATTTGCTCTTAGTAATACCTAATCGATTGCCGGAAATCGTAACGTTCTTCAGTTTTCGTATATCATGTTGGTATAGGTAGGTAAAAAGATACCTAGCAGTACCTACCTATACTTACCAAGGAATAAGTACAAAATAACTTAGATAGATATTTAGAGGCCTATGCCATGAAAAAAAGAAACCAAATTCGGGACGCTTCCACACACGGTCGCCTGACACCAAACTAAGCAAAGCTTGTACTATGGCTGCCAGAGACTGATATACATACTTAGACATTTTTAAATAGATGCTTAAATAGATTTTAACACCCTGACATAGAACAAACACTAATGTTCATCATATGAATGTTTGCCCTAGGTGGGAATCGAACCCACGCCCCCAAGCTCAGAAGGCAGGTTCACTACCAACTGAGCCACCGAGGCAGTCATATAGTAATATCTGTTCAGCCGTTCTGTCGCGATTGAGTAACAAACATCCATCTATCCATCCAAACTTTCGCATTTATTATACCTACTAGCTGCGTCCCGCGGCTTTGTTGCTCACGGTTAAAAAGTAACCTATGTACTATTGCAGACTATAATCTATCTTTGTGCTAAATTTCATCCAGATCCGTTCAGCCATTCTGGCGTGATTGGGTAACAAACATCCAGCCATCCATCCATCTAGAATTTCTAGGTGGATATATCCTTAGAAAATTTTTCTTCCAGAGGTCTAATTAAAAGATTATGCTAAGGATCTATCTATCCATCCATCCAAACTTTCCCATTTATGATTTTAGTGATGTATTGGAAGCGATGATAGCCTAGTTCGAGGAGGCCTGCCACTCAAGCCAGAGAAAGCGGGTTCGAACCCAACCGACGACGGCACGCACCAATTTGTTTATTGTGTGAGCAACTGTGCGTGTTGTATGTCATCTGCTACAAGACTGGAGCCCGGTGTATGGCGACAGTCTCGCCCCCTGCCACATTTGGGACTGAATATCGTCCGGCGAAGTGTGGGTGTTGTATTACACCTCTGCCAGCCCTTCGAAGTGTGGGTGTTGTATTACACCTCTGCCAGCCCTTGGGGAAAGGCGTGACGATATGATTAAAAAGTAACCTATGTGCTATTGCAGACTATAATCTATCTTTGTGCCAAATTTAATTCAGATACGTGAAGCCATTCTGGCGTGATTGGGTAACAGACATCCAGCCATCCATCTATCCTTAGAAAATTATTTCTTAAGGATCTATCCATCCATCCATCCAAACTTTCCTATTACATTTTTTTTAGTAATAATAATAATATTTATTTACTTAAAAAGTGTACAATTAATCTTGTATAATATTAAGGCTAGCTTAATGAGTTTAGGTTAAAGTTTACTGTTGCCGAGCTAGGCTATGCCTGTGTTTCGGCGTACAGTGTCCCCCCCACAGGAATTGTGGTCACCATTATTGTGGCCTATTCAGTTATAATTTTTTTTAAACTTAACAATAGGAAATTAACTTATACAAAAATCTACTACCTAATTTAAAAATATTAGTGTGATTTCGGGGTGAAATTATGAGACGCTCGACTTAGCACACATTTTCAAGAGAGTGTGGGTCGATATGACGTAAACGTTACAAATGAGGACGAACTAAGACTGCCTCGTGTTTAGGCTCATGTCAACTTCAATTTGTGGCTGTTACTCAGTCTAATGAACAATTAGAGTAGGTCACGTAGATTTACTAATCTACGGCTACATTAGCGATAATTCGGGCTGTCGCGACAACTGTAGCCGGTTAATTCGTCACTCGGAGATGTATAGGGCGAATTATAGTTCTCGTCAACTCTGCAGAAAGGCGATGAGTTGATCGCTAGTGTAGACAAGAACATCTCCGATAACTGATAGCAATGATTTTAGCGTGACACGAATTATCGGGCGCTAATGTAGCCCCAGCTTATGAATGGCATAGTTATATAATTTGATTTAATGAAGGGGAGTTATGGAGGCAAGGAAACAAGTGGAGTCGAGTAGAGGTCGAACCAGGGGGGCTATTCCTACGTGTGAGATGAGATGAGATTTTATCTTGGTCACTTTCACACCTATGACGTTTCAAACGAGAGCAACAAGGACAAAAAAAGGTGAGATGAAAATCTCAAATCTCCGAATAGGGCCACTGCAGGGCTATTCCTAAGTGTGAGATGAGATGAGATTTTATCTTGGTCTCACACTCACACCTATGACGTTTCAAAGGAGAGCAACAAGGACGAAAAAAGGCCGGTGAGATGAAAATCTCAAATCTCCGAATAGGGCCCCTGGAGGGCTATTCTCACGGAGTGAGATTCAACGTCACCCTTTTTCGTCCTTGTTGCTCTCGTTTTAATGGTCATAGGTGTGAGAGTGACCAAGATAATTTACGATAGATTATAGTCTAGAACAGCACATTGGATACTTTTTAACCACGGGTGAAACCGCGGGGCGCAGCTTGAATATTATATTGTTAAAAATGGGGAGTAAAGCTATGTTGTATTTGCAAGATAACTTAGGTGAATAAGTTCGCTTTCATAATCAGTTTAGTAGCAATCGTTTTAAAAAACAGTTGCAAGGTTTGAAATAAAAATTAAAGACTTACGTTAAGAGTTCTAGACGGCGCGGCGCTGAAACTGCTACGAGTACGAGCCAGTCGCTTACCAGAAGAAGGAATCAACTAATCTCATTACCTACTTTTAAAAACCCGTGCTCTTGGCCTTCCAACTCCTTATAGATTACGAAATCCAAACTAATCAGAGCCTTAGTAAATATTTGCTATAGCTAATCAAGGTTGACAGTTATTTGTTTGGCTAATTTTACAAGCGAATTTACGATATATAAACTAGGTTGATTCTGGAGGAGCATCATTCAGATCAAGTTCTTACGATCTCAATACATTATGAAGGTAGAAAATTGATTTAATTATTTAATTTTAGTTTGAAGTCAGTTCTAATTAAAAAAAATATGTGGTGGAAATAGTGCAGTGGTTTAATGCTTGCTGTCAACAATGTCAAACTTGTTTTTTTTTTCGGTGATAGGCTTGCGTTTGATCGCCATTAAGCCTGATGTTAAGAAATGACGCGGTCTACTTTAAAACTTGCTTACTTGGAAAAAAATGATTCAGTCACGACTTTGAAGACACGCCAAGATTTTATCTACTAGGATTTTAGTCAACCGGTCCCTTATTCTTAAATCTAAAATTCCCGCAACTGTTTCTTGCTTTTTTTCTATTCTTTTAGTATTTCGTACGTAAACTTGCACAATGTGAAACGTCTAGAATTTTTTTTGCCCACAATCACCTTCTTGACTTTATAGTCATTGTTCTTGACCCACAACGTAAAACGTATCTAAAAGACATAAGGATGTCTACAAAAACTACCTCCGTCTACACTAATATTAAAAAAAGGGGAAAGATTTGTATTTTTCTAACGAAAATTAAAAAATCACAGATGCGATTTAAAAAATTCGTTCACTATTTTATAGCTATATTATTCCTGAGTGACAAAAGATTGTGAAAAGCGAGCGAAGCCGCGGGCAAATCAACTAGTGTTACATAATTATAATTATTATGTTCACAGCTTACCATCACACGGATCGTCTGCTTGTTTGTGGCTCTTGCTTTGTTTGTTATTCGTTTGTCCAATCATTAAACAAAATTATCAAGTTCGTAAAAGTTAGAAAACTGGTCCGCTGTAACTGCATCACAGGACAAGTAAACAAAAAAAGAACCTATATATCCCTATAAATTTAAACATCGAACTGTAACAACAACGAGGTTACAAGAAAATACAAGGTTGAAAATTGCCCTAACGGCTTCTAGAAAATGATGGTACGGCTGTGCCCTTGCCAGGGACCCTATTCGGAGATTTGAAATTCTCATCTCACCTTTTTTCGTCCTTGTTGCTTTCGTTTCAAACGTCATAGGTGTGAGAGTGACCAAGATAAAATCTCATCTCATCTCACGCGCAGGAATAGCCCCCCAGGTCGACTTGTGTCCCCAGATCGAACGTAGTACCTAATGTTTTGGCTTGTCAACGAACATTTTAATTTCTTTGGTTTTTTTTTTCCCAGGTCATCGTAGCAGTAGTTCTGGCCATCGGGTCTGTGTCGGCGCTCGGCTCCGGACCGTACCTGCCCAGCGGATGGAGGCCTCAGGGACCAGCGTTCTTCTTACCAGGGGAAGTTCAGGTAAACTGGTTTACATTGCACAGGAGGTTTAGAAATCTATATATATAAAATTCAAAGTCCTGACTGACTGACTGACTGATATATCAACGCACAGCCTAAACAGCTGGTCCTAGAAACATGAAATTTGGAGGAAATGTTCTTTGTACAGTGTAGGCATCCACTAAGAAAGGGTTTTTCGAAATACTACCCCTAAGGGGAGGAAATGGAGGGTTCAAATTTCTATGAAACTTTTTATTCTCTGGGTCGATTGACTCAAAAATTGGTACAAATACTCTTCAATTAAAATTATGAGACACGTGTATCACAGTTTTTCCAAAATCATCATCATCATCATCCACCGACAGAGTCTAATAGGCTTCTTTTTACTCCGAAAACTTTGTTGAGAAAGTTATTAACCCACTATAAACGACGCTGTTATCATTCTTAGGGTTCTGTACTAAAATGGTGAAAGGAACTTTATCATAAAACTCCAATGGCTGTCTGTCTGTATGTCTGTGAGCTGATTATCTTGGAAACTGTAATAGCCAGCAACTTGGAATTTGGCACAGATCTAGATAACGGTAGTAGCTACGTATATAGTAGGTAAAACGTCACGCCTTTACCCTAAGAGGTGTATTACAACACCCTCACTTCGCCGGACGATATTCAGTCCAAAATGTAATAAGTAGCGAGCCTATTGCCATACACCGGGCTCCAGGCATGTAGCAGATGACATTAAATATTAAATACGAAGCTATCATTGCTTTTTCCATATGAATCTCCGTGTAAAATGTGTGAACTATATTGCTGACATTCTATCAGATTTCAAACCTACTTTATCAGTAAGGGAAAAATACAAGAATTAAGTCCAAGCCTGTCAGAAGGTTACAAACGGCAAGTGAAGAGATTTTGTGCCAATAAAGATCAGGTAGATGAGCTAGGAGATGAAATTTATAATTATGTCTGTCTGATCTTAGAAGCAGTATTTAGTAAAAATAGAAGAAGTCAATAGACGAAGCTGCTTTAGTATTAGGAAGACAAAACCTACTACAGGTTGTCTTTGCTTCGAAGGTCTTAACTGAAGGTCTGCCAGCACACTGACTGGTGTAGTTTCCGAATGAGTCTGTGTTTATGCTGAGGATTCCTCTAATATCTCTAACACCACCGAACTACCCCTTCGAGTTAAAAAGAGTGCAGTTTCCCCTCAAAGTCTGCTTTGCCATGACCATAAATAAATCTCAAGCCAAACTCATAATTGACTAAAATGCTTTTCACACGGTTAGTTATACGTGGCCTACTACAGAGTAAGCTCATGGAGCAGCCAAGTGTTTCTAAAAAAGACAAAAATTATAATTAGGTTTTCGTTGTAAACATTATTAATTGCCAATTATCTGCTTTCGGTTGTCTTCTAATTTTATCATTTCACACACGCTTTAAGTTCTGTTGATCTACTACTACTACTACTTTTCTCATTCCAGAGATAGTTTAGTTAACTAAAGAACTTCGTCCATATTGCTCTGCTTGGGATATTGTCAGTTTGTGTATTCAATTGAGAGCGAGTGTGACCGCTTATAATATTTATTTCTGAAGATAAAAACGTCATACATTTTCTGTAAGCCACGCGGGCGAAGCCGCGGGCAGAAGCTAGTACTAGTATAATTTATAACTGAATAATATAACTGAAATTCGAGTCAATGAAAACAAAAATTGCATCTCTGAATCGGTTCAGCCGGTTAGGACCAGGATTGCGGATCCATTGGATTGATATTTTACCTTTTGACCTCATTCATTAACATAATTACAACTCTGGCTTAGAAATCTGCACATAACTTTTTCTTTTTCTATTTTTTAAATACGAGTATCTATTGTCTCTACAGAAACCAGCCGACAATCCCCTCAAAGAGGTCATAGTCTTCGAGAACGAAGCATCAAGCTCCGACGCGTTGCGCGAGTACGGACCTCCCAAGGAGGCCTCAGAGAACGTCATCAGCCAAGGTCTACCAGACGTGGTCACTGACCAGACCTTCTTGGTGGTTGAGGATAAGGGAGCAGTCAGCGCTGTCGTGGAGATCGTCACTTTGGAAGGTGAGAACGGAGATCATCTCAGTGATAGTATAAATGCGAAAGTTTGGATGTTTGGGTTTTTGTTACTCGATCACGTCAGAACTGCACAATGGATCTGGATGAAATTTGTCACAGGGATAGATCGTAGTCTGGAATAACGCATAAGATACTTTTCAACTACGGACGCAGCTGGTTCAATATAAAGATTGAATGCTTTTCGAGGTTCAAAGTATTCTGTGCAGCTACGCCCATTTCATACCTATGCATTTCATGTAATTATTTTCTTAGTGTCGTTACGTTCAATTATTTAAAACAGTGGAAGGGAATCATAAAAACTACGTCTCTAAAATTTGAAATATTACACATTAATAAGACAAGGAGACAGGAGGCCACTTTCGCATTCACAAATATTTGGTATGATGTATTTTTTTCTACTTGCACAATTAATTAAATTAATGGATGAAGCTTTAGCTTTAGTCTTAAACTTCAGACATAATATAATAAACGTTAGCCTTACTAATAAACGTTAAATAGCCTTAAAATAGCTAGAGAATGTTTTGTCTATCAAAGATTGAGTTAAAAAAAAGTCAAAACACTGTATAAATATTCTTCTGAGGCTTTCGTTGTGACTTCATTATTTTATTCCAGAAAATGTCGAACAAAAATCGGAACAAGTCCAAGAACAAACGACTGAAGCTCAATTAGTTGAAGAAAAAGCCACGGTAGCCTATGAGAGAATCGCTGACATTGAACTCCAAGCTGACGTCACTACTGCTCTATATGCTGAGGAAGCTAAGTCTGAGGAACTTGAAGCAAGATCAGGGGAAGTAGAACTCAAATCGGAAGAGACTGAAGTCAAATCTGAAGAAACGGAAGTCAAATCCGAGGTCGAAGTGAAAACTGAAGAAATCCAAGCCACGGTTGCTACAGTTGAGAAACTTGAACAGACACTGGAACTGGACACTGTTCAGGAAGTGGAGACTGTCGAAGTGGGAGTTAAGAACATCGCTGAGGCTCTCGTCAATTTGGAAAATGAAATCAAAGCTGAACAGGTAATGGTATTAATTAATCACAGTGATGACGATAAAAAGCTTAACTTTGAGGTTCAAAAGTGTATCTTCGATACCCAATTGAATAAAGGCATTTGATTTGATTCTGATTTGAGGCGTGAGTTCTCCAAAGTTATAGATTTCAAGCAAATAAATAAAATATTAACTAAACGTGACCTCTATTGTGACCTCTTTCTTGATTTCGACGGCTTTAGTGAATTTCTGATTTATGATTGTGATCGTAAATTTACTAAAACCATGATCCAAAATGCCAGGCCAGGCATTCTAGGAGCAAACACGTAATGACGTCACTTGTTATCATCATCCGTCTCTTTCGAACTTATTGTAAATGACTTATTTCGGTCTTACTTAAGCATCGATTGACGTCACTACGTGTTGCCGACGTGACCATTTTTTACTCGGCATGCTATACCCGGCATCAAAACCATGATTAGGAAATCTAGAAATGGGTCAAATTGAGAATGAATGATTGTGATAATCGTGTGATACAATGTGATTCATTGTTTTATTGATGAATTAAGGTTATCTAAAACTAAATAAGTGTTATAAAATCTCTAACAAGAATTACTTTTCGTTTGTCAGGTACAGAGTGAAGCTGTAGTTGAAGTCAAGATTAACCAAGAAGGCTCTGGGTAAGAACTATTTTATAATTATAAATAATATGAAATTTAACAACAACAACAACATATCGTCACGCCTTTCCCCCGAGGAGGCTGGCAGAGATGTAGTACAACACCCACACTTCGCTTGACGATATTCATTTCCAAATGTGATAGGGGGCGAGCCTGTCGCCATATACCGGGCTCCAATCATGTAGCAGACGACATACTATACGCATATATGTTCACACAATGAACAAATTAGTGCGTGCCGTCGGCTGGGTTCGAACCCGCTTCCTCTGGCTTGAGAGGCGGGCCTTCTCCAACTAGGCGATTATCGCTTTTTTCATCACATTTAACTGCCATAAGATTCCATAGTTCTTAGGAGATAGAACAAATTAGGTGAGCAAACGGGCAGAAATTCAAAATTAAAGGCAGAAAAAGGAAAGTTTAACTTTCCGCGCAAGATTCTTGATCTTTGCATCAAAGTAAAGTCGAAGCGCAGTCTGTGAATCTCGCCTTAGGATTTGGCGTGAGTTTAGTCATTACTAAACGTAAAATTGTACTTGATTCTTGTTCACAGATCTGCCCAAGTACCCGAAGGCTTCCTTGAGTATGGACCCCCTGGATTCAGGGAATACGGACCCCCTAAGGGAGATGAGCTCCTGAGATCGGCTGCTGTTATACTGGTTCGTTATATTCACTGTTTTCTCACAATAAGGCAGGTTGATGAAATCACCATGATTGAAGTAAAATTATGATCACGATAAGGAAGTTGATGATGGTGATGGTGATTAAAATAACAACTAAGTACCTGTGATGAACTTCCTGACGTCATGAATGATCAATATGATCATGCTTGACATCACAAATTGCTCTAAAATGTAAGATCAAATATTGATCAGGATTGAATGTATGATAATAATTATTACGAAATAACGATGACTATAATTATCGTATAAATTATTAATTAAAGTGAAATTTCCTCTTCCAACAAGGTTGCGTTAAACGTTTAACGCTCCTGGGGAGGGGGAATAGAAAGAGACAGAGCGAGAGTGAATGCGAGGCACTCGAACGCATGCGCGTAATAAACCTGTTACAGGCCAGCGCGAGCGTTAGCAACGAGTAGCGTCCAATATTACAACGCAAGAGGAAGAGAGAGAAAAAGATACACAGAAGTTTCACTTCTTCCACGCACTATTTTTTATGATTAGTGTCACAACGATGGCAATTACTGGAACGATTTTAATTTTATAATGAGTATAACGAGAAAGAAAATGGTCAGAAATACAATTTATAGGAGAAGGGCCTACTATGACATATTATATTATTGCCATGATGGTTCCGTTTTGCTGTCGACGCTGAGCGACCGCGAAATCGCCGCGCAATAAGGTCCATTTTCGCGTCAAATACAAAACCTTTACTAAGCGATAGGTGAAAACCGATTGATGATAGTGAAGACATTTAAAACATGCTATTTTGCAGGAGGAACCCACCAACTCTGTCGCTGATAGCAATGATGCGAGAAGAAGACGGTTCTCTCCCAAATTCAAGTAAGTAAATACTCGTTCGTCAGTTATTCTCTTTCACAGATGCATTTACCCCAGTTGACCCAATATATATAATTTATATACTTATTGTTCAGCACCTGATATATTTCTTTTTTTACAGAGCATCAAAGAACAAAAAGGCACACTAAGCAATAGTCTAACAATTGAAAACACCTTGAAACCCTGAAAACGACGAAAAATCTGCTATGGACCTTGTACGAGTATAGTCACTTTTTGGGAATTGTACACTTAAAATTATATCGAAAAATGCACAGCATTGCTGATAATTATGATTATATAGGACTAAGCATAAATAAATATGAATTTGTAAAATGTTGATTTATTGTTAGAATATTATTTACTTTTCATTAAAATTCATTGACATTATCCATTTGTAATTATATTTGTTAGATAGTAATAATTACTCGTAAAACGCTGTCACATTTACCTACATAACTATTGTTGATGTTTTAGGAATGTACGGAATGATTTGAATATCTTCTATTTAAATAAACGCTCAAGCAAATTTATTTATTTTTTAAACCTTACCATACTATTAGTACTATATTATATTGTACTTCTATATTATTAAATACTTATGGAACTGAGACGTGGTCGCTTACGATGGGCATCATATGAAGGATCCAGGTTAGCCAATGAGCAATGGAGAGGGCTATTGAACCCTGAGCGTACTCTATAGTTAGAGTTAACTCCCTAGCGCAGCGAGGGAGTCATGTAGAGTCCTGAGTGAAGCGAGCCGCCCAAAACAAAGATACAGGGACCCTATTCGGAGATTAGAGATTTTAATCTCACCTTCTTTCGTCCTTGTTGCTCTCGTTTATAGGAATAGCCCCACTGTACTTGGTCATGGTCGAGCAGGGGGGCTATTCCTGCTCGTGAGATGAGATGAGATTTTATCTTGGTTACTCTCACACCTATGACGTTTCAAATGAGAGCAACAAGTGAGATGAAAATCTCAAATCTCCGAATTGGGTCCCAGGTGGTGTGTAAATTAATTTAATTTACAGAATACTCATTACAACCTATTGCATATAGGACAATAGGTTTATCTATTTTTTTATTTATTATTTTACTGCCTTTACTTTACTTTTACTTTCCTTACCTTCACTAGGTATTTTAATTTTATAATCCAGACATTTTCACGATCGTCGGTTTGCTAAACTACATTTTACATTTGCTGTACAAATACATAAAACATCACAAAGCGTAATTCACTCCATTGAGGTAGGTAGGTAGGTAGGTAGGAATAAAAAACAAGTCTTCAATTTCAAAAACAGCGTTTACTTGATATATTAGAGTACATAGTTACGTTTAACATCATTATTAAAATTTAGTCTTAATTCTAATAGGAAACCAAAGTCGGACTTGCCCTAAGGGAGCGTTTCCAGTTTTCCACTAAAGCGGGGACGAGCAGAGCTCAGCAGTGCATGAATTGCCCAATCACAGCGCTCGAAATCTCTTGATGTTCCTTCCGCTCATTGTGATTGGTCAATTCAAGCACCGCTAAACGCTCCGCTGGTCTCCGCTTCATTGGAAACGCAAGCTAGGCGCTGGCTTAGGGCGCAGCCCAATACATAGTGTCAGAAAATCGAGGAAATAATCCACTGACTTAACATAACATAACGTGTCGTCACGCCTTTTCCCCGAGGGGGCTGGCAGAGGTGTAATACAACACCCACACTTCGTCGGACGATATTCTGTCCTAAATGTGACACAGGCTCTTTGGGGAAAAACGTGACTACGTGATATGGAATGCCGATGTTATGGCGAGCCTGTTCACAAAATCACCAAATGAATGCGTGCCTTCTGCTGAGATCGAACCCGCTCCCTCGGGCTTGAGAGGCGAGTCTTATCCGACTAGACGATCGTAGCTTTTTCAAACAAAGACGTGAATAACAAACTTTTGCAAAAGAGATGAAATCCGAAGATGGATAGATCATCTTGTTCAAATTTGGAACTTCCAAGAAAACTTTGGTGCCGGACCGGGCCGGGCTGGCAAGTGGAAAAAAGCCTATTTATCCACAAAATTAAATTTGAGTAGTATTTTTTTTAATTAGTGGCTTGTGTAGTATTTATTTATAACCATTAACTGACATATTATAATGTCCATAAAGATAATAATATTTATTATAACTATTGACTAAAAATTATCTTTCTATAAATACTTTTTAATATGTTTAGCTATTATTATTAAATGCACATTTCTTAGGAAGTATATCTCATAGTCATTAGTCGCCGCGATCTTTTGAACTCTTTCGTGCTAATTTCGTGTTTTACATTTTTATATCAGATATTGATATTTGCAATAGCAAGGCCACGCGCCATTTTTCGTTACTACGCCTAAGGATCCGAGAAATTCCTGAAAAAAAAGTTGAATTAAAAAAGTATTATTTTAAACAAACTGCGCCCGCGATGTTACTCGCGTTAAAAAGTAGCTTATGTGTTAATTTTCAATCTAAATTTTGTCGAAATCGGTCGATCCGTTTGAGCGTGAAGAAGTAACAAATAAATAAACACGCAAACGAACTTTCGCCTTAATAATATTAGTAGAAAGTAGAATTGAGAAGTAGGCTGTAGTGAGGGCATGTTATGGGAAGAAAGGAGCCCTCAGGGTGACAACGACAACTTCCTAGAGTGACAACTTCTGAAAACGACAATTTCCGAGAACGTGTATTCTAAACTCGTCAATTTAAAATGTAAATTTTCCTAAAATGGCAAATTCCTGAAATGGCAAATTCCTAAAATGCACCACGGATAAAAAGGACGACAAACTTGAGTGTGAATGGCTAGGAGTGAAAGTGACCAGGAGCCGGGCATTCCTACCAGTCGAAAGATTTTTTGTCATTGTCTCTCTCGTTAGAAAAGACGTAGGAGTGAGAGTGACCAAGAAACATCACGAGCGCCAAGAATAGGGATCCTGTTCTCATCTCTCGCGTCTGGGTCATACGGGCCTGGGGGGCTATTCCTGCGCGTGAGATGAGATGAGATTTTATCTTGGTCACTCTCACACCTATAACATTTTAAATGAGAGCAACAAGGATGAAAAAAGGTGAGATGAGAATCTCAAATCTCCGAACAGGGTCCCTGGATGAAAGTTGGCTCGGAGATAGCTTAAAGTCTGGAATAGCACATGGGCTACTTTAGAACCGCGGGGCGTAGCTAGTATTATATGGTTAACTAGGGCAAATACGTCTGTGGGGGCAATTGCGTCTTTCGAGAATTACTGACAAACCCTTCACCAATTAGGCGCTACCTACATCTTTTTCTATCTTTAGTTGCAATAATCTGTACTAGATGGCGTTAGTTGCGTAATTTGTGAAGGGTTTGTCAGTTATTCTCGAAAGACGCAATTGCCCCACAGACGCATTTGCCCCAGTTGATCCTGTATACATTTCGGTACTATTTTTGAAACTAAAAATATTAAATTATTTAAAAAGATAGATAAGAAGGTTATGGCAATTTCTGGACTTATATGAATTTTATACAGAACTAGCTGCATCCTTCGATGTTAACCGTGCCGCGGTTAATGTAGTATCCGTTTAGAATTTCGTCCAAATTTGTTCATCTTTTTGAGCGTGAAGAAAGTTGCAAACTAACATATAAGCACAAACTTTAAGATTTTTAAATGAAGGAAGTACTTAGTAGTAGTAGGATAAGTAGGTCATAGGTAGTATTATTTATTCTGTGGCCTATGTGGTAGTAGGATAAGTAGCTTGTAAGCCTCGTTCAGACTACGTTAGTAATTTAGTTGAGTAGCGAGTATTTTAGTGACTAACATACAGATTTTCTAATCTACTCAACTAAATTTTTGTTCAGACACATTTAGTTACTAAATTATTCGGTACTCGACTAAATTACTAGCCTAGTGTGAACCAGGCTGTAGGGTAAGTTGGAAGTAGGATAAGTAGTAGACAGGTAGGAAAGCCATTAGGAGGAATTTTGGCGTCAAATGGATGCCTTGAAAAATTCACAGCTCACCTGACTTACATCTGGCTCGTAAGAAGTGGAGAAATCCATTGACGTACGCTTTGGCATCTCTGTGGACGGCGGGACCGTGGTATAATTCCAAGGCCTAGGTTTGCTTGAAGCTGGAAGGATGGTTCTGTTGGATGATGAAACCATTTTATTATTCTATATGTTAACCTAAAGCCAAAACCATGATCTTGTCTACATTAGCGGTCAACCCGTCGCCTTTCCGCGGAGTTGACGTGGGCGATAATCCGCCTGCTACATTGCCGAGCGACGAACTAACCGGCCAAACTTTCGAGAAAGCCTGAACTATCGCCGAAGGTCGGTGATGTAGTCGCTCAGATCAACCTAGAGAATAAGATGGCGCACGGCGTATGATATAAGTTAAGCCAAAAACCGTCCAAAAACTACGCTACTGATGTATAGGTACACAACACTCACACATGGACGCAAAAAAACTACGCTACTCCAAGCCAGTCATTCTTACCTCGACATTATGTGCATTGGTTTATAGTATAATTTCGTGTACATAAATATACATACATAGTGCATTTTAAAAGTGTGGCCCAGGATTACATTTTGAGGATCTTTTTAAAACCTGTGCAGTTTTTTTAAAAGTCAATTTTGAAATAGCCGTAACTTTAAACTCTTACAAATATGTGCAGTTTTGGAATATTTAATCTACTAAGGTTGTATATTGGAACGGAAATGGCTAACGTAGAGTTTGGGAATTAATATTAGTTTTCGTGCAATTGGAAATGTTTTATGGCAACATTACCACGTACCACACAAGTTTATTAAAGTGGCTTCAGCGAGATATAACGCAGTGTTCCATCTTTTCCTCTAGGTTAATCTGAGCCTCTAGATTGATCTGAGTGTAGCCGTAGCACCTGGCAAAAAAAATCTGACGTTTAACTGACAAATTATTTATCATGGCGCGTCCAAACGCGCTACTAGGTAAGTAGGTAAGGTGCATTCCGCTAATTCCGAAAATCGGGGAATTCTAATACTTAATTAAAGTTTTCCAATTGACGAGGCAATATTTTATGCTATAACAACATTCACCTAGCGGCCATTTTCATACGCATCCGACCACCATTCACCTCTGGCTGCTACGAGTGATCGCGCGTCACCAAGTGTCATTTTTTCAAGCAACGGCGATTTCGCGGGTTTTTGGTGTTATTGGATTTGCCCGAACACCCATAATTACGAAACCTGGCAAGATATCAAACTGTTATTTTCCATATTCCATAGATAAACGTTTTATTGCAATTCTGTGTAGGCTTAGAACTTTCTAACTGAAGTTTTATTGCACTTTTCAGATTTAGCCGAATAGGGAAATTCCGAATCATTTTCTTTTCGCATTTATCCGATGTTGATTTTTCATAGTTTAAACAGTCAGCGGTTCTCAAAGTTATTATTAAATACGGTTGGCCGGACTATGACCTACACCTGTCCCTAACGGGAAACCCGTGTCCAGTGATATAAGCTGAAAACATGAAGTCTATAAATTTTGACTTATTGGTGATTATGCAAAGACCCTGTGAATTCATTAAAAATCCTTTCGTAATTACCCGAATGCACCTTACTTGCGCGTTAGGTCGGCAGGCTCGCCATGGTACTTGCTATCAGTCATCGCAGACAAGCAAATTTTCGTAATCTTTTTTTTTTTAATGATAATAATAATGTACTTATCGACCGAGCGAGCGTGGGCGAGCGAAGCGTCTATGCTTCGGCAATAATCTTTTATATTGAAAAACGACTTTCCGTCATCTGATTTAGATACTTAGTAAAAAAGATTTTTCAAAATCGGTTCACAGATAAAATACTTTCGTATGTCTGTCCGAATTAGTCTGGCTGTATTTCTCTACAGGTCGCATTTCTCAACCGATTCTCTTGAATTTTTTTTATTACTTATTTTTTTTAATTACATAATATGCTTGCGTTTGGCCGCCAACATGCCTGATGATAAGCAGTGATGCGGCCTACGATGGAGCACGCTTGCCTAGAAGAAACCGATTCACTCGAGACTTGAACACACCCAGATTATAAGTGTCAGGGAACACACACTCTGGCAGAGTATTCCACACTCTAGCGGTCCGTATGAGAAATGAGGAACCAAAGCGTTTCGTGCGTGTTGTAGGTATGTCAACCATAAAACGATGCCGCTTTTTCGTACTCTTGGTTGTTTTATAGAAGAACGGGCTAGGGAGAATAAGGTCATGCAAACCAGATGCACACTCCCCGAAATGTATCCGATAAAAAACCGATAGACTAGCAACCTTGCGCCGATGATCCAAACTTTGAAGTTTGGCCTGGACAAGGGAGTCGTTGCCAATGAGCTTCTTCGCACGTTTCTCGATGGACTCCAACGCCTCGAGCTGGTACTTGGCCGATCCATCCCAAAGGTGCGAACAGTACTCCATGCACGACCGAACATGTGCCTTATATAATGAATGCCTTATATTTTGTGAGCAGGTTCGATTATTTTACAGATTTTTGTACTGTTAAAGCTAAAGTCACGTTTTGGAAAATGGCAGAGATATGATTGAAAGAGTCGGTTGAGAAATGCGACCTATAGATGAGTACAGACGCCAGCCGCGAGGTTTTCAAAATGGCGGAGATTCAGAATCCAGATAGACGTCGCACGTACGATTTATGCCGAAGTTGAAGCGTCTAATGGACACTTCCCTCAGTTCCCTCGCTAACGCTCACTTGGTCTGCTATTTATAATTAAGATGATAATTACAGGTCATGTTGAGGATTTATGGGGGCAATACCATGATCGGAATCTTCCTTCTTTGTTATTTGGCCAGAGCTTTGAAATAGCAATCTGTTGTAATTGTAAAAGTCTTCTAGAAGCTTCTCCCTCCTGTTGCCTTGGCAAACGTGGCCCATTCTGGAACAAATTGCAGAATTATTAGTAATAACTACTCTCCATGGCAGTTTTTTCACTTGCCAGGAGGGCTATTCCTACGCGTGAGATGAGATGAGATTTTATCTTGGTCACTTTCACACCTACGACGTTTTAAACGAGAGCAACAAGGGCAAAAAAAGGTGAGATGAAAATCTCAAATCTCCGAATAGGGCCCCAGCACGGCCCGGCACGTGGAAGCATAGCCGCCGTGCCGACAAAAGGAACACCTCCTAATGCCTTAAGCTATAAGGAGTACCTATTCCTATTGAGAACCTCCTCGTTTTTTGAGGTCGTTTAAAAATAGTTATTCTCAAAGTAGACTCGTGGCGTCAAATTACCCTAATTAGGGAAAATTTTGGTGTTTCCAAGTTAGATTGCAACCACGGTACTTTCAGGGGAAATGAGGAGTTTTGGCGGTAAACCAACATCTCAAGAGTTGACAATTGCTACGGGCCCTTTTATTGCTTAATCTGGCTCTGGAAATACTGGTACTAATAAAAAAACAAGTAGGTACGTTACTTATACGTATTTGTTTTTTACCTAGGTACCTAGTCTTTTCACTATAACAAGTCCCTGCGCTACATCATTTTCTCTCGCTCTGGCAGTTAGTTGATGTCTACTGACAAACAAAGACGATGATGTTTTTTCAAGGGATAAGTTAACAGTGAACGGACTCCGGCGCTAACTTTTCTTTATGAACATGTTCTTCGATAACTTTTATGGGCACTTGCACTAAATATAGGAATTGTGTTCTTGCTTAACAAATTTTAAACTACGAGTACTCCTAGCGAAATATTCGATTATCGGGAACATAAAATTAACGAAGTTACGAGGTAGGTATACTTAGTTCGTGGCATGTAAAAATAAAGCTGGATGAAAGTGGAGTGGGTGTGCTTGCGCATGGGTACACTCGCACACAAAAGAAGATGCTAGCCCTATTTTATTATTTTATTGTTTAGCCTTTTGCTTGCGGCTTCGTATATTGGTTATTAGTAGGTATCTCATGCAGGGCCTTAAGATTTTGGGATTATGACAGGTGACTGGCACAAGGGCACCTCTACGGTACGGACCTCGGCTTGGGCTGTCACCGGGGAGGAGGATTCCATTTGCCAGGCAACCCAGTCTGGGTTCCCTGGCAAATGGAATCCAACAACTGGCAACTGGAATATCTGGAGCCTTCCACTTCCGCCAAGTAGCCACTAGTGCTTAGATATTATCTAGTTGTAAGCTAATATTTGGGAGACAGTAATTTATTTATTTTTTGAAAAAAATAATGCCTCTCAGTTTTATGTCCGTTCTTCTGAGTAGTGGCTCTTTTTCAGAACAAGGCGGTCGAGTCTATTAAAAAAACTTTGACGTTCATAAGTGTATCTTTGATACCCAATTGTATAAAAACATGCTCAAGAGAAAATAATAGCTACTTGATCTCTTCGCTCGCCGCCTCCAAGGCAGTATAAGTAAGTCCTCTGAAATGGCAGTAGAAGTTAGTATTGGCTAAAGGTTTAGCCAATAAGAAATTAGTCTAAAGTGTTCGCCAGACTTTTAAATGGGGCCACGTGGGAAATTAATGGAAGTAATACCCTAACAAAAACAAAAAAAAGAATTTACCAAAGCAGTTTATGCGTCTTCAAGTAATCGGTGAACTAACATAAAAAAAAAATCTTCCGACGAATTGTGGACCTCCTTCTTTTTTGAAGTCTATAAATACAGCTTAAAAATTTACTTACAGAAGAACCGCAACAAGTAAAATTATGACGCGAGACGCCATAGTCGTAACCGTGAAAGCGACACAATGAAGCTTCTTGAACGAAAACTCCTATTTATAGCTCTCACCCTACTAACATATTAATGATATGCTAATTGAACAATTATTATTTATCGACGGCATAATTTGATGTATTTTTTTGTGACTTAAGTGTGAAATACTCGAGAGTAGATCGTGTCAACGTAGAATCCAGAATTGAAATTAATAATCTAATCTTCGGCAATAGCAAATGATAGTACGGCTACTTTGCTCTTCGTAATTAGTTAGGAACCATTTTTACTCTAAAGTGTTGACTTTTGCGTAAGTGACGGGTGAGTAGTGCAATTTCAAGTGTAGTTAGTTCAATAAAAAATGCTGCTGTAAGTAATATACAAATTATACTTTTATGTAAAATATACTACCGATTGTTTAGAGCACTCTTCGTACACATACACAACCAATGCGTATTTTTTAATCTGTGGATTGCCGGAGCTGTCAAATAAAGTTTGCCATTTCAAACCAAATATCCCGTATATTTTTTTGGTAAGTTTGATACGTGCTAGTAGCCATAAGTCGTGCAAAATTTCTACATTTCGTCAAGCCTTTCCCCCGAAGAATTGGCAGAGGTAATATAAAACCTACACTTCGCCTGACGATATTCAGTCTCAAATGTGACAGTGAGCGAGCGTGTCCCAATACCCCAGGCTTCAGTCAGGTAGTAGATGACATAGAATACGCACATAATAATATGTTCACACAACGAACAAATTATTGCATGCCGTCGGCTGGGTTCGAACCCGCTCGAAAAAACAAAACAAAAAACGTTTGCATGGACTAGGTAAATAATTATGATTCTAGTACCTACCTCGTTTTTTAAATAATAATCCATAATTCCAATATTTATGTCAAATCCGGAATAAGTTAGTAATTAATTATATAGGGTCAACTGGTACAAATGCGTCTGTGGGGCAACTGCGTCTTTCGAGAATTACTGACAAACCCTTCATCTACATCTTTTTTCTACCTTTAGTTACAATAATCTGTGCTAAATGGCGTTAGTTTGCAGGAACCAGTTGACCCCTTATAATTTAGTGCAAGCGCAAATAGAAAATTGGAAGCGACAAATCATTATAAATAATAATCCATAGGTTTCATAGAAACACATATCTTCTTCAGATTTCGTTCGGCATTCCGCGGTCACTGCACAATACAGACCACTGCGCCCCAGTCTGACTGGTGTTGTATGTATTTATTTAAGTGATGACATTCCTGCTTTACAGCACATTGAACGCAGAACGCTAAACGCAGAGCGTGGAACTCAAAACTCTAGTCCCTTGACCGCTCTCAGTGAGATCCTGGGCCTTAATGTAGTAGAATACGTCTTCACATTTTTTAATGTTCCCTAAATTATTTAGATTTTTTTAAAATAATTTTATTAAGGCAAACGACATTTTGCCTGCACTTGCATTGACGTTCTAGCAACAAAACGTCTTTTTACTTTACATTACTTCACTTTGTAAATATATGATAGTAGGCTGGTAGCACTAGCTATGACATTACGTTTTCCAAATGTCAACGTCATATTCATTGTTTTGTTAAAAAAAAAACAATTCAATCAGTCAGTTCGTTGTACGCTCGGTCAAAGGTGCGTCTTGTGTTTGTTTACTTTTATTTTATTCGTTAAAACTTTTATCATCGTCTTTTGTTTATATTGAATTAACTAATTTAAACTGTTAGTAACAACCGTTCGTTGTGAGACTCTGTGATATTGTGTGATAGTTGAACGTTGCGATTATTTTTGCAACTAATTAGTCATCTCGTGAAGTTTTGGTTGTTATACTTTGTGATTTATCTATTTGGTGAATGGTTATTTTCTCGGAACTTCCGTATCGCTGCTTTTGATCAGCAGGTGAGTGCAATTATGGACTATAACGCCTTTTAGCAAATTAAACGTGTATGGAAAGTAACACATGGTGCCTCTACCTTCAAATCTTTGAAGTCAAAACAAGTTTCTGATTTTCGCTCAATTATTACTTACTGCAATTTTTAAAATTGTCACTTCTTCAATCGCCCTTGTCACGCTCAAAACTTTTTATGTGTTTACTAAATAATAACAACCTTGCTCAAGTAGAGACTGCTAAACACAGACTTTGAAATACTTGTAAAAAATTGAGAAACTATGTAATAAATTATTTTATAGAGGTAAGTGAGAGAGTGAGATCCAGTCGAACCTGGTCTCAATTGTCGCTGGACCAAGGCAAAACCCACAGCCAGCAGTGCTAGCACAGACTGAAGACAAATTGTCTTATTAATGTTGTTATCCACACTTAGATGTCAAAAATTAGGATATAGATATGTTTGCCTATCTTTTGTTTATCTTTTTCACGAAATAAAAACTGATGAAATACAATTTGTCCATCTAATGCTAACTACATCTAATCCATGCTAACTCTGCTGAAGTAACATGGAAATGCCATTGGTGATGAAAGTAATATAAACTTTAATTTACACCTACATAGGTAACAAAGATCTTATGTTATACTTAACCCATCAAAGAGCACCACGACACTCTGAAATTTCCATACAAACGCGCTTCTCAAATTTCTTGAAAACGATTTGTCAGATTATGATGAAATTTAGCATGTACAATTAAATTAACAATATCTCCGCTCCTATGTTCTTTGTTTTTTTGTAAAACGTTCTCAAGCGAAAATAGAACTATGAAAAATATTCGCATTTTTAAGGGGTCACTTTTGACTGATTTATTCAATAGGTAGACAAAGCAAATCAAAAATTCCTTTACATAGGGAGGTTGTCTACATCATTTGCTGTTAAATGAATCCATAATACAAGGGAAATTCTTAGTTATTTAAGAATGATTACAGAAGTGCAAAAGTCATTAAAAAAATTGAAATTGCAATTTGTCACTCTGTAGGTAACTTTAGAGGCTCGTCAGTATCATTACTCGCTCTCTTTGCTCGTCTTCTTCTTCTAGACGAAATGGCTATAGAATACCTTAAGCCAATGCGAAGTTAGTCTAAAGTGGTCGCCGGACTCTTAACATATATATTTACAGGTATATTTTCGAAGAATATAAAGGAACAATAATATTTACTTAAATAACAATTGTGAAACACAAAATCAAGTGTTCCATACATTTCATAGAGGTTCCATGAAATTTTTCAATGAAACAGCTGTTATTTTTGCGATGTTGGTTCTATTACAAAATAGGTCATGATAATCTGTTCAATGATATCCTAAAATATGTCTAATGCTAAAAAAACATCTACCCTTAAACACCATAAAAGTTGTACAGCCTCATAATGGTTATACAGTGTTTTGCCTTTTCGTTCGAGTTAAAAATGTAAAAAAACAATACACTGTATTACTATTCCAAGGCTATACAACATTTATTGCTAAGAAGGAAAGTACATATATTAAAAAGATAATTAATCTCAATAAACTTAGATCTCACTTAAGCCTGCCATTCATTTGAAGAGCCACGAGTCATACGCTGCGCCGTACATATCGGTGGACAAATCCGTCATCGGCAACACACACACTATACGAGCGCTCAAGCGCGCTATCCGTCAGATTTGTCTTCTTCGTTCAGATTCCACTGCGAATTTGTCGCCAGCGACAAATCTGGCAGATTGGTACTCCTGAGAATGGTGGGGTTTAGCATAATCAATAGTATTATTATGTAAAATACATGTCATTTTCATCTTCCCAGACATTATTACTATCCACCCCCCATTAGGTATTGTAAGTAATAAACATAATACAATTTTTGCTCATTTCCATAATAATCTGTTTTTTCTAAAACATCTCTTGTTACACTAATAGGTACATTTTGCTAATAGCTTTTTTGTGTTGCTCGTTTGGATAATGGTTTCATTTATATTCAGAGAGTGGTGATAGCCTAGTTGGAGAAGGCCCGCCTCTCAAGCCAGAGGGAGCGGGTTCAAACTCAGTGGATTGTACGCACCAATTTGTTCAATTTGTGAACATAATGTGCGTATTGTATGTCATCTATTACATGACTGGAGCCCGGTGTATAGCGACAGGCTCGCCCCCTGTCACATTTGGGACTGAATATCGTCCGGCGAAGTGTGGGTGTTGTATTACAACTTTGCCAGCCCCCTCGGGGGAAAGGCGTGACGATATGATATGTTATGTTTATATTTAGATGACCTCCTAGCCTAGTCAGAGTTTGACTGCCTTATAGGCAGGATGTCCCAGGTTAGATTCTCAGCTGGGAAAATGTTTGAACGATGAATTTATATATCTGTTCTGGATCTGGGTGTTTGTTGCTGTCTTTGTGTGTTTTTTAATGGCATCCTCTGCACAGGGAAACCTAGCTGTGAGTGTGAAAAATTATCTACAATTTATTTATCAATTTGTGTGATGAAAACCTGACGCCTCCACCAACCGTTTAGAAATTGAGCATTGCCATCCAGCGTGCCTTTTAGATTAAAATATAATTACATGTTTATGCATGTAAAAATGTTTATACTTAGATCATAATAAAATAATTATTTGTATGATTTAGTGATTTAATGAATGGTTGTTGTGGAGATCATTGCCTCCCCTAATGATCTCCTTTGTCTAGCAGTGGATGTCTTATGGGCTGACATGATAATGATGTCAATTTATCAATTTGCTATTAATTGATAAGCTCATTTTCTCTTAAGTACATAGCATCCCATCAGCACACTTGTCTACTTACTTCACCACATTTTTTTAAAGAGTACAATTTTGTGGGATTTAATGATTTTATTTCCTCTTAAGTACAAGGCATGATATCCCATCAGCACAATTCTGGAATTTAACCAATTTTTTAAGAAGGAAAGTTTGTGTTGGAGCTTAATCTCAGTAACGAAGGTCCTCAAAAAATATTTAACAGCTACATAATCGCTCAGTGTTATACGCTATGAAATAGGCGCAGCCACAGCGATGAGCTGGTCCATCATAAGCAGTGTCTTACTAATACCTACACACTACACAGATGTTACACTTCACTTCTGTTCCCAAGATGCAGCTAATATGCTTAACATGTGTGAAACTGGGTCTCGATCTTAGATTACCTGCTATAGATTCCATTGAGGATAAAATTAGGGTGATTACCGGGATTAACCCACTTAAGACACTTTAACACCCTACTTAGTAATGTTCATGATTTATTAAAGTATCGCTAAGAACTATTTTTTTAAAGAAAGTTTTACTGATAGTTGAAGTAGTCATTAAGTAACGTCTCCGAGTGCAACGGTAAGACAGACCGAAAAACATAATACCTCCTCCTTTCGGGAAGTCAGGCAAAAATATACTTTCAGTAGGTAGTTCTTCATTTACAAAATGCGGCTAAAAGCATCCTTCAGATAGCCAACGAGGATCTATCTCGTCCCCGTAGCTTCCAGCTTCACGCACGCAATATTTGATAAAAGATAGTGTATTGCGGCGGGTATCTATTGGGGGTAATTTGCGGGCACAGGATGAATGCTGCTATTCAGTTACAAATTAAGGAGAGAGCTAAATCACTCACGGGGGTGAAGTTTTGCTGAAGAAAAGAGAGAAGGGGGGGGCTCTCTTCTCTTCAGCAAAAGCTTCCGAGTCCACAATATTCCAAATGTCTACTGGAAAAGATAGCTCCTAGCAATAAGGCCGGCTGTTGTGAAACGCTATTCGTTTTTTTAGTATGTTATTTAATCATTCCCTTAGTGACGCCGGAGTCCACATCCCCCCAACTGAAATCCTTGATCCGCACCTGCTGCTAGTCCAACATTATTATCTACTCCCCGCGGTTTCACCCGCAGTTCAAAAGTATCCTATGTGCTATTCTAGACTATAATCTATCTCTGTGCCAAATTTCATCCCGATCTGTTCAGCCGTTCTGGCGTGAAAGAGTAACAAACATCCATCCATCCATCCATTCTTACAAATTTTCGCGTTTATAATATTAGTAGGATTGTAGGAAGGATTACAAAGGCGATGGGCATTCTATTCAAAGTAAGTACTATTGTTTCTTCTGTTCAATCGTTACGTCATCGTGAGCCGTTGACCCACTGCTCTGGCCAACGCATCCCACCACGGATACTTTCTAAACGCTAATTTAGACCTAGTAGGCCTTGAGTTAGGATTTATAATCGCCTGTGGGTAGGACCTTGATTGCATTTGTTCTTGGGTAATTAGGCACTTACTGTGGCTGGCGTCATCGTCGAAAGGTCTCCGTCCACTTACAAGATTGAGGTGGCGAGATGTATCCTAAACCGCTTAGCGACTGATCACTATGCAATGGTGGGAATGAAAAACGAAGTTGTGCTTTGTGGCATAGAGTCCTTTTCAGATCGCCATTTGTTAGGGCCATCTGTGATTAGCTCGCCAACAGCTCGGTGAGTCGATCTAAAATCGACTTTATTCTATAATATAACTACATAGCTGTCACCCCGCGACTTCGTTTGCGTTTAATTAGCAATAAATTAAAATTGCGACTATAATTTGAGATTTAAACTATCCTATCTCTCAAGTTGGATCGAACTGCACATGGTGTGCGAATTTTATTATAATCGGTTAAGTGGTTTAGGAGTTCATTGAGGACAAACATTGTGACACTAGATTTATATATATTAAGATTTATAGGTTACGTTGCGCTAAACGGACCTTGTAAGTCGATATGGACTCCTCTAGCAGTGAGCATTGCAGTTCACTCTTTGTTCCTCTGTAAAAACACAGTCCTCTTACAAGCTATATTTTATACTAGCTGCGCCCCGCGGTTTCACCCGCGGTTAAAAAGTATCCTATGTGCTATTCTAGACTATAATCTATCTCTGTGCTAAATTTCATCCAGATCTGTTCAGCCGTTCTGCCGTGAAAGAGTAACAAACATCCATCCATTCTTACAAACTTTCGCGTTTATAATATTAGTAGGATTTTGTTCTTAAATAGAAATATATTTCTTAAATAATTTCAGATACTAAATATTATTAGCTAGTCTGAAGCAAGCTTTAAAAAAACAAAGACAAAACAATCAAGACGCGACTTGTTTGGTTTACGTCGTTATCAAAACATGCAATTATCACCAGTTATTTCGGTCCATCACGAACTGTCTAGCAATCAACGACTTGATACTTAACAGACGTTACATCAAACTTAAGAGGGCCGCGACGCTCTGAAATTTCCATACAAACGTGCTACTCAAATTTCTTGAAAACTATTTGTCAGATTATGATATGAAATTTGGCATGTACAATTAAATTAACAATATCTCCGCCCCTATGTTCTTGGTTTTTTTAAAAACGTTCTCAAGCAAAAATAGAGCTATGAAAAATATCCGCATTTTTAAGGGGTCAATTTTGACTGATTTATTCAATAGGTAGACAAAGCAAATCAAAAATTTCATTACATAGGGAGGTTGTCTACATCATTAGCTGTTAATAAATAAATCCATAATACAAGGAAAATTCTTAGTTATTTAAGAATGATTACAGAAGTGCAAAAGTCATAAAAAATATTGAAATTGCACTTTGTCACTCTGTAGGTAACTTTAGAGGCTGGTCAGTATCATTACTTGCTCTCTTCGCTCGTTTTCTTCTTCTAGACGAAATGGCTATAGAATACCTTAAGCCAATGCGAAGTTAGTCTAAAGTGGTCGCCGGACTCTTAATTCACAATACAAAATGTTATAGCGGCCACAACACTGTCCAATTTGCAGTATGCTAACTTAGCATGGCTAAGCCCGCGCATAGAAAAAAAAATGGATTGCTATCTTCTATCAGCCATTATACCATCAAATTTAAGTGCTAAGCCTACCAAACTATCGACCGATAGAAAGTCTGAGTCTGCCGTCTGCGAGGACTCTAAAGGTAAGCGTCAAACAGATTTGTTGTGTATGTATATGAATTTATTTCTATGCCTGTACTGGGGGCCTACCATGACATCTTCTTATGGCCATGATAGTTAAGTTTTGTTTTCGACGCTGCGCGACCGCGAGTCGTATCGCCTCGCAATATAAGGTCCATGGTAGCGCGACGTCGAAAACAAAACGTAACCTATAAGTAGGCTGTGTACGCTCTGGTTCCGACTCGTGAACGCGTACTTTAATTTGATGCCCTCGAAGTCACGTATACCTGAATTGTCATTGGTGGGTGGAGCAATGAGCGTAATTTGTGCTAATGTGTTGACTGAAATTGATCGGCCGGGACCAAGTGTGTGTGGGAACTTGGACTTGGGAAGTACCGGGAAGACTTCTTCGGTGATAGACATTGTTTTTCTTTTCAATTCGATAGGTAAAAATCGATAAAAATTGTAAATTGAAAGTGATCAGAATAAAATAATGTCAAGTGTGTCTGAACCTTCTATTAATTGAAATAAAAGTAGCTTAGTCCAAATCATCATTATTTGTATCTTCGATAGATAGAAAAAACTGATGGAGCGAATTTTTTCCAAAAACAAACGGTAAAAATTCGGTGCAAGCGCAGCGGTTACGCACCAACTTCGGACAAGCATTTGAGTTTTCATATCTAAATCAAATCAATTACAACCTAAATCCCTGCAAACAAGACTTATTTTCAATCGAACATCTCAATGTCCTTAACGGTCAAATTCGAAATTAGAGCGTGGAAGCATCTGTCTATTTTGTTGGAAAACGCCGAAAATTCGGTCTGGTCAACGACACGAAGTTGAGAATGTCGAAATTCGACGAGTAGCAAATCATCTAAAGCAAGGGTTCTCAAACTGTTTGCGGACCTCCTGCTGGTCCGTGATAGAAGAGACGGGAAGGTCCGATATCAAGACGAGTAACCTTACAAGTCTTACAACTTAAGCGCGATGTATAATTAAATAAACATATTATTCGGGATATTTATGCTTGTTGCTACGAGTAGGCCCGCCTCTCAGAGTTAGAGTAGCCAGAGGAAGCGGGTTCGAACCCAGCTGACGGCACCAATTTGTTTATTGTGTGAACATATCTGCTACATGAACATATCTGCCAGCCCCTTCGGGGGAAAGGCGTGACGATATTTGTTTTTGCTTGTTGGAAAGCTTGTTCTATGGCTGCCAGAGACTGATAAACGACACACATAAATACTTTTACCCATACATAAAACAAACACAAAAGTTCATCACATGAATATTAGCCCTAGGTTAGGTTAGAATCGAATCCACGCCTAAGCTCAGATGGAAGGTTCCCAATCAATTAAGCCACCGAAGTTATGCTTAGGTAGCTTGAATTTGAAGTTATACTCGAGTGAATCAGTTTCAAGCGAGCTCCATCGCAAGCTGCATCATTGCTTAACATCTGACGCGATGGGGGACAAACGAAAGCCTATTATCGAATTAAACAATAATTAATGATTAAACGAACTTACCTGTACGTGAAGTTCTATCATAATTATGTGACAGCTTCGTCCGAAGGGATTAGATAATTCACTTGTAGTACCGCCTAGTGGTACGCCGTCTCGCACTAAACTTGAGGGTATATAAAAAACAAATTCTTAGCAACACCCTAGTTCCACTTCCTACCTACCCACGCCTTCATTTAGTTTGGAGTTCAAAATATTTCATAGACCATGGGTTAACTATTTTTAGTTATGGGAGGGTGGGTTGCTAATCCCTTCGGACGAAGCTGTCACATAATTATGATAGAACTTCACGTACAGGTAAGTTCGTTTAATCATTAATTATGTTTTAGCTTCGTCCTTCGGGATTAGATAATTCACTTGTAGACTTTTAGAGATAAAAAATAAATGAAATATTTTGCTTAAAATTATTTGATCAAAATCAATGTAGTTGTTAGACAACTTATGTCTTGATTATGATAGACAATATAATTTATACATAGTACCTATAGTAACAAGTTAATTAATCATTAACTCCATTGACAATAGCCCTGGCAAAGGAATCATCATCAGTAACACGAACATCACTTATAATTTTCTATTATAGAACCGATATAATGTATTAGAAGAACCACTCCATCCAGCGGTTCTTCTGATCTGTTCTAGGCTGATGCCAAGATTATATGCCGTGGAGCGTGTCTTGTACTATGAGCAGAGGATATTATTTTTAATCGATTCCAATATTATACAGAATAATACGTGATAAGGTCTGAGATCCAACAGCCTTGAATGATTTCCTAAGACTAATGAAAAGGGATTCAACATTATATCGCAGAGAAGCAGTTTCTCTAAATATGCTACTAGTGCCTTTCCAGGATTAATTTCCGGTTTTTTCTTCGAAAAATGGCAATCCTAATACTCGTACTGCGCTTGCAAGCAACCTACACGCGTTGTTTTCAAAAAATTAGGAACGTTGATCTTAATTTAGTTCAGAACGTCTCAAAATTTTTAATATTGATCTTGGATAACGTCTGTACACGATGAGCAGTTAGTAAGGCAAACAAAGTAATTCGTTTCTTAGATAACTTTTCAGAAGTAAGAATCTAATTTGAATTTTAGATTTTTAAATTATTTATTACATCCGAAGGGTCCCATGTTACTGCATACTTAGGTAATGGAGGTTGTAGTCGATTACCTTTAATAAATCTTCTGACTCTATCGTCATCACCAAAGTTATTACCCATCAGAGGAGCCAGTGCAGATCTCCATGTGTTTAAAGTGCCAAATTGAGCTCAGTCTTCAGAAAGCTTAATATGAAAATATAAAACTTGTGGAACCGACGCATTGAACATATCGAAATTTTTAGTTCACGTTACAAAAATGGAACCAACACCTAAAGTAAACATTATATTGTTTAATGGAATTATCAGATAGGGAAGTCATAATTACATAGATCGCAGATGGAGGCTCACTTCTCTTTAACCATGCCGCATGTTCTGATTGCTGGAATGGGGAGAAATAACTGGATTCTTACATGCTTCAAAACTGGCAACTTCCGACAGCAAAAAATGTTTATAACGTGGATACCATGGCTGCGTAGGCCAGAAGGGGACAACCATAATGCCCCTTGCTCTGTAAGTTACAATCTTTCTCAAAGTTCCTAACATTAAAGAAAAAAGCGGATATGCAGAAAAATAATAGTCAGCCTATGAAGTAAATGCATCTATAGACATTGCATTAGGGTCCCTACGCCAAGAGATGCAAGTGGTAAATTTCTTATTTATTTGGCTAGCAAATAAATATTTTTGGAAAAGCCAAATTTTTCAACAATATCTTTGCAGGCAATCTGCTAGTTGCCGCTCAATTCTAGGTGAATGCGCCTTGATTCTGTGTGCGCTGTTACGTTATCTGAAGATTTAATATAGGAAGTCATGACATAAAATCTATGAGATTCACACCATTGCTAAAATTACTTGGTAATGTCAGTGAGGTGGGGAAATTGGACACCACCTATTCAATATAAGACATTGCCATCGTATTGTCGACCCTGAGCAGAATTTGACAGTAATTCAGATTTTGAGCAAAAACCTTAAAGCCGAAAATTGCGGCTTGAATTTCGAGAAAATGTATGTGTCGAGTTCTTTCTTGTATACTTCATTGACCTCTAGCCGTATTGTGGTCACAGGCCCCCCACCCCGTATTTGAGGCATAAAAAAAAATATCTAGATCACATGTGTCCTCTTTTATGTTATTAAATGGCTTTTGTATTGCGTCACAGAAACACTTATGATCAGGCTGTAGGGAAACTGGCAAGTTTATGATTTTTTTATAATATTTTTAAATTCAAATATTTTAAACATTCGAAAGACTTTGCATCTTGCGGTCTTTCATCTATTTTTGTCCAAATACTTTAGTAGTTCTGATTTAATGCAACTCAGTTTTTCTACAGGCAGCCCAATTTGGAAATTTTCTGAATCTAACACAAATCCTAAAAAATACATTGCTTACTAGGAATCATAGAACTTTTCTGTTCATTTACTAAAAAACCCAAAGTGGTTATTAACTTCTCTGTCAGAGTGGTGTTATATAAACATGTCTCATATGACTGGCCCGTTAGCCAGTAAATTATCTAATTAATTCGTAGAACTTAGGCCGGCAGATCGTAAGACACGGTTTCATGCCTTGGTAAATATAAAAAGTGCAGTCCTAAGACCAAGTGGAAGGACTTGAAATTCATACATGTTGTAACTTTAATATAGTATACACAAGTCTTCGATCTTGAAATGGCTTGTTTTATAAAATTATTAAACATTTTCAAATTCAAGATAAGTAAACCTATTCTTCCCATTTGGTTTCGGTATGAAAAATAAATAAATAATAATAATAATAATCTTGAAATAAGTTAGCTTTCAATGGGTTTACTTATATGGAAATGGCTCCATTAGATAAAAGAGCTGCTATGGCTTCATGAAAAGTTTTTTTTTTTTTTTTTTCTTATCAGTGGAGAAGTTTGTATGACTGGATCCGAAAATCGTATTTGATAATCTTGAATACATTAAATTACTGTAGGATTATTCGTAAAATTTAACGACCGTTGGTCGTAAAAAAAAAAAACGAATGTACCAGCATGAGTTATCGTATCTAACGGTGTGCGGCCGCCGCCCGTGCCGTGCGGTCTGTTGCTGCTGGGACGGCCTCGATGAGCTGTAGGGCCGACTCCTGCTTGGAGACGGAGGGGATTCCTTCGTCTTCAGATTGTTCTGATAGGGCTGTCTCCGGAGCGGATAACCCTTAAGCTTAAATTCTTCGAGTAAGATGGTGGATTCTTATTCACAGTCTGTGGAGGCTTGGTTGCCGGAACTATTAAGTCAGCCCCTGACTTACTGAAGGCTTTGCCGTCTTTAGAATTTCAGCTATGTTCTGGCAATGTAAAAGATTGTCGGGCTTAGTATTCTGTAATTGGTTCATTTCCTTTTTAACCGACGTTAAAATGTAACTCCTTACTCTTGAATCATGAAGTTGCATATCACAATAGATTGAGCGTCTATGAGTGACTTAATGATCGCTAGATCTTTGTGAGAAGCTTGCTTATTATTAGCCTGACTAACACAGAATATTGCAGTTGCATTTTGCTCCTGTCTAAACTTGATGCTTTTATCGAGTATAGCGGTCATTTCTGATATAGCCGGCTTCATCTCAGTATTCAGTGCTGGAATATTGATAAGCGTGCAGTTACATGGAAGCTGGTACTTCTCCGTTAACTCTCTCCGAATTTAACTGAAGAGACCATGTGTGGCGGTATGCTCCACTCTAATAGCTAAATTATTTTGAATGTTAGCTCAATATATGTTTGAGACAGTAGTATCATCGCTTAATAATTGAAGAATGCTATCATTCATACTGTCATGTTCTTCATGACACACATGAATGGAACACAGACATGACACAGGAAGTAGTATCTAAGAAGAAAGTACGGTTGTGGAGATACCGTCCTCAGTGCTGGTGCCGGGTATTGGCTGGCCGATAGCGGATTCGGCGACCGGCTCTGCCGTTAGTACTGACAGCGCCTCCGGATAATCTGTCCCATTATGATTTCCGTCTAGCAAATCAGCGATGCGATTATCAGGCGAGCGAGTCGTGGTTTGATAAGTTAAGAAACAGACCATAGTACTGTTCGCAAAACTTTTACGGGTAGTACAGCTCCAAAGAGAAGTACGCAAACCCATGTCTTATCCACACATGATCGTGTGTATTGGTTTGATAAGTTAAGAAACAGACCATAGTACTGTTCGCAAAACTTTTACGGGTAGTACAGCTCCAAAGAGAAGTACGCAAACCCATGTCTTATCTACACATATTTGTATGTTGTCATATTAGTTAAGAAACAGTCCTAGTATACTGCTCGCAAAACTATTAATTTGGGTAGTGACAACTCCAAAGAGAAGCACGCAAACCCTATAGAAAAAACTTGAAAATATCACTGTACTTACGTAGTACGTGTATGTAGGTAGGTACAGTAAAACACAAATGCAAAACTGACCTTGAAAATCCGAGTGATAACGATTCTCCGAACTAGGAGATCGACTGCGTGATTTACAATGTCGTCGTATTTTATTATCAAATTTTTAGAGTTTCTTCAACAAATGATCGTAATTATTGTTCTTCTTGCGTTCAAGCATGATAATTGGATATAGGTTCACTTCACTTTTACTTAAAATTGATTAAAAAAGAAACACAAGATGCGAGCTTGGCGAGCACTAAAAAGCGAATGAAGGCGTGGGTAGGTAGGAAGTGGAACTAGGGTGTTGCTAAGAATTTGTTTTTTATATACCCTCAAGTTTAGTGCGAGACGGCGTACCACTAGGCGGTACTACAAGTGAATTATCTAATCCCGAAGGACGAAGCTAAAACATAATAGTAGATACTATCCACTAGTAGTGTCCACTAATAGTAACTATCAACGTGGCTATGTGGCACAGGGCGCTGAAATCAGAAATCAGAATTTATTGATAACTCCTATAGTTACACGTCACAGTTGAATATTTATAATTAAAAATGAATGTCAGAACAATATGAGAACAATAATAGTTGATAATTTTGTCTATTATAAAAAATCATTAATGTCATTCGTTAAGTACAGTTAAGTATAGTAAAAATAATTATGTAAAGCTATCATCATACAAATAATAACAGTTCAAAAATCTCTTATTTAAATAAGCTTTAAATTCAAAAAAAATATTTTCTAGTAACCAAGCTCTCAGCTTGGTTTTGAAGCGCGCGGTAGAAGGCGCATCCCGAACGGAAGTTGGTATACGGTTAAAGACCGCCGGCCCTAAAATATACACTGACCTCTTCCATTTGACGAGACGATGTGAGGGGGTCTCCAGTTGGTCCTTCTTTTTATTACTACGCAATTGTACTATGGACCCTACGTTAAAAAATATCTATCTAATATCTGAAAAATATCTCATCACATGCATGACACTCGCACCACAGATTACATACCTACATAGATCGCGAAAATGGTCAGTGGATCACTCCAGCAGTGCTTGATGGTCCGTGAAGAATGGTCCGCCATCACAAAAACTTCTAAAACATTGATTACGGAAGTGTCAGTTCATCTATTGCATTGTTATTTCTCAAATGCCCAAATTGTTCCATTTAGAAGGATTCCAAGCGATGCAATCGGATTTCCGCAAATTAACGGTTGTCAGTTGTGAAAGACGAATCTCACTTCGCGTTTCAGAATCGGTCAAGCTTTTTTGACGGATGCGGCCGGTATAATTGCGGAGATTGTTGATGTTTAATTTTTTCAAAAAACCAAATATCCGCCATTTTGAAAAAAAAACCATAAATTGACTCAACAAAAAAGAATCTGCTTCGTGTAGAGGCGAAACACGTGTCGACGAAGTGCTCGAAAAATAGGATTTTTTAGAGAGTAATAGAGTGCTTTATTGGCCTTATAACAGAACGTTACACTGGGCAAGTCAATTACAGATTTTTAAATGTGTACATAATATTTTTGAAATGTTTAATATAATTTATTCTAATTTAATCAATTTTTAAGAATGAAGATTCAGTCAGTCGCATATTCATAAATTCATTCAGTGAATAAAAAGGGTTGGTCTCAAAGAGTTTATTGCTTTATTGCTTTTAATCAAGGTTTTATTGCTTTTAATTGTATAATTTTTTAATTGTATTATTTTTTTGATAAAATTTTGTAGTAAATTACATGACATTATTTCTGTTAAATTCCTTATTGAATTAGCTTCATGTATCAAATTGCATAAAGTTATTTAGTAGATTTAATTAAATTAGGTCTGTTAAATTCGTTAGTTGAAATATCAAATTGTAAAACGTTTAAATTAGATTTAAATTTCGAAAAAAATAAACTGACTCGACAAAAAATAATCTACTTCGGGTAGAGGCGAAACACGTAACTATAAAAAAAAAAAAATTAAAAATAGAATAAAAAATTAATATTCCTTGATGGTTTGGAAAAAAACAGGGATAGACGTGAGGGATAGATGATGACGAAATGTGACTGACTCACCGCTAGTTGTGGATGTGGCGCTGGCTCTGGGTTGAATCAGTCGGTGTTTTCCAACCATTCAAGTTAGCTGCGGTGATGGGATGCTCCCAAGGATCCGCAGACGGGGATGATATGGCGAAAACGTGACGCGATCGCGGCGGGTCGACCCTCGAACACGCACGGGCGAGGTGGTTGCCGGCGAGCACACGTTTTTAAAGACAGTTTGATTAATGACGGTCTTGCGGCGAAATATGCAGCCAAGGAGACGGTGCACGTAGATCGGCAAGGTTCTTGTTCTTTTTCACAATGGCGAGAGCACACAACCGACGCGTCGTCCGGTGGTCGTGGCAATACGTCAGTCACAAGCGGTTTGACGTAGGATAGGGAAAAAATGGAGGGTAGGAGAAAATTCAAGTTAGGTCAACCCTCAGTTGGTATGTAAAAAAAATAAGTTGAGCATGAAGTGCCTTTTAGATTTATCATACCGCCTCCCAAAGAGCTACTTAGCTCTTTACAAAAAATGAGATAAATGTAAAGTAGAGTATGATGTCTATGGTAAAGTTCGATTTGTGATTTGAAAAAAGTTGATTATCCCTAAAAATACAATAAAACTAAGAAAAATTGGTTGTTATACTAAATTGTTGGCAGATAATCTTATTGGTCGATACATGGCATTAGAGGACAAAGTTTCACCGTTGGCCTAAGAAGAATACCAGTAGAAGTTTTGAGTTCAACAACTCTCACAGTGCCGTCTGTCCCGGGACAGATTCGAATGACGCGAGCCTTTCGCCACTGAAGGGGTGGCAAATTGGGTTCTTTTATAAGAACAAGATCGCCTACCTTTAGGTTCTGAACTCTTTGCACCCATTTGGGACGCTGTTGGAGTGTATGCAGATATTCGGTCTGCCAACGTCTCCAGAAGTGTTGAGTAATTTGGCGAGTCAATTTCCATCGCTTCAGCGGGCCTATGCTCTCGTGGCATAAATCCTGTTCGGGCAGGGCGAGAAGAGGTTGACCGATAATGAAATGGCCGGGCGTAAGGCTCTCGAGGTCGTTGGGATCATTGCTGATAGGACACAGCGGCCGAGAGTTTAACGCGGCTTCGACTTTTGAGAAAATCGTGGTGAGCTCTTCGTAAACGAGCAAGCGTTCACCGATTATTCTGTTAAGGATGAGTTTCGCGGAGCGCACTGCCGATTCCCACAAGCCACCCATGTGTGGGCTGGCGGGAGCGTTGCAGTGCCATGATAGTTGATGTCTGGTCAATGATTTTTGTATGTCGGACTGGGAGTCAGCCAGAAATTTTGTGATTTCCTTCAAATAGTTGCGCGCACCAATGAAATTCGTTCCGCAATCACTGTAGACGTCACTAGGGAAGCCTCTGCGGGAGACAAATCGGTCGAAGCAAGCTAGGAAGGCGTCTGTCGAGAGTTCGGAGACTAATTCCAGGTGGCAGCACTTGGTGCTAAAGCATACAAAAATACACAAATAGGCCTTGACGCCTTTTGCGTTGCGCATACGGGACGTCTTGAGCATGAATGGCCCAGCAAAATCTACGCCGACTTTTTGAAATGGTCGGCAAGAATTGACGCGGTTGGCCGGAAGGTCAGCCATGAAGGGCTCAATATGTTTTGGCCGCATACGATAGCAGCGCTGACATTGGAAAATACGGCTTCGTATCACCCTTCGAGCAGAAAGGATCCAAAATTTGCGTTGGAGCAAATTTAGAAGTGTGTTCAAACCAGGGTGTAAGAACGATCGATGATAGTGATCCACTATCAGATTCGTGACATGATGAGACTTGGGAAGTAGCAAGGGATGCTTGCAGTTGAAGTCCAGATCAGACTTGGCTAGCCTTCCTCCTACTCTCACGAGGCCTTCAGAATCGACGAAGGGATTCAAACGCATCAGTTGACCTTTAACTACTTTGTTAGCACGCAACAGCTTTAAAGTTTCAGCAAATTCCGAAGACTGGACGAGCTTAACGATGGTGCGAATACTATCGTTGAATTCGACAACCGAAAGCGGTCCAGTTCGTTTTTGAGTTGGGTTGCGTGCGTTGTGTATGAAGCGTTTGCACCAAGCTACAGTAGTGTGTAACTTGGGAAACGTGCTAAACTTGGTCAGCAGATCGTCTGTGCCTTGGACCGTGTTTGAGGATTCTTCTGTAACTGAGGACAGTTGAACAGTGTGAGAGGAGGAACTTGGAGATGTTGTTTTAAGTCCCGGTAGCTCAGCGTCACTTACGGTTTCATACACACCAGGCCATGACGAAGAATCGTCTTCGAGCCATGCTGGTGACCACCATAGTTCGTGGTTGACCAGTTCCGATGGCAATAAGCCACGGCTTGCGCAGTCGCAAGGATTTAGCGTTGAAGTCACGTGTCGCCAAGAGACAGTTGGAATCAAGGCTTGAATTTGGGACACGCGATTACCCTCATAAGTTTGTAGTTTATGGGGTGAAGTTTTGAGCCATGATAGCACGATGGTGGAATCGGACCAAGCCATCGTAGAATCAAGTGAAAGCTTCCCTTTCAGTATGTTGAGGACGTGTTCCAACAAGTTGGCTAAAAGTAGCGCACCGTTTAACTCGAGCTTGGGAACCGTCAGCTTTTGCTTGAGCGGCGCCACGCGTGATTTAGCCAAAAGGAGTCTGACTAAAACGCGGCCGCAAGCACTTTGAACGCGTAGGTATACGCACGCAGCGTAACCCCGTTCTGAGGCATCGCTGAAACCGTGCACTTGCGTGGACACCGGTTGATCAGTGATTGCACGTCTAGGAATTGAAATTTTGTTCAAACTGTGGAAGTCAGACAAAAATTCGACCCAGGCTGTATGGATATCCGCAGGGAGCGGATCATCCCATCCTGATTCGATTGACCAAAGTCGTTGCATAAACAGTTTCGCGAAGAACGTCACCGGAGACAGGTAACCGCACGGATCATACAAACGAGCAATGTTAGAGAGCACGCCGCGCTTGGTGTAAACTTTTCCCATCTCGGAGACATGGTAGACGAAGGAGTCGTGATTGGAATTCCACTCGATGCCTAAAACCTTGAATATGTTGTCTCCATCTTCTACGAAACGATAAGGAGACTCGCGGTGATCGACAGGAAACCCTTCCAAAAACTCTTGAGAGTTACTGGACCACTTGCGCAGAAGTAAACCTCCTTGGGCGAGGATGTCAGCAATGGTTTGTGCAAGGTTCGCAGCAGAATGGAGATCGCTGGCGCCACTGACGACGTCGTCGACAAAGGTATTTTCTAGCAAAGCCTTAGAAGCAGCAGGATACTTGTCTGCGTTGAGGTGAGCTAACTCATGAACAACGCGAATCGCCTGGAACGCCGAACTCGAAACACCATAAGTCACTGTGGCTAGTTCAAAATGCTTGAGCTGATCGTCAGGAGACGCGCGCCATAGTATGGTTTGATATTTGCAGTCGTTATCACACATGCGTACCTGCCTATACATTTGTTTTATGTCGCAAGTGAAGACTACGCCATGCAACCTGAAACGCAAGATAATATCTTCGATGTTTTGTTGGAGTTTGGGTCCCGACATGAGCACTTGGTTGAGCGAGACACCGGATGAGCTGGGCGTTGAAGCATCGAAAACGGCCCGTAGCTTTGTGCTCGTGCTATGCTCCTTCAGAATACCGTGATGTGGTATGTAGTACCGCTCATAAGGAGCCGGTTTCGGTACTTCACGCATGTGACCGGCTTCGAGGTAATCACTCATGAAGTCGATATAAAGCTCACGCAGTTTGGGCTCCCTTACCAACTTGCGTTCCAAATTATGAAACCGCTTTAATGCAGTGTGATAAGTATCACCTAATGGCTTATGGTTGACCTTGAAAGGCAAAGAGACCACAAACCGGCCATCTTTATCTCGGGTGTGAGTTTCTGTGAAGTGTTTTTCACATTGGACATCCTCGGGATCCGGGACAGGTGATTTAGGTGGCTCTTCAACCTCCCAAAACCTGTTGAGCGCTTGACTCAGGTCATCAGCGCAGGCCATTGAAACAGCAATGTGAGAATGCTGCAATGCTGCAGGCGCTTTTCCCATGATTATCCAACCGAAAATGGATGAGTAAGCAGTAGGCATTTTGTCACCTAGACTGAACTTGTTCCCATCTAAAATTTGATCGTAAAACTCTACACCTAAAAGTAAGTCGATTGGTCCAGGAACTGTGAAGTTAACATCGGCTAAAATCAGATTCTTGGTAAGTTCTAACACTTTCTTATTGACTGGAATAGAAGGCAAGTGGCCCGTTATTCGCTTAAGAACAATGAAGTTTGAACAAAACCCATGTTGATTTTCAAGAGTTGATTGCACGTTGCAACAGACTGTACCTCGAGTATCTTGCACTGACGAAGCACCCAGTCCGCATAATCCACCTGACTTACTGCGAGGTAGTCGCAACCGTTGGGCTAAGTCTTCACTCATAATGGAGACTTGAGAGCCGCTATCAATTAAAGCGCGTGCTTTGTGAAGATGACCATCTACATCCTGCACACTAACAAGAGCCGTCCCTAAAATCATTGTAGATGTAGCATTGACACCATACAATGTTTGTGCCTGGACTGCGGAGCTAAGTGTCGACACAGCAGACTCAGAAGACTTTGTCGCAGGAGTAGGGTCTGAATGTTGATTTTCTATTGTTAGGTTTGAAATGTGTAGTTTAGTATGGTGCCGACCACGACATACTTGACATACACTTGTTGATGTACACTTAGAAACGTTATGCGAACGCAAGCAGTTGTAGCACAGCTTTTGTTGCATAACAAAGTTTTTGCGTTGCACGGGAGTCATGTTTTCAAACTTTGCGCACCGATATATATAATGACTCTGCGTGCAGCATGGGCATGTCATAACAAAACTCGCTTTTTGTTGTGACTTGTCGCTCTCTGTGACATTTAATGTGGTGTTGGCAGCTTGAGGCTTAAAATTTGAACCATAAACATTCTCTAAAACTCTGTGCTGTCTTTCTAAAAATTGTACCACTTGGGTGAAGGTGGGAATACAAAACGTGTCAGTAGATGATTCAAATTTAGTCCGCAATTCAGGTGGAAATTTCCTTAGAACTATGTGAAGTAAAAGAAACCCCCAGGCTTGGACATCAAATTTCAGAGCCTGCAACGCTTGTGTATTCTCCTTGATGGTATTAAGAAATCTGCTTAAATTTTTGACATTTACTTCCTTGATGCTAGGTAGATTTAAAATAGCCTCAACATGCCTATCGGCAATGATCCGTTTGTTCTCATACCGGTCAGTCAATAGCCGATATGCTATTTCATAATTTTCACTTGAAATAGGCAAATGTTTAATTAAAGACAAGGGTTCTTTGTCTAAAACACTTAATAGATAATGCATTTTTTCTACAGAGCTAAGATTTCCATTTTCGTGTATTAAACTATTAAAAATGCTAATGAAATTTGTCCACTCGACGTGAACACCGGAGAAACGAGTTAATGACAACTTGGGTAAATGAAAATCTTGACTCGCACTAGGTTTAGCTTTAAACTCGACTTTGGCTTCAGCAAATAAACCTTCCAACGATTTGATGGAATATACCATCTCTGAACATCGATTAAACTTTGCTTCTGCTTCGGCACGGTGGCGGTCTTTGTCGTCTAAATTTGCCATAATTACAGCGAACGCACCTTCCATCCTATGCCAATGCCTATCGATGTCGTTGAAACGTGCCAAGAAGGATTTTTTCTCATTTTGCGAAATACTTTGCTGAGATGTTAAGTTTGTAGCAAGCTTGTATAAATCACTGATGAATCTTGCACAATACTCGAATGTTACGTTGCTAACTTTTGGTTCACTCATTTTAGCTATATTCAAAGCACTTTTTCACTGTACTAAGACTTTATTGTAGAAACTTTGCAAGTTGAAAAAGCCGAAACGTACAAACTTTCAAAACAACGAAATGTAAACAACTTTGACGTTCAGACTAACTGAGTTGCCATTCGAAATAAAAAATAATGGTTGCTTCACACTTATTCGATGAAATAAGATCCGCTGCAAACTAATAAATAATTTCTCGATTTTAACGATTCAAATTCTACCATAGACAACTTGAATTAAATTGAATGGGAATGAACGTTTGAACCAAGTTTGAACTTTGAACGTAAAAAATATGGCGGATGATTATGACAACGAAAAAAACAAAAATGATGAAATTTTGAAAAAATAACAACTTGAGTAGATTGAAATAGCTAATTATAGGGATTAGATTTTAAAGGATGATTATCCGGGACGAAGGACCAGCAAATGGTTTGGAAAAAAACAGGGATAGACGTGAGGGATAGATGATGACGAAATGTGACTGACTCACCGCTAGTTGTGGATGTGGCGCTGGCTCTGGGTTGAATCAGTCGGTGTTTTCCAACCATTCAAGTTAGCTGCGGTGATGGGATGCTCCCAAGGATCCGCAGACGGGGATGATATGGCGAAAACGTGACGCGATCGCGGCGGGTCGACCCTCGAACACGCACGGGCGAGGTGGTTGCCGGCGAGCACACGTTTTTAAAGACAGTTTGATTAATGACGGTCTTGCGGCGAAATATGCAGCCAAGGAGACGGTGCACGTAGATCGGCAAGGTTCTTGTTCTTTTTCACAATGGCGAGAGCACACAACCGACGCGTCGTCCGGTGGTCGTGGCAATACGTCAGTCACAAGCGGTTTGACGTAGGATAGGGAAAAAATGGAGGGTAGGAGAAAATTCAAGTTAGGTCAACCCTCAGTTGGTATGTAAAAAAAATAAGTTGAGCATGAAGTGCCTTTTAGATTTATCACTTGATGTACTTAATGCGACGTTAAAGTGGAAATACACTAGATATTAGTTCAAGTAACAATCAATCAAAAAAGAATCTGTATAAACCTACTCACAAGATCTCATCTCAAGAGAATCGGTTAACAAGTGCGACCTGTAGACTTGTAGAGTAAGACCGAAAGAATTTAAACATACGAAAGCATTTTTGTCAAAGCTGAAACATAGGCGCTTGGTTAGCTAACGCTCGCTCGGTCGAAAAATAGTATAGCAGTGGCATAAGAGTCAAGCACGTTACAAATGACATCATTTCAAGTACATACTGGAATCTATACCTACCTAATAGACTAGACAGCCTAGGTTATTGTTAAGCGTGAATAGTAGCTAGCCAATTGTAATATTGGCCTTCCTTCTACTTGACTCAGTCAATAGAAATAGATTTCTGTTTAGACTGTCTAATTATTAGACACGAGCGAAAGAGATGGAGGCTTTATAGAAACGATTGCCTATTATTTAGTGGTTTAGAGAAGGAAGGACTTCGAATGTATCAAAACGGCTGTTGTGCTTATTTGTAACCGACTTCAAAAAGGAGGGGGTTCTCAATTCGGTTGTATTAAAAATAATGTTTATTACCGCATAACTCCGTTATTCGATTTTTTATTTATTTGAAAGGTTATGCTCATAGATTGGTCCTATTTTAACAAAATCCAATTCGGATGACGGGAAGTTAGTTTTTGATTTTAAAAGATTATTTGGTTATCTTATTGAAATGCTATTTTCAACACTTGACTCGAAGAATTACCTACTTTTCATATTTTCAGGTTTCGGGTCAATTTTTGTTGGAAAAATGATCCAAAAATCATGATAATAACTTGAGTTCTTTTGATTTGACTTTGATTAAAAAATAAAAAATGTGTCAATTATTTCATGTTTGTGTCAACGATATTTAACCCCCGTTGCAAAAAGAGGGGTGAGGGAAGATAAGTCGAACTGTGTATTTGTGTCTGTTTGTGGAATCATAACTTCCAAGCCGAATGGACCGTTTTTTATGCAGTTTTCTCTGTTGGGAAGCTGATGTGATAGAGATGGTTATTGGCTATTATAGACAAAAGACAATAGACAAATATTTATTTATAGCAAAAACTTACAAAATAAAGTATAGTCGGAGGTTTATTAAATTTACAATGTTTTTTGTTAAGTTTGTGTTAAAAAAGGGTTGTAGAAATAACAAAAATTGGTTGTCTGTAGAGTCGGTTTACGAACGATAGTTCAACGTGACAACGTCATAACAAAACATTGGTGAAATAGGTATTCTCCTCGGACGCATAGGCCAATCGAGTGGAGTAGAGATAGATGCGGCGCAAGCGTAACGTTCAAGACGATCATGCCTTTTGCTCGCTTGTGTAGCGCTTTCGCTCCGTTCGACCGAGCGTAACGGGACAATGAGTCATCCTTTTTCGTGCGTGCAGCCGGCGTTCATCGATTTATTAGACGTTGTCACGTCAAAGATTGTGTATAAATAGTCGTTAAGTCTCACTAAGAAACACAAATAAAAATTCAACATGTTTCAATCAAATTATAAAACATAGATTCCTGATTAGATTACCTCTTTAACAATTTATTGTATCTGATTTAAATGATATTAAAATTAGCCTTAAACTGGTTTGAGCTAGCTTTATGATTGCGGCGCTTCAAAGCTGTTTCCGATAAAAAAAAATGTTGATGACTTTGTGTATGTATGTACCTATATGTCAGGCCTTGACAAACCTCTATTGACGTAATGACGCTGATTTTGAAGCCGGTTTTCGAATAAAATGTAAAGGTATAGTTGTAAAGGCAAATTTGTATGTAAAGCTAGACTAAACGAATGAAATTTTGCATACACGTTGTCAGGGGGTACAGAAAAGGACATAGTACTCTATGTCCTTTCATCTCGAAAGAATTAAAGGTTCCCGTGGGACCGCAGGTCGTTAGTGCATTGTAAGTATTTCGTTCTTGTTTTATTTCTTTGGACTAACTGCGCCCTGCAATTTTTACCTTTGCGATCGTATACCTTTTATTTCAACTACTGCGAAGTTGTCAGTGTCTGGCCCTATTCGGAGATTTGAGATTTTCATCTCACCCTTTTTCGTCCTTGTTGCTCTTGTTTGAAATGTCACAGGTGTGAGAGTGACCAAGATAAAATCTCATCTCATCTCACGCGCAGGAATAGCCCCCCTAGTGTCTGTGGCTTGGTGATTCTCTTCTTCGTTCTACAGAATCCTACTAATATTATAAACGCGAAAGTTTGTAAAAGTGGATGGATGGATGGATGGATGTTTGTTATTCTTTTACGCCAGAACGGCTGAACAGATCTGGATGAAATTTGACATAGAGATAGATTAAAGTCTAGAATAGCACACAGGATACTTTTTAACCACGGGTGAAACCGCGGGGCGCAGCTAGTACACCATATTAAACAAAGACCATAGACCTTCTATGGCATTAAGCTACAGATTTTCATCCAAATTCATTGAGCCGTTTCAGTGTAAATAAGTTACAAATAAACGCGAATTTTCTAATTCAAAACATGAGTCTGATTTTCTTGGAAAAAGACATTTGAGCTTACGTAAAAATACATACGAGTATATCGTGTTATGACGACTTGACTCTACTTGTTTCGGGATCGTACGGTTTTTAAAATTCATAAAGAATATTACCTTACGGAAATTTTAGTGGAGCTCTGAAGCAGTTTATGCATGAGAACAAAAAGCTCTTTTCATCATACCTTTTCCAATTATCGTAATATTATTAAAGTCTTACATAGTAGATGACCTAACGATTCCTAGAAAACGTAATGTAAAAATAAACATCCGAGCTTCGTTGTAAAACGATATCGATTTATTCAGAGAATCGATTCGAGCACACATGCCAAAATCGAAACGCAATCTTGTTGTTATGTAACTTGCCTACAACATTAGAACACTAGCTGCGCTACGCTGTTTCATCTGCGGTTTTCAAACCGCGGATAAAACCGCGTAGCATCTAAGATGCTATCCTGGACTATAATCCATATTCGTGCCAAATTTCACCCAGATCCGTTCAGCCGTTCTGGAGTGATTGAGGAGCAAACATCTATACATCCAAACACTCGCATTTATAATAGTGTACAGTGTGACTAAGCTGTGCTTCGCGGTTTAACCCGCTTTGCTCCAGAAATCTACGTATTAATCCTGGATCTTAAAGCTACTTTCCATACCAAATGTGATTAAATCCATCGTATTTTATAAATGGATCACTGTGCATAATTAAATTCAATAATTACACTAACCAATTAGCAGTGGCTAACTTGACTTGGCTAAGCCCGTGCAATAGAAAAAAAATGGATTGCTAGCTATCTATCAGCCATTATTCTATCCAATTTTTGCTAGCTAACTTGCTAGCTCAGCTAGTGTACTGCAAATTGGATAATGTAATGTAATGATAAAACTCAAAATATAAGATAATGTAACGCTAAAACTCAAAAATGACTTGACTGTTTTTTTATATTTTTTATTCTCTCTACCATAGGGATGGTTAAAATCTGACAAGAAGTTGGCCGGGTCATGTAGTTTATAATATAAATTAGATTTAGCGGTATAGGTTCTTTAATTAGTAAACTTTTGAATCGTGGAGCAATATCGGTGCTTAAGGAACGTGGGTGTTAGGTTAGAGGTGCCGATAGCCAAATATCAAATGGACCGCCTTGAAAAAAAGATTGAGGACCACTGCTTTATTAAATCACTAGATCTCTTTGTTTTGATTTGTCAATCTATTAAAAACTTTGAATTGAAACACTCATCAAGATGCAAATTCTTTGAAAAAATCCAAATCTTTGCCAAAAGTCGAGTCACACGGAGTAAGGCTCAATTTCATTAGTCCATAACTCGGTCGTTAGCCCGCATTCGAGGTACTTCATGTTAGGTAGCGACTAATGAAAGTCTGTCATCTACTGGTCGATATACACACAGAACACGGGTATAGGTTGCCTGGAAGAAATCGCTTTAGGCGAAAAGGCCGCCCTTGTACTGCCGAATGTTGTTTTTTTTTCTTTATTTGTAATACTTTGTATTTTTGGTGTGCAATAAAGATATATATTGTATTGCCCGCAAGCGGCCTTGACTAATGGCATACAAGAACACAAGTTGTTTCGCACGCCGCATGCACACGGCATGCGCATGGCACAGTAACTCAACAGGTAACGACGCAGCAGATGAGCTGGCCAGAAGGGGATCGGAAAAAATAGTGTACGGACCGGAACCACTAATGCATATATACCCCTGGCCCAGGCAAAAACATGGCTGCGTCACAAACCTGAAGAAAACCACCTTACAGAATGGACAAACACGGAAGGCTGCAGGCAAACTAAAGATGCCGTTCCGGTGACATCAAAAAGATTTGCACGCAACCTCATCCGACTAAATAGGGACCAAACCCGCAAAGTTATAGGCACTATAACAGGTCACTGCTCCCTAAACAAACACCTATTTAACATTGGTGTGACCGACAGCCCTCTGTGCAGAGGATGCATGGAGGCAGAGGAAACGCCACGGCACGTGCTCATGGAGTGCAGGAGCGTGGCAGAACACCGGGCTCAGATTCTTCAATCCCCATCGTCACTCCCGGAGGCCTGCAGCAGCCTGAAAAGGCTGCTGGACTTCTGGGAGCACCTGGGTTGGTTGGGGTGAAGGGAAGGGAAGAGTAGTAGACCCCACGCACAATGGCCCAATCAAGTGGCCAAGTGCGGAAAATTGCCCTGCCAAACAAACAAACAAACAAAAATGACATGCGGAAGCCCGCACTCGAAATTCGGGCTCTAAAGACCAATGAAAATGAGCCCTGCTTTCTATAGCACCAACCGAACATCTAAACTGGATGCAGGATTAAACAAGTCGCATGTGAGGCACTGACCCGGTGAATCATTGGTGAACTGTAGCACGTGTTTGAATAACTTGGGTCTTCGGCTCTTGATAATAAAGTCGAAAAAGGCGCATCCTATTCCAGACCAGCGGTGCAAGTATTTTATTGTTGGACAAATTTGACATTTTGCCGCCGACAAAATTAGTTTTGCCGATTCTTGGAAATTCTTGGAAACAATGTAAGCTGTCGCATTGCCTAAAGTTTTTCTATTGCTATTTCATCTATTAGAAAAAGGCGACGAGCGAAGAGAACAAGACAAGATACTGCTGAGCATCTAAAGTTATATACATAGTCTGTACAGAGTGCAAATTGCAATTTTAACCTATTTTTGATTTTTAATTAATCTAATTAATCTCAAATAATTAAAAATGTCCCATGTATAATGGATTAATTTGGGAGCTAAAGATATGAGCAACTTCCCTAAAGGAAGATATTTTTGATGGACTAAATTATTCTTAACTAGCTGTGCCCTGCGGTTTCACCCGCGGTTAAAAAGTATCCTATGTGCTATTCTAGACTATAATCTATCCCTGTGCCAAATTTCATTCAAATCTGTTCAGCCGTTCTGGCATGAAAGAGTAACAAACATCCATACATCCATTCTTACAAACTTTCACGTTTATAATATTAGTAGGAAGTAGGAAGTAGGATAAACCAGTCTAAATTGTCCCCTTAAAAAATACAATTCTATTTTACACATGCGGATGTTTTCTTCTTTTTTCTTTTTATTATTTATTTTTCTTGAGACACCCAGGAAAAAGTAGGAAAAAGTAATGACACTGACGAGCCTCTAAAGTTACCTACAGAGTGACAAAGTACAATTTCAGTTTTTTTTAATGACTTTTGCACTTCTGTAATCATTCTTAAGTAACTAAGAAATTCCCCTGTATTATGGATTCATTTAAAAGCTAATGATGTAGACAAGCTCCCTATGTAAAGGAATTTTTGATTTGCTCTGTCTACCTGTTGAATAAATCAGTCAAAATGACCCCTTAAAAATGCGGATATTTTTCATAGCTCTATTTTCGCTTGAGAAAGTTTTTAAAAAAAAACCAAGAACGTAGGGGCGGAGATATTGTTAATTTAATTGTACATGATAAATTTCATCATAATCTGACAAATAGTTTTCAAGAAATTTGAGAAGCGCGTTTGTATGGAAATTTCAGAACCCTTAATTATAAACATTGCTTGATGTAGTAACTTTCTAAACATGGGTGAGCCACCGAATTTCATCACAGATTCATAGATCTCGTTTATCAGTGACACACTTAGATCAGCTGATAACAGCTCTTCGGCCACACAGCGGCGTTCAATAGCATGATAAAAATCTTGCTTAGACAATGTAAATATGTTTGTGGTCTGTGGATCTTTTATAAGAAATAAATTCTGCCATTCTGCCACTTTGTGGATTCCAAGTGAACAAGCTGATCTTCAACAGTCTGTCAAAGTTGCTGATGGAAAAAACCAAGTGACCAATGGCCTGGTGCTTGCCTCGACCAGAGAATTAGCATTGCTGTTCAACGTGGTGTCGTCGCCAACTTCAAACCCAATTATTATTTCTAAACCCAAATTAATCAAATCTCTTTCATGGTTGATGGTCGCCAGCTTTTGAGTAACCATAGTGGGGATTTGGTTTGTAACCACAAGCCTCTTATGAAAAGAAATCTATGCTAAATTATCTTATCTTTGATCAAAAGCTGGCGGTATAGTCATCATTGTTTTCTTGCGGTCAGTCGCGGTTCACGCGCCGTATGTTAGACCTTATTGTGTAGAGCCATCGCCTGTATCCTGCTCTCGACAGATTACTCACATCATTCGAGCGAGCGAGCCGGCAGATGATTACCATCGCTATCACGTTTATCACAATAATGTCCAAGAAGCCTCCGCTTTACTAAATGCTCTCATTCCGCCCAGTCCGACAGCAGAAGATAGCAGTATAATAATATACTCCGCCAGGTTCATTCTGAGTTTTAAATGGTCATTTGGGCAACACGTAGTGACGTCAATCGATGCTTAAACGAGACCAAAATAAGTCATTTACAACAAGTTCAAAAGAGACGGATGATGAGTGACGTCAGCACGTGTTGGCTCCCGGAGTGCTAGACCTTGTGCACCAGATTCGGCCCTCAAACCATATCGACATCAGTAACCTAACCGTGTTGAATCCATCGTCCACGGCGGATTGAGTCGGTATACTTCGTAATACTTGCAATCATGTGTAACAGAGTTACGGAGCTTTTGGTAGGGTCGGCATAATCAGAACAATTAGAAAGTTAGGACAATATGGTTATGCGTTTAACAACTTCTCTGTAGTTAAATGCTAGTAACTTATTCTGTGGCTAAAGACTAGTCCTCTCTCTTGCTCTGGTATAAACCCAGCAGTGTGATAAGGACGGTTGTATGGGGATGATGATGAAGACGGTAAACTAGTCTAGTTTGAAGTGACTCTCAAGTAAGATATATGACATACTTTTAAGTACTTTTTGTCAATTTCCAATTTAAATCTAGTGATCGTTTTAGCCATGGTTTCCGACTATGCTTGTTTTCGTCGACAGTTCAAACTAATTGTTGGGATTTGAACCCACACCTGCGCTGTCAGCTATATGAACTTACTGAGCAATCATTACACTAATAATATTATAAATGTGAAAGTTTGTATGTAAAGATATTTGTGACTCAATCACGCTAGCACGGCTGCACGGATCTGGGTAAAATTTGGCACAGGGATAGATTATAGTCTGCAATAGGAAAAAAAAAACCTTTTTAACAGCGAGTGAAACCGCGGGGCGCTTCTTGTCGTTACTTTAAACAGCATTTTCAACCTACCTTCACAAAGAGAGTGACAAGAAGAGTGATAGCCCTCATAAAAAATCAAGAACGACTGTTGATTTTAGCTAACGTTATTTTGCTGACCGTACCTTAATAACTGGCATAGATCAATATTATACGCCGAGTGTGATGTGTGTAAATTGGCCAAATTACCCATACTGCGTCCGTCAGACACTTTCTAATGTGGCCGAATCGTGTGTGGGACAATGTAGAGAAGGTAGACTCTTGAGCCAAGTTCTTTCAAAGTGAAGCGGAATTTGGAAAGAGAGAAATCTGCGAAGTAACGAAAACCCCTCGATCTTGACCTGACGGAACCTTGTCTAGGGTTCCGTGTCCATAGCACTCGCCGCAATCCAAAAATTATCAAAACGCGGTGTACCTATACCACGTCTGTCAATTTTAGAAAACAGATTAACTCATAACTCATAACTCTTTATTCATAACTAATGTAGTTACACGTCTGGTATTTTTATATTACTAACTTATTTAAATTTAATTTACAATTCCAATAATAATAATCAGTCAGTACAATTTCATTAAAATAAAAATAGAACAATGATTACATTGATTAGGTAGGTAGGTATGCAAAAAAAACGAACTTCAAATTTGACAATGCTAACGTTGTTGTATTCAATAGAAAAAACTGTGATAATGTGACAAAAAAAACTTGTTTAAAATTACATACCATACGTTACATACAAAGAAAGAAGTTCGTTAGTTCATCATCATCTCAGTCAGAAGACCTTTTCCAATGATCTCCACAGCGACCGCTCTTGCGCTTTGGTCGTGGTTAGTCGTCGTTGGTTAGTTACTGGCTTTGACATTTTTTAATGAAGGTTGGATTAAGATTAATAACATCGTGCTGAAAATCCGCTGAACCAAAATAACCGACATAGTCTTAAGAATTGCCAAACTGAAGTGGCAGTGGGCAGGGCACATCGCTCGTACAACCGACGGCCGTAGGGCAGAAAGATTCTCGTGTGGACTACGAACTGGATGACGTACCGTGGGAAGACCTCCCACAAGGTGGACTGACGATCTGGTGAGGGTCGCGGGAAGCCGCTGGATGCGGGCAGCGCAGGACCGGTCGTTGTGGAGATCATTGGGAGCGGTATTTGTCCAGGAACCCTATTCGGAGATTTGAGATTTTATCTCACTTTTTTTCGTCCTTGTTGCTCTCGTTTGAAACGTCATAGGTGTGAGAGTGACCAAGATAAAATCTCATTTCATCTCACGCGCAGGAATAGCCCCCCTGCAGTAGACGTCTTTCGGGCTGACGAGATCAAAAATCAATTTGTACTCATAGCTCATAATGTAAAGACATTAGCTTGAGCCCTCTACCTCAAGGTGACTCAGCTGTTTAGGACAAACGTGTCTCATTTACATTCCTCTACGCAGTAGATGTGATATGTCTATCTGATAGTTAATAGAAAGTAAGTAAAACCTACTTACTTTATTATCTGATAGTTGAAGCGTAGTATGGAAATCTATTCAATGTTATTTGATACGAAAGAATTATCTTCTTACCCAGCTGCGCAAGGAGGGTTATGTTTTTTGAGGGTATGTATGTATGTGAGTATGTATGCGGGGATGTATGTATGAGATTTCTTTGGCACGCCCTACATCCTAAACAGCTTGATGGATTTCGACATGTGAGGTGTCATTTGAATCGTCTTGATAGTGGAAGTGATATAGGGTCTATTTCGACTTGTAAGAATAGCCTTCCAGGAAATGATTCCCGAGTTCTTTTTACCCTTGTCCCCCGTTGAAAATCACAGAACAATTTTTTTTATTTGTTGTTTGAGGTAACTTTAATTCTGTGTCGTGACGTCATCGTTGTCGTCATCGCTCATACTATAAATGATGTCGAAAAACTAGTTTTACATGATAGGCTTATAGGCTAGCACGACCGACTAAAATAGACAGACCATTAAACTTAATCCAGATCGGTTTTATAACCATCGGTTCTAGGTTATTGGGCGCCGGGCAAATAAACATTGCAGACCAGATTTCTTCGACTTGTATTTCAATATCCTGTCAACATTTTCTTAAACTCGTTGATAGGCTTGCGCTTGGCCGCCATCTGGCCTGATGTTCAGCAATGATTCACGCGTGCCTAGACGAAACCTATTCACTCTAGACTTGAAGACGCCCCCACCTCTTTAGCAATGAACGTTGTATACCTCGGAATAACATATCGTCACGCCTTTCCCCTGAGAGGGCTGGCAGAGGTGTAATACAACACCCACACTTCTCCGGGCGATATTCAGTCCTAAATGTGACAGGGGCGAGCCTGTCGCCATACACCGGGCTCCAGTCATGTAGCAAATGATTATTTACTCCACCGGACAGGTTGAAGAAACTGGTGATATCTTTAAGGTGTAATCTGGGCTGGTTAAAATACCTAGTAATACATGCAGGTCTCCGATTAAGCAGTAACTTTTGTTTATCTTTTTTGCTTTCGCAATGTAAAACCGGCTCTCCTTTATAAGGCATCAACGCAACGCAGTATAGTCAGTAAGGGCACTTTGGAAATATGTCCAAAAAGTTACAGAATTTATTGTAGTGTAAGTAGTCAAGTTCTTGGAAAAGGAATTGGAAGTATATATTATATCTCGATTTTGTAACTAATCCCGGTAAAGGATTCGCCGCCATCTTGTTTTAAGCGTCAAACAGACAGAGGCGGCCTGACAAGGCGGCCTACTGTCACTGACTGTCAGCCGCAGCTCCAGCCGCGGCGACAACACACTGCCGCGGCCATTGACAGAGGCGGCCGGAAGCGTCAGCAGTGTTGCCACATTGGGTTTTGAAAAGGCCTAGTTGGACAAGGTAGAACGGGCTAGATATACCAAATTTTAGCATCAAAAGTGGTGCTAGAAAAAAGAGACTAAAAAATAAACACTTTTAACGGGGGAAAATCTGCATTTTGTGTTCGCATTTACATAGGTATATTTCGGGCAATTACAAAAACATTACTTACAAATTGATTTTCGAAGAATGATCACGATCCATACAAAATTATCCCAGCCCCGGCGCAAATTAATCATATCGAATAAATATAGTTGTTTTGTTATTTTATGTAGGTAAGTACTTACATAAATTTTCAGTAAAAAAAAATTATACAATATTTCTGTGGCTAAGTTACTAAAGTTGTCAAAGTTAAGATGTATTGTCGTTGACAACAAATGACGAAATCAAGAAAACAAACCACAAACCGATACGTAACTACCATCCCCCAATCGAACACGTTATATTTTGGTCGGACGAGGTTGGGCATGGTGTTCGTCTTGCCGGATTACAGAAATCTCACCAACTTCCAGTATGTGAGTCGGGTCTGATCTCTGAAAGTAGGTAATTTTTTTTTACTAGGTATATAATAAAAAGCCTTTTAATCCATGCAAAAACTAAGATGCACACAAAGCTTAAAGAAAGAGAAAAAAAAGATAAGAAAAAAAAAATGTTATTTACACGTATTTCACTTATTTTTGAAAAAAAAAACAATTAATTCTAGATAATAATATTGAAGTTTGTTTGCCTGAACCCCTCCTCCAGTGAAGGTGAAGGCCTCCTCTAAAGAATACCATGTGTCTCTGTCTTGAGCTATTTGCGGCCAGCAGGTACCAGCTATTATTATCATCAGTCTAGTCTCGTACTCGTCTGCCCATCTCATGTGGGTCTGCCTTTGAGACGTTTGCCGATTGGACCCTTCCACGTTGTTAGCCTGTTGGTCCATCTCTCGTCCTTTAGCCTCGCTACGTGCCCAGCCCGCTTCCATTTTAGTTCGTCACTTTGGTGGTTTCTCTAATTTTTGTGTGTTTTGTTTTAATATTGAGCATACGCTATCTATTCCGTGTTGGCAGGTTAAGTTGGACGTAAATTTCCAAGTTTGACATGCATAGGTTAAACAAGGTAGGAGGCATGATATCATGACTTCAGTTTTGATGTTTGTTGGCATGTTTTGAATATTTATTTTAAGGACCAGTACTTTTTCCAAGTATTTATTTATAAAATAAGTAGTTTCAGAAAATGTAACAAACTAATGCTAGTGGCTCTGTAAGCTGTAGAGCTCGAGGCTAAGCCTGTCTCGGCTGCAAGTTGCATTTTTCAACCGATTCTCATAAAATTTTGTGAGCAGGTTTGATAATTATGCCGATTTTATTTGCGTCGAGACAGTTCTTGGAATTTTCAAAATAACGAAGATATGATTCGAAAAAATCATCGAACCTACTCACAAAGTTTCAAAAGAATCGGTTAAGAAATGCGACCTGTAGACAAAGACAAAGTGCGGAATTTAGACATACGAAAGTACTTTTGTCGAAGGATAGACGCTTCGCTTACTAACGCTCGCTCGGTCGAAAAACTAAGTTATTATTAAATTGTTAAAAGTCGGAATCTTCATCAAAATCTTCTTAAAATAATATCTACTGGCTGAAGTAGAGCAAGTTGATGGCTGATTGACATCTGCTTTTTTTGACAACTTATAAATTATTACAAAAACACAATTTTAAAAATGCTAGATCTAGCCCGAAAAGTGCTGCAGTGGCAACATTAAACGTCATTCACCATTTGTCAACGCGGTACTAGAGATGAGCAATGAATAATTTTATTCAGTTAAATTAACGCGTTGAAAAAATATAACATTAACATCGTTAAAAAATATTCTTCAAAACGTTAATCGATAAATCCAATTTCCGGTTTGCATTTCTTAGAATTTAACGTCATCTATGAGAATATTGGTACATCATTCATTGATTGGGCCACAAAAGTCTTCGAATTGTTGTTATAATTATTATTATTATTTGTTTTATTTTATTATTAACATAAATTTAACTACAATTTAAACTAAATATGCCCTTAAAACCAATACGGTTTGTCTAGGACAAACAGTTCTCACCCCTAATTAACTTAAGTATGCCATATTATGCCTAAATATAAATATTTAAAGAAACGTTGATTTATCGACCAAGTTATTTTAAACAACATGATAATTATTTTAAACATTTTATTCAAAATGTTTTTTAACAGGTATCAGTTTATTTTTTTTAACGTTTGATCCCATTTCTACGCGGTATCCGCGGCTGACGTAGCTTGTTGTAATAAGTGGTCAAGTGCAAGCCGGGCTCGCGCACTAAGGGTTCCGTTCCAGCATACCAAATAAAATACAAAAGTACAAGGTTGGTATCGAAAATTAGACAATACTAGAGTCTTGCGCAATTAGTAATTACCTAAACTTTTACAGTTATCTTTCCACAAACGTAACTTGATATATATTATAGTACTTTTAAAAAAATAAATATTATGTACGTATTTCAGTCTCTGGCAGCCAAATTACGAGCTTTGCTTAGTTTGGGGTCAGATGACTGTGTGTGCAAAAATGTCTCGTTTTTTTATTTCAAACAAAGATAACTGACCATCACCTCATGTCTCTCACTCATCCGTCTGTCTTTGAAGGACAGGCAATCAGACGAAGGGACGGACAGAGGGCGTAAGCTTAATAATATGGTTCCGTTTACAACGTTAGGGTACGGAACCCCAAAAATGTTTCCGACGCGCGGCCAGCCGCCTGCAAGCCGCGTGGTGGCCGCGCCTGTGTGAAGACTCCCATACATTTCAATGAAATACAACTGGCCGCTCTGTCAGCCGCCGCGCCAGGCCGCCTCTGTGTGTTTGACGCTTTAAAGTTCAATTTTTTCATTTTTCTGAAATAACTCGTTAATTTCCAACTTTAGAGCTAAAATGGCAGTAGGTATCCAAAATTGTTGGAAATTTAATTTTTTTTGGTCATAATCATTTTTACGCTAGGATCAATATTTGCAGAGTTATACTATCAAGTTTATCAAAAAAATCGTAATGGGTGGAATTTTATTTTTTTCAACTTTGGTTGAAAATGACGCAAAATTTCCTTCCTCATTCTACATTTTTAAAAAATAAACTAGATAATAAACGAGATATTTGAAAAATAAAAAAATACATAACCAGATCCAGATAACCATAAAAGACACAACATCCCCTTCTACATTCTCCATTACATTTTTTTATAAATAAACTAGAAAATAAACAAAATCAAATGTATCCATTTGAGATCCATTACGCCATCCAGCGTAAAGTATTTGTCACACTAGATGCGTTTTACATCTGCGGTCCGATCAAAGCAAACGCAGCCCGCATCATGTGTGAAAACAGTTTACAGTCGAGCACAAGCAACAGACCGTAATACGGTTACCACACGTACCAGCTTCACCACACTTTTAATTGCGCTTACCTAACTGAGCCACGTGGTAACAACACAATCAGGCCAGCCTTGCAGGCAAGTCGAAAATCGCGCAAGCCATGCCGTGGGGTTCTGTGTTCAAGCCTGGTCTGCGCCGTTAAAAGTGTGGTGAAGCTTGTGCATGTGGTAAGCTTATATGCTGCGTTCAGACGCTCGCGTTCAAAGCGACATTCAACGGGCACGGACACGGGCGCATGTGAACGGGTGCTTGTGCTCGCGCTCGTGCTTGTGCTCGTGAATGCCGCTCGGGCTGACTGTTACACGCGCACGGTCGCTCGCGGGGAGCTTGCAATGGCTTGCACAACTGGCGCGCCCTAGTGCGTGTGAACAACTTGCTTGGGCTTGCTGCCGAGCTTGCCTTGATGTCTTGCTTGCTTGTTGTCTGAACGCAGCATTAAGGAACGCACCAGGCAGGCGGTCGGGTGGGAACGGGTGCGGAAGAAATCGCTATCCGGTTGTCCTGACCGCCAAATTATGTTTACACAATATGATGGCTGCATTCGTGTTACCCAGACCGCAGTACTCACAACGCATTCAATGCGACAAATCCTTAAACGTTTATTCATGATTATTCTCAAACTGTAAGATGCGCTACTGTTTATACATAGTAACACTGCCAAAGATGGCAAGGTAGATATCTGCAACGTTTTTTATACGCGTAGGCAGAGGTTATAAAGTTCTTGCAACTTAAATGTGAATTTGTAAATGCAGTGTTTTAATTTAAAAGAACAAAATATTTACATAGCAATGGTTACACAACTTTAGTATGTAATGATGAAATGAGTAGCTAATTAACGTGTAGTATTGCCAGACTAGGCACGTTTACTCTTTTTATGTATGAATTTAAATTAACTACAGCTAAGAACAATCCCGCATAATTCACCTTTCAAACAAAAAACAAAAACAAAATCGGTCATCCGTTCGAGAGCTACGATGCTACAGACAGACACACACACACAGACATGTCAAACTTATAACACCCCGTCGTTTTTGCCTCGGTGGTTTAAAACTAGCTAACGTGTGGAATGTTCTGCCTGAGTGGGAGTTCCCCGATAGTTTCAATCTGGCCCCCTATTCTTGACGCTCGAGATAATTTTTTTGTCATTGTTTCTCTCGTTTCAAACGTCATAGGAGTGAGAGTGACCAAAGACAAAACGTCATAGGAGTGAGAGTGATCAAAGACAAAACGTCATAGGAGTGAGAGTGACCAAAGCTTGTCAAAAATAGAGGGCCTGGGTGTCTTCAAGTCTCGAGTGATTCGGACTCTTCTAGGCAAGCGTGCTCCATCGTACTCGTAGACCGCATCACCATGCATCACTGTTAATAGTAGTCATCATTAGGAGTGATTATTACTACAAACTGATGTTGTGATAATGAGTGATTAGGAGTGACCAAACGACGAATAAAGAAACCATGTATAGGTTTTTGAATTGGGAATCTCTTCTTTAGAGCCTTAACAGTAAAGCCTAAATTATTTTTCAAAACCTGACTGCAAAATCAACTCAGATTGCCATATCCATAGCCTGGCAGTTTTTATATCGTCACGCCTTTCCCCCGAGGGGGCTGACAGAGGTGTAATACAACACCCACACTTCGCCGGGCGATATTCAGTCCCAAATGTGACAGGGGGCGAGCCTGTCGCCATAAACCGGGCTCCAGTTATGTAGCAGATGACATACAATACACGCATATGATCACACAATGAACAAATTGGTGCGTGCCGTCGGCTGGTTCGAACCCGCTCTCTCTGGCTTGAGAGGCGGATCTTCTCCCAACTAGGCTGCCATCGCTTTTCATGTGATTTATATGCGATAATAATTATTACAAACATGTATGTACGTGTGTGTATGTATGTGGGCCGAGGTGACAGTTAACCTGTTTCCATAAAAATGCCTATTATGTCCTTTTGCGTGGACCAATAAATAATAATTGGGTGGGCTTACTACATTTGGGTGGATTTGTGGGTGACTACATTGATGGTTTTGTGGGACATTTCGTAAGAGCTTACAGTTAAGTTTTTGCCGGTCAAAATCGAAAATGTCTAAAGGAAAGGTAATGTTTTTCGGATGTTTATTGAAAAGCGATGATAGCCTGGTTGGAGAAGGTACGCGTACCAATTGTAGTCATTGTGTGAACTATGTGCGTATTTAATGTAGGTTTTCTGGTGGGAGGCTTCGGCCGTGGCTAGTTACCACCCACCGGACCAAGCCAATGACCCAGTCGTAAGTCCATGTAGTCCGGTGTAACAGACCCGAAGATGGGTCTGAGCAGTAGCGCACTTGTAGCGCCTCACTCAACTGCCGTCTTTGTACTTCTTCACTCTACAAAACTCCAAGTCTAGAGTGAATAAGTACCTTATAGGTCGTGGTGTTCCATCTTAGACCACAACGTCGCTTAACATCAGGCGAGTTGGTGGTCAAACGCCGACCTATTGTACATTAAAAAAATATTTAAAAAAGTTATTTGATAAATGACTGGAGCCCAGTGTATGGCGCGACAGATTCGTCCCTGTCACATTTGGGGCTGGATATCGTCCGGCGAAATGTGGGTGTTGCAATACACATCCTCCAGCGCCCTCGGGGGAACGGTGTGATAATATGTTTGTTAGTGTATATGTTGTTTGTTTCTATACGACCTACAGCCTAAACGTTAGATTCGTCTTAATACCCGGAGTGTCATAGATAGGCTACATTTTGCAGTCAACTTTTTGACGTGACAACGTCTAATAAGTTGATGAACGCCGGCTGCACGCACGAAAAAGGATGATTCATTGTCCCGTTACGCTCGGTCGATCGGAGCGAGAGCTCTACACGAGCGAGCGAAAGGCATGAGCGTTCGGCTTGCGCCGCATCTATTTCTCTTCCCCTCGTTTGGCCTATGCGTCCGAAAAGATTTCGTCAATGTTTCGTTTTGACGTTGTCACGTAAAACGATCGTTCGTAAACCAACTTTACAGACACCAATTTAAAAAAAAAATCTCAATAATTTCAATAATTTGTCCAACTCCATAAATAGTGGGTCTGTTTGTTACGTATTAATGTATGACTGTGTATTCTGTGACGGTTGCATAACATTGACCTACAAGCAAAGTGAGGCCGCTACCCACGGCGGTATAGATAATAATTAGTTTAAGTGGATCATTCGTCATAACTGTTTCTTTGGGTTTCCCTTCTTAGGTTAGGTATCTAGATCTAAGAGCCTTTAAGAGTCCGGCGACTACTTTAGACTAACTTCGCATTGGCTTAAGGTATTCTACAGACATTTCGTCTAGTAGAAGAAGACGAGCGAAGAGAGTGAGTAATGATACTGACGAGCCTCTAAAGTTACCTACAGAGTGACAAAGTACAATTTCAGTTTTTTTTATGACTTTTGCACTTCTGTAATCATTCTTAAATAACTAAGAATTTCCCTTATATTATGGATTCATATAAAAACTAATGATGTAGAAAAGCTCCCTATGTAAAGGGATTTTTGATTTGCTTTGTTTGTCCGACCACTCTGACCACTCTGGGAATCATTGTTCTGGAATATAGATGATATAACAATAGAAAACCTTTAGCCAATGCGAAGTTAGTTTAAAGGAGAAGCCTTAAATACTGATGATAACGAAGCATGACCCTTTCGCACGACTCTGTACAAGTAACCCAATTATTTCATTTATATCGTTGCTCACTGTATAATGGTATAATGGTGTCTATGCTAGACGAGATTGACCTTAATTTACATCTCATTGTCTGCGAACCAGCTGTCATAATTGATTATTGAAGATGTATGATAGGTACGGTAGTTCGGTTTGAAAATGTGGGACGAGGTTGTTGAATGCGAAAATTGGAGTTAGGCCTAATTTATATTGTTGGCGAGTGGAGTTGGGTTGCGCATGGTAAAATAAGCTTTATGTTAATTGGGTAACGGGGAAAATGTGAGTTAAAATCGCTAGGCTACGTGAGTCGCTAAGGGTCGCGCGAGACTCGATTTTGACAGTAAATCGTTATTACTTTGTTATTGTGATTTTTGGTATGAACAACATTGAAATGCTTCATAAAAAATCTTTCTAGAACATTGTATGATGAGCAAAACATTATTTGTAAAGAAAACATCCATATTCCATACTAATATTAGAAAAGCAAAAGTAAGACTGTCTGCTTGTCATTTCATGACTGAACAAGTAACAACAACTTGACAAGTAAGGAGTTGTTGTAAATCTTACTGTTGAACAAGTTTTTTTTTTAAATTTGCGACGTAATTTTCTGTCGAAACGCGAACGCGAATGGAGTCGCGAACAACAACGAGTATTCCATACAAGGTGTTTAACAAAACACCATTTTCGTTCAATGTAAATCGTATGGAAAATATTGCGCTTTTCCACGTCATGACTTAAATTCAAATTCTTGTCACGTATGCTTGTTAAGTAGACAACTTGCGGTGGTGTAAGATGTGAAAATACAGCGAATGCGAATATTTACTTGTGGAGTATTTACTACTATTTATTTCATCCATCCATCCATCAGCCATAGGACGTCCACTGCTGGACATAGGCCTCCCCCATAGACCTCCAATAAGACCGGTTGGTAGCGGCCTGCATCCAGCGCGATCCTGCGGTCTTGACAAGGTCATCTGTCCACCTTGTGGGTGCTACTATTTATTTACTATTTACATTCTTCAACCGATTCCGTGAAATTTTGTTAGTAGGTTCGATAATTACAGTTTTTTTGCCGAGGCAGTTTTTGGATTTTTTCAAAATTGTCCTAAAAGAAAATTATATCTCGGCCTATTGAAAATTTTCCAAAAACTGCATTGAAGAGAATATCCATACAACTATTGAACATTCTCACAAAGTTTCAAGAGAATTGTTTAAGAAATGCGACCTGTAGACGAAGACAAAGATCCGGAATTCGGACATACGAAAGCATTTTTGTCGAAGCTCAGGCATAGACGCTTCGCTCGCTATTGCTCACCAAAAATTTTTTTTTATTTGAGAGGAAATTCTTACAAATTGGTCCACTTTTTTACAAAACCCAATTCGGGCGAAGTCAATTTTTTTTCATAAAAAAAAAAAAATTCTGATTAGTATATTTGCTATTTCTTGTAACTTAACCCCTGGGAACGGTTTTACCAAGTGACAAGAACTGACACGAGGACAAAGCTGTTTACATCCCAAGCATGTATTATATTTAAATTGCTAATTGACTAAAACGAGCTGAGGCATCTTGATTCAATACATCGATCGGTAGAGTGTGTCTATTGTTAAACTGGAGAAAGTAGTTAGTATGTACGCTTGGCTTGTTAAAAGCGATGACAGCCTAGTTGGAGAAGGCCTGCCTCTCAAGTCAGAGGGAGCGGGTTCGAACCCAGCCGACGGCACGCACCAATTTGTTCATTGTGTGAACATATGTGCATTGTATGTCATCTGCTACATGACTGGAGCCCGGTGTATGGCGACATACTCGCCCCCTGTCACATTTGGGACTGAATATCGTCCGGCGAAGTGTGGGTGTTACACCTATGCCAGCCCTCTCGGGGGAAAGGCGTGACGATATGTTATGGTTTGTTATTCGATATCCTACGTAACCTTGGCTTCATTCCTATAACTCTTCTAATGCTATTCTATCCTAATTCTAGTTCAAATTCTTTCAATTACAGAAATAATTTTATTGTGATTACAATTAGTACCTAGTTAATTTGTACTGGGTTTTTGTGGCCTGAAATAAAGAATTTTATTATTATATTATTATTATTATAATTCTTTTGATTGGTATTTTACTGAATATTTGGGGTTGTTCCTTACTCATCCCTCATAAACTCATCCTCTTTAAAAAAAACTCAACTCATCCTGAATATGTCTTCTTAACTCATCTAACCACAGACCTAAGTTTTTTTTTTGCTTCGCAAAAGACCAACGAAGCGTGGGACAGAGAAGTTTCCATCGAAATGAGACCTCTTTCTCCACAAGAGAGAAAGAGGTCGCCAACAAATAAAATGTTAATCAATTTTTCTTTTGTCATTAATGACAGCGAGCGGAAATTCCTATGATTATTATTTTTTACTAGTATCATTATAAATTAACTAGCTGACCCGGCAGACTTCGTACTGCCTCAATCGATAAAAAAAAGACCTAAACTTTTGTTTATATAACGTATTGAATAAAAAAGAATTTTTTTAATGAAGCATGAAATTTTATTATTATTTTCGACACATGTTGCTTACTTAAAAAAACAGAGTTTTCCTGATATACTGGCTATTTATTAAATTATTATTAACAGACACACACACTGTTATTATACAGTTTGTTAATCAATTTAAAGCTTTCTCATAAACTATATTTTTTGTTTAGTTTTGTGGTGCGTAAATAAACAAAGAAGACGGTTTTCCGACGCGCGAACACGCGACGTATAATTGTCCATGCGCGAAACAGGGAAACTCCAAGTTAATTCCGCAAACTTCTAAAGACTGTCCTTGCGATTTATTTATTGTCATCGCAAAGGCCAGACGTACTGGAAATTGTAAGCGTTTAAAATCGAATGGTAAATCCGTTGGAATCATCGGTATTCGCGGGATCAAGACATCCTCTCCTTTGTATTTTCCTTTTATGATTGTTGCCTCAATGATGTTATTCATCAGCTTTTTCACAGCCAGTCTTGTTCCATTGCATAGTCGCGGTTGATTAATGTTACGCAGCATGATGACAACTGATCCTACTTTTAACTGCAAATTGTGAGGTGGTAATCCAGGCAATTCCAGTGAATTTAGAAACTCCGTGGGATAGTTGACTACGTCATCCTGTTTCATAACGGTGTCCACTGATTTGAAGGAAACCGACTGTCCAGGATGAAAATTCTGAATGGTCGCATTGAGATCCTCGACATCTTTATTTTTCGCTGCCAATATTGCTCGTTCACCCAGCCAATTATGGTTATTGAACTTTTGCGCTATATATGGGAAAACACGCTGAATAAGCTCCTCTTTTGAATCTGTGATGTGGCAGAAATCTGTGGGTAATATGATGAATCCGGTCGAGGTGTCCATTGCAACTTTATTATTTCCAATATCTAACAACTGCTTCGCAAACACATTTGCAGTTTCATCATGTTGCAAAAATACTCGCATGTTAGTTGTTTATTGGAGTGTCTTTACGTACTGCCACAAATTCGATGATTTTAGGCATGCATTTAGTTCATCAGCAACAGTTGATCGGGGAATAACTGGAAGAGTCTGACGAAAATCACCTGACAACAGAATCATGGCCCACCAAAAATATTTTGGTTGTCACAAAGATCTTTCAATGTTCTGTCCAGCGCCTCCAGTGACCTCTTATGGACCATTGTGCATTCATCCCAAACAATTAATTTGCATACCTGTAGGATCTTGGCCATTGCGCTATTTTTGGCGATGTTACAAATTGGTGTTTCGGTGATTTGCATGTTTAATGGTAATTTCAAGGCAGAATGCGCAGTTTGTCCGCCTTCTAGCAGAGTCGCAGCTATTCCAGATGAATCCAACGCTAGAGCAACGTCATTTCGCGATCTGATCCTCGCCAAAAGGATCTGGTGGTGGGACCAATTGTGGCAATTTTACTTTGCCTCCAACATAATCCAGTAGATTCACATAACCTGTGATGTAGTATGTAGAGTACCTAGTAGAGTTAGCTGCAGTGTGCACATCAGGTTTATTAATTAAACAATTATTTTACGAAATTACATTTTCTTTTATTCTCTTGAGGCTACTACATGTCAACATATCAACAACACGGTAGTCATGGTAACTAAACTAAATAAAAACTCTAAATATCTATGACATTTCCCGGAAATTATTTTAAATATCGCCATCTCGCTCCGTCTTGCGTTTTTATCTCGTTCTGGTTTTTCACTTTTATTAAATAGATTGAAAAGAGAGCAATTGAAATTGTATGCAGTTATGCCATCTTGTGCGTTTAGCGATTGTGATGTGAATTCAAGATTCAACCCACAAAATTTGTCGTTTCATCGGTAAATCTGATATTTCCATTGTAATGTTTTTGTTCAAATTTTGTCTAAAAAATAACATAAATTGTACCCAAATCCCGATTTACCAGCGGTATATTGTTATCGTTTCTTCGTAATACCTATATTTCCTGAATTTATTTTATTTTCCTGATGAAAGTAGAATTGACGATGAAATTGAGCAAAAAACTATTAGTTAGTTTACGCTCGATTTTCACTAGAGATGGATAAAAGGATGACGTCATTATTATCGATAGTTTTTTAGCAAAGTTTATAATAAGATGGGTACAATACATACATTTTTGAATCAATGCCACCAACAGAAAATTGTCATTATTCAGAATTTGTACTTGGCTTTTGAAGGATTCCATCTCGACCAGAGATACGTGAAAAATGGATGCGGATTATAAGTAGAGAAAAATGGACTCCACTCAAACATTCGACTATTTGCAGTAAACATTTTGAAGAAAAATGTTTTATTCAAAGAAGCCAATTTCGTATGCTAAAGAAAGATTCAATACCAACTTTATTTGTACCCGTAAGTGTAATTTTTGGAAAGCAATTCCAACAAAATTTTAATATTTTAATTTGATATATTAATCCGTTTTACTATTATGTTTACAGATTAAATTGCCACCAAAACGGTCTGTATGTTCATATGTCCATAGAGACATTATTTGTAAGACTCAAGAAGTAGCATCGCCTCGACAGCCAACGCCTGAGCCTTCCTCAGCTAAACTACTTACACCACGAAAAAAGAAACTTTTAGACAAAACTGTACTTTTAAAAAGAAAAATTTCAGAAAAAAATAGAGAAATACGAAAACTGAAACAAAAAACAAGTAGAATGAAGAAACAAATTATAACTCTAAAAGAAGTCGTTAAGGATATAAGTAATAGAGCAGAGCTTAAAGAGCACCGGAATGAGATTCAACTTGCATGTAGCAACAATATACTGTAAAAATTGGTAGACAGGGTAAATAGTAAAGCTACAAAAAAAGTTTGCCAAATGGCTTTGTACGACGAAGACCTTAAAAAATTGGCTCTGACGATACATTTTTACAGTCAGATACGTTTCTAATGTAGTACATATTACGTACGTACGTATGTAGTACGTATTATAATGTACTACATTGTAGTGTTGTACATGTAGTTGTACCTATTTGAGTTGTGTTTACCGCATGTAAATACTCTGAGAAAATGGTATTCACGTTTAGATTGTGAGCAAGGATTTACTAAAGAATCACTTAATACTATTTCAGAATTAGCTAAGCAAAGACCTCTTTTTGTAGCTTTGACATTTGATGAAATAAAAATTAGAGAAGAACCAGAATTCGTAGGAAAAAAGCATTATGGCTATGTTAACATAGGGAATGATTTATGTGGTGACGAAGTAGAAATAGCAAAAGAAATACTTGTTTTCATGGTAGTGGCACTAGTGGCTGTGAATGGGTATTGGAAACTGCCAATTGGTTTCTTTCCAGCTAAAAGCTTTACAGCTTCTGAATAGGCTAGATTACTGAAAATATGTCGTAGTTTATTACAAGATGCAAATTGTGATGTGATTTCAATAACTTTTGATTTAATTGCATCTAATTTAAATATGGCAAAATTACTTGGTGCATCTTTAACAACAGGACCTTATAGACCATATTTTATTTACAACGGTAGAAAATATTTTATTTTATTTGACCCGTGTCATCTAATCAAACTAATAAGGAATTATTTTGGTGATCATAAAGAATTTTACGATCCCAGCGGGCGCAAAATTGAATTCAAATTTGTAGAACAATTGCATAAGGACCTGGATGACCGAGCTTTGCTCGGTATTTTTTTTTTTTAATTGTGTTTTTTGGAAAATAAACTATTGATTTTAGTCTAACCTCAAAGCAAACACTCATTGACTTCGTGTTACTTAACAACGCTATCTGCTGTTGTGTCGTTAAAGCAATTAGTTGCTCACAAAAAATAGTATTATTATTCGCCAATAGATGTCAGGAAGAGTCATATTTTTCAGTTGAGACTACTCAAACGCCTCCTTTTTGTTATTTTTCTTCCAAGTTTATGTTTAAGTTGATTATCGATAAAACACGAATAAAATGACATTTTCTAAAAATGATTCCTAGCTAGATCGATTTATCGCCCCCGAAACCCCCTATATACTAAATTGTATGAAAATCGTTGGAGCCGATTCCGAGATTCCAATTATATATATGTACAAGAATTGCTCATTTAAAGATATAAGATATACAGAAATACGAGGGTCTGCATCTTGCTAACAAACTGTCTGCTAGACACATAAATTTTAAAACCCAAAAGATGAAATTCAGACTGGCTGCACAATTATTAAGTAGGTCGGTGGGCATAGCTATTGAGTATTGACGTGTGTGAGAAGGATCTCAAAATTGCTGAGTTTAAAGACTCCAATGCAACAGTGCAATTTCTCCATTACGTTAATGACATTTTTGATATACAGTGAAACTTGGTTAAGTGGGACCTGGATAAGTGAGAAACCTCCATAACTGGAACTCATGCACGCTGAGGTCCCAACACTTTGGCACTGAATTACCTCTGTTAGTGGGACGAGGTAAGCCTCTATATCTGGAATTTGTTCTTTCGATTTATCATCTAGTATCTCTATAACTGGATTGGACTAATTGGACAAAGAGGGTTTCAAAAAGCCTCTTTGTCCAATCAATAAAATTAATGTTTTTGACAAATTAGAAGAAATCTCTGAATATTTTCAATCACTTAAATGTCAAGATGGTAGGCTTCTCATAACGACTCAAAGAAGATTTGGGTTTTTAGGATTTATAAACAATATTATTTCTTTGAAAAAGTATGTCAGTGAACTTAGCATATCACAAATAAAAACAAAAACTAATATCATAACAATTCGATTATTTCAGGCACTGGTTGTTACATGGGCCCATATTACAAATACTTAACTTGAAAACATGCGTATTATTTTTTAAGGTATTTGTAATATAATATGTAATTGTACATTAAGTAAGTTTAAAGCTATTAGCCCAAAATCAAATAGGGGCTTTGTTTAATGACAGCCATAATTTAAGTATATTTCTAGTTTGAGGCGTAAAGCATTTTTAAATATACCTTAAATATTTAAGGTACCTTCAATTTCTGGTCATAATTTTTATTTCAATTTATAAAAAATGTTGGGTGTTCAATTATAAGGCTACTTATAAATAAATGTACAAAAACAATGAAATAGGTATCATTACTTATCCTAATCCGAATACGAGTAAAATTGATCAAGGGTCACAATTCGAAGCGAACTATTTTATTGATTTTATTATTTACTTTTCTTATGTTAATTTTGATACATGGTGAAATCGAACACTGAAATCTAACTCTTCCGCCTAACTTAGCACCCGTTTAGTGGTTAAATTCTTTTTAGCTCAGCAACAGTGTTACTTTGAACAAAAAACAACTCAATTGGTATGCGAAAGATTTTAATTATCGACAAGCACCCGGAGGACCATTTTTGGTCAATCGATAAAATAATTAGTTCTTTTCACAACACTAATTTACTCACGCATGCGCAAATGTCTTTTTGTATCACTACCGAACTGTCATTGTCGATCTTTTACATCCGAGATCTGTGCATCTTACTGATTTATATAATGACTAGCTGCGCCCCGCGGTTTCACCCGCGGTAAAAAAATCCTATGTGCTATTCTAGACTATAATCTATCTCTGTGCCAAATTTCATCCAGATCTGTTCAGCCGTTCTGGCGTGAAAGAGTAACAAACATCCATCCATCCATACATACAAATATTAGTAGGATTATATTTGATTTATTTATAAATTGACACGTCTGCTGAATGCCGACGGATATATTTAAATCATTTTTTATAATTTCTTCATCCATCCCAATTATTCATCCCTAATCTATTATTGGCGCGTCCCGAAGAAATAATGTTTAGAAAAGGTACGGACAGCAAAAAACTGAACATTATTTGTGAAATAATCGACCGAGTGAGCTTCAGCGAGCGAAGCGTCTCTTTTAGAGTAATAATATAGCAAGATTTGAAGAATTGGGGGCCCTCCCCCAATTTTTTTGCTATTAGTAGTGAGATCCACCTCAGCCACCTCTGGCTTGGGTAAAAGTAAAAAAAAAAATACAAGCAAGAGTTGAAACAGTTATTAAACTTAAAAACGTCACAAAATTATGTCATACTAGCCGCACCCTGCGGTTTCACCCGCGGTTAAAAAGTATCCTATGTGCTATTCTAGACTATAATCTATCTCAGTGCCATATTTCACCCAGATCTGTTCAGCCGTTCTGGTCTGAAAGAGTAACAAACATCCATCCATCCATTCTTACAAACTTTCGCGTTTATAATATTTGTAGGATGTTATAAATAACCTAAATATCCTAAATCCTAATCCTAACTAATATTATAAACGCGAAAGACTAGGTATATCGTCAACCAAACGAGCTGGGGCTCGATTCTACTAAGCAGTTGTTTTTAAATTGATAATGAATTGTCTATTTTTGACACTTCTAGCATACAAAAAGTGTCAATACAAGGCAATTCATTAATAATTTGTAAACAATTGGTTAGTAGAATTGGCGGGGCTGGTGGTCGACCAATTCCTCAAGTTAGACCAATATGACGCATCTCAGTATCGGAGGAACAACAATAAGTTTTAAAACCAAAGGGAATTTGGAAATTTAATACACCTACTTTCGTTCTTCGTCATTGTTCTTTATTTAAATTACTTTTCAGCACCAAGAGGTTAAATGTTGAAAAACATTACAGTAACTACCTCTTGACCTCGTTCGTACCTCGTTGGTACGTAATGAAATAAAAATGCAACTTTCAGTTAGGTTATTCTCTAAATGTACCACTGAAATGTACCACTTTCCATGCATGATAAATGAGAAGTTGACGAAAGAAATATTTCGAATTCACTTGCTCCTTTTACTCGCTAACGTAGTTTTTTACCCGACTTTGCAAGAAGGAGGATTATGTTTTTCGAGTGTATGTACATATGTCATACTTGTATGTGGGTTTGTACGTGAGGTTTCTATAGCACGCCCTACAGCCTTAATCGTGGAAGTGACATAGAATACAACATTTTTCAGCCGGATTTTAGTTAATGTTACTTGTTCAATGATATTTATACTAATGACTCAATTTAGACACACATAACATACATAATAAAAATACATAATAAAAAAAAAAAAATAAATAAATAAATAGTAACGCCTTTTACCCCGTAGGGTTTGGCAGAGACCACTTCTCTCCACTTGCTACGATCCTGGTACACATCTTTCGCTTCTTCTATTTCCTTAAATCTCTGTGTAGGTAACTCAATTTACATGTTGTAATTTCTTTTATGTACAATATACTAGGCATTGACATTATGTGCGTGACTTCCATCGTCGAACGTGTGGTTGTGTGCTCTGTTGCATAACTTTTATACTAGCGGCAGTAGCAGCCAAGGTCGTTCGAATCGATTTGGTTTTTATGTGGGTCTATCGTGACTAGTTTTATTTTAATTTTCTTCTTAGTTTATTGATCTCTGTTATTTGATTAATTCATGTATTCAGCTCCATTCATGTTTTATCTCAATTTTTATTCGTGGATTCGTGTCGATTTTTAGAAATAATTAGGATCTTATAACGATCTACGATTAAATTTGCTTTACAAATTTAAAATTTGTCCGTTTTCTGATATTGTGCGTCAGAAGTTAATAAATTAAGTTATTCATGTAAAATTGGATCACGTTCCAAGAACTATGCCGGAACTGTAAGAAAATAACACGATTTTGAATACCTAGAAAATAATACAGATTATTTCGACGCGATAACCGAAAAGACTATTTCCGATACGTCATCAAAGAGGTTGTAAATTTACTGTTAATAATTACACAGGTAATTCATGCACCAGTTACAGAAAAGTAAAGTATTGAATAGGTACACCAATACACCAAACAAAAGCGGGCTGTGGTTCTATTACTGTTTTATAAACCTATTTTGTCTCATTGTTAGGCAAAAGCCTCTCTTCCTTTCTTCCAGTCTTCCTCTTCCTGGCTATGATGGGCAAATGTTTATCATCCACATGAAGCACATGCAGAACTATGTACTATTCTTTGGTACAAACGATCTCTCTTCTTGGTCTTCTTCATTACTGAAGGTCGTGTCCGTCCTAAAATGCCTTCACCGAGGCGTTCATTAACTGCTTCCACACCACTCTGTCTTCGGCTTTTCTCAGGGCAGTAGTATCAGAGAATCCCGTCATCGCCTTCATTTGGTCAGACCATCGGGTAGACAATCGATCTAAAGTCAGCTGAACTTTATCAAAAAAGTAAAACTTTGTTTGAAAATGCTAACGAACTGTTTATGAAACAACTATCTCAAACAGTCTAGTCGAACTTGACCTCGCGAGGTCGCACTGAACGTGCAAATAAACAATGAATTATTTTTGTTGCACGCTCGCGTAACGCTGCCAGACTATTTTAGAAAGAGCTATATTGGAAGCAATGTGGCGATTGATCGGCGAATTAAAGACATTTAGCTGAAGATAAAGATGATATCAAAATAGAAGATCATAAGCTTGAGGTTTTGAAAAAGGAGGATAGGCTAGGAAAGGCTACCATGTTAGAAGACTGGAGAGTCTTACACATTTGAAATCAGGAGCCTTATTTTCTAAGCGTAATAAGAATAATCATCGCGTGTTATCCCGCTTACGTCAACGTCTCGTGCTATACGAGTGAGCGTGACGGCACACGATGACCATTGCCATTACGATTACAAAATAAGAAGGCAAGGCAGCATATGAACTTGCAAACCTTACGTCTTTACAATATTAGTAGTGTAAGTTGATTTTTCAAGTTAACAGTTTCCTCTATCGCCATTATGACCTCCGAGAATCCATGACGAAAGTCATACTTATTGTCATGTCATGGCGTCACGTGGGTGGACAATCTTGAGTACCTTGATAATTATGCATGTATGCATGACCTTCTAATGAAACTGTGCAAACAATAGCCTTAGTAGGTTAGGAAAACAATATTAAAAATGCAGCTGAACTAACTTTTCACCAGGAAACGGTAAACTCATTGTTAAAACTAACTGAAGAGACGTGATGACCCCAAAGTTCATCTTGGTCTGCAACTTTAGAAAAATTAAACTTAGGGTATTATAAGATTCCACTCCTCGTTGTACGACCTCGTCTGTATTTCAATCAGCCACTGGGACTTCTTCTCTTCCTTCAGAAGAATCCTTATCCTAACTTCCTAATCCTAACTTCCTAATCCTAACTATCCTAACTTCCTTCTAATATTAAAAACGCGAAAGTTTGTAAGAATAGATGGATGGATGGATGCATGTTTGTTACTCTTTCACACCAGAACGGCTAAACAGATCTGAATGAAATTTGGCACAGAGATAGATTATAGTCTAGAATAGCACATAGGATACTTTTTAACCGGGGTGAAACCGCGGGGCGCAGCTAGTGTATTGTAAATGTGAATTCTTTCGCTTGTTTTTTTAAATGTTTGTTACGCTTTCACGCCCTTAATACTGAACCGATCATTATGAAACTTTGCATACACGTTGATAGATGTACAGAAAAGGGCATAGCGTACCTTTTATCCCGAAAAGAATAACAGATCCTGGGTAGCTCGAGTAAAACCGCAGGGCTCAGCTAGTGATTTACAATTGTATTTTTTTTCTTTATCAGCGTATGACCTTAACACGATTATCATTGCTTTAACTATCTTCTCATCAGCATCTTCATCAGCCGTATATCTAACTGGATAGTTACACAATATTTCACTGAATCCAATAAGGCAGCTTTCCCAAGGCTTTCCTGGTCTCTTTACACGTTTAGTCGTAAAGTCACTTTCACGTGAATATGAATTCGCTAAAGATCTTATTCAAAACTACAGGCAACAGTCCCAAGATTACAAGCGCGTGCTACCATAAAACTTCCCACCTCATTACCTTGCTCTATGCATAAAACCTAAAGCTTTACTGAAAATGATTAAATTATGGCAGCACCGGCTCCTTTTCTATGAATGAATCTATCATTCAACTTGACAGCAACCATAAACAGCTATTTCTAAATTTACACCTCACGTCGATACTGCATCATATTCTGTGAGCGAAGCGCCCGGGCTGTTTCGAAATGTAGGAAGTTGGCAGACTGACACAATTTTATTTATTTAGCTCGTCGTTCGCGAGCTGCTGACTGAAGTTTATTAGGTTTTCGACCCTAGTAAAAGTAACGTGATTAATGTATTCCAAATGCTGCAGCCGTTTCAATACCTGGTAAATGTTCTAAAGCCTGTTAAATGGTAGCTTATGGGTGGGTGCCTATCCACCATAGATGAGAATAAGATGAGATGGTGGATTATTCAGACTACTCAGACTAAAAACTATTATGGGAAAAGAACCCGTCAGTTCTTAGTACCTCATATACTTAATGACATGCCGACTATAATAAGGTCTATTCCCACTAAACTGACCAAAAAATATAAAAATATTATTTTTACCACTCTGATTAACAAGTATTATAATACAACTCAGTAATGTATCTATCATTTAAATACCTACATCTGCAAAGATAAATACTTGTATACCTAACTTACTGTCTAACTCATAGGGTTATTTATTTAAGATTAATTAAGTAAGAATAATGAGAGCCTTGCCAACAAACTTTCTATAAAGTTTGGCATGCTAAAATGTTTGTAACTTTTTGAAAAATTTTAAGGAAATAAAGCATTATTATTATTATTATTATTATTCGCTAAACATCGTTTCGACAATCTGCTTGAGCTGCTGCTGACGGAAAACATGAACAAACATAGCATGGTGGTGGTACTATCTATAATAGTATCAAGGTGACTAGTCTCTCGCGTTCCGACTATGTTATCCCATCTGGTGGTGAGGTCAGCCTTTCTCATTTTAGTTCTCCGCTGCGCTCTATCCTCGACACTGTCTACTTAAATCTCACACACTCCCATGCCCGGCTGGCTAGCTACCACCGTCAAATTGAAACTCTCTAAGCACGTATTATAAGCTCTAATCTCTTAGAAAAACTGTTCCCGTTCCTGGACGTTACCACCATCAAATTGGAACTTGCTAAGCGCTTAGTGTTCCGTCCAGAATAGCTCCTAATCTTTTGTTGAGAAAGACAGCTCTCACTTCAGGCTAGGGATATAGAACGTTCTGACTATTTCTGACTACAATATCTAACTAAAATATTATAAAAAAGTAGAAAATAAGTTTGTTTGTTTAGTAAGCTTTCACGCCTTAACTACTCAATCAATCATCATTAAATTTTACAACACGTTGTCAGAGGTACAAAAACAGACATAATACAGAAATTTGGCACAGATAAGATTTTAGTCTAGAATAGGACATAGGATACTTTTTGACCGCGGGTGAAACCGCAGGGCGCAGCTAGTTTACAATAAAATTATGAATGTGATTAACATTCGGCACGCGCTCGAGCAAAAGGAAGTGGCTATAAGAATGGGTTACGTAACGGTGCAGGATAGTATTAAGGCCGATTTGGGATGTGGATAACGGAGCTGCGGCCTTGTTTGGAGATTGGAAGGATTTCGTGATGACGACGTCAATTTAAATAAGGTTAAGAATTATTTAGAAGACAACGATGTCTGGAGCCTTACACTTCCGCCAAGTAGCCACTAGTACAAAGATATTACCTAGTTGTAAGCCAAAATTTGTGAGACACTTTTTTTTAATTATGCCCCTCAATTTCTTGCCTGTTCTTCTGAGTAGTGGCTCTTTTTCCGAACAAGGCGGTCGAGTCTATTGAAATACTTTGACGTTCATAGGTGTATCTTTGATATCCAATTGAATAAAAACATCTTGACTTTGTCTTTGACATTGCGGCGTTGGTCGGACGAAACTTACCGTTCACAGTCCTCTAAGTTAGTGAATTTGAAAGATCTTTCAATACTAACTGTGCTACGAGATTTCACCCGGCAATTACCCGAAGAGATACTCGGTATACTTATACCGCCTTAGCAATGAACGTTGTGCAGCCTCGGCATGGCTGCAGTCTCTGTCTTTATCGATCAAGTTCAAAATGTTTAAAGAAAGAAAAAGTCAAAACACTGTACAGCTATTCCGACGCTATACAACGTTTATTGCTAAGGGGGATAGAGTTTTAAAAACAAGCCTCCTAATCTGAGTCGTGAGATATAATTTGGTCATTGACAAAAGTCATAGGAGTGATTGAGCAAAATAACATCATGCGTTTTAGAATTGTGGGCCTGATAGAGATATAAATGACCTATTAATTGTTAACACCAGAAACTACAAAAACAAAGATAATTACACTTACAAGTCTCACAACTTTTTTTTTTGGAAAAAAAAGTGTAATAACTGTTCTGTGACATACATTATAGTAACGAAAGTTTGCATAAAAAGGCAAAATAACACTTTTACTTTATATTTGCCTAAAGTACTATCCTTTTTCTAACCTTCCTTTCTTTCTTCCACAGCATGCTACCTTTATATGAGAAGCGATGACGTGGCACGCCCTCATTGGTGCACGGGCGTGACGACACCGCGCCTGATTGGTGAAAAATGTCCGGCTTGCAGGCGAGAACTGAGGACACCATCAATGGGGTCGATGTCAGAGAGTCGGGAAGCGCTTTGAGGTAAATTAAATTAAAAAAATATTAAGTACATTAATTTACAATTTTGACTCGACTTCAAAAGGAAGAAGCAATCGATTCGGGTGAATATATTTTTTTAATTGCGATGTTTCCCAAAATATTGCTTTTTCAATGATAATTCAAAAAAGTATCATAATAAATAAGCTTAAAGTTTAATTTTAGCTAACGAGAGCAACGCGGAAAACAATATACAGGCTGATCGGTAAAACGATGGAAATATTCATTACATCAAAAAGGTCGACATGACGCGAGCATAGGTTGAATCTAAGAGCCATGTTCTGGCGAGTTCGATATTGTTTCGGTCATTCTTACTCTTATTACGTTTCTAGTAAGAAAGACAATGACCGAGATGTTATCGCTAGAATAGGGCGTCAGAGTCAGAACTTTTAGTCGTTGTTGCAAAAATACCTCTACTTTCATTAATATTTTAATAGACAAATACAAAGTTAAGGTTCTATATGTTATATATTTCTATCACTATCATTACAGGATTATTACCTAATGGCACTGCGATAGCGCTGAAACAATTTAAACTTAATTTATCTAATTAATTTGGAACCAAGCCGTGAAACCGCCGATACGCTTTTCCTATTGGTCAAAAAGCTGTTAACAACCAAAAGGAACAGTTTCGCGGGTCTTCGTGGCAATATTCTGGTCCCGGCTTTATAGCTAAGCCGTTTCTCTCTTTATTCTTTTCTTTATTTTCTTTATTTCTTATTAATTTTAACCAGTAAGTTCTAAATCGTGTACTGTACTTAAAATATAATTTATACAGCATATCCGTCATTTCACCGCACACCCTGTATAGACCAGTATTCCAACGAGCAATTATTCGCTCTGCTGACCATCTTCGCTTATTCACCAATAAGTTACATACCAAATTGCACCCTATTTATATGTAAATGAAGGAATAAAACGGTTTGCATTGAATAATCGAGTTATCTAATCTCTGGTGTTTTTCTAAGGAAGTTAGTTGAAGAGAAATGCGAGGGTTTATCGAGATAATGGTTGCATCAGTTTGTGGTATAATTTTGTAGAAAATTTAGGGAAATACATGATCGAAAAAAACAGCTCTAGCATTCATTCCAGGAGCCAACACCTGCTGACGTCACTCGTCATCGTAATCCGTCTCTTTCGAACTTGTTGTAAATGACTTACTCATTTCAGTCTTGCTTCATCGCTAAAGTTACTACCTGTTGCCAAAGTGGCCATTATTGACTTGGAATGCTATACATGGCGGCATAATATCCTAATTCCTATTTTTTTTAAATAACATTAAAAATGCGAAAGTGAGTTTGTTCGTTTGTTTGTTTATTTGTAACGCTTTCACGCCTCCACTACTCAAACGATCATCATGAAATTTTTCATACACGATGTCTGGGACACAGAAAAGGACATAGGGTACTTTTTATCCCGAAAAAAAAACCGGTTCCTGTGGGACCGCGGGTGAAACCGCGGGGTTCAGCTAGTATATTATACATAATTGTATGTTTGCACAGATCATCATTTTTGTCATTAGCTTCATCATTGTTATTTCATAGTGATGATAGCCTACTTGGAGAAGGCTCACCTCTCAAGCCTGAGAGAGCGGGTTCAAACCAAGCCGACGGTGCGCACCAATTTGTTCATTGTGTGAACATATGTGCGTATTGTATTTTATCTGCTACATGACTGGAGCCCGGTGTATGGCGACAGGCTCGTCCCTGTTACATATCGTCTGGCGAAGTGTGGGTGTTGTATTACACTTCTGCCAGCCCACTCGGAGGAAAGGCGTGACGATATGTTATGTTATGTATATGTAATTATTTCATGAGATTGATTTAGCAAAAGGAACAAAATTTTACATTGCTTGTGTGAAGTTTAAAAAAACCGGCCAAGTGCGAGTCAGACTCGCGCACGAAGGCTCTTAGTAATAGGGTCCCCTTTGGGTATGGAACCCTAAAGAATAACGTATTGACACATTTCACATTCTTCATATCTCTTCATACCAGCTTAGTAGGTCATATCGAATTGTCCTCCATATCTTCGCAACCTCTTGGCTGATTTTGCTGATGTTCGAACCTAAAAATTGCATTAGAATGAACTGCTTGCCTGCAACATTTTATAAACATCTGATTTACCGTGCAAATGTATAAACACACATACATACCATGCCGAGTTATCAAAATTAACCATACTTATTAACAATAAACGTTGTTTAGCCTGGTAATAGATATACAGTGTTTTTATCTTATACTTTCTTTTACATTTTAACTCGATAAAAAGGCAAACGTTTATTAGTAAGGGAGTTAAAGTCTTGACCAGAGGTTCCCAAACTATTTTGCCTCGTGGACCACTTGCCATGTTTGTCAGTTTTGGGCAGACCCCCGCCGCCGGTGGCGGTTTTTGACATGTTTAGTCATCGAAATATATTATACTATCGGTGCATTTAGTTATCTACTTAACTCGTTTTGTCTTGCTCCGCCCCTCAATTGTTACTGAAAGACCCATGAAGATTACTGACCCTATACAGTAAAGAGTATGGTAGTTCATCAATGAAAATAATACTTACTTAATTGATTATCGTGGGCCCTCTTGATATCCCACAGACCCCTAATTATTTTTTTCGTACATGTATGTAATAAGAAAAGCGATGGCAGTCTAGTTGGGAGAAGGCCCGCCTCTCAAGCCAGAGGGAGCGGGTTCGGCCCAGCCGAATGCACGCACCAATTTGTTCATTGTTTGATCATGCGTGCGTACTGCGTACGTAACTGGAGCCCAGTGTATGGTGACAGGCTCGCCCCCTGTCACATTTGGGACTGAATATCGTCCGGCAAAGTGTGGGTTATGATTTACGCCTCTCCCAGCCCCTTTGGGAAAGGCGTGACGATATGTACCTATGTAATAAGGAAGTAATGTATTAAAATATTATTTTATTTTTCGTTCCATTTCTTACATTGTAGGTACTTGTAGGTCGTCGTCGACCCCTGGAGGTCAGTATAGACCACTTTGGTAATCACTGGTCTAGACCGGACGAACTAAATACTGACAACTTACTTTGAGCATTGATCGTTACGAAAAAAATGTTTCCATTTGGCTGCATACATTTCAATAACTAGGCTAAAAGTCACCGGCCAAACGAAAACGAAAAAAGTTTTCGTTATTTATCAACATCGCGGTAAGCCCCAGGGTTCTCACGGGAAAACTACAAGTACAGCCACATGGCGTAGCTACTAAACTACGCTACATTATAACGTAGTGACACAAAAAAGATAATAACAAGTACCTAATTAAAAGATTATCTTATCATGCTTAATGGGACACAGCTTAATCGATAGTTAGTATGGAATGAAAGCGAATAGGTTATATCATTGGGGTTAGTGACATATTGGCATAGATAGTACTGTTTACGATTGCTTATTATTGTTTAGGGCAGCGGTCGGCAACCCGCGGCCCGCGGGCCACATACGGCCCTCGGCCCCCCCCCTCCTAGCGGCCCGCGAATGTTTTGTAAATAAATAAAAAAATCGGGACACGGTTATCTGGCCCCAAACTAAGCAAGGCTTTTACTATAGCTTTTTCTTTAGCACACACCACCGTCCATGCTTAATCATAATGTTTTTATTCCATCCAAAGGTTGTCTGGAAGAGATCGCTCTTAAGCGATAAGACCGCCCATTGCGCCTTTATTTTTGAGTGTTTAATTTAGATTTATTTGTATTTGGTGTCAATAAAGAGTTTTTGTATTGTATTGTATTGTATAGCTGCTAGAGACAGATAAACATTACTTTTATCTTATTTTTAGAGATATCAGATAATACCTACGTAAATAAATAGAAACTTATGGTAAAATATGTATGTATATGTAGAAACCTATAGTAAAATTTTTGAACAAGTGCGGCCCGTCACTTGCTTATTTTGGCACTGTGCGGCCCTTGCCTGCCAAAAGGTTGCTGACGGCTGGTTTAGGGTATATAAATAACATTATTGTCTAGCTAGCCTATATAGAAATATACCATTTATCCTACTTAGAAATGAAATACTTCACACTAATATTACTAATGCGAAAGTTTAAATGTTGGATGGATGAATGTTTGTTGCTCAATCACGCCCGAACGGCTAAACGGATTTGGATGAAATTTGGCACAGATATAGATTATAGTCTGGAATACCACATAGGATACTTTTTAACCGCAGGTGAAACCGAGGGAGCAGCTAGAAAAATGCGAAAGCTTAAATGTATGGAATTGGATGGATGAATAGATGTTTGTTGCTCAATCACGCCCGAACGGTTAAACGGATATGGTTGAAATTTGGCACAGAGATAGATCATAGCCTGGAATAGCACATCTACAGGCTATTCCAATATACTACTTATTACAATATAATACTTATATATACTTTTTAACCGCGGTTAACATCACGGAACGTAGCTAGTATAGCATAGTCTGACGCGCTCAAAAGCTATTCAAAAGCTACCTTACTCTGCGCTAGAGATACCCAATCACCCTGTAATAGTAGTTCTCGCTTTTTTTACTTTTCTTTAAATTCATATCTAGCTGGTAGCCTTTGTTACTGCAGGGTATAAGCTATCTCAATGTCAATTTTCATCGAAATTCGTCCATCCGTTTGAGCATCCGTGTGAATAGGCTGCCATCGCATCCCAACTAGGATGCGATGGCAGCCTAGTTGGGAGAAGGCCCGCCTCACAAGCCAGAGGGAGCGGGTTCGAAACTTCGAACCCAGCTGACGGCTCGCATCAATGTGTTTATTGTTTGAGCATATGTATGTGCGTATTGTCATCTGCTACATGACTGGAGCCCGGTGTATGGCGACAGGCTCGCCCCCTGTCACATTTGTGACTGAATATCGTCCGGCGAAGTGTGGGTGTTGTATTACACCTCTGCCAGCGCCCTCGGGGGAAAGGCGTGACGATATTAATATGTTTGTACATGGAGACGTAACAAACATACACGCTTACACACACAAACTTTCGCCTTTATAATATTAGTGTCATTTCTGTGTAAGATCTGTTCCGACTGATCCAATAAACAATATTCCATAGAAGGCTGGAGACGGGAAGCCTTCCAACAGCGCTATGCGCACCGTGGAATGTATTACAATGTCAAGTCTCACTTCATAGCGCACGGCCCACGCTTTACGCAAATTATACTATACCACCGTCCATGCTTAATCACAATATAATGTTTTATTTCATCCAAAGGTTGTCTGGAAGAGATCGCTCTTTAGCGATAAGACCGCCCATTGCGCCTATATTTTTGAGTGTTTAGATTTATTTTGTATTTGGTGTCAATAAAGAGTTTTTGTATTGTTTTGTACTATAGTTATTAATACATATCGTCACGCCTTTCCCCCGAAGGGGCTGGCAGAGGCGTACAACACCAACACTTAGCCGGACGATATTCGCTTTCAAATGTGACAGGGGGCGAGCCTGTAGCCATACGAGTGAATCGGTTTCTTCTAGGCAAGCGTGCTCCATCGTAGGCCGCATCACTGCTTATCATCAGGCATGTTGGCGGCCAAACGCAAGCCTATTAAGTAATAAAATAAATAAAATACACCGGGCTCCAGTTACGTACGCACACGTGATCACATAATGAACAAATTAGTGCGTGCCTTCGGCTGGGTTTGAACCCGCTCCCTCTGGCTTGAGAGGCGAGTCTTCTCCGACTATAGGCTATCATCTTATGCCCGTCATATTGATGGGCACAAAGATATCCTAGAGTATGTCCGGCGGTTCAAGAATTACATAATATTTGGACTGCCCCGGTGGCTCAGTTGGTAGTGAACCTGCCTTCTGAGCTTGGGGGCGTGGGTTCGATTCCCACCTAGAGCAAACGTTTATGTGATGAACATTTGTGTTTGTCCTATGTCTGGGTGTTATTATCTATTTATGTATGTATTTAAAAATATCTAAGTATGTATATCAGTCTCTGACAGCCATAGTACAAGCTTTGCTTAGTTTGGGGTCAGGCGGCCGTGTGTGGAAGTGTCCCGAATTTATTATTAATATTTTTGGTAGGTTTAACAATTTTAAAGAAGTCAATCATTCTCCGCATATAGAAATGTCCTTCTTACTGATTTTAAATCTTTAATACTCAACAGAGCTTTTAGCGTTTATCTCCGCTCTCATGAACTACAGAATGTAAGTCAGCTTCGCCTTATAAGGACTTCAGAAATCGCGTTTTGACTATGTACTAACCAAAAGCTAAAAACGGCTAAGACCTTGAAAAATACTGTTCATTATTGTCGGCAAAAAGTCACAAAGCATTTTTGTTTCCTAACATACCTACATAACATATCGTCACGCCTTTCCCCCGAGGGGGCTGGCAGAGGTGTAACACAACACCCACACTTCGCCGGACGATATTCAGTCTCAAATGTGACAGGCGAGCCTGACGATGACGATATGTAATGTGAAAAAATAATGCCCCTCAGTTTCTTGCTGTTCTTCTGAGTAGAGGCTCTTTATCCGAACAAGGCGGTCGAATCTATTTAAAAAAAAACTTTGACGTTCATAAGTGTATCTTTAATACCCAAATTGAATAAAACATTTTGACGTTGACATTGACTTTGAACGTTTCAAATCGTCAAAATCGGTAATTTCCGTAAAAAAATGTCGATTTGGTCGATTTCAAACGTCACTTTAAACATCCGCGTTTGCACCACATAACCTACTAAAGCCACAGTCAAAGAAAAAGTAGGTAAGTACAGTAGTAAATCTACGGACTCCTACCATTATAATGCTATTACAGAACAATCAGCTCACAAGAACCAGCAACATTACTGGTAATTAGCTTCTGTAAGAGCAAGGTCGGAAATAATTAGAGGCGGTTTCGTACGACAGATCTGTGAGAGTGAGGTAGCTGAGAACAATGGTTTGTCTAAATAGAGGAAAAACAAGTTAAGGCCCGGTACTATCACGAAATCAACGAAAACAAGTCTTTTGTTTGCGCCTAGGTGATGATCAGGTGCAAAAAAATACAGCTGGTAGGAAAAACAACCAAGAACAGTTTAACTGGAGTAGAATTATAAAAAACATTTTGAGTTCGGAACGAAAAAACACAAAAAGTATCTTCCTAAAAAAAATATCGGAACGTAGGTAGTTCTCTAAATTTTGAGGCAGATCAGTTCTTTAAATTTACCCGAGTAACATAATTCTTATTTGTGTTCTCTTTACGATTAATACCAATAAAAACGGCAAGAAAATGTAATTCTAGGCGCCGATCTCATTTTAAAATCAAATTTGAAATACGATTTTCAACTCTGAATGAAGTGACTTAAAAAACGCCTGCGGATGGAAAATTGTTGTTTGACCGAGCCTTAATCTGCCTGCTGTGACACTTAGATTGTAGAGATGAATCGGAGGCCCCCTTGCAGTTCAGTGTGACCAGAAGCCCCATTTTTAGCAATATGATAAGATAAGATAAAATGTTTTATTTCCATTACTGAAAAGCTTAGAAATTATGTCATTAATTTAACAGAAGTATAAAAGAAAAGTTGACATAATATAGTTTATTGACCAACCAATGTTTTACAAAAAAATAGCAGTCGAGATAGTTTTGGTCATTGTCTCTCTCATTTGAAAAGTCATAGTAGTGAAAGTGACCAAGAAACATCTCATACGTCAAGAATATGGGGCCAGTTCCAGTGCAAAGATTACTTAGAAAACAGACTTACAGTATACACCCGAAAAACTTACCCCGTTTATAGGCGCTTGGATAAAAACTGCAGCAGACGCATTATGTTTAAAATATCTGCAAGCAAGCTTCCAACTAAACAGTCTAAATAACTAAGTCCAAACGTTCAAACAGCAAATCGTTCAACTTACAAAATTCTGTGTTAAAAAGGCAGGTGTCAGATTGGCAGATGTCAAAGTGGCAGGTGTCAAAGATCCACCCCAAAGCAAGATGTTGAATCACGTGGATAATATCGCCTATCGGAGCTGAATCGACAACAATCAAATCAAATATTTTTATTTTGGCACGAACTTTAAGTACAGCATGTGATATGAATCCACTTATTCCGAACTAGTAAAAACTGTGTTTCGGTAGCCAGTGGCAACTCCCATAAATGAACCTAGTGCCTGGTGAATCAGATGGTGTGTGTGTGTGTGTGTGTGTGTGTGTTTACGTGTGTGTATGTGTGTGTGTGTGTGCACGCGGGTGAGTGTTCGATGTGAGTAAGCGATTTTTTTTAAATGTAGTTTTTATGTTCGAAGTTTGACCACCAACTCGCCTGATGTTATGCGACATAGTGGTCTATGATGGAGCACGACGACCTAGAAGGTACTTATTCACTCTAGCCTTGAAGATACCCAGGTTGTAGTTAGTCGGGAACACAGATGATGGCAAGGTGTTCCATTCCCTATGTCGATGACGATGTAAATATAATCCTTAGTTAATTGAATAAAGAAAATATATTTGTATGCTATTGTACAGATGCATAATTATATGTAGGATGCAATGGAGTGTAAAGTAGGGACTTATATTATGCCCGGCACACCAAGAAAATGTTACTCGTTTCCTATTCTTGACGCTCGAGATGAGATTTGCTCCCTTTCACCCCTATGACTTTTCGAACTAGAAAGACAAAGACCATGAAACATCTCAAATTGTAGGAACAGCATTCCTCTTGGGGGTTCGATCCCAGCACCATGCACCAATTTGTTCATTGTGTGAACATTATGCTCGTATGTGTCATCTGCTTCACAACTGGAGCCCGGTGTATGGGGATAGACTCGCGCTCTACCACTTTTAGACTAAATATCGTCCGGCGAAGTGTGGGTGTTGTAATGCTCCTCTGCCAGCCCCTTCGGGAGAAAGTCGTGAGTCAAAGTCAAAGTCAAAATGTTTTTATTCAATTTAGGTATCAAAGATACACTTTATGAACGTCAAAGTTATTTAAATAGACTCGATTGCCTTGTTCGGATAAAGAGCCTCTACTCAGAAGAACAGACAAGAAACTGAGGGGCATTATTTTTTCAAATAATAAATAAATTACAGTCTCACAAATTTTGGCTTACGTTACTTGTACCTAACGCTAAAATGAAAGGCGGTTTAAGATTTGTAATGAAGAAAACGATTAGTTGATTCTAATTCACGATTGCGCAAGATCTTCTAAAAACCCTTAATGGACCCTAAAGCCATCAATTAACATCACTAACAGACGAACGGCCTACATCGCCTTAACCACAAATAAACAGAACAGGGGTGTAATCAGGATGAAGATTTATGAGCAAAGGGGCGCGGGACGTTGATTTAATTGGTACCACTGGCTTCAATCACATTACTGTTCGTGCACGTGTGAATGATGAGAAGTGTTCTCGGGATGGGAATTGTTTAATGATTAAGCTAGAATGTCGGTTCGAGAATACTGGAAAAATTACCTGTAGAGTTCGGGGTTGTTGTTTTGATTTTACATAAAACTAAGTTGGATTTTGTGAAATTTTAATTTTTATTGTCTTTATGACAGCGCAGTCAGTGACGTCTTTACAGAAGACAATTCAGGTATCGCAAGCCCCTTTTTACTTCAGCCTAGCTCCGTCCCTGTTCCGAACCATAAAACTATCAAAGAGGAAGCGATTTTTCAGGGAAGACACATCAAAGCGGGTTTAAAGTAAACAAAATAAAAGATTCCGCGCTTCATACTAATTTAATCTCACGGTTTTAATCCTGGATGCACATCATTTAATCCAAAGAAATTCCTCAAATTCTTCACTCCAATTTTTATAATGAGTTTGTTCGAACTTTCAAGTTTCAACCGAGCTGCATGACACCGCGGAGATTTTAGCAGTAGCAGCTAAAGACAGTTTTAAGTTGTCATTTAAAAACATACTTAAGAGGGCCGCGACGCTCTGAAATTTCCAACAAACGCGCTACTCAAATTTCTTGAAAACTATTTGTCAGATTATGATGAAATTTAGCATGTACAATTAAATTAACAATATCTCCGATTCACCGCCCCTGTGTTCTTGGTTTTTTTTTAAAAACGTTCTCAAGCTAAAATAGAGCTATGAAAAATATCCGCATTTTTAAGTGGTCACTTTTGACTGATTTATTCAATAGATAGACAAAGCAAATCATAAATTCCATTACATAGGGAGGTTGTCTACATCATTAGCTGTTAAAGGAATCCATAATACGAGGGAAATTCTTAGTTACTTAAGAATGATTACAGAAGTGCAAAAGTCATAAAAAAAATTGAAATTGCATTTTGTCACTCTGTAGGGAACTTTAGAGGCTCGTCAGTATCATTACTCGCTCTCTTCGCTCGTCTTCTTCTTCTAGACGAAATGGCTATAGAATACCTTAAGCCAATGCGAAGTTAGCCTAAAGTGGCCGCCGGACTCTTAAAGTTAGGTTAAACCGTAGATACCTATGTTCTGAATTTCATAAACTTAAGTAGGTGTACTAAAATCCGCCAATTATGAATCGATTTTTGTTTGGTAGATCATACTTTAGAGGTGGCCTTTAGAGGATATCCACATAAGTTTTATCAAAAACGGTCTACGATTTCATAAAATATCAACAAAAGTTTAAAAATTGCTTATATGGATGACTGGAAGTCTGTTTTAACTGGAGCCCGGTGTATGTCGACAGGCTCGCCCCCTGTCACGTTTGGGACTGAATATCATCCGGCGAAGTGTAGGTGTTATACACATCTGCCAGCCCTTAGGGGGAAAGGCGTGACGATATGTTATGTTTTATATTATAGTGTTGTGAAATTTAGGGTGCCTCTGAAGTTTTAAGTCAGGGCAGATTATTAACTTGTTATTAATTGTTGTAACCAATGTCAAAGGCACTAACAAAACTTATTATATTTATTTTTTACTTAATAAAACAGCGAGGTGAGTCTACTGGCACATCTCGGCATAAGTTTTTTGGTCAAAAACTTAAGTATTGTTTTTCTGATCGTCTTAAATTTTGCAGGCAAATATTTCATGCCAATACAATTTTTAAGTTTGAATATTTGCATAATCGGACGAGAAGTAACAGTAAGAGAAATGCAAGGTTCGGAGCGAACTAGTAGAGTCCAGTTACTCTAAGTTGTCCCTTGACATATCATTGTCTGTCTGTCAGTTGACATGACTTGCTGCCAGAGCAATAGGAATTACTGTGGCCAAAAGACTACGTCTGTTTAACGTGACGACGTCATAACAAAACATTGATAAAATCTTCTCCTCGAACGCATAGGCCAATCGAGAGGAAGAGTTAGGTACGGCGCAAGCGAAACGCTCAAGCCGTTCGTGCCTTTCGCTCGCTCGTGTAGTGATCGACCGAGCGTAACGGGACAAAGAGTCATTCTTTTTCGTGCGTGCAGTCGGCGTTCATCGATTTATTAGACGTTGTTACGTAAAAAATGTAGGTAGCGGCTATTAGGAGGTAGGTAGATTTAGTTTTATCTACCTACCTCCTAAATAGCCACTTACGAAAGTTAACTTACAATTAAGAAAGGAGTTAGACAATTCTTTTATCTAGTCCAAGTGACCATAAGAACATTAAAATCGCTGCAGCTTGCATCTCATAGTTAACAGTTTAACAGCTTGACCGCGACGACAATTAAGCTCAAATTGATGCAACTATGGGGTCGACGAACCGACCGCCGTTTTATTCCTGGTTTAGGCATAGACTATGGAGTAGAAAACAGTTGGGGCACTCTTTTGTAGAGAGCGATGCGCTTTCCAAGTCGAGGAATTAATGAAATACTGTTTTAACCTTACATAACAAGGTTTGCAAAAGCGATTAATATAATTATTAAGTACTAGCTGCGCCCCGCGGTTTCACCCGCTGTTAAAAAGTATCCTATGTGCTATTCTAGACTACAATCTCTCTCTCTGTGCCAAATTTCATCCAGATCTGTTCAGCCGTTCTGGCGTGAAAAAGTAACAAACATCCATCCATCCATTCTTACAAACTTTCGCGTTTATAACCGCGACTAACTACTTTTTAACCGCGGGGCGCAGCTAGTTTTGGAATATATTGAGCAGTGGCAAAACAGCCCGGTCTTTCGCTTCCTGTAAATGTGAGTTAAAATAACGTATTAAAAAAAGTTTTTTTGTACTGTTCTTAGATATTTTTTCAGTAGGAAAACCACTGCGGGGCAAAAGGCGTCAGTTTCCTGGCTCTTTTTCCAAATAAGGTGGTAGAGTCATTTTTATAACTTTGACGTTCATAAGTTTATCTTCGATATCCAATTGAAAAAAGACATATTTGATTTAATTTTCCAATTAAGTAATTCCAGTTTTTTCTGGCTTGGCCCCGAACCATTAGCAAACCTTTTTTTTAAACTTGCCGAGTTAACATTTAATAAAATAAAAGACAGTCATAATTGATTAAACTAAACGGTAATAGCTTTAAAGAGATTATTTATTTATTTCTATTATGTAAATTAATGTCACCTTTAACGTGTGGTCTATTGATGCATTAATGAAGCAATAATGGTGTTAATTTATGTAAATTGAGCTGTTTTTCGAGTATTTATGATTTTACAGTCAGTAAAGTCACACATAATGCTAAATTACTGATAAAAAAATATGCATTAATATAAAAACTGGCAAAATCTTGACAAAAATTTTTAACCGACTGCGCTAGAAGAGGGGTTATGTTTTTCGAGTATATGTATGTATGTTCAAAGTCAAGGTCAAAATGTTTTTACTCAATTTGGGTATCAAAGATACACTTATCAACGTCAAAGTTTTTTTAAATAGACTCGACCACCTTGTTCGGATAAAGAGCCTCTGCTCAGAAGAACAGGCAATGTAAAAATATGTATGAAGTTTCTTTGGCGCGCCCTACAGCCTAAACAGCTCGATGGATTTCGACATGTGAGGTGTCATTTGAATCGTCTTGATAGTGGAATTGACGTAGGGTATAACATTTTGCAGCCGGGCTTTTTTTTTCTTTTAATAATGTTACTTGTTAAGTTGTACTTTGCTTCATTGCGAAAATAATATATAGCCATTTAATTTTGATTTTCGTATTCCTCATGACATAAATGATTGTATAATAAAAAATATACCTTTGCCCCCTTAGCAATAAACGTTGTATTGATTTGGAATAGTTATACAGTACTTCGTCTTTTTCGGTCGAGTTCAACAATTATAAAAAAAGAAAAAGGCAAAATACTATTTATTCCAAGGCTGTACAACGTTAACTGCTAAAGGGGTTGGCATATTTTTTTAAGATTTACCAAAGTAGAGCCAAATATTCAAAGAAGCATTTTGTCGTTAACTCTTACAAAGCCTTAAATGCTTAACAATTGCATTATTCACAATGATGTCAGACTTCGTACTCGGAAAATACTTAATTTGTGACAAATGTCTGTCAATTCTACTACAAAGAACCGATTTAACAAATTAACTTATTCTATGCGCACTTGCCCATATTTAGCATTTAAGGCCCGGTAACCACTTTAGACTAACTTCGCATTGGTTTAAGGTTTTCTAAAGCCATTACGTCTAGAAGAAGACAACGAGCGAAGAGAGCAAGTAAAGATACTGACGAGCCTTTAAAGTCACCTACAGAGTGACAAAATGCATTTTTAAATGACTTTTGCACTTCTCTAATCATTCATATATAACTAAGAATTTCCCTTGTATTATGGATTCATTTAAAAGCTAATGATGTAGACAACCTCCCTCTGTAAAGGGATTTTTGATTTGCTTTGTCTATCTATTGAATAAATCAGTCAAAAGTGACCCCTTACAAATGCGGATATTTTTCATAGCTCTATTTTCTCTTGAGGACGTTTTTTAAAAAAACCAAAAACACAGGGGTGGAGATATAGTTAATTTAATTGTACATGCTAAATTTCATCATAATCTGACAAATGGTTGCCAAGAAATTTGACAAGCCCGTTTGTATGGAAATTTTAGAGCGTCGCGGGGGCCCGGCTACACGCAGCGACTTATATACGCGAACAATATGTGCAAAACATTGTAGCGAGCTCTCGACTACACTCACCAGCGTCTTGCGTGCGCAAAAAAAAATTGTCCGTAAAGTCGGTTTACGGACGATAGTTTAACGTGACAACGTCATAACAAAACATTGATGAAATCTTCTCCTCGGACGCATGGGCCAATCGAGTGGAAGAGAGATAGATGCGACGCTAGCCGAACGCTGAAGCCGATCGTGCCTTTCGTTCGGCCGTAACGTTACAATGGACGTAGCGGGACAGTGAGCGTAACGGGACAACGAGTCATAATTTTTTGTGCGTACAGTCGGCGTTCATCGATTTATTAGACGTGGAATGTCTGAAATGGATATGTAACTAATGGAAAATTTTTGACGTGTCACGTCAAAAATTGATGCAAATTAGCGTTTCTTGGAAGCCAATGGTGCGTTACACCGTTTTGTTGTCTTAAAGCACATGTTTGCTTGTTGAAATTAGAATTTGTGCAATTAAGATTGAGCGTGTGGCCGGGCCTTTACGTCAATGCTCGTATCTCCGTATTCAAGTTTTGTCTTATCTGTCATTTGCATATTCTGTGAGCTAGTGCAAGTGCCGTGTCGGAGCAGTAATGATGCCACTGTGTGGTCTCGTGAATTACTCACTTTGGTACAAATCTGGCTGTATGTGGACGATGCGATGACTTGTCTTTTAGTTCTTTTTTTTTATTTAAAAATTACACTCCACGGACTCCGGGGACCGTGATCTTTGTTAACATAAAAATAATAATAAATAATAAATTCGGGACACTTGCACACACGGTCGCCTGACCCCAAACTAAGCAAAGCTTGTACTATGGCTGCCAGAGACTGATATACATACTTACATTCATAGATATTTTTAAATACATACTTAAATAGATAATAACACCCATACATAGAACAAACACAAATGTTCATCACGTGAATGTTTGCCCTAGGTGGTAATCTAACCCACGCCCCCAAGCTCAGAAGGCAGGTTCACTACCAACTGAGCTACCGAGGCAGTCTAACTCTTAATCTTATATCTTTAAATGAGCAATTCTTGTATATATATATATATATATATATAATTGGAATCTCGGAATCGGCTCCAACGATTTTCATACAATTTAGTATATAGGGGGTTTCGGGGGCGATAAATCGATCTAGCTAGGAATCATTTTTAGAAAATGTAATTTTATTCGTGTTTTATCGATAATCAATCTCAACTGAAAAATATGACTCTTCCTGACATCTATTGGCGAACAATAATACAATTTTTTGTAAGCAACTACGAGTAATTGCTTTAACGACACAACAGCAGATGGCGTTGTTAAGTAACACGAAGTCAATGAGTGTTTGCTTTGAGGTTAGACTAAAATCAATTGTTTATTATCCAAAAAACACAATAAAAAAATAAAAAAATACCGAGCAAAGCTCGGCCATCCAGGTACTTATTATTTAAGAGGAATACCGGTAGAGGGGGGTTAGTAATTATTGGCTTTTAGTTCAATTTAGATTAGTTACTTAATGTGATGGTGATTGGCATGACATTTGGTGATAATTCTTCACTAAGTTAAAAATAAGCACTATTAATGAGTCTTGTAATGTTTTTATTCCTACAAAGGTTGTTTGAGAGAGATCGCTTTTAAGCGATAAGACCGCCCATTGCGCGTATATTTTTTAGTGTTTAGTGTAGATTTATTTTTATGTTTGGTGTCAATAAAGAGTTTTTGTAATGTTTTATAAGTACTTCTTAAATACTTTATGAGTACGTATTTTTAACTTCGAATTGATTGTTGTTTTCTAAACTAAAATGCACAGATCTTTTTTATTTTTATTTTTTATTTAATATACATAGTATCTTAAACGATTAGCTATAAAATAGAGACCTAGATACTTCAAGTCCTGTCGGGTGAGTTTAGCGAGCACAACTAATGGGCGACAGTTGTTCTAAATCTAATCTGATTTGACGTACCTAATTACTTATAGTAAATCAAAACGTCAACCGTCAAAACATCTTAGTGAAAACGCTAGCTGTCAGTGACAGATGACACAGTAACTTAATATATCACCACCTTCTATACCTTGTTGAAATCTGGGGAAATGCTGTCAAAACCAGAATATCCGAACTACAAATTTTACAAAATAAAATTATTAAAACTATCTTTAACTACCACTACCTAACACAAACTGATAAGATTTACAAAGAAACTAAATTAATGAACATAAAACAACTATACGTCTACAATACTTGCATTTTTATACGAAAAACCATGAATAAAAACGTTCACACGAATCTGCAGTTCACCAAACGAAAACAAAATGTTTCATACCCCTGCACTCGCCGCGGTAGCTTCATTGTTTTGCCAAAGACACGGACTAACTACGGTAAAACTATGATAACTTTTGAAGGTGCGCACCTCTTCAACAAAATACCTTCGGATATAAAAAAAAGTAACCACATTTAACGCGTTCAAAAAGCGGCTTAGTGAACATGTACTTAAGATGCAAATTTAAATAATAAATATTTTGTTATTTAAATTTGCATCTTGTTACTGAGTACCTAGATCTGCATGATTTATACGCTATGCTGTTATTAGCTTCATTTGTGTGCTAAACTTTTAAGTAAATGTCCAATTAACAAATTTAATAATGTATCGTACAGTATTTAGTATACAATAATAATTTTTACAAGTAATTTCTAACCTACTTTTAATTGTCGTGTCGAAATGAAACTTTGTGTGTTTGTTGAATATTATTATGTTATTATGTAGTTCATATTTAGTAGCTGACTTGATGATGGTAGCCAGGAAGTTAAAATCGTATTTCCTAGTTTTTCGTATCTTAAACTAGTTGCTTAGCTAGTTTGGTGTTCATACACTGTTCTTGTTATTGTTTAGAATAGTATTGTGTTGTTTTGTTTACTAAATTGTTTTAACCTATATTTAAGATATTGTGTGACGACGAACTACCTAATTTACTTATACGATGTATTCTCATGTAAGTGATGTTATAATCTTTAATGAGAATAAATGTCTTTAAACCTATATGAATGACATACATCACTATTAGTAAATATGGCCGAAAGTCAGTGCGTGACTTTAAATTGATTTAACCCACATCTTTCTAGAAACAAGACAAAGTTCCTAAATAAATCAATTTGGAAATAATGGCCGCTGTCCGCTACAATTCGTTTCAAAACCATAAATTATAATTAAGTTGTCAACCGAAGTGAAATTACTAAATGTACTGTCTCTTAACACATATACAGGTTGTTACTAAAACCCTGTTAGTAACACCCTGTGTTAACAGCCTGTTAGTAACACAACGCGAGGTGCGCATCTAGTATCGACTGAAGAATGCAATTATGCTAGTTTAAATTAAATATAACATAACATATCGTCACGCCTTTCCTTCGAGGGGCCTGGCAGAGGTGTAATACAACACTCACACTTCGCCGGACGATATTCAGTCCCAAATGTGACATATGGCGAGCCTTTTGCCATACACCGGGCTCCAGTCATGTAGCAGATGACATACAATACGCACATATGTTCACACTATGAACAAATTGGCTGGGTTTGAACCCGCTCCCTCTGGCTTGAGAGTCGGACCTTCTCCAACTAGGCTATCATCGCTATTAAATATTGACTATAAAAAATTGTACACATCGCGCTCCGCCCTCCTAAAAGCGCGAACGCAGCCAGTAATCGCGTCGGTTTTATTTGTAAACTATTCGCGTCGTGCTGCTACTTTCTTAGAATAAAAGCTACCAACATATGATACAGATTAGTTAACATTTTTGTTAAATTTCCTCGTTACCTTGCGTTCTTAAAACGATCATATCTCTTGTTATTTTTAACGTGCATTTTTTATTGTATTTTTTCACGTGTACTTATGAGTGTGTGTACAAGCATTTCAATTATACAACAGGGTTTTAGTAACATGCTGTATATTTCCTTCCTACTTTATACATATAATAAAAGCGAAAGGTCGTGTGTGTGCTGTTTGCTACTTCCATACGCTCAAACGGATGGACGGACTCTGATGAAATTCTGCACAGAATTAGCAGACATATATCCTGGGCTATGAGTACTTATATGTCTAGAGAGAGTTCCAAACTGTTTACGAACGAAAAGTGACAGGCCAACTTTTTTTACTGGTGTGCGTGACAGGTATGTCTTTTACTAGGATTGCGTCATACATTTTGTTTATTTAGAACCTAACAGATGGCTGTTATTTTTTTTTTGGCCCGTGCAATGTTTTTCAGGCCATGTTGGCATATTATTTATCAAAGACCCTGGATTACATAGGCTACTTTTTAAACGCGAGTAACACCGCGGGATGGAGCTAGCAAGTAATATTCATGTAACACACACATATCTTTGCACATGTTCCCTTCTGCACGTTTTCTCTTTGACAGGTCACGTATAACTTGTCAAAGATTATTATAATAAGTTAATAGCAATAATTTCCAGCAATTTAGTTGCCTAACGAACGAACAATTTGTATATCGCTTTCTTATAGATTTTCTCTACAATTTTATCAGAATTCCTCTCTTTTCTTGGTGAAAGTGAATTTGTTAATCCGTGCGTAAAAGACGAATCAGGTTTTTCTTTGTTTATGACAAGTTGATAACTGTTGGCGTAATATGAATATTAGAGTGTTTTTTTATATAAATGCGAAGTAGGTACATTGCCTCTAGATATGATTTATTGCATTGTTCACGTTTAAAAAGGTCACGTGGGCAACACGCAATGACTTCAATCGATGCTTAAGGGTTCCGCGATGCTCTGAATTTTCCACACAAACGCGCTTGTCAAATTTCTTGGAAACGATTTGTCAGATTGTGATGAAGTATCGACCATATTGACTGTTTTTCAATAGATAGACAAAGCAAATCAAAAATCCATTTACATAGGGAGGTTGTCTACATCATTAGCTTTTAAATTAATTAATAATACAACGGTGATTTTTAGATGTTTATGAATGATTAGAGAAGTGCAAAAGTCATTAAAAATGCTCGTCAGTGTCTTTACTTGCTCTTACTCTACTCTCTTCGCTCGTCGCTTACTTCGAGACGAAATGGCAATAGAAAAGCTTTAGCCAATGCGAAGTTAGTCTAAAGTGGCCGCCGGACCCTTAAGTGATTTACTGTTTACCTAGCCTAATTGAAAAACCAAGTTATTTAAAGAATTTTGCAACATTCACCTCATATTTTCAAGTGCCTCAGAATTAAATTTAAGGACATTCTCAGACCCAGTTCTAAAACTACCGTTAGGTATAATGTCTCCATTGTTTACCATCCATATGATTCAGACAGACGCATACTACACGCTTTCAATTTTATTACAACAACATAGAGTTCAAAATCAAGACGAAAAATTAGTGTTTGTACGAAAGATTAACATCGAAAACTTAAAGCAGTCAACGTTGAGCCTTAATGTAATGTGTTTAAAGCTGATTTTGCATTAGGATCGAGAATTTAATAAAAAAAAGTTAGTCAAAACAAAGTCTAGGTCTCGTAAAGTATGTTTTTGGGGCATTTTTTGATGCAATCGCTGAAATAAACTCCGTGGGATTTTATTTTATGTTTTAAAAACTTCGCATTGGCTAAAGGTTTTCAAGGTATTGCCATTTCGTCTATAAGAAGACGACGAGCGAAGAGCGAGTAAAGATACTGACGAGCCTCTTAAGTTATCTACAAAATGACAAAGTGCAATTTCAAATTTTTTAAATGACTCTTGCCCTTTTCTAATCATTCTTAAATAACTAAGAATTTTCCTTGCCTTTTCTTCCAACTATGGATTAATTTTAAAGCTAATGATGTAGACAACCTCCCTATGTAAAGGGATTTCTGATTTGTTTTGTCTATCTCTATTAAATAAATCAGTCAAAAGTGACCCCTACAAATGGGGATATTTTTCATAGCCCTATTTTATCTTAAGGGCCTTTTTTTAAAAAAAACTATTATTTTTATCATTATTATTATTTAATTGTAGGTACATGCCAAATTTCATCATAATTTGACAAATGGTTTCCAAGAAATTTGACAAGCGCGTTTGTATGGAAAATTGAGAGCATCTTGGAACTCTTAAACCACGCTTTGGATTTTGATGCGGTTTTCACCATCAGTTAGATAATTTTTCAAGGAAGGTTTATAGGTACCGTGCGAAGCTGGAGGGAGAAAGTTGCTAGTACACACATTCATACCTATAGACACGCCTATTTAGGGGTGTATGCCGTTTTAAGGCATAGGGGTAGGCAGAGACGACTTCTCTCCACTTGCTACGATCCTGGCATACATCTTTCGCTTCTTCTACTTCCATGAGTTTTTTCATAAGTTGCTAGTCTGTAATGAAATTAAAAAAGGCCATTTTATTGTACTTTATTTTATCAGTTGTTCACATTTTGTATTTCATCTGCTACATGACTGGAGCCCTGTGTATGGCGACAGGCTCGCCCCCTGTCAAATTTGGGACTGAACATTGTCCGGCGAAGTGTAGGTGCTGTATTACACCTCTGCCAGCCCCCTCGGGGGAAAGACGTGACGATATGTCTGTATGTTGCTCATCGCATTCACCACTTAGGAGCACGAGTCTACCGTCTCAAGTATATCGAGATCTTGACCCCGATTCACTTCCTAAATCTCAATCATCTGTTATCATCCGCGTCTACATTACGCAATATCCTCGTAGTAAACCTGTGAATGCCCCTTAGTATGATCTCATGCTTTTCAAAAGCATTGCAAACTACATGGTTGGAACAATGGACTCTATTGTCAAGGTATAAGGTTATGGTTGGCGAGATATCTCACTGTTTAACTGTTGAATTGATGTTAGTTGTGGTTAGTAATATTCTGATTTTATGTGAGATTTCTCTACTTTGCTAGTGAATTTAAACCGCTTCTCAGTTTAACAGACATTTTCTTAATTGGAATTTTACTTTACGGGACTAGTCTCTACCTTACTACACTATCTCCATTGTAAAATCGTGCAGCGGTGCTATTCACAATTATTCGAAAACTTTTCCAATCGGATCCCATCCCCCAAATTTCAAACTCAAATTGTTCGAATGGCAGTCTACTTTTATAAATTTTGGAATAGGGGATAGAGAATAAATCCGATCGGAAGAATGAATCACGTTTAAAAACTTATGAATACGGCCTGAGATTCGAACTATTACAGTAATCGACCAAGCCAGCGTTTGCGAGCAAAGCGTCTTTTTTTTTTATGTAGAATAGGTCGGCGTTTGACCACCAACTCGCCTGATGTTAAGCGACGTTGAGGTCTAAGATGGAGCCCGACGACCTCTAAGGTACTTACTCACTCTAGCCTTGAAGTTTACTAGAGTGAAGAAATACAAAGACGGCAGTTGAGTGAGGCGCTACTACTCAGACCCGTCTTCGGAACGGTTACACCGGACTACATCCCGAAACACGACTAGGTCATTTCACGGCATGGCTTGATCCGGTGGGTGGTAACTAGCCACGGCTGAAGCCTCCCACCAGAGTTTGCTACCCGGTTAGCACTACGCGGGGACCACGTGTAGGGAATCACAATAGAGTACACTCCTACGGACGTGGGTAGCTCAGCCCCCAAAGCCAGTCTTGCTTCACCTTCAAGAAAAATGCTTTCGTAGGTCCGGATTTTCGTCTTCAGGTCGCATTTCTTAACCGATTCTCTTGAAACTTTGTGAGTAGGTTCAATAATTCTACAAAAAAAAAATATCACCGAAGTTTTGAAAAAAATCACGAACCTGCTCACTAAATTTCAATAGAATCGGTTGAGGAATGCGACCTGCATAGGAGAACAGACGCGCGTCGGTCGCTAGATCTCCAGCGCACAGAGCCACTAGGATTATAATTGCGAAAGTGTGGATGGATGGATGTTACTCAATCACGCCAGGACGGCTGAACAGATTTAAATAAAATTTAGCACAGAGATAGATTGTAGTCTGGAATAGTATATAGGATACTTTTTAACCGCGGGTGACGTCTAGTAAAGAAATAAAAGATAAGTACTACCCTACAAAAGAATACCCTACTAAAGATACGAGTAAGTACTGCACCTACACTGTTTTCTACTAACCGATTGCGTCTTTGCTTACTTACAAAATATCTGCATGTTTGCATCTTCGATAGTAATTCTATGAGCTCATACATCTCTCCACTTCACACTGCAAATTCGCCTTTACAGTTCACCATTTAAAGCCTAAAACCACTCGTACGTGTCTTTCGAGTCATAGATGAGGTATGTAGCGTCTTATCGGGCAGATAACGGGCACATCTTGTGCTTGTGAATGGTTCAGTGACATAAATAAGTTGTTCTGAGTTATGAGAATACATAACAACGCAAAAATATAACATAAAAAAGTTTGTTAAAACGGAACTGTCGAAAAATTGGTGACGTCAGACTTGGCAGGTAAAAAATATTTAATGTGTTTGTGTTAGTGATTAAATAACATGCGTTTGACGTTTAGATTTTTATAAAGTTTGTGTTTATTATGTAATGATGATGCGTATTTATAATAACATATCGTCACGCCTTTCCCCCGAGGGGGCTGGCAGAGGTGTACAACACCCACACTTCGCCGGACGAAATTAAGTCCCAAATGTGACAGGGGGCGAGCCTGTCGCCATACACCGGGCTCCAGTCATGTAGCAGATGACTTAAAGTACGCACATATGTTCACACAATGAACAAATTGGTGCGTGCCGTCGGCTGGGTTCGAACCCGCTCCCTCTGGCTTGAGAGGCGGGCCGTATTATCAATCAATGGTCCTAATCCAAATAAATGAATTGAATTTTAAAAAAAGGCCGGCCAAGTGCGATTCGGACTCGTGCACCAAGGAGCACTATCTACTCCGTAACATCATCTATAAAAACGGCAATAAAATCACGTTTATTGTATGAAAGCCCCCTCAAATATTTATTTTACTATGTTTTTTAGTATTTGTTGTTATAGCGGCAACAGAAATGCATCATTAGTGAATATTTCAACTGTCTAACTATCACGGTTCATGAGATACAGCCTAGTGACACACGGACAGCAGAGTCTTAGTAAAAGGGTCCCGTCTTACCCCTTGGGTACGGAAACCAAAAAATACACACAGAATATTAGCTGTAGGTTAATGTAGTGTCGCTTCAACCGTGAAAGTTAAGAGGGCCGCGACGCTCTGAAATTTCCATACAAACGCGTTACTTAAATTTCTTGAAAACCATTTGTCAGATTATGATGAAATTTAGCATTTACAATTCAATTAACAATATCTCCGCCCCTATGTTCTTGGTTTTTTTTTTAAAAAACGTTCTCAAGCTAAAATAGAGCTATGAAAAATATCCACATTTTAAGGGGTCACTTTTGACTGATTTATTCAATAGGTAGACAAAGCAAATCAATACTTCCATTACATAGGGAGGTTGTCTACATCATTAGCTGTTAAATGAATCCATAATACAAGGGAAATTCTTAGTTATTTAAGAATGATTACAGAAGTGCAAAAGTCATAAAAAAAATTGAAATTGCACTTTGTCACTCTGTAGGTAACTTTAGAGGCTCGTCAGTATCATTACTCGCTCTCTTCGCTGGTCTTCTTCTTCTAGACGAAATGGCTATAGAATACCTTAAGCCAATGCGAAGTTAGTCTATGTCGCATAGGTCGAAGTTAGTTAGGTCGCCGGACTCTTAACAAGAGCACTCTATCAATTTTTTCTAGAAAAATCCATAAGTCCCTCACGATCTCGTATCTGATGACATCTGTAATTCAAACCTGTAACCTGACACCGGGTGTAAGGTTCCGTAACGCAATATGTTGCAACTGTTACGACTGCAATCCGATAGATGGCGCTGTATAGAGTTACTTGATCTTTACTTGTCTTGGGTAGACTTTGCCGGGGGTTTACTATGAGTTTTAATGGTTTCAAAAACTTTTTTTTTATGTTTTTCAAGTGTATGCATGTAAGTATGTATGTATGTATGTGCATATGTATGTGTGAGCTTTCCTTGGCACGCCCTACAGCCTAAACAGCTTGATGTATTTCGACATGTGAGGTGTCATTTGAATCGTCTTAATAGTGGAAGTGACATAGGGTATACAATATACATTTTTGCAGCCGGGTTTTTTGTTTTTCTTTTAATAATATTGCTTGTTACGTTTACGTTTGGCTCCATACATTTCAATAAAGCGCCCCTGGCGGAAACGTTGAGGAACTAGGGGAAATGTTAGCCAAACGAAAACGACAAAAGTTTTCGTTAACTATTAAAAATGTCGGTAAGCCTACTGGTCAGGTGTGTTCAGAAACTTAGCTGTGTTTTTTTAGATCACTTAATTTAAAATTGTTAACTTAAATTGATAAAATAACATATTGTCACGCCTTAACCTCGAAGAGCGTAGCAGAGGTGTATTACAACACCTACACGTCGCCGGACGATATTCAGTCCCAAATGTGACAGGGGGCGAGCCGGTCGCCATACACCGGGCTCCAGTCATGTAGCAGATGACATACAATGCGCACATGTGTTCACACAATGAACAAATTGGTGCGTGCCGTCGGCTGGGTTCGAACTCACTCCCTCTGGCTTGAGAGGCGGGCCTTCTCCCAACTAGGCTATCATCGCTATATTCCCCTATTCCCTCAGCCTTAATTCAACTTGTGGCTACGTTCCCCTATTCCTTCAGCCTCAGTTCCACTTTTGGCCATGTTCCCCTATTCCTTCAGCCTCAGTTCCACTTTTGGCCATGTTCCCCAATTCCTTCAGCCTCAGTTCCACTTTTGGCCACGTTCCCCTATTCACTCAGCCTCAGTTCAACTTTCGGGCACGTTCCACTATTCCCTTAGCCTCAGTTCCAGTTTTGCCCACGTTCCTCTACTCCCTAAGCTATAAATAATAAATATTCAGTCTGTCACATAAACAGGATACGAACTTTCGTGCTTTCCTTCTATTTTGGTTCATTCACACTACTTGGTGATTTAAAACCTTGTAACGTAAAGCTAGAGTTCAAAATGGCTTCAGCTTTAAATTTATACTCTTTATGGACTTCAAAACAAAACCAAAATAGAAGTGCACGTGTTTGTCGTCTACAGTGTTTTATTAGTTTACTAGCTGCGCCCCGCGGTTTCACCCGGGGTCCCACAGGAACCATATTTTTTTTCGGGATAAATAGTACTCTATGCACCGCCGATAAGGAACCTGCAAAATGTTAAAAGTTTTAATTTTAAACTTAAAAAAATGATGACTGCACACCAGCAACGGCAGGAGACTCTTAAACACGACACGAGTGCTATATAAGCAATACTGTCCACTAAGTGGCAATCTAATTGTAATATTTTTCAAATTATACATACTTACCTTTAGTGTCCATTGAATTTTTGTAGTTTATTTTGTGTTATTATTATTGTTGTAGTTTATTGATAGTTTTTGTTACTTATTATCTTTATGTATTTTTTAATTATTATTATTTTGTAGTGTGTACTGTGTATGTGTTTGTACCGTGACATCACCAAGCGGTTCCAACGGAAGACCAGCGCCGGTTAACAGCCGGCATTATGCTGAGTTGGGGCCGTTTTGTGACCTTGTATATTGTAAAATTCCCTTAATGACTTTAATTTCAATAGGTCACAAATAAACTTTTTTCTTTCTTTCTTTTTTCTTTCTATGTCCTTTTCTGTACCCCAGACAACGTGTATGCAAAATTTCAAGACGATCGGTTGAGTAGTTGAGACGTGAAAGCGTTACAAACAAACAAACAAACTCACTTTCGCATTTTTAATATTAGTTAGGATTAGGATTATTACTAGTTGTACGCCTCGAACCATGACCTAGCGACGTCTAAGACGAGGGAGACAATTCAGCTAACTTTAGCAGATGTTTAACCGAATCGGTGATGTTGTGTTTGTCATAAAAATTCGGACGGGGAACATCTCAGTATCACTAATGTTTCCTAAACGTGGCAGCTGGACCATTGACACGTTTGTATAACGTTAGTTAGTTAGTTTGTTCGATTTTTTGAGTTCCGCACCTCAAAAGGGAAAAACGGAACCCTTATAGGATCACTTTGTTGTTCGTCTGTCTGTCTGTCGAGACCCTTTTTCTCAGGAACGCGTAGAGTTACAAGCTTAAATTCAGATCAAATACTCAGGTCTACTTGTCATTTGTACTTTACTTCATGTCCCTTGGAGCTGTGAAAAAATCAACGGAAACTTTTACTTTTAGGGAATCAAAAGATACAGCCGTTTATTCTGCAAATTTTCGACATCGCAAGGGAATCAAAACCTACAGGGTACTTCCCGTGAACTCAGAATCTTGAAACAGAATCTTGAAATTTGGTACGAAGCAACGTATTACATCCTACTAATATTATCAACGCGAAAGTTTGTAAGAATGGATGGATGGATGAATTGATGGATGGATGTTTGTTACTCTCTGATGCCAGAACAGCTGAACAGATTTGGATGAAATTTTGGATAAAAATATTTTTAGAAAATTCACCTTACTTTGCCGGTTTTTTATGACAGACACGACAGTTAAGTATCGGTTTTAACTAGCTGAATTGCTCCGCAGTTTTCTGGACCCTACGACAATTTTACTCATTTTTTTTTTTTAATTTGTATGAATTTGCAGACAAATACTTACATAACATAACGTTAACTTATATCGTCACGCCTTTCCCCCGAGGGGGCTGGCAGAGGTGTAATACAATACCCACACTTCGCTAGATTATATTTAGTCCCAAATGTGACAGGGGGCGAGCCTGTCGCCGTACACCGGAATCCAGTCATGTAGCAGATGACATACAATACGCACATATGGATGTTCACACAATGAACAAATTGGTGCGTTATGATTTATAAAACGGGAATTACTCACGTACGATTTAGTCGATTATTCCGACTACAGTTTCAACCGCATTCGGCAGTCTTTATCAAGGCGAGTGCGCGCGCGCGGTTGCGTCTCGCATACCACTGATCGTACGTGAGTAATTTCCGTGTTATAAAAAACCACGTTAGTTTCCATAGTAAAATTGGTGCGTGCCGTCTGGGTTTGAACCCGCTCCCTCTGGCTTGAGAGGCGGGCCTTCTCCAACTAGGCCATCATCGCTAATACTTAGTACTTCGCCTACAAAATTTCTTGAAGATGGACTAGACTTCAAGACTTTCCAAGTCAAGTTCCTTAGTCTGAAGAGTCCCAAACAAATCCAACTCCTCGTAATTCACTATATCAATTTGCCTCCACATTCCAACAAGATCTGCAAATAGCAAATAAATCGTTGGCCAAGTAAAGACCGAGTTCTCGAGCAATGATAATAACGAACTGGGAAAATAAACCATGTTTCAAGATAGGGTGACTATGGTTTTCAGAGCATAAAATGAACAAAACATCCTAACTCAACTGCCGTCTTTGTACTTCTTCACTCTACAAAACTTCAAGGCTAGATTGAATAAGTACCTTATAGGTCGTCGTGCTTCATCTTAGACCACGACGTCGCTTAACATCAGGCGAGTTGGTGGTCAAATGCCGACCTCTTCTGCATAAAATATATTATATTTATATAATATATATATCCTATGCGCTATTCTAGACTATAATCTATCTCTGTGCCAAATTTCATCTAGATCTGTTCAGCCGTTCTGGCGTGAATAAGTAACAAACCATCCATCCATCTATCCATTCTTACAAACTTTCGCGTTTATAATATTAGTAGGATAGTAGGATGCGAAAGTGAGTTTGTTCATTTGTTTGTTTGTAACGTTTTCACGTCTCAACTACTCAACCAATTGTCTTGAAATTTTGCATACATGTTGTCTGGGGTACAGAAAAGGACCTAGGGTACTTTTTATCCCGAAAAATAAACGGTTCCTGTGGGACCGCGGGTGAAACCGCGAGGCGCAGCTAATAAACATATCGTCCCGTTTTTCCCCCAAAGGGGCTGGCAGAGGTGCATTACAACAAAAATGCCAAAATGCCTATTACATTGCGCGTTTTCTCGGACTCTGCCCGCAGGGACAGGGTAGGGTAATAAGACACTGGAAGTCAGGGTCTCTATCAGGGATCAGACGACCGAGTGGTTACGACCTCCCTGTTTCAGGCAGGCACAGGATAGACGGTCTGAGAAATCGCATAATGTAAGACCCAGAACAGATAGTTAAAATCTGGGTGTCTTCAAGTCTCGAGTGAATCGGTTTCTTGTAGGCAAGCCTGCTCCAAAGTAGGCCCATTGTAGACTGCATCATTGCTTATCACCAGGCAAATTGATTACCAAACGGCGGCCTATTTTAAATTTTAAAAAAATCGACATAATATTTTTGCAAATCCTTTGTAGTGTTATTCCTAGCTATTGAACCGTTTGCTAGGTTCATAACTTCTTGGATTTTTTATCAAAATACTTTTAGCCTTTCAGCCGTAAAGTTGCAAAAATGTAGACACAGTATTATCGCTTGTACTATTAGTGGAGAAGTAGATATTCGCCGGTCCCTTGCAAATCAGTTCTATAACCACCAATCGTACACAAACATACGAGTACATACCAAAGGGCGCAGCCGCAAAAAGGGCAAGGCGACGCGACGCTGCGCAGGCGCCGCCAAAAATAGACTATCGCTTCCTCTCATGTCACCGGCCGGCGCTACACGTGCAATGCGTTGACGAACGTGACAGTTGCATTTGAAAAATACCTACTTAAAAAGATACCTTCTTTCCTAAGTGTATGAAGGAAGGTATATTTGTATTAGGTGATCAAAGTGAAAGTCAAAATGTTTTATTCAATTTGCGTATCAAAGATACACTTATGTACGTCAAAGTTTTTTTTTAAATAGACTCGACCGTTTTATTCGGATAAAAAGCCTCTACTCAGAAGAAACAGGTAAGAAACTGAGGGGCACTATTTTCTCAAAGAATAAATAAATTACTGTCTCACAAATTTTGGTTTACAACTAGGTAATATCTATACATACTAGTGGTTACTTGGCGGAAGTGATGCTTGGCGGTGGAAGCGGTGATGAAAATATAATAATTATGCTCCGTGATTTTTTTACTCGACTGTCTGGAACGAGGGTAATGTTTTTCGGGTACACGTGTGTAAGTGTGTATGTTAATCAAAGGAAAATGACCAAATTCGTATGGGCTCTGGTCTAAGAATTTGGCAGCTGGATTGAAATTATTGTCAATTGATTTAAGTTAATAATGTTAAGTTGTTTATGTGCAAAGTAATCCCAGGGGTGCAATTAGGATACTGATATAGAAAAAAATTAAATGCAAAGAAACGTTAAACGCAATATCTAAGAATAGCGCGAGATGCACTTGTAAGGCAGCTTGCTAGAACTGGTTACCGCTAATGGTTTGTTTGTTTTATTGCCCGGTTTACGATCGGTTCAAGGTACTTCCTATGCTGTAGATTTTATTTCCAATAGCCCTATCGTGCAGTTTTCCACTTGTTGGCACGGTCCGGGGCGGCAGCCGGGGACGAAAATATGTATGAAAATGTGTGACACGTATTCTTGCTTACCAGCGATTGCAACAGCACTTCGGCCTTGATCCCACCGGCGGCGTGTGCCGGCGAGTGAAAAACGGCCATAATCAAATCAAATCCAAATCATTTATTTCGTCTAATTTTTCAAGTCATCCCAACTAATCCTACTATCCTACTCCTACTAATATTATAAACGCGAAAGTTTGTAAGAATAGATGTATGGATGTTTGTTACTCTTTCACGCCAGAACGGCTTAACAGATCTGTATGAAGTTTGGCACAGAGATAGATTATAATCTAGAATAGCACATTAGATATTTTTTAAACCGCGGGTGAAACCGCGGGGCGCAGCTAGTAATATTATAAATGCGAAAGTGAGTTTGTTTGTTTGTTTGTAACGCTATCACGCCCTGACTACTAAGACGATCGTCATGAAATTTTGCATACACGTTGTCTGAGGTACAGAAAAAGACATAGGGTTTAGGACATTTTTATCCCGAAAAATTTAACGGTTCCTGTGGGGCCGCGGGTCCTGTGGGGCCGCGGGTGAAACCGCGAGGCGCAGCTAATATCTTATAAGTAGTTCAAAATTTTAACAAAAGAAAATATGTATATGTATGTACATTGTACACATATTCAAAATTAAAACAAAAATATTACAAACATTTAAAATCGAATTTATCAGTAATGACAGTCAAAACGATTCGAGAAAGCTTTTAGGATGCTGTTAGGGCTGGCCCCGATCCTGCGTACCAGGGATGTGCATCGCTTGCGGAAATCTAAACTAGCTAACAGTATTTTTATGTCCTTGTCTAATACACAACTATAACAAAGACAGGTATATTTTTAGCTAGTTTTAGATTTAGCAGTTTAGCGTCCTGAATATGGCCTACCTATTGTATGGACAGTACCAATCGATGTTGGCAAATAAAGCACAAGTTACACCGCGAGGTTACACCAGCTATGGTACAGGGCCTGGGACTATTCTGATACGTGAAAGGTTATCTTGGTCACTCTCACTCTTATGACTTTTCAAACGAGAGAGACGGTGACCAATATAATATCTAAAGCGTCAGAATGGGTCACCTAGGGCCATATTCCCTAGGCTCCTAAGGCTACCTCCATACATAATTGTATCCAAATCCGTATTTTTTTTTAATAAAAATAAAATTTTATTTTTCCATTTGTACTTAGTCGGTACGCCGTCAACTCAATTGTATTTTATTAATTAGTAATATTATCGTGTTACTAACATAATCTATTTGTGATAACAAATTCTTTCTAATTAAAATTGAATTGAAAACCCGTTGACCTGTTTCAGCGGGAATATCTAGCAAACACGTAACGCACCATACCAAACCTTTGAGGTTTGCAAGTTATGTGGGAAACATAATAATAAAATGAAATTATTATTTCAATTCATTTGAGCTTATCTCAATTTGTACATAACAGTCGAATTGCAAGTACCTACTTAATGTCTATTCTACATGGGCCCCAAGAGACAGACCCAGCCGAGTTTGGGGCTCGCTACACAAATACTCAGGTGCATACTACATCTAAGCGTCTTTTTGTCTTTTATTTTTCTTGTTAATCTGATGTAAACTAGTCCAATGTTAAATAAATTTTTACTTTACTTTACTTTACTTTACATTGTTATTTATCAGTCTAGGTCTAATCTAGAACTAATTTAGGTCTATTACATTGTCTACATGTGTTTTTCTCTCTCATTCCAGGGTGGCTACCAACACCCCCCACCTCGTGAGCCTGGGCACGGGTCGCCTCAGCACCGCGGTCACGCTACACCCCATCAAACAAGGTACGTTTTAATTTCAAACACTCTAGGTCATTTACTAGCTTCGAATTAGGCACTTTGTAAACAGACCAACCTAAACAGGCTCTGATCATGTCAAATGTAGTTTGGTGTTAAACGAGTAACAATATTAAAAGAAAAACAAAAAACCTGACTGCAAAATGTAATCTGATATAATTAAAATGTTGTAGTCTATGTCACTTCCACTATCAAGACGATTCAAATGACACCTCACATGTCGAAATACATCACGCTGTTTAAGCTGTAGAGCGTGCCAAAGAAACCTCATACATACATACCCACATGCAAACATACATACACTCAAAAAACAACCCTCCTTCTTGCGCATTCGGGTAAAAAAAAACTAGCACACTAAGAATCTAGCAAATAAGCCTAAGAACGCCAAGTTACTTTCCTTATTATATTATCTTTTTTAGCCGACTTCAGAAAAAGATGTGACTATGTTTGCTTGCATATTTTTAAAGTATGTTCAATGTTCATCAAATTTTCGACAATAAGAATTGTGCAAGGGATTTTTTTACACTTCTTTTATACTATCCCACTTCTGAGCAAAGATCTCCCTATGTCGTTTCAGACTGTGCGACTACCTGTATGTCTCAACTGCTCGACTAACTACTTTCCTTGTCCATCAGTATCTTGAACATCTTCAAATAAAAAAACCTTGATCATTTCTAATTTCCAGGGCGAGTGACGATCGGTTCGGACCCGACATGCGACATCTACGTTGTCGGGACTGGCGTGGCGAGCGTCCACTGCCGCGTGGAGAACTCACATGGCGTGGTCACGCTCTACCCTGTCGCGGGAACGACGTTGCTCGACACGCTGCCCGTGGACAAGCCCACACGCCTGTCGCAGGGTAAGATGTACCTGTTATATAGTAAGTCATCTACGTGGTTGGAACAGGTGTGGCGAGCGTCCACTGTCGCGTGAAGAACTGACTATCGTGTTCACGCTCTACCCCCTGGCAGGAACAACACTGCCCGTAGACAAACCTACACCCCTATCGCAGTAAAATGTGCCTGTTATATAGTAAGTCATGCGTGTTGGAGTTGAAGCGTAAGATACTCCTGTCGTAGATGTACCTGTCATAGAGTAAGTCATCCGAGTTGAGTGTAAGAAACGGATGACGCAGACTCGCAGGATAAGGCGCACCTGTCATAGTGCGAGACGTGATTATCGTTGAATAAGTCATCACTGTTGGAGTGTAAGACATGCCTAGTTCACAGGGTCTGTCGTAGTGTTAGACATTCCAGTTGTTTATAGAAAAAGTCAAAATCAAAATGTTTTCATTCAATTGGGTATCAAAAATACAATTATGAACGTCAAAGTTGTATAATAGACTCAACCGCCTTGTTCGAAAAAAGAACCACTACTCAGAAGAACAGGCAAGAAACTGAGGGGCATATATATTTTTTTCATCATTATATTTCGTAAGACACGCCTCTTAAAACTGTAAAGTAAACCATACACCTATTATAGTATGGAATGCTCAAGTTTCAACTTGTAAGGCAAGACATACGGCGTACCTGCCGACAGGCCGGGTAATAAACAATAGTAAACAGTATTAATAAAACTGGGATTGCAAACGATTCTGCTTACTCTCTTATCTCGTAACTCTTACCTCGAAGCAGTCAACAGTGCTAACTAAAACTTTTATCTAAACTTCTAAATCATTTTCTTTACAGGAAGTATGCTGACCATCGGTCGGTCGAACTTCCTCCGGTTCAACCACCCGGCTGAAGCGCTTCTGATGAAATCTGTGCTGCCGTCCGCGCACGTCTCTATGGCGCCATCGCAATTCACGCCCAATGAACACTGCGCTACAGGTAAACAGTCTGTTATTCTGAGAAAACATTGAAAGTTAAATTATTGTCTAACCAAAGGAAAAAGGAAATCTGTGTAATCTAGAAAGCTCCTGTCGTAGTTTAAGATACACCTGTTTGCAGGGTAAGATACGCTTGTTGTAGGGTAAGGTGTGTACTCTCCTCTGACTTGCAAGGCACACGCTTGGGGGTGACCTTTGTGAGCAAGGTTGCCCCTCCACAGGCGCATAGGCCCATCCGGGCCTACCGCCGGGGCGAGATGGTGAATGCTAGCGTCACCCCATCTTGCCCCAGCTTGTCGAAAGACTGCTCACGGGGGAGTTCAGTGGGTTTGATTCCCACATACCCTCTTCCGTCACCCCTGCGGCGGAATAAAAGTGTGAGGGCATTTACCTCCCCCATAACAAAAAAAGGGTAAGGTAAGCCTGCTGTAGAAAAGGATAAGCCTATTGCAGGGTAAGATACTCCTGTCGTGTTAAAAGACGCGTCTATAATAGTTTGATACAGGTAGCAGGCCAACCATACATACTCGTATGTATGTACTCAAAGAAGGTTTTTCGTTTGGTATCATTCAACTCATAATATCACATAACTATAATAGATTTATGTGTAATATTTTAACTTTTAAAAACTCGTAAAAACTTATTTTTCACTTTTAAGTAAGTTTTTTTTCCAAAAATTTACAAAATTATTTTAATTTCAGGGTACGTTACCACAGAATCAAGCAACCAGTGTTACCAGAAAACCTACAAAGACTCCCTCTCACAATTAGACCAAGAACTAGACATGACGCTAAAAGAAATGTCTCGAACGAAACCACCAGTTGCGCCGAAAAAGTACCTAGAATCAGAAAACTCTGACCAAGAAAAGCCAAAAATGACGAGCATAATGGCCAAAGTTTCAAAATTCGAGTACTACGCCAAACAACAGAAAATCGGTAGAAGCCAATTTTACACCAGCACAGATCACGAAATATCACCTAAAGTTTTCAGCGCGAATTCGTTAACTGTCAACACTCCCGCCAAAGATGTTTTGGGCGGGAAAACGGTCCCCAACTACATGAACAAGACGAAGCCGGAAAAAATCGTTTTATTGAACGAAAACAACGCGATTGATGCCAAAAACTGTTCCTACGCAAACGTTGCCATACGAAACAACACAAAAATCGGCGACATTGTCAAAAACTTCGACGACAGCAATAAACTGAAGAAAGTCAACAACGATCAGGTGAAAGACAATGTTTACGGAAAGATCAACGTTGATAAAATTAATTTGGAATCCAGAAACAATCTGGAAAGTTCTAGAGTTGATACAATTGAATATAGCAAAGAGGCAAGTCAGTACAGCAAAGACGCAAGTCAGTACAGCAAAGACGCAACTCAGTACGGCAAAGAGACAACTCAGTATGGCAAAGAGGCAAGTCAGTACAGCAAAGACGCAAGTCAGTACAGCAAAGAGCCAAGTCAGTTTGCAAAAAACACTCACTTTGGCAAGGAGACCGGGGAATACACAAAAGAAGGTTCCAGAAACGCACAGAACGTTCTAGAATCTTCTAGAGGCGACTATGGGAAAGTAAATGGGAAGATGGGTCTGCCATCGCCAGCCTATGATAGGAATCCACAATATTCACCAGTGTACGCGAGTCAGTATGACAGGAGTGTGGACGCTGAGCATATGAGGATTAAGGTATGTATTCATTATTTGTTAGCTGCTTTGGGTTAGGTTAAATGCCTGCCATCATGGAGGCAGGCAGGGATAAGTAAACTCAAAAGGAAACATAAATAAATGTATCGATATAAATATGAAACCGACGTTTCGAATGTAGCTATTACATATACGGTAGGCGTTTGCATTAATTTACCAAATTTGCTCTTGTATGTAAAAATTATTCAAAATCGTCAAAATGTAAAGGAAATGTGAGAGCTATACATTCGACAACTAAATTTACACATTCTCTCTCTCTCTCTCTCTCTCTGTCTTTCTTTCTCTCACACACATCCACATATTAGAAACGTTTAAGTAACTCTCATTTTGCCTCCTACGCCCGCAGTTCCCTATGCGAGCCAATCCGCCGGATTTTTTGTTGGCGATCAATCCGCGGACAAATCTGCGTGTGTTTGTGAACGGCTCACATGGCGGGCTTTAGACACTAAACGAGACTACAAGAATTAGAAGATAGAATTTGCCCACAGACGCATTTGCCCCAGGTGACCCTACCGAGAGTACAGCCGTTACTATTTTTGAATTGTAATTGCAGTGTCCAGCCAGAGTACGAGATATCGTTCGATTCGTCTTAATATCTGGGGTGTCATCCTACTAATATTATAAACGCGAAAGTTTGTAAAAATGGATGGATGGATATTTATTACTCTTTCGCGCCAGAACGACTAAACAGATCTGGATGAAATTTGGCACAGAGATAAATTATTGTCTAGAATAGCACATAGGATACTTTTTAACCTCGGGTGAAACCGCGGGGTAAAGCTAGTAATTATTACATTTTTCAGTCTACTTCATTGCCATTCGTATATCATAGATAAATTAAATCTCTATAATAAAACTAAATTTTGAAACAACATAAACATAAATAATTCTGAAACGAACGAACGCTATCAGTACGGAAGGCTCTAAGAATTTGATAACGGAGTCTATTCTTTTAACAATATTCTTATCAGATAAGCCTAGGCGTCACGATACTGATGCAGGTATAATGCGACATTGCAAGGACGTTTAATGTTATTTACTAGCTAATTAGTATTCTTGTGGAAACATGTGTGCTTGTGCTTAGAAACGGCGTATTGAAAGTAGCGTATTTTCGTGTAGATTTACTTTTAAAACGACGTAAAGTTGCCGTTTTGGAAGTAGTGTGTTTTTGAATTTAAAGTAGGTGTATGTTTCTATAAATTGATACATAAATTAGACGGAGTTTCATCGAATAGTGAAGGGAAAAGTTACTTAGCAGTGTTAGTGTGTGCCAAATAAATGTTGGAGTTGAAAGTAGTGCCAAATAAAATGTCGGTATTGAAGGTAGTGTCAAATAAATGTTGGAGTTGAAAGTAGTGCCAAAATAATGTTCCAGTCAAAAGTAGTGCCAAATAAGGTTGCAGTACAAAGTTGTGCCAAATAATGTTGCAGTTGAAAGTAGTGCCAAAAAATTGTAATTAAAATTAGTGCCAAACAAATGTCAGTGTTAAAAGTAGTGGTGCAAATAAATCTCAAATGTTCCGATTCAAACTATTGCCAAGATTAATTATTATGATACGAGTACATTTACAGTATAAATAAACAAAGAATATGGCCTGATAGATGTGGAAAATAAATAAAGTGCCAAATAAATGTAAAAGTTGAAAGTCCAGAAAAATGTAGAAATAAAATGTTAAAAAATTAAATGATAAATAATGTCCGTTATACATGACAAAGTAAATTAAGAGAAGGAATGATTTATGTAAATATGTATGAAAATAAAAATTAACTGTTGTAAAATTTGTCAGCAAAGAATATAATAATAGGCAGTTAACAAACAATTTGTAGAAAAAAAAAAGATGTTATAAATAATGTTATATCATTATTTCGATAAATTTTTCCGAAGAAATCATTTCATTATAGTTTGTAATACTTTAGGGTTTACTGTGTGTTTAAATTTTATTGTTTCTTAAATACAGAAAAATGGTAATACTTTTAAAGCGTACAGAAATTTGTGTATTGTGACCTATAGCCTAAACTGCTTGCCAGATTAGACAGACAAACCCAACTAAATACTTGTATTATAATGATCGTTACGAAATTTTAGATATTTATGACATTCGATACTAACAGTAAAAAAAACTAGTACAAGTTCAATGATTGAACATTAAGGTCATTCAAATCAATTGTTTCATGTAACAAGACAATGGCATGAGCGCACGCAAAAATTTAACCAGTGGCTCTGTGAGCTCGCGGCTGACGTCTGTCCTCCGCTAATTATTGATCCTACTCACAAAAATTATAGAAAATCGGTTAAGACATTTGACATGTAGAGGAAGACAGAGATCCGGACAGAATTCAAACTGACGAAAGCATTTTGTCGATACTGAAGTCGAGCGAGCGTCAGCGAGCGAAGCGTCTAGCTTCGCTCGCTGACGCTCGCTCGGTCGACTAGTACCCGGGGTTTCGTCCCCTATCCAACAGGAACTGGGGGCCTACCATGGCATTTATTGCCATGATGCTTAGATACCAACCCATGCCGTGAAATGACCTAGTCGTGTTTCGGGATGTAGTCCGGTGTAGCCGTTCCGGAGACGGGTCTGAGCAGTAGCGCACTTACAAGTGCGCTACTGCTCAGACTCGTCTCCGGCGCTACATGAGGCGCTATATGAGGCGCTACAGCGCCTCACTCAACTGCCGTCTTTGTACTTGTTCACTCTACAAAACTTCAAGGTTAGAGTGAATAAGTACCTTATAGGTCGTCGTGCTCCATCTTAGACCACAACGTCGCTGAACATCAGGCGAGTTGGTGGTCAAACGCCGACCTTTTGTACATAAAAAAATAAAATAAAAGTTTTGATTTGACCATGAACCTTATTGCGCAGCGATACGATTCGCAGTCGTTCAGCGTCGACAACAAAACGTAACCATAATAGTAATAAGATATCATAGTAGGCCCCTTAGTAGGTACATTTACAGTTGTCCTTCCTGAGGAGCAATTCTGCTAACCATAGCCGATACTTAACTGGGGCCCTTGACTAGTTCCTAATGCTTTCAACCGATTCTAGAAAGGTCAGCTGCTGATTGGACGAAGTACGAGCGTTAAAAGTGTGACGTGATCACATTGGCAACTCGTCCAATCAGAAGCTCGCGTACGAGCATTAGCGATTTTAGTATGAGAATCGCTTGGAAACGATTGCTACTGGTCTAGGGCCCTGAGCCGTTGACATTGCGTTACGCTTAAAAAATCGGACGGGGAACGGCTCAGTATCACTAATGTTTCACAAACGTACCAGCTAGACTACCAGTGACACGTTTGTGAAACATTAGTGATACTGAGCCCAGCTTAGTCCAGCTGGTACGTTTGTGAAACATTAGTGGTAATGAGCCGTTCCCCGTCCGATTTTTTAAGCGTAACGCAACATCAACGGTTCAGTTAAGTATTGGCTATGGTTAGCGGAATTACGCTCCTGGCTAGTTGGTAGCGCGTCTGCCTTATAAGCAGAAGGTCTCGGGATCGATTTCTGGCCGGTCAGTTTGAATGAGTTCTGGCTGCCTAAAACTGGCAGAATGGTGGCCTCTCAGCTGATTTCGTAACAGAATATAAAAATAGTAAATATTTACCTACTTTGTTACATAATCATTAAGGTCGAAAATACGTTAAAAATACCTACTATTTATAGCTTTACTATTAATGAATGGATCATCTAGCGATTTCGCAGTGTGCATTTTATAACATAAAATACACTCTAATGCCTTCAAATAAGGTACCAGAAAATTCAATGTTAACCAAAATAAATTTCATCTTCACGTCACACGAAAACGACCTCTAAATCGGGGAGCATAAAGTCGATTCTTAATCGATTCGTGACACCGATTAATATTGATAGGTACGAGTCGTATCGATTACTACCAAGGCTTACTTTCATATTCTTAATCTTGCGTGAATTTGACATTAGTCTTTACGTGTATTTTGTGACGAATGGTGCTAAAACTGTTAAGAAAAAAAAATTTAAAGGAAAAAAATATAAGCAAAAAAAATTTTCTTCGTAACAAAGTTTGAACTGAACATAAAGTGAAATTTAGAAATTATTCAGTTCATACTAACATATTCTATTAGATAATACAGATATCTAGCTGATTTTAATATTATTTGAAACGTCAAAGTTATAGCAATGAGAGTGATACACGTACGAGTAAATAATGCCTATCAAATTCTAAACAGTGTAAAATAAAGTGAAAAAAGTATTCAAGTCAAGACTCAGTGTTGCCAACTAAAAATACTAAAAACCTCCAAAATGACGGTGAAATCTAAAAAGGAGCCTACACACAAGCAACTCCTAAAACGCTTCGTCGGCACAATAAAGAAAAACACCATCGCATTAAAAAACTTAAAGACATCACTAGACGAGAAAAATCAACAAGAAAACATCGATAAAATCATCGAAATATCGACAACCGTCAACGAAAAACTCGACGTAGTTTACAAACTACGAAACGACATTAAAATATACAAAACAATTAACACTATCCTAACTAACCACTACATAAACAAAACCAAAGAACACGAGAACAATATTGACGCCAAAATTTTGAAATTGGAAGCACAAATAAAAGAATCCTACGATGATTTGAAGAAGGAACTGTCAAAGATGGCCGCCGTCAGTGTTGCCAGGCAGAATACTTCCGTTTTGAATAACATCGGATCGCCGATACAGAACAGCAATGTTTTTCTTCTGGGGAATGAAGTAAATGAAATCAAAATGAAAGATCTATACGTTAGGAACCAGATTTATAATGGCATCATCAAGAAGATTGATAAACTGTTCTGTAGTATGGTAAGCTTCAAATAGGTTAACATTTTACAATTATTCTCGATTTTTGTGTAAAAAAAACTCACTCTTGACCTTCGATCATATTTAAATAATAATAAATAAAATAAAAAATGTATTTATTGCCAAAACCTATAAGTTAATAACACATTAAAGAAAACTATAAGTACTTATATCATTACACCTAAACTGAGTATAATTTAAAAATTTAAATAAATTATTTTGGCAATTGGAGTAGGCTCAGCACTGTTCTGAGTAGACGAGGTCCACACAGAGCTGGTTTTCAGCCAACCCCATTGCTTGAGCTAAGATGTTTGTCAAGCGTGGTGAACATGTGGCTATAACGGGTTTTCTTCATCAACATACGTAGTTGCAGGTGCCTATTTTTATACATCTAAGTTTAACAAATTGAACAATTTTTATTTATAATACATGTATGGGGTGTGTGCGTGAATGTGGTGTGTGTTTGTGTGTGAATGTGTGAATTTCAGTATAAGTACGTTTGCAAGTGAGTTTGAGCTAAGTGCTTGTATGCGTTAGCACAGGTGTAGGTTCAGACTTTGACGTTTTTAAAATTTCAAAGGTTGCTTCAAAGTTTTTCCTGCTGCGGTCATTTAATAAAACTTTATATTTCCTTTTGAAAAGTTTATGATTCATTTAGGGAGGGACGGTACGAAAACCTAAAAATGGACCGCATAAATTTGGTCCTGCACACAATTTACCGTAGTCACAAACAATCGCAACCAGTCGCGACAGTGATCATTATTGATGTCTCGTTCTCGCTATAGTCTCTTGGACGTCTCTCTATCTTTGTTTTCGATAAAGGTAACATAATACTGTCGATGGAACTGTGTAGTGTCCGTTTGCTTGAAGTTACTCGTATATTGGGTATATGCGCCTTGGACTAGAAATTAGACTCGTGCTGCTTCTTCCTTTTATTATTTCGATGCTCTTGACTGATTATTTTGGAGACGACATTAATTTGTATCAGTCACAGCTGATCAAATGATCATGTTATCAAACCAGGCTTCAATCAAAATAACGCATCTTTTAATTAGCTTGGAAACCTTGGAAACTTTCACCGCGATGCTCTTTAAAAATAAAATTAATCAAATCCCGTCCCCGCCGTCAGCCGGTGTGCACTGACCCTTAAAAATCGGAAGGTCGGAACCAATGTACCGCCGTGTTATGTTATATGATGCCATTGTTTTTTAAATATTTGATTTACCACACTTTCTAACTTTGACGTCTCTTCTAACAATAATCATTATTATGTATTCGTAAACAGCCCGATGACTATAACTTTATTGTTAAAACTTTCTACAAATAAAACTATACAACACGTTTTGGATGGATGACCGCAAGTAGCATTTAAATTGTGTTTCGAGCGATTCAACGTCATCATTTAGTAGGCCCTGGTTGTTTGTTCTGTAACAACAATCGTCAAGCCATGTTAGAGGCCTTGGGGTGGCCTAGAAACTCTGACCTTAAGGGCCAACTCGGCCTACACGAACTTGCTAGCTTCTATTCGATAATAGGTTCTTACCTATTGTTAAGTAATTTAGGGAATGCAATCTCGTTCACGCGAGATCTCGGCCTTTTTTCGGCCGAGATCTCCCGGGTTTAACGAGATTGCACTCGAGCATAAAACATCTTATTATTTAGTTTGATGTATTTCGACATGTACGAAATACATCAAACTGTTTAGGCTGTAAGTAAGGCGTGTCAAAGAAACTTCATACATACATACCCACATACATACACTCGAAATACATAACCCTCCTTACGCAGTCGGGTAAAAACCAAATTACCAAAAATTAAAAAACAGCAGCATATTCTTAGTTTGGTAATATACTAATGCTTCTTCCAACTTCTTTTTCCAGGCATACCAAGAACGAATCAAAGAAGAAGAGAAGAAAGAAGCAGAAATGGAAAGACTGGAGGAGATTCTCGACATCTTCACTGAGTACCAGAAACAGCTGACGTCAGGTAAAAAAAAACGCCTTTTACGCCACTTTCCGAAAAGCATGTATGACATCTGACACCAGGGCTAGACACTCGGCCTATAAGTAGCTACTTACTGGTTTTTGAAATTCAAGGTGCAATTTTAATTTTGCGTTGAGCAACTAGTTTTATTTAGTCTACATTGACGAAGCAGATTTAAAGGCGAGTGTGAATGGTCAAGTCGGTAAGGGGCGACCTAGGAAAACGTATCAGGACCAAATCCAAACGTTTTAAAAAAAGGTTAGGAGTAACCCGTAACGGACGAGCACTTATGAACGGACTCATGGGAGTAGAGGAAGCGAAAGATGTATGCCAGGATCGTAGCAAGTGGGGTGATGTGGTCTCTGCATACCCCTACGGGAAGAGGCGTAACTATATGTATGTATATATGTAACTCTATACAGCATGTTACAAAAGTCCTGTTGTATAATTGATGAGCAGAAACATAAAACACACACATAAAATTATTCATGCAAAAATACAAAAAAAAAGCGCATTAAAAATTGCAAGAGCTACGACCGTTTTAAGAACGCAAGAAAAAAAGGAAATTTCGCAAAAACGTTAACATATCTGTATCAAAAGTTGGCGGCTTTTATTCTAAGATACTCGTAGTAGTAGCATGTGACGAATGGTTTTCAACTAAAATCGACGCTATTAGGGGCTGCGTTCGCGCTTTTAAGAGGGCGGAGCGCGATGTGTTCAACATATTTAAAGTCAATATTTAGTTTAAACTAGCATAATTGCCTGGATGCGCACCTCGCGGTTAATCAGAAATCAGAATTTATTGATAACTCCAATAGTTACACGTCACAGTTGAATATTTATAATTAAAAACGAATGTCAGAACAATAATAATTGATAATTATGTCAAAAATAAAAATAATTCATTCATGTCATTTATTATTACAGGGCTTTGTAACACCCTGTATAACGTAAGCGAAGGTCGATTTTAATAAAATCGATATTCACTGACCGCTGGCTATCGTCGCTCTCAATGCCTTCAGAACGTCTTAATTAGCTGTTAATGTGAATTAAATATTAATCATTTCTCACTCACAGCTGAGTATAGACACTCTCTACTTTAGACTGCCTAGTCGCCTGCCTTTCCCCTTTCTTTTTAACGCTGACGTAAGATTTAAGGGTGTTAAAAGTTATGTGTGCATCCGAGCAACTGCCAAACGGAAAAACCGATTTTGATTTTGTCATTTTGCCTGAAAGGTGACTTGATCGAGAGTGTCTTCAGCTATGGTTGTTAAGGGTTAATTTTAAAAATAACAATACATATCGTCACGCCTTTCCCCGTTGGGGCTGGCAGAGGTGTATTACAACACCCACACTTTGCCAGACGATATTCAATCCCAAATGTGACAGGGGGCGAGTCTGTCGTCATACACCGGGCTCCAGTTACTTTGCAGATGACATTAAAAACGCTCATAATGTTCTGTGTGAACAAATTTGTGCGTGCCTTCGGCTGGACCTCTTATTTAGAAAGTCTTGGTACTTTTAACGTAGTTCCTTAAAATTCATTTTTGTGTTTCAGATTTCCGCGCAGGGATTCCCATAACGCCGACAGAGAAGCGCTCCCACAACAAAATAATAACGAACGGCTCCCTGCCCAGAAGTGTGGCTTTTAACAACCCCAACTTCGTGAAGACCAGCGAGGGATATTACAAGTGAGTAGACAACTGATATACATCCGAAGACGGGTCTGAGCATTAGCGCACTTGTAGCGCCTCACTCAACTGCCGTCTTTGTACTTCTTCACTCTACAAAACTTCAAGGCTAGAGTGAATAAATACCTTATAAGTCGTCGTGCTCCATCTTAGACCACAACGTAGCTTAACATCAGGCGAGTTGGTGGTCAAACGCCGACCTATTCTACATTTTAAAAAAAAACATAGGTGTACCCCTAGTACCTAGTTGTAGTGTTGTATCACACTTCACACTAATCAACCAGCGATCGTTAGCGAGGGAACCGACTATAGTCGGTTCCCTCGCTAACGATCGCGGTTCGATTACGCATCAGCTTCGACAAAAATGCTTTCGTATGTCCGGCGTTTGTCTGACTGTCTTTCTACAGGTCGCATCTCTTACCGATTCTCTTGAAAGGAGAGAGAGGTAGTTGTGAGTAGGTTCGATAAAAAAAATTATGTTTTTTTTTATGGAAGTAGTCAGTTCTTGGGTATTTTTAAAAATAGCAGAGACGATTTTTTAACGTAAAACCTTTCACGAGAATTGGACACGTCGCCCGCGAGGCATTCAGCTCACAAAGCCACTAGGATTATAAATTGGATGGATGGGTGTTTGTTACCTAATCACGCCAGAATTACTGAACCGACCTGGATTAAATTTGCCACAGATAAATAAATAGCACACACACAATTTTTTAACAGCGGGGCGCAGATAGGAAACAACAAATTCAAAAGTTTGTGTGTTATGTGTGTTTGTTTGTTTGTTACTTTTTCACGTTCAAACAGATGTACGATTTTTGATAAAATCTAGTAAGGAGGTAGCTTATATCCTGCATTAACACATAGGCTACTTGTTGGCCGCGGGGTGCAGCTATTATGAATAGTTCTGACATTTTGACTTGTATACTGGTGTTATTAGTGAGTTATTAGTATTTGAATAGACTGTGTTAAACAACCAACCAATTTCATTCCAGATTCGACACCAACCACACCCAAAGCAACTCCCTCAGCAAATCTCTGCCGGCTAGAAACGTCTCCAGCTACGAAAACTACGAAGTTTCACCAGAACTGACACCAGAAGTCACTTTACCAGACAACAACTACCAAAACGTAGGCCGTATGGATGAAATAGGCATACCAGTTTTCGATGCTAGTCTAAACCTTAACCAAAGCGATTCTATACCCACATTGCCTTCCCCAAGCCCTTACGAAAACGTTTACGTAAATAGGAATGTGTATAACAGCCTAAAACCCAAGTCACCCAACACAAATAGCCCAAGAACTAGAATAAAAACCACTTTTGCCCACAAAAACGTTGCGCCACAATACTTCGTGTTCCCAACCCCGCCACCAATAGAAAACAATCAAAAACCAAACTTTGGCAATCAAAAACCAAGTTCGGACAAAGATCTAGAAAGTCCCAGAACGAAACAGAAGGACTCAATAAAAGAAACTAGAAATACAGAAGAGAAGAAAGAATTCGAAGGCATTGAAAAGCAGCTAAGCTTAGAAGAAGAGATACCAATGATAGACGACGCGGAAGTAACAAATGACATAGAATTCAGATACTCCAAAGTCGTAGACAAAGAAGATTCTCCCAAAGAACTAAAGAAGAATCAGAGTTTCGATGACGTGAAAAAAGAACTCATGGTAGACATTCCAGAACTTGAGAGAGAAGCTTTCGAGAATGATCTGAAGCAAAATAAGAGAGAGAATATAATAAAGAATATAACAGAAGAAATAAAGAAGATTGACGTAGTAGAGTTTACGGATACTTCTGTTCTAGATATTAATATCGACGATTTGAAAGCCAAATATGAGAAGTTAAAAGAAGAAAGGAGAAAGCTGGTGGCGGAAATACATGAAATTAAATGTAAGATGACGGAAATTAGGTCGCAAGAAGATGACATCTTGAGAGAGGTTAGTAGAGGTTTTTCAATTACTTGAATTAGTTTTTTAGGGTTCCGTATCAAAAGGATAAAAAGATCTTAAGACCTCATTCCAAAACGACGTTCAACCAAGAATCTTAATTTAAAACTGGTTTTAAGTAGGTATGGTAAAACCAGTATTAAATCGAGATTCATGACTAATTGTCGTTTTGGAATGCGCCCCTTAGTATTTGGCACTCTTTGGCCCTTAGTCTTTAGCAATTTTATGTATTGGCTTTTTATGTAAATATATATAAGTAAATATGTATGTTTAATGATGATTTCCATGGTAACTTAAGTATGCTTAAACAGATCTCCACAAAAATTTGTGTAAATGTTAAATGTGAAACACAAATATGTGATTTGCAAATCTCATTTTTATCAACCTACTTACTAAATACAGGGTTATAGGTAACTCAATAAAAACCTCTTAAGGGACTCAATATGAACAACTTTTACTCGGAAGCCAATCCTGAAATAGCGAAAAAAACAACTTTTCTGTAACTTGCCATCCTGTAACTCGTCATCCATGTAAACAAGTTTTACACTTTTGTTGATATTTTAAAAACTGCTTGACCAATTTCGATAAACTTTATATGGGACCACCAATAAAGTATCTACCAAACAAAAAAATCGGTTCATAAACGACGAAGTTATCCCCGAACAAACATAAAAAAGCATATAATACGGTCGAATTGAGAAACTTCTTCTTTTTGAAGTCGGTTAAAAATACAAAATAGTATTTTTATTACAACAATACAATATATGTATTTTCATTTACAACAAAGTTAAGTACTATAATGTACTACTATACTCTTTTGATACTCCTATTACTAACTTCTTGTAAATTTTCAGCTTGAAATGGAAAAAGCCCTGATCAAAGGTGAATACGATTCCGAAATAGCCATTTTAAACATAGAACAGAAGAAGAAGGCCGATCTAGTGGATAAAGCTAAGAGCATAGAAGACGAAATCAAGCAGTTGAAAGAACGACAAGAAGCGAGACAGAACGAGATGAGAGACAGAGTGGAGGTGGCTACCACAAAGGTGGAGAGGTATGTAATCCATACTAATATTATAAAGTCTGTCTGGCTTTTCACGGCTAAAGGGCTGAACAGATCTTGATGAAATCTGATAATTAGTAACAGTCACAGTATTTCACAAGGAAGGTTTTTGTAAACTTATTTCTGAATAAACGCGAATAAAGTTGCAGGTAACAGCTAGTAATAAATAAATATCAACATACTTTTCCCCCGGAGGGGTTGACGGAGGTGTATCACGACACCCACACTTCGCCGGACGATGATCAGTCCCAAATGTGACGGGGCGATCCTGGCGCCATACACTGGGCGCCAATGATTATATTGAATACGCACAAACTATAATTATATTGGGGGCTGAGCTACTTACGTCCGTAGGAGTGTACTCTATTCTGATTCCCTACACGTGGTCCCCGGGTAGTGCTAACCGGGTAGCAAACTCTGGTGGGAGGCTTCGGCCGTGGCTAGTTACCACCCACCGGACCAAGCCATGCCGTGAAATGACCTAGTCGTGTTTCGGGATGTAGTCCGGTGTAACCGTTCCGAAGACGGGTCTGAGCAGTAGCGCACTTGTAGCGCCTCACTCAACTGCCGTCTTTGTACTTCTTCACTCTACAAAACTTCAAGGCCAGAGTGAATAAGTACCTTATAGGTCGTCGTGCTCCATCTTAGACCACAACGTCGCTTAACATCAGGCGAGTTGGTGGTCAAACGCCGACCTATTCTCCATATAAAAAAAAAATGTTTACGCAATGTACAAATTGGTGCGTGCTATCGGCTGGGATCGAACCTGCTTCTTTTGGCTTGAGAGGCTAGACTTCTATAATTATTAATGCTGTAAAATAATAATCAATAATTCATATAATACACTATAAAATTATACATTATAAACACTAATACTGGTTTGCTCAGAAAGGGTTTTAAGAGTTAGCATAGCTGATGATGAAAGATGATGAATTATTTTGGTGACCCTTCTAACCCAGTCGCAGTTCGACTGCTTTATAAGCAGGAGGCCCTGGGTTCGATTCCCGGCCGGGCATATGTTTGAATTATTAATTTAAATAAGTCTGTGTGTTAGTTATCTGTCTTTTTGTGTTTCATGGCGTTACCGACACAAGGACACCTATAAGAGTGAAGTTTTTTTTAAATCAAGCTGTTGAACTTAAAGCACTATATTGACGTCCTTCTTTTATCCCACAGGTTAGAAAAGGACGTGAAATCTAACTCGGCGACTTTGGAAGAGCTGCAAAACGCTCAGGATATCCTTGATAACGAGACCAAGATATTCGAAGATCTGGAGTTCCAGCATTTAGAAGAGGAATCGGAATTGTAAGTATTATTCGAACATTCACACTAAGTCCATGGACTTAGGGTATAATAATACAATACAATACAAAAACTCTTTATTGACACCAAATACAAATAAATCTAAACTAAACACTAAAAAAAAGGCGCAATGGGCGGTCTTATCGCTTAAGAGCGATCTCTTCCAGACAACCTTTAATAGTGTGTTCGGAACAGCGTTAAGTAGGCTGATGTCCACTCAACTGTGATCCGAACATTTAAACATGTGATTTCATACAAATGAATTAGCTAGGTAATTTATAAGATCCCTAGTTTTTTCGGAAAATACTCGTATGATTTATGAAACTCTGTTAGTATATTCAAATTAGAAATGTCTGAGTACTTAAAGTAACCATTCACCAGTCTGTTGTGCAAGACTGCAAACAGGATGGTGCATGGTAATGGTCGAAGCTGACACGCCATCCTGCACGTACATCCTGTAACTATGAAATAATTCGGATGGATCTAATTTTAAAAAAAGTTTGACCTAAACAACTAGCTAATTTATTATATTTAAGTAGTTATTTATCTAAGGTTTATTTTATACACAACAAGTATCATAAAAAAAAACCGAGTTATTTTTGAAAAAAAAAATACATTTAAATCAAACTTACCCAATCCAGAATGCCATTAATGATATATAACAACAACAACAACAACAACAACAACAACTCTTTATTAAAAACATAAAATAATTACAATAGTACTTAAATTAGGCTTAACTAAGTTTTTAATGGGCGGCCTTATCGCTCAAAGCGATCTCTTCCAGGCAACCTGAATGGACAGGAACATTTATAAAAGTTGAGGCCTTGAAAATTCTAATACTAATACAATAGTAATACATAATTTTACAAGACGTAAAAAATAATAAGATAAAAATAATAAAAATACACAAAATAAATACTAATAAGTAGACGAAATAAATATAATATAAATACTTTAAAAATGTTTAAAAAATAAATGTCACTAATATATAAATAAATAGTGCGACTTTTGTGACATACATACGAGTATCTCACTATCTTTCAAAACGGCTATTGTTTTGAAAGATATATATAGAATATAATATAATATGTAATTTTCAAAAAACTTTTAGCCAACTGCCTCGACTGCCTCAACTGACTGCCTCGGTGGCTCAGTTGGTAGTGAACCTGCCTTCTGAGCTGGGGGACGTGGGTTCGATTCCCATCTAGGGCAAACATTTATGTGATGAACATTTGTGTTTGTTCTATGTCTGGGTGTTAGTAACTATTTAAGTATGTATATCAGTCTCTGGCAGCCATGGTACTAGCTTTGCTTAGTTTGGGGTCAGGCGACCGTGTGTGGAAGTGTCCCGAATTTATTCATTTATTTATTAATCACAACTCATCTCTTATTCTTTACAGATTATCAAACAGAGAGGACATACAAAACGACGTAATCCTCCTAACGAAAAAGATAGAGGCTCAAAAAACAAGAATACTAACACTCAAATCCGAAGCCAACAGCAACCTAACCTCAGCTCTAGACGAGACAAAAATCTTACACTCCGAATACGTAAAACTCTTAAACACAGTCGAAGAATTAACCTCCAAAGTCCAAGCTATAGAAAAGGAGTTAAAACCTATCGTAGCCAAGCTAAATGAGATAGAACGCGCACAGTCACCCGATAGCGCTTTTTACACGGACCAAACTAGGACCAAATCCGGAGAATTCGGGTACTCCCCTCCTAGCAGTGACAGCGACGAAATCGACATAATAAACTTCGTGCAACACGAAAAAGAAATCAAAGACAAATTCAACTCAATAGATCAAATGTCACAGTCAATGACAGTCGACTTAGAACGAAAGTTAAACGACAGAAACAGCGAAAGCCCACCAAAACCCAAAAAAGGCTTCTGGGAAAGAAACTTCGATTCCCTGAAACGAAAGAAAAAACCAAAATCGCCAGAAAAAGACCCGAAAGTCGACGTGATGTCGCAAAGCTTCAACGAGAACCTGTTCTTCAACAGCGAAAACATTGAAAGCGATTCGATTGACCGCTTCAATAGCCTACGCAACTCTAAGAAGAAAAAGGAGACGGGGCCCGTCAAAAGCAGTTCTTCGTCAAAGATACCCACTTTCGCAGCCCTAGGGAAGATCATGAAGAAAGATTCCTTCGGCAAGAAACGTGAAGACGACGACACGAAGACGAGATACATAAAGAACCCTAAGCCCATGACAATAGATAACAAATACGTGAAAGCAAAATCACAATCTCCAGACAAACAGAATCAAATCGTCGAAGAAACGACTGAAGAGATCAAAGACAATACAATAGAAACGTATCACGCTAAAGTATTGCACAGGAAAAGCTGTGGAGACGAACCGGGCTTGAAGGATTTTAATCGGATATCCGATAAGATTCCTTCCCAAGACGATATCGATAGGATATCGAAAATAACAATTGATGCGCCGTTGCTATCGAGCGAGCAAGACATGCATTCTTTGGGGAAGAGGACGTTTGACAGCTTGATGGAGGTCGAAAGGAAGAGGATGGAAATGCTGGAGGAACAAGGTATTGGGAATATCTGCTGGGTTAGTCGGAAAGGGTACACTATGTCTATGCATCGTTTTATGGTCGACATACCTACAACACGCACGAAACGCTTTGGTTCCTCATTTCTCATAAGGACCGCTAGAGTGTGGAATACTCTGCCAGAGTGTGTGTTCCCTGACACTTATAATCTGGGTGTCTTCAAGTGTCGAGTGAATCGGTTTCTTCTAGCAAGCGTGCTCCATCGTGGGCCGCATCACTGCTTATCATCAGGCATGTTGGCGGCCAAACGCAAGCCTATTAAGTAATAAAAAAAAAAAGAGATTATTAGGGACTATTTTGGTGTAATGTACGAGATTTTACCATAAGACCATTTATTTGGTCTTAACTTTATAATTATGAAGTTGCGAAATAAAACAACTGTTCTCTAACAAAAAGTACAAATTTATGGACCAGCTCCAGTGTTTGTTCCTTTCTACCTTAGCATACCCTTTCCGAATAACCCTGTAGAAGACTTAGTAATAAGTTCATTAAAATTCAAGTTGAAAATAAATTTCCGAAATTAATTTTTTCAAAATTTCAGGATGTCAAGTGATAGAAAACGAGCGAGAAAAGATTTCCGAATTGAAGCGACGTGTACAAGACGAAACGAAAAAACTTTGGGACCAGAGAAGGGAAAAGTCAATGGACAGCGACCTTTACAATAGCTTAACCGACGATGACAGAAAAAGCGGCGACTTCGACCGGTCAGGGAGCGAAAAGAACGAATCTGACAGGCCTGAACGATACGTCAGCTTTGAACGAACTGACAACCGAAGTTCCGAACCGACTCACAACAGAAGCGTCAGTTTCGAACGGACTGACAAACGAAGTTACGAACCAACTCATAACCGAAGTGTAAGTTTCGAGCGGACTGACAACCGAAATGTCAATTTTGAACGAAACGACAACCGGAGTTTTGAACCGAGTCACAATCGAAGCATCAGTTTTGAACGAACTGACAACGAACGAAGCGTCACGTTCGATCAGTCTGACAGGTTCGACAGAAGTGACAAGTTGGTCGAAAAGCAAGACTCAGTTCGGTCAGATATGGATCGGTCGGTTATTGAAAGGTTGGAGGGGTCGTTTGATCAGTCGTTTATTGAGAAAGCTGAACGAAGTGACAAGATTGACCGAAGTGGGAATTTTGAACGAAGTGGCAATTTTGATCGAAGTGGCAACTTTGATCGAAGTGGCAACTTTGGCATGATCGAAGACTCTACGATGGATGATAGCTTTATGACTGCAAATTCTACTATTTTTGATGAAAGGTCAGTTTTTTTTTACCATTTTTTATTTGATTCATATTTACTGCGCACAAGGATTTTGTGTGAACTTGAGTGAGGGCGCCTGTGTCGTTTTTGTAGGATAATCTCCTTAATTACTAGGGGAAAAGAACGTACCTATCAAAAATAATATTAGAGGATTTATAGGTATTAAGTATGTGTGAAAATTAAAGGAAACCGTTGATGTCAATATCATAGGATACATCCAAATTCTTAATTTCTGTCTTTAGTTCCAATTTCGACCACATTCCAAAAGAACCATAAAGGTCTAAAAACTTTTTTTAATTTAGATTTTGAAGTTTAAATATGTTAAGGTTGTATGATTTGTATATGTATATTTATATTATGTATAGAAATAGATAAATAAATGGTCTATGGGTGATAAGTACAATGACCTGCTTTCAGCTCAGTACACCGTTCCGCGTAGCCTCGTATAAGGCGACCCCTTTAACATTTCGTCACAGTCTCAAAAACTATACCATTGAGAATCTTCAAAATGGTCAACATTATCTGACCAAAACTGAACCTGACCTTATCATCAAAGCGATAAGCTCCAAAATTAAACAACACACGTCTTTGTAAACTATTTCTCAAACGAGCGCTAAATTCGACCATATTTTCTACAACATAGAGATCTAAATGTCAACAATAATTTCAATTAATCATATAGGCCATGTAATGCGCGGATAAGATAAGGTCGTAGTTTGCTCGCGACTTTTGTCATAGACAAACGTGTGGTCGAGTACAGTGCGACAGTGATTATAATGAACTTTGATAAAAGTAAAACTAATGCTGTCTCATTTACTCAATAGTGCCAAAACTAACTAATAGTGTAACAAAAAGGTAGCAATAGCGTTGGACTATCGCTGTCTCGTTTTTTATTTAGTGTTAAAAAGAGACGAAGTTAGCTACATCGGTTCGTCAGTGCCTTCAATCGTTTATTGATAGCCTTGTCACATTGTAGTAATATTGGTCTATTGATTTTTTTTTAAGTGGCGTAACAAGAATAGATAAAGTGATGTTTAGAGGAAACAGTCTGATTCGTTTAAATAATTTCGGCGTAAAAAGTGTGACTAATTATGTGTTAAAATCTTCGATTGGTTTGATTTTTCTTTTTTATAAACATAATGAGTGATATCGGTAGCTAGCCATTTATTTAATTGTAGGTAGTAATATAGAATTAACAAATAAACCTAGTTATTTATCAAGGATTGAAAATAACTCTACTCCTAATGCACTATGCTCTTAATCCCCCTCTTCAAATTATATCTCCGTAAACAAGAAACTGATTCTCGAGAATACTGGTGGTAATTATCTATATAAGTATGTATTTAAAAATATATAGAAGAAAGAAAGAAAGAAAGAAAAAAATAAATTTATTTTGAAACCATACATACAATTAACAATATAAACGACAAATAAAAGCAATAAAACAAAGTAAATAGTATATATGTATGTATATCAGTCTCTGGGGGCCATAGTACAAGCTTTGCTTAGTTTGGGGTCAGACAACAGTGTGTGCAAGAGTCCCGAATATTTATTATTTCATACATTTGTCTCGCTAATTTTTTTCTAAAATTTTCTACTGTATTAAACTTACTTAAAAATAGGTCAACAAGTAATAATATCTGCATACCTTCATTCAGAGTCCAGGATGCATGACAAAAGCTTTAATTCAATGAGTAATCGGTCCAATGAATAAGTCATCGGGTCATCATCCAATCAGCGCGGTGTACAGTCGAGCTCAGAAGTGCACTTAGCCACAGTTTACTATAATGGTTCATAACAAATGGACATAATTATAAAAGCCAGTGGTTCTGTGAGCTGAAGATCTCACGAAAACGTAAATAGTTAAACATCCGCCATTCAAAAAAAAAAAACGAAATTTAAAATCTATAAAGTTGCCTACCTAATTATCGAACCTGCTAACAAAATTTCACGTGAGTCGGTTGAGAAATGCGACCTACGGTGGTAATTCACAATTCGGAAACGCTTCCGATCGGATCCCACACATTTCAAACTCAAATTATTCGAATCTTAATCTTATTTTTCGTATTCTTATGTTATCAAACGTGATTTACTCTTTTGATCGGATTTGTACTCGATTCCCTATTCCAAAAGTAGACCGAGATTCATATAATTTCAGTTTGAAATTTGTGGGATCCGATCGGAAACATTTCCGGCTGATTATGAATAGCACCGCTAGACGGACATACCGACATACGCTACATACGGACATACGCTTTTTTGCCGAAGCTAAAACAGAGACGCTTCGCTTGCAAAGCTGGCTCGGTCGATACAATTTTTACATAACACATCATTACGCTTTTTCCTCCGAAGAGGTTGGATATTGTATGACGATAATTTTGAACTGAACATTGTTCCAAAAAAAATATACCGCAATTTTAAAAAATTAGACAACTTTTACTTTAGGACCAACCACAGATCTGGGATGTAAAAAATCGACTATGACAATTCGATAGTGATCCAAAAAATCATTTACGCATGCGTGAGTAAATTAGTGTAGTGAAAAGTACTCATTATTTTATCGATTGACCAAAAATGGTCCTCCGGGTGCTTGTCGATAAAATATACCTGTCGTTGTTACTCCTGCGTATTAGACAAGGACATCGATACTTTTAGCTTTTTTTTTTAATATAGCAAGATAGCGTTCTGAACAGGGCACATTTTGACAACTAACCCCCCTCTACCTGTATTCCCCTAACAATCATTAAGATTCTTAACAAAAGTCGGTCTCCGGAATCCGTGGAATGTAATTTTTTGAATAAAAAAAAAAGAACAGGGCACATTGTTGTAATTGCCTGTACACTTACATTAGCCAATTGGTCCAGTCGTCCAATATTTAAGACTATTTAGATGTTTGGCAATAACTATTCATTCCACTGCATAATTCAAATTTAAATTTCTTTACTTCAGGCCTCTTTTTTTTTTTACCCATAAACATTGTAATAATATGTAGAATATAATTAAATTAAAATTAAATTGAGGTATTAACTATTACATTGAAATTAACATAAAAATAAAAATAAAATGTCAAAAATGTCAAAAAAATTATGAAAATAAATAATAATAATAATAAAATGTCACACATCACAAGCGACACATTAGTAGCCTCTCTCCGGCACGGGCACGGAGACATGTCTCTCGCAACAATGCCGGAGAAAAGGACAGTCAAGCCTAGACGCGATCATCTCTATGATGATGTTGGAGCTGGCCCGTACTCTGTGCACCAAGGACGCGGCTCGTGTGCGCATGACCGTATGGAAGCATGCTGTGTGCAATAATGAAATTCTTAGTTATTTTGATGACATCAACTCCGTTATCTATTCTATACTGGAAGCGTTATCTACGTACCTATAGCTAGGCGTATGTTCCATAGACACATAGTTTGAGCGTGAAAGTGACAAACAAATACACAAACAGACTTTTGAAGTATACTTACCTAGATTTAAAAAAAAAATAATTTACCTTTGATGCAAAAAAGACGGGGTGTTATAAGTTTCACGTATCTGTGTATTTGTGTGTGTGTGGGTGTGTGTGTGTGGTTGTTTGTGTGTGTGTGTGTGTGTGTGTGTGTGTGTGTGTGTGTGTGTGTGTGCGTGTGTGTGTGTGTGTTTGTGTGTGTGTGTGTGTGTGTGGCATCGTAGCTCCCGAACGGAGGAAACGATTTTAATTTTTTTTTTTTTTTTTTTGATGCAAGGTAAATAAAATTAGTCGAGAGTTTTCTTCGCTGTGATTGTTACGCTATTACTCCTCTAATGAATCGGTTTCTTTAATGGTTATTTTTTTTGTTTAGTAGAACAAACTTTAAAAGTGATCCGATATAAGTTTTATCAAAATCAGTCAAGCAGTTTTTTAATATCAACAAAAGTCTAAAAATTATTTACATGGATGACGGGAAGTCGGTTTTTAACTGACTGCGTAAGAAGGAGGGTTATGTTTTTCGAGTGTTTGTATGTATGTATGAGGTTTCTTTAGCACGGCCTACAGCCTGAACAGCTTGATGTATTTCGTTATGTGAGGTGTCATTTGAATCGTCTTGATAGTGGAAGTGACTTAGGGTACAACATTTTGTAGCCGGGTTTTTGTTTTTCTTTTAATAATGCTATTTATTTAAGCTTAATAATTAATAATTCTAAGCTCTAGATAAACTAATCCAGATAGCTTACTTTTTTATCATCTTTGCTGCGGAATTCAAAATATTTCGTAATCTATCCTGATTGCAAGCATTCATTAAGTGCGAGCGTATCGGTTTCTTGCATAACGGTATTAACTGTAACACTCCTTATCAGAGCTCTTATCAGTGCCTGAGAATGCCAAATGAACTTGACTGCTAATGATATTTAATTACCTACACTATATGGTACAGCCGACGGCGCGCACCAATTTGTTCATTGTGTGAACATATGTGCGTATTGTATGTCATCTGCTACATGACTGGAGCCCGGTGTATGGCGACAGGCTCGCCCCCTGTCACATTTGGGACTGTATATCGTCCGGCGAAGTGTGGGTGTTGTATTACACCTCTGCCAGTCCACTCGGGAGAAAGACGTCTAGTCTGTTGTAAAAAAAAAGTCGGTTTACAAACTTTTATTCATAAATCGCTCGTGTAGCGCTCTCGCTCCGATCGTAACGTTACAACGAGTCATCCTTTTTCGTGCGTGCAGTTCATCGATTTATTAGACGTTATCACTCCAAAAATCTCTCGAATTTTTTGATAGGTAATCCCTTTGACAATCTGATAAAAGGGTAATCCATTTTCCCCTCAAATTCCCCTATACTGTTATACTATGGTTTACTATTGATGTTTTCGTTCACCGGAAGCGTATGCTCTATGTTGGGACAGACCGCATCGTCACTTTCCATCAGGTGTGTTGCGGTCAAACGTGGGCCCATTCAATCATAAAAAAAAAAAAAACAGACCGCACGTCGCTCGCCATATTTTGATTTGCATATCGGGCTAGAAACTAGACTATCTAGCCTATGCTGAACTATGCTCGTGACCAACGCCTGCCACACAATAGACATCCCCCACGAGCGAGCTCTTAACTAGCATTGGCATAAACAGCGCCTAGAAGAACATGAAATGCTTTGTCCGCCAATGGCAATATAGCATCGATCGTTGCGGACCGATGTTAAAAGGACCAATCAGCATTCAGTGTCCCATTTCCAGACGCTAAAACGGCTATTTTACCCTAATTATAATATAATTAATTGATCAAAGTCAAAGTCAAAATGATTTTATTCAATTGGGTGTCAAAGATACACTTATGAACGTCAAAGTTTTTTAATAGACTCGAACACCTTGTTAGGAAAAAGAGCCACTACTCAGAAGAATAGGCAAGAAACTGAGGAGAAATATTGTTTCCAAAAAAAAGATCATGTTACATGATTTCTTTCTTATTGCATTCATTTGCCAATTCTCTATACATTTTTGTGGTACATTCCACTTAGTCCATGGCCCTACAGGAGTTCAATGTCTAAATAGTCGGTATCTCTACTATTTCTCTACATAGTATAAAACAAAGTAGCTTTCCGCTTCTCTCTGCCTCTCTCTGTTTCTGTATATCCGCTAACTCAGCTAATGGTATAGGTAGGAAATAGTTACCATGTGAATGGGGGGGTAGACAGTTGCGAATAATTCGATGTTACGTCTATTCTATAGAGTAAGCAGTCGTTGCCATCTTTCTCTTATATAGCGATGCATTAATAAACATTATGCAGCCGGCACATATGCTATCCGTATAAAGTCTTCCGATTATACAGGATGTCGCCTAATTTATTGGTTGATTATCCACGGATTTTTGGGGTTTTCTCGCTCATTTTTTACTCAAAGACTCCTACAAATATTAACAAAACCAGAGCCACATTTGTTTTTAGATCTTTTTATAGGGTTCCATACCAAAATAGTAAAAAGCAACTGTAATGTTGAGACTTCTATGTCAGTCTGTGTAACAGCCGATCATTTGAAATATGTATAGAGTAAACCTATTTTTTTTTAAATCTTTGTTAAGAATTACTGACGTGTCAATAGATTAATGTCACAGTCCTAGAGCCCCCTGTATAGTGTCATACTCGTCGCTTTAATCGCATATGACAACATTAAACACAATCGAGTGCACAGCCAGAGGCGGACTTTTCTTAGGTCAACTAGGCCCCTGGGCGTAGGGTGGCCTAATCACACTTCACACTAATATTACTAGTGGGTCTGTGACCTGGAGAGCTCGCGACCGACGTCTGTACAGGTCACATTCCTCAACTGATTCTCGTGAAATTTTGTAAACAAGTGAACAACAAACTTCGCAAGAGAGATTTAGTCCCGAGAAGGACATACCTTCTTCTTCGAAGGAAAGAAAAGGACGAAGGTCATTCTCGGACCAAGTTTAATCGAGATATCCTCAGCTCGATTAAACTCGGTGTTTCATACAGATTCAGATTCTTTCTTCTCCTTATAACAATGTTCCGTTAAGCTAGGCAAGGCCTAAAATATTTTTTTTTCTTAAATATAGGTACATTTTTGGGCACAGCAATAACTTTTAAACTAAGCTTAGTGAAAGAAGTATAAATAAAAAAAATAAAAACTCCCGACACCGTTTTTCATCAAACATAGCTATGAACACTCCCGACTAATTCACCTTTCAAACAAAATGAAAATTGGTTTATCCGTTCGGAAGTTACGATTACACACACACACACACGATTCTCTCTCTGAGAGAGAGAGAGAGAGAGAGAGACACGTGAAACTAACAACACCTCGTCGTTTTTGCGTCGGTGGTCAAGAAGGGGGCAGCAGGTCCTACACGGCCCAGGGCCGAAGCTCTTAGTCCGCCCCTGTACACGCACAGCTGTTTCCACTCCGTGTCACAATGTCACCGGCACTAAACGCAGACGATGTTTGTCTTACGAAACACCGTGTATAAGAAAAGAAAAGAATACTTTCAACAATATTTCTTAGTCTTGAATATTAAATAGTTTTTATTTTGTAAAATTGTAGGTTATATTCGTTACTGTTAACTGGTAGGTTATCCGGGTCAGATAGACATTCTAAAGCCAAACTTAATACGGAACAGGAAATACGTACCATAGTTGAATTTTTTGGAGAAAAATCTGTTAAGTATTAAAATATTGTTTTTTTTTTTTTTTGAAAAATGTTATTGTTTTGACGTGTTATTTGTGCCACAGTAATGTAATGCAGTCCTTATGTTTTCGAATTAATCATTGTTTGGTTCACAAATCATCTCAGTGTCACAGAAAAAATACAAAAGTTGGATTATGATTAAGAAGGTTGTGTGAGTACACTGTACTCGAAAAGTGTGTATTAAGTACAACAAAACGACTCATGTGATCAGTGAGTGTCACGCCTCGAAAATGTCGAACACGAAGAAGAAAAAGAACTCCTTATCATGCTGGTAAGTTCTGTTGTGTCGGTCCTCTAGCCAACTTGCGTTCTTCCAAGCGGCAAGCAATTTTATTTCTACTATTGCTTGAACGGTAGCTGATTGATCGAGACACGAGCTATAGAAATGTCAACATAACATCGTCAGGCCTTTCCCCCGAGGGGGCTGGCAGGTAGATAGATAAACACTTTATTGTTCACACCAGAAATAGCAAAACATAACAGAACAGAAAAACTTAAACTGTAGTGTAACAACTGGCGGCCGTATCACTAAGAGCGATATCTTCCAGGCAACCTTAATACAACACCCACACTTCGCCGGACGATATTCAGTCCCAAATGTGACAGGGAGCGAGCCTGTTGCCAGCTGAGCTATAGAAATGTCAAAGTCAAAGTCAAAATGTTTATATTCAATTTGGGTATCAAAGATACATTTATGAACGCAAAGTTTTTTTTAAATAGACTCGACCGCCTTGTTCGAATAAAGAGCCTATACTTGGTTTTCTAAGTATAAGCTCTTTATCCGAACAAGGCGGTCGGAATGAAAGACGGCAAGAAATGAAAAAATGTCATGTGTCTTATTGTCAACTCGTCCAATTAGCAGCTGACAGCATTAGTGATTGTAACAAGTAACATAATTAAAAGAAAAACAAAAAAAAACGGGCTGCAAAATGTTGTACCCTATGTTACTTCCGTTATCAAGACGATTCAAATGACACCGTGCCAAAGAAACCTCATACAAACATACCCACATACACAGATACACTTGAAAACCATAATCCTCCTTCTTGCGAAGTCGGGTAAAATAGAATTGCTTTAAAACGATTGCAACTTAGTTAGAGGCCTTGGTTCTGTCTTTGCTCAACAGTTAAACAGTACAGAGCTCGTGTGGTCTCCATTCGGGATAACGAATTATGTCAAAAATTTCAAAAATTCTCTGTTTATGAATCCTGCCCACTTATTTTTCTAGACTTTTGAAAACATGACGAGATTATCCAGACATATCCTTTGATCTACAATTCGCTGTCAAAATTCTAGATCATTGTATCCATTTTTTTAGGACAGCGTTTATATAATATTTAAAGAAACTGTAAACGAACGTGGTCTCGAGACTTTCCAGATGCGATTGTTCTCTTTATTTCTACCAAAAAAAATACTTTTATACTAAATCTGGAACTACAACATACCCTAGGAAAACCTAGTGGAGAACTAGGTTTCCCTAGGCTATGTATGTAGTAGTTCCCTATCTTCTACTTTATAAAAATAAGTCGGGTTTTCCTCCCTGACGCTATAACTCCAGAACGCACGAACCGATTTCCACGGTTTTGCATTCGTTGGAAAGGTCTCGAGCTCCGTGAGGTTTATAGCAAAGAAAATTATTAAAAAAAAATTACGGTTCCTATGGGACCGCGGGTGAAACCGCGGGGCGCAGCTAGTTTAGTATAAAAAGTTATTTTTTAGTAGAAATAAAGAGAGCAATCGCATCTAAGGAAACCTAGTGGAGAACTCGGGTTTCCCTGTGTCTGAGATGCCATGGGGCATACACAAAGACTGTCTGTCTAGACAACACCCAGACATTTTAGCGCATCATTCAAATTTCTTCCCGGCCAGGCATCGAATCGAAACCTCCGGCTTTTAAAGCAGTCGCGCTAGAAATGTGTGCTTAGATGTGGGATTGCATAGGTTAAGAAATCCTGGCTGATATTATAAATAATAAAAGTGAGTTTGTTTGTTCGTTTGTCACGATTTCACGTTCAAAATGAAGCTTTGCAAACACATTGTCAGGGGTACAGAAAAGGATATAGGGTAACTTATTTCCCGAAAAAATTAACGGTCCTGTGGGACCGCGGGTGAAACCACGGGGCGCAGCTAGTAGTCTATAATTGACGGTGCTATAGGAAGGTGTAAAAATTTACTAAGACAACTCGGCTTATTTAAAAAGTGTTCGTTTGGATATGACCCAATTGTGTTATCCTTTTTTCAACAGACTTCAAAAAAGGATTAGGTTCCTTCTTAATTCGGTTGTATAAAAAAATGTTTGTTTACTCGGAACTTCTTCATTTATATACAGATTTGGATATTTGAATTAAAAAAAAAAAATTTTTTTCAAAATCTTTCATGTTCTTAATAGTGATGGAAAGCCAGTTTTTTTTTAAATAAATGTGTAATTTTTGTATCTTTTGTTCCAGTTCCTGCCATATGTCATCGTCCATTGAAGAGGTAAGTGACGCTTTTAGTACAATAAATAAGCTGGTCGTTTCTATTGTGGTAAGCGTATAACTGGGGAGGTTCGCGGGAAGCCGCTGGATGCAGCGCAAGACCGGTCGTTGTGGGGATCATTGGGGGAGGCCACCGTCCAGCAGTGAACATCTTCCGGTTTAGATGATGAAGCAAATAATTATATACACAACGCCGCCGTTAACATAATCTTGCATACTATGTAATAGGGGTAAAGCGATGATAGCCTAGTTGGAGAAGGCCCGCCTCTCAAGCCAGAGGGAGCGGGTTCAAACCCAACCGACGGCACGCACCATTTTGTTCATTGTGTGAACATATGTGCGTATTGTATGTCATCTGCTACATGACTAGAGCCCGGTGTATGGCGACAGGCTCGCCCTCTGTCACATTTGGGACTGAGTATCGTCCGGCGAAGTGTGGGTGTTGTGTTACACCTCTGCAGCCCCCTCGGGGGAAAGGCGTGAAGATATGTGTGTACTATCTAATAGGGAGTATTCTGTGCTTGCTCATTACTTACTTTACTTACTAACTATACTTTTACTACTCACGGTACGGTACCCTACTTTTTAATTTAGATGAAAAATCTGTCCAACCGCGAGTCGAGCTCGTGCACTAAAGGTTCCGTACCTGCCATATTTATGTTTCACCAAAAAATATGTTTTTGTTTACCAAAACGTGTTTTCATTCTAACTAATGGCTATATGAGTAATATTTTTAAAGGGATTTGATCTTACTGGCTTAAATATTCAAAACAAGATGGCGGAATCTATTTTAAATCTTCATCAACTCGTTAAGGTCATAACAATAACTCTCTCCGCTAGATATTTTCGTAAGAATCTTGTGCGACGATTTATACTGACTAATGGTATTTTTAGACTTATTTTACCGACTTCGAGAAAAGAAAAGGTAAACATAAAAAAGGAACATAAAATACTAGTTGGGAACCGCGGTTTCACCCGCTATCCTATACAGGTTCCGTTTATTTTCCGAGATTATTGGGGACTGAGCTACCCACGTCCGTAGGAGTGTACTCTATTCTGATTCCCTACACGTGGTCCCCGGGTAGTGCTAACCGGGTAGCAAACTCTGGTGGGAGGCTTCGGCCGTGGCTAGTTACCACCCACCGGACCAAGCCATGCCGCGATATGACCTAGTCGTGTTTCGGGATGTAGTCCGGTGTAACCGTTTCGAAGACGGGTTTGAGCCCGTCTTCGAAACGGTTACACCGCACCTCTCACTCAACTGCCGTCTTTGTACTTCTTCACTCTACAAAACTTCAAGGCTAGAGTGAATAAGTAACTTATAGGTCGTCGTGCTCCATCTTAGACCACAACGTCGCTTAACATCAGGCGAGTTGGTGGTCAAACGACGACCTATTCTACATAAAAAAAAAGTTACATATAAGAAGAGATGGATGAAAGAAGATTGACGAAGCAGATTTACAAGGCGAGTGTGAGTGGTCAAGTCGGTAAATGGCGACCTAGGAAAACTCAGGATCATACATAAAACGTTATGAAAAAAGGCCAAGAGTCGCTGTGCGACCGCGAATCGTATCGCCGCGAAAAAAGGTTTATGCTTGCGCAGCGTCGAGAACAAAATGTAACTATCATGGCAATTAGATGTCGAAGTAGGCTCCCTGATCATGAGTACCCGTAACCGACGAGTATGTATGAAGGGTCTCGTGGAAGTAGAAGAAGCGAGATAAGTATACCAGGATCGTAGCAAGTGGAGAGAAGTGGTCTCTGCCTACCCCTAAAAAGTGACTAAATGTAGGTATGTATGTAATAAGTTACTTAAGCTGGTATCCAAAGTATAAGCTACCTCCATACCAAATGTCATCCTAAAACGTTAAGCCGTTTTATCTCTACGTAGTCTGAAACAAAGTCGCTTTCCGTCCCTCTGCCTGTCTGTTTATTTGCTAACCTTTTCTAAGCTAATCCTGAATCGGCGAATCCTGATGTGGTTTTCGCCATTAGCTAGATATTTTTATCCGACTGCGCAAGAAAGAGGGTTATGTTTTTCAAATGTATAAATGTATGTGGGTAAATGTATGTGTGAGGTTTCTTGTGAGGTCTTTACATGTGAGGTGTCATTTGAATCGTCTTGATAGCGGAAGTGACATAAGGTACAATATTTTGCAGCGGTTTTTTTGTTTTTCTTGTAATAATGTTATTTGTTTTACGGATGTTTTTAAGTTCCGTGCGAAATCGGGACAGGTTGCTAGCTGTAAATAACTAACAAACACACACTCTCACTTACTCGCTCAAAGACTTTCGCATTTATAATATTAGTGTTGGGGTATGTTTTTTTTTTGCGATATTTAGCTCTAAACACATGGTAAACTTGTCGGCGGAAGCTTAATAGCTCTGTAAAATGAAAAGAGACGAAGGTTAACTAATGCATGAGTTAGAGCAAGAAAGATAAACTTAACCGACGAAAAATCCGGCGTCCGCTGTCGCTCCCATGATAGCTTTTAACCATCTTACCATGATCAAAGAAAACTGACTACTATTATTTTCAGTCATTAAAATCATTGATCTCTTACCTACATATTCATTTAAAACGATTTAAATGACACCAGTCATTCATCTCTCACTCAAACCAAAGAGATCCAAAAGAAATGATTAAATTTCTTCAGAAATAAAACTTTGAAATGTCATCTTTTATTTAAGACCCGTTTTCATTGTGTCGAACGGATATTTAGTGCCGAGCACGTTGTGTTCCGTGGGGATGGACATGACATGAAATTTTTTTTATGCCGGGAAGTTACAAGTAAACCCGAGTGTTGTAGCTAGTGAATAATTAGAAGATACACATGTACATAATTATTCAGAAATGTTTTTTTCTGAAATGTGCTTCGTCGTTTTTCGTTCATGATTATTATACGCCAGCGAAAAATTGATAGAACATTTTACGGCATAGATTAGATTATCATGGCATATCGATCGGTTGTGAGTGCGAAGAATAACTAGCTGTTTAGCTTTAATTTTTAAGCGATGACAGCCTAGTTGGAGAAGGCCTGCCTCTCAAGCCAGAGGGAGCGGGTTCGAACCCAGCCGACGGCACGCACTAATTTGTTCATTGTTTGAACATACAAATGTGCGTATTGTATTCCATCTGCTACATGAATGGAGCCCGGTGTATGACGACAGGCTCGCCCCCTGTCACATTTGGAACTAAATATCGTCTGGCGAAGTGTGGGTGTTGTATTACACCTCTGCCAGCCCCCTCGGGGGAAAGGCGTGGCGATATGTTTTAGCTTTATATAGTCGCCAAGCTTAGGGTTTGACTAAAACACACCTAGGCCTAGCATGCGCAACGCGACAAAGGTATATCGACTCCTTTTATAGAGACAGACGTATGTTTACACATAGCCTTGTCACGTTCTCGCACGACAAAATCTGACGAGAAGAATATTGTCGCGCGCGCATTTTAGGGGAGATTTTAGCCGATTGTTCCCTGGGGGAGCAATACTGAACCTTTCTTTCTTTCTTTTACTATTGTATATGTATACATATGCTTGCTAAAAGTCAGAAACGTACTCTAGTGTTGTAGTTATTTAAAAAATGTAAAATATGTTCACAGTTGGCGTATTGCAACATATATCAACACGTACAAATATTAAACACTGTTCTACCCAAAAAAAACAGGGCTTAAAAATATTTTCAAAAAATACTCAAGTAGGAGTCTCTGAGACAAATGATAGTTTCCCTTACGACGCCTAGCAGGATGTGTTATATTAGCGCATCCTTTGAGATGAATGCTTTGCTGGACTATTTCCAGAATTAGCCCGTTTTAGGACGGGAAAGGAAGGAATATTTTATACGTAGAAAGTGTAACGCTTCCTTGATGGTCTCGCTTACGAGCTCGTTTGAAATCTACTCTAACCCATTATATCCATACTTACTAATATTATAAAATTGAGAGTAACTCTGCCTGTCTGTTTGTAGGCTTTCCACGACTAAACGGCTGAACAGATCTTGGTGAAATTTGATAATTAGTTACAGTATATCACGAGGAAGGTATTTGGATACTTTTTTCTGAATAAATACATCTTTTTGTCATTAAATTCTGTGAATTAATGAAAAAATAACGCGCCGCTTATCAAATGCGTCAGACAACATCACAGAATAGTACGTAGTCGGTACTAAAATAACAACTGACAACTAAAATTAAAAAACCAGCCAGTTTCAACCAAACTATAACAGAACTATACAACGTATATTGCTAAGGAGCTATATAACGTTTATTGCTAAGAGAGGTAATATTTATACTTAACATAGGTATCGTCACGCTTTTCCCCCGAGGAGGCTGGCAGAGGTGTAATACAACACCCACACTTCGCCGGACGATATTCAGTCCCAAATGTGACAGGGGCGAGCCTGTCGCCATACACCGGGCTCCAGTCATGTAGCAGATGACATACAATACGCACATATGTTCACACAATGAACAAATTGGTGCGTGCTGTCGGCTGGGTTCGAACCCGCTCCCTCTGACTTGAGAGGCGGGCCTTCTCCCAACTAGGCTGCCATCGCTCTCTAAACCTAATGTAGAGGTAATTTCCGAAAAAACTGGTCAAAATTATTGAAAATTCTTATATTGAGTGCCAAAACCTAGGAAATGTGAGCGAAGCCGCGGGCGTGTCATATAGAGCACTAGTTATCTAATCATATCATGTTGCGATCCTGCGGAATTAATACCAGCACCTATCTATAATATAAGTTATCAGACATGTGTAGGCGGCCCTCGTATTTAATGGTACTGTTTACTTTGTTTGAATCTACTTAGTGTATCTATTTTTTTTTACGCGATTGCACAAGAAGAAGTGTTATGCTTTTCGCGTGTACATGCATATGTATGTATGAAGTTTCTTTGGCATGCCCTACAGCCTAAACAGCTTGATGTATTTCGACATTTGAGGTGTCATTTGAATCGTCTTGATAGTGGTAGTGACGTAGGGTACAATATTCTGTCCTTGTGGTCATGATAAACTAGTATGACCACGAAGAAACGCCACATTTTAACTATCTCTGGAGTGCCAGACTACATTTTGCAGTCGGGTTTTTTGTTTTTCTTTTAATAATGTTATAAAATAAAATGAAGTAAAGTAATAATTGTAATAAACATAAGATTAAGAAGACTATTTACATCAGAATAAAAAAAAAACAAAAATAAGCTTAGATAAATATCCTACTAACATTATAAACGCGAAAGTTTGTAAGAATGGATGGATGGATGTTTGTTACTCTTCCACGCCAGAACAGCTGAACTGATCAGGATGAAATTTGACACAGACATAGATTATAGTCTAGAATAGCACATAGGATACCTTTTAACTGTAGGTGAAATCGCGGTGCGCAGCTAGTACCTAATAAAACTTTCAGCATGCCTATGAGAAAAGCTTTAATTTTCTGACACATGTAAACCTATAAACAAAACAACAATTTGACAGGTAAAAAACAAGTAGTTACCAAAAATATTTACAAAAAACTAAATCATTCATTTTCGACTGCCTCGGTGGCTCAGTCGGTAGTGAATCTGCCTTCTGATCTAGGGGGCGTGGGTTCGATTCCCACCTAGGGCAAACATTCATATGATGAATATTTGTGTTTGTTCTATGTCTGGGTGTTAATATCTATTTAAGTATGTATTTAAAAGTATATAAGTATATATATCAGTCTCTGGCCACCATAGTACAAGCTTTGCTTAGTTTGGGGTCAGACGACCGTGTGTTCAATTGTCCCGAATATTTATTTTATTATTATTCCAGTCAAAATTGCAAAAAATACTTCTTGGTAATTTCAAACCCACCTTTAATGTAATTATTTTGCAAGAAGAAAAACCAAAACTAATAATTCAAACTCTTAAAAACCAAAACGGTGCCAAAAATTGCGCGCGCGCATCTGGCACCATTAAGCAATGCTGAATTAACAAAGAAATTGAAAAGCTCAAGAAAATTGAATTAAAAAATTTGGCCAATTTTTTACACTTGTTTAGCAGCTGTTTGTTACGCAATAATAGTTTTAAACTTTATAAACGACTAGCTGAGCCCCACGGTTTCACCCGCGTTTAAAAAGTCATATGTGTTATTCTAGACTATAATCTATCTCTGTGCCAAATTTCATCCAGATCTGTTTAGCCGTTCTTGCGTGAAAGAGTAACAAACATCCATCCATCCATCCATCCATCCATCCATTCTTACAAACTTTCGCGTTTATAATATTAGTAGGATAATACAAAATAAGCATTGAGCCACTATTTCTTACATGCTAGAGTTGCAGCTACTTTTTAGGCCAATTCAATGCAGTAATCTGACTAAACGTCAATCAGTAAGCGCTAGATGGTCGCTTTAGGTGTACAAGGCATGTTTTCTATAGACAAACTATTTGAATTTAAATGAAAAACTAAATCAAAGTGTACCTACTAAGGATAACTTTAGGGCATATTTACACGAATTTTTTTTTAGTAGCGAATAATTTAATGAAGTATGCTACATGCACCACTAGGCACTAATTATTTATTTATTTTATTAATTTACTTCAAATGCAACTTACGGACTAACAAGTAACATTATTAAAAGAAAAACAAAAACCCGGAAAATGCAAAATATTGTACCTTATGTCACTTCCACTATCAAGACGATTCAAATGATACCTCACATGTCGTTATCCATTTAGCTTTTTTGGCTATATGGCGTGCCAAAGCAACCTTAAATAAACATACACTTGAAAAACATAACCCTCCTTGCGCGCGCAGTCGGGTAAAAGCACCCAATCAGTCATTCTATAAAGCTATGTATTAAATGAGACATCACTGTATTGTACATTGTACATGTACTATATACTACGTACTTCACCTCTACTCTAATACAGTAGGTACATAGTACATAATGTACTTTTGCACAGGAGGATGTGGAAAATTAAATAAACCCCAAAAACACATTTTTCTACCACTTTGGGAGTCTAGATGTTTTTTTTCTTATGTTTACCCCTAGGGACAAAAAGCTTGGGTAAAAAGCTTAGATAAAATAGAGTTATAATAGCTCAATGATAATAACTTTTGTTTCTCAATACTTAACACTATCCCATATGTCCTATGTCCAGCATAATTCACCGAAATCCCACACGTCCAAACACACATATATTTATTAATTATTTCTAAATAATCCCTTGCGACAAACATTGTGTGTCGTGCCAAGACATTTTGGACCGCGAACCCTTGTAATTAAAACCAACGCACACGAGATACACTGAGTCTGTTCACTGTAACAAGTCCCTGCAGTCCCCACAGTATTTCCTCTCGCTCTGGCAGCAAGGGATGTCAACTGACTGACAGAGACAATGATATTATTTTCAAGCAACAAGTTATAATAAACGGCCTCTAATTAATTTAGTATTTATTTTTTGTTTCGTCTATAGGGCAGGCTGTAGTCTTTAAGGCTATACCGCCACGTCATCCATATTTTGTCTTAGGTATGATGATAATGACGATCTTTTGATGGTTATTATGAATCCTTCCGTATTTCTGTAAAGTCGGGAATACTTTACTGAAACTTCAAGTCGAGTTTTGTAGCAAACACGAAAAGTCGCGTTTCCTAACATTTGTATCATTTGCCCGCCAACTATTGACAGCTACGGCATCAGCGATTGTCGCTGTCAACATGGCGACGATCGTTTGTTTTTATTTTCGGTATTAATTTAATTTATTTGTACAGTTTCGGTCACAATAAACTGCTCTAACGGGTATTCAATAGTATTTATTGTCAGTCGGTCGTTCGCTTCACAATCTCTTGTTGAAATATAGTTTGTGATTGCTACAGCGACATTTTTTGTCGCGCAAAGTCTGCCGTGTGAGTTGGCTATTAATGCATTTAATTTACTAGGTGAAACGCGCCAAAATATCTAAATTAAGGGACCTATGGATATTATTTGTAGAATATTTACTGAAAACAGCAAATTAGCTTACAAATTACCTACGTTTGAGTATAATGCCATTAAAATAATTAAATATATGGCTTTTCTAAAATACACGTGTGAATATTCAGATGTCTGTTGTCCTACTTAAATTATAAACTAGTTACGTCCCGCGGTGTTACACGGTGTTATAAAGTAGCCTGTGGTATTCCAGACTATGATCTGTCTCTGTGCCGAATTACATCCAGATCTGTTCAGTCGTTCTGGCGTGATTAAGTAACAAGCAACCATACATCCATACATCCTTCCAAACTTTCGCATTTATAATATTAGCGTGATGCTAAAGTTTGTGTGTGTGTGTGTGTTTGATTGGTGCTTCTTCACACTCAAACGGGTGGACGGGACTTGATGAAATTTGGTGTGGAGGTAGCCTTATAAATACCCTAGATACATTCGTTGTACAAAGTACGACTAAAGTATTCAAAGATTACTAGTTTCACCCGCGTTTCACAATAACCGTTTTTATTTTCGGGATAAACAGAACATATCATCACGCCTTTCCCCCGAAGGGGCTGGCAGAGGTGTAATACAACACCCACACTTCGCCGGACGATATTCAGTCCCAAATGTGACGGAGGGCGAGCCTGTCGCCGTACACCGGGCTCCAGTCATGTAGCAGATGACATACAATACGCACATATGTTCACACAATGAACAAATTGGTGCGTGTCGTCGTCTGGGTTCGAACCCGCTCCCTCTGGCTTGAGAGGCGGGCCTTCTCCGGCTAGGCTATCATCGATAAAATCCCTTGAAAACATGTATGCAAAATTGTATGATGATCGATTGAGTAGTTTTAAGACTTCAAAGCATCACAAACAAATAAACTCACTTTCGCATCAAATTTTGTTAGAAAGTTATAATTACGGAATTTGTAAAAATAGAAAATCCTGCCCTAAAAACCGTATCCATCACTTCAAAACGATCATAAAAATCAATTGCTATTTAGAAGGTAATAAACAATATTACTCTTTTTAAACAGACTTCAATAAGCCCTCCTCCACATCTCTATTCGGTTTTTTTTAAACGTCGCATACCTCCTTTAAGGTTTCCGCGACGCTCTCAATTTTCCATATAAACGCGCTTGTCAAATTTCTTGGAAACCATTTGTCAGATTATGATGAAATTTGGCATGTATTAAATGAACTATATCTTCGCCCCTATGCTTACCCCTTTCTTCCCCTTCTCGGTTTTTTTAAAAACGTCCTCAAGAGAAAATAGAGCTATGAAAAATATCTGCATTTGTAAGGGGTCACTTTTGTCTGATTTATTTAATAGATAAGAAAAACAGATCAAAAGTAAGTTGTCTACATCATTAGCTTTTAAATTAATCCATAATACAAGGGAAAATTTTAGTTATTTAAGAATGATTAAAGAATTGCAAAAGTCAAAAAAAAAATTGAAATTGCACTTTGTACAGAATTTCAAAAGTCATAAAAACATTTGAAATTGCACTTTGTCACTTTGTAGATAACTTTGGAGGCTCGTCAGTATCTTTACTTGCTCTCTCTCTCTTCGCTCGTTGTTTTTTCTAGACGCAATAGCAATAGAAAACCTTTAGCCAATGCGAAGTCAGTCTAAAGTGGGCGCAGGACCCTTAATTATGAATCGTTTTCTTTTAGAGGTAAATGGTTTTATTTTGGTCCCATTTTACAAAATCTAATTAGGTCCAAGTCCAAGTCAGTTTTTAAGGTCCGTACCCAAGGGGTAAAACGGGACCCTATTACTAAGACTCCGCCCGCCTGTCCGTCCGTTTGTGACCAGGCTATATCTCATGAACCGTGATATTTAGACAGATGTTTTTTTTTTTAATTTGAAAAGTTTATGTATAAACAAGTAAATACAGACTTCTTACATATCCGCTCTGCATGTGTGGGTGTTAGATGTGCGTCTGTGTGTTTTATTAGTATCCTCTATACGAAAACCTAGTAAGGAGCTATGAGTGTGAAACATTATTTATTTATAACTACAGACAAAGTAAGTGAAAAACGACATAAAGGTAGTGATAAATAATAATATAGTAAAACACACATACATTCACATAACTCTCACTTACGCCTACGGATTGTGGAAACGAAAATAACTTTTTAATTTCGTCTTGGTTGAGATGCAGTACATTGGTGAGGCAGTAGGGGATCTTTACTCTACCGACAAACGCAGCTGATATTGTAAACTAGCTCTTATGCCCGTGGCAAGGTTTGCTTTTTTTTAAATTAAAAAATTACACTCCACGGACTCCGTGGACCGTGACCTTTGTTAACATAAATCTTAATTATTATTTAAAGGAAATACAGTTAGGGGGTTAGTTATTAATCTAAGGTTAAAGATTTACTTATTGCATTGTGAGTACACCACGAGCAGACAGCGACCCGCAAGCAGCACCCGATCACGAGTACTTTATTGAAGTCGGTTAATAAGAGTAATATTATTGATTACCTCCTAAATAGCAATTAATTTATTTGATTGTTTTGAAGTGATCGATACGGTTTTTAGGGCAGGATTTTCTATTTTTACAAATTCCGTATTTCTAACTTTCTAATATTTTGATGCGAAAGTGAATTTGTTTGTTATGTTTTCAAGTCTTAAAACTACTCAACCGATCATCATACAATTTTGCATACATGTTATCAAGGGACAATGATTTCATCGATGATAGCCTAGCCGGAGAAGGCCCGCCTCTCAAGCCAGAGGGAGCGGGTTCGAACCCAGCCGAACGGCACGCACAAATTTGTTCATCGTGTGATCTTTTGTGCGGATTGTACATAATTATGTCATTTGCTACATGGCTGGAGCCCGGTGTATGGCGACAGGCTCGCCCCCTGTCGCATTTGGGACTGAATATCGTCCGGCAATGTGTGGGTGTTGTATTACACCTCTGCTAGCCCCCTCGGGGGAAAGGCGTGACGATATGTATGTTAGTAATGTTAAAAGCTTACGTATAAATACATATGCAATTTCAATTGCAATGTTCGAATTAGCGCAAAATCGATCAGAGTTGCAAGATCAGCTAGGTTTATATGATAAGCAGTGGTAGTACTTCGCCTTCGCGCAAGTAGTAACTAATCCGACCGAGCGAGCGATAGAGAGCGAAGCGTCTATTCTTCAGCTTCGGCAAAAATGCTTCCATAAATCTGGATTTCTGTTCGGCTGTCTTTCTACAGAACGCATTTCTCAAGCGATCCTCTTTAAATTTTGTGGGTAGGTTCGATAATTAGTTAGATATTTTTGGCGAGCAGTTTTTGGATTTTTTTTTCAAAGTCGTGGACATGTAATTTTTTTTTTAAAGAAAGACTCGGGCTGCGGTTTCTCCAGCTCGCAGAGTTACTAGTTTTATGATAGATTCCTTACTGCTATACAAAAATAAGCGTAAAGCGAAGATTCTCCAGTTAGTTTCTGGCAGCCCATCGCGACACTTGTGACATATCAAGGGCGGGATTTAAAAAAAAAAGTGACAGTGTTTTTTAAACTCGAATGGCTCCGAACGGCTGAATGTAAAACTACTTATAACTAAAACACTGTGCAGTGCTAAAATTAAATTTAGTGCAAAATATTTTGACTTTCAAACCAAAACACGTGCTGTTTTTACTGTATTGGTATAGTTTAGAATTTTATTGATGGTGTATGAGGGTGTTAACATTTATACGGAAGGAATTGAATTAATTTTGTTTTTTCTTTTTTTTTTAATTTGATAGTATTATTACGAAAACAGTCAGTTAGTCAGTAAATAAAAATTATGTATCTTAGCAATATTTGTTGTATCTACCTAACAATAGTTATATAGTGTTTTGTCTTTTTCTTTCTTTTACATTTTTGACCTCGTTCGAAATAGACAAAACACTGTATAACTATTCCGAGGCTATACAACGTTTATTGCTAGGGATCAATTTTTTGAAGTTAGGTAAAAAAAAAAGAACCACTTGTCTGCAAATTTTTTTTTCAAAATCTGATCAACGTGTTCTCATGTTATCGTCGGACAAATTCATACAAATACACAGAGATGCCGTTGTCCCGGTAAAAATGACTTACTCCCAACGACCACCACCAAAACGGCTACCAGTGGTGGTCGTTAAAACAATATTTTAATTTTGTTCAATGTCTGGGTGTTAATATCTATTTAAGTGTGTATTTAAAAGTATAAATGTAAATATGTATATGCAGTCTGCCGCCATAGTACAAGTTTTGCTTAGTTTGCGGTCAGGCGACAGTGTGTTCAAGTGTCCCGATTTTTTTTCATTACTTTTCTCCCAACTGTTGCCAGTGGGTCTCGTAACATAAAATTATTTTTTGTGCCAAAAATCACCACCAAACTGCTACAACTGAAAACTACAGTCAAATAGATAAAACTCTAACATGGAAAACAATTTTTGATACATTTTAACACGTTACAGTGTTATTACAGCTTAACTATATAATTACACTAGCTGTCACCCCGCGACTTCGTTCGCGTTTATTATTTATATATATATATATTTAAACTATCCTATCTCTCAAGTTGGATCGAACAGCACATGGTGTGCGAATTTTATTATAATCGGTTAAGTGGTTTAGGAGTTCATTGAGGACAAACATTGTGACACGAGATTTATATATATTATATTATAAGACTAGCTGTCACCCCGCGACTTCGTTCGCGTTTATTATTTATATATATATATATATATGAGCTATCCTATCTCTCAAGTTGGATCGAACTGCACACGGTGTGCAAATTTGATTGAAATCGGTTAAGTAGTTTAGGAGTTCATTGAAGACAAACATTGTGACACGAGATTTATAAATATTAAGATTATAATTATAATTTTGACGTTCATAAGTGTGTTCCATAGTGTCTTTGACACCCAAATTGAATAAAAACATTTTGACTATTGACTTTAAATGACAAAACGCTAAAAAAATATACATAATTATTGTCCTCACGAGCCCCACTGGCGGTAGTAGGAACATACATTAAAACTTTGTCCTAACGACCACCCACTGTTGGCTCTTTTTGTGGTGGCCGTTGGGAGCAAGCCGTAAAAATGTACACCCTACTGCCGAGATGTCCCAGTAAACTCTGAACCCTCGCTTCACTCGGTCAAACACCATTACGCAGCATTCCCCATACCTGTGTCTATTCCGGTAAGACTCCAGAAATATGTATTACAACCGTTGAAAACGAACAGCTTGTAAACAAAGCGCTGTAGATGCGTCAATCATTATCAAAACAACATTTTTCATACACAAGTCGCATTTTTCAGGAACGTCTCTGGCTAGCGGTCTGCAGGCCTACCATGCGCAAGACAACCGTATGTCCGATTCTTTTTACACAGGACAGACGTATGCTTGTCACATTGTCGCTTGACAAAATGTGACGAGAAGAATTATGTCGCGCGCGCATGTTAGGCCTGGGGGGCTATTCCTGCGCGTGAGATGAGATGAGATTTTATCTTGGTCACTCTCACACCTATGACGTTTCAAACGAGAGCAACAAGGATGAAAAAAGGTGAGATGAGAATCTCCGAATAGGGCTACTGGTGAGCGGCAATTCAGCTAAATCAAATTCAAATTATTTGATGACATAATAACGGACACATCCACTAAGATCTATGTCAACAATATTCAAAACAGAATAAATTAAATTACATTAAAAACAATACATAAAATGTCAACACAAAAAATATTAAATAGTAAAAAGTTTTACTATACTCTATCATATTTTAATCAAACATCATAGACACAAATGGACTTTTTGTTCCTGTCAAATTGGTCAGTTAAATTTTCACAATATATTAAAAATGTCTTGATTAAAATTTTCCATTTGTCACAAAAAATATCATTATCAACCGATGCTTACGAGTAACTGAACTTTTGATGATGCGTTTGTCGTAATCAAAGTCGGACGGGGAACGGCTCAGTATTTCTTTTTTATAATTGTTTAGGCATGCGTTTGACCATTGGCTCGCGACGACGTGATCGAAGGTGTAACGCGCTTGCCTAGTTAACGCTAACAGGTTGCCTATTCACTTTTCTCTTGAACATCCCTGGATTATGTTCGGGTGCAAAACACCTCTACAGTTCTTATAAGATAAGTGGGTTCGAAACGCTTGAAGTATCACTGGATTATAGAGTAGTAGTAGATTAGAGTACTAAATTAGGACATAGGGTACTTTTCATCGATTATTATTTGATGGTTTTTATTTTATGAATACCGATGATAGCCTAATTGGAGAAGGCCCGCTCCCTCTCAAGCCAGAGGGAGCGGGTTCGAACCCAGCCGACGGCACGATGATCAGGTGCAAAAAAATACAGCTGAGAGAAGAAACAACCAACTAAAGTTTAACCGAGCAACTTATTCTTATTTGTATCCTTGTTAGGATTAATAGCATTAAAAACGGCAAAAAAAAAAAATACGCGCCGATCTGATTTTACACTCAAATAAATATGATATGCGATTTTGAACTCTCAATGAAGCTTGTTAAGTAAACGTGTGTATGGGTGTAAAATCGTGCTATGACGGTGCCTTGACGGTGACGGAGCCAGCGGTCGGCAACCTTTTGGCAGGCAAGGGCCGCACAGTGTCAAAATAAGCAAGTGACGGGCCGCACTTGTTCAAAAACTTTACTATAGGTTTCTATATTTACATATTTTACCATAGGTATCTAATTATTTACGTAGGTATTATCTGATCCCTTAAAAATCAATGTTTATATGTCTGCCAGCTATAGTTAAAGCCTTGCTTAGTTTGGGGCCAGACGACCGTGTGAGCAAAATGTACCGATTTTTTTATTTATTCACAAAACACTCGCGGGCCGTAAGGAGGGGGGTCGAGGGTCGCATATGGCCCGCGGGCCGCTGCCGTAAGCTATTAAACACAGGCATCCGCTACAATTCGCGCGGACGTCCGCTCGCGTGTTTGTGACGGGTTTTCATACGCGCGACGTTCAGCGGACGTACGCGACGGACGTACGCGCGAGTTTTAGCAGACCCCCTTAAATCTTAAATTATCTATCGTGAGAATAAAATTCTGACAACGTAATTGAAGCGTTAAATTAAAACCGATGTCAACACCCTTGCTACGGAAGATGTATTTTAAGGTCGAATAAAATTTGTGAAATATGTGTTTTTTCTCGTCTTTTCATCTAAATGACCTTTTGGTAAACAAAATGATCAAAAGAATTTCAATGAGTTGTCAAAAGATTTTTTTTTTGTTTTGTTTTATAGAGTTTTATTACTTACTAGCTGCGCCTCGCGGTTAAAAAGTATCCTATGTGCTATTCTAGACTATAATCTATATCTTTGCCAAATTTCATCTAGATCAGTTCAGCCGTTCTGGCGTGAAATAGTAACAAACAAACATCCATCCATCCATTCTTACAAACTTTCGCGTTTATAATATTAGTAGGATATATAAGCCATATCTTCACGTAATAAGCGATGGCAGCCTAGTTGGGAGAAGGTCCGCCTCTCAAGCTAGAGGGAGTTCGAACCCAGCCGACGGCACGCACCAATTTGTTCATTGTGTGAACATATGTGCGTATTGTATGTCATCTGCTACATGACTGGAGCTCAGTGTCTGGCGACAGGCTCGCCCCCTGTCACATTTGGGACTGAATATCGTCCGGTGAAATGTGGGTGTTGTATTACACCTCTGCCAGCTCCCTCGGGGGAAAGGCGTGACGATATGTTATGTTATCTACACGTGTTATCTACACAAGAATTTAGCACTTTTTTGTAATAGGCTAAAATACCCTTTAACACGTTTCATACATTCCATCCACCATTTCATCATTCCTTGTATTGTGTATTTGAAGATAGTTCAAAGAATCAAAGAATTCATTGTGTAATCGTAATCCTAACTATCCTAAGTCCATTTCATCTATCATCTTCTCTAATATCTGACATACTAATATTATGAAAAGGAATCTATTTACTAATACTAGCTGTTACTCGCGACTCCGTTCGCGTTTATTCAGAAAATAGTATGCAAAACCTTCCTCGTGATATATTGTAACTAACAATCAAATTTCATCAAGATCTGTTCAGCCGCTTAGCCGTGAAAAGCCTACAAACAGACAGAGTTATTATCGATTTTATAATATTTAAAAAAAGTACCTGTGGACAGAATAGATCATTAGGCGGGGGTAATCTCCGAAACTGCTGACCCGATTCTGATAATTCTTTCATAATTAGAAAGCTATCAAATCAATCAAATCAAATCAAATAATTTATTACGCAAAACATAGGTATAAATTTTTTTTTTTTTTTTTTTGTAGAATAGGTCGTCGTTTGACGTTGTGGTCTAAGATGAAGCACGACGACCTATAAGGCACTTATTCACTCTAGCCTTGAAGTTTTGTAGAGTGTAGAAGTACAAAGACGGCAGTTGAGTGAGGCACTACAAGTGCGCTACTGCTCAGACCCGTCTTCGGAACGGTTACACCGGACTACATCCCGAAACACGACTAGGTCATTTCACGGCATGGCTTGGTCCGGTGGGTGGTAACTAGCCACGGCCGAAGCCTCCCACCAGAGTTTGCTACCCGGTTAGCACTACCCGGGGACCACGTGTAGGGAATCAGAATAGAGTACACTCCTACGGACGTGGGTCAGCCCCCGAAACTTTTAATAAACATTAAAAGTAGCTGAGCCATGTCTTAACCTATCGGTATGCGAAAATAACATTGTCAAGATTGATTGAGAGGGCACCTGAGTATTACGAGTATAACAATAATGTCATTTGGGCAACGGACATGCAATTTTATTTTATTAATTTTTAGAAGTATGTCATAAAATGTCAATAATTAATGTCAAACAATTTTAATGTCACATTCACATTAACACTGTAAAATATTCCAAAAATAATTAAAAATTAGCCAATAATTAAATTACATGTCAAAGAATTATATTTTGTCAATTTTATCCTTTTAGCTACATTACATAGTTAAGAAAACTCCCGACTAATTCACTTTTCAAACAAATAAAAAACAAAATTAAAAATCGGTTTATCCGTTCGGGAGCTACGATGCGACGACACACACACACACACACACACACATACACACACAAACATACACACACATACACACACACAAACATACACAAACAAACATACACACACACACACACATACACGTCAAACTTATAACACCCCGTCGTTTTTGCGTCGGGGGATAAAAAATGGGACCGCGGGTGAAACCGCGCGACGCAGCTAGCAAATAATAAATTAAAGTTAAATAAAATGCCAAGATAAATTAATCTCAAACCGGAAGCTGTTTAGTAGTTTTACAACTGGCAATTTGAGTGTTCATAAATAGGTGTTCAAAGTGTAGAAAATAGAGTTTCATAATTTATAATATTTGCTTCGTTTACTGTGATAAACAGCGGTTGAGTTGTTTGCGTCAGCTAACGTCGTTAGTGGGCACAAGAGGACGCCAACGTGAGACCAGCCTATAGACTTATGAATCATACAAATACAAATAATTTATTTGGTTATAACATGTGACAATTTCAAATTTGATTCCAGAGGCTCTCAAACTAGTCAAAGACTGTGTGTCGGGAGCCAGTGGCTTCTCCAAATTAAACCTAGTCTAGTATTATGACCTAGTCGTGTTTCGGGATGTAGTCCGGTGTAACCGTTCCGAAGACGGGTCTGAGCAGTAGCGCACTTGTAGCGCCTCACTCAACTGCCGTCTTTGTACTTTTTCACTCTACAAAACTTCAAGGCTAGAGTGAATAAGTACCTTATAGATCGGCGTGCTCCATCTTAGACCACAATTTCGCTTAACATCAGGCGAGTTGGTGGTCAAACGTCGACCTAATCTAAATTAAAAAAAAAATGAATTTATTACTAAAACATATTATTTATATACTAGATAAAATACTAAACTTAATTTGATTACGTATGTTAATTCTAAATCGAGACAGAAAAAAAAGAAACAATAATAATGAACACAAAATAATACTAGTAATAATTAAAAATAGAATGTAAAAAAAATAACTCCAAAACTACTAAATATAATGAGACCTGGTTTTTACAAAATAATTTAAAATTGTACAAGAGATATTTTAAGACAAGTAATGATAACTATGTACTGTTTGTGTGAGGTTGTGTCAGTGTACATTTTAATGCGTGAATTAGTATTATATTGTAAAGCGACGATAGCCTAGTTGGAGAAGGCTCGCCTCTCAAGCCAGAGGGAGTGGGTTCGATCCCAGCCGAAGACGCATCAATTTGTTCGTTGTGTGAACATGTGCGTATTTCAATGTTATTTAGTTAGCTACTTCTTTTTGGTGAAACACAGGAACAAAGAAAGAACTTTGGTATGGATGTAGCTTATACATATCACAAGCATGGTAAAGTCAAAAGTCAAAGTCAAAATGTTTTTATTCAATTTGGGTATCAAAGATACACTTATGAACGTCAAAGTTTTTTTAAATAGACTCGACTGCCTCGTTCGGATAAGGAGCCTCAGAAGAACAGGCAAGAAACTGAGGGGCATTTTTTTTTAAATATGTGTGGTGCATGGTGGTACATGGTACCACTACCAATTCTTCTTAACTCCCGACGCAAAATAGAAGGGTGTTTTCAGTTCAACGTAGATATCTGTGTGGCTGTCAATCACAGCACGGTACACTCCCAAACGTATAAACCGATTTTGATTTAATTTTTATTTTCTGAAAAGTGACTTCATGGAGAGTGTTTTCAGCTAAAATTATTATTATTACTAAAAATTAATAATAATAAAACATTTTCATTTTCATTACTTATTGGAGTTTGTTTGTTGTGACATGACTAATTGAATTATTCATTCTAAAATTTAACTTAATTTTGTAACTTTTAACTATGCACCTACGCATGGGTTTAATTTCCTGAATAAATTAATTTAATTATTATTTTTAGTTATAAATATAATTGTCGTGTGTTTTTCGATATCTACAATTCATATTTGTTGTCTCGAAAAAGCTAACGATTCCTGAGTCACAGCGGAAGAAACTGTAGGCCGCAGCTAGTTGAAATTAGTTTGATTTGACGCGATGTTTTCTCATTCATACTAGATACAAAACAAGCTATTTCCTTTAGTCATTAAATACTAAATTTCTCTCGTATGATTCGACGCCGCTCCAGACGTCCCGTCTGTATTTCTCTCGGCTAAAATTACTCTATAGGCAAGCCCACGCGAATATTTTAAAGATACCTAATAAATTTTGCTGCTATTATATTTATCATCGTAACTATTGGGAAAGTAGTTTTAAAGTAAGGTTTGTCTACTTTTTGATAAAGCCATCTCTCTCTCTCTTTCTTTCTCCGCGACTCCTCTTCTTGCGCAAGATGAAGGTGTATTTCACGTGTATGTAATGTCTGTATGAGGTTTCTTTGGCACGCCCTGCAAATGAACAGCTTGATGGATTTCGACATGTGAGGTGTCATTTGAATCGTCTTGATAGTGGAAGTGACATACGAGTAAGGTACAAAATTTTGCAGCCGGGTTTTTTGGTTCTCATTTCAATAATGTTACTTGTTTATTTATTGATATGTTAGCCTAATTAGAGAATGCTCACGTCTCAAGCCAGAGGGAGCGGATTCGATCCCAGCCGATGGCACGCACGGATTGTTCATTCTGTGCACATACTCGTATATGCATATTGTATGTCATCTGCCACATGACTGGAGCCTGGTGCATGGCGACAAGCTGGCCCCCTGTCACATTTGAGACTGAATATCGTCCGGCTGAGTGTGAGTGTTGTGAAATCAATGACCTTTGTAAAATACACCTCTGCCAGCCTCTTTGAGGGAAAGGCGTGATGATACAAATGATACGCTTGCATTTTTCCACCGTCTTCTCAATGATGCGGCCTGAGAACGCTTGCCTGTAAGAAAAGTGCTGATTACATTACCCGTTTCTCAGATCGTGCCCGCAGAGACAGGGTAGTGTAATAAGACAGGGTGTCAGGGTCCCTAAATCGGACGACCGAGTGGTAACGACCGGTCTGCTTCAGGACAAGATAGACAGGGCCGGAGAAATCGCGTAATGTTAGTAGGCACCAACTAAACTGATGTACACGAAATTTTTAAGATTATTAACAGGACCTCTCTCTCTCTCTCTCTCTCTCTCTCTCTTTCTTTCTTTCTCTCTCTCTCTCTTTCACTCTCTCTCTTTGTATGTTTTTTTCTCTATCCCGTATGTTTTCACATAGTATTGTCAGTCTTTCCATCTCTTGTCTCCATTCAAATTTTCGCATCCTACTATCCTACTAATATTATAAACGCGAAAGTTTGTATGTATGGATGGATGGATGGATGGATGGATGTTTGTTACTCTTTCACGCCAGAACGGCTGAACAGATCTGGTTGAAATTTGGCACAGAGATAGATTATATAGTCTAGAATAGCACATAGGATACTTTTTAACTGCGGGTGAAACCGCGGGGCACAGCTAGTAATTCTATAATTATGCAGTTGTTTCTCGGTATCAGCATATTTTTTGTTGTTCACATACTTAAGAAAAACTAAATGCATTCTTTTGGCGTATTTTAATGATTTTGGCAAGACGTATAGCAGTTTAACAAAAACTGCGCCAAAAATACATTTTATGACACTTCATAACGTGTTTTCTTTGGTTAAAAAAACTAAAATGCTCAAGATTTTTATAATGCTTGTGAAACCACAGATCGGACATAGTTATTGATTTACTAGATATTTGTCCTCGGCTTCGCTCGCGATTCATACCTAGCTCAGCTTTCATGGCATTCAGTGATTTTGTAGCATTGTAAGTTCAATTGGTGTAAGAATTTGAAAAATGATACTAATATTATTAACTAGCTGCGCCCCGCGGTTTCACCCGCAGTTAAAAAGTATCCTATGTGCTATTCTAGACTATAATCTATCTCTGTGCCAAATTTCATCCAGATCTGTTTAGCCGTTCTGGCGTGAAAGAGTAACAAACATCCATCCATCCATTCTTACAAACTTTTTCGTTTATAATATTAGTAGGAAGGATTTTAACTAGCGAACTGCTCCAGCTTCGCGCGGTACCAATTATTAACCTTGCGTTAAAATAAAATTACTGATGGAGAAAGCCGCATCAAAATCCGTTGCGTGGATTAGGAGTTAGCAGACATAAAGACAGAGAGACAGTGAAAAGCGATTGTGGTTTAAACTATGTAGAGAAGAAGAGATGTACCTACAATTATTTTACCTGTTGCTGTTCCGTAGTAAGCGATGGCAGCCTAGTTGGGAGAAGGTCCGCCTCTCAAGCCAGAGGGAGCGGGTTCGAACCCAGCCGACGGCACGCACCAATTTGTTCATTGTGTGATGGTATGTGCGTATTGTATGTCATCTGCTACATGACTGGAGCCTGGTGTATGGCGACAGGCTCGCCCCCTGTCACATTTTGGGACTGAATATCGTTTGGCGAAGTATGAGTGTTGTATTACATCTCTGCCAGCCGCCTTGGGGGGAAAGGCGTGACGATATGTTATGTTATCTGAAAAAAATAAGTAAAATTGTCATAGATAACCGCAAATAGAATAACCTACAAAAGAACTATAGATAATTTAATTAAATCAAAATGAAGGTCGCGTTTCCACCTCGCTCGCTACGGAGTTTACACTTGCAAGCTGCTGTCTGACAGACTGTCGGACATATCTCGCGGATTTTTTCTTGCAACGAAGCCTAAAGATAGCCAGCGGCCGATTATCTCCCTCTAATTTCAATTCAATTTCAAAAGGTACAGAGGTATACCTACAACATTGTATTGTATACAACTACATCGGTAGTTGATTAATTTAAATGACGTTTTGTTGACATAGGGAATCATTGAGCAAGCTTTAATGAATTAGTGAGCTATATCGAACGAGGTTACGCAGCTGCGCCCTTATTGTCTAGCTAACTAGCAATTAGGGGGGCTATTCCTGCGCGTGAGATGAGATGAGATTTTATCTTGGTCACTCTCACACCTATGACGTTTCAAACGAGAGCAACAAGGACGAAATAAAATGAGATGAAAATCTCAAATCTCCGAATAGGGCCACAGGATCGGGTTCATTTTCACACTTCAAGTAACCATTCACCATACTGCCTTGCAGGACTGCGAAGCAGGATGTAACTCACACACCATCCTGTCTAGCATCCAGCATGTCGCATGTCATTGCCGGACGCGATGCAGGCTGCTACAACATTCACCATCCTGCATGAAGCGGCAGTCCTGCACGGCGGACTGCCAGGCAGGATGGTGAATGGTTACCTTTATATATCTTCAAACGTCGAAATGACACCAATTCAAAAAGGCTGCTGGTCGCTACAGCATCTAGGGCCCTAAGAAAATTGCAATCGCTTCTTAATGATTCTGTTTTAAGAATATGATAGATCACGTCATTTTTAAAGCTCGTATTTCGTCCAATCAGCAGCTGACGTTCTAGCGTTAGCGATTCGAGAAATATAATGCTTGCAACTTGCCTTAGTCGGGCCCTTATTTTATAAACGTTATGACGATGAACATCGCGTGTTATCCCGCTCGCGCCAACTAGTCGCGTCGTACAAGCTACCGTAAGGGGACAGAATACAAAATATGTGTATAATAATATGGCCCCTATTCTGACGCGAGAAATGTTATCTTGGTCACTTTCACTCTGACGTTTCAAACGAGAGAGAGTAAACCAGAAAACATTTCACGCTTAAGAAAAGAGACCCGATAGTAGATATTGCACTATAGTTACGCAGGGTTACTCAGAACAGGTATGCTGAGACGAAAGGAAGCTTGTAGTACTAATTAGATTTTTGATTGTTCGACAGAAGTATAATAAACAGCACAGTTAGAGGTACTAAGTGCTAGGTACAGTTTTCTACAAAATTCTTAGTATTAAAAAAGTTAAGTGCAAAATATACATTTTAAAGTACAGTGAATATATTTGTGACCCAGTGAATGTTAATAAAAACCAAGCAGTGGCAGTATGTCTGTCTGGTTGACGCTAATAAAAAGTTCGCATTGGGGCCTTGGGTGTACGCCGAAACCTATCTTTGTAAGTATGAGTCAAGAAAAAAAAGTAGTGTAACAGGCTAAGGCTGGAGCACACAAATGCAGGTGCAGTCCGTGTGCATTCCAGTCCGGTTTGCGAGAACCAGTAAAGTATGAAATTCTATGAAAGACGTCACACCGAAACAGTCCGTGTCCAGTCCGTTACAGCTGCGTGACGCACGGACTGTTCATTGGTAACGACGAACTGACAGCACGCACACAAAACGGACTGCGACTGTATTTGGAATGTGTTTAGCTCTAATAGACGATGATCACACAGCTCTGTGGCATGCGACAGTGCGCCGGACGAGTTAAATCTCCCGCACGGAGAGTCGTTGTCAGTGTGTTGTACCGCGCGGGTTTTATACAAGATGCTGGTTTTGGGTGTACGAATACATAAGGGATCTACCCGTAAAAGAAAACAACTCTTAGAACACAAGTTTTTAAAATTTGAATAAAACATAATCGTGTCTCCATACAAAATAACTATCCACGCGTACTCTCGAATATTGCAAACATGTGTTCGAAAAGTTGTTTATTTTGACCCGTCAAAGGATTCATGGATGATGCAAGGAGGCAGGATGTTGTACTACCCGCAGTACAACACCCTTAAGTGTTACTACACCCAAAACGGCCAGGAGGGCTATTCCTACGCGTAGATGAGATGGTATTTTATGTTGGTCACTCTCACACTTATGACGTTTCGAACGAGAGCAACAAGGATGAAAAAATGTGAGATGAAAATCTCGAATCTCCGAATAGGGCTCCTGTATACTTACGGACGGTACTGAAGGTGTCACGTGAGTCAAACCACACGCAGCACAGCGCAGCGCTACATGGCGCAGAGCAGTGTGTTAACCGCCTTATTAGACCTTCGTCCAGTACCACGAGAGATAGTTAGAAAATAAGAGAGAAAAATAAAGCTTCTTGATATTCTTGCATGTCTTCTTGGTGTAAACCAGCCTTCCAGATAATTTTGAATAAAAAAAACTTACCTATATAATTTTAATATCGTGGGATTCTAGAATCATACAGGGTGTAATGTTAAATATGGACATTAAATGTGATTGTCAGTCTAAGAACACTCATAAAAAGGATTTAGACTTTTACCCACCCGTATCTCTTAGCCGACCGCTAAGAGACCGTACTGCGAAGTTTGTCAGCTCGAAGTGTTATAGCAAAGGTCGTTGTTTGTTTCAGTTGCAAGTGAGAAATTCCCGCACGGAATCCACTGAGGACGAGAAACGAAGCGATGACAGCCGCCCGCTCAGCCATGCCTCGGACTTCAGCCGGGATAACATCTGTAAGTGTAAAATATTAACTGCGCCCCGCGGTGTTACTCTCTAGAAAGTACCGGATGTCCTTTTCCATACCCTTGAGAACGTGTAAGCAGAATTTCATGATGATTCGGTTATGAAGTTGGGGCGTGAAAGCGTAACAAACAATCGAATAAACAATCTTACTTTCGCAGTGTTTATCATTTTACTTAGGATAATTTGACTTCCAGCAATTTTGAAACCCATATTGCTCTTCTGCGCTTCAATAAATGATCAAACATAAAATGTAAGTGTGATCTGTCAAAGATGTTATTTATTATTAATGTGAAAATAATCAAAGTCCTATTTATTTGTAAACATTTATTTTAATGCAGTAAGGTGATACTCACATAAAATGTCTCATATTTTCCCATTTAAAACATAAGACCCTGTACTATTTACATACAATATATTAATTAGACTTCAAAACTATTTACTGACTATCCTGCTAAAGTAATGTTATTCATTTAACCAAACACCCTGTATAAACCTTTTTTTCTGCCATTCTAAACACCTCTCTCACCAGCACATAAACAAACTAATTTCAAATCCGATAAAAAGTAACCACTAACTAATCAAACTATAAAAAGTACATAAAAACCAACGACAGCTCATCTGTACATGTACATAAAAAAAGTATATAAAAATGTACACTTTTCATCTGAACACAATAAAAACTATACTTTACGACACGCCTTGACAGACTTGATAAAAATACACCGTTTGAACGAAATTCCAAATTCGCTATTTGTATCGTTATTTTGTTTTTTTACCTTCGCATTTTTAATACAGATGCTTATGGTTATTATATACTTGGAAGTGCTATAAAACGTAGATAAACTCATGGTAACACTACTAGCTGTTACCCGCGACTTCGTTCGCGCAGATATAATAATGTGTGAAGTGACAGCATAGGTATTACAACCACACATTATATACAAATTGGTTTTATCCATGATCAAAAAAAACAAGGTCTCTAGCATTCCGGGAGCAAACACGTAATGACGTCACTCGTATCGTCATCCGTCTCTTCCGAAATATTTGTACTTAAATGACTTATTTCGGTGTTACTTAAGCATCGATTGACGTCACTACGTGTTGCCCACGTGACCGGAATACTATACCTGGCGGAGTATATTATTATAAGTACCATGGTTTTATCTTGTTATACGTTTATTACTTTGTGTTTGTTTTTTAAACTTAAATTATTCGAATCTCAGTCCGAATTCATAAATTTTTAAACGTGATACATTTTTCCGGACTTTATACTCGATTCCCTATTCCAAAATTTAAAAAGTAGATTGACATTCGAACAATTTGAGTTTGAAATTTGTGGGTTCCTATTGGAAACGTTTCCGAATGATTGTGAATAGCACTGCTGGACTCATTTCAGCAGTACCACTGTAAGGATACGTTAAGACGACACGCGCTCGTTACGCCCGTCTGCACCCGCGTCTAACTCACTTTGAAATTTTTTGCTTATAATTTGAGTCCTGTGACACAACAATAAATAGTTGATTGAATCAGGCGTTACTTTGCGGAAGTTCACCTTCAAAATTGTTACTTGAACTAATATCTAGTGTATTTCTGCTTTAACGTCTTCAAGCACTTCGTCGTCACGTGTTTCGCCTCTACGAGGCATCCTCAGGACGTGTTGACTCTCCGAGCGCGTGGCCGAGAAATTTCTCGGCCACGTACACTAGATATTATAGTTCATGTAATAATTTTGACATCAATAAATCTCAAATTGCGTTTATCGAAGTCTTCGAACACGCCAGTAAGTATTGTTTTTGTATTCTAGTGTCGGTCAGCAACGCGCCTCGTCGCAGCCGCCGCGCCATCGCCCCGTACAGCGACTCGCAGCGTCCTCTCACGCGGTACCTGCCCGTCGACAGAGACGACTTCGACCTGCGACGACACGTCGAGTCCGCAGGTACGGAGACGACTACTAGTCAACTTAGATTTAGGGAGACAACCGCTGACACGGAGATCCACCACTGACATGTAGATACAAATGATTCAGACTGATTCAAACTAACGCCCATAGTAAAAGTTGCTCATATTGATAAGTACAATGAACCCTTAAGAGGTTTTTTGGCGAATTACCTATAACCCTGTATATCGATGCAATAATATATCACGTTGCAATTGCTTCCAAGCAATCGTTCTTAGAATCGCTAACGCGCTAACTTTAGCTGCTGATTGGATGAACTCTACTGACTAGCTTTAAAAATGACACGTGGTCAATGTCAACTCTTCCAATCAGCAGATGACAGCATTAGCGATTATAGAAGCAGAATCACTTGGAAGCGATTGCAAATCGTCTAGAGTCCTTGTGGTGCTATTCACTATCATTCGGAAACGCTTCCGATCGGATCTCACAAATTTAAAATTCAAAGTGTAATCTCAGTCTACCTTAATACATTTCGGAATGGGAAATCGAGTATAAATCCAATCGGAAGAATGAATCACGTTTAAAAACTCATGGAAATGGACAGAAATTCGAAAAATTTGAGTTTCATGTTTTTGGAATCCAAACGGAAACGTTTGCGAATGATTGTGAATACCTATGTTGATCCTACCTATGTTGACCGAGCCCTAAGTTACAAGCCTCGAGCTTAGTTTGGGGCTGACCATCACAGCAATTTCGTGTCTTACTACACAGTCATTATAGTTTGTTATCCCATGTATAGTATATAAGTTCCTGTGTAAGTTTCTTTCGTTAATAAATTATCTTTATCTTATCTTTTATCTTTATCTGATCACGTCGTGGTGTAGGTCACCAGATCGAGCTGTGCCCCTACGTGACGCTGTCCTCGACCTCATGTCGCGGATACCTGCACAAAATGGGCGCCAAGTTTCACACGTGGTCCAAAAGGTAACTCTACTAACTAACTCTACTTGTAACTCTACTAATCTACTCAGTTTTTAGCAACATCTTACACTACACATACACACATATCGTCACGCCTTTCCCCTCTTTTTTTTTTTTTTTTGGGCGGGAAATCACCAGATGACTTCTCCCGCTCTGGGCTGAGCGGGAGGGCATGTCAGACTTCTACTGACTAAAACCCACCCGTGTTTCTTCCATTACCTGTGTGCCAGGGCCGCGATATCCCTTTCGAAAAACTCACAACCCTGGCAAGCACGCCTTTCCCCCTAAGGGCTGGCAAAGGTGTACAACTCTCACGCTTCTCCAGGCGATATTTAGTCCCAAATGTAGGGTCGGACTCAGCTGGAAGAGCCCGGGTGGCTCCCCACAAGCCAGGGGCCCGAAACGGGGTGTAGCCCCCAAGCTACCTACCGTCTGACTTGCGGCAAGCACCGCTAGCCAAGTCCAAGGGGGCCCGCGCCGGTTGGGGCCCGGCTGGCAAATGCCACCATGACTATATGGCCAGTCCGACCCTGCACCGGGTTCCAGTTATGTGGCAGATGACATTAAATACGCTCAAATGTTCGTACAATGAACAAATTGGTGCGTGCCTTTGGCTGGGTCCGAACACGCTCCCTCTGGCTTGAGAGGCGAGCCTTCTCCGACTATGTTATCATCGCTTACAACACTACGATCGCACTACAACAGCGTATCGCATTTTAATGTGTGGGAAATGGATGGAAACAATTTTATATTTGATACAACGACGATTCGTTGCATCAAATGTAAAATTGTTTCGAAATAGTGTCGGTACACTATTGTGTAACTATATTTTTACCAAACTTTTGCGTGAAAACGATCGTTGTGGAGATCATAGTGAGAGGCCTATGTCCAGCAGTGCACGTCTTCCATCTGAGATAATGATATTGACTTTACTTGAAGATGTGAACCGCATGCAGCTTACGAGGCGTTCTGACCACAGAATGTGATCCACCGTGTGTGTATGAGTGTGTAGTATGTTCTCATAGTATGCCTTGGTCTGAGCGCTTGAACGAAAACACCATCAAGGTTTTAAAAAGGGTCAGCGCCATCTAGTTAAATTTTCTTCAAACTCAATTTCTAAAAATAACAATATGTTGTCATGATTTTTCTCCCGTAAGAATTGGCGGAGTTGTATTACAACACTCACACTTCGCCGGACGATATTTTATAATTAGCTAATACAAAATGTTGTAATGTTTCAGATGGTTCGTTTTCGACCGAGAATCGAAAACGTTCGTTTACTACTGGGACAAAAGTGAAAAGAAACCGCGCGGAGGCGCTTATTTCCAAGTGAGTTGCATTTACACGTTATATCTATTCTAACTCTACCTGAGTGCCTTAGGCGCGAATCATACAGGCCAGACGTAAGGCGAAACGCAGCGTGGACACGGTTCAGGCACGGAATCCGTGGAGGCGGAAAGTCGGAAGGCGGTGAAAGCCTGCGCCGCGTCGCTTGTGCATAATACAAAACACGTCGCTTTCATTTATTTTATTGCTTACTGTTGGCCACGGCTTCGTTCGCGTTAAATCAGAAAATAGTATCTAAAAACCTTGTACGTCATATACTGTGATTAATTTTAAAACTTCATCCAGATCCATTCAGCCGTGAAAAGCCTACAAACAGACAGACAGAGTTACTTTCGATTGTAACAGCTAGTATTACTCGTAGTATAGAGATACAAGTTAAAGGCGTTATAGTGCCTGAACTTTGCCTGCACCATTTCGTCATCTAACGTCCAGTCTGTATAATTCGCGCCTTAGACAGAGAGCACGACTGCCCTAAAAAAAGGAGAAATGTTTTTACTCGGGTGTTCTGAAAATTAATAAATTTCTTTTCTTGTTATATTTTCTTAGAGTTTACTTATATTTGAACTTAAATTGTGTTTGCATGAACTGCTTGCTTACGAAGTTATGTGGAGATCGTATCAACGGTATGCGAGATATCATCGAACAGAATATAAACTTGTATACAAAAACCAACTAATTCCGATAAACTGAGAACTTGCTTGGCTCGGTAAAGAACACGTTAAGTTTTAAAAAAAAAATCTCCTTTAGTAATAAACGTTGTATAGCATAAGAATAGTAATAAGTTCAGAATTTTGTCTTTTTCGATCGCGTTCAAAATATAAATGAAAGAAAAAGACAAAACACTGTACAACTATTCCGAGGCTTAAACAACATTTACTGCTAAGTGGTACGAGTATGTGTCTATTTGACGTATCTTTTTAGATTATCTTTTTTACCATTTCGATTAACTGTTTATATTGTATTTTAAAGGTAATAGAAGAGGTATACCTCGACCACGGCAACACGTCGCGATCTCCCTCCCCCGCGACCACATTCATAGTGAAGACTCGCCAGAGGCGCTACTGCCTCATGGCTGCCTCAGGCGCAGCGGCCAGGATATGGATTGACGTCGTCTTTACAGGCGCGCAGGGATATACTGAGTACTTAGAGTGAAGCCAAAAAAACAACTAAATGTGATCATAAATAAAAAAAAAGGTTAAACAAAAATGTATCTTCCCGTTTTTGGGAAATTTATTGATTTGTTTCGCACTCAAAAGAAAACGCGAGCTAAATATGAAATTTAAAGGTTTCAGGAAAACTGAATTGATTTCACCATTTTCTTTTAATAATTGTTCAGTAAAATGACTGGCTAAAGATGGTTTGTCGCCCGTGGTCATGTTCGTAGTAAAGACTGGCCAGAGGCATTACTGCCTCATGGCTGCCTCGGGCACAGTGGCTAGGTTTTGGGATGTACGTCGTCTTTACTGGCGCGCAGTACTAAGAGTGATGTATGGTGTACAGTGGTGTACCGATTGGTTGATTTCGGAAAAAAATATTTTTGGGGAATTATTGATTTGTTTCTTTAAATAAAGATAAGATTGCCTTACTAGAATGATTACGAAAGATAAATTTTTTACGAATTAAAAAATTACATCTTTACAAAGAAGTAATTCTGGAAAAGATGGCACTTAATTGCAATCAAAAATGATTATTTCCAAAAATGATGTTTATCAAAAAAAAAATTGAAGGGTATAGTCCAACAAAAAATATTATTGTAATATTTTTTATTCTTCAAGAAGTGCTGTACTTAAACAATTTCTTTTAAATTTACAATAGTATGAGAAATTAATGTACTAGATAAATAAAATTGTATTGCAAATTTTACAATATACTTTAGTGCCTTTGTCAAGTCAATGAATTTTAAACTACCTACCTCGATCATGAATCTATTGGATTGTAGAACAAGTTTCTTATTTTTTGTTACGCTAGCTCCACTGTTGGCCCTAAAGTTGGCCTCAACCCCACTCGCCTTAAAATAGCTCTTGCGCTAACATTGGAGCCAATGCTATTCTGTAGATCCACACTATACGAGTAGCGTTCGGACCAATGTTAGGGCCAACATGTGGTCCGGCGTTATGAACACCGAATAGAATAAGGAAAGTTACAAGATAGTCAATTATCAGCTATGTATTTAGTTTTTACATAGGATAAAATAATGCAATTCATAATTATGTTTACGTACAGTTTTTCTGTATACTGCGATTTATTTTTTCGATTTAAAAAAGAGGCTGTCAATTCGGGACATATGCTTAAGCAGTCATGAACTTGACCGTGACTATACATTTATATTATTATAGTATAGCATATTATGTTGGTAATTAAGGCACCTAAATTGGCGCTATTTTCAACTCTCGTAGCAAAAAGAAGGGTGTTTTCAGTTTAACGTGTGTATCTGCATCTTTCTACAGCATCGTAGGTCACAAGCGAATGAATCAATATTGATTTAGTTCGTTTTTGTTTTAAAGGTGACTTGATCAAGAGTGTTATTAGATATGATTGTCGTGAGTTTTTTTTTTCTAATTCGTACTTGTATATAATGATATACCGCCAGGTATCGTTTTTTTACAAAAGTACTCAAATGTCAATGAAATTTCAAACAGAGAAAGGTACCTAACTTAAAAATTCAGTCACAAAACTTGGGCTCTGGCTGGAGTTTAGCTCATACACGGTGGATGACGAGGATAGTGTGATATGGTAGAATATTCGTGCGAGTGAAAGGGTGTCATTCTAAGTAAATAAGAGTTGAAAAAACTGAGTCTAATAACACTCTATGGTGACTAAAGCATGTCGTAATGTTCCCAACAAAACGAAGAAAAAAATAAGTGTAACGAAACACTACAAATATGTATAATGTGTGTTATCTGACTCAGTTTTGTCAGACCTAGCCCCTTTTCACGTGAAATGTTATCTTGGTCACTCTCACTCATATGGCTTTTCAAATGAGAGAGACAATGGCCGAAACATATCCGTCATTACGCGTAAATAAGACTCCAACTCTGAAAGTGAGTCTTTCTCTGTTCGAAATTATATGTGAGAAAGTTATGATTTACTATTTTATTGGTTCTCAAAGATAATTCGCCTCTAGCTACAGTTAGAGTTTCTTAGAAATTATTGGACCAAGTATTTAATTTTGGCACCTAAATCGCCTCTTGCACTCTATAACTTGAAACTACTTTTCCTGTAAACAAATTTAAATGAATATCTTCTTCAATTACACGGCAGCTAATAACGATAGGCCTTAAATTAAGAGACAAAATAATGTTTGGCCTTAAATTAAGCAGTAGCAATTAAAGATTGGCCTTATATCGTGGCCTGACATTGGTTTAACTTGTCCAAGCTTGGCTTCAATTTCAATGGCCAATATTGAACTTAATTACTGCGTGACACATTGGCTTCAATATCAACTTTGTGTCCAAAGACTGATACACACATTAGTGTCTTGGTCCCAAAACTTAGAGATTGGTACAAATATGACCAATGTGTGGCCACAGCTACGAGTATACTAAAACGGCAGCAAATAATGATTTGACATAAATTAAGAGGCAGCAATTACGTTTGGACCTGAAATAAGCGGCAACATAAAAAGGTTGTTAGTTTTTGTGAGTTATTGTAGTCTTAACGAACGAATACCGTTAAGCTGCTATAGTTAATTTGCCCTTTTTTATGGCAGCCAATCTTGGTTTTTTTAAGAGCAAAGTTAATAATTATGTAGGTTGTAATTTTATACAATCTTTGATCAAAATTATTGCAAGAAACATTAATATTATTGCTATTGATGCTTTATAAAAATATAGTAGGTACATACATACCCATGTAACATTAGAAAAACAAATCCATCGTTGTTCTGAGATCTAGCTACCTATTTTATAATAATTATGTACTTTTATAGATAGATAATTTCACTATATCCAAAGTAGTGTATACTATTCTAAATTGTATTCACAGTATTCAGAAATGTGTATGTATTTATAGTTGTACATTGGATTTGTAAGTTTTCTTTTGGTAGTGCGATGGTGGCTCCAGCTATGCGTTACTATGTTCAGAGTGAAGTTTGATGTGAATTCGGTTTCGTATGTTCTTGAGGGTGCGTTCCTGAGTATGTACACACACTATCTTTAGAATAACGCAAAATGTTCGTGTTAATATATTTTTTTTTACGTCTTAATGGCATGATATTGCAATGAGTCACATTTGTCATTGTCACTGTCAAAGCTCAAGCTTTGACACATCCGCGTAAATCTTAGGCGAAGGCTACATTTAAATTATTTATCATCATGTACATGTTCTGGACTGAGGTCTGGTTTAGGCCTGAGGTGAGGTCCGTCAATACTTCAGTATATACGCTTGTCAATAAACGTTGTAAGGCCTCGGAATAATTATGTCTATTTCGTTCTTTCACATTTTTTAACTTGATTGAAAAAGACAAAACACTGTACAAGAATCAGAGGCTATACAACGTTTATTGCTGAGAGGGTTAGTAAATATCACAGTATATAATATAGCTGCAGATCACAATATTATTTATAAAACGTCTAGCCTTAACCTTCAATGAATTGAGAAGTCAGTGACGATTGTATGACGTTTGACAGGTGACATATTATAAAAATGGAGCTTTACTAATTTTTTTTTTTCTGAACAGAATTAGTCTTAAGTATATTGTAAAGAAACTAAGACAATATAGAATTGTGTGCCAATTTGAATAAGTACAGAAGTATTTTACCCGACTGCTTAAAATAGAGGGTAAAGTTTACGGTCACTATTAATATGATGGGAAAATAAATAATTTTTGATCAGATTTTATGATATTCGGTGCCTAATAAAAGACTGAGATAAAAACAGAATTTGCCTCCAATATACTACTTACACATTTTGAATAAACAAAAATGAAATCACCATAACTAAATAAATAAAAGAAATTATTTTAAAAAGTTTGTATTAGTAAATATTTTGTCTAGATGGTGTCAATTATTATGGTCACAATGTTATTTTAGAAATGTATTTAATATATTGTTGTCTTTTTCATTGCAGTCTATTAGAGAAGGACAGCAACATTTAGGGCTATTAAAATTGAGGGGTTTGTCACCGGATTGCATGTATAATGATTTCCTTTCTAAGAAACGTAATATCTTGTATAGTTTATACATTATTATAACATCTAATAAGGTCTAAAATGCATTTAAGTACATAAAGTAAAAAACGTGATTAAATAATTTTACAAAAGCAATGTTACCATTTATAATAAAGCGTTGTTTTTAATGCTAGCAACTTTGTCAATTTAAAAAAATACAATTTGAATTTTAAAATATAGCGTAAAAAGTATGCATTCTCACTGATAAACGTTGTATAGCCGACAAAACACTGTATATCTAACTATACAACGTTTATTAGTAGGAGGGTTTGAAGTGTACAATTTTGTAGAGTCCTTGTACTAGGAAATAAATTAGTCAGTGTATATTTACTTTGTTATAAAAGAAAACTTTTGTTTTACCGAAGTAATTTGAAGTACAAATATTTTGTCCTTCATTATACCAGTGTTAGAGGAGGAAACCGTTTCACGTTCTGTCTCGCTCACACATTGCATAGAATAAAACAATTCCAACGCTACCCTGACTTATAATATTAACCTTTCTACAATAAACTTTATAGTCTCGTTAAGGAATAGTGTGATGTCTTTTTCTTTCATTTTCAATATTAAACTCGATTGAAAAAGACGACGCACTGTATAACTATTCCGAGGCTTATACAACGTTTATTGTTTAGCGGGTGAGTGTGTGAGCGCAACAGCACGTGGTGTGTGGAAACATTCGTATAAATATTGTATAGACTGATTCAAAGTTAATCGCGGGTGTGAAATGCGCCGCAAGCGAGACTTAGCGGCGTCTCGCCTCTCTGTCGCTCGCGCGTACCTTCATTTTCGCTTCTGCGCAGCGTTTCGCGCCTAACTTCACAGCCGTCACCAAGTTTGAATCGGCCTAACATGCTTGCATATTTTAGCTAAGTTATATAGCTGATACCAATTTTAATGTAGTGGATAAGGTCACATGTGTATTTTACTATTTTAACCAAGCGAATAATAAATTTAATTGTACCATTAAACTAGTTTTTTCATTTCTCATCATCGTAATTGTAATTGGAAGCGATGTTAGCCTAGATGGAGAAGATCCGCCTATCAAGCCCGAGGGAGCGGGTTCAAACCCAGCTGACGGCACGCACCAATTTGTTCATTGTGTGAACATTTATGCGTATTGTATGCCATCTGTTAACTGACTGGAGCCCGGTGTATGGAGACAGGCTCGCCCCCTGTCACATTTAGGACTGAATATTGTTCGTGGAAGTGTGGGTGTTGTATTACACCTCTGCCAGCCCCCTCGGGGGAAAGCCGTGACAATATGCGCTTTGTTATGTTGAGAGCTGGACAAAATATTTGCTTTGCTTTAATTGAAATACAAATTGAAAAGTACTATACTGCTATAAATTAAAATACGAAATACAAAATACCTTTAGGTAAAGTATTTGAAATAGAAAATACAATGCACGAGCTAAAAAGCAAACAAGACTTTTTTTGTTAATTTTTTTTTGTGTTGTGGTCAATTTTGTCGTACGGTATACATAACAGGTGCAGTGTTGCCAACTCTAATAGCTGCTTCATCCATCAATACACTCACGCCTCTCACTCACACTCACGATCGCTAAACGAAGGTGAAATGTATTTTAATGTTATAATGTATTTTGAAGCCTCAAGTACTAGAAATACTAATTACAAAACACTTCTGCGTCAGGTATTTGAAGTAATAATAACAATATACATTTTAAGGACGTAATTGAAATACGAGTACCAATTATGTATTTGTTTATGACATTTGGCATACCTAAGATTGCATCTCGCAAAGAAGCAAAGTTAACTGTTTGATGATGTTGTATCTCGCAATCGTCTTTGACTCAGTTAGGCCATGAAGAATTTTGAATATTGATTTGCCAACCTACCTAGTTAGGCGGCGATGAAACGCCCTTTCAATTACGTATATTAATTACAAGTAATTCAAATACTGCCCATCCTTGTATGTTAATCATCATAATTCTGTCGGAAGACGTCCATGCTGGACCAAGCAATCTTCACAACGGCTGGAGGGCTATTCCTGCGCTTGAGATGAGATGAGATTTTATCATGGTTACTCTCACACCTATGACGTTTCAAACGAGAGCAACAAGGACGAAAAAAAGTGAGATGAAAATCTTAAATCTCCGAATAGGGCCACTGGTCCTGCGCTGCTCGCCTCCAGCAGCTTCCTGCGACCTTTACTAGATCGTCGGTCCACCTCATTAGTTTTTTTTTATGGAATCATTTATTTTACCACAGACTAAATGCTAATGAATATTGTCCGGCGAAGTGTGGGTGTGTAATACACCTCTACCAGCTCCTTCGGAGGAAAGCCGTCATGGTAATATACCTTAGTGTGGGTGTTGTATTAAACCTCTGCCAGCTCCCTCGGGGGAAAGGCGTGACGATATGTTAGTAATTAGTAGATTATGGCTACAAAAAATTGTAAAATTAAAACTTTTCAACAAAAAATTAAACAGCCGAAAAAACTGAAAAGCCAAAAATAATTTATTCAACCTTAATCACCAAGTTCTTAAAGTAATGTAAGTATTGTACTAAGTAATGTTAAGTTGAGGCCAAACAAGCAAATTAATTTATTACATGTACCTAAAGCGTGATGCGCAGCGGCGGCTTAAGGTATACCTAAGTAAGTTTGGAGCTGACTCAGAATTACTTAGCTATCCGTACATTAGTGTAAGAACTTAGTTATTAAGGTTAAATAAATTAAGTATTTTTGTTTTTTCGGTGGTTTAATTTTTTATCAAAAAGTTTTTTATGCGTCGATTTCGACGGTTGTTTAGTTGCAACCGAGGTGTACGCTCATATCCTCGGAACGGCCCTTGTGTCACGGTTGGTTTTCACACTGGCGGGCTATTCCTACACGTGAGATGAGATGAGATTTTATCTTGGTCACTCTCACACTTATGACGTTTCAAACGAGAGCAACAAGGATGATAAAAGGTGAGATGAGAATCTCAAATCTCCGAATAGGGCCCCGGATGTATTGAACGGCAATGTTGGAATAGGTGTGCGCTCCCATGTATCTACTGTAACGCACCCTAGCAGAGTGGCTGCGTTTCTGTGTCAATAGACTTTTTTGGAGCACTAGCAAATGTCTTGTTTTATTAAGATTGTCAATGTCAACTGTTGCAACTTTTACTGAGGGATTGTGTCAGATCGAGATATTCTTTGTCGTTGTCTCTCTTGTTTCAAAAGTAATAAGAGTGAGAGTGACCATAAAAATTCCAGATACTTATAGATGAGGCTTTGATCCATGGACACTATTGGCTACTCGACACATGGCATGGATTGGCGATTGGCCTTCCCTACGATGATGCGTTTTATTAATTACTCATACTCTCAATAGTGTTTTATTAATTAACGCCGCAGCTACAAGACACTAAAAGAGCACACTTTGAAAGAAAGTTTTAGTTCGACCAAAAACATGGATTCACTAACGAAAATCAAGAGGTTCTTCTCCTACTGGTATATGAGATACCTTCTCGCGACGGAGCTTTACATGGTGGAAACCTGGGAGAAGAGTGTAGTCCGTATCCTTTTATCAAACCTATGGTGAAACTATGATTGTATGCAATGTTATTTTACAACTTGTTCTTGTTGAAATGAGTCACTCGCTAATAACTGAGAGCAATTAAGTAGTTAAAAAAAGAAAGTGAATTTATTTGTTTGTTTCGCTTTCACGCCTTAAGTACTTAACCGATCACCATGAAATTATGTACGTAGGTTATAAGGGGTTCAGAAAAGAACATCAACCATAACAAATAAACAAATTCAAATTTGAAGCTAGTAGCTATACTCTGAATGAATATTATTTACTAGCTGTGTGCGCCCACAGTTAAAAAGTAGTCTATCTTTATGTTAATCCATGGTAGGTATATGCTACCTCTACACCAAATTTTATTAGAAACCGTCTCTCCATTTGAGCAAGAAGAAGTAAAACACAAACTTTCCCCAAAAAAAGTAGAATTATAAAGTTAGGCTACTACTACAGTTTATATTTCCTTGACTCTTATAAAGATCTTCTCTTTATGGTTTTGTTTGGAATGGTGTGGAGCTTCAACTACTTCGTCCTGGTCAAGACCATCTTTAGGTTGAGGAGCCCACTGAATGAAATTGAGATGATAGCAGTAGAACAATAAGAAGGTTAATTTATTTGTTTTAAGATCTATGTCCAAGCCATAGGATTGAAACAAAAATGACCATTTCCATAATTAATACTATTGAAAAATAAATATAATTTGTGTCATAAATGAAACTTTTGTCTCAATCCATAAATGATGCATACTTACATATGGTTGCAGCTGAATCAAGAAAAAATTTACTGCTCTATACATAGTAAAAGGAGCGGAGCATTCTGTCATTGGTACCATTCACAAAGCACGAGTCTAAATCAAAAACCGTGCAAGAACCTCGATTTGAACTCTTATTTTGTATGTTAAAATAATTGCCTTATAGCGCATTTTACCATGCGCAACACCATTAAATTCTCGACTCGCAGCAACATAAATTGTGCCTAAGACGAAATGGGTCAAAGAATAGTGAGCTCTTCTCTATTGAGGGCTTTCCCTATTTATGCCATATGGCAGGAACTAAAATGTTGAATCTTTTTTAAGGGATTTGTGTGAATAAATCTTTTTTATGAATAAAATGATCTATTTTATAAAAAGAAAAGATTGGCAACAACTTGTTTGATGTTCACCTCTGTTGGGGACAGTTTGGTTGTCAATTGTGTATCGATAACCAAACTGGTCCCAACAGAGGTGACCTTGGTTGGCAACAGCTGTTTCAAAATTTGCTGTACACCACCTACACAGTTGTTGGTTCAGTAGCAGACTCATTACAAAGTGATTTTAAAAGTTGTTGCCAATCTTTTCTTTTTATAAAATCCATTATTTTATTCATATAAGACCAGAATTGTTGTCAACTATGCAGTATTGTTAAGTTTTAGTCTTATTCAGAAACATATTGTAATGGAATCTTTGTCTACTCCATAGGCAAGTAGTAATGCTGTTTTGTTAAATGTTTGCAATATTTTTAGTCAAGTTTTGCGTTATGATACGAGTGTTAGGCGCTTAGATCACTCGGGAGTCGAGGCGGGGCGTAGCGGCGACGTCGATAATTGCGATTAATCACTGGGGTCGTGGCGTGGGTGTCTATGTTTCTTTATCACATTCCAATTTACACAACAAGAAACAAATGAAATTATGGCGTCGAGGTTGAAGCGACGACGCCGCGACTCCACTTCGACGCCGTCACGACTCTAGTAAGAGAGCACACTCCCAATCGTTAATGAAGAAAACAGATGCATCATGCCCCAACCTCGACGCTTGAGCATGTGGGCTACCTCCCGAGTTAACTTAATATGTAATAAGTATTTTCAGGTGCTATATAAATTTAGCAAAACAAATTAGAAGCCATCATTCGTTTAAAGGTTTAAACCAATCATACTGTTTTGTGAATATTTCCAACTTGTTAAAAGATAAAAGCAAACTTTGTTTTTTATAGTATGTAAGTAAGTGCTTTTGTTATGTATTTTTTATGTCTTTAAAGATATCAATGATAAAGAATTCCTCTATCAGAATTCTGTATAACTTTTATATGTAAATTGAAAATTGTTTCATCATCATCTTCATCAACCATTATCTCACCCACTATTGAGTACACCAATAGGTCTCTCACCGCACAATTCATAATGACCCTGTGCTACATAGTGAAAATTATTACTAAGTGTATTAAGATATACTTATTAAAATAAAACATTCAATGTTATTTTCTGAAATTTGAGACTTTTATTTTTGTAAATACAACACTGTAGGATAAATTTACCATAATTATGTATTACATAATTATATTACACAATTAATTGAAGGGCTTGAAATTTTTTACTGGTCACATGTTACTTTCAGCTGACCAGGGGTGCGGGCACAGACATTTAGACCCATGTTTCAAGTTGGCTTAACTTTGTATGGGAATTACCAATTTTGTCGACTTTAAATCAGTTTCAAATTCACTTTTTTACACTATTGCCTATTGTTGTTGTAGTATACAAACATTGCATAGGTAGGTATATCATGTTTGACAGAGTTTGTCTAAATAGTTGCACAAAGTTTTTCAGGTAAATTTATTATTTTTGAGTGAAGAGAGACGAGAAAGAATGACATTCAATTGGTTAAAAACAATCGGATTCTGTATTAACTCTTGGTTTAGGTTACTATGGTCGCGACTATATTATACAATCATAAAGTCGATAGTAGCTACAACAGCGAAAGTATTGTCCTGGCTATTATACAAAAATATTGTTATTACACTTTTAGATAGCTCACAGAAAAGCCATTAGCATTACGAAAGAGCTCCGGAACCTTCAAAGACATTTCTTGTAAATGCGCCACTCCTCTGTCGAACATTCTCTTAGAAATATCTGTCGTGACCACAGCCGGGTCTGCCACCCAAGACTCAACCACGTCATTCAAACACAATTCTATCTTATACAGTAACTTGGTCAGAAATGTAGATTGCAACTCTATTTTATCACTTAAAATATGTTCACCCTTATTCCTAAGCACTTGAAGTTCTTTATCCATCACCCAAATCAGCAGATACTGCTTTTTCGAGGCAGAAATTTTACATTCCAACAATATTTTGCACATTACTGTATATTGGAAGCCAAGGTCGAATTCTCTGATAACGTTTTCTATTGTGTAAATGAAATCGTCTTTGGGAATGTCACCGATTGACGATTTGTGCGTGAATACACGTTTGTGTTCATCGTTTTCTTGGATGGTGACTTCGGAGTTGAACATTTTGATATTTTCTTTCTCCTTCAGCCCTAGCCAAGCTAAGCATCTATTGCAGTGGTATACGTCTCGTTTAGAGTTGAATTTATTAACTTTCTCAGAGAATAAAGTATTGTTTATTACAAAGAATGTATGTTTATGTAAAAAATCAGTTTTGTTTGGCTTCAGTACTATTTCAGTTTGGGAGTTGTTCCCGTGGCAGTGTCCATGGCAAAACCATTCAGACATATCTAAATTGGCTGAGGGCAACTCCAAAACTCTTTCAAATTTTATTACACTATTAGAAATTACATTTGAACAGTTTGCACAGGAAATTTTCACTTCACTATCAATTTTAACATTAAGTTTTAACTCACTCCCTTTGGTTAAGTTCTCCACAGACTTTGGAGTTAGTAATTCTTTGTAAAAATTGCCTCCGTTTTTGGGCTCAGTCAGAATTCTAAACGATATAGAGTTTTTATCTATTTTGAGACATGACATAGAGTTTGGTATAATTTTACAATACTCTTGGATAGGAATTGTAATTGTAACATCGGATTCGTCTTCAGAACAATCCGATAAACTTTCTATTGAAGATAAGCTATCATGCCGTTTCTTACAATCATTATACAAGTTGAGGACAATACAATTGGCTTGTATATTAATCTTCAAGTTACAATCTTTACCTAACTCAATACCAGTTGTAATATACACATTACAGCTTCTCAATCTTGAGCGTAGCTCTATAAACACATTTTTAACCAACATTTTATATATAAACAGGTACGTCACTTCACAAACTATCTATTTATCACTGATTTGTGTGACAACTCGTTGTAAATGTCCATTGGTTTCGTAAACTTTGAAAAGATTGTCCATTTCACGTACAGTGAAGGGTAGAGTGGCTTTTTTGTAGTAATTGGACATCATTTCGATGTTGCTGATGACGGTGTCGAGTAAGTGTGATTTTTCAGCATATATTCCAGGAGCCTCGTGCCTTAGGTATGTGAAGTGTATGTGTAAATGGTAGAACGACGGCTGGTAGTGGAAGTAAATTCGCAGCTGACTGCCCGGTACGTTGTACTTCTCAAATATCTTTTTCTGAAACAAACAATGAATAAGTTAATTTTTATTTTAAAAAAACCTACCAAATTGTAATAAATAAGACATGTCTCAGCTTAAGGCTGCCTTTCCAGTAGAGATGTGCTATTCAGCTATGATGCGAGGATGTGAATGCATGAATAGGGGGCCAGATAGCCAGACTATCAATCGCATGCGCCCATTAAGTACGCGCAGGCCTCAGTCAAGTACGCGTGCGTTAAGTAATTAAAAGCGTGGTGAAGATTGTGCGTGTGGTAAGCCTGTAAGCTACGAAACTATGTGACAGTTTTCACTGATGCTAACCCATATCCGTCCGCACTAGGTATATGGTTGTAGCCTAAAGCTGCTTTGACGGAATCAGAGAGTACTCACTCCGAGTAAACTCATAGGAGTAGGCTTCATAGCTATTGGGATAGTTTCTATTTAATATTCAATTTCATATTTCAATCTGATAATTAATGTACATGATTTAAAAAAATATCTAAGTAAACAACAGAAAATTTCGGGTTTACATTACTCGAGTCAACCTTGGAGGCCATCGTCCAAGTGTGCTTGGATTACCGGTTTCCACTATATGAGTAACGTCCGAGTAAGTATCGTGTGCGCTAAAGTGCGCTCGGTCCGAGCACGGGATGATCATGTCAACGCGGCTGAAGCTGCCAGTGTATCAGCAAATAATAAAATAATATACCTTTCCCTCGTCCCGAATTCTTTTCAGTAATGGTAGATGGGTCTCGTCCAAGTCTCGCAGACTCTTAATACCCCGCCGTCTGGTTATAGCCAGTAAGTACAGCGACTCTTTACTCAGCCCGTCCCACTTCAAATCAGGAAGCAGCACGAATCCGTCTTGCTCGCACTTGTTGTCGTGTATAATGCGGTCCTGCTCTGTCTTGCCTTCGAGAATGTTGTAGACCCACTGGAAATTGAAACAAGATGGATTTAAATAATAAGTTAAGCGAAAGAAATGATTAACTAACTGCACCTAGCCAATTCACCCGCAGGCTTATTACGTAGAAAAATTGCTGAAACGACAGCAGTAGCATAGCAATATCAAATCTAATCATTTATTTGCTATAGACATTTACATAGGTATAAAGGTCTTTAAATTATTGTCGTAGGTATAATGTATTCTGTCTGCATGTAGACCTGCAACTATTTAATGTTGCAAACTATTTCTTCTTATAATTTTATTTTAACGCCATAATTTAAAAATTCCTTAATACTATAACAACAGTTATGGTGAAGCCACTATGCGATGCAACCGCTCGCAAACTCTTTACAAATATTATAAAGAGGAAAGACTTGTTTGTAAGTTTGTTTGTAACGAATTAACTCAAAAACTACTGGTCCGATTTCAAAAATTCTTTCACCATTAGAAAGCTACATTATTCCTGATTGACATGGGATATAAAACGTGAGCAAAGCCGCGGGCAAAATAGCTAGTGTCACACAATCGTAGGTAGCCTACGGAAGACGATCGCTTGACTACGCCTCAAAATGTTAGTTTAAACAAATTAGTTCATAGGTTTCCAATAGAGGATAAACTAGGCCTTAATTGCTGTATGCTTTGTAGCCGCGAATATATTTAGGCCTTACTTATTTCTTGATACATAATATGTTAAATACCTACTAGCTGTTACCCGCGACTTCGTTCGCGGTTATTCAGAAAATAGTATCCTAAAACCTTCCTTATGATTTACTGTAACAAATTTTCAAATTTCATCAAAATCCATTTAGCCATGAAAAGCCTGCAAACCGACAGAAAGTTACTTTCGATGTTTTAATATTAGTAAATAGTATGGAGTATGGATAGATTACTAGCTGCTCCCTGTGGTTTCACCCACGGTCGCCAATGGTTCACCAATGGTAATTTTATCAAGACGAAATGTGTATGTTCTTTTTTGTACCCTGACATGTATAATTTTTTTTATGAAGATTGGTTAAGAAGGTCACATAAACGTAACATACAAAGAAACAAATTCACTTTTACACTCATAATATTAGTTGGAAAAAGTACATATATTTCTAAATGATTTCTATTATTCCTACAACTGTTTTAGGTTCACCTGTTAGAGTGTAGGTATGCATACTTACAATACTTCTTTATTGCACACCAAAAATACAAAATAAAAATTACACTTATTAAAAAATTACCTGCAAGTTAAACTGCTCTTTCTCAATATGTGGCAGAGTTAACGTCTCATACAACAGCGGAGTCTCCGACACAATGTGGGCTTCTTGTTGGCTGTACTTAGTCACATGCTTCTCTGTGGCCGGGTGTATCACAGTTATCTTCACTCCTGGAAAATGATTATTTTATTTTCTTATTCTTATTTGAGGTGAGGATGATAAGTCCTGCACTGATGTCCCATCCCAATTGGGACATATACTATTTTATTGTAGGATGGTGCGGGTGATTTTAGACAAATCATACCTTTTCACCCTTAAAAGTTGCTGCAATTTACAAATCAGGATTTAAAATTTCATCTGCACCCTAAATACCCTAAACCACACTACTAGCACTAAAATATTTATTTATTTATGAAGAGACACACCAGCAGTAACCATACTTGGACTCCATTGTACTTGGACTGATATGAACACCTAAACTAAACTACCAAGTTAGGAATCTTAATTAATTTTGTGCGCAATCTACCCCATGCTGGACCTCAGTGGGAGACTTATCGGCCCCATCTTAAATAAGAATCATTAATTGTAGTAAATTAAGCAATAAATTAATGTGGGTGTCACACCATGCTATAGTAAATAGAGTATAGTTAGGTTTACCCAACAACAAAAGGGTAATTTTTAAGGCTGTTTTTAACTACCTCAGATATACAAATATGTTCATAATATGATTAGCACATGACAAGACTTAAACTGATTTTGGATTGTAACATACTCAAATATTTATCTTTGTAGGTACCTACACTATATCTATAAAACCGGTTTTTTTGTTTTTCTTTCAGTGGTATTAGGTTCTTTGTTTCTCATATTTGGATCCAATAAGATTCATGTAATCTAGATTTTTTTGTGTGATTGATATTTCAAGTATTTTATAGCACTGAGTTGCCTATTACAGGACTAGGTGTTTGAAAACTGCAAAACGATAAGCAAAATAGAAGAAATACTCTATAATTATTTGCTTTCTGCACTGATTCTTAACTTTGTAATATAATACACAAACAGTCGAGTTGGCAGTTAAGAATAATTTTCTAGGAAATCCGATTATGAAGTCTAGTGAAAGAGCGAGTCATTGTATTTCCAAGAATGATTTTAGTCTGAACAACTTTTACGAACTCCGACCTCTTTGCTTTGTTAACTTAGCGATCAATATTGTGCGAGAAGTTAAAGCAAAGCTTGTAATTCAAACAAAAGAAGTTGTAAGTCTGAGAATGAGACAACATATGGCATTATGTGACGTAATTTGCAAGTTATTTGATAAAACAATTGACGATGTAAATTATAACGTTAACCAAGCGCTAATTAATACGACATACTTACTCACAATAATAAACAGAAATTAAATAAAAAGTTGATACAAACAAAAATGAACACCTTCCTCGTTGGTTAGAATTGCGAAAGTGAAGAGGAAGGGCTCAGAAAAGGCGGGGAATTAAAACTCGTACCGTTTACCGAAGGACGTGGAAAACACTCGTAATTTCCATAAATGTCGTTCTGAAAAAACTTGCGCAGCTCTGTATCTACAGAAAAATAGCCTTTTTCGTCCAATTCTTCTTCCTTGAAAGCATTTTTCTCCAAAATAACCAAAGCCACGCCACTCTTATTCTTAAATTTTCCCAGAACACAAACGGTTTTCCTGTTCGTATTGTTGCTCAATATTTTCTCCAAGATAAAGTCTTTGATCTCCAAATGACTTTCACTCACACCATTTCCATTTTCGTTATCAATTTTAATTTTTTTACAACTCGGCGACAGAACTTCGTCTTTTTCGAGATTGCCGTCGGACATTTTGTTTTTTTTTTTTAATTATTCATGACCATGGATACTCGTCCTTCAGTCGGATTCTTAGTAATAATTTTTCCTTCAGTAACAGATGATGGTATGATGATGATGAGGTGATGATGAAGACAATGAATCCCTCCCCTTTCCCCATTCCAGTAAAGTTATGGATACTTTACTGAAACTTTAAGTGAAGTTTTGTAGAGAACACGAAAAATCGCGTTTCGCGATGTTTGTATCATTTGCCCACACTCGTGCACGTTGACGAACCGGTAAACGTTAATAATCCACCATTATTACAATTTAACACTCGAAGAATCACAAGTTTTAGAAAATAATACAAAAACACGACACCATCTTTTCGGTTCCCGCCAAAACTCCCCTCGGACATTTTGTAACGGACGGTATTGCCATATTTGCTATCTTTTTTTTTTTTTTATTAATTTATTCATGACCATGGATACTCGTCCTTCAGTCGGATTCTTAGTAATATTTTTTCCTTCAGTAACAGATGATGGGATGATGATGATGAGGTGATGATGAAGACGATGAATCCCTCCCCTTTTCCCATTCCAGTAAAGTTATGGATACTTTACTGAAACTTTAAGTGAAGTTTTGTAGAGAACACGAAAAATCGCGTTTCGCGATGTTTGTATCATTTGCCCACACTCGTGCACGTTGACGAACCGGTAAACGTTAATAATCCACCATTATTACACTTTAACACTCGAAGAATCACAAGTTTTAGAAAATAATACAAAAACACGACACCATCTTTTCGGTTCCCGCCAAAACTCTCGGACATTTTGAATTTTTTTTTAATTAATTTATTCATGACCATGGATACTCGTCCTTCAGTCGGATTCTTAGTAATAATTTTTCCTTCAGTAACAGATGATGGGATGATGATGATGAGGTGATGATGATGAAGACGATGAATCCCTCCCCTTTTCCCATTCCAGTAAAGTTATGGATACTTTACTGAAACTTTAAGTGAAGTTTTGTAGAGAACACGAAAAATCGCGTTTCGCGATGTTTGTATCATTTGCCCACACTCGTGCACGTTGACGAACCGGTAAACGTTAATAATCCACCATTATTACAATTTAACACTCGAAGAATCACAAGTTTTAGAAAATAATACAAAAACACGACACCATCTTTTCGGTTCCCGCCAAAAACTCCTCGGACATTTTGTAACGGACGGTATTGCCATATTTGCTATCTTTTTTTTTTTTTTTTTATTAATTTATTCATGACCATGGATACTCGTCCTTCAGTCGGATTCTTAGTAATATTTTTTCCTTCAGTAACAGATGATGAGATGATGATGATGAGGTGATGATGAAGACGATGAATCCCTCCCCTTTTCCCATTCCAGTAAAGTTATGGATACTTTACTGAAACTTTAAGTGAAGTTTTGTAGAGAACACGAAAAATCGCGTTTCGCGATGTTTGTATCATTTGCCCACACTCGTGCACGTTGACGAACCGGTAAACGTTAATAATCCACCATTATTACAATTTAACACTCGAAGAATCACAAGTTTTAGAAAATAATACAAAAACACGACACCATCTTTTCGGTTCCCGCCAAAACTCCCATATTTGCTATCAGTTGACCAGTGTTGCCGATCCGCGTTGCCCAAAAAGTTCGCAGGTCGTCTCACTCCCTCAGCTGACAAAATGGTACGAAAACCTGCCAATACATTCTACTATCAAAAAATATCTGAGTATTTTAACAATGATATTTCTTAACTTACACTATTCACTGGATTGATGCCACACGATCCTTCCTTACCTCATAATTATAAAATCGTAAGTAACTCTGTCTATAATTATGTTTGTAGGATTTTTGCGGCTATGCGGCTGAACGAATCTTTATTTAAGTAATAATTAGCTATAGTATATCACGAGAAAGGTTTTGCTGAAAAAAACACAAGCCTTTATTAACCAATAGGAACACTTTCGCAGGCGTTCGCGCTATTTGTTTGGAGCCGGCTTAATGCTGGGTACAGACCAAGCCAACGAATGCCAAAGAATACGCTGCCTTCCGTTTCGTTTCAAAAAAATAAAACGAGACTCAGCGTTTTGTTGGCCTTCGTTTGCTTTGGTCTGTACGCAGCATAACATAAGCTAGGATGCATTACGGACACAGGCAGGTGTGAAAATTGTGAAGCAGTGTCCCTGAGCCGCGTCACTTCTACGTCCCTTTCATAAATTCTAAATGAATAGCAAGTTTTGAAGCGGCACTGCGCCTGAACCTTATCCGCGCCGCATCTTCGCCTCACGTCCGGCCTGTATAATTTGCGCCTAAAGGTATGACAGTGGTGGATCCAGGGTTTTGGTAAGGTTTTGTTTATTTTGGTTTAGGGAAGGGCTTGACTCAGTTGACGGTAATCGTTGTCATGGTAGGTAAACCCAAAAACATGACAGTTTCGAGTGTGAATTAGAAACCCGTAGGGGGTGGGCCCCTTTACCCCTCCCACCTGGATCCGCTAGTGGATTATAATTACTTAAAAATGTGTTGAAAGCATGCCTGCGGGAATAAAACCGTTAATGAAGTGATGGGATTGTTATTTATTGATCTGGCTCCCAGCTTGAATATCAAATATGAATATCTATTTCCGCTTCAAATATCATTTAGGTCCATTGATCCGTTTCAACTTAAAAAAGTACCTAACAAGAAAGTATCAAAACTTTTTTTTTTTAAACCGACTGCGAAATGTAGCGTATGACATTCGCGCAATCAAGACGGTTCTAACAAGATATCATTCATTCATATCGTTCAACCGATTAGGTACAAGGAAACATAGGAACGAACAAACATTTAAGTCAAACACATACATAACCCTCCTTTCTTTTTATGCCATAGTAGGGTAACAAACAAAAAAATTAGTAAGTAGATCTAAAAGTACCCACACTATTTTGTAACGGTTTATTTTCGACGTTACAAGCGAAAGATAAGGTTTTTGCGGTTATTAAGGTTTGATAATATTGTAAGGGTGTAAAAGGGAAGCTTACAATATATTGTACAGTCTCACTCTCTCACTTATAAACTTTCGCATTTACTACACATTACATAACTAATCCAGTCCTGCGGTTTTACCCGCGGTCCCACGGGGCCCGTTAATTTTTCGGAATGAAAGGTACACCATATGGACCCTATTCGGAGATTTGAGATTTTCATCTCACTTTTTTTCGTCCTTGTTGCTCTCGTTTGAAACGTCATAGGAGTGAAAGTGACCAAGATAAAATCTCATCTCATCTCACTCGTAGGAATAGCCCCATATATCCTTTTCTGTGCCTTTTACAACATGTACGCAAAATTTCATGATGATCGGTTGAATACACAAAAATATTTTTTTGGTAATAATATAAGTGTATTATATTATACATATATTATTACTTATAAGTGTATTATATTATACATATATTATTACACTTACTTAAAGAAAATTTTTATATTTCAAATTTTCTTAGAATTTGCGCAGCGACACTGTCGCTGGCGACAGTGAGGTCAATGACGGTGCCTTTAGTAGGCTTTACTAAACTACGATTGCGAGATCGAGTTAAATTACAAAAATAGGCTAGAATACAGGGCTATATGTTACAAATAATTATGTTACAAAATATGTTCTTGATTTTGATTTTATTGCAGCTGTAAAGATTAAATTAATATCATTAAGAAAGCGATAACACTTCGCCGGGTTATTATTTTAACAGACCGTTAAACGTTATGAGATAATATTCTTTTGATTGCATTTTATAATAAAATCTACCATTTAAAAGCGTGATATGGTTTTTGATTGCTTTATGATTAATGATTTACTTAGTAAAACAGTGGCTTGGTCAGACGCCTGGGTTCTTAAACAAATTGCAATCGCTTCTAAGCGATTTTGTTTCTAGAATCGCTAAAGCTCGAACTCTAGCTCTGATTGGACGAGTTGACAATATAATCACGTGACATTTTTAAAACTCGTATTTCGTCCAATCAGCAGCTGGCGTTCGGGCATTAGCGATTCTTACAACAGAATCGCTTGGAAGCGATTGCAACTTCGTCTAGGGCCCAGGAGGGCTATTCTTACGCGTGAGATGAGATGAGATTGTTTCGTGGTCACTCTCACACCTATGACGATTTAAACGAGAGCAACAAGAACGAAAAAAGGTGAGATGAAAAGCTCAAATCTCCGAATAGGACCCTGGGCAGTTTACAATTATTGTAAGGCTGTGAAAAAAATCTCGACTTGAAATACTTAAAATAGCCCTCTAGCTCGTGATAATTCCTTTACGTGTGACTACACGCCTTAGTTACGAATACAAATAAGTAACTTATTGTCAAAGTTAAATTAACAGTGAGATCATGTTATAAAGATATGTACTTAAACAAAATAATGACTGTTTTAGTATTTTAAAAGTAACTCTGTATGAGAATGAAATGCGTTTTATAAAAAATACTCTGCGGTTGGTCGGTCTGTGAATTAAAACTTCGTGTTTCCAAATTATTAGATGACACAAACGTATTTATAGGAGTAGCTAAATGGTGGAACTTTAGACTCCTTCGGTTTTGACCAGATAGTACGACAGTGGCGCCCCTGATCAACTTCTTAGATAAGTTGGCAGCTGTTAGTGTAAACATTCCATAGAGCACGCAAAGTCATTTTTGATACTTTTATGAGCAATTATTATCCAATTTTAAGAAAGAAATAAAGTAAATAATAATTATATTTATATAAAAGAACAAAATGTTCTTTTTTAAGACCCTGTCTGGTTTTACAAAACATTATGATTGACGTGATTACCAATTCTTAAATCAAAGCATTACATAAATGTAGGTTTAAATAGGTTTTTTGCACACACGGTCGTCAGACCCTAAACTAAGCAAGGTTGGACTATGCCTGTCATAGACTGATATGAGTATACGAGTATATGTACTCGTATGTCGCAGCCAACTTGCTTAATAGCCGTTCAATTAACAGCCTAACCATTTTACTAAATGGCGCCCGCCGTTCAACTATCTTCCTGAATGATATCGAGCCGTAGAGTCTAATAGGTACAATAAACTGGCTGACTGATGCTCAGGCCATTCCTAGATTATTTTGTCAAAATTACTATTTTTGACCAAATAAATGTGATTTGAATTAATTATGATAAAAATAAAATCCAAAAATCGGTAAAACGAACCGCAATTCTGATAGACATGAAATTATAATAACCTAAAATCTCTCTTGCCCGACTCCCTTTTCGAGGGAAATCCAACTTGAATCTTGAAAAATCCAAGGATCGAACGTGGTTATTAGTGTTTTTTTACAGCGACCTGTAATTTCCTCTACTTAAATGACTTGACTAGGCAAGTAGTCTCCTTTGTCGATCCAAGCCATTTTGCCTAGCCGTTTGATTGAATGGCTGAATACCATCAGAAATCTAGTTAAGCGGCGCAGTTTAGTAAAAGGCTAGGCTGTTAATTGAACGGCGAATTAAGCTAGTTGGCAACGTATACACTCAATTATATTTTAGCAAATGCGGTAAGTAATGAGTATTTCATTTAAGTAAAGAATAGTGACGTCATTGTTCGACAATACATATTAAACGAGCTTACCCAAGTGGTGTTCCATTACATTTAATAAAATAAAAAATAAACAAATCATAATACATTTAATTTTTTTTTTTAACTGGAGCGTCGGCTTTGCGCGGTACATATAAACCTTCCGTGAAAAATTATTCGTGTCTAAGACGTGATGTTGAAACCGCATCAAAATCCGTTGAAGAGTTAGCGGAAATACAGACAGAATAATAAAGATAGATTTACAGGGACTTTGTTTTGTACCATTTCGAGATGAAAATAGATGTGAAAAATTCTCATCTATTTATTACTACCTACTCAGAGTAATAATTATAATGTGAATAAATATTCGGGAAGTTTTTGCGCACACGGTCTCTGATTCCAAAATAAGTGAAGCTTGTACGAGTACTATGACTTTGACTAACAGAGATTGACATACATACATAGAGTAATTGTTAACTACACACTTACACGTATATTAACACCTTAAGCATAGCATAGAACAAACACAATTAACTTGTTTAGCAATTAACGTTTTCGGTCCGTGAAAGGGTATGCAACGGGACGTCATAGTATATTATTATTATGATATGCACAAGTGGTGCATATTCGCCGTTTCCTTATAAGTTAATATACGTAATGACTAATCTCTTGAGTTATTTCTCTGGATGCATTGTTAAAGGTGATGCCATGTGATACATTAATTGACTTGAATACTTGATACATTGTAAGGTTGTGGGCACACTGCGCGCGGGTTTTAGCTTGAAGCATGTTTTATAAAATTACATGTCTTGCTGTGCGCGTTGGCTTTGCTGTGAGTACAGCAAGCATTTGAAATAAATTAAATATTCGTTATGATTCAATTTGTTACTATTGTTAAAATTATTGATGCAATTACATTTTTCGTTCTAGTGATTTTATTTTGGGTAACGACACCGATGACAAAATTATGAAATAAATTATTGTTAATTTAATTTAGTTATAACACAAATAAAGAAAGATATTATTATTAACATCGTGTAAAGCTTTAGCAAATATACAGTGTCTGTCCATTTATGAGTCCACAATCGGAAAGGTAGGTATCTTTTTATTTTTGCAGATAGAGATTAAAAGGAACAGCAAAATCTAAGAACATAACATAACATATCGTCACGCCTTTCTCCCGAAGGGGCTGGCAGAGGTGTACAACATCCACAGATCGCCGGACGATATTCAGTCCCAAATATGACAGGGGGCAAGCCTGTCGCCATACACCGGGCTCCAGTTACAGAGCAGATGACATTTTGGTGCGTGCCTTCGGCTGGTTCCGAACCGGCTCTTTCTGCCGAATGCTTTATCCTACTTTCCTACTAATATTTTAAACGCGAAAGTTTGTAAGAATGGATGAATAGATGGATGGGTGGATGTTTGTTACTCTTTCACGCCAGTACGGCTGAACAGATCTGGATGAAATTTGGCACAGAGACAGATTATAGTCTAGAATAGCACATAGGATGCTTTTTAAACCGCGGGGCGCAGCTAGTCTCTTAAAAAGTAAAGTAAGTAGAGCAAGTGAAATGCTTCAAACGGATAAGTACGGATTTTTAGTTCAACTGCTTGGTTCTATAAGTGGCCAATTATCCATGGCTCCAAAGTTTCACATTGTTGGAGCTATTAGGATTTTTTGTTTATGCCATAGGTTATGCGACAGGCCGCCTGATGGTAAGCGATCACCGTCGCCAATGGATGCCTGTAATGCTAGGGGTCACATATAGTTATATTGCCGAGTGCCGACCCTTGAGGAAATGAGGACTCTATTGACAGGCCTTTTGAAGAATCCCATGAAAATCCAAGAACTGTAAATAATTTGGTTTCACTAACCACCAAAATACCAGCAAGATTAGAGATAGAGCCGGTCGTTTTTTTTAGTTCCCAATGGTCCCATGTTATACAGTGATTTTGATCGTTAGCTCCCACTGTCTCACTAACTTTACGGCAATGATCCCGCTTGCCCAGAGCACAGCGCATGCGTTGAGATGACAGTCCACGCTCGCTTTCCCGCCAAGAAGCGCGTTGCGTTCCGCTACACGCATTTTTTTAAACCTTTTGTTTTTAAAAATCTTTTTTTTCGCAATATTTTTTTTAATGTTGTGTGGTCACTTGTGACGTTCATATATTTAATTCAGTGTTTCTGTTGGTTCAATAGTACCTATATTTATTTTATTTTTTGAAAGCTTAATTTAACAAGTATTTATTTGTGAATAAGTCCATAGGTACAAACTTTAATACTAGATATTGAACGTAGTTAATTACTTATGATTCACATTTAAGTGGTAAATTTTAAAAAATAATCTAAAAATATTTTCATTTTAAAATTAATAAACTACAAAAAGTTACTAAAACATTGCTATTAAAAAGAAGCGTGTTATCTAAAATTAAAGAGCGGTAGACCATAAATCCTCTTTAACTGATTGTACCGTGACAATGTGAAAAAATACAGCGCTCTAGATAGACCTTACCGCTTCCGCTAAATTAAAAACAAAACGACGGTCAAGCGCGGGTCTTCACGCGCTCATGGTAGGGTTCAGTAGCTACGTTACGATTCAGAAATAAATTAAAATATTTATCACTTTTAATGTACTTTGGATCATTTTTTTACTCTTTGCAAGAGTTAATTTAGTCGGCTAAATTTTGAAAACTTTTAGACACTAGTGAGAAGTGGTAGGTAGTTTTTTAAATTGAGTAAGTACCTAGTATAATGAAAAATATTTTTACAGTAAATATTACGAAACAAATACTTTGTATGTCTCTGACATACCTACCTTTTATAATAATTGTAAGCGATTGAATAAAAATCAAAATGAAGACAATACTCAGCGTAATTTTAGTGATATGTTTACAAAACACTACGAAATGTGAGAAACCGTTTAAAAGTGTGCCTGTGTTGGTTAAAAGTTATGAGAATGACACAGTACTGCTGCCTTGCTACGTGGATACCGTTGACGGTTTGTTTATTATAAATTATAATTAAATAAATAATTAATTTATTATGATTTATTTTAATTTATTGATTATACAAATTATACTTTTTTTATAAGAGAGGCAGACAAGCAGGCGGCTCGCCTGATGGTAAATCGTCGAAAAAAAATGTTTATAGTCATGTATAGTCAGTTGATGTCGGAAAAAAATGTTTATACCTACACCTTTTTTAATACGCTCTTTATCGTACCTCGGTGGAAAGACCGTCGGGAAACTGCACTTAACAATTTTCATATTTATTTTAAATCTCTACTTACTATTCATTTACTTACTTAATCGTAGTCCCACTCTAGTACTGCGAAAAACCGGGATAAAACATACATGTTCGAAATAGTGGGACCACGGCTAACAGAACATCCCACCTGCCTTTATATTTACTTTTTAACATAAGTAAGTAAGGTAAGTGCAGCTATCACCGACCCTGTTAAGAGAGTTTTTGAAACGATGGCTATTATTTAACCTAGTGGTTGTTAATATACTTATTTTTTTCATTCAAAATCAATGAATAGTATTCATTCTTTATTTTTACTGTCGTGTATGCTTCTAAATAGAAGAGTATCATATAAAAAACAAGTAACAAAGTAACAAAGTCAATTGTTTCTATTACCGACCCATTGCGAAGGCTATGATGCTAATACCGATTTTTAGGAAGCCATTACCGACTGTACCTTACCTAGGTAATTTTAATCCAGGTTACGTATGGAATATTTTAATTTAATATAGAAATAACTCTTAATTTAGTTTTTTTTTAATTAAGTTGATTTTAAATGATTAATCTTAAACTATTTTTGTACCCGTTCCGGCGACAAATAAAAAATTAAGAATAAAGAAATCAATTATTTTTGTTAAGGGTTCCGTTTAGACTTTACTGTGAAATTTTACAAAAAAATAATTTGTAATTGAAAATTGATTCAACCTGAATAAAAAAAGTGTTAATTTAACCTGAAAACAACAATATTTTAAATTGATTGTCGAATAAGTATATAATTTATTTACCCTAAAGTAAAAGTTTACATCTCATTCCGTAGTCTTTATCCTATCCACCACAATTTGCAGTTACGTACTGAGCGTAAAATCACAAAATGCTGACAGATCTAGGAGGAGCATCAAGCGCCATCTTGAAAAAAAAATGTTGGCCGATATCCCGAAAACTATGCACTTTAGGGCAAAAGTTATTGAGATCGTTAGTGTAGAAAATACAATTTTGCATTTTTTTTCTTCAAACTTTTTTTTTAAATTACCGTTCACTATTTATGATCCATTTAATGAACCGGTTTTTCTATATCGGCCAATAACTCTTATTAAGAGAGAAAAACCGGTTAATTTAATGGGAGATAAATCGTAGCCGATAAGTTTAACAAAAAAATTCACGAGAAATAAAAGATGCGAAATTTCATTTTCTACAATAATAGTCTCAACAACTTTTGCCCAAAAGTCCATGGTTCCGAGATATCAGTCATAAATTTTTTTTCAAGACGGCGCTTGAAGCTCTACCTGGATCTGTGAGCATTTTGTGATTTTATGCTCAGTACGTGACCCTTAATCTTATAAAAAACAAAAATTGGTTCGGAAATTTAGTGCAAGAATAATTTCTATTTTTACTAGCCTATTGGATAAGATTTGGTATGGAGGTAGCTGGATTAACACATAGGGTTACTTTTAATCCCGAAAGAAGAAATGGTTCCTGTAGGACAGCGGTTGAAACCGCGGAGCGCTGCTAGTACTAATATAACGGTTCATAGAATTTTAGGGTTTTTGAATGAGAATTAAATTGTTTCATTCAATGGTTTGTGAGTTTATTAATCGGCGGCGGCGGTAAGAAACAATAGAACCATTGACAAAAAACTATTATTTACTAAGTAGTCATCTGTCCCATACTGAGACCTCCTATAAGCCTCCTATATATATACATACTACCCGCCTATAACTTCACGAACCCAGATCCGATTGTTCTCATAAACAAACCTAAAAATTTCTTAAGTGTCTATGGAACCCTAAAAATAAATGATTTATTTACACAATTTTAGTAGAGTCGGTGATAGGTTCACATTGTTGCTATTGCCGACTTATATGGGTCGGTAATAAAGTATTGCTTGCAAAGTTTAAAGATGTTTTACCGACTCTCAAAAAGTAGGCGATATTTGTTCAATTATCTTCCCATACCATAACAGATACTGCAATTGGTTGATTTAACAAAAACTATTATCAGATCAATGTACATCATTACACAAAAAAAGGTAATTTAATAATGTTTCATTTTCAACAACGATCTCTGAATCATTTAATAATAAAATGAAAGATACAACCAATTAAGAAGTAAACCAGCCGAAATAGAATATATCGCTAATAGATTTCTGAAAAGGTTAATTGTTGCAGATTAATATGGTATACGAAATATTTGTTTTTATTGGTATGGATCAACAAGAAATATAAAATAACTAATTATAGCATTTCGGCCATTACCGACCCATGGGTCGGTGAAAGCTGCCACTAGTAAAATCAGTGAACCTAATACCGCTCTATCTAAATTTCATGTTTTACCCGTAAAATTTACTGAAATTTGAAGAAATGCGATGCGAAATCAACGATTAATGCTAAAATGAATAAATACTATCACTAAAAATAACAGAACATACAATTAAAATCAATAAAAAGTCTTATGCAAATATTGTTATGTCCTTACCTGACGGAACAAGCGCCAGTACGACACGGCCAGTTTCCTCGCAGTCGGCAAAGATACTGCTGTTTTTTATCACTTTCCTAGTCAGCTACACACACAAACATAAGTGAGTACGATACTCAATGAACACATATGCGTATCTACTCCAATACTAAGTAGCTAAATTATCCCAGAGCTGTCAAAACTGCGAATCAACTTCATGGATCGGTAAAACCTGCAGATTTTCAATGGATCGCTGATAGCTGCATTTACCTTATATTTTAAATTGGAAGTCAGGAACTCAAAACCGTTTGTGTAAAAAAAAGTTGGTTTTTTTAAAAGTGAGTTAATTATTTTCGATTTTGATATTGAGTTAAAGTTGAATTTTGAGTTATTTTTATACTTATACTCCTAGATAGAAATGCGAAAGTAAGTTTATTTCAATGTTTATTTATTTGTTTGTAACGCTTTCACGCCCTATCTAATTAATCGATCATCATGAAATTTTGCATACACGTTGTCTGAGGTACAGAAAAGGATAAAGGGTAAAGAAAGAAAAGAAAGAAAGAAAGAAACAATTTATTTAGTCGCACAAAACATTACAACAACAAAAAACCGAATACACTACTTACTATTACTACTACTACTTACTTTTAAGTTACTTACTTTTTTTTTACTTTAAGTTTTACTTACTTTTTTTTACTTACTTTTTTACTACTTACTTGGGTACTTTTTATCCCAAAAAATAAACAGGTCCTATGGAACGGCTAATTGAGTTATGTCTGTCAAAGTCTAAAGTTTGATCCACCCACCGAGCCACGGATCGCCATTTTCTAACCCACCGCATCGCTAAGATCTCGTTTGTTAGTAAAAAGGTTTGACAGCTCGAAGTAATTAAAAACCAACAGCAACAGAAAAACTGAAATAATTCTTAATGGCTCGGGAATCAAACCCGTGTCCTCAGCTTATGAGTTAGATGCGCTATTACAACGCTGGGAGAGTCATCAAATCACAGACATCCAATACAGTAGGATATTGGATGTCTGTGCATCAAATTGAATTAAACCTCCTTTTCAAAGACTATTAAAGTATAGTACACGGAAACTCCTTTTATCGGAGCTAGTTAAAACCTCTAATGTAAGCAGTAATGTTAATCGAAACAAATCGGACCAATCAATCTTACAGACAGACAGATGCATCTTTTTAGTCGTGTACGAACCTTTTAACATAGCATTTGCATTCGAATCGGGGCTCGAAATGTTGGGATCAAAGTCTTAGAGCGCAGAGTCGTGGTAGGACTTGGTTGACGAATTGGGTTCCACAAGCCTCTGATAAAGTTAACTGTAATTTAGTGTCGTCAGTCGACTCAGATTGGTCTTTTTTTGTATAACGACCGTTATTATGTGTTTATTTATTTTTCCTTCAATATTATTATATGTTTGTAATAATGATCGAAAAATCAATCGAATATTATTATCGCTATAATTATCGAACATTATTATGTAAGCAAATAAATAAAATGAACATATTACACAAATAAAAAAAACAAGTCACACAACAATTAGAAATGGAGACGCAATGCATAATATAAAGCGAAATTTTAATTTGTTAATTATTAATAATTACAATAATAATTAAATATAAATAATAATGAATGAAAATAATAATAATGATTATTAATAATTATTTATAATTATTAATCATATTTACAAATTAAAAAAATGTTGAAATGTAATTTTTGAAAACTTGTTTTCGATCATACTTTTCTATCAGTCAGTGCGGAAACCGGCCATTCTGACCACTAATAAAATTACCTTCCATACACTTTATACAGATACATTTAAATATGTACGCCCACACTATACCAGCTGCTTGTTATTTATTTTATTGCCCAATTTGTAGTTGCATTTGAATAATAATAAACAAGCGGCGTTCCAAACAACTTAATTAAAATATTAAACAAGATTAACTAAATTCATTATACGAGTTTGGTAGTATCTGCCTTATGGTATACTTAGGGTAATTTATATAAATTATACACCTACTTGAGCTACTAGAGCTTGACTAACCGGCCAAAAATATTCCGGTCAAAAGAAAAAAAAAGGTGGGGACACTGATTGTCACCATCCTCATCTACGGGTTTCTTTCTGATACAGTTCTGGAAGATGCCCGTTCAGTTCTGGAAGATGCCTTTTAAACGCCTATATAAATTTTGGGATGGAAAGAGCTTGTACCTATCTTGGAATACCGCACTATAAACTACTTTTTTTTAAGACAGAAATTACAGTTTCTGCTTGATAGTGGGTAAAAAAATGAAACTTAGCTAGCATGCTCCGGCCACCTTTGTCAATCCTTGCTCTGTTTGTCTTTACATGCCACCTAGGCAATATGATAGGAAGGTTATTGACATTTTTACTAAAGCAAACTACATAATTTAACTGAGGATGTCATCGACAAAAAAAAACTATTTAGGTAATGATAAAAAAATGTAAAAAACGCACTAATTCATTTAATTGGTTGAAAATTGAAATCCGGCAAAATCTTAAATTCTATCTCTAATAGTAAAAAATTGAGGTGAGGTTCAAAGTGTTAAATATTGTAATTTTACGTGTCGATACTATCATATTAGAGATACACTTATTTATACACTCACTCGTAGGTACCTGATGTTGTGAAATGTGAAAGCTCAAGGCAGTTAAAATAAATTGTGAAATGGAGCTTCAACTTGAACTACAGCTACTACAGCCTAAATTACAGTCAAGCATTATTTTATAGATTTTGATTATAATAAAGATCCTATAATAAATAATAATTTTATTATGTAAGTAGAAACAGGGTTAGGTAAGTACATTTAGTTTATATAAAATCGATCGTAGGTTGCTTCATAAAATATCAATAGATTAGTAAATTAAGTACTGTTATTATTTTCGACTTGGATTAAAAAAAAATCCTGTACCTAACAAATAATTATTAACTTTGTTATGTACAGGGGTATTTTATACTCAATGAATAACAGCCTGTCACAGGTTGCTTCCTTGCATCATTTAATAAATAACTTACTTATTTTAAAAAAATGTTAAACTTAATTATTTTTATTTTTAAGTAATTTATTTTAATTTCAGAAATTAATAACTAGTTTCACTATCTACCGTCAGATATGTCCTAACGAAAAGAATAAAGTAATAAACAACTGGACAAAGCAGAAATAAATGTGACAGTACTCAACACAATGGCTTATAACTTTTGTGTTCAACACGTACGAACAGAATGGGAGAAATAACTTCGCCCTGTTTGGTCAAATAATTTAAATAACAATTAACATTGGCTTATGTGAGAGATTTTTACGTACCCTGTTAAGTTAAATCCAGAAAGACGACCCTATTTACTAATACAGTTACCAAATCTTTTTTTAGTGTAGTGTAGTACCAGATTAGGTTTTAGACAGTTTTAGGGTTCCGTACCCAAAGTGCAAGACGGGACCCTATTACTAAGACTCCGCAGTCAGTCCCTCTGGCAGTCTGGGACCCTATTCGGAGATTTGAGATTTTCATCTCACCTTTTTTTATCCTTTTTGCGTTTGTTTGCAACGTCATTGGTGTGAGAGAGACCAAGATAAAATCTCATCTCATCTCACGCGCAGGAATAGCCCCCCTGTCACTAGGCTGTATCTCACGAACCGTGATAGTTAGACAGTTCACGTTTTCACAGATGATGCATTTCTGTTGCTGCTATACAAATACTAAAAAATAGAAAAACATTAATATTGGGGCTTTCCATACAATAGACATTTTTTTGCCGTTTTTATAGATAATGGTACGGAATCCTTCGTGCGCGAGTTGAACTCGGAGTTGGCCGGTTTTCAAAAGTTATTTTAGTTTAGTATACTTAGTTTAGCTATTAATTTTTAATACGCACTTACACAAATAATTACTAATACTTAGATAGAACATAGATATTTTTATTATGCCTTTCGATTAAAAAAAAATCGCATAACAAATATACAAAATCAACATACCGTCGACTTAAGAACTTCCTCCTTTTGGAAGTCGGCTAATTAAACAAACGTTATCACTATCACATACCTCAATATAAATGTCATTCAAAATTACTGTTATGTTTATTGTTTACATTTACGTATCTATAATTTATCATTTTATTCGTTTTTCGAATCGAAATTCACTCTGAATTATGTAGGTTTCTACTAACCTACATAAATGAAACGTATTTACCTACATGTTTCATAAACAAGTAACGTCATTAAAAGAAAAACAAAAAAACCCGTCTTCAAAATGTTGTACCCTAGATACATCACTTCCGTTATCAAGACGATTCAAATGACACCTCACAACACGTAAAGTAACCTTGCAATGGATAAAAGGGCACAGTAACTCACCAGGTAATGACGCAGCAGACGAACTGGCCAGAAGGGGAGCAGAAGGTATAGTGTATGAACCGGAACCACTAATGCCCATACCCCAGGCGCAGACAAAAACATGGCTGCGTAATAAATCTGAAGAGACCCACCTTAAGGAATGGACAAATGTTGAGGGCTGCAGGCTAACCAAAGATGCAGTTCCGGTGTCATCTAAAAGATTTGCACGCAACCTCATCCGACTAAATAGGGATAGAATTCGTAAAGCTATAGGCATTATAACTGGTCATGACCCACTGTCCCCTAAACAAGCACTTGTTTAATATAGGTGTGACAGACAGCCCTCTATGCAGAGGATGCATGGAAGCGGAGGAAACGCCACGGCATGTGCTTATGGAATGCACGAGCGTGGCCGATCAAAGGGCTCAGATCCTTCAATCCCCATCGTCGTTCCCGGAGGCTTAGCGGCCTGAAAAGGTTGCTAACCTTCTGGGAACACCTGGGTTGGTTGGAGTGAGGGCAAGAGGGAAAAAGAAAAGTACACGCACAATGGCCCAATCAAGTGGCTGAGTGCGGATAATGCCCCGTTAAACAAACAAACAATGACACCTCACATGTCGAAATACATCAAAGCGTGCCAAAGAAACCTCTTAGATAGGTACATACATACACTCGAAAAACATAACCATCCTTCTTGCGCTGTCTGGTAAAAAGGAGAAACGCTAGCTTCAAAGAATAAGAATAATTTATTGCAGAACTGTGTACAAAGTCTTAATTTAAATATAGTCTCAACAGTAGACCCAAGTCGGGTGTGCAATGAAGTGTGATGTAAGTACATAGTATAGGTACTTATAAATGTAGTTAAACAATTTAAAACAAACAACACTATCAAAATATGAGTAAATAATCGCTATTCATTTTTTAAAGTTTTCTAAAGGAATTTGAGACATTTGACTTCCTTCACTCTACAAATCATTGATTTTGGCTTTCAAAGTTGAATTAGGTACCTACTCTCCTTTAAAACATGTCCAAACAACGATCCGACGCAGTTCGAACTCGAGCGGTGGCTATTTACCGGCAGTACAGAATAAACACAAGTTCCAAGGCAGGAAGGACCGTAGATTGTATCTTTGTGAGGCAATTGGGCGCATTTGGTCCTATTGATAAGCCCCTCTTGGCGATAGACGCTGCTTGAGATTGGAATTCACGAGAGATGAATAAGGCATACTTTTTAAAGGGACGTTTTTGAAAGGACGCGCAGCAGTTGTTCAGTCCTTGATTTTGATTAGTATGAAAGGAAAATACCTAATAATGAGAGGAAAACTATTGAAAACATGCTGAAAACAGCACAGCCTAAATACAAGAACTACAAAAACATTCCTACACAAAAAAAGAATACATACCTACTTACAGACACACATACCTAAAACCTCCTTCCTTTTGAAAGTCGAACAAGTTTTTAAATACTTACATATAATTAAAACCCTTTTTTTTTTTTTAATTAGCTTTTAAGTAATTGGAATAAACGATGAATTGTATTGTTTTCTGAGTAATTGCCATTAAAATCCTAAGTCCTTAATTTACCTACCCAATTAACCATCTTTAGTTTGTAAAAGCAGTAAAAAAATAATTTTGTCTATATCTAGGTAAGTACTAATACCTAGGTACTTATTTACAAAAAAAAACCGGAAAGCACGGTACCACAGGAGAACATTCGCGGTCTGTCCACCACACACGTGATGACCAACCTACACACATTGTGATTTTAGTACTTTTTGATAGGAAATACACTATGCGTGGGCAAGCCATACACTCCTTCTATGGATACGGAAATACACAAATGGCAATAAACGTCTCCACGTCACGTAAACTCTAGTTGAAACCTACTCTATTAACCATCTAAAAACCTAATTATTTGATTTCAGAAAACCCGATTCGCGTAAAATGGTACAAAGACGACGTCCTTCTGGGCGACAGTCATGACATGCACACACTCTTGCCGTCTCGTGTGAGCATGCATGCCAACTACAGCTTGCAAGTCGACTGGCTACAGCCAGCTGACACTGCGCATTACACCTGTGAGGTGAGTAACAGTGTTCTACACACTCCTGTAAAGTAAGTAACATGTACCTACACACTCCTGCCAGCTCGCGTGAGCATGCATGCCAACTACAGCTTGCAAGTCGACTGGCTACAGCCGGCTGACACTGCGCATTACACCTGTAAGGTGAGTAACATTGTATTTCACACTCCTGTGAAGTCAGTAACATTCACATACTCCTGCCAGCTCGCGTAACCATGCATGCCCACTACAGATAGCAAGTCGACTAGCTACAGCCGGCTGACTCTGCTCATTACAACTGTGAGGTGAGTAACATTGTATTACACACTTCTGTGAAGTCAGTAACAATCACATACTCCTGCCGGCTCGTGTAACCATGCATGCCCACTACAAATAGCAAGTCGACTAGCTACAGCTGGCTGACTCTGCTCATTACAACTGTGAGGTAAGTAACATTGTATTACACACTTGTGAAGTAAGTAAAATGCACACACTCCTGCTAGCTCGCGTGAGCATGCATTATAGTCTAGAATAGCACATAGGATACTTTTTAACCGCGGGTGAAACGCGGGTCGCAGCTAGTCAGTCTATACAATTGTGCAAGACACACCTACCTAGCTGTTTTACTCAGAATCATGTGTGAAAACTACCTACTTTTAAAAGTATGTAGAAGTACTTTGAGATTTTAATTCGTTTATTAAAAGCCTCAGTTTCATCGTAAAGCTTCGGACAGGAAGAGGGTGGTTAGCTCAACTGGGTGTAATTAGTGCATCGGTCCGACAGACCACCCCATCGCTGATTAATTGGTCTGCTGGACCATGACGATAAATTGGACGAAACACGCGTATATCTTGGTCGTTGAGAGTTCCGTTTTTCGTTCGTAAGATTTATTTTTTTACATTGATTTTCTATTTTTTATTTTGTTTTTTATTAATCGACTATTAATCAGCAATGTTTTACATACCTTGTTTAGGGGATTCAAATTTAATTTGTGAATTAAAAAACTATCCATTTTTAAAGACTTAATTTTTAAAGAAATAACTCCTCAGAAAATCGGAAATGATTCCGCGGGCATCGGAGTTTCCTAGGGGTGTCTTTTACCAATTTACCTACCTATTACGGAACGCTAATAATATATTAAAATAATAAAATAAGAACGACTTCCAACCATCCAAATTGGATTTTGATAAAAAAAAATGGGAAAAATCTCAGTTTTCAAATAGGTACAGAAAAAAATGAAAAATTGGTTCATAAAATAACAGAGTAAACGGTAACGGTAAGAAACAAAAAAAAAAATACGACCGACCGACCTGAGAACCTTCTTCTTTTTGAAGTCGGTTAGAAATGGACTCCGATACGAAATCTCGATAAAAGGTATCCATAACGAACGCTTTACCTAACTCTAGCCAGAACCACTAATCACTAAAATGCCCGGAAAAAAACAGCAATACTCAATAGCGTCTCGTTAGACAATACATCTAGTGACATCATCGGTATTCCTGTACCTATCCTACGCTTCAATTTAAAAGCAAACAAAAATAATTTTTGATGTGACTCTACACTCAAATAAATTTAAACCAAGTACAATGTGGTAGTTTTTATTATTGACTAGCGACCTGCCCCGGCTTTGCACGGTACCTATTTACCTTCCGCGAAAAAATATCTAGCTGATTTTGAAAACCGCGTCAGAATCCGTTGCTTGGTTTAGAAGTAAGTACCTGGATGGCCGAGCTTTGCTCGGTATTTTTTTTTATTTTTTAATTGTGTTTTTTGGATAATAAACAATTGATTTTAGTCTAACCTCAAAGCAAACACTCATTGACTTCGTGTTACTTAACAACGCCATCTGCTGTTGTGTAGTTGAAAATGAAAATGAATGAAAATATATTTATTACCAAAGAAAAAAAAAACACAATAGAAATAATTAGTAACAATAGTTAGATACATACGGTGGCAAAGGGTGTAAGCTCAGCACTGAGCTGCGTAAACCAGATCGGTTTATGCAAGGCTGATTTTCAGCTTACCCCTAGACTCGAATTAAGATGTTCGTCGAGGGTATAGTTATGCGAGTGTTCACTTTATACATTATAATATTTCGAAAAATTACAGCAAGTTATTTAATTAAGTCATATTGAGTACTTATGTAAATGTTGTCAGCAGTGATGTGTGTGAATTTAGGTATGTGTGCAAATGTGTGTGTGTTTGTTTGTGAGTGTGTGTGTGTGTGCGTGTATGTGAGAAAGTGTAACTGTGAGGATTGTATGGTGGTATTGTCATGTGAGTTTAAAGGTTGCTTTAAAATTATTTTCAAGCCGATCCAGTAGCAAGATTTTGTATTTTGCTTTGAAGTTATTACTACTTATTTTATTTCTCATAGGTGGAGGAATATTATTCCACACTTTTGCTGCACTGTACTTCAAGCAACCTCTAAAACTAACGGTCTTGTGTTTAGGGAATGAAAGAGTTAGCAGAGACTTGGCGCGGGTGTTAACAGACTTCAAATCTTTCAACCATATTAGTTTTTGAAATAAGTATTCCGGCTTTTTATTCCACAATACCCTTTGTGTTGTACATGCAAGATGGAGCTCTCTTCTTGCTTTCATATTTAAAATTTTGTTTTTAACAAGGTGTGGTGTAATATGATCTCTTCTAGGTATGTTGAAGCAGAATCTGGCGCAAGCGTTTTGTACCCTTTGTATAGCGTTTTCCGTTTTACCATATAACCTCGGCCCATAGACAGCACTGCAATAGTTAAACGGTGATAGAACAAGAAGATCACATAGCAGCACTCTAATTTCTCTTGAGATGTGTTTTTTTATTCCATAGAGAACCTTCAGTTTATAAAACGCGTTTCTAACTTTGTCATTTATGTGTTTTATAAATCTTAACTCTCCATCAAAAATAAGACCTAGATTTCTGGCTTCAGATTCTATAGGAATAATAACACTATTCACTTGTAATGTTGGACTATGAGAGTGCACCTTACTAATTTGTGATTTTGTACCCAGGACCAGCATTTTTGATTTAGAAGGGTTCAATACTAGTGAGTTGCGTTTTGCCCATTCAAAGATATGGTTTAGGTCTTCATTAATTTTGGACATAGCTTTAGTGGTTTCGTCAGGTTTAAATGAAAAATAAATTTGAGTATCATCCGCATATAGGTGATATTTGCAATGCTTTATAATCTTTGGCATATCTGCTGTAAAGATAGAGAACAGGATCGGACTTAGGATTGCTCCCTGTGGGACACCTCTACTTAGTCTACCTATGCCGGACCTCATCTTGTTCCCGTTAGCAGATTCAGTTTCTACGATTTGCTCTCTATCTGTCAGGTAAGTTCGAAACCACTCGCATGTTTCAACCGAAAAACCATAGTAGGATAGCTTTGCGAAAAGCATGTCGGGATTCAAACAATCGAATGCCCTGGAAAAGTCCAGCAGTATCAACGCAGAACTGAGACCAGCATCGGAAGCTGTTATCAAATCATCAGTTACATGCAGCAATGCAGATTCAGTTCCGTGACCCTTCCGAAAGCCTGATTGGAAGGAAGGGACTATATTTTCAGATTTTATGTATTTTTCCAATTGTAAAATAACCACTCTTTCTAAAACTTTTGATAGAACCGGTAGAATGCTGATTGGACGTAAGTCTTTGACTTGCTCTATTGATTGGGACTTAGGTATAGGTCTAACAAGAGCTCTCTTCCATGCGCTGGGAAAGGTATTACTGACAATCGAACTGTTAATTAAGTTTGTTATGACAGGTAGTGTTTCCGATAGTGTTAGTTTGATCATGTCTGTGCTGATACCGTCAAATCCTACTGCGTTTGTTTGTATATTAGTCACAATTTTATAAATAATATCCGAGGTGACAGGGCTTAATGAAAACACACCGGTGGTTGCCTTGTTAGTACTAAAAAATATATAGCTCTCCGTATGTATTTTCCCATCACCAGGAACAGTTAAAAAATGATTGTTAATTAAATCAGGATTGTTTATATTGCTAGGAATAATTGCTTTATTAACCTCGAGAGTCTTGGTTTTCTTAAGATAGTTCCAAAGCTTTTTAGGCTCATGGAGGTTTTTATTGATAAAATGGGTAAAAAATGCTTTTTTTTCTCTTTCCAATGCGCCTTTTACTAAGTTTTTAAAGCTCTTATAATATTCCCTGGATGAAATCGTTTTTTTTACATGCGAGTTTTTTAAAGCCTGATCTCTTAGTGACATCATAAACCTAATCGTATCTGTTATCCAAGGTTTTGGTGATTCTTTCGTTTTTATTCGTTTGAGAGGTGCGTGTTTGTTAAAAATATTGTTCATGTATTCGTCGAATTTTTCAATCATTGTGTTAGGTCCAGACTGTTTATTAAGATTATTCCATGGAGTTAATTTTAAATCCTCATCAAAGGCCTTCCAGTCAATGTTCCTAAGAGGTCGGTTATCCAAATATCGAACTACTGGCTTAGGTTTCCTTATATTAAATTCGCTAAGGACGAGGGCGTGGTCACTTAAACATCTATTATGAACTACTGTCACTTTTTTGCATCTTTCAGGAATATTCGTTATTATTAAGTCTAATAAACTCTCGGAATGTTCAGTTACTCTGGTTGGTTCTTTAACAACCTGTTCAAAATTATATTGTGAGATAAATAGGGACAAATCCCTGCATTTTCCAGTTGATTCAAGTAAATCTACGTTAAAATCGGTCAACAAACAAACATACTCACATCCGGCGCACCCACTAAAAGACTCGCTAAGGGCCTCCATAGCGGCGGAGAGCCTCACCCCCTCGGGTCGGTATGCAGTGCCTACCGCCATACGCGCCCCGGGTAGAGTAAGCTCTAGCCACAGCTGCTCCAGTTGCGAGTCTGGGTGAGCACGTATCCGTGCACGCAGTCCTTTTCTAATATAAAACCCTACACCTCCACCTCTTCTATTTGACTGACGCGCCCGATGCTTAAATGTGTAGCCTGGCAGAGCCGGCGCTCCCACCACATTATCTTCCTGGAGCCAAGTTTCATTTAGAGCTAGAATATCGGGGTTATAAGTTATTATCGTTGCTTCTAATTCGTCTCTACCAGTATTAAGTGACCGAATATTAATAAGACCGAGTGTCAAACAGTACTTCTTAGGATTTGTACTAACCATAGTCAGTGATAAAGTTTTTCGATACACCAGGAGTCAACTGTTTGAGGTCGTTATTATTATATGTATGTGAGTTATGGTTGATGTGTTTATAAAAATGTGTTATGGCATGTGTAATAATACGTGTGTGTAGAGTGTGAGTGATGTGTGTGGAATATTGTGTCTGGAGCAGTAAGGCTGACATAACTTTGCTACTTATACAGTATTTTGGTTCTTGATACAGTAAAATACTTAATTTACAACAAAATAATGAGGAATGACTAATAAATGTGAACGTACTTTGCAAGATAAAGCAAATAGTGTATAAATAGTAATATAAATCTATAAGGGCATTGATGTTAGCGACGACACTAACATTTTGCAAAACATAGCAGTAATGGTTTGATTTTAGCAGATAATTCTTAAGATCTCGGATAAATAAAATTATGTTTAAACAATAAAAAAAAAATATACAGATGCTAGTTATGAATTCTTTCAAGATCATTTTCGCAGCGAATACGAAACAACGGCTTTCCTTCTGCTTCTCTGAGAAATATTTTTCCTTCCCGTACCCAAGAATACTTCCAGTTGTGTTGCTTACAATGCAGGCGAGCTTTGTTAAATAGCATTCTGTTCTCTCGAGATAGTCGCTCGTTAACGTAGACAGGGCGCGGCGCACCCGCCAATTCCAGGTCCGCTGTGGTGATATTCCGGCGAGCGCGCGCGCACCGCAACACTTGGTCTCTTACGGCATACCGTGCGAAGCGCAGCGCTATAGGCCTCGCCTGCGGCTTGCCGTCCCGGCCAACGCGAGCAGGCCCGACGCGGCGCACATGCACTATGTCCCGATCGTCCACCTTAACCCCGATCTTGTTCAAAAGTAAGCCCGTGATGTGTCCTACATTCTCTCCACCATCTTCAGTTACTCCGCTAATCTCGATATCGTTCTGCAGGGATAGCTGGTCCTTGTTACTCAGTTCTTGTTTGAGAATAGTAATCTGAAGTTTGAGATCCCGAGTCTCCTTGTAGTTTTCTTCGAGCAACGCAAGGCGTGCCTCTTGCTTGTCCAGACGCCCAGAAAAATCATCTATCCTGTTGTTGCAGCCCTGGTACATACTCCTTAGGTCCTTTAACTCATCCCGGACTTCTTCTCTAAAAGATCCAAACTCTTTGCGGAAACTATTCATATCATTCCTGAGTGCGCGTATCTCCTCAAGCACAAGGTATTGGTCATTAGTAATGTTTTCGTCAAGTCGCTGAGGCGACTCCTCTAACTGTTGATTGCCGACCTCTTTTACGGGCGTGTTAGTATTGTCCCTTCGTGGTATACTAGACACGCAACAGGGGCATATCCAGGTCTTAGGGATTTGATTTGTTGTAATGTTGACGCATTGTTTATGAAACACACCTTTGCACTTGCTACAAGTAGCGCCACCTGACAAGAACTTCCCACAACCACCGCACTTATTCATCGTTGGTAGTTGATAAATTCGTGATCTTCAAAATCGACTTGGTGGTCTTTTAGTGTTAATTTACTATCTAGTGGTAATTTACTATTGCTTTAGTACCGAGCGTAGCCTGTAGATGGCGGTTAATGCAAAAACTGATAATGGTTATAGATATCTCCACTAGATGTCACTATGTGTCTACAATTAATTTAATTCCAATCAATATAATTGCACAATTATACGTAGGTGATTATGACCACTAACCATTGACATCCGCTTTAGGCAACCGCTGGTCATTCCTGTCAGGGTTTTTTGGCTTTTGTATCTTCCCGTTGAGTATAATAAGCCGGAATAGGTGTCACTTCCAATGTTAAGAATTTCTTGCGTAAAATAACTTTTCTGGCCTTGAAAACACTAGTAAAGCTTTTTTGCACTTTAACAGCTATGGTAATAGCAATTATTTACGATTATTTGTACAAAAACTATTTTTAATTCAATAAATACAAAACAGCTGTTCTTGTTAAAGCAATTAGTTGCTCACAAAAAATAGTAGTATTATTATTCGCCAATAGATGTCAGGAAGAGTCATATTTTTCAGTTGAGATTGATTATCGATAAAACACGAATAAAATGATATTTTCTAAAAATGATTCCTAGCTAGATCGATTTATCGCCCCCGAAACCCCCTATATACTAATTTGTATGAAAATCGTTGGAGCCGATTCCGAGATTCCAATTATATATATATATATATACAAGAATTATTATTCGCCAATAGATGTCAGGAAGAGTCATATTTTTCAGTTGAGATTGATTATCGATAAAACACGAATAAAATGATATTTTCTAAAAATGATTCCTAGCTAGATCGATTTATCGCCCCCGAAACCCCCTATATACTAAATTGTATGAAAATCGTTGGAGCCGATTCCGAGATTCCAATTATATATATATATATATATACAAGAATTGCTCATTTAAAGGTATAAGATTAGCAGGTAGACGGAGACATGGTATAATAATATACTCCGCCAAGTATAGCATTCCGGTCACGTGGGCAACACGTGGTGACGTCAATCGATGCATAAGCAAGACAGAAATAAGTCATTTACAAATAGTGCGAAAGAGACGGATGACGATGACTAGTGATGTCATCACGTGTTGGCTCCCGGAATGCTAGACCTTGTTGTTTTGGATCATGGACGGAGAGACATGCAGACAACCGCGGTTTTTTTTTTTTTTTTTTTTTTTATGAATGACTAATGCTGTTGGCCACTGAGGCCTCTACAGCGTACCGGACGTAAGGCAAGCGCGGAGGGCGCAGGACCTTAATAGATTTTAGTTATTTAAAGCTAAGGGCGACTGGCACAAGGGCACCACTAAGGTACGGACCTCGGCTTGGACCGTCGCCGGGGGGGAGACAACCGCGGGAAGCAACTCAATACTTATACCTACTTGTAGCTTGTTTTATACCTCTACCTAGTTAATGAGACAGAGATTTAAAGATTTCTAAGAATGGCTGTCTGTGTATTACATTACTGCCTCGGTGGCTCAGTCGGTAGTGAACCTGCCTTCTGAGCTGGGGGGCGTGGGTTCGATTCCCACATTCATGTGATGAACATTTGTGTTTGTTCTATGTCTGGGTGTTAATATCTATTTAAGTATGTATTTAAAAGTATATATGTATGTATATCAGTCTGTGGCCGCCATAGTACAAGCTTTGCTTAGTTTGGGGTCAGACGACCGTGTGTTCAAGTGTCCCGAATATTTATTACTTATTATTATTATTATTATTATTAATGCAGATAAGGTGTGCAAAGAAATTTAGTTGACCGAGCGAGCGTATATGAGCGTAACGTCTATGCTTCAGCTTCGACGAAAATGCTTTCGTATGTCCGAATTCTGTCCGGATCTTTGTTATCCTCTACAGGTCTAAACTCAAGCAAAAACTAGGCAGGTCTCTTTAGCTCGCCTATATACTTTCTAGTTTTTTCACTTGGTTGATAATAATTTGAAAGTTGATGATATGCATAATTAAATAACAATTCAGTATTGTTTAATTGTGAAACATGAAAATTTTGAAACATGAAGGATTCTCCTGGACGGCTTTCGCTCCCGCCTTAACCTTCTAAGCTAACCAGGGTCAGACTGGCCATACAAGCGGGTGGCATTTGCCAGCCGAGACCCAGCCGGCGCAGGCCTCCCTTGACTTGGCTTGCCGGCTTGCCGCATTCCAAACGGTAAGTAGGCTGGGGGCTACACCATGTCTCGGGCCCCTGGCTTGTGGGGAACCACCCGGGCCCTTTCCGCTCAGTCCGACCCTGAACCTAACCATTCCAAGTCGGATTTGCTAGAGAAGTATAGAAGAGTCGGGTAGGAGAGAAGCTTTTGGTCATTATTTCTCATAATGACCGGTCCATATTAATACTGCCCGATTAATAGATAGATAGATAGATAGATAAACTCTTTATTGTTCACACCACAGATAACAAAACAACAAGAGAAAAATAATGATAAAACTTATTAAATAGTGTAACAACTGGCGGCCTTATCACTAAAAGCGATATCTTCCAGGCAACCTTAGGATGGAGAGGATACGACAAATGAGAATGGGACAGGGAATAATCAATCAGGGAATGGGATTAATCAAGTTGCCCGTAACGCAATTCCGGATTTTGATTGGTTAACGCGTATCACACGTTTGTTCCCCGCACCTAGTCCAATGTACTTTTTTTTTTCAAATTGTCCAATGGTCACATAGCAATATTCATAATGACCAAACAATGTGAAAAATAATGAAGTTTAGGTAATCATTAACCAGATGGTCCGATATAGCTAGCCATTATTAATAATGCCCTCATTGATTACTTGGTCCGTGACATGAAAACTTTTCACACTCAAAGCTCCACACTAGGATTCCATGGAACAAATACAAAGACATTGACAATTTACAAACAGACCCAGAACATACATCATTCATCATTCAAGCATATGCCCGGCGGGGAATCGAACCCGGGACCCTCTGCTTATAAAGCAGCCGAACTCAAATTAGGCTAGGAAGGTCGTCAATAAAATCAAAGGACATAACACAAAAATTACTAAAGCTCATAATTCCGGTTAACAAGCGATGATAGCCTAGTTGGAAAAGGCCCGCCTCTCAAGCCAGAGGGAGCGGGTTCGAACCCAGCCGACGGCACGCACCAATTTGTTAATTGTATGAACATATGCGCGTATTGTATGTCAACTGCTACATGACTGGAGCCCGGTGTATGGCGACAGGCTCGCCCCCTGTCACATTTGGGACTGAATATCGTCCGGCGAAGTGTGGATGTTGTATCACACCTCAGCCAGTCCCCGCGGGGGAAAGGCGTGACGATAAGTACGCATAATTCCGGTTAGGATTTTACAAAACAGCAAAATTAGGAACTTCCCGCTTTTCTCAATAAACTTTTACTTATTCTGTGTCTCTACTCGTATGTCCGTTCACTATAAACCACTAGAACGAGCTCTGTCCGTCCGTCACACAAAAGAGTTTGGCCGAATTGTTTAATTGCATAATTGGATGTTCTCGAGAGTGTTCCTGTAACTCAAGTGACTGGGTAGTGTTGGGGTTCGCGACTATATTGTGCAATTATCGATATCGATAATTGCATACCTACTTCATTTCCTCTACACGTTTTTTTTTTACAATGGATTAGGTAGGTATACGTTTGACCACTGACTCGCCTGATGGGCAGCGTCGACGTGGTCGAAGATGTAATACGCTTGCCTAGGAGATACGAGTACTATTCACTTTACACTTATCTCTTTGTGGAAAGAAAATGGTAGGTACCTAATTTCCTAATACTAACAACCAAAAAACTTAATACCTATTTACCATTGACTGCCTCAGTGGCTCAGTTGGTAGTGAACCTGCCTTCTGAGTTTGGGGGCGTGGGTTCGATTCCCACATAGGGCAAACATTTATGTGATGAACATTTGTGTTTGTTCCATGTCTGGGTGTTAATTTAATTCTATTATTAGCCTCCAGGTCACGCCTCTTCATGCGTGGCTCATATAAAGGGTCACATGCGTCTAGGGCCATGAAATATATTGTTTAATTAAGAAATAATTTACTGAAAATAAGTATTATTTCCACGTTGTCAGCACAGACAAATCATGTATGCTCTGTTCCCAGGTTACCCAAGATACAGGCCTAGCCTAGTTTGGGGCCCATCGATAACATTTTTCTGGCTTCGTCTCTGTACACATCTATTACTAACTTGCTTATGTGCTGTTTTTTGGAAATAAATGTATTATTATTTAATTTATTATCCAAAGTTTAAAATTAACTCAACTTTATATTACGTAGGTACCTACAGTAAAGTCTTGTTACAAACTTCCTTATAGAAACTTTGTAGAATATTTGAAAGTTGAATCATTTGGAAGTAAAAAAAATCATAAAGTACATTTAAAATCTTTCATAGATAACTATCGAAAGCCCGGTACGTCACTAGCGCGTCACAATTGCCCAGTTTGTTGCGATCGAAGGGCGATGTCGACTGTAAATTGGTATCCACGCTTGCTTGTGTTGTTTTGCAATGCTTTTCATTAAAGCTGTAGCTCTATAAATGTACCCATCTCAATTACGTATTTAATCTATAAAGGAAATAGGTATGAGTGTAGGCGCTAGCGCAAGCAAAAACTGTTGGACTAGAGCAGCGGTCGGCAACCTTTTGGCAGGCAAGGGCCGCACAGTGCCAAAATAAGCAAGTGACGGGCCGCACTTGTTCAAAAAATTTACTATAGGTTTCTATCTATACATATTTTACCATAGGTATCTATTTATATATGTATCTCTAAAAATCAATGTTTATCTATCTTTGGCAGCTATAGTAAAAACCCTTGCTTAGTTTGGGGCCAGACGACGTGTTAGTAAAATGTCCCGATTTTTTTATTTATTTACAAAACATTCGCGGGCCGTAAGGAGGAGGGCCGAGGGCCACATGTGGCCAGCGGGCCGCGGGTTGCCGACCGCTGGACTAGACCGATATGAGGGAATAGCCCTCCTCATCTCATCTCATGAGATTTTACCTTGTGACCAAGATAAAATCTCATCTCATCTCACGCGTAGGAATAGCCCCCTGTGCGGGTTTGCAAGGTCGAGATGTCATTTCCAGTATACTTACTTAGATCTAGATTTATTTTTGTGACCTAGTTCTGCGGGTAACCCTGTTTGAATTTAAATTGAGGTCGTTCGTTTTTCTATGGACATAGGGTTTATTTTTTAGTAATACTCATCTTTGTCTAGCTCATCTGCTCGCGGTTTTGCTTGCGTTATTAATAGTAGTTTTTTTTTTGCAGATCATAAGGCCTGAACCCTGGGGCAACGTTCGACAAACACATGCAATAGAAGTTCAATGTAAGTTCGCCAAAAATTATCATTCAAACAATAAATTTAAATTTTATGCGGGGTGCAGACCCAAAGAAGAATAAAGAAAGCATGGACAACTTTTTTTCTACGTCCATGAAAGAAAGAAAGATACATACATTTATTTTGACACACAAGACAATACAAAGATGGTGACAATACTTAATACCAGTACACAGATTAAAGAAAACAGTGCTGTCACTGTAGTGTCCAGTACGTCAAAAAAGGTCAATGCTCAGCTGTAATGCTGAAAATTTCTTCCCAGCGCTAATTTTCAGCATTGACCAAAGCTAATCTAACTTAGTTTAGCTTACTTCTGCATAGCTGACGCAGTTTTCCATTTTTCCATACTTGTGTGCAGACCGCAAGCTATGCAAACGTATGCTGACAATCATGGAAATCTGGGTCAGCTATGTGAGCTTAGCTTATATAGTTAGCTTAGCGTTCAGTCTAGTCCCGCATAAAGATATGATTCCAAACGCAGCTGCACGCACCAGTGTTGCCACTGTGATGCTGCACAGCAGTGCTGCCTGCCGCGCTGATTCATTCTGTTGGGCGACGCTGCCGCGCAACAGTGCTGCCGCTGCATTGCTGAAGCGACATTGCTACGTAGCTCGGAATGTAATCTCAAATAAACTTACTAGCCGCGCCCCGCGAGTTCACCCGCGGTAAAGCAGTTAAAAAGTATCCCATGTGCTATTTCAGACTATAATCTATCTCTGTGCTAAATATCATCCAGATTTCAGCCGTTTTGGCGTGACTGAGTAACGAACGTCCATCTAACCATCTATCCATCCAAACTTTCGCATTTATGATATTATAAGTGTGATTGAGACTATACATAAGGGTAGGTAGTTACGCACACCTGCAGCACTACTGAGCAGTGGTACGACGAAACTATCTAAAGTAGAGTTTTGATTGTTGGCTGGATGAGTGAGCCGAGGTTATGTCACTCCAGCTGACACATTGTAAATGGCTCATATTAACGAAGTTCTTGTGGCAGCTAAACTAAGACTGGGATATTAGATTGCAGCTATTATGCTTTAAATATTGGGATAGGTAGAATTATTCTATCACCTATGAGGAAGCTGTAGTTACGCACACGTGCTGCAGCAGCACTGTTGCGGCAGCACTGCTGCGTGCAGCGTAGTTCAGAATCATACCTTTAGGCGTGCGTGCTAAAACTTGACCGGACGTCCCTCGCATGCGCACGCGCCGCCGCCGCGTCCCCACCCGTCGCGCGTATGAACACCCTTCGCAAACTCACGGCCAATTAGCTACACTTATTACTATTTATAAACGCGAAAGTTTGTATGTATGTATGGATGGATGGATGGATGGATGGATGGATGGATGGATGGATGGATGGATGGATGGATGGATGGATGTTTGTTACTCTTTCACGCCAGAACGGCTGAACAGATCTGAATGAAATTTGGCACAGAGATAGATTATAGTCTAGAATAGCACATAGGATACTTTTTAATCGCGGGAGAAACCGCGGGGCGCAGCTAGTTAGTAATAAGTACTTGGTACTCATTCTATTTTTCAATACAGACACCGCGCAAGCGAGCGGACGTCCGCGCGATTTTACTGGTAGCAAGCGTAGATTTGGCTCTAAGTTAATTCCATGTTTCAGATCCGCCCTCCATAACAACAGTGCCGGATGATGGGTTCCTGGAGGTGAAAAAAGGGGAGTACGTAGACATCGGCTGCGAGACCACTGGCATGCCGCAGCCTGTCATCACTTGGAGGAAGAATGTAGGTGCTTTTTACCGTAACAAAACAAAAACAGAAAAAAAGCTGACGATAGTTTACGAAGGCTAACTTCGCCATGTGAAATAATAGGGAATAATAGTCGGGAAGACAGATGGGGAGAGAAAAATGAACCTTAAGGGTCCCGCGACGCTCTGAAATTTCCATACAAACGCGCTTGTCAAATTTCTTGGAAACCATTTGTCAGATTATGATGAAATTTAGCATTTACATTTAAATGAACTAAATCTCCGTCCCTATGTTCTTGGTTTTTTTAGAAAACGTCCTCAAGAGAAAATAGAGCTATGAAAAATATCCGCATTTGTAAGGGGTCATTTTTGACTGATGTATTCAATAGATAGACAAAGCAAATCAAAAATCTCTTTACATAGGGAAGTTGTCTACATTATTAGTTTTTAGATAAATCCATAATACAAGGGAAATTCCTAGTTATTTAAGAATGATTACAGAAGTGCAAAAATCATAAAAAAAATTGAAATTGCACTTTGTCACTCTGTAGGTAACTTTAGAGGTTCGTCAGTATCATTACATGTTCTCTTCGCTCGTAGTTTTCTTCTAGACGAAATGGCAATAAAATACCTTAAGCCAATGTGAAGTTAGTCTAAAGTAGTCGCCGGACTCTTAAACTAGGAATAAAATGAAAAAGAAGAAAAAAAATGATCAAGATAATTCTCAATCCTTATTAGGTACTCAGCGATCGCCTCTGATTGGCTGCCACTTTGAGTACCCTAACAAAGATTTTGACTTCAAACAGTTTAGCTTCATTAGCAGATAGATAGACAGATTAAACGGACGTGCGTCCGCTTCCTGACGCGCGTGCGAAAATCAATTGTACTCGAACGCTTAGCTTAAAATATAAAAAAAGTTAGGAGGCCATCACACCGTCTAATTTGCAGGATGCTGATTAAGCTTGACTGAGCCCGTGCCGTCAAAAAAAATCTCCTTACCTATGAAAAAAGGCTGCAGTGTCATCCAAACCATCTCGCAAAGACTCTAATGAACAGAAAGTCTCCACGGAGGCTGAAACGAAGGATACTCCAAGACCTAAAATAGAGATCTGGCAGGATTCGTTATCGGACGCATTCCAAATTTAAATCGCGCCACTCATGACACAAGCCAAAAATGAAGATCATTGTCTTAAAAGATAGATTGATAAAGGAAAGGATATTATAATTATATTTTAAAAAAAAACTGTCTACCAGCCATTACGCCATCCAATTTTAGGACGCTAGCTCGCCTAGCGCCTTGCAAATCGGTATTTGTAATGACTGCTTAACTTAGAAAAAAGTTAGCGATGCCCATACAATTTTTTCAATACGAACGCTCGCGCGAGTTTAAGCAGACGTTCTGGGGGGCTATTCCTGCGCGTGAGATGAGATGAGATTTTATCTTGGTCATTCTCACACCTATGACGTTTCAAACGAGAGCAACAAGGACGGAAAAAGGTGAGATGAAAATCTCAAATCTCCGAATAGGGTCACTGGGGGGCTATTCCTGCGCGTGAGATGAGATGAGATTTTATCTTGGTCATTCTCACACCTATGACGTTTCAAACGAGAGCAACAAGGGCGGAAAAGGGTGAGATGAAAATCTCAAATCTCCGAATAGGGTCACTGGGGGGCTATTCCTGCGCGTGAGATGAGATGAGATTTTATCTTGGTTACTTTCACACCTATGACGTTTCAAACGAGAGCAACAAGGACAAAAAAAGTGAGATGAAAAACTCAAATCTCCGAATAGGGCCACTGGCTATAATACTGCACCCTTACCATAAGTTTTGATCGATACGAAAACTTTTTTCGTTTTGCGTCTGGCTCCATACATTACAATAAAGCGCCCCTGGCGAAAACGTTATGGAACTAGGTGAAATGTATGGAGCTAAAAGATGACGAAAACAGTTTTCGTTAACCATCAAATCTCGCGGTGAGCCCCCTTCCTATTTTTGCAGGGAGAAGTAATGGCGTTGCTGGAGCACCGAGCCCGCATCAGGTTCAGAGCAGAGCACCGCTCGCTGGGCGGCGTGTACGAGTGCGCGGCTGAGAACGGGGCCGGCGACCCGGCGCGCGCGCACATCACTGTCATAGTGCACGGTGAGTACGAGTGCGCGGTTGTTTGCTAACTTGTCAGGGGTTTTATAAATTTTAAATTTATCTTGTATCTTATTTATATATTTTGTACTGTGTAGTGCACAAAGATAAATGTCTATTTGTCTAGTTCGTTTCCACCTGCAAGAAAAGACCCGCAAGAAATTTCCGAGATGTCTGTCCGACAGCAGTTTCCAAGTGTAAAGTACGCTGTCGACAGCACTTGCTGCCACGGGACATCTTGTCGGACGTTTCTCGCGAGATTTAAATTTCATGTAGCTGCAATTTTTTTTTTGTTTGCAGTTGGATTTTCGAATAACTGTATGTATAAAATGGAAGTCTGTGCTCTATTAAAATGTCCCTTTGCTGAGTTTTTATTCAAATTGAACCTCTGAGCTCAGAAACGCTCCCTTGGGAGTTTCATACCACTTTACCTCTCTTGGGATGCAATGCCTTGCTTTACGTTGAGACTACGTGATATCGAATTGGTCATTGTCGAGCAGGTGGTGTGAAAAAACCTTGACTGCACTCGTTAAGATTGTTTAATATAACCCTCACAGATGCTCCCGTGGTGACAGTAGACCGTAGCTTCGTGCACACGGCGGTAGGCCTCCGCGCCGTGCTCGCGGCTCGCGTCGAGTTCGCGACGCCTCCCGCGCGGACCTCCTGGTACAAGGACGGGAGGCCTGTCAAAACTGATGATAGGTAACTTAATAGTTGAGTTAATTTGTGTTTGTTGTTGTTTGTTTTAGCATTTACGTACGCTAAAACTTGCGCAAACGTCCGTCCTTTACCTATAAATATTGTAATTTGTTACAGAATCGTTCTAATAGTGTCTGATAACCTGCACCAGCTTATATTCCGTTCGGTGAGGAAAACTGACTTCGGAAACTATACATTCAGAGCTGAGAACAAACTGGGGATGGCTGACGTTTCTTTCAAACTCACAGGTACAGTCTGTTCAATATTACTAGTGCATACGCCAATCTTTTCTTCTCTCTCTGGCAGCAAGTGATGTTAACTGACAGACAGAGACAATGATATTTTTTTCAAGGGACAAGTTATAGTGAGTGGACTCTAAATAACATTGTAATTAGAAACACTAAAAAAAAGTACAAACAAAAAACAAATTTAAATAAACCTTTGACCGCTAATATCACCAGACACCAAATAATATAGGTACGTCTAGACAAACGCTAACGGGCCTAGGAGGCTATTCCTGCGCGTGAGATGAGATGAGATTTTATCTTGGTCACTCTCACACCTACGACGTTTCAAACGAGAGCAACAAGGACGTAAAAAGGTGAGATGAAAATCTCAAATCTCCGAATACCCTTAGTAGGTTCGAGATTTGATGGTTTCCTACATTTTTTTTTTGTTTTCGTTTGGCTTCATACATTTCATAAAAGCACCTAATGGCGGCATCTTTACGGAACTAAGTTAAATGTATTCTGGAGCCAAATGAAAACGATTTTTTTTTCGTTAACGATCAAAACTCTTACTAAGCCTACTGTACGTATAACCACATTGTCGTTGACAAAAACCGTGCCCCACTAAAATCTTAATATATGTCGGGGAAATGTAGGAAATAGGAGCCACGCCGTCGCATCTGATCCCACTGATGTCGGAGAAACATAGGAAAGGCCGCCGCGCTGTGACCTTCCACTTCTGGTGACGGGGAAAATCTAGTAGGCCGCGGTGTCGTGTCTAATTTCTGAGCCATGAACTTCTCATCACGGGTATCTATGGTGGGCGTCAAACTTCAGGAACGTTGAAATAAGGGGACAGCATTGAAGGCTTTTCACTATTTTAATTATACAGTCACTTAGACTACTTATTTAGTGAAGGATCACAAAGATAGTTGGCGATTTAGAGTAATGGGTTTACGAATGACCATTGCGTGCGACCGCTTTCAGCCCAGTCCTGTCAACCACTGACTGACAGACATGACGTTCGCCCGAAATCCCAAACGCAACTCCATTCGGTGTTATCCGCTCTAAATGACCATAAACAAATCGATTAATTGTCAAAAACCACAGATTAAAACTATCGATTAACAACTCTCAAACTGATTTTCTTTATCCAATGATATCTCGCGCCGTCATTTAAATAAATCTCGTGTCACAATGTTTGTCCTCAATGAACTCCTAAACCACTTAACCGATTATAATAAAATTCGCACACCATGTGCTGTTCGATCCAACTTGAGAGACAGGATAGTTTAAATATATATATATATATAAACGCGAACGAAGTTGCGGGGTGACAGCTAGTATTTAGTAAAAATATTTTGATTGCTCACTTGAAAATCATTAGGACAAATAAACTTAAGAAAACATATGACATCGTAAGTATACAGAGCACTGAAATAAGTTTTCGAGGCGGTACTCCAAGGTTTAGTAAGTTTTTTTAATCTAATTTACTTTATACATTTCATTTAAGGTGTGCCAAACGTAGCGTCCTTCAAGGTAGACCCTGCCCTTAACAAAGCGACCTCTACGAGCTACACTCTCATTTGGGAAGTCGACTCCTACTCTACCATCATTGGTAAGTGAAACAATTGTTTTTGTTTATACATAGGTGCCAAACAAGCTAACGGACTGCCTGATGGTAAGTGACCAGCGTCGCCTATGGATACCTGTAATACCAGCATCACACATTCGTTGCTGACCTTCAAGGACTCTATTGACAGCCCTATTGAAGAACCCCATGTTGAAGATACTCGGACAAACCGTAGAAGGGAGCTTATTCCAAAGATTGGTCTTGAACTGAATTGGTCTCTGTTGACGACCCCTCCAAAAGGACCAGGAGGGCTATTCCGGCGCGTGAGATGAGATGAGATTTTATCTTGGTCACTCTCACATTAATGCTGTTTCAAACGAGAGCAACAAGGACGAAAAAAGATGAGATGAAAATCTCAAATCTCCGAATAGGGCTACTGGGTTAACAACAGTCCAAAATGTAGTGTGCTTTTTAGTGTTTCAATATGTATTCACCTTGACAAGTAGGGTCAACTGGGGCAAATGCGTCTGTGGGGCAATAGCGTCTTTCAAGAAATACTGACAAACCATTCACAAATTAGGCGCCACCTACATCTTTATTCTATGTTTAGTTGCAATAATTTGTACAAGATGGCGTTAGTTGCCTAATTTGTGAAGGGTTTGTCAGTTATTCTCGAAAGATGCAATCGTCCCACAGTTGACCTTACATACGATGAGCTATTTTCGGATTAGTTCCAGCGTTCCTCGTAAAGGCATACGCTAAAGTTCGTAAAGAAGCCCGCACGTCCACTCGCGGGTTAAAAAATACGCTAACTGCGACGAGTGTTAGCAAGCGCGACGGGCGACCGCGCGAGTTTTAGCGGACGCCCTAATTCTTAACACTGAACAATGTAACATAACATAACATATCGTCACGTCTTTCCCCCGAGGGGGCTGGCAGAGGTGTAATACAACACCCACACTTCGCCGGACGATATTCAGTCCCAAATGTGACAGGGGGCGAGCCTGTCGCCATATACCGGGCTCCAGTCATGTAGCAGATGACATACAATAGTACGCACATATGATCACACAATGAACAAATTGGTGCGTGCCGTCTGCTGGGTTCGAGCCTCCCTCCTCGCTCCCTCTGGCTTGAAAGGCGGACCTTCTCCCAACTAGGCTGCCATCTGCCATCGCTATTTAAGAACAATGCTGTACAATGTCAGAGCGTAATACCTGGTTTACATTAGTTCAGTCCAGTAACCCAGTAGCGCTGGACTGGAATAGGCTGGACTGGCGATATCGTCTACATGATTCCAGTCATTTTAAAGCTGTCGAGTTATCAAGACTACACTGACAATGAATTGGAGAAATAATTGTTCTGTCAGCGCTGGAATAGCTCTGGATTGGCCGTCTACACGATTCCAGTTGCGCTGGAATGGTTGCGTTTGAATTAAAAGTAGACCGCCAATCCAGTCTCTACACTGGATACAGCGCATCCCAGTGCCGGTTTACATTATTCCAGTGGCATTCCAGCCCTGGATTCGATCACTGGAATACAGGAAGACTTCTTGGTCGTGGTTGTTTGAATGGTACAAGGCTCCTCGCTGTCTTCGTCCCTCCCCAGGGCTGCCGCTCTTCTTTCAGTGCCTCTCCATATCCGGCGGTTGGCTGCATTGCGAGCACACTGCACCATGGTGGTCTGCGTGGCCTTTTTAATAAAGTCGGTCTAGCGAGTTGGTGACAGACCAGGACTTCGCTTACTGGGCCATATAGACTGGAATAATGTAAACCGGGCATTACAATACTGTTTTTCAGAGTACAACCTGTGGCTACGGTCGTACTACGGCCGCCTGTCGGACGAGCCGGCCGCCTTCACCACGGAGCCGCCTGCCAACCGCTGGAGGCAGCTCGTGGTGCCCGGGGACTCTAGCGACGGTACGCACGTCTCACATGCACACACACTCGGGCACACTCTACATACATACACTGACACAGCGCATACTGCAGATACAGACACTGGCATATCATTTTGTGTATTACAGATACATATTGGAGATACAAACACCGACTTACCACAGACACAGATACATAAACAACATTCTTTACATTGACATATTGCAGCACAGATACTGTGGCATACAACAAATACTTACATTGACGTGTTGCAGCACAGATACTGTGGCATACAACAGATACTTACATTGACGTGTTGCAGCACAGATTCTGTGGCATACTGCAGATACTTACATTGACATTTTGCAGCACAGATACTGTGACTTTGCGGTCTTATCTCAAACTTTATCGGTACAAGATCGGTATCTATGTATAATGTGTCACCGTTTAAGTATTTGCAGTACTTATGCCACAGTAGGTATCTGTGCTGCAACATGTCAATGTAAGTATCTGCAGTATGCCACAGTATCTGTGCTGCAAAATGTCAATGTAAGTATCTGAATATGAATTCAGCGACAAAATAACTGCTGTGTTTTCAGGGCCGATTCACAGCGCGACCTATACAGTTAGAGGCTTAACTCCGAACACAGTCTACGAAGCCGTTGTTACTTCACGAAATAGGTAACGCTATGTTTTATACTCTATGTATGTCCCCTGTTTTTCCAACTTTTCTATTTTCCAGTCCCAAAGTAATTAAAAATACTCAAAAATATTTTTGACACCTCACAAGTTCAGAAAGATTCTGTTTATCATTCAAAATCTGAGTGTATTTTATCCGCTAGCGTGGAAAGAGTTAAAATTCGAACCTTAGTATAATCTCACTGGCCAGCATGACTGCATGAAAAAAAAACATCATTTTCCTCGCTGTAATGAGGGTGAGAAAACTTATGTGTTTTGCTCGGCAGCAAAGTTATTCGGCTCCTCGTACTTTTGAAACCCTCGCTACGCTCATTTTAGGTAATCTTCGCGCCAAAAAACAACTTTGCAGCCTTGCATACCAAATAAAAATTATGCGTTACATTAATAGAAAAATTGATGTCATTCAATTTACGTTTAACTAAAAAAAAGGATTGTGATGCTCTGGATGTGTGTTTTATATACTGTTTTAATAAAATTAATATGGTACATTTTATTTTTAGATTTGGTTGGAGCAAACAATCGTCCATTTTGCATTTCGCTACTGAATCTAGTAGTAAGTATTTTACAATTATTATTTTTAATTTGCAATACTTTTTACATACTTAACTTATACTTAACTTATACGTAACTATACGTAACTTACCTAGTCATAGTCATAGTCATTTATTTCGTAAAGCCAATTTACAAGTCAAATATGAATAATAATTTAAAATAAAGTTCAAATAATTACATTATTATCAAATTACACACAAAAATTACAATTACTTGTTAGAGCTCTTATTAATATTTTAATAGCGAAACATAGTGAGTAGTAATAAGATGTCTTTTTTTCAGCCGGAAGATCCCGACCTACATCAGATTACACGGAAATCACTCCTATTTTAGAGGAATACGACTTAGAACCGCATAACATTTCCCAAGCTCACGTGTTTGGCCAAATGGACGAGTTAACAGCTGACGCGGCGTGGCGGCCATCTTGCGCTACCATCTTGATTTTCGTTGCGATTTTCGTGGGTAGTTTTAGCTAGAATTAAGAAACTAAGAAAAAACTTATACCGTATATTCTAAATAAAATAAATTTACATGCTAAAATATTGTTTGATAGGGCCAATTGTACAGTTTTTAACTTAATCGCACTTTTAAGGGAACGTACCCATACTACGTGACTCATTTAGGGGGAGGGGGGGGGATACGATTTTTTAATGTTTTGTTTGCAAAAAACGATTTAAAACTATGAATTACTACGTAAAACTAGAGTAGGAGGGAGGGGGTCTTAGAATAGAGTAGTATAGAGTACAGATTTTCACCGAGGGGGGAGGGAATAGGGTTAAAAATTGTACAAAATGGTCACGTAGTATGGGTACGTTCCCTTATTTGTTATAGTTTCTAAGCTGATGAACCTACATAAAAAAATCTATCTAAATGTTGTATTGCATTTTCTTTTAGTTAACCTTTAAGATGATAACATGATATTTTTTTATGAGCATTTAATAAGTATAAAATATTAATAGGGTGCAGATTTAACTTACCAAGTAAGTACCTACTTTGTTCCTTTTCTTTCGTCTTAACTTATTTTAGTCTTAAAGAGGCCTACCATAAAAATACCAGTTCTCTGTCTTGCTTACTCTACAGTTGAGAGAGCAAGACAACGTTCAGGCAGTGTAAGATTGTATTTGAATTTGCGGCAGGACTCAAATTTTTATTTTGTAAATACTGATATTAATATATTTTTTTTTTTTGTTATATTTGTAATATTTAAAAATGTACTAATTTATTTCTTTGAATATATTAGTGTTATATTTACTGTGGCTTTTAATTTTCAGATACTTTACTTAAAAATAGACTTTTTTAAGCTTAAGTGTAAGGACTGATGGAACGAATACAAAACTCATCATTTCGTTTATTTATTTATTAGTAGTGTACATATATATAATTTTTTAAACAACCATATTCTGTTTTCTTTACACTGTATTTGTTTTACAATAAATCATAGTGATAGTACATTAATGCTTATATATATTTATCGATACTAAAAACATTGATAAATTGATTTTTTACTTTTAAATACATAGATTTTTACTTTACTACAGTAAATATGTTCTCCATATTTCTAGTCATTTTAAACATTTCAAATAAAAACATGCCATCTATAGGTTTTTAAAATTCACATACTTTTGTAATCTTAAATTTCATTTAAAACATTTAGTACATTTACTTACATGATACAATATTAAAACTTTAAATACGGAGTAACAATAACGCACGAAACTGGAAGGGGGTTGTGCTCAGAGCGTTTAAATTTAAATTGTTGTTTTTTTCTATTTTTTTTTTTTTAGGTTTTTAATACAGTCTAAACTGTAGGAGTTCAAAATAATTGAGACTTCCGCAATATGAGCCCTTTTCTTGCAGAAATTCAAGAATTTTTAAATTTAAATTTTATAATAAATATTGCTTTGGTTTAGCGCTCGGAAGCTCTTCGCAAATCCCAGCTCCATTCTCGTGCACTTATAATTTTTATAAATTTACAAAAAAGATTGGTCGTTCATTATAAAAATAAACAGGCGAATTAATGGGGATGAAAAATACTGATTATTAAAACACTAGACTATTAGCTTCAAAAATTAAATAAAAAAAATTGTATCAAAAATGATTGCAAAACTTTATTAAGTAGGGATTAAAGCTATTTCGTGCTATTTGCATAAAACAGCTTTAGCGAATCATTTTAATACTTACGACAATAAATATGTTAATTTCAAGTGACTTTACGATTAATATTAAAATTTACATTCACATTACACATTTTATATAAAAATTACAACTTTAAAGAAATCAAATGCCTTGCTTTTCTAGGTATTACCATACTACCCGTAAATTTACCAAATTAGTCTTAAGTAATGCAGAAAAAAAGTCTATCCAATTTCTATTAAAAGATGAAAAAATTCCAATGCAAGTATTAGATGTAACAAAGACACCGTCAAAGTGTTTACACCGAGTTTAAATTTTGTGTCCAATGTTAACACTTTGTCAGTCATGATTAAAAAGTGACAAAATTATGTCAACATAACTCTAAACGTGTTAAAAGCGTACGACGTTAAATATAATAACAATAATAAGATATGTTAACTTTTTATAGAATAAAATTTGACATTTACACACAGATGAATAAAATTCGCAATTATGTAACTTGTACGATATTACAACACAAATATTTTGACGACACATTTCCCTGTCGTGGAAGACTGGAAACAAATGCACAATAACAAAATTTGTTGTCAACAGCAAATAGTTTTTATTGACAACAAATTTTAAAAAAGTCAATAGTTTACACTATTGGCAATCGATTTACATTTCAAGAATGTTAGATAAAAAATACCACTTCCGAATAAATAAATGACTTAAATTATAGTTTATATTAAAATTTTACATTATAACCATGGCGTGTCGTATCTAGAGAGAAATTAGCATACATGAGTACGCTTAGCGACAATTAAAATTATACATTAGATAAACTTTGCAATTTTATACGTTTATATATTTTAAATCGAAGTTTTGACACTTAGGTAGTTCCTTTCCTTGTCACTTCTTTCCTCCTTGTCACATCACTTCCCTCAAATGGTCCTGTCACTGTCACTCGAATGTCATCTCACTTGTACTATCACTTTTCCATTGTCCTTCAAACCTTTCCAAGTGTCATTTTTGTCACTTACAAATAAAACACCGACCTTATTTAGTAATTTGAAATAAAGTACATACCTACACATTTTAATGAGATTTCTTAAGATTTTTTTAATTTTAAATGCATAATTTTTAACTTCCTAACAATGCTGATTATTCTTAATTATTTTTTGCTGGCAGCATAATTAAAATTAATACATTAGAAGGGTTAACTATTTGCGTGGTGTCGAAGTCAAAATGTAATACTGTCGGACCAGATCATTACCTACTTAAATATGGTGAAACATTGTTAGAGTTCCGTAGAAACTAAGGAACCCTTATTTTTTAATGGTATCGATTCAGCAACGTGAATATTGTACTTATCGTTTGACAAATTTGACATTTGTGGTCGAAAATTTAGTTTCCTTGACGCAAAACGCTACAGTAGTACTCAGAGATGACGAAACGTAAAACTAATTTTGTCGACCACGAAATGTCACATTTGTATCTGCAAATGTCAAATTTGACGATCGATAAAATACAGTTCTACTGCTGGGCCATTCTAGATTGTAACAAGACACTTGCGATATTAAATCTGTTACTCAATGTCCACGACTTTTCCATTGAAAGATATAGTGACTGAAACAATATCGCACGCGCCCGAAAAGCCCTGCTGTAGTATAGTCTAAAAACTGTTGCCATCTCTTTCATCAACATATAAATGAAAAGAGAGGCAACAATTTTTGTGACGCTAATTCAGCTCAGATTATACAAACAATCGACACCATGAGTAAGTTATAAATTCAATTCCTTAATTTTAAGTACTCCACAGCCAAAATCTATTACAATCAAAAAGCATCCTAGTACAACAGAACCATTATCTACGTCAATTGAATTGAATAAAACAATTGGAAAACTTTTAAGAACGGCATCAATTGGAAAAAGTCGACATCTAAAGTTCTAACATATGTTTTAAACTTTTATATTTATGCGGCTGTGTAAGATTATAATTATTATGTTAATTATGTATCTACTCCTATTTTTCCTATTTTATTCTTCTGTAAACGAGGCAGTGGTAACAACTCATCTACCCGCGTTTTTTTGATCAATCAAATCATTTCAAATTACCCTATCCTTATCTGATGTTTTACTGAACTTTTTGTCATCATATACAACAGATAAACTCCTATAGATATCGCATGACTAGATCTTTGTTCCGTCGCTAAAAGCTTGAGGCAAGCGGTCGCAACAATCTCAGTCCCGACTCTAGTCTCAAATCAGTTTGCGGCGCGTTTAGGGTGAGCTAAACGAAGCGTTTCCATTGGCTATTCAGCCTAGCCACGCCTAGCATTGGAACCAAGACATTGGATATTATTAAGTGCGTTTTAACCGAAGCGTCCTGCGCTTTGGTCTTAACTGAGGAATCTATAGGAGGTAATCTACTCAAACTCTTTTTATATGACAAACAGGACTATAGCTTCGTCAATAAACTTTCATGTAATTGTAAGTTAACATACTAACTTTCTCTTAATATAAATAGTATATTACTTTTACACCTATTTCCTATATTAACTCCTCCGCAATCCTTGTTCACTGGTTAAAATATTATTCGTGAAGATTGCAGTAGTCATGCCATCACTTTCAATCCTCTAACGTCGCCCCCTCTCTCTTCCTTTTCAACAAATCCCTCTGAGAATAGTTGATAAGTTTTTGGTTTTTTATGGCTGTTTACTCTTAACAGACCTTATGCATAAACGTTCGATAACCTAATCTGTTGTTTAATTTTAAATCGTTTGTGCGTGACATTTCGTCAGTTAGCTGACATATTTAATATTGGCATAGATATATATATAGTAATAAATATACAGATACAGGTACGATGGTTAGATACATATACACGTACAGTTATCGACCGTTCATGCATACGTACTACGCCATAATCAGACATTGCTTACTGGCCAACTGATTTAGGAAATATTTACTAAAACATACTAAATTCTTATAATTAGTATTAATTCAAATGTACGTAATTTCCGAGTAAACTGCTCCCTAGCATCTGAACGTCCGTAAACACTAGGTTAGCTACTCAATTTAAAAGCCCTAGTAACTATAGACATGTAGTGTGCGCAAAGTTAGTTTCATTCCCAACCACGCAAATACTTAGTTTGACAGCAATACGCTGTCAAACTCCTCAGTTGGGGGGAAGTCAAACTTAATAAATTTCCCAGGTCCTCCCCCCTTCTTGACAGCTGGAGACTGCCTAACTCCTCCCACCCTCATTCGAGATCACTGACACTGTCCGGATCCTTTTCCTCGTAGTCAGGACTATATAGTCGCTGATTTTCGCGTTCCATATTTGACGGCTGGAGACTGCCTAACTCCTCCTACTTGTCAGTTGGAGACTGCCTGGCTCCTCCCACCCTCATTCGAGATCACTGACACTGTCCAGATCCTTTTCCTCGTAGTCAGGACTATATGGTCGCTCGTATTCGCGTTCCAGGTCTAGCTCCTCCCAAGCTTCAGTCCAGGACCCAGCAGGGGCCACTCCCCCGGCCCCCCGCGGCTAGTGTATGGGCGCGTGGTGCCCCCCGGCCAGCTCGTGCCTGGTGGCGGCCCTGTGCGCGCACCGCAGCGGCGCGTAGCAGCACAGGCACGGCACTAGGAGGGAGAGCAGGCTTACCCCTATCCACCTGCATGGGATATTTGCTTATATTTTAGAAATTCAGTGTATCTCAAATGAACGAGGCAATTCAATTTATGTGTGTGTCTTTTAAATACTTTAATAAAATACATTGCGGAAAACCAGTACCGAATAAATAATTTTACAACATAACATAACATGAATAATTTTATGGTAGAAATATATTAAGGATTTTAATAAGGTTTAAAAAATGAATGCTACTCAAAAAGTTTACTAAACTACAACTAAAGTTTACTAAAGTTTACCATTTTTTTTACATTTTGTGTAAATTACTCAGCTGGGCAAAGTTTTGTCGACTGGGCAATCTTGTACGGTTTTACGGCAATAATTTACAAAAAGAATGAGCTCATATGTTTCCAAGTCTAAGGCACAGATCACTTTCAGAGATCACTGCGATCAGATCGATTCCTCAATCAGATAGGCGAAAAGATCACGCGTCTATAGGCAAAGACTATTAAGACCTACCTACGTACCTGCCTAAGTACCTCAGATAAATGAACCAGATAAAGATTATTTGAAAAACGTAACGTTTCTTGCCTGTTCTTCTGAGTAGTGGCTCTTTCCGAACAAGGCGCTCGAGTCTATTGATGACGTTTATAAGTGAATCTTTGGTACCCAATTGAGTAAAAACATTTTTGAATTTGACTTTGATACTGGTAAATACTCAATAATTTATTGCTTCCATTATGGTACATGCAGTTCTTAAAGGTAAATCACATAAAATTGTATATCACATAATGACCCTGATGGGGTATGGCAACATTGTTCGGACTGGATTTATTCTATTAAATATTTGTCGGTCAAGAATTCGTCTAGAGTATAAAAACATTTTTTGATCAATATATCTTTTAGCGTTGTAATAAATTGGTCGGTACGTACCGTTTGGCGCAGGCGTCGTCGAGCGGTGCGCAGGCGCAGGGTCTGTTCGCGAACTCTCCCTCCGCGTCCGACATGCAGTGGTACACCATGCACTGGAACACACACGTTACACACTATTATACACACACACGTTATTATCGAGTCTCCATACAAAATTGATCACGTGACTAGTTATGTTGTATGGAGATTAGATAGTTTTATTTTTCGAATTTTATAAACTTACGTTCTTAAAGTTGTTCGCTTTGACGAATAGAACAACTTGTTAATTGAACAAATGTTTTACTACCTTCGATCAAATGTATAATAGATGTCAAGTCGTAATAAAAAAAAATGGCACCTTGAAAACAAGGCTTAGATCAAGTGAAAGCCTTGTTTTGCTGTCAGTCGCTCTGTGATCGCGTCGGTGTCACGACGTCTAAATGCACTATATATATCTGATTATTTTGAACAGAACGCTAAGTGTCGATGTGGTGCCACTATCGAGGCCTAATTTTGAATGAGATAAACAATTTAAAAACCGCCCACGAAGGGTTCCGTACCATTATCTATAAAAACGGCAAAAAAATCACGTTTGTTGTATGGGAAATAAAATATTCAATATTTGTTTAATTTTGTTATTTAGTATTTGTTGTTATAGCGGCAACAGAAATACATCATCTGTGAAAATGTTAACTATCTAACTATCACGGTTCATGATATTAATTATACAGCCTGGTGACAGACGGACGGACAGACAGACGGACGGACGGAAAGCGAAGTCTTAGTAATAGAGTCCCGTTTTACTCTTTGGGTACGGAACCCTAAAAAGCAAGCTACCTATCTGGATATATCTAGTGCTTAGAATAACTACTCGTACCTATAGAAGGTAGGTATCCAAATAATATAAAAGCAAATCTTAAAAAATCGACTTCCGTCATTCACGTAAACAATTTTTTGAATTGTGTTGATGTTTTAAAAACTGCTAGGCCTCGATAGTGGCTCGAAATGGCTTACTCCCAACGACCACCACCAAAACAGCCACCAGCGATAGTCGTTAGAACAAAATTTAATTTTTTTTTTTTTTTTTTTAATGTAAAATAGGTCGGCGTTTGACCACCAACTCGCCTGATGTTAAGCGACGTTGTGGTCTAAGATGGAGCACGACGACCTATAGGGTACTTATTCACTCTAGCATTGAAGTTTTGTAGAGTGAAGAAGTACAAAGACGGCAGTTGAGTGAGGCGCTACAAGTCAGACCCGTCTTCGGAACGGTTACACCGGACTACATCCCGAAACACGACTAGGTCATTTCTCGGCATGTTTTGTCCTATCTGTCGCCAGTGGGGCTCGTTAGGACATAAAATTATTTCTTGTGCTAACGACCACCACAAAACTGCCACTACTGGTGAAAACTACTGTCAAACCGATAGGACTCTGATATTTTTTTACACTTTAGTTTTAGTTTTAAAAATATCTTTATTACAATTAAACATTAATACATTGCACACCTCTAGTGTAATTTAGTCCTAGAGGTGCCAAGAAATATTTTAGATACATTGTTTCCAAGCTAAATACACTTCTATAAACTTTCAGCTGGTGATTATAAAACTTGATTAAATATACTTCAATGATAGGTATTTTGTTTGAGCTTAACAATATTATGCAAACTTTAGTAAGAGTGTTACATTTTTAAAATTGGAATTTAATATTCTAAAAAAACTGACCGAAAGGGGGTAGGCAACTTAACATTAAAACAGCGCTACACCAAGCGAGCGAAGCATGTTGTGAAGGACGATAGGACTCTGATATTTTTTTACACTGTAACACAGCTCAACTATACAGGGTTATAGGTACCTAACCAAAAACCTTTTAAGGGTTCATTGTACTCATCAATATGACCAAGTTTTACTATGGAGCGAACACCGAAATCTCAAAAAAAAAAACAGCTGTTCCTTACATTTTGTATTAGGTGATTGAACTTTTTTGTATTAAACAGCTGGTTTTTTTTTCGCAATTTCAGGATTGGCTTCATAGTAAAAGTTGGTCATATTGATGAGTACAATGGACCCTTAAGAGGTTTTTGGTGAGTTACCTATAACTATGTATAATTACATTATAATGACAAAACGACGTGGTTTTCACACATTATGCGAGACGCAGCCGCGCGCACGCACTCGCCTTGATGAAGACCGCCGAATGCGATTGAAACTATAGTCGGAATAATCGACTAAATCGTACGTGAGTAATTCCCGTGTTATAAATCATAATGACAAAACGCTAAATAAATAATTATTTTGTATGATCCCCTCTGGCGGCAGTTGAGACAAAAATGTAAACTTTGTTCTAACGACCACCACTGGTGGCTGTTTTGGTCGTGGTCGTTGGGAGCAAGCCCTCGAACTGATCGAAGGTTGTGTATGTGTGTATGTATAGTGTGTGTTTTTTTACCTGTGCACACTTGATGCAGGTGACAGTGTCGATGCAGGACCGGAAGCAGTCCGGCGCGAACTCGCACGCGCCGGCGCGATTCGCGCTCTCCAGGTACCACTCGTGACAATGCCTGGCAAATACATAGAAATTACTGACTGCTTCCGTGATGCTACTTGCGGTTACCAACTAGCCTAAGCGCGAAAAACCTAGCTGCTACCCTCTTCAAAGTATAATGAATGGCCTAGCCTAGCCTCTACAGTCAAGTTTCTTCAAAATGAGCCAATTTGTAGTTAACTAGCTGATATGTCTATGTGCTATTTACGCAAAATTTAATCTAGATCCATTCAGCCGATCTGGCGTGATTGAGTAACAAACATATATCATTTCTTGATATAAGATAGATAATGCGATATATAATTTCAAATGATTATTATTATTATTTGTAGGTATTTAAATGATTTTATGTTTTTTTTTTAAGTGAAACTTCTAATGCGATTTCCAACAAGGTTGCGTTAAACGTTTAACGCTCCTGGGGAGGGGTAATAGAAAGAGACAGAGCGAGAGTGAATGCGAGGCACTCGAACGCATGCGCGCAGTATGCCTGTTACAGGCCAGCGCGAGAGTTAGCAACGAGTAGCGTCCAATAATCTAACGCAAGAGGGAGAGAGAAAGGAAGATACACAGAAGTTTAATTTCTCCTGCGCGGAGGGACTCCACGCACTATTATTTTTTAAATAAAAAATAAAACAATTGTTTTTCTAGGCAGTCCCAATTATTTACAACTGTTTAGATACAATTACGTAATTACCTGCATTTGATGCGCGCTTGGAAGGTTTCGGCGGGTTTCTTATCGGGCAGCGGCGGTGGACCTCCGTACGGGCACTTCTTTATCGAACCTAGAACAACGAAATATCAAAAAAATTACTTTCATTAATCCATACTATACTTATATCCGTCGATGTTCCACAATGCCTGAAAACTCGCATTTATAACCAGTGTGTCCTGCCCACCATGACGCATGGTGTCGAGACAAGGACGCTTACACAGACATAAGGACCGCATTAAAAAATTGATATATATAAAATATGACGACGGAAGAGGGCGGTGGTCGTCGTCATCATCTTCAGCACTCATCTTGTTAACTGTGGGCGTTGGTGGGTAGTGTCGGATGAAGGAAACACGCTCGTACACTTAATCAAATTATAATTCGAACAGTTACAGCACAGTAGATAAGTAGACACAAATAACTAAGTAGGACGTATCGTAGAACGCGCGATGGTTCAGAGATGACCGCTCGCGCCGCCCGCCAACCGGAAAGTCTTGTCACGAATCGATGGCGCGCGAGTCACTGACTCCATCGAGTGCCACTAGGTGGCGCTTGCGCTCCGGATACGACTTGGTGCCGACAAATACATATTTTTTTGGTAATAAAATACTATTTTAATTAAAATTTTAATTTCTATAGTGCAGTGCTCTGGTTCTCACTGTAGTGATCTAGTTACCAGAATCGCGTTTGAGAAGCGGCGGCTTGGTGTTGGGTGACGGTTTCTCAGCGCTGCCGACCACAGCTGGGTACGTGTACTCGTGCACCTGGAATTTAATGTGTATTATGTTACAAAAAACACAACATATTCATGTCTCTTACCACATAAAAGGTCGATCCTAGAAGGCCATTTTGTTACTAAAATACTTATAATATTTAGGGCAATATTGCGACAATATTTTGACTGTGTCCCGTCATAATAGGCATCCATTTCTAGCATGGCTGATAATGGCCGGGTATTCATTCGCTCATTCGTACGTCATGCCTTACCCCCGAAGAGGCTGGCAGAGGTGTAATACAAAACCCACTTCGCCGGACGATATTCAGTCCCAAATGTGATAGGGGGCGAGCTTGTCACCATACACCGGGCTCCAGTCATGTAGCAGATGGCCGGGTACAGTCGGCAATATTGCCAGTATTGCCGGGCTAGTATTGCAGTGAAAATATGGCCCGTCTAGGAACCCTAAGAGTCTCGCGACGCTTTGAATATTCCATACAAACGCGCTTGTCAAATTTCTTGAAAACCATTGGTCAGATTGCGATGAAATTTAGCATGTACAATTAAATTTTTTTTTTTTTTTTTTTTTTTTTATGATTGAATGGGCCCACGTTTGACCGCAACACACCTGATGGAAAGTGAGGATGCGGTCTAAGATGGAGCACGCTTGCCCATGAGGTGCCTATTCACTCTTGTCTTGAAGAGTAAATAAACTATATATCGCCCCTATGTTCTTGTTTTTTTTTAAAAAACGTCCTCAAGAGAAAATAGAGCTATGAAAAATATCCGCATTTGTAAGGAGTCACTTTTGACTGATTTGACAAAGCAAATCACAAATCCCTTTACATAGGGAGGTTGTCCATATCATTAGCTTTTAAATGAGTCCATAATACAAGGAAAATTCTTAGTTATTTAAGATTGATTACAGAAGTGCAAGAAGTTTGAATTCGTCTGCACAAAATGTCTTAAACCAAGGTGAATACTACCTAATGTTTTAAGATTTAGTTTATAATTTTTGTAGTGTAATGTTAGTATAAAGTGTGAATTTTTGTTGTCCGAAATAAATAAATTATTATTAATATTAAAAGTCATAAAAAAAATTGAAATTGCACTTTGTCACTCTGTAGGTAACTTTAGAGGCTCGTCAGTATCATTACTGGCTCTCTTCGCTCGTAGTCTTCTTCTAGATGAAATGGCTATAGAATAATTAAGCCAATGCGAAGTTAGTCTAGGTCGCCAGACTCCGTAGGAACTTGATATTAACGCACAATAGTTCTGAAATTAGATGCTTGAAAATGAGAACGACATGGTTCCTAAAAGAAAGAAAATACTTCCACCTAGCTTACATGTGTAAACTGATCGCTGTAGATGATAAAGGGCATGTACAATTTTTCTTTTCTTTAGCACACACCACCGTCCATGCTTAATCGTAATGTCTTTATTCCATCCAAAGGTTGTCTGGAAGAGATCGCTCTTAAGCGATAAGACTATATTTTTGAGTGTTTGTTTAAATTTATGTTGTATTTGGTGTCAATAAAGAGTTTTTGTATTGTACTGTACAATGTACGACCGGTTAATTTTAGTGTCATTTAAATTTTTTGACGAATGAATGTTAAGTTTTTGTGATAATTGGTTGATTTGTCCTTATTGTTCTTATTAATAATAAGTATTTATAAGCTTATCAAGTTTAGTTAGATTAAAAAAGATCTCACTAGTTAAATTATTGTATGTTCGATATGAGCAAAACTGTTGTTACTAATATTAACACTTACCACCTTGTACCTACACAGTTTCACAATAAAAAATATTCTATTCTATTCTATTCTTTATAGAGTCAAATTTATAGTGACAGAAATAAATTTAGAGTGTCACCTTCATTTATTATTATGGAGTCTTTAGATCATTGACATGTTAGCAGATTTGACATCCTATATATCAGGGTACAAAGTTGCAGGTTTTTGAACTGTGAAAGGTACTTACAGCGGAGAGATGTACGTAAGGACAGCGTTCAGGGTCTGTATCGACTACGCCCAGTTTATCGTCGTAGTGCGCGTCGAACTTCTTTCCTGATTCTGAAATGAACAATTTTTTACATCATTACACTGTTATTGCATTATGTCATTACATCATTATTTTGATTATAATAAATTCGGTACATCTCTGATAAATTAAAGCTCTTTGTCTAATATAAGTAGATTGCTTCTGAGAGGAATGTCACAAAAAATGGAGTCCAATTTGTTTCAAAAGAAGTACTTAACATTATTAAAAGAGAGAGAGAAAAACCCGACTGCGAAATCTAGTCAGACATTCCGGAAGCAATGAAAAATAAAAACTTACTTTAAATATTTACTCTGAAATAAATATGTTGTACCCTATGTCACTCCCAGTATCAAGACAACTCAAATGTGACCTCACTGGCCAGATGTGACCGTTAGCCTAGTCGGAGTTCTGCCAGGGTTGCGAGTTGTTCGAAAGGGATATCGGGGCCCTGGCACACAGGCAATGGAAGGAACACGGGTGGGTTTTAGTCAGTAAAAGTCTGACATGCCCTCCCGCTCAGCCCAGAGCGGGAGAAGTCATCTGATAATTTTCCACCCAAAAAAAAAAAAAATATGCCTAGTCGGAGTTCGAATGCTTTATAAGCCGGAGGTCCCATTCGATTCCCGGCCGGGCAGATGTTTGAATGATAAATTTTAAATATCTATTTTGGATCTGGGTGTATTCCATGGCATCCCCAACACAGGGAGCTCTGAGTGTGAAACGTTGTTCATTTTTAATCGACTTCAGGAGGAGGTTCTCAATTCATCGGAATCTATTTTTTCACGTACTAGTATGTTCAATGATTTCTTGAAGACACCTAAACCGATTTGGAAAATTCTTGTATGTGTGTATGTATGTATGTATGTATGTATGTATGTATGTATGTTGTGACTCACCGGGCCGGTCGGGCAGCGCGATGGCACACAGTATGGGCGTCTGGTCGCGCGTGTCGCGCGCGCGCCCGCTGCTCGAGTTCTCCGAGCTGGACCGCGACGAGCACGGCAGGTTTAGACACTGGGGACAACCAGTATTATCTTATATCTTTAAATGAGCAATTCTTGTATATATATATATAATTGGAATCTCGGAATCGGCTCCAACGATTTTCATACAATTTAGTATATAGGGGGTTTCGGGGGCGATAAATCGATCTAGCTAGGAATCATTTTTAGAAAATGTCATTTTATTCGTGTTTTATCGATAATCAACTTAAACATAAACTTGGAAGAAAAATAACAAAAATATGACTCTTCCTGACATCTATTGGCGAATAATAATACTACTTTTTGTGAGCAACTAATTGCTTTAACGACACAACAGCAGATGGCGTTGTTAAGTAACACGAAGTCAATGAGTGTTTGCTTTGAGGTTAGACTAAAATCAATTGTTTATTTTCCAAAAAACACAATAAAAAAAAATACCGAGCAAAGCTCGGACATCCAGGTACTGTTTGTTTAAATGATCAACATATTATGTGAATGTATGGATGACCAACCAGTATTATGTAACCGTACGGACTGCTTCTTTAAATTACCAACCAGTATTATGTGGCCATTCGGACTGTTCCTTTCAATGCCCAAACAGTACCTATTATGTAACCATACGGACTGTTTCTTTGAATGACCAACATATTATGTTGCCATACGGACTGTGTCTTTCAATGACCAACATATTCTCAGGGAGCTCTTAGTTATAAAACTGAATCTACCGCCATGTTCGGTAAAAGAGCTACTACCCAGAAGAACAGGCAATAAACGGGGCGTTTTTTTTCTCCAAAAATTTGGCACACAAATTTCGTCTTAAAACTAGATAACATCATGTATTTATGTACTAGTCGCTACTTGGCACAAGTGTAAGGCTCTCAACATCTTTGTCTTCTAAATAAATTTTAACTGTATAATATCTTCTTTTCATTCATGCAGTTTTCACATGTGATTCTGTATTTTTAGATTCAGATTATTTATTGCCTAAACCGTACAGGATATAGTTATGAACAATTAAACAAACATGGTGTTTAAAAACACAATATTGTGTTAGTGCGTAAGTTCACCAGGACCTCGTCGAGCACAGCGAGTTAGAAGAAAGAAGGACGGTTATTAATAGGCAAGTATAAACAATGATGATAGAGCGATGGCAGCCTAGTTGGGAGAAGGTCCGCCTCTCAAGCCAGAGGGAGCGGGTTCGAACCCAGCCGACGGCACGCACCAATTTGTTCATTGTGTGATCATATGTGCGTATTGTATGTCATCTGCTATATGACTGGAGCCCGTGTTTGGCGACAGGCTAGCCCCCTGTCACATTTTGGACTTAATATCGGCCGGAGAAGTGTGGGTGTTGTATTACACCTCTGCCAGCCCCCTCGGGGGAAAGGCGTGACGATATGTTTAACAATGATAACATAGAATTGTTATTAATGTAACTAAATGGCATGGAGTTTGTTAGAATAATTGACTTAAGGTTAATTAGCAATTTTTTGTATTAGGCAGGTGCTTGTGTATTGTCAGAGCTTACCTCGAAGATGTTGTGTTCCTCGTCGTCATCTTTCGGCGCTGGGTTGTGTTGTTTGTAGGCGTGAAGCGACGGCCACGCCCCACCCAGACCTGATCAACACAATGGACATTTTATAACCTAATACACAGAAATGTGTCCATCAATACACCTCAAGCGGGACGTCAGAGCTGGACTTATCACCCTCACCTCGAATAAGAATTATGTCCATCTGGATGGACAAATTGGGCCTACTCTCTATATATGACCCCAAGCTTTTTCCTTTACCCCTAGAGAATGGAAAAATAGGTTATATTTGGACCCCCTGCACGGCTAGCACGGGCCGAAGACAATTTGCCTTTCTACCGTTTTATCCGCGCTTAGATGTGACAAAGCAATATACGGATATGTTTGTCTCTTTCTCGTGGGATGAAAACGGTGGAGAGGCAAATTGCCACAGGGCCGTGCCCTGCTGAGTTTGAATAGGTCCATAGGCATAATAGAGACCCCATGCTTTTGAGGCCTAAGTATCTAAAGCATATTTAGAATAGCTAGCGTTTGAAATGCGAACCGACGTGAACTTGACAGAAATGGTCTGTAGCGATAGGCAATAGAATTGATACAACCATGTAGCCCAAAGATCACATCCCACTGCGAATAAGCATCTACTATTATAATGGCATTAACAGACGAACAGATTCGATAATTGCATTTAAACTAGAAATGAAAAATAAGATAACAAGAGGGGAAATTAGGTACATTTTTTTACGAGTCAGATAATGGTTCCGATCAAATCTGCTCGTCTGCTAACACCATAAAGATACCAATATACTTACCATGAAGAAATCCAGTATACGGTAGAGGGAGGCAAAAAAAGAAACACATTAGATAAATTAGTTCACGGACAACAATCATTCCTTAAAGTTAATAAAGACTAACATATTTTTCTATACAAGCGACCCGCCCCGACTTTGCACGGTGGCGGTATAACCACTATAACTTTATCTCTCTCTCTGGTCGATCCTTCATGGCTGAAGATCGCGACCACCATTTTGCTGCACCCAGCGATTTGTCAGTATCCTCCACTTGTTCCGGTCTGTAGCCATTCGCACCACTTCCTCAAACCTCGACGAGCTATTTTGTTTGAGCTGGTCTGACCACCTCATCGGGGATCTACCGCGTGATCCCTCTACGTTTGCGCAGATGATCAGCTTCTCCAAATTCTCGTCCGGGCGTCTCATAATGTGGCCGAAATAGCTGAGGATACGTCGTTGGCATATCGTGGACTTTATACCTTGAGTAAAATTTTTCTAACTTGGTTTTATACTGTGTGCTCAAAAGCAGTTTAGACTTTTAAATAGAAATAAATTTAAGTTTCCATAATGTAGGTAGGTACCATTTTTAATGGTTTTTATTGAAGAAGCATACTTGTCATTAGATTATCTTTCTACTTCACCAGTACAATAAAAGGAAATTTGGATCGGAACTATCCGGATTTGGATTGGAAGTCCACTCACCAATTTCATTTCACCCACGGTATAATAAGGTATAACATTCCGAGTCACAAATTGTCACGTGGGCAACACGTAGTGACGTCAATCAATGCAGGATTGAGCAGGACCGAAATATGTCATTGACAAGTAGTTTGAAAGAGACGGTGACAATGACGAGTGCCATCTTATTGCGATGATGTGGCAATACAAAACATATCGTTTTGTTTTCTCACGGCGCCGGCGCGACTATGAACCTAATTGCGCGGCGATACGATTCGCGGTCGCTCAGCATAGGAAAGAAAACGTAACCATCATGGCCTACCATGACGGTAGGCCCCCTGACCATTTTTGCGACTTTCCAAGGTCTCGGTCTGTTTTTGGGGACCGCTGGCACCGTCATAGTTTCGGCTCTGCATATATGGCTCATGATTCATGCTTTATGGTCAGGTTTATGGGTTATGTATGGCCAAATCTGGTGTCATATCGTAAATCTCAGTCTAACTATTCAATTCAATTCATTTAATTTAGAATCCAAGTCCATAAACATCAGTTATATTGAAATAAAATGATTCAATATAATCATAATTAAAATTTCAAAAATAAGTAATCAAATTAAATTAGCTGTTTCCCGTGCCTTTGCGTTTATTAAAAAAATAGTATCCAAAAACCTTTCTCGTGAAATACTGTATCTAATCATCAAATTTCATCAAAATCCATTCAGCCGTTTAGGTGTGAAAAGCCTACAAACAGACAGAGACATTTGATTTTATAATATTAGTGTGGATGTGGATATATCTGTCTCTGGCAGCTGTAGTAGAAGCTTTGCTTAGTTTGGGGTCAGGCGATCGTGTAATCAAAAACGTCCCGAATTTATTGGTTATTTGCTTCGATCAGATATACATAATGGCAAATCTCAATACGAAAAATGTCACCTTGAAAACAAGGCTTAGATCAAGTGTAAGCCTTGTTTTGCTATCAGTTGCTCTGTGAACACTTTAGTAAATGTAGTCAACGCTATTGTAGAATGGTAGTGCTTAGATTTAAATGAAGTTTTATAATTATAAGTTTTATATTTGATTTAAAGATCTATTCAAAAATAGATCGCTGAATGTCGATGCTAGACACCTGATTTTTAATAAGCTATATTATTATGAAAATTCTAAACGCGGTGAACTATAGGTGGCTTCATGTGTTTATTTAAAGTTTATTTATTGAATTAATTAGCTGTTGGTTACCCAAATATAAATGAATAAATATACATAATGAGACACGACATTTACGTACAACGTGTTGTTTTGCATTGCCGTAAAATTTGTAGAGGTACTACTACAGACAGCTGACCAAAGTTTTTGTCGGCGATCAATTATTCCTTTTGTAAGGAACAGCTGTTTTTTTCGCGATTTCAAGGTTGCCCCATAATTTAAAATTCTGCGGGAATGCAAAGCAGCACGTTGTAAATCTGATCCTTTTTTTTTTATGCATAATAGGTCGGCGTTTGACCACCAACCCGCCTGATGTTATGCGACGTTGTGGTCTAAGATGGAGCACGACGACCTATAAGGTACTTATTCACTCTAGCCTTGAAGTTTTGTAGAGTGAAGAAGTACAAAGACGGCAGTTGAGTGAGGGCTACAAGTGCACTACTGCTCAGACCCGTCTTCGGAACGGTTACACCGGACTACATCCCGAAACACGACTAGGTCATTTCACGGCATGGCTTGGTCCGGTGGGTGGTAACTAGCCACGGCCGAAGCCTTCCACCAGAGTAACCTATGAATACTTAGATGTCTAGAGAGTTCCGTGCTGTTTATAATCGAAAAGTGACAGACCAACTTTGTTATATTAGCGTGCGTGACAGGTGTACGTCTTTTACTAAGGTTGCGTCATACATTTTGTTCATTTAGAACCTAACTTAACCAGTTGACTGTTTTTTTTTTGGCGTTTTTTCAGTCCTACTGGATTCTGGACATCTCATTTATCAAAGGTTGCACCATAGTTGATTCGTGCTTTGCTACTGGAGTATACCTACCTCTACATATTCTGCGGATATGCAAAACAACACGTTGTACATAGATGTCTCATTAAAAATCATTTAAGTATTTATTTTTACATATTTGTGTAACAGCTTATAAATTCAATGTACAAACTAAAAATAAACACATTATAGATCATCGTGTATAGAATTATCTCTCATTATAAAGATCTGATCTGATAAAGATCAGATCTATATCTGGGGTTACCACGAGTTTTGATCGTTAACGAAAACTAAATTCGTTTTCGTTTGATTCCATACATTTAACCTAGTTCCTTAACATTTCCGCCAGGGGCGCTGAGACTGGCCCAGTGGATCAGTTGGTAGTGACCCTGCCTTCTGAGCTTGGGGGCGTGGGTTCGATTCCCACCTAGGGCAAACATTTATGTGATGAACATTTGTGTTTGTTCTATGTCTGGGTGTTAAATATCTATTTAAGTATGTATTTACCATATACATGTATGTATACCAGTCTCTGGCAGCCATAGCTAGCTTTGCTTAGTTCGGGGTCAGGCGACCGTGTGTGGAAATGTCCCAAATTTTTGTTAATTTTTTATTTATATATTATGATGTTTTTTTTTACTGTACAATAGGTCTCGTTTGGCCACCAACTCGCCTGATGTTAAGCGTAGTTGTGGTCTAAGATGGAGCACGACGACCTATCTTATATCTTTAAATGAGCAATTCTTGTATATATATATAATTGGAATCTCGGAATCGGCTCCAACGATTTTCATACGATTTAGTATATCGGGGGTTTCGGGGGCGATAAATCGATCTAGCTAGGAATCATTTTTAGAAAATGTCATTTTATTCGTGTTTTATTATTCACTCTAGCCTTGAAGATACCCAGGTTGTAGTTAGTCGGGAATACAGACGATAGCAAGGTGTCCCATTCCCTAGCGGTTCGCATCAGAAAGGAGGCAAACCGTTTAAAAGTTTGTCTGGAGTCAAACAAAATCAAATCAAATCAAATTTATTTATTAACAAAGAAAAGTACATACAGGCAGGTTGACCTTAAATATGATTAACTAAATAAACTAGTACTGAACTAAAGGTTGACAGTGAGTCCCAAACTAAGCTCTAGGCCTGTATCTTGGGGCTCGGTACGAAAAAAGTTTTCGTAAGCTGTGTGGGTATGTCGGGGCTCCACTCACCGTCCAGTAGTTCCTCGACGGCGGTCCGGACGCCCTTGTCGAAGGCGCGCGCGTCCGCCGCCGTCTGGAACGTCAGGCCGAAGCGCTTCTCGTCCGTCACCCAGTGGTGGAAGGTGGGCATCACCTTGTTGTACTGGAAGTCCTTCTTTATGGTGCATTCGAGGACCACCTGCAGTTTTAAAGTTAACGGTTAAATAATCAATTTCGTGGAAAACTAAAGGTAGAATCTGTAAAGGCTAGAATAACTGTAGAGGCTAGAAGCACATCACACAAATAGTTAGAAATGCGAAAGTTTGCATGGATGTATTGATGTGTTTTGCTCAATGACGCCAGAACAACTGAACGGATCTGGATGTAATTTAACGCAGAGACAGATAATAGTCTGGAATAGTACAAACACATATCAGCTAGTTAACCACAAATTGTCCCATTTTGAACAAACTTAATTGTAGAGGCTAGAATTTATTTTACTTTGAAACAAGTTTTTTTTTTTTATGTAAACCTAAGTATAGGAATAAAGCAATGGAGTTTTATGGAGAGTTATCCAGTAGCCTTTCCCGCTTTACAAAGAAGCTCGCGCTTAAACGCTCATGTCATCTCCGTCTCCAGCATGAAGTTCGTGTTATGCCGTCTCCCTCACTCACCATATTATCGCTTATCCGCTTTCCGTGGATGTAGTACTCGTGCGCGGGCGCAGTCGACGAGGATGTGCTGTCGCCGTTAGTGTCGCCGCCGGCTGCAACGAACAACGACCAGAGTCAGCGTGAACCAGGAGACGGTGTTTTATATAAATTAATAATATGTCACAATAATTCGGAAACGTTTCCGTTCGGATTCCAAAAAATTTAAACTCAAATTATTCGTATCTGAGCACTGGATCCCTGGTCCGCGCTGCTGTGTCCAAGATTAGGATAGCCCTAATGATAGCCGACCTCCGGTAGGAGATGACATCTCAAGAAGATGATAATTTTATATGGTACCACCCTGTATGGTACCCTGGATGTATAACAGAGAGAATTGAGAATTGAGAGAAAAAAAAATGTATCTGTGATCAATTACTCGTATTTAAAATTATTATTAATCAAATAAGATTTTAGTTATTAATCAAATAATGTATTTGTTTTTTTTTTAATTAAGTTCAATTTTAATTTAAATAATCTAATTTATTTATTAGGGCGAGTGTTTATACAGGGTGTAAGTGTAAACAGGGTGTGTGTGTACAGGTTGTGTGTGTGTGTATACAGGGTGTATGTTAATACAGCGTGTATGTGTATACAGTTTGTGTGTAATAATTTAATTTATTTATTAGGGCGAGTGTTTATACAGGGTGTAGGTGTAAACAGGGTGTGTGTGTATACAGGTGTATGTTAATACAGCGTGTATGTGTATACAGTTTGTGTGTGTTTACAGGGTGTATGTGTATACAGGGTGTGTGTACTCACAGGGTGTGCGGTGGCGGCGCTTGCCGACCATGACGTCGGCGAGGCCGCCGCCGCCGAGCGCGACCCACCCGCCCGTGCCCTCGTCGCGGCACATCACCTGCGCTCGCACGCGCACCAAGTAGGCACTGCAACAATACACCATCATCATCAAGTACAAAAAAAAAAACAAAATTCAAACTTCTTTCAGTCGGCAATATTGCCAGTACGTGCAGACCAGTATTGCCGGGCCAGCATTGCATTAAATATATGCCATGCCCTGTCCAGGCGCAGCCTTTTTCAATAAAAAAAAAGAGTACAAAGCTGAATCAATATTACATTTATTTCCAAATTCAATTAAGTAATTCAATTCAAACTTCGAATTGTTTTCAAAGAATTTAATTGAATTTAAAAAAAGCATCAATCGTCAACCAATTTAAGTAAATGAACACAATTGAATTGAATACAAAAATTGAATTGAAAGGACAAAACACAATAAGCATCATCATCTCAACAATCATCACAGGTCTTTAGACATCTCAGATGATTTAAACAGCATCGGAATTACTTAATGAGGTATTTGTGCTCCTGGCTGTGTAGGCCAACATAACCATAATAACCTACTTAAAAAAGAACTTAGAAACATTTTTATTTGCACTAAAAATCACTGGGATCGAACCTAGCCGACGGCACGCACCAATTAGTTCATTGTATGAACAAATTTGCGTATTGTATGTCATCTGCTACATGACTGGAGCCCGGTGTATGACGACAGGCTCACCCCTGTCACATTTGGGACTGAATATCGTCCGGCGAAGTGTGGATGTTGTATTACATCTCTACCAGCCCCCTCGGGGCAAAGACGTAAAGATATGTTGGTTTTTTTTTGCCGAGTCAGTTTTTGGAAATCTTTCAAAGAGTGGAGATATATAAAAAAACATATAGACATATGTATCTACAAATCAAATCAAACTCCCGACAAAAAAATCTATTTAATTAGGTATCGGACCTACTCAAAAAGTTTCAAGAGAATCGTTAAGAAATGCAGCCTGTAGCGGAAGACAGAGATCCGGACCGAATTCGGACATACGAAAGCATTTTTGTCGAAGCTGAAGCGCAGACGCTTCGCTTGCCTAATGCTCGCTCGGTCGATTAAAAGACACTTAAAAATTAATAGTCTCTGAAGGATAACACGCGTGTAAAACCGCTGGCCATATCTAGTATGTCGATAAGTCCATAACCAATAAGTTGTACCAAACTAGCTTGACCTTGCATTTGATGGCTTCTAGCTAATATGTAAGTACCTACCTAATTACTGATTAATTCGTACGGTAGGCAGAACTAACGGGTTACATCATTACCGGCTTAGGCATGTTAGGTAAGTAGGTAGATTACATAATAAATATTCGGGGGACAATATTGCACACACGGTTGCCTGATCCCAAACTAAGCAAAGCTTGTACTATGGCTGCCAGAGACTGATATAGACACTAAGATATTTTTAAATACATACTTAAATACGTATTTTCACGCCTTTCCCCCGAGGGGGCTGGCAGAGGTATCGTACAACACCCACACTTCGCCGGACGATATTTAGTCCCAAATGTGGGGGCGAGCCTGTCGCCATACACCGGGCTCCAGTCACGTAGCAGATGACATACAAACATAATGTTCACACAATGAACTAATTGGTTCGTGCCGGCTGGGTTCGAACCTGCTTCCTCTGGCTTGAGAAGCGGGCATTCTCCAACTAGGCTATCATCGCTGTAAGGTAGGAAGTAGGTAAAGTTACAAATATAGGTAATCGTAATAAGAGGAAATATTACTAAAAGCTAATCTTAAAAAAGAAAAGACTTCCTGTAATTCGTCATCCATGTAAACAATTTTTAGACTTAAGTTGAAATTTAAAAATGTGCTTGGTCGAAATCGATAAAACGTCTATGGGACCACCTCTAAAGTATGATCTACCAACAAAAAAAGATTCATTAAAATCGCGTAACATAATATATTCAAATAAAAACATAGTCGAATGAAAATTGGAAGTCGATTAAAAATAATCCTAAATTTATACTCCATTAACTGCGCCCGCGGTTTGACCCGCGGTTAAAAAGTATCCTATGTGCTATTCTAGACTATAATCTATCTCTGTGCCTAATTTCATCCAGATCTGTTCAGCCGTTCTGGCGTGAAAGAGAAACAAACATCCATCCATCCATCCATCCATCTATTCTTACAAACTTTCGCGTTTATAATATCAGTAGGATTCATATAGCAAATAGCCTATCTATATACTGATTTATTATAGAAGTAACATTTGTGAGTTTGTAAGTTTGTTGGTCGGGGGTAATCTCCAAAACTACTGAAGTGATTCAAAAAATTCTTTCACTACTAAAGCTACATTATCCCTGAGAGACAAAGACCATGAAACGCGAGCGAAGACATGTGCAGATAAGTTATTAAACTAGCACAATGACGAATGTAACGACAACTCGCTCTTCAAAATTTGTCAAGCCGTTTTAGCTACATAAAAACTGACAAACATATAATACAAGCAAAAAAAAAATCCATAGAAATGTCAATCAAATTTAGTTCATACTACGAGATTTATGTAACAGCAGTTTTGTTTTGCGATTCCAGGGCAGGAGGGCTATTCCTACACGAGAGATGAGATGAAATTTTATCTTGGTCACTCTCACACCTATGACGTTTCAAACGAGAGCAACAAGGACGAAAACAGGTGAGATGAAAATCTCAAATCTCCGAATAGGGCCCCTGGCCCTTTTCTGACGCGTGAGATGTTATCTTGGTCACTTTCACTCCTATGACTTTTTAAACGAGAGAGACAAGAATATATCTCACGCGTAAAAATATGGCCTCATAGTGTGCTGTTCAAAATATTTACGATAAGCTTCTTTCAGATTAGTACCACAGGTCTGTGTAGCTCTTTATTCGCTCATTGGGCACATAAAGTTAAGATTCTCCTAAGGAATGGCTTAAAGTTCGCGTAAATAAAAAAAGTAGGAACTAGCTAGGAGTAGATTAAACTAGCTAAAAGCAAGGACATAAACAATTCTTTTATTTGGTGTAAGTGAGCATAATTCCTTTAGTGTGTTTATTGGTTAAATCTATATTGCCGCTGAACAGATTTCGGTAAAATTCGGAATGGAATTAGCTTACATTTACCTACGCTAGATTAACACCTAAGCATTTTTTATCAATGTAAAATTTACTGTACTATACTTGGAGAAATGAAGGTGTAACTGCAGGGCGTCACTAGCCTATCTAGTATCTACCTATACTTATATTAAGGGTTGTTCCTCTTGTCCCTAACTTTTCGCCCCGACTGGTTAGGCCAAGAGGTTAGGCCCAATTCCGAGGGAGTTTTCATTGACAGCTCTACGAGTACACGTATAAAGCTATCTTTATGGCTTGGTAGCAATCATCGCCTAGGTGAAAGAAGGCTTGCCTCTCAAGCCAGAGGATGTAGGTTTGATTACAGCCGAAGGCAAGCATCGGTTTTTTCATTTGTGAACATTTATTAACGTATTTCATGTCTTCGTTGATCTGCTATATAACTGGAGCCCAGTGTATGGCGAGAGGCTCACCCCTATCACATTTGGCACTGAATATCGATCTGCGAAGCCTGGGTGTTGTAATACACCTAGCTAGCAGTTTCGGGGGAAAAGCGTAATAGTATAAAGTTATGTTAATGCTCCCTAATAACGAAGGACATCAATAATTTTAGCAAGTTTAGATTTAGTCAATTAGGTCTTCAGAATTGGGTCTACTAATGCATTAGTATCTGGAATTCTGGATTCTTGAAGCATTGGTCATTAATTTACTAAGTCTTATCTCAATGAGTCGAATTAAATTCAATTGAGTTCAATTGAAAGCAGGTTTTGATGAAGGAAAAAAGTTAAGCATGAAATACTAATATTTTTTTTTAGACTGGACGAATTAACTAACTATTAATATTTGCGTACATGGATACCTATTTACCTTATACGATAAAATTAGGTTTATAGAATTCAATACCAATTTTCAAAATTGGAATGGAATTAAAATATAGTTATTATGAGTAGGTATAGGTACGTAAATATTTGTACTATATATGCTCCATTACTGTTTCGTAAAATAAAAACATCCAAAAATGATTTACAAGTCTCTGAGTAGGTACCTATCCAAAATGGCTAATTTATTTTTGACAGCAGGGATGCAATTATGCATAATTTTTGGAGAAGCAAGAATTAAAATCAATTTTTTATTTCATCTTTTTATCTACTAAAACGCGATTTATAAAATAGGTAATTAGGTGATTCAGATGACTGTGTTTTAACTCGTGCTCAAGGACAATCGAATACAAATGTATCTAGTAAATAAAATCAGCTAGCTGTTCTAAATGAGCGTATAAAGCAAGGACAATGTTATCGTCATACTCCCAATTAGTAAAACAATGCGTTGAATAAAACAGCCCATAGTTTCGGTTGACCCCGAAAGGAGTCGCCTACTTTATTGTGAATGAACGGAGAAGTCATTGATTATAACTATACACAGAACATAGGCCTGACCTAAGGGCGGCGGTCGCAACCCAATTGTATGCGTTTTTATCACTCAACACCACTTCCCATTGATTGCCCAGCTCCTGCCCAAGCTAGTAAAGATACTCAGAAAGCTCACAACGAGATAGTAAAGTTACAATAACGTGTGGTAGCGAAAATGGCCGGGGAAAGGCCCTACCTAGTTCGGGACGGGGCGAAGCACAGGACAAGAAAACTGAGTTACAAACACGTTACTTACTTTTCAGATGCCTCGGTCATGATTCGACACGTCGAATATCCTAATTTCTACTCGCCACTTCACAGATTTCACCATTTTTATGACATAAATACATCAGATTCACTTACGAACCGTTCTTATTTCGGCCCTTTGTTGGGCCTCAGTGCGCTTGCGTCAAAAAAACAGTCCGGGCGGGTTATTCAATGAACGCGGCGCGGTCGCGCGACAGGTGGCGTGTCCGTCGCGCACTATCGCGGCAGCTCGAGCGCCGATTGGCCCGCCTCGCGCACTGTGGCCTTCTGGCCGATCGCAGCCCTACTCACTGCGCAGTTACCAATAGCAGCGCTAACTAGACAAAGGGGCGTCAAACGCGGGCTTTTTGAAACATCACAGAACCGGCGATCTTTTTTCGCACCCCCTATGGTCGTTTTAAGGATTTCTAAACCGATTTTTTTCTTCGCACCACTTGTATGTAATTTTTCACGGAAAATTCTATTTTTCTAAGAAATTTGAGTCGAATTTACTGATTTTTGGAGAGTGAGGGACGGAATGCGGATGTAGGTCACGCCGGCCTCGAGGCTTCGACTGTTACTGAATGGAGCAGAGCTCGCAATGGGCCCATCCCCGTTCATGCAACCTTTCATTGAAAAAGAAATAGGTCAGATTATTGCAACGTGGCCTAGATGCAGGGCCATTCACAGGAGCCTGCATACGGGCCCCGGGTTCTATTTATAGATGCTCTATATTTGGGCAGGTCATTCGCAGCAGACGTAAATGCAAGCCTCTATAAACTAGGTTACCTGATTTTCTTTGTTAATAGCGAGCTGCAGTGACGTAGTTGGTTTGCCGTGACGTCATCGTACATTTTACAAGGCGGTTTATAAGTTTATTTTATTTTTCGGTTGTTAAAAAAAATGTTTTATAGAAATTATATTTTGATAGTAAATGCATAGAGCCTGTAATTATTATGAGAATATTTTAGGATAGAGATAATAGTTAATGTCAATGAGTTTCTAGTAAAACCCTGACCTACCTCAAATTACATAAAAAATATTTCAACTAAGTTACCGTAAGCTTTAACGCTAGGTCTTGCCACTTGGCTGACACTACAAACAAAGAGATATTTTCTGGCCTTGGAAGCGTAAAATATGAATGCAAGAAAAACTATTTTAACATAGGTTTATAATTAAGCTTAGCGTAGATCTTGGGACGACTTACGTTTCGTGCATCTTTCGGGTCTGTAATTAATTAGGTATGTATGTTTAGGTAAGTAATTATTCATGAACGCTCTGTACAAGTATTGGATGCAGTTTTTGTACATTTCATTTAGGTATGTGTGTTTTTTAAAGTTGTAAGTGTCTTTCAACTGCTTTTCAGTACTAACCAAGAGTGTCGATCTCATTTTAGATTAAGTAATGTATTAAAAACTACTGACATTTTTAAACACATAAGTACCTACATACACATCGTTTGTTAAAAAACCTATTGATGGTCATTACGTTTGTCTGATTTTGTACTATGTAACTTCGACTGTCAAACTACAGTTGCGGAGATTTTAGCGACAGGGTCAAAGGGTAGCAGGCGTGACAGGTGACATAAACTGTCAAAATTGTTGACATTTCTTGCATTTATAAGGGGTCAGCGGGAACGACCCATTTCAGTAAATGCGTACAGAAATTAATTTTATCAGTACAAGGTCATCGATTGTAATTTGTAATCATAGCAATCGGATATCAATTATCAATATTAGAACATGACCTAATTAGTGTACCTGCACGTAAAAATAGAATTGATGACGCTTGTGAATGGAGGGGCGTCCTGACCTACATAAACAATTTCTTTTTTTTCACTCGCGCATGTTGGATGACGACATCCAATTTTTAATTGGTAATTTTGGAGAAGTGGGCATTTTACTTTTTTACTAAATATTTGGAGTTTTACGACGTAGGTAGTATATAAGTCTTTGAGACAGTCGTAGTAGGTATCTAAATTAATAGGTATTGAAGTTATCTATTAAATTGTTGCCAATGATCGACACCCTGTATAATTTTTTTTTTGTAAAATATAACTCTACTGAAACAGCATTAAAAATACGTTATAAAGGAAGGCCAGGTGCCTTTGCCATGCTTATTACCGTGATACGTTTTGTCGTCGCCGCTGTGCGACTGCCAATCGTATCGCCCCGCAATAAGGTCTATAATCACGCAGCGTCAAAAACAACGTAACCATCATGGCAAAATAAGATATCACAGTAGGCCCCCAGTAACCGACAAGCATGAATGAAAAGACTCGTGCAAGTGTAAGAAGCGAGAGATGTACCAGTGGCCCTATTCGGAGATTTAAGATTTTCATCTCACTTTTTTTCGTCCTTGTTGCTTTCGTTTGAAACGTCATAAGGTGTGAAAGTGACCAAGATAAAATCTCATCTCATCTCACGAGCAGGAATAGCCCTCCAGGATCGTAGCAAGTGGAGAGAAGTGGTATCTGCCTACCGCTACGGAAAAAAGGCGTGACTATAAATGCATGTACTTAAAACTCACACAAAAAGGCTCTTTAAAAACTCTTTTGAAATTGTGAGCACTTAACCCAGTGCTAAATTGCGCATTGCTGTAACGGCGTAAAGTTTGAATTAATCAAAGTCAAAGTCAAGTCAAAGTCAAAATGTTTTTATTCAATTTAGGTATCAAAGATACACTTTTGAACGTCAAAGTTTTTTTTAAATAGACTCGAACGCCTTGTTCGGATAAAGAGCCTCTACTCAGAAGAACAGGCAAATAATTTGACGGTATTATCTAATATCTTTAAATAGTAGGTACCTTGTAAATGTCTGATGCTTTTTTCGTGAATTTTCTGCTAAACTCAAATTTTAATGTGTCCCAATTTCTTTGTCTTTTTAAGTTAACATAATAAAGTAGCATTTGAATACCGAATGTCCGTTGTAGGTCAGTTTTAAAAACAAAGAACTTTTTTTTTAATTTTCAGCCCCTCACCTTTTCATTAAGATCTCCGTGTTCGACATTTGAAAGGGTCTCGTTACAGTGTAACACTGCGACGATCGATGACGTCACCCCGAGCGGCCTAGTTTTAGCTCATAGGTCATGACGTCAGAGCCATAGTATCTGTATCACCTGGATTCTATAGTGAATAGTGGTAGATTTAATCCGGCCTAACTCTTAGCTAGTTTACTTGAGCTTGGTACCTTTTGGGACCTACTAAGGCTTAATTTATATTGCCGGCTAGTTGAGGAGAATTTGACGACATTGTACATTACGATTTTATGAAGCTCTGTGAGCTGAAGACTTCGCGGCTGGCGTGTCTCCTCTACAGGTCTCTCGCATCCTTCAACTGATTTTCTTGATATTTTGGGAGCAGTTTCGATGACTATGGAATTCGGATTCGGACTTAGAGAATCGGTTGAAAAATGCGATTTGTAGAGGAAGATAGACGCAAGCCGTCAGCTCACACTAGTAAGTAATACAAAATCGTAATGTATCCAAGTAAGTAAAATTTTGGTTTACAGGGTTTTATTGAGGTCAAACTAAGCTTTATCCCCGTAAGCACGCTTTTGGTTTAACGCATTTAACTAAGGTGAAAGTAAGCTATGTCCAGGTAGGTATGATTTCGGTTTAGGTGGATTCACTTTGGTGATTTTTTTCACATTAATTCAAGTTTTGTGTTAGTCATGTTTTTTTTTTTAATCTTAAATTTTTTGGTGCTTATGGTTAGTCATGTTAAATTCTCCTCAGATAATATCTATCTAGGTACATATTTATCAGGACATACGAAAACATTTTTGTTGGAGCTAATGCATAGACGCTTGACTCGCTAATACTCACACGGTCGATGATAAGTGAAAACCACATCAGTTCCTTTAATGATATTGTATAGGAAAATAAGCTCAAAAGTTACAAAATATGGGTCATAATTGAAAGACGCGCGCGACTCCACGCGAGACGCTTGGGGTGGCGCGTGAGCTTTGTTAACCCGCATTTTGAACGTTTCGCAATTAACATAAAGCTTATTTTACCATGCGCGATTCCGTTGCGCATAGTCAAATGAGTGCGCAACCTTCCTCCTCTCGCGGCAATATGAATTAAGCCTAACTTGCTTAGGGCTACTTGTAGAAGCTCAGGTTATTTTCTTAGCTTGGAGTTAACTGCTCATCAGATGTTAAGGCTCGGTCATTTAACGATATTCTACTCACACAGAAGTTTACTTAAGCAGCTTCATTTAGAGTTGAAAATCGCGTATCATATTTTATGGTAAAATGAGATCGATGCCAAGAATTAAATTTTTTTGCCGTTTTATTGGTATTAATCGTAATATGAACACAAATAAGAATAAGTTACTCGGTTTAACTTTAGATAACTAATCAGGTTACTTATTAATTAAAAAATATATATTGCAATCGATGAAAATTTAGAGAACTACGCTGAAATAGTCTTTTTAAGACGGTACTTTTTGTAAAAAAAAATTCCACAATGAGAATGATAGTCAAAATTCTACTTCGGCTCAACTGATTTTGGTTGTTTTTTCTACCAGCTGTATTTTTTTGCACCTGATCATTAAAACTCTTCATATCAAACTAGGCGCAAAAAATACTTGTTTTCGTTGATTTCGTGTAATACCGGACCTAAGGCGAGCCTGGCCAGAAAACGTCTAGCAAGAATCAACTTTCCTCTAAGATAAACCATGGTTTTTACTGTGTAAAAAAAAATATGTTATTCATAAGCATGTTTTTAAGTGGAATCATAAATCTGATACATGTAATGAATAACTTCACTCGATAGAAAAAAAATCCAAAGTCACCTCTATTTGGTATTTTAAACACGATTTGCGACTTAATTTTTACAAATCATATTGCTTTTTTATTTTTTTTACGAATTACAATGCAATAAAAAAATGGAATCATAAATAAAAATGTTAAAAAGTTAACATGGTAATTTTATATGATTTTTTTATCACGAATTCATGGTAAAAAGGCACGTTTGCGTGACCGCCAGTCCGCCCGCAGACCCCGTCGACGCCGGACGTGTGCCAAATTTTTGTGATCTCCGCAGTGCCGCACACACCAACACCAACCAAGCATTTAGTTTTGCCATAATGGGTAACAAACATAATAAACGAAAAAAATGCTCAAGTCTGGCTTTTAGAAAATCGTACGAGTCAAGGAGCAAACGTCGGTAAGTAGATAAACTTCTACTAGATTAAATTGGTAATCATTGTTTTTATTTACTAGAATCGACATTTCTTGCATTGCTTTTTGTAGTCAGATGATGTATCAACAAATCTATTAGTACCTACTTATATTCGTTTTAGTGTTTTCAAATATCATACTCATCATCATAGATACTTTTTTGTCTCGTTACGTGTATTCACGATGTAAATACCCGGCCTAGTGGTATACCTACTAGTGATATTTATGTAGTTATACCTACCTACAGTTACAGTTTTTTTTTGCAGAAGACTACTACGTAACAAACTCCAATGACTTTGGAATTGACGAAACGTAAGTACCTACCTACCTTTTGTACCACGCAGGGAGGCGGGTGTTCTGCGAAGTTTTGACTATGTCGGTCACCATTTATTATTTCACCCAGACAACTTGTGAAATACGGATACGGAGCGACGTTCATACTTTCATTTTTCCTGAGCATCCTAAACTGCACAACGAGTAAATATTCGCCCTAGTGGCATACCAGTGATATTTATATTTATATAGTTATACCTAGGTACTTACACGAATACCTATCTTACACTTTTGTTTTTTTTTTTTCAGAAGAGTAGGTACTACAACCAAATTTAATAAACTCCGATGACATTGGAATTGACGAAACGTAAGTACCTACCTACCTTTTGTAACATGCAGGGCTGCGGATCTTCGCTAAGTTTTGACTATATAGGTATGTAGGATGTTAGGTGAGATACGGGACGACGTTCATACTTTCATTTTTACTGAGCAATCTGAACTGCACAACGAGTAAATACCCGACCTAGTGGCATACCAGTGATATTGATATTTATATAGTTATACCTACTTACACGAATATCTATCTTACAGTTTTGTTTTTTTTTTCAGAAGAGTACTACAACTAAATGTAATAAACTCCGATGACATTGGAATTGACGAAACGTAAGTACCTACCTACCTTTTGTAACATGCAGGGCGGCGGATCTTCGCTAAGTTTTAACTATACAGGATGTTAGGTAAGATACGGGACGGCGTTCATACTTTCATTTTTACTGAGCAATCTGAACTGCACAACGAGTAAATACCCGGCCTAGTGGTATATCTAGTAGTGATATTTACGTAGTTATACTTACCTACATGAATACTTATCTTCGTTTTTTTTTTTGCAGAAGAGTACTTCAAGAGAATGTAATAAACTCTGATGACATTGCAATTGACGAAACGTAAGTACCTACCTTCTTTTTGTAACATGCAAGGTGGCGGATCTTCGCTAAGTTTTGACTGTACTGTATGTATGTAAATTATATAGGGTGTTAGGTGAGATAGGGGACGTCGTTCATACTTTCATTTTTGACTGAACAATCTGTACTACACGAGTGTTTGGTAGCGTTATAGCCGTATGATTTGAACACATCTAGGCCTGATTAGTACTGCAACGTGATTTTGGCTGTTTTGAAGAAAACTCGTAAAGTTGTATATTCGTTTTTAACGATTAGCGAAAATCGACCATTTCGGTAAATCTTGTAAGTACGGCTTTTATAAACCTACGACTGGTATGGATGTGTTCGTCGTTGCCTTTGAAATTCGAAACTGCCGGTTGTAAGAAGCGATAGCGGGGACAGGCGAAGCTATGTATATACGTCACAAAGATGGCCGCCGACCGTTGTAGATTATTGCTTATATCTCGAGTTCTATCTCATCAAATCAGTTGTTTGAGGTGTCATTTGAAAGCTCATTTATTTATAATGTAGTTGTTATAAAATTATGTACATACATATCAACAAGCTTGAACGACAGCTTCCGTGCGCGAGTCCGACTCGAACTTGGTCGGTTTTTTAGAATTTTTATATTTTGAACTTTTGGACATCATACCTAAAAATATTTATTTTTATTTTGTTTTAGGCACGTGGATGACATTGACCCTGTTTCACTCAGCGTGGTCATAATCCTGCGTCAGTCATGGTTTGGTGGGGGGTATCCTATCACGGCGTCACAAAGCTTAGTTTTTGTGAAAAGGGAGTTAAAACTTCTGCCAAAGTGTATCAAGAGACCGTCTTATATGGTGTTGTACAACCCCTTAGCAATACACTTTTTAAAAATCTACCGTGGAGTTTCCAACTAGACTCTGCACATGGTCACAAGGCGCGAACTACCCAAGCCTGGCTGGAAGCCAATGTTCCGGACTTTATAAGGGCTGAAGGCTGGCCCTCCTCTAGCCCAGATCAAAACCCCCTGGACTACAAATTATGGTCAGGTTTAGAGGGCATGGCCTGCTCTAAACGACACGCCGACATAGAGTCACTTAAGAAATCTTTGAAGCAAGCAGTGGCTAAATTTCCCATGGAAACAGTCCGTAAATCCATAGATTCTTGGCCAGACCGACTAAAGGTCTCTATCAAGGCCAAATGTGGTAATTTTGAATAAAATAATAGTTATATTTTTGTTAAGACTTCAATACATATGTAAATATAACTTTTATTAACATTACATTACTGTATAAAAAATTAATGCATTTTCATTTGTAACAGAACTTATGGCTAGAACTTGCATACATATCGTCACGCTTTTCCCCGAGAGGGCTGGCAGAGGTGTAATACAACACCCACATTTCGCCGGACGATATTCAGTCCCAAATGTGACAGGGGGCGAGCCTGTCGCCATACACCGGGCTCCAGTTATGTAGCAGACGACACACAATACGCACATATGTTCACACAATGAACAAATTGGTGCGTGCCGTCGGCTGGGTTCGAACCCAGCAGAGTAAAATTGCCACTCCCAACTAGGCTGCCATCGATTCTACAACTATATCACAGAACAAATAATAATACTACGTACCTATAGCTCAATTGTATATATAAATGTAAATATTGTGAATGTATATTTTTGTATTGGATGTTTTGTTAGTACTAGCAGAATGTCCGCCACTTCGTACCCAGGGTATGTATACCTATATATCCGGTATAAGTTTACTCGATTCTTTCATAATTATTGTTCAAAATTATATCTGAATCGTGTAGTTTTTTAACTTTGTAACATTTAACAAACCATACAATATTATTACGCACCTAATGGTAAAGTAAGGTAATTTAAATTGTTATTACCATTGTTATACAATATACCCAAAAATAATGAAATTTACTATGTTGTATTATTTAATGAATACCGGTAGTTACACAATCATTCCAACACCCTGTATAAATATTTGTCCTAATAAGGATAACAAGTTGCCTATGGGTCAATCCAGGGCATAAGCTAACTCCGTTCCAAATATGATCCTCATCCGTCTAGCCGTTTAGGTGTGAATAAGTGAAATACGAGTAAGTACCTAACTTCCACACACAATCGCAATCTTTTGTATTTATGAGTGTGAAGTGTGATAAAATGGAAATATGACACTACCGGTAAAATGAAACTAATGCCACTACTGCTCACACATCAAAAATACAACAACTCGTGGACATGAGATTGGTTGTACCTATATTGGCTTGAACGGCATTTTTTAGATTTTTTTTTTGTTTGGCATCAAATAAAAAATGTTCATAAAATGGATGAGTACAATGACGGACGAATTATTTTATCGATTTCCTAAAAATGGGTGTTTAGGTACTCGATACCATAACGTGACTGACGGGTGAAAGACGTGCGCGCGGCGCATCGCACACAACTTTTGTGTCGCGTGAATGAATACGTCGCGCTCCCAAAAAGTGCGGCCTGAGGTAGAGTAAAATACCTAAAGTTCTGGGAAAGCCTCGCCTACTGATAAAAAGAGACCACCGAGAGTTAGTTAGGGTGTCAGAAATTGGTACGTCTCGCTCATGGCGCGAAATTTAAATGTCAAACAGTTTTTTTTTTTGGTTTTTGGAGCTAGATCGGGTAGATAAATTCAGTAATAATGGAATTTGTGGCCATCGTACATATATTTACCTTAGGATATTTTGTAGAGATATTGAATAGTACTGCACCAGACAGCCAAATAAGCAAATTAACCAATAAACTGACGCGCCTAGCTTACATAAGCAATCAGGTGCATATTTGCCAAATAAATCTGTGAAATAACGAGAAAAATAGTCTAAAGATAATCGCAAATTCTATTATCAAGTACTATAGTTATTAGTTACCCATTCCAGCTACAAAACAAAAATACAAGTCGGAATACGCATACTTACCATCACTACTTAGTCGACATTCCACCAGCTCGTACTAAACGGTTTGCCTCCACCTTTCTGATACGAACCGCTAGGGAATGGAACACCTTGCCATCGTCTGTATTCCCGACTAACTACAACCTGGGTATCTTCAAGGCTAGAGCGAACAAGTACCTTTTAGGTGGTCGTGCTCCATCTTAGAATACAACGTCGCTTAACATCGGGCGAGTTGGTGGTCCAACGTCGTCTACATTAAAAAAAACTCAAAAATTTAATTTTTCGCTATGAGCAAGACGTATCACCTTAACTATACTGAACTTATATAGTGTTATCCTAAGAGCACTCCTAGACGGGCCATATTTTAACTGCGATACTGGACTGGCCCGGCAATATTGCGACAATATTGTGAGTGTGGCCCGGCCATACCGTCATACATTTCTAGCATGGCTGATGGTGCCGGGCTTAATTGGCAGTATTGCAAAAAAAAATAGCCCGTTTAGGAGCGCCCTAAGCAATTTTGTTGATTGCAATTTTTTTAAGCCAACTTCAATGAGCTTTAAAAGCTTTTCAAAATGTTGAAATGCGAAAGAATGATAGCATGGCGCCATTAATAAAGCAAAAAAAAATCTTTAAACTAATAAAACAATCTTTTAAAAAGATAAAGTTTATTACAAAATAACAATAAAATATTATCATAATGTAGATGTTTGTAAATATATTTTCATATTATTCTTAATAGCTTTGCTTACAAATTAATATTGATTTTCATCGTACATTGTGACACGCATCATTTCGATTCATACTGAAATTGCCTACATATTGTACATGGTTTGGATTATTAGAAGTAGTTGATTGAATCAGGCGTTACTTTGCGGAAGTTCATCTTCAAAATTGTTACTTGAACTAATATTTTTGTTTTGGGGGCTGAGCTACCCACGTCCGTAGGAGTGTACTCTATTCTGATTCCCTACACGTGGTCCCCGGGTAGTGCTAACCGGGTAGCAAACTCTGGTGGGAGGCTTCGGCCGTGGCTAGTTACCACCCACCGGACCAAGCCATGCCGTGAAATGACCTAGTCGTGTTTCGGGATGTAGTCCGGTGTAACCGTTCCGAAGACGGGTCTGAGCAGTAGCGCACTTGTAGCGCCTCACTCAACTACCGTCTTTGTACTTCTTTACTCTACAAATATTTAAGGCTAGAGTGAATAAGTACTTTATAGGTCGTCGTGCTCCATCTTAGACCACAACGTCGCTTAACATCAGGCGAGTTGGTGGTCAAACGCCGACCTATTCTATATAAAAAAAAAAAAAAAAAAAAAAAAAAAATATCTATCAATCTTCTCGGCCACGCGCTCGGAGAGTCAACACGTCCTGAGGATGCCTCGTGGAGAGGCGAAACACGTGTCGACGAAGTGCTCGAAGAATAGGGATTATTTATTTTATTTTTTAATTGCTTTTTTTTATTGTATAATTTTTAATTGTATTAATTTTTCGATAAAATTTTATTGTAAATTTCATAACATTATTTCTGTTAATTTTCTTATTGAATTAGCTTCATATATGAAATTGTATAAAGTTTTTTAGTAGATTTCATTAAATTAGGACTGTTAAATTCGTTAGTTGAAATATCAAATTGTATAACGTTTAAATTAGATTCAAAAATCAATTTGCATGAAGTTTTCTAGTAGTTAGTCATTAAATTATTTTTTTAAATTCTAAATTAAGAATAGAATAGAAAATTCATATTCCTTGATGTACTTAATGCGACGTGAAAGCGGAATTACACTAGATATTAGTTCAAGCAACAATTTTTATTAGAAGTATTAGTTGTTTACATTTACATTAAGGTGGTTTTGAATACCGTCCCTTCAGAAATAGCTTACAGGGGTGTTATAAGTTTGACGTGTCTGTCTGTCTGTGGCATTGTAGCTTCCGAACGGATGAATCTATATAGATTTTTATTTGTTTGAAAGGTGAATTAGTCGGGAGTGTAAGGACGCTATGTTTGATGAAAATCGGTGTTTCGGTTTTTTAACATTTTTAATTTTTGAATTTTTAAGCGCATGGTTGCTCTTCAATGAGCTGTCAAAGCGTCTGATAGAGAGAGCAAACGACCAAAGGGCTGGTGCTTACCTCGGTCAGCGAATTAGCATTGCTATTCAGCGAGGTAACGTTGCCAGCCTTTTGGGTACTTTACCCGCGGATACTGACTTGAGCTCTGTTTATTGTTTGTAATTTGTTATTTTTGTTTGGTTTAATTTTTGCTGCAAATAACAGTTTTGTAGGTTAATAAAATAAATAGATTTTTGCTTGTTTTTTTTTTAACTTCGATGTTTATTGCCCGGTCTTTCCCAGTTTAAAGGTTGTCAAACTCCGGGGGTGGTTGTTTGGTGGCTTGAGCCATGGCTGCCTTAGGAAGATCTTCCCCTTGATTCATGGACATGTTGATGAGGCGCTGGAAAGACAAACAAATACATATTAATCCTACTAATATTATAAACGCGAAAGTTTGTAAGAATGGATGGATGGATGGATGTTTGTTACTCTTTCACGCCAGAATGGTTGAACAGATCTGGGTGAAATTTGGCACAGAGATAGATTATAGTCTAGAATATTACATAGGATACTTTTTAACCGCGGGTGAAACCGCGAGGCGCAGCTAGTAACATTATAAATAATAAACATATTGTCACGCCTTTCCCCGAGGGGGGATGGCAGAGGTTTAATACAACCGCACTTCCCCGGACGATATTCAGTCCCAAATGTGACAGGGGGCGAACCTGTCGCCACACACCGAGCTCCAATCTTGTAGCAGATGACATACAATACGCACATATGTTCAAACAATGAACAAATTGGTGCGTGCCGTCGGCTGGGATCGAACCTGCTCCCTCTGGCTTGAAAGGCAGGCGTTCTCCAAATAGGCTATTATCGCTTGGTTGTAGGTTCTAGTTATTTTTACCCGACTGCACAAAAAGGAGGCTCATGTTTTTCGAGTGTATGTAATATGTATGTATGTTTGAGGTTTCTTTGGCACGCCCTACAGCCTAATTAGTTGGATGTATTTCAACATGTGAGGTGTCATTTGAATCGTCTTGATAGTGGAAGTGACTTAGGGTACAACATTTTGCAGCCGGGTTTTTGTTTTTCCTTTAATAATGTTACTTATTTTGGTATTTTACTTACAATATGCTCCAAACCCTCTTCGTTAGGTCTACTCTGTGAATAAACTAGACTCTGTTTTGTGGTTTGGACCGCCACGGGGCTCTTGCTAGCTATGGTTTCTGCCATTTCCAGTACGTGTTTAAGTGCACTGAAAATAAAGAAATGAATTTATAATTAAATTTAGTCTAGTATGAAATTCAAACGACGGAAATGGATAAAACATTTTTTTTTAATGTAGAATAGGTCGGCGTTCGACCACCAACTCGCCTGATGTTAAGCGACGTTGTGGTCTAAGATGGAGCACGACGACCTATAAGGTACTTATTCACTCTAGCCTTGAAGTTTTGTAGAGTGAAGAAGTACAAAGACGGCAGTTGAGTGAGGCGCTACAAGTGCGCTACTGCTCAGACCCGTCTTCGGAACGGTTACACCGGACTACATCCCGAAACACGACTAGGTCGTTTCACGGCATGGCTTGGTCCGGTGGTATTTTCCCTGATGGTTCTTAATCGCGAAAGTTTTGATGGATGTTTGTTACTCAGTCACGCCAGAACGGCTGAACGGATCTAGATAAAATTTAGACCAGAGATAGATTATAGTCTGGAATAGCACATAGGATATTTTTTGACCACGGGTGAAACCGCTGGGCGCAGCTAGTTAATAAATAAAGACTAGTGTCTTTGTGAGCTCACGTCTCACGTCCTCGCGGCTGACGTCAGCTTTCCTTTACAGCAGGGCTATTCACAAACATTCGGAAACGTTTCCGATCGGATTTCAAAAATTTTAAACCTAAATTATTGATAGACATTTATTTGTGGCAAAAAACACACAGAACAAAAATTGGAATATATATACCTATTGGAATCTCAGTCTATATTCATAGGTTTTTAAACGTGATTAATTCTTCCGATCGGATTTATACTTGATTCCCTATTCCAAAATGTATAAAATTAGACTGAGATTCGAACAATTTTAGTTTGAAATTTGTGGGATCCGATTGGAAACTTTTCCGAATGATTGTGAATAGCAACGCAGGTCGCATTTTTCAACCGACTCAAGTGTAACTTTGAGATTATTATTATGCCTGACTTTTGAACGTCTAATGTTTGATTAGTAATTCTTAATTTAAGTTTTAATATTTTAACTAAATTTCTATTGATAAAATCAATCTAATTCAATTTTTTTTAAAATTTATATTGTTTATCTTCGTGTGCAATTTTAATTTTAATTATGAATTTAATTCCGTGTTAATAATGTAATGTTTTTTTTTTAATTTAAATTATATTAAACGTAAGCGATTGTAATTTTATGTAAGCGCGAACACTATTTTAGTAATACTTTGATCGGACCTCAAGATACCGGCTGAGCCGAGTTTGGGGCTCTCAGCGTATACAACTTGCCTTTGTACTATTAAAAGAAATTTAAAATTAATAATTAATTATTTTTTTAATTTTTCTCTAAAGAAATTTCATAGATTGATTTGATTGAGGTTCGATAATTACATAGTTTTTTTTTGTCGAGTCAGTTTCTAGAACTTCACGAGAATCGGTTAAGAAATGCGATCTGTGGAGGAGATCCGAAAGCATTTCTGTCAAAACTGAAGCATAGACGCTTCGCTGGCTAACGCTCGCTTGGTCAATAATTACCTGTCTTTATCAGGGAAGACGCTGCTGACTAGTCCTATCTGCTGAGCCTCAGCAGCGTCGAACTTCCTCCCCGTGAAGCAAAGTTCCCTAGCTATCGACGAATTCGATACCACCTGGAAATATGAGATATAGGACGTAAATATAGATAAGTTATTAAAATACAAATTTTACAATTAACTGTGGAAATTTTCACATTTGAATCGAATTGATTTTTTTTTATATAAGTAATAAGCATTACTATTATCATAATAAACAATAGCTTTAGCTTAAAGTAAATTAAATATAAATAAATTTGGGACACTTTCACACACGGTCGCCTGACCCCAAACTAAGCAAAGCTTGTATAATATTTTTTTTTTTATCCATACATAAACAGATATTAACTCCCAGACATAGAACAAACACAAATGTTAATCACATAAATGTCTGCCCTAGGTGGGAATCGAACCCACGCCCCCAAGCTCAGAAAGCTTCACTACCACCTGAGCCACCGAGGCAGTCAGTAAACATGTAATGGGGAGTATTCTGAGAAATTATTAATTAAAGAATTGAATTAAAATAAAGTACTTACATCAATAATTAATAAAATAAAATAAAACATTCAGTCACATTAAAAAGCATGAAAAATTTAAACGAGTAATTAAATAAAAAATAACATTTTGCTGTCTTAATGAAACCTCTGCTGGCTTACCACGAGTTTTGAAAACTTTTTTATACTTACTCCATACATTTCACCCAGTTCCTTAACGTTTCCGCCAGGGGCGATTTGTTGAAACGTATGGAGCCGAACGAAAACGAAACGAGAGACATTATTTTTTCAAAAATTAACAGTGAGTCATGCTATCTTTACTCATTATAAAATCGAAAGTAACTGTTTGTCTGTTTGTAGGCTTTTCACGGTCACAGTGTTTCACAAGCAAGGTCTTTAGATACTATTTTCTGATTAAACGCGAACGAAGTAGCGGGTAACAGCTAGTTGTATTATAAGGTATAGTGTTCCTAGTCAAAAATGGTTACGTGCAATGATATTTGACAGCTTCTTTTAAACACAACACTGCGATTTATGTAGAGTCCTACATAAACTTTTCCGATCGGATCCCACAAATTTCAAACTTGAATTGTTCGAATTTCAATCTACTATACATTTTGTAATAGGGAGAGTATAAATCCGATCGGAAGAATGAATCACGTTTAAAAACTTATGAATACTGACTGAGATTCGAATAATATGAGTTAACATTTTTTGGAATCCGATCGGAAACGTTTCCGAATGATTGGCAACTAACGCCATCTTGTACAGATTGTTGCAACTAAAGATAGAAAAAGATGTAAGTGGTGCCTAATTTGTGAAGGGTTTGTCAGTTCTCGAAAGACACAATTGCCCCACAGACGAATTTGCCCCAGTTGACTCTAATGCTTAAGTACCAACCTGATTTAACTTTTTTAACTCGCACGGTCAGGCAGTCAGTTTGGACAGCCTATTCAGACATTATTGACATGTTATTTTACAATTAGGTTTAGGTTTAAAGACATTTATTCTCATTAAAGATTATTGCATCACTTACATAAGAATACATCGTATAAGTAAATTAGGTAGTTCGTCGTCACACAAAATCTTAAATATAGGTAAAAACAATTTCGTAAACAAAACAACACAATACTATTCTTAACAATAACAAGAACACAATTCAATGTTGAATTATTGTTATTGACTTATTATTGACTTGTTATTGCGATATTCACTTATTTTAAATAAACCAATCTAGGCTGTCTAGTAATTTTTGTCATTAGTAATGTTACCTTAGGAAATCTTTGCAGCGTGCCAACGTCTGCCGCCAAACCAACGTCTACTTCCTTGATTTGGAACCACGCGTCTTGAGTGCAGTATCTGAAATTTAATGCATTTTCTTTGAAAACATTTTTTTTTTTTTGAACATTTGTGTTTGTTCTATGTCTGGGTGTTAATATCTATAAAGTATTTGTAACAGGCAGTAATTATAGAAGCTTTGCTTAGTTCGAAACTCAATATAATATTGTGCAAAAATAACTCAATATTAGGCAAAGGCCTCACCCTGTTTCTATTTGTTACCTATCTTGACCTATTAACTCTTTAAAAAAAAAAACTTTACATTAGCCACCCTGAAAAACTATACACACAACATGCTGGTTTTGGGTGTAGTAATAATTTAGGGTATTGTTGTACCCATCAAAGTGAACAACTTTCAGACGATAAGTTTTTAAAATTCGAAAGAAAAATAATCGAGTCCGCATACAAAATAAACAGTGATGCGGCCTACGATGGAGCACGCTTGCCTAGAAGAAACCGATTTACTCGAGACTTGAAGACACCCAGATTATACGTGTCAGGGAACACACAGTCTGGCAGAGTATTCCACACTCTAGCGGTCCGTATGAGAAATGAGGAACCAAAGCGTTTCGTGCGTGTTGTAGGTATGTCGACCGTAAAACGATGCCGCTTTTTTGTACCCTTGGTTGTTTTATAGAAGAATGGGCTAGGGAGAATAAGGTCATGCAAACCAGATGCACACTCCCCGAAATGTATCCGATAAAACACCGATAGACTAGCAACCTTGCGCCGATGATCCAAACTTTGAAGTTTGGTCTGGACAAGGGAGTCGTTGCCAATGAGCTTCTTCGCGCGTTTCTCGATGGACTCCAACGCATCGAGCTGATTCTTGGAAGATCCACCCCATAGGTGCGAACAGTACTCCATGCACGACCGAACCTGTGCCTTATATAAAGAAAGCAACTGTTCCGGTGTGAAGTACCGTCGCACCTTCGAGAGGATACCCAGCTTTTTAGCAGCTAATTGAGCCTTAGACTCAATATAGGAGCCGAAGTTGAGGGTCGAAGTCAAATAAACTCCTAACAGCTCAAGGTTGTTATTAATCGGAATGGATACTCCTCGGAAAGTAGTAACCAGTTCGAATGGCCTCCTTTTTGCGGAAAACAGAGACGCATTCTTAGTCTTATTGAATTGGACCAGGTTGGCATCGCCCCAACTGGAGACTGCCTGGAGGGACAAGTTCAAGCGCTCGACCATGTCAGCCCTCAGAGACTGGATTTGAGGTCCACTATCACTATTGAGGTACAATATCCTACTAATATTATAAACGCGAAAGTTTGTAAGAATGGATGGATGTTTGCGGCAAGACGGCTTGTATAGTTTGCCCCTAAGATAATATAATTTTTATGTATCTGTAACCTTCACAGATCATATAACCAGTTTGTAAGAATGGATGGATGTTTGTTACTCTTTCACGCCATAACGGCTGAACAGATCTGGATGAAATTTGGCACAGAGAAAGATTATAGTCTAGAATAGCACATAGGATACTTTTAAACCGCGGGTGAAACCGCGCAGCTAGTTATAAATAAGAAAGTTTGGAAGGATGTTTGTTATTCAATCAAAATAGAACGGCTGAACGGATCTGGATGATATTTGGCACAGAGATAGATTACAGTCTGGAATAGCACATAGGCTAGTTTTTAACCGCGAATTTAATTGGTTTAATTTTATATGCAAAAGTTTTGATGGATGCATGGATATTTGTTCCACAATAACGCCAGAACGGCTGAACGGGTTTGGATGAAAACCGCGGGTAAAGATAGTAGGTACCTAATATCAGCAGCGGTGACTAGATCCACTCCCGCGCCGACGCAAGCGTTGTGTGTGACCGCTATCACAGGCTTCACACACTCTTCTAGCGCTGTTATGCCGTCCTGAAAATATTAAATATACTCACATTTTTAAATGGTTTTATTTAATGTCCAAAAAAAGGTCTAGCATTCTGGGAGCAAACACGTAATGACGTCACTCGTCATCCCTCTCTTTCGAACTACATATTTGTAAATAACTTATCTCATACATTAACATACATACATATCGTCACGCCTTTCCCCCGAGAGGGCTGGCAGAGGTGTAATACAACACCCACATTTCGCCGTACGATATTCAGTCCCAAATGTGACAGGAGGCGAGCCTGTCGCCATACACCGGGCTCCAGTCATGTAGCAGATGACATACAATACGCACATAATGTTCACACAATGAACAAATTGGTGCGTGCCGTCGGCTGGGTTCGAACCCGCTCCCTCTGGCTTGAGAGGCGGACCTTCTCCCAACTAGGCTGCCATCGCTTACTATAACTTATCTCGGTTTTGCTTAAGCATCGATTGACGTCACTACGTGTTGCTCACGTGACCGGAATGCTAAATACCTGCCGCGGTATATTACTAAACCATGGTTTTATTTAGCTTTATTCTTCTATCAATTAAAACAAATAGACGGGCCTTTCGTTGAGGTTGGGGATCTCTGCGTAACATGCTACCATGGGGTACAACCAGGTTATGTAGGATTATACCTACTAAGCCCCCAGAGGCCCGCCTGGCGCCTAATGGAGAGCTCCGAGATAAACGTCAGGCTCTAGATCTCCAGAGGAACACACACCAGACCCTCAGCACTGTGCTTCAGCTCGTCCCGACAGAAACATGCAGTCTCGTTGCGTCTGCCCGTACGATAGAGAAAAGGCCACCCTACGCTCTCGCCCTCCCGGGCTCGTTTAACATAACATTACATATCGTCACGCCTTTCCCCTGAAGGGGCTGGCAGAGGTGATACAACACCCACAGTTCGCCGGACGATATTCAGTCCCAAATGTGACTTTGGGACGAAGTGTGGGTGTTGTACACCTCTGCCAGCCCCCTCGGGGAATGGCGTGACGATATGTTTATAACAGTCACATTATTATCGTCATAAATTGCACTACATTAATAATTAATAGATATTAATTAGTGCATTAAATTAATAAACTAGAATGGATGAAATTAAAACGTCAATTCGTACAAAAATAAATAAATAAACAATCAAATTTCCTGGAATCTAACATTTGCCTTGGAAGAGATCGCTATGAGCACTACTACGAGTATTTTCTGAATAAGCAGCTTTCTGAATAAGCAGAAGTCACGAAACAGCTAGTCTTAATATATATAAATCTCGTGTCACAATGTTTGTCCTCAATGAACTCCTAAACCACTTAACCGATTATAATAAAATTCGCACACCATGTGCAGTTCGATCCAACTTGAGAGATAGGATAGTTTAAATTTATATATTTATACATATAAATAATAAACGCGAACGAAGTAGCGGGTAACAGCTAGTTGTATTATAAGGTATAGTGTTCCTAGTCAAAAATGGTTACGTGCAATGATATTTGACAGCTTCTTTTAAACACAACATTTCCCTCGAGGGGGCTGGCAGAGATGTACAACACCCACACTTCGCCGAACGATATACAGTCCCTAAAGCGACAGGGGGCGAGCCTGTCGCCATACACCGGGCTCCAGTTACGTAACAGATGACATACTCGTACAATACACACATGTTCACACAATAAACAAATTGGTGCGTGCCTACGGCTGGGTCCGAACCCCGCTCCCTCTGGCTTGAGAGGCGAGCCTCCTCCTACTAGGCTATCATCGCTTATATACTCTGCTAAACAATACAATACAATAGCCATTTCGTCCGAATATTTTGGGTTTTAGCATATTTGCCATAATTTCTTTTTTATGTTTTAAATAAAATGTCCCTCAATTCGGTGTGCCTTTTAGCAAAGGCTTCCTCCAATTGTGTCGATTGCGTTCTGTCATCTGCCACTCTCGTCCAGTATGTATCTTATACCTTTAAATGAGCAATTCTTGTATATATATATATATATAATTGGAATCTCGGAATCGGCTCCAACGATTTTCTTACAAATTAGTATATAGGGGGTTTCGGGGGCGATAAATCGATCTAGCTAGGAATCATTTTTAGAAAATATCATTTTATTCGTGTTTTATCGAAAATCAATCTCAACTGAAAAATATGACTCTTCCTGACATCTATTGGCGAATAATAATACTACTATTTTTTGTGAGCAACTAATTGCTTTAACGACACAACAGCAGATGGCGTTGTTAAGTAACACAAAGTCAATGAGTGTTTGCTTTGAGGTTAGACTAAAATCAATTGTTTATTATCCAAAAAACACAATTAAAAAATTAAAAAAAATACCGAGCAAAGCTCGGCCATCCAGGTACTATATGTTTATATGTAAGTTACTAAAAACCTCTTAAGGGTTCATTGTACTCATCAGTATGAACAACTTTTACTATGCGGCGAACTCTGTAATCGCAAAAAAAAATCAGCTGTTCCATACATTTTGTCTCAGGCCAATGAACTGTTTGTATGGAACAGCTGTTTTTTTTTCGCGATTTCAGGATGGCTTCATAGTAAAAGTTGTTCATATTGAACCCTTCAGATTATTTAACCCTTCAGAGGTTTCTGTTTAGTCAGCTACAGGTGACCCTGTATAATGTGACTGTTACTTTAATTATATTTAATTCAACTTGTATGAGTCTCTGGTACTTGACGTTAACGAATTATTTATTTATTTAAAATGACTTTTACCTGCGCATATTTGATGAATTTATAGTGGAAGCGAGCTTTTCTTGCTGTGTCGGGTAAGTCGTCAGCTTCTTGTGCCATTTCAACCAGACTGGTTAGTTCTATGCCTGTAATCAGATAAGGTAGGGTGGAATTTTTGTAAGGGTGCTCCTAGAAAAGTCATATTTACTATACTGGCAATATTGCTGACGGTAGCCCAGTCATCATCAGCCATGCTATAATATGACCATTTATGGCCGGGCCATACTTAAAATATTGTCGCAACATTCCCGGGCCAGTTTTGCAGTTAAAATATGGCCCAAGCCCAGGTTAAGGTACACAGTAAGGGTAGCTTGGTAACCCGTGAAGATGATAAAACCAGTTGATCGCGCATGCAGAGTAATTCTCTTTAATATAGAACTCACTGAACTGTACTCGGGCTGTGGTAGTTCATGCGCTTATGAAAGGGTGGCTTAAAACCAGTGGTGAGTGGTGGTAGAGTGTTGGTGGTTAATCATGCAACTTGCGCCTGAGTCAGAGAAACATAAGCGATTTAGAAGACAAGGTATCCTATCTATATTAGGTTCTAGCTGCTCCCCGCGGTTAAAAAGTATCCTATGTGCTATTCTAGACTATAATCTATCTCTGTGCCAAATTTCGTCCAAATCTGTTCAGCCGTTCTTACGTGAAAGAGTAACAAACATCAATCCATCCATTCTTACAAACTTTCGCGTTTATAATATTACTAGCTGCACCCCGCGGTTTCACCCGCGGTTAAAAAGTGCCCTATGCTACTTCTAGTACCTCCCAGAATATGTGTACAAAGTTTTATGATGATTCGTCAAGTAGTTTTTGCGTGAAAGCGTAACAAACATCTAAGCTTTCACATTTATAATATTAGTAAAGTAGGGAAAGTAGGATATTTCTTGTTAGATAGGCATCAGTCATCAACTGGTTACATGATCTGTGAAGGTTACAGATACATAAAAATTGTATTGTCTTAGTGGCGAACTATACAAGCCGGACGTAAGGCGAAGATGCGGCGCGGACACGGTTCAGGCGTGAAAAGTGTGTAATTCGACACACGTCGCTTACATACATTTTTGACCCCCAACGCAAAAACGACAGGGTGTTGGTCAGTTAGTTTGACGTGTCTGTGTGTGTGTTTATGTGTGTACTAGCTGCACTGTGGCTTCACCCGCGGTCCTAAGGGATCCGGTATTTGTTTCGGGATAAAAAGTAGATGTCCTTTTCCGTACCCCCGACAACGTGTATGCAAAATTTCAAGATGATAAGTTGAGTAGTTGAGGCGTGAAAGAGTTACAAACAAACAAACTCACTTTCGCATTTAATATTAGTTAGGATGTGTGTGTTAGTATTCTTAGCTACGTTTGAAGAAAATCAGTTTTGGGAGTATTTTTAATTTATACTTGTGTATTAACAAGTTTTAAAGCGCCTGCGTCTTTGCCTTACGTTCAGCCCATATAATTTGCACCTTATACCTCACATAGATTGTTTATATGTAGTTACTAGCTGCGCCCCGCGGTTTCACCCGCGGTCCCACAGGAACCGTTTATTTTTTCGGGATAAAAAGTACCCTATGTTCTTTTCTGTACCCCAGACAACGTGTATGCAAAATTTCATGATGATCGGTTGATTAGTTAGGGCGTGAAAGCGTTACAAACAAACAAACAAAAAAACAAACGAGCAAATTAACTTTCGCGTTTATGCCATTAGCTAGGATTAGGATATTTAAACTTATAATCTTACCGCCAGTAAAATGTTTGCCTTGCCCAGACAGGACTATGACTCTGCATTCCGGGTGATCACTGAGTGTTGAAAAACATTCTTTGAGTTCCCTGAAAAGGATAATTGTTTTATGTTATTTAAATGGAAAGCAAGTTAAACAGGTAGATGTGACAAGCACCCTACGTCCTTTTCATCTTATTTGATAGCAGCCTAGTTGGAAGAAGGTCCAATCTTTGATACCTAAATTGAATAAAAACATTTTGACTTTGACTTTGACTTTATAAGTTTTTTTTTTATGGTTACTGTGGGCCCATAACCTGTGATAAAACTGTGGGATGCAGATAGTCCACTATAAGGCCCAAATTACCCTAAGAAGGCAGAATGGTATTAATTAAAATATGTGATGAAATCGAGTCTGTGATTTAGACTCAGACCAGAGTCCATGTTTTTTAACTTAATATTAGAATATTACTCAACTTCCTTCAAATGTCCTTAATTTATCTGCAAATATTAATTTTGCATAATTACTAAAGTCTTGTGAACAATAAAACAATAACCCTATTGTTTTGTTGGGTGGGAATCAAAATATATGTGGGTTTCAAAAATAGATTATTTAAAATTCATAATTACATTCATTCACAAACACTTGACTAAAGTCCAATTGGTACATTGCATATCCTATCCTATAGTAAATATTACAGCAGCCAAAGTACACTTGTCTATCCATAGATAAGAAGGTACTTTGAAAGATAACAAAACAATCTCTGTACCTTGTTTCTAATAAGGTACAAAGAACAATATTAAACAATAGTTCCACCATCTGCCACGACTGACTGCCTCGGTGGCTCAGTTGGTAGTGAACCTGCCTTCTGAGCTTGGGGGTGTGGGTTCAATTCCCACCTATGGCAAATGTTTATGTGATGAACATTTGTGTTTGTTCTATGTCTGGATGTTAATATCTATTTAAGTGTGTATTTAAAAATACCTAAGTATGTATATCAGTCTCTGGCAGCCATAGTACAAGCTTTGCTTAGTTTGGGGTCAGGAGACCGCGTGTGGAAGTGTCCCGAAATTATAAAAAAAATAAAATTATTAATTATCTCATCTTACATACACCAGGGATGCCATAAACCCTCAGCATAGAAAAATATATACCCTAAATTAAACATGGAGTGTATGACGTGATGCCACTAGTTTGACCTCTGCCATTCACAATCATTCGGAAACATTTCCATTCAGATTCCAAAAATTTTTAACTCAAATTATTCGAAACTCACATCCATATTCCTTAGTTTAAAACATGATTCATTCTTCCAATCAGATTTTTACTCAATTCCCTATTCCAAAATGTATAAAAGTAGACAGAGATTCAAACAATTAAAATTTGAAATTTGTAAGAGCCAATCAAAAATGTTTCCCAATTATTGTGAATATCTATGCTGGTGCATATGCAGCTGGTTTATGGGTAATATTTTTTCTCTCTAGTAGTTGCAAGAAAACATTTTATTTTTATTTACAGTATATTGACTGCATCTTATCGCATTATGTTGGGAAAATCAATTAATGATGAAATCAGATTTCCGATAACTTCTGCATACATAATTACAGCTATCAGTGATCTTTTAAGAAACAAACTATTGTGAACTATTTAGCTATGGCAAAGCTTTAAATGTTGAAAACATTAATTTCTGTCATTTCAACATTTCCGTTTGACTGTTACTGTTCCCATCAAGCAGCCTGTATGCATATTTACAACTTGTGACCTATGGCATAAAAAATACTCAATAAATAGGGTAGATACTTACAACCACATAGCCTTGCTAAAAGTATTAACTTTCTTAGGCCTGTTTAGTTCAACATGAAATACATTTTTCTTAGGCACAGAGATGGCTAATGTTTCAAACTGAGGTACTTCTGTGTTCGAGGAGTATGCCCTAAGAAATGCATCTGAAAAATTAAAAATAGGGCCTAAATTTAATCAATAATTTAGGTAAAGCCGGCAGGAGTTAGCGTTAGTAAATTAAATAACGAAAAAAAAACTTTTAGGCGATCTCACACAATAACTGCGCTAAAGAGCAAGAAAATTATTAATGTTTATTCATCTGGTTTCTAACTCGTTAACTTACTTGCAACTATCCTTCTCTGTTGAGTTAAAATAATAGACTTCATTAGCGAAGCCATTCCGGTTTAATCAAAACAAAATAATACGAAGAAACAACGTATTGGCTGAAAATACTGAAGAGAATGAACAAAAATAAGAAAACAAAAATTGAGAAAAGAAACTCAAACTCAAAATCTAAAAACAAAACTCGAAGATTCAAAGTCCATTCAAAATTCAAATGGAATGAATGAAAGATAAAATCAAATCAAACTAAACCGTGTGGTCCGAATCAAACTAACAGTACAAAGCGTATTGTTACACGAATCGAATTCGAATAATTTAGGTTTAATTTATGTTTTAGGTACACTGTTGTGTACATACAACATGATTTAGAAGTGAAATGCAGTTATTCAACTAAACCGTTCGCAAACGGAGAGATGTAATAATTATACGTGTGCGGTGCATGAGAGTGGTAAAATCTGAATTATTTTATATTAAACTAATTGATTCATAGGATCATCGTAACACAAATAGCTGTGATTGAGATGTAGGGATTTACATTATTGGTGTAATTCGGACCACGTTGCACGTCGCCAGTTGACTACAGTCATTGTCAACATCAACGCAGCTGCTGCCAATGTCATTTCAAGTTCAAGTGTCAAAAAATTACTTTTTTCCACGCATGGTTTCTACGGTTTCAACATTTGGCCAATGTTAAATTTAACTGCAAACCGCAAGCTCCTGTGCAAAATAAAAAGTGTTCCTAGCCTCCACGGGCCATATTTTACGGCAATGTTTTGGTGCAAAATTGCAAACTGTAGCCCGGCCATCATTAGTCATGGTAGAAGTGTATGACGATGTGGCCGGGCCACACTCAAAATATTGTCTCAATAGATGCCTGCATTCACACATTTCCAGTTAAACTATACAGTCCGACTAGTCCGTCTAGGAGCACCCTAAATGTATAAAACTTAGCCCCCCTGAAGGCACGCACCAATTAGTTCATTGTGTGAACAAATCTGCGTACCTGTTCAACTGCTACAAAACTGGAGCCCAGTGAATGGCGACAGGTTCGCCCCTTGTCACATTTGGGAGTTAATATCGTCCGGCGAAGTGTAGGTGTAGTACACCTCTGCAAGCCCCTTCGGGGAAAAAGCGTGACGATTTATGTTATGTTAGGGATGTATTGTAATCTGTAATATGACTTCAATAATACTGTGACTGAAATTCATAAGTTAAGTAAATAATTGCACTATTCACTTCAATGTTTCAAGCATTTGCTGAGAGTATCGCCTCATTCAATAAGTTGAGAGGTACCGGTGCATTGAGCCCTCCGTCAAACCCAACAAAACACAGAGCACCACCCAAAAGGTTTTTGCAGATCCAAACTGTCCCTACCCCAAAAAAGGCGGTTATTTTTACTTACACAAAAGGTAGCTTACCTACTTACAACCGAATACCGATTCTCGTAAATAGTAAATCGTGTTGTACCTACCAAGTCGTTAGCACCTAATATGCGATTAGAATGTCAACTGCATATTAATACGGGACAATGTACCCAAATTGTACGTGTGATTGACATAACTATGAGCCACCGTGACTCATGTCACTGGGACCATGTTTTATACAATGGCGGAACAAGACGAGCAAAGCGAGTCATCCTCTGTAGGCTTAGAATTACATTGATAGTAAACAGAACTTAACGTAACTTAGTTCTCTAACCGGTGTGGAGCCAAACGAAAAAAGTTTATATTCAAATTCAAATTCTGTACTGTCCCGCGCTCTTGAGGGCCGCGACGTTCTGAAATTTCCATACAAACGCACTACTGAAATTTCTTGAAAACCGTTTGTCAGATTATGACGACATTTAGCATGTACAATTAAATTAACAATATCTTCGCCTTTTTGCGGTTTTTTTTAAAAACGTTCTCAAGCGAAAATAGAGCTATGAAAAAATCCGCATTTTAAGGGGTCACTTTTGACTGATTTATTCAATAGGTAGACAAAGCAAATCAAAAATTCCATTACATAGGGAGGTTGTCTACATCATTAGCTGTTAAATGAATCAATAATACAAGGGAAATTCTTAGTTACTTAAGAATGATTGTGGTAGTGCAATAGTCATAAAAAAAATGAAATTTCACTTTGTCACTCTGTAGGTAAGTTTAGAGGCTCGTCAGTATCATTACTCGCTCTCTTCACTCGTCTTCTTCTTCTAGACGAAATGGCGATAGAATATCTTAAGCCAATGCGAAGTTAGTCAAGGTCGCCTAGGTCGAAATTAGTTAGGTCGCCGGACTCTTATGTGGAAAACTTCGAACTTTAATCTCGCATAAAATGCTTAAAATTGTTGATATTGAACTGTAGTGCTATTATCAGTGAATAGTGTACACCGGGTCCAGTGGCGTGGAGTGTCCAAGGTGAGTAGTAGGCTTTCGTTATCTTCTGTATAGCCGAATGAGAACCTGTGGTGAACTTAGCACCCCTGTGGCCCTATTCGGAGATTTGGGATTTTCATCTCACCTTTTGTCGTCCTTGTTGCTCTCGTTTGAAACGTCATAGGTGTGAGAGTGATCAAGAGAAAATCTCATCTCATCTCACGCGCAGGAATAGCCCCCCTGGCCGAAACATTTGGTCCTTAATCAATCATAATCTATACTAGTAGGTCTGTGAGCTCCTCTGTCATCCTCCTCGAGTCGTCTCGTGAAATTGTGAAATTTCGTGAGCAGGTTTGACAATTGGACTGAATATTTTTTTTGGTCAGTTTTTGGAAATTATCAAAATTGCGGTGATATGATTTTGTATTAAAAAATATTTAACTATTCGCAGTTTTGATAAATTTCCAAAAACTGACTCGACGCCCGTATGCTAACACCGCGCTAAGTCTTGAGTCTCAATTTAATACTTTAAAAAAAACAGTTCCAAATCGAGACTCACGACCAAGCGCCGTTTCTGAATACGGCCCTTAATGTGTGTGTGTGCAGTTCGAACCCCACGCCTCCAAACTCCGAAGGCAGTAACCAAATGAGCCCACCAAAGCACTTTAAAATATAATCGCAGGGAAAGGTATTTACTGATCATTGCAGATTGTCCTATCAATGCAAAACCATCGTCACCCTCCACATTACCTATTCACCAGCCGAAATATGACATCATGGGAGATCGTCGCAACTTTCCAAGAGTTCAAAGGCTGCCTATATACGACCTAGGTCTTATTTAGAGAGCTATAAATCCTTCACAGACGGGCCTTATTGGTGTAACCTAGTTTTCTATGTCTATGACATTAGAGTTATGCGGTGCTATAGGTACACAATCATTCGGAAACGTTTTCGATTGGATCCCAGAAATTTCGAATTCCAATTGTTCGAATCTGTCTATTTTTTAACATTTTGGTATTGGTAGGAATCAAGTATAAATCCGATCGGAAGAATTAATTGCGTTTAAAAACTTTTGAATATAGACTGAGGCTCGAATAATTTAGGTTTATTTTGAAGCATCATAACAAATCCAACACAAGGTTTAATTCTCAAACAACCAACTTTGAAATTAATAAATCCTACAATGTCCGACACGCTCAACCACCACACGATCAAAAAGATGGCGCGCTCCCCTTGGTTGGTGCTTCTCTGGCACAGAGTTTTCCACCATGCAGCAAAATTTCATCAAGAAGAAATATCTGATGGTGAAGGTAAATCGATCAATGATCTATTAATAATTTTAATAATTGGGTGAGTTTTTCGTAAGTTTAATTTTTTTTTCATTAGTTTGTTTTATTTCCCGTCATCGTAACGTCAGCAAGGAGGTTTTGCTTAACATTTCTCATAATAATTATTTATAAATCCTTGATGGGTAGTAGGGTACCTACTTTACTTACGGTACCTATTCTACTTATTGAATTTAGTGATTTTAATTTATTAATTTGATGTGACATTGATTTTGTTATTATTAGATTTTAATTTGGATTTTGATTTTATTTATGACATGATTATGTGCACGACTATGGACTGGTTCCGAAATAAATGATTTTTCATTTTAATTTAATTTACAACCCTAAATATTTAACGGTTCCTGTAGGACTGCGGGTGAAAGCGCTTGGCTTGGAAAATCTTACTTAACTGAAACTATATCTGTTTCATGATCCAAAAAAACAAGGTAGCATTCCGAGAGCAAACACGTAATGACGTCACTCGTCATCTGCAGCCGTCTCTTTCGAACTATTTGCAAATGACTTATTTCGGTCTTGCTCAAGCATCGATTGACGTCACTACGTGTTACCCACGTGACCGGAATGCTATACCTGGCGGAGTATATTATTATACCATGATCTGTTTCGAATAAGTAAGATTTTTTTTGACACTTTCACACACGGTCGCCTGACCCCAAACTAAACAAAGCTTGTACTGGCTGCCAGAGACTGATATACATACTTAGATATTTTTAAATATACATAAATGGATATATTAACACCCAGACATAGAACAAACATTAAAGTTCATCACTTATATGTTTGCCCTAGGTGGGAATTGAACCCACGCCTCCAAGCTCAGAAGGCAGGTTCACTACCAACTGAGCCACCGAGGCAGTCTGAAACTATTTTATATTATACTAGAGTTTGCCCGCGGCTCTGCCCGCGTGGAATCTATTGCATAGCAATTAATTACCTATTATGTAAATCCATTCAGTAGTTTTAGTGGTTAAGTAACAGTCACCTACTAAATTAATAGTACAGTGATGTAAATAATAAAATGTTGAGCAAAAACATAAGTATTATTGTTTATTGTTTTATTTTCCTTTTTAACGTTAGTTTTGTAAAGACACTTTTCCGTTGAAAAACAGAATCTAGCTGTTCAAACATTTGTTTTGCGTTTTGGCAATCTTGTATGATCGATAAATGTTTGTCGGTTATACATTGAATTATTATAGCCTTTGCTTTTGAGTCATCTAATTTTAGTTTTTGTTCATGCTGGATATCTTTATTTTCGTATTCTAATATCTGTAAAACCTGTTTTTCTTCTAGTAAGGATTTTACTCTAAACTTCCAGTTAGAATAATTTTCGCCTTTTAGTATTGGCAAAATATTGACGTTTGTGTACATTTTACTTTTGAGATATTATTTTCTCACCTTTATCCTTTAAAATGGCCCATAACCTTATGTTGGAGCAAGGTTTACAATAATATCTGCTTTATAAGCACGACACGTTATTTAACAGGCTTTATTTAATATTATACAGAATTACAGACATTAGCCATTAATAGAATTTTCACACTGACACTGCTGGATTGACTGACACTATTTAAAAAAGAACTTCCTCAATAAGATAGTTTCTACGAAACTATCCAATGAGGTAGTATTCTCTTCAATTTGAACTTGCGATTTTATCTTGCTTATTATACAAAAATTACACATCCAAAACCATAAATTTTAAGTTTGTCGCTACTCCCGAGGTCAAGGAATCGAATTACATGCAAATTCCCGAAAAACAGGTAGTTGTTTGGGAGAAACATGTAAAGGAAGTTTTGTAGAGCGCCATCTCACTCCATCTTGCGTTTTTATCTCGTTCTGGTTTTTCACTTTTATTATATAGATTTATTATGATTTCAAACTAAGTAGGTATACCTGTTTCAAATTAGTACGATTTGCTTCTAAAGTTTAATTTGAGAATTTGCGTTGTCGAAGCAAGTGGGTTTGAATGAGAATTGTAAAATTACTGAATTATTTAACGTTTATCTACGAGCACCTAGGTAAGTATAATTTGACTGTGAAAAATGACTTCCTCTAAAGTGTCTACTGTTAAGCATTTCCGTTGAATGACTCACAAACAATTTGACTAGTAGTAAATAGGACTATCTGTATGCAAAACTAATCACGTTTTGGTTTAGGCCTATGGTTTAAGCGGTGTGTCACACAAGGTCGATTTGCAGAACGCCTTAGTAATAAAATAGCAGATCGTGAAAACGTTTGATTAATAAATAGGTAACATTATTATAACAAAAACCCGGCTGCGAAATATCGTACCCTTTGTCACTTTCACTATCAAGACGATTTAAATGACACCTCGCACGTCGCAATCCATCAAGCTGTTTAGGCTGTAGGTCGTGCCAAAGAAACTTCATACATGCATACATCCGAACCTCCTCCTTTTTGGGAGTCCGGCGACCTAACTAACTTCGACCTAGGCGACCTAGACTAACTTCGCATTGGCTTAAGGTATTCTATCGCCATTTCGTCTAGAAGAAGAAGACGAGCGAAGAGAGCGAGTAATGATACTGACGAGCCTCTAAAGTTACCTACAGAGTGACAAAGTGCAATTTCAATTTTTTTTATGACTTTTGCGCTTCTGTAATCATTCTTAAGTAACTAAGAATTTCCATTGTAACTGTATTGTTACTGTGTAAATTTGTATTGTTGATTCATTTAACAGCTAATGATGTAGACAACCTCCTTATGTAATGGAATTTATGATTTGCTTTGTCTATCTATTGAATAAATCAGTCAAAAGTGACCCCTTAAAAATGCGTTTATTTTTCATACCTCTATTTTCGCTTGAGAACGTTTTAAAAAAAAACCAAGAACATAGGGGCGGAGATATTGTTAATTTAATTTGTAAATGATAAATTTCATCATAATCTGACAAATGGTTTTCAAGAAATTTGAGTAGCGCGTTTGTATGGAAATTTCAGAGCGTCGCGGCCCTCTTAAAAATATACTATGGATCTGAACTGATCCAAAACGGCTGGAGCAATTTTTTGTACTTATGATCATCAGTCAACAGCAACTAGACTTACGCTGGGTTGCATTGCACCAACTATCCTACTTCCTACTAATCCTACTCCTACTAATCCTACTTCCTACTAATATTATAAACGCGAAAGTTTGTAAGAATGGATGGATGGATGGATGGATGGATGGATGTTTGTTACTCTTTCACGCCAGAACGGCTGAACAGATCTGGATGAAATTTGGCACAGAGCTAGATTATAGACTAGAAAGCACATAGGACTTTTTAACTGCGGGTGAGACCGCGGGGCGCAGCTAGTCTGCAATAACTTTACTAACTCAGCCTTAGGCTAGTCGCACACTGCAAGCCGCTTGACAATTTTCAACTTATTATAAAGGTTAGGTTTACCTACATTACCTCAGTCTTAGATCATTAATTTATATAATTTACTGGCTTGAAAACTTGCTGGACCCAATTAGCAAGCAAACCCGTATTGCACTTGTACCTACGATGTTATAGACATGTCGCTGCGAAATTCTATAAAATTGCGATTTTAGGATTAGTTCCATATTAGTTATTTACTAGTAGTTCTCCTCGTACGGAGACCTCGCATATCTCCGCAACCCGTCGTCCGATTTAGCTCTTATATAAAAAAAGAGTGTGCGTACTTATGTACACGCGTTAGAAGTTATACTTCTTTGGCGTATGGAAAAAAAAACTAAAATGCAGTAGTGATTAACGATAAATATTAAAATTAATTCAAAAGATTTTATTTAAATAAAAAACACCAAAATTATATCTATTTATTCACTGTTTAATTGTACTCTTACGAAACACGTGTTCTAATTATAAAAATACTAGAATATACAACTTGAACATAGTTATCAATTTTCATGCCACCTAGAACTAACTTCACGATGCAGAATTTAGGTGTCGGTGTGCGCGCGCATCGTAAAAAGTCACTCTCATCTTTTTTCTCTATGGCGCCAAAAGAAGTATAACTTCAAAAAATTTGCGCAGATAGCCTAGTCGGAGAAGGCCCGCCTCAAGCCAGAGGTAGCGGATTCAGACCCAGCCGACGGCACCCACCACTTTGTTCATTGTGTGAACATATACCTATGTGCGTATTGTATGTCATCTGCTACATGACTGGAGCCCGGTGTATGGCAACAGGCCCGCCCCCTGTCACATTTAGGACTGAATATCATCCAGCGAAGTGTAGGTGTTGTATTACACCTCTGCCAGCCCCCTCGGGGGAAAGGCGTGATGATATGTTTTGTTTTATATTTTTACGTATGTACGAGTATATGTATATCAGTGTCTGACAGCCATATTACAAGCATTACTTAGTTTGAGGTCAGGAGCCCGTGTGTGCAAGTGTCCCGAATTTATTTATTATTTACTAGCTGTTGCCCGCTACTTCGTTTGCGTTTATTCAGAAAATAGTATCCATAAACCCTCCTCGTGATATACTGTAACTATTTATCAAATTATGAATAATAATCCGTTACCAAAGAGATCAGAGTCCAACATTAAAAAAAATACTGGCTGATTTTAAGCGGAGTTTTAATTTTAGTTGTCAGTTATTATTTTAGTACCAACTATGTACTATTCTGTGATGTTTTCTGACGCATTTGGTAACCGGCGCGTTATTTTTTATTAATTTACAGAATTTCATGACAAAAAGATTTATTTATTCAGAAAAAAGTATCCAAAAACCTTCCTTGTGATATACTGCAAATAATTATCAAATTTCATCAAGATACGTTCAGCTGTTTAGCAGTAAAAAGCCTACAAACAGACAGACAGACAGAGTTACGTTCGATTTTATAATTGGTAAGGATTATTTCCAAAATGACTGGTCTTAAGGGCCCGGCGAGCACTTTAGACTAACTTCGCAATGACTAAAGCTTTTCTATTTCGTCTAGAAGGAGGCGACGAGCGAAGAGAGCAAGTAAAGATACTGACAAGTCTCTAAAGTTATCTACAAAGTGACAAACTGACTTATTTTTTATGACTTTCGCACTTATCTAATCATTCATAAATAACTAAGAATTTCCCTTGTATTAGGATTAATTTAGAAGCTAATGATGTACACAACATATGTACATGGACACAACGCTAATACCTATGTAAGGTCGCCCTTGTACCTACTGCCGAAAAATGTATTTTAGTTTTTAAGATTTTCATGTAGTCTTTTGTAAGTTGTCTTTGTAAGTTGTATTGTATTGTATTGTAAAGGGATTTTTGATTTGCTTTGTCTATCTATTAAATAAATCAAAAGTACTTACAACTTACAAATGCGGATATTTTTCATAGCTCTATTTTCTTTTGAGGACGTTTTTTTTTCGTAGATGTAATACTCAAATAAATGGAGATGGGCTGGCCACGTAATAAGAGGACGCGACAAATGGAGCAAAAGAGTGACACGGTGGTACCCCAGAGAAGGCAAAAGAAAGAAAGGTAGACCGCAGAAAAGATGGGATGACGACATAAGGCAAGTGGCGGGAGTTATGTGGAACAGAGTGGCTCAAGAAAGGAATGAATGGAAAAGGTTGGAGGAGGCCTTTGCCGACTGGCAAACAGACCTAGGGATGTTAACCAAGGAACAGATATTAGTTTAAACATATTTTTAGTTTAAGAGTTCAGCACTAGTTTCTTAAGTTTAAATTCATTGTAATCTAGATCTGAATAAAAGGCTATATTATTATTATTATAATACCAAGAACGAAGGGGCGGAGATTTTGTTTATTTAATTGTACATGACAAATTTTATCACAGTCTGATGGATAGTTTCCAAGAAATTCGACAAGCACGATGGAATGGAAAATTTAGAGCCTCGGACCCTTAACGCTTGGACTTTGGACTACTCGGAAGCTTAGCATACCCTTTCCGAGTAACCCAGTACAGCTAAAGGGCGCAGTAACTGCGTCAGCAGAGGTTACTCGAATGTCAATGTTAAGTAGGACGTTTTATAAGTGTCATATTGTAGCTAATAATTGTACTAGCAACCGCATTTTTCTAAAAAGTCGAGTACGGCGCCACCATCGTAATTCCCGAACAATTCTCACAGTCTCTAGTTGAAAATTTTAGTTCTCTCATTTGACCACGTCAGCAAATAGATAAGTTGGTCGCACATAACAGCGCGTCTTGTGCAATGAAAAGGTTTGGAGTTAGGAATAAGGGAGTGAGAAAATACGAGAGGATCATGTTTTTGTACAGGCCCCTATTCTTGACGCGTGAGATGTTCCTTGGTCACTCTCACTCCTATGACTTTTCAGACGAGAGAGACAAGAACGAAAAATATCTAGATTGGTAAGTGACACTATTATGTAAATATTGTATATTAAGTTTTAGAATGTATTTTTGATAAATTTTCCGTCCGCCAGCTTCTTCGAGGGAAAGGCGCGACGATATGTTGTGTGCAAAAATGGCTCAAATATTTATTTATTTATAATTTGATTAAACTGATCACTAAACAACAACATCTAACAACTCCCTACCTGTTACATACATTTTTTATCAACTTTTTGTATGGAACAGCTGAATTTTGTTTTGCGATTTTAGGGTTGGTCCGATTTTTCAAACTTCAACAATTGAACAACGATTTGAGAAATTTCAAACTCAAATTGTACGAATCTCAGTCTACTTTTACAATTTTTGGAATAGGGACGAGTATAAATCCGATCGGAAGAATAAATCACGTTTAAAAACGTATAAATACGGACTAAGATATTTGAGTTCAAATTTTTTGAAATCCGCACGGAAACGTTTCTGAATGATTGTGAATACCTATGCTGAAGCAGAGACGCTTCGCTCTTTGACGTTCGGTCGATTAGTTCATATTTACCACATCCACTGCTTCCTCGTTCGCCGCGCTCGTTAATTACTAAAGGTCATGGGAGATAACATTACGCTGTTAAAAGGGAAACTGGGTCTTGTTACGTACGGTTATATGAATGGTAGAAATAATTAGAATTATCATACCTATGTATATATTGAACAAGCGTAGTGAGGTCTCAGTGTCTGCGGGGGCAAGTTGACGTTTGTATGTCGGTTTATACAGGGTGCTGGTATCGGGTGTAGTCATACTTAAGGCCGACTCGCAAATGAACAAAGTGGTGCGTGCCGTTGGCTGAGTTTTTTTTTTTTTTTAATGTACTATAGGTCGGCATTTGACCACCAACTCGCCTGATGTTAAGCGACGTTGTGGTCTAAGATGGAGCACGACGATCTAGAAGGTACTTATTCACTCTATATAGCCTTGAAGTTTTGCAGAGTGAAGAAGTACAAAGACGGCAGTTGAGTGAGGCGCTACAAGTGCGCACTGCTCAGACCCGTCTTCGGAACGGTTACACCGGACTACATCCCGAAACACGACTAGGTCATTTCACGGCATGGCTTAGTCCGGTGGGTGGTAACTAGACACGGCAGAAGCCTCCTACTAGAGTTTGCTACCCGGTTAGCACTACCCGGGGACCACGTGTAGGGAATCAGAATAGAGTACACTCCTACGGACGTGGGAAGCTCAGCCCCCAAAAAAGAATTGAACCCGCTCCCTCTGGCTTGAGAGGCGGGCCTTCTCCAACTAGGCCATCATTGCTATAACGGCTCAGCAGAGGTTAAACTCATTTATGAAATTGTTTTGCACCATCAAGAGTTAGATGCTAACCTCGAGTTAACATAATAGCTAGAGTGACATTTAGGGATGTATATTTTTTTAAACTCTGCGTTAATTTTATTAGCCCTGCGGTTAATAATTTGACTCCGCATCTTCTGCAAGTGGGCCTAAGAGACCCGCTAAGTTAGGTGAAGTTTAACTGCTGAGTGTGACTTACTCGTATGCAAGCGAACGAAGCGTCTCTGCTTTGACCTCAGATAAACCTAGAGAAAAAGATGGAACACTGCGTTATATCTCGCTGAAGCCACTTCTTTTTCAATGTGTGTGCGTGGTAATGTTGCCATGAAAAACATTTATAATTGCACGAAAACTAATATTAATTCCTAAACTCTACGTTAGCCATTTCCGTTCCAATATACATACAACCTTAGTAGATTTAATATATTAAAACTGCACATATTTGTAAGAATTTAATGTTACGGCTTTTTCAAAATTGACTTTAAAAAAAACTGCACGGTTTTTAAAAAGAACCTGAAAATGTAGTCCTGGCCACACTTTTATAAAGCACTATGCATATTTATGTACACGAAATTATGCCATAAACCAATGCAGATTGTGTCGAGGTAAGAATGACCAAGCGAGTAGCGTAGTTTTTTTGCGTCAATGTGTGCGTGTTGTGTACATATACGGTAGTAGCGTAGTTTTTCAATGATTTTTGGCTTCACTTAGATTATATGCCGTGCGTCATCTTATTCTCTAGGTTGATCTGAGGCTTGGGCAAAATGAATTTCGTTTGTCTGTACGGCAGGCGTCTGTCCGGTTGCCCTCCTATACAGGTCGCATTACTCAACCGATTCTCGTGAAATTTTGTGTGCTGAGCAGTTCGATAATTAAAGATTTTTTTGACGATTTCGTTTTTGGTAATTTTTCAAAACAGCGAAGATAAGACAGTTACAGATTCGCGAGCTCTACAACTCACAGAGCCACTTCTAAGAAATCATGTTTAAGTATTTAAGTATTTTAAGTATATACCGAGGAAGTACATAATACATAACAAACAATATTGGTAAGTACTAAACGCAAATATACGAGTAGGCTTGTAAAAAATAGCAACACGTCAACAAGGTGGAGATATTGACTTACGTTATTTCCATAATATTTCCTTTAAGCAAGCATCACACCTAAACAAATACTTATAAATATAAGGTGCGACCAAGTTTGCTGGGCATCTGAGTGAGGGCGCCACTATCGAGTTTTCTGATCAAAGTTGCTTTTCGAGTCTATAAGTATATATATTTATGTTTATCTGCTAGCTGCCCCACGCAACGGAGTTTTGGCGGGAACCGAAAAGATGGTGGATGGTGTGAAAAGATTTTGTATTATTTTCTAAAACTTGTGATTCTTCGAGTGTTAAAGTGTAATAATGGTGGATTATTGGATTATTAACGTTTGTCGGTTCGTGTTCGTGCACGAGTGTGGGCAAACGATACAAATATTGAGAAACTCGACTTTTCGTGTTCTCTGCAAAACTTCACTTAAAGTTTCAGTAAAGTATCCATAACTTTACTGGAATGGGGAAAGGGGAGGGATTCATCATCTTCATCATCACCTCATCATCATCATCCCATTATCTGTGAAAACGAATTATTAGTACTTGATCCGGGCAAATGCACAAACGTGCAACGCCTAATTCCCCTGAATGGTAGACAAAGAAAAAAAAAACAACGAATTTTAATGCAGTATTCAATAACAGATAAAAGAAGTTTTTTTTATCATTTTTTATCTGTTACATATTTTATGCACATAAGTTTTATGGGTACCGCGCGAAGCCAATTAACGCGGGTCGTTTAGTAAAACATACCAAAAAAGATTTACTTGTAAAACTAAAGATTTATTTAAATCATTTTAGTTCTCTAATTTGGCGCTAAAAGCACATAAAATGGTATCACAATAATTTGTAACAAGTATAGGGATGTAATATACATATTCCCACTTCTCATAGTATTCAGATGTATGACACATAAGATGTAGCTCTGTACCTATACTCATGACATATAAGAAGTAGTTGTACTTATGTATGATGTCTCGCTTATCAATGGAGAGTAAAATATAATAATACAAAATCCAGTTATTACACAATGCCTATTATTATTTATGACTATTCGATGTGTTCATTCAGCTTGCTTACATATTTCTTAAAATTAAACGTTGGCTAAGTAGAAGCATATAGATATAAACATATCGTCACGCCTTTCCCCCGAGGGGGCTGGCAGAGGTGTAAAACAACACCCACACTTCGCCGGACGATATTCAGTCCCAAATGTGACAGGGGGCGAGCCTGGCCACTTTGAGTGTAGGTCTTGTATCACACCTCTGCCGGCCCCATCAGGGGAAAGGTTTGACGATATGTGATCAGTTCACTCCGAGTTACCTAAAAAGACAGCCCGAGATAGCAAGAAGTGGTTGTTAGGTAGAATTGCGTCTGTGCATGGGGCAATTGCGTCTTTCGAGAATTACTGACAAACCCTTCACAAATTAGGCGCCACTTACATAATTTTTCTATCTTTAGTCACAATAATCTTTACTATTTGCGTAAAATTGTTCAAAAAATTATTAATATCAAAAAAAAAAAAATTGTGAAGGGTTTAGCAGTAATTCTCGAAATACGCGATTGTCCCAATGACCCAACTGTACCAGTAGACTATATAAGTCACATTCAGCGGTTAAACTTCACATCCGCTTAAGCCTTTGCAGATCTCTCTTATGCTTACCTGCACTGAATATAAGAATCGCTTAAATCATTGCTTAGCTAGTTTACCATTAGTAAAGTATGGCGGGCGTTTTGACTTTGATACATAGACTAATGGTCACATCAGAAATTAAAAAACAAAATGATAAATAAAATAAGTTCTTATCATAGACATAGAGTATGTAATAGAGCATATTCTGTGGTTCTTATATTAGCCCTCGTAGAAGCCTTCTCGCCAAGGGTAATCTCTTATCCAGGCAACCTTAGGTTACCTACATCTAATGAAAACATTTCAGGACAGTCTTTTGATGGAATAGCACCCTCTACTAATCTAATGTTTATCGTTTTATGAATAAAATGTAAGTATCTACTGACCTATCTCCTTTCATAGATTTTTCAGATGTTTTTTTTTCCATTATTTTCATCTAATTTGTTATCTTACATAAACTTTACAATTTAAACTAACTCAAAATAATAATTTCTACGAAATATCTAGATAACCTCTAGACTATCTACTTATCCTATAATTAAACGCGACTTCGCTGCTAAATATTATATATTCTGTGTCAAAAGCATAGAAAATATTACTTAATCTGTGGCCTCGACCACGGAACATGCACTAAACCTATTTTATAATAAAACCTTTGTACTCAGGTTATTTTATTACCTTAATCATAAAATGCAACACGACTTATCAAAAGTTTGTATGCAATCCTATTAATACGAAGTAGAGAAAAAACCACTTTACTACGTAAAAATAAGGTTTATTTTCATTCGAAGAAAGGTTGAAAAGCTCAAAGCTTGGTATGAGTGTGTGAGTGCGTGTAAAAGTGTACATGAAATAAGGTGTAGTATTACGTGCAAGGATGGGTGCTAAATTTATCGATAAAGAATGTCGTAGAAAGTTTTTTTTTTTAGTTATGACAGTAAAACTAAACTGATACCCTAGTAATCTGATTAGTGGAAGTTAAAATAATTCCATTTAAATTACATGTAATAACATTTATAAATGTTAATTGAATTCAGATTATATTTCAAGTAGCTGGTCACCTAAGTCTTCTTTGTCTATAAGACTAGAGTTTAGGCGCGTGGCAGTCAGTTTCAATGATGTGTGTACCGCACCTATATTATTGTTTTATTTGTAACTAGGTGCAGTTTTTATCGATTTTAGGTACCTACTCATTTATAGTAAATGGTTATTAACGTTCTATTTACCTGTCATAATAATATGTGAATTGCTATTTGGAAATGGGCTAGGTATCATTTAAATTAATTTACCTATGTACTGAGTTTCAGGACTTGAATAAAACAATTTTTAATTTTTTTTGAAGAAGCTCATTGGCAACGACTCCCTTGTGCAGACCAAACTTCATAGTTTGGATCATAGGCGCAAGGTTGCTAGTCTATCGGTGTTTTATCGGATATATTTCGGGGAGTGTGCATCTGGTTTGCATGACCTTATTCTCCCTAGCCCGTTCTTCTATAAAGGAACCAAGAGTACAAAAAAGCGGCATCGTTTTATGGTTGACATACCTACAACACGCACGAAACGCTTTGGTTCCTCATTTCTCATAAGGACCGCTAGAGTGTGGAATACTCTGCCAGAGTGTGTGTTCCCTGACACTTATAATCTGGGTGTCTTCAAGTCTCAAGTGAATCGGTTTCTTCTAGGCAAGCGTGCTCCATCGTAGGCCGCATCACTGCTTATCATCAGGCATGTTGGCGGCCAAACGCAAGCCTTTTAAGTAATAAAAAAAAAAAAAATTTGACTAAAAATTATAAGTTTAATTGAAAACCTAACTATACATAATAATATAGAGTAAGGATTCATTGATGAAATATACTATATAGATAGAAAGGCATGTCACGCTGCGTCGCCGGTATACTTATTTTTTTCTTTGCATTATTAATTTAATTATTCATTTACATTAATTCTGATAATGGGCGTTTTTTTTAATTTTAAGTTAAATAGTTTTAGGACTTTCTCAAAACCAAACAAGTAAGTGTTTAATAAAACTATCTCTTTACAGCTTAACCAGACTCGATATGATTAGGTCAAGGTTCTTAATAAATACAACAATCGTAAGAAATAATCTTTTCGATAACACTTTATCGATATCTCTTATTATCATCACTAGTGCTCACGCACACAGCCACGACCCCGCCGTATCTACACGGAGGATTGTACACTGTGCGCGCGTGTTGATTCGGAAAGCGAAGCGTTGTTGGCTGGAAAATAAAAGTTTGAAAGCCGGCTCAGTTCTGTTTCCGAGCGCGGCAACGCAGTCGTGTAGTTCGACCACTCGGTACGTTCAAAGCCGAACTTTTTTCAAAAAAAGAATACTTGAATGCGCCCGCTTTTTTTCTATTTTCAGTTTCGCGCCTCTTTAATTTATTTTTAAACTGTGATTATATTTGTGACCAGTGTTAAGTGCGATTTTAAAAGTGCTCTCTTCGCTGTGCATTTTGTGTTTTCCGCATGGGAGAAGAAAGGTTTATTTTGATTTAACACGACGCGGTTTATGCGTTTCGTGTCTCAGTTTATTTATTATAGCGATAACTAAAATAGCTGCGGCGGGGTAAGCCGGTAAGGGATTTATTTTAGTCTAGCGGCTGCATCTACAGACCTAAATTTCTCTATTTTGCGTGTAAAATTACGCTCTGCTTGCTAGGTATATGAATTTAATGTACTTAGCTAAAACCTCAAAGACACACAGGTCCTTTTTTTTTCAACTTTTTTTTAAAAAAAAAGACCTGTCATTGACTGATCGTGACTGTGAATTCCATCAATGAATTTTGTTTTTTTTTTAAAGCCTTGAGCTGTCGTTACGCTAATGACGAAATAGCATTATGCCAGAAAAGTCTTAATTTTGACATCACGAGCTACATGAGTCGGTCTCACCGTTTTAGTTTTATTTTGTTTTATTTTGTACAGTTTCTGGAATCCTAGAGGAATTTCCTTAGTGTATTCTTGTCGTGTCTTGGACGTAGGCGTCAGATCGTGATCGCACAGGTCATTGTTCCGAATCGCTTGATAAAGGGTTCCGTAGAGAATAGAGATGAATCGAATAGAGTACTTACATCGATTTCGATTCAGTACTCTATTATTACAATCTAGGTTTTATTGCTCTATTATCTCGATTGAGAGAAAAATCCAATGGAATTGGAGTGCGTTACTGACATACCTATTATAGCTACTTGAGTTGAGCGGTTTTTAAAGTTGTGTGGATGTTGACGATAATTTATTAAGTACCTTATCGAGATAAGCTTCTTGACATAAGACACTATTTTGTGCTACAAAATTATCAACTATAGTAGCTCTGCGAGCTGCTGTAGACCGCATTCGTTAATCGATTCTCGTGAATTTTTGTGAGCAGGTTTGATAATTGTACAGAATGTCATTGTCAAAATTTTAAAAGAATCGGTTAAGAAATGCGACCTGTAGAGGAAGACAAAGATCCGAACAGAAATCGGACATACGAAAGCATTTTTGTCGAAGCAGAAGCAGAGACGCTTCGCTCGCTCGGTCCACTAGGAAAATTTGGATTCATTGCGAGAAAGTAGTAAATAATAATATGCTTCATTGTCAGTAACAAAGTGGGTTGCCAACCCGAATACACAATGTAACTTAATTTGAATAAGTCGATAAACGCCACGGAGAAAGGAAAAAAGAACAAACCGACAAATAAATAAAGTCTTAGTTTTTAAACTTACGTATTTTTTTAACATCTCCTTTCTTTGGCCTTAAGTAGGTACCACTAAATTTTTCGTGACTGTGACATGGGGGTGTAATTTGACAACTGAAACTGACTCTTGCAAAAAAAATTACATGTCATCTACCTATGAGAAGTAATTACTTTTATGTCAATGTCATTTATATTTTATTAAAAAGTTAAATCGGTTAAAAAGTATTCTAACTGTTATTCTAGACTATAATCTATTTCTGTGCCAAGTTTGATCCAGATCTGTTCAGCCGTTTTGGCGTGAAAGAGTAACAAGCATCCATCCATTCTTACAAACTTTCGCGTTTGTAGGTACTTAATATTAGTAGGAAGACTAGGAAGTAGGATTGCGAGTGAATATGAGTTTTAAAGAATTTTTATACCTATACCTAATCTAGCGTGCTTAGTGATTATTTACGTAATATTGACGTAATATGACAAATTTGCTTTATCACATAAGATAAGCAACGATAGTATTTTAGCAAAGAAAAAACACTTTTATTTAAAAGTGTACAAAGGGCCGTTTAGGTACGATATTAAAAGTAACCATTTTCAAATTAACTATTAACTACTAATTAGTTTTTTTTTCAAAAAATAAGTAGGTACGTACTTACTTTATAACGCTTCATATTACAAAACTAGTTTAATTTCGAAAAAAAAATTAAGAAAAAGTCTAAAGAACTTAAAATTAACCCTTAAGTACGCGCACAGTAACATTTTTTTTTTTTTTAAAGAAAAGTAGAAGACGATGACGCTAAGGCGCCGAGTTGAGAATATTATTTGTCATATTTATTTAAAGTAGATATTTCATTATCTTAACACTCCGATAACAACTATAATTTAACATGCAATAATTACTATCTGCCTAGGATTAATTACATTAATAACGCATTCTATGTAATGTTATGCTGTAAATGTTTTTAGAAATTGCTGTACTGTTGCTAGTAGATTGTTAGCTAATAAATGAACGATAATTGGCTACACTACACTTTATTCTATGCTTTACGTTTACAGTATAGCGTAAAATAAGTGTCTTGATGTCTTCAGCTTTAAACGTACATTTCTTTTAATTTATGATATTATCCTGTCAGATCTCACTCGTAAAGAGCTTGGTGAAAGGCTAAGTATGTGGAAATACTTTTTTATAACGACTAACTGTCAATGTCATAATTTTTACCCGCTCTACGAACTGTCATCCTACCGCTAAGATCTTTGGAAAGAAAACAAAACATTTTTTTAAGAGTATTGTGGGGAACCGAAAAGAGGGTGTCGTGATTTTGTATTATTATCTAAAACTTGTGATTCTTCGAGTGGTTAAGGTGGATTATTAACGTTTACCGGTCCGTCAACGTGCACGAGTGTGGGCAAACGATACAAACATTGCGGAACGCGACTTTTCGTTTTCTCTATAAAACTTCACTTAAAGCTTCAGTAAAGTATCCATAACTTTACTGGAATGGGGAAAGGGGAGGGATTCATCGTCGTCATCATCACCTCATCATCATCATCCCATCATCTGTGTAAACGAATGATTAGTTACTTGACACTGGCAAATGCACATGACGTGCGACGCCAAATTCCCCTTAATGGGGGAGAAATAAAAAAAAGAGTAGGGTGACATGGCCAGTTTACCGACCACCACTAGTTCCCGACCGTTTCTCAGTAATTTAAGTAAAACAGTGAAATCGGAACGCGGCAAGAGTTCGTTTAATTTTTAAATGAAAGTTTAATTTGTGCCCTCCTCCGATCCAACCTGTCGTTGGTCTACGCCAGTTAGATGACCTGCAGGAAATTTAGACGCTGAGACAGAACTGAGTCTGTGCGCACATGCCGTGTAATGAACAGAAAAAATAGTGTGGATGGATTTTTTCAATCACATGTAGCACTTAGTTTTATTTAGATTTACACTTGGAAATTATGCTTGGGTTGTTAGATATATTTTGTTTTTGGTTCTAAGATCATGTTTTGTCCATATTTGTTTGTATTTTATTGAAATAAAAGGTGGTCGCGAAACTAAATGACCAAAATGACGCTTTCTTTGGTTGACGACCACCTGGTCGAGAACTAGCTGTTTACATTGTTATCTTTTTTTGCTTTTTTGACCCATTTTATGGTGAAGCGTGAATTACTTTTGTCCCTTTCGTTTCAATTATGTATAGTGCATTTGGGCGTCAGATTGCGACCAGCAAATTATGAGTAGGAATTTCAAAATAAAACATATTTCAATGGCGATAAAACGATGGTCGTAAACTGACCAGTTGACGACCATTGAATAAAGTTCATACAAAAAGCAGTCGGATTTGGTGGTCGAAAACTGACTAGTTTACGACCGTATGGCCAAACTCATAGAAATAGTACTAAATTTGTAGTGGTCGACAACTAACTGGTTCTCGTCCACAAATTATCAAGCACAAAAGTAGCATTCAAAAGCACCTCAAAGAAGATGCTGTATAGATCTGTGCACCATAAAGCTATATAATGTAACCAATGTTCCGATTATTTGATCGGCGACGTAGAAGATGACGCTGAAAAAAATATTAGTTGCGACCATCGCATAAGATGCTTTCATTTAAATTGTACAGTTTTAAAACAATCCCCGTAGTTTGAAGCAGCCTATTTTGAAAATACTGTCCGTTTTGTAAACACAAGTAAACGTGAAGCATAACATATTGCAGTAATTTTTATTTTCCACCTTAATCCTATTTCCATAAGCTCTTTTTTTCTGTAACAATTATATGGTCGAGAACTGACCGAAAAGGCGGTCGAGAACTGGCTGCAGGTGGTCGGGAACTGAGATTTGAGCACTTTTCGATAAATCTTATGACTTTTCAATGAAAACGCGATAAATTATAATAAGAAAAATATCAATTCTATAACTTGATGTTTATTCTAAAACTATCAAGTATCATTGTTTAAAAACAACACTTCTTAGTGATACAATTTTTGATTTAAAGATCACAAGTCCACTAACTGGTCGTGAACTGGCATATTCACCCTATTGTGCCATTTTTTGTTCTTGCATAACTGACTGGAAGAAAAAAAAAGAGTATTGTGTCATTTTTTTCTGTTCTTGCATAACTGACTGAAAAACAAAAGTCATTTCAAACTTTAATTATTAATATTAGTATAGTAGTTCACCTCGAAATGACCCCCAATAGTATTTGCATGAATGACTTGCCTCCAAAATCTCATGAATATCGGATCAACGGTAATCACATTATCATCTGACAAACAAATGCTAATTCATCTTAGTAGACCTAATTAGGCTTATTATTTGAGTTCTATCAACAGCATTATTTTAAACTATCTGTGCCTCACGGTTTCACCCGTTGACAGGAACCGTTTTTTTTTTTAGAATGAAAGGTTTCAAAGAACCTTTTCTATACCCCCGACAACGTGTACGCAAAATGTCATGATTTCATGATGATCCATGATCAAACAAATAAACAAACGCACAAACTCACTTTCGCTTTATCGAACGACCAAGCGTTAGCAAGCGAAGCGTCTCTGCTTCAGCTTTGACTAAAATGCTTTCGTATGTCGTCATCTCTGACTTCATCTTCAAGTCGTATTTCGTACTTGCTCACAATATTTCACAAGACTCGGTTGAGGACAGACACCGGTCGCGAAGTTAGTTCACAAAGCCACTAGAATTAAGAAGTATTTTATGTATTAGAATTAGGAATTATATTGTTTTAAATGAAGTTTAAAATATGTCTTGAAATAAGTCTCGTCTCAAGTCAAGACGTCAAGAGAGAAGCATGAATGTAAAACAAGCGCTATGTGGGTCGGCAGACTGACAGCAGATGGGTCGACGACTTCCGAGTACGTACAGACCGACCAACTCACTTGTAGAGTCGGTGAAATGATGGAACTTAGACAGTCTACGAAAAGCTGTCTGGGTTGTTTAAAAAGTACGACAGTGGCGCTTTCAGTTAACTTTATGAATAATTTGGGTTGGATTGTAATTTTAGTCTAAGTTAGCCGTTTTCATGAAGGTACCTTCTTGTAATCCGATTTTCATGTTATTATGATAAAGAGTCACTTCAAGCTGATTTTCTGAGATAGATGTATTATAAGCACACAGATCGTAGCTGTAAATAAAAAAGTATAATAAGTTGTAGAAAAAAATAACTTTGAAAATGTTGACAGTGACAGAAAACCATTATGAAAACAACTGCTTGGGCGCAAATTGTCCACAGAACTAAATATCCAAGGCGCACAATGACCAAGGAGCAAAATGTCTATTGCGCAAAATGTCCTAAATTCTATTTGTACTACGTTTATTAACCCAGGTTGCAACATTTTGTCGTAACAAAGCTTAAAATAATCTTTCCAATGTTAGTAAGGCACTAAAAACTTATATTGATCCACAGTTCAATACAGTTCAAATGTATAGTAGACATAGTAGACATTTTGCTCCTTGGACAATTTGCGACCATTTGTCATTTTGCTCTTTTGAGATTTTAGGCCTAAACCAAAACAGCTAATTAGAAAAGTTATTAGGCCATTAATATGCAAGCTTTGCAGTCTCTAAACTTTACATTTGTTATATCCTTCTATCCTACTAATATTATAAACGCGAAAGTTTGTAAGAATGGATGTATGGATGTTTGTTACTCTTTCACGCCTGAACGGCTGAACAGATCTGGATGAAATTTGGCACAGAGATAGATTATAGTCTAGAATAGCACATAGGATACTTTTTAACCGCGAGTGAAACCGCGGGGCGCAGCTAGTGTATTATAAAAGTAGATGTTTACCAAAATGAACGTTAAAAACCAAACCATTAACAAGTTACATTATTAAAAGAAAAACCAAAAAGCCGGCTGCAAAATGTTGTACCCTATGCCAATTTCACCATCAAGACGATTCAAATGACACCTAACATGTCGAAATACATACATCAAGCTGTTTAGGCTGTAGGCCCTGCCAAAGAAACCTCAAACATACATACACTTGAAAAACATAACGCTCCTTTCCAGTCCGGTAATTATCGAATCTTCATTTTAATAGCAGAAAAAGAAAAATAAGACATTTTCAATCAACCACCACGTATGTAAAAATACCTGGTTCAAGTTCAAAAAGACAAAAACAACTTGAAACCGTCGTCAATATTTAATTAGAGCCACAGACTATGCAAATATTATGCAACATGCAAATTAATACCGCTACGCGATAAATATGACTTGTTTTCGTTCATTAACACTGACCTTGGGATTATATAACGCTATTTTTAATCTGTGTCTATGTCTAGGTAGGTAATGTTTTTTTTTCTATAGTGCTGTCGGTTTTTGGACTGTTAGTTATAACGATAGTTTGGCTCGCACGTTTTATTTATTTATCGTTAAGATTTGTTTGAAAAAACTTTAATGTATTACCTAAGTAAATACCTACTCGTACCTACATCTCTTAGGATAGAAGGATTTTTTCAAAACCATTTAATCATTTTCCTCTTCTCACCAATAGTATACGTAACAGTAAATTTTAGTTTAATTTAGTAAAATTCGTTTTGATAATTTAAAAGTTTCGATTTATTACTAGTAGACTTATTACTTTTGCATATCTCCCCTCATCCGATTTAGCTCATATACGACATCGAAATTCATATATTTACCTACTAGTCTTCATCATCTGAACACAAACTTTCGTCCACTCCAATGCACTGAAATCCTTGCACCTTGCATTAGTGTGGTCCCGACACGCGTGCAGTGTGGTTGTGTACGGAGCGGCGCTAATTTACTGCAATCAAACCTGGACGGACGTAAATTAGCAATTCAGTAGTTAACGCTGCAGCAAACCTGCGGTCATCCCACGGTGGGCAGACCACTTCACTATCACAACTTGTGATTTTTTTCATCTTAAACGATGCAATTCTTTGTCAGACAAATTCTTACATAATCTCCAAATGCCAAAACAATCAAATCTGTTAAAATCTACACGAAGACACAGAAACAGACAAACAAACCCAGACACACCCGAAATACATAACCATACTATCTTCTAACCCAGCCAGATAAAAAACAGGACTTCGCTGTACATTTTGGTTAATATTTCATCCATTTCGGATTATCAGTTATCAAAGTTATCGATTTTATCGTCTACTACGCTGATAAATTACAGAGCGTTATGCTTTACATCACGTAGATCCATATTTACCCAACTTATGTACTCACATAGATACATGCTATTTTCATTGTTTCTTCCTTCCCCCAGAATAAAATGATGTAGGACGGTACTTTAGAGAAATTGGTCCTCTTCACTCTTGAAAATAATCGCGACTTTACAAACCTCGTAAAACTTTAGCAGCACAGGGAGCTTACCATGAACTTTTACAAAAACATCATTGCGCAGGAACGTTTTGTTACATTCCTTAATAAGTATTGTTTTGTACCCTACCACAAGCATTGAAAACAATAATGTTTTAGAACGTTATTACTCCTGCTACAGTGATGTCAAAAGAATGTACGATACAAGTGCCTTTATACACTCTGTGGTACTTTTGCGTATTTTGGAGTGTGGTGTTGCCAGATGTACGATGTCAATCGTAATTATACGATTTTTGCCATGTAAAAATCGTACAATCGGGGTCGTACAATAGTACGACCGCATAGCGAAATCGTGCCTACAATATTCTATCGATACAGGGAAATTACACTTACGGTTTTTACAAGTTGCAAGTAAAAACACTATGATTTCTTATTATTTTCTTCCCTAAGAATTTTTATTTTCCTCACCCGCGTACAATCTCTCGTATGAAACATCTGGCGGCACTTGGTTGTATGAACAATGTCAGGTTTTTTGGCGGGAACCGAAAAGATGGTGTCGTGTTTTTGTATTATTTTCTAAAACTTGTGATTCTTCGAGTGTTAAATTGTAATAATGGTGGATTATTAACGTTTACCGGTTCGTCAACGTGCACGAGTGTGGGCAAATGATACAAACATCGCGAAACGCGATTTTTCGTGTTCTCTACAAAACTTCACTTAAAATTTCAGTAAAGTATCCATAACTTTACTGGAATGGGAAAAGGGGAGGGATTCATCGTCTTCATCATCATCACCTCATCATCATCATCCCATCATCTGTTACTGAAGGAAAAATTATTACTAAGAATCCGACTGAAGGACGAGTATCCATGGTCATGAAAAATTAATAAAAAAAAAAAAAAAAATGAACAATGTCAGGAAGTTTTGGCGGGAACCGAAAAGATGGTGTCGTGTTTTTGTATTATTTTCTAAAACTTGTGATTCTTCGAGTGTTAAATTGTAATAATGGTGGATTATTAACGTTTAGCGGTTCGTCAACGTGCACGAGTGTGGGCAAATGATACAAACATCGCGAAACGCGATTTTTCGTGTTCTCTACAAAACTTCACTTAAAGTTTCAGTAAAGTATCCATAACTTTACTGGAATGGGAAAAGGGGAGGGATTCATCGTCTTCATCATCACCTCATCATCATCATCCCATCATCTGTTACTGAAGGAAAAAATATTACTAAGAATCCGACTGAAGGACGAGTATCCATGGTCATGAATAAATTAATAAAAAATAATGAACAATGTCAAAAACGTTTTTTTTTTGTTTTGTCTCATAGGGCAGGCTAGAGGCAACATAGCCATACCACCATAGTCTTCCGTCTGTTTGTCATAACATTTTTCATTAAATCTCTGATGAAGATGATGATGATAAATGAGATAAATCTCGCTCCTCTTTCCCTCTTTCAGTAAAGGCGAGTTTTCGTTTTAGAAAATAATACAAAATCATGACACCATCTTTTCGGTTCCCCTCAAAACCGTAAATTAAATCTACCTATGATCATGAAGGTAAATTAAAATTCAATTGCTGTATCCAATTAAAGTTTGTGAAAATTATTTTGGTGATATCTAGAATTTAATGCTTAGAATAATTTGTCACAGCGGCCGCAGAGTCTCAGTCTGAGACTTTTTAAAAACCCACAGTGAAATTCGCTGCGGGCTTTAATAGGAGTCTGCAGGCGAAGGCTCACTCTAAGAAGAAGCAAGTGCATCAAAAGGAGCTGACTTAGCCAACAAAAAATCTATGTGAAAATGGGTTGAAATTTATTCTGGAGCCCGTCCGAAGGCGTCCTTCGTAGAACGGAGCTTCTATTATCTGCTTCGAGAAACTCGAAAGTTTCCAAATCATCGACCATCTTGCTAAATATTACAAATGGAAACTCAGAAACACAGCAAAAACTCACTTATAAATAGAAAAAGGTACACGGAGAGCAACTTTTTAACAATCGTTGTCATTTGTATCATTCCTGCTATTTTGACAGCTCGGCAGGAATACTTTATAGGTCTTAATACGGTTTTTAAACAAATGTTCCTTGGATTGAATGAACGAAATCGAGTGACGTCACCAAAACTGCTAAGCGATAACAAAACTTAACAGGAATACTTTTAGGGTGGTCATGGTACGAAATTACGAAGTAAGGCTTAATTAATGATGTTTTAAGAGGTTGTGGTAAGCCCCCAGATATACAAACAAAAAGAGAGACAGAAAGCGAATTTGGTTTCAACCGGCGAAAAAGCGGAGGAGGTTTACAAGCCGACGCGTTTTCTTTGCATGATCATGCATAACTTTTTACTTTTTTTTTTCTTTTTACTTTTTTTACTTTGTCCGATTTTGATAATTAATATTTAAGACAAACCCCCAAGACAAAAACGACGTATGAACAGATGAACAGATTTTTTTTTTTTTTTTTTTGTTCGAAAGGTGAAAAAACCGTCATAACTAAGTTTAACGAAAATCAGTGTCGGGAATTTTAAAATATTTAATTTACCTATTACTTGTTTATGAACTATGTGTAGAGAGAGAAGGTAGCGATAGAAAAGGCATTCAAATTAATTCAAGCTGAAGCCCCTAATTTATAGAGGCTAGCCAGACAAAAAATACAAATCCCATTACAAAAGTCTTTGTACTCATTAAAATATTCAAACTATTCTTTTTTTTAATTCAAGGTCCCTTCACACCTTTGCTTTTAAAAAGATAAGTAATGAATACTTTTTTAAGCTATCATATTTCTGCCATCTCATTGTTGGGACCCTATTTGTTTGCTAAACGTATAAAGTAGGGGTTTCAAGGTTAGCTGGTATCCCACGATAGTCAGCTGTTCTTTCTAACCGACTAGTCAAAAATACATATTTAGACTTGTAAACCGTTTCGTCGGTTAAAAATGGAGGTTTTGCTATTTGACTGTTATTTTCACGTTCGATAGTTTATTTTTTTACCGTCATCGTTTAAAAAGTTCAATAAGTAATTGGTTATTTGCATTTGGTCGATTTCAAAAAACGTCTTTGTAGTCAAATGGCAGAGACTTACCTATTTTAGGAAAGTGAAGCTTTTGTGTCTTTAATTGTTTGGATCTCAAATCGTGCTGAATTCTCAATCAATTTGGATTTTATTTCGTTCGGATCTCAAACCGTCTTCACCCCAATTCGTCCAGACTAAAATAAATGTATTTTTTAAGACTCATCTATTACCTAGTCTATGTAAGTAGTAACATTAAAAAACATCCAATGAAATATTGTTATTGAATACTTGTTATCTGTTAAATTGACATTAGGCAGATGGCACACGTGTTATTTATCTAACTGCTGTGTATTCGATGCGCAAATAAATTAAAAAGGATTTTAATGCGTGTAATTTTTATTGTTTGTCGGTAAAACGACATGTGGCGGAAATAGTGATGTATTTAGATTATTTTATAAAAGTATAAAAGTCACTATCGGTCTATCCTAACTAATATTATAAATGCGAGAGTGAGTTTGATCGTTCGTTTTTTTTTTTTAAGTTTGTTACGCGTTCACACCCCGATCACCATGAAGTTTTGCATACACATTGTCAAAAGAACATAGCGACAGCCGCGACGAACAAGGTTGTAACTCAGGTTACGTCTAATTTGAATTAAAGACTCTAAAACTATCACACTTTGGTCTATTCTGCATTGTGACTAAATCAATGTCAGAACCTTGTTCGTTGCGGGTGTCGATAGTTTTCGTCCCAAAAAACGGTATAAGTGAGACCGCGGGCTGCAGCTACTTTTCAAAAAAAGCTACTGTGTCACACAGATCAGTACTAGGCCAGTTGAAGATAGGACCTTCTTCTTTTTTTAAGTCGGTAAAAATGAAAAGAAGTAGCCTATATGCTAATCCAGAGCATGGGCTACCTCCATACCAAATTCCATCTAAATCTGTCCATCCTTTTAAGCGTGAAGAAGTAACAAACTCACACAAACTTTTATCTTTACAATATAAAGTAAAATAAGTATAGCTTCTTGTATAAAGTACCGCGAACACTTAAAAAAATAACAGAAATAAAACACTTTAAAGAATTAAAATCTTAACCATTAATCCCTAAAAAAATATTTAAATCAAATGTAAACTGTATATCGTAACAATTAAACACTACAAAATTAATTTCATGTACTTTATACAATAATGGCCCGAAGAAACTCCCCGAGCGTACTCCACGAAAAAGCGGTCCGCTTGCAATGCAATGCCACAACGGCGCGTCCCAATTTTTGAGGAACAGAAAAAAATAATTGAATGTTCTTGACCTTGTTGTTTTGGCTTGAGTTTGTGGTTTTAAAAGTTGGACAGGAAACTGTTATAAATGTTGTTTTTGGACTCTTTTTGATTACAGTTGAATAAAGTAGCTAGTGGCTTTGTGAGCTGGAGAGCTCGCGGCCGGCGTCTGTTCTGCATCCCTCAACAGATTCTCGTAAAATTTTGAGAGCAGGTTCGATATTTTTTTTAAAATTATTATTTTAAATTGGACCTACTCACAACATTTCAGGAGAAGCGGTTAAGAAATGCGATCTGTACAAGAAGACAGAGATCCGCTTCGCACGCTAACGCTCGCTCAGGTCGATGTTAACCCCTCCTACTTGCAATATCTTAATCTTATCTTATCTTAATATAGGTATATAAATCTCGTGTCACAATGTTTGTCCTCAATGAACTCCTAAACCACTTAACCGATTATAATAAAATTCGCACACCATGTGCAGTTCGATCCAACTTGAGAGATAGGATAGCTCACATCTTAATATACATATATAAATAATTAACGCGAACGAAGTCGCGGGGTGACAGCTAGTATAATTATGTAAATTACGTGTCACGTTGTTTGTCCGCTATAGACTCCTAAACTACTTAACCGATTTCAATCAAATTTGCACACCGTGTGCAGTTCGATCTAACTTAACAGATATGATAGCTCACATTTATATATATATAAATAATAAACGTGAACGAAGTCGCGGGGTGACAGCTAGTTATACTATAAAAAAAGGCTTGTGTGTGTTTTTGTTACTTCTTCACGCTGCAACGGATGGACCGATTTTAATAAAAAATCTGGTATAGAAGTAGGAATTTCCGACCGAAGTTATCCTAGTCGTACAGAACAAGCTGTAAAGTACTACAAATAAAATAACCAAAAATAAAAATCTACCCTCCTTTAAAACCCAAAGCCTTTTAAATCCGTCATTCTTACGCCCATTCAGTCTTCAAGCATTTCTCCTTTCTTCTCACATTGCGTAGGACATTCGAAATGGTAAATAGGTTCGAGGACCGCTCATTCAAGAGCACATTTACATAACCGGTGCAGCTCGACCGCAGAGGGTATTAGTAACTCAATGTATGGAGCTTAATAAGAAAATAATGTTTTTTTTACTAGTTAGACGTTACAAGCGTTTGTAAGGCAGTATCTAACTTCAACTGGGGCAAATGCGTCTGTGAGGCAATTGCGTCTTTCGAGAATGACTGACAAACCCTTCACAAGTTAGGCGCCACCTACATCTTCTTTCTATCTTTAGTTCCAATAATCTGTACAAGATGGCGTTAGTGAAGGGTTGGCAGTAATTCTCCCCCCCACAAACCCACAGACGTATTTGCACAGTTGACTATGTTAATCCAGGGTTTAAGCTACCTCTATACCTTTCCTCGAAACCTTGTCAGTCGTTTGAGCATGAAGAAGTGACAACTGTGACAAACAAAAATACAAACACAAACTTTCGCCTTAAAAAAAAACTAGCGACCTGTCCCCCAATTCTACTAACTAGTTGTTTTTAAATTGTCAATGAATTGCCTCAAATTGACACTTTTTGTATGCCTACGCCTATGCCTGCTACTGCTCAGACCCGTCTTCGGAACGGTTACACCGGACTACATCCCGAAACACGACTAGGTCATTTCACGGCATGGCCTGGTACGGTGGGTGGTAACTAGCCACGGCCGAAGCCTCTCACCAGAGTTTACTACCCGGTTAGCACTACCCGGGGACCACGAGTAGGTAATCAGAATAGAGTACTCTGCTACGGACGTGGGTAGCTCAGCCCCCAAAAGTTAAGCTCCACTCTAGCATAAGCTCTGCAAACATTGCCATTAGTGTTCAGGGGTCCTACCATGACTTACTGCCATGATGGTTACTTTTTTGTTTTCGATGCTGCGCGACCACGAATCGTATCGCCGCGCAATAAGGTCCATAGTCGCGCAGCGTCGAAAACAAAACGGTAACCATCATGCATGGCAATAAAATGTCATGGTAGGCCCACTGTACTCATGTGAGTGCATACGAGTACCTTGACTTAGTTTTCTAACCTTACTCATATAAATTAAATACTAGTTTTTTCTCAATATCTGTCAATCAACACACCAGCTGTTGACCGTTATGTTCTAACTCGATTCAAGGGACACTGATATCGATTTATTTGCTACGAATCGATGACGTAAGCTCGATAACTTATCGCTACTTTGTTTTGTGGCGTGGAGCACTTATGTTTACTGTGACGGCCTTGGGAGTTTAGCATTTTTTTGCGACGCCCCCCCAAGCTTAAACCCGGTTCCAAGCTATTGCCACGAACGCCTGCAACTCCAAAACTCTTGAGGAAAAACTGTGAGCATTATCCAACTATCTGAAATAAATTATTAAAAAATATCTTGAGTTCAGAACTGCACTGGGTTTTGGAAAACAACATGACGAAGGATTTCACAACATTGATAAATAACTACATACTATATTATTTATAAACAAAATTACCCTTGAACGTTAAAACCATCGATACAGGGACACATATATTTCGTCACATTATTTAAGGGTTCCGCAACACTTTGAATTTTCCATGCAAACGCGTTTGTCGAATTTCTTGGAAACTATTCGTCAGATTGTGATAAAATATGGCATGTACAAAAATTAACTATATCTGATTCTCTATGTTCTCGTTTTTTTTTTTAAAAATCGTCCTCAATACATTTAAATTAACTATATCTCCGCCTCTATGTTCTTGCTTTTTTTTAAATGGCTTTAATAGATAATAGAGCTATGAAAAATATCTGCAAGGTAAGGGGTCACTTTTGAATGATTTACTTAATAGATCGACAAAGCCAATCAAGAATTCCTTTGCCTAAGGAGCTTGTCTACATCATTAGCTTTTAAATTAATCAAAAATACAAGGAAAGTTCTTAGTTATTTAAGAATGATTAGAGAAGTGCAAAAGTCATAAAAATCATTGAAATTGTACTTTGTCACTCTGTAGACAACTGTAGAGGCTTGTCAGTATCTTTACTTCCTCTTTTTGCTTGTCATCTCCTAGACGAAATAGTAGTAGAAAACCTTTAGTTTCTGCGAAGTTAGTCTAAAGTGTTAGTGTTAGTCGCCGAACCCTTAACATAGCTTGAGAACTTTGAGTGTGAAATGATATTTATTGTTAGGGTCAGCTGAGGCAAATGCGTGGGGCAATTGCGTCTTTCGAGAATTACTGACAACCCCTTTACAAATTAGGCAACTAACACCATCTTGTTGCAACTAAATATAGAAAAAAGATGTAGGTGGCGCCTAACTAATGAAGGGTTAGTCAGTAATTTTCGAAAGACGCAATTGCCCCACAAAAGCATTTGCCTCAGTTAAACTTATGTCAATTTTACTGTGATGTAACTTATTTGCAATCAATGAACTTAAAGAAATGCAGCCAAAGCGTCTCTTTATGCAATTCAATCGACAGTCAGTCCGTCCGTTATTTATTATTAGATAAGTGCCATAAATCTTTGTTAATGAAAGGGGCGATATCAGAAAGTCGTTCCAGTGACCTACGATGCGACCCTGTCATATTTCAAAACTGGGGCCTACTATGACATCATTGGCTTGATGGTTACGTTTTCTTTTCTATGCTGCGCGACCATGAACCTTGCGCAGCGATATGGTTCGCGGTCGCTCAGCGTCGACAATTAAATGTAACTATCATGGCAATACGATGTCATGGTAGGCCTCCTGTACTGGAGAACTGTGAATGATTCTTATTTAGTCACATTTTTTACGCGCGTAGATTTAAGAGGGCGAGGGTTTCCATACAAACGCGCTTCTCAAATTTCTTGTCGCCTAGGTCAAAGTTAGTTAGGTCGCCGGACTCTTAAGTCAAATCGGTTAAGGAGTTCTGGAGATGTAGAGGACCCAATGTCTCAGATCGGGGGGTTTTTTCAATCTTGGTCGATGATAAGCAATGACGCGGCCTACGATGGAGCACGCTTGTCTAGAAGAAACTGATTCATTCGAGACATAGAAGACATCCAGACTAACCACAACTGCATTAACTGCCTAGAAACCAAGTACACTCGCAAAATGTAAACTAGCAAATTGGTGCCGGATACAGCACCGTACGACGTTAGTTCTGGACATATTCTTACTTTTAAATTAACTAACGGACAAGATTATCGACCAATTATCCAAATTTTAAAGGGGCATTTTTTACCATCATTATGTTAGCACGTCTGTGTGCAGTGCATGCGGTGACATGGCAAGAAAACACAGCACACGTAGGTACCGAATTTGTGGGCTTGCGGTTTGGGTAGGTGTTGTTTGGAAACCTACCTTCTAGTCTGTTACTCTAAGCAACCGGCCCAGCCATGCCGTGAAATGACCTAGTCGTGTTTCGGGATGTAGTCCGGTGTAACCGTTCCGAAGACGGGTCTGAGCAGTAGCGCACTTGTAGCGCCTCACTCAACTGCCGTCTTTGTACTTCTTCACTCTACAAAACTTCAAGGCTAGAGTGAATAAGTACCTTATAGATCGTCGTGCTCCATCTTAGACCACAACGTCGCTTAACATCAGGCGAGTTGGTGGTCAAACGCCGACCTATTCTATATAAAAAAAAAAATCCAGAACACTCTATTAGGCAGAGCACTCCACACTCTAGCGGCTTAATTGGTTCAATGTAAATAACTTTCACTCCCCAACAAACTTTCTTGCCAAATCTGTCCGTGACGTCACATGTGGGTACTCGCACACTAATATGGGCCAGTGTACCGTCGGCAAACAGTCAAAGCAAACGAGTAAACAGTACCAATGTCGTTTCGGTCAGACAGGGCTGTCACGACATTGGCGAACTGTTCTGAATCACGTCATTATTGAAGGTTTTTTTTAATTTAACTTGCTCTGTAAGTACATACACTAGCCGATCCACGGGGCCGTCTGCCACTGCATAGGTTAATTGGTAGGGTAGACGGTAATACACACTGAACTATTCGCAATTTTCAGCTATTTAGCATACCACCAGCATACAACAATGTCTCGCGGAACAGTCCTGTAGTCAGAATGTGCCGCACTTATAACCAACTAAGCGAGACCAGAGACATATTTTCGTGTAGTTTAATAAGTTTCAGATATTTTTTAAATAACTTAATTATGTAATGTATTAGTAAGTTAATTATAGTTTTTAGTTTCATTGTACATTTTATAAGCTGTGTACGGTCATAATTGGACTATAGGTTCAAATTTTATATATTTAATTTAAGTTGGTACCTACATGTGTATGTAGTATGTATGTAGTATGTGTATAGCCTATAGTCTGTTACCGAACCAATTCAAATAAAATAAAATAAACACTGGTCAACCAACCCCGCAGGGGCGGATAGCCAAGTGTTACCGTCTGCTACCGCGTGGGCCCCTCAGGTTCTTGCCTGTTCTTCTGAGTAGAGGCTCTTTATCCGAACATAAGGCGGTACAGTCTATTTAAAAAAAACTTTGACGTTCATAAGTGTATCTTTGATACCCAAATTGAATAAAAACACTTTGACTTTGGGGGCAGGCCGTAGGGACAGACGGTAACATATCGGGCTATTGGATTCAACCCCCAAAAGTACTCGTATGTCTCTGCATAGTGTACTCTGCAATGTCTCGAATAGGTATGTCGACTATGTCGGTTTTTAGTCTGTGTTTGTAGTAAAATAGTGTATTTTTTTTTTCGTTCAACATAGATTTTTTTTAAAATTTTGTACCTAAAATATATACGCTTGATTTTGCGTAGGGGAGGAAGGGTTAGTCAAAAAACCTAACCATGTATCATCAGGGGGAGGGGGGATTTAAAAGTTGCTAAAACATCACGTAATTAATTGACGACCCCAAGGTTATTTAACAGTTTTTGTTTGCCCTATTCAAATTTTCTACTATACAAGTACAAGTCGAGATTACGTAGTGCCTTATACCCTAAGCAGTAAAAGCAATCAACGTTGTATACCCTCGAAATAGTTATACAGTGTTTGTTAAATTAAATCTCGATCGTAAAAGACAAAAGAGACTAAGAGGGAGAAAATAAGTAAAACAGAAGCACCCCTAAAAGTGTTCTAAAGAGTCAGAAAACTCCCAAATCGTGACTGAATCGTGCGTGACTCAATCTAAAAGGTGGTTGACAAGAAACTTTTTAAAATTCTTCTTTTAAAACGTTCTGTCAAAAGTATCTGATAATGATAAGACACGAAAATAAATGGAAAAGTGATTTCTTCTCACGTACTGACTCTAATACTCGTCCAACATCCGTCCATAGTTATACTGTTATTTATTCTATGTCATTACCCGACTGCGCAAGAAGGAGGGTTTTGTTTTTAGAGCGAGTGTATGCAAGTATTTATGTAGGTAAGGGTATGTGTATTTCTTTGGCACGCCCTACAGCCTAAACAGCTTGATGGATTTCGACATGTGAGATGTCATTTGAATCGTCTTGATAGTGGAAGTGACTTAGGGTACAACATTTTGCCGTTAAGTTTTTTGTTTTTCTTTTAATACTGTTACTTGTTACATAGGTAGTTACATAATACACATGTCGATGATAATATTACCCACTTTAAGGGTTTATCACACCATGCGACTTATAGTTTGGCTATCTACTAGGTAGTGTAGTGTAATAAGAGATAGACATTATGTACTCGTAGGTCCGAGATGTTTCTTAGTCACCCTTACTTCAATGATGACGTGATTATTTTTATTCTTATTTCCTTCTGGTTTCTGGTTTTCTGAATTTAATCTTACTCCCATGTAATAGGGAGTATTTTGTGCTCACTCTTCTAAATACGAGTAATTACCTAATCCTTTGCTTCCACTTTCCTTTGTTTACAAAACTGAGCCCCGTGCGCCCTGTCACTGTTCTTGTATCTATTCTACTTCCTCCAGATCAAAGGCAGGAAGCCCTATACTAGCTCGTAATCAAACTGTGCCCGTACCAATAAATTAGTTTATTTTTAACCATCGTTTAGGACGGCCGGTAACTTTACAAGAGCATCCTGGATGGATTGGTTATTAATTAATTTAACTATGGATTGATCTCTTTATAGGCGACTGATTAGTTTGATGCCTGTTTATTTATTTTTTCGACAAGGATTTTTTTAAAGCGGTTTTGGTTGCACTGCTGCATTTAGTATTGTATCAGTATCCCTTTAATTTATCAGTTTTTTTTTATACTTCCCCAATTAAGGAGAAAAAGGAAAACAAAAACAAAATGACGTCACTCACTCATATCTTCAATAAATCGTCATCCATTCTTCCAACTTTTTCTTTCTTTTCTTCGAATTCTTTCGAACTCTTTGCAAATGACTTATTTCGGTCTTGCTTAAGCATCGATTGACGTCACTACGTGTTTTTCACGTGACCGGAAAGCTATACCTTGCGGAGTATATTATTATACCATGGGTTTAGACTGCTTTGGGAATCAATGGTCTAAACATTCAAATAATCGACGCCATTAGACATTTTTGCTAAAACACGACAATAGCTTAATCAACAACAACTTATGACTTTGCGTACTGATTGAAAATTAATCAAAACCGTGATAAATCACGCGATCTATTTGACCAAACATAAAACACAGATACGGTTACATATTATTGTCGTATTGCGGTCAGCGTGTCTAATATTTTCCAATATCTTTGCTAGTGTCACGTAAAGTTCACAGATATAAATATTAGGAGATAGAGCACGTTCCTACGAACATGACAGGAAAATCTTGAGATATGCACATGTCTACTGACATGCTTAGAAGGTGTTAGGATATTCTATAAAAGTATCGGATACTGATTCGAGGAAAAAAACAGCATACATTTTGTTGACGGTCCATAATTTTTTTAAATGGAACATCCAGCTGATTTTTTTACTATTTCAGAGTTGGCTACATAGTGAAAAGTTGTTCATAATGATGAGTACAAAACAAGGAACCCTTTTCGGCCATCCTTTCCTGATAGCCCAGTTTATGTTTAAGTTTACTTACTTATGGAAACCACGGAATCCTCAGGTTACAAAATCTATGCTTCGCATATTTTTGCTTTTTCAACCAATCACCAAATATTGATGAAGTCGGAATGTTAACATCATGCTATACTAATAACTACATAGTTGAGATGCAATAATCTCTCGCCATCATTACTATGAGAAAGATTTTTATGACAAAACCAGTCGTGACCGGTAAAGATGCAGCAGATTTGGAATTAACTTAACTAAGCATTAAAATACGGTTGGTGTAATTTAAAGGTTGTAACTCCGGTTTTGTAGAGACTTGAGAGAGACTTGAGAGGCAGTTTTCAAAAAACGCATTCCTGAATTTTCTTGAAATTTAGTTTGTCTATACTGAGTTTGTCTTGTCTAGTTGTTTGTCTATTCTGAGTACGGACATGCCATGCATATACACACTTGTAGAAGGTATCTCCTAGGCAAGCGTGTTACACCTTCGATGACGTCGTCGGCTGACCACGAGTTTTGATAGTTAACGCAAACTTTTTTCGTTTTCGTTTGGCTAAATACCATTTCACATAGTTCCTTAACGTTTCCGCCAGGGGCGCTTTATTTAAATGGATGGAGCCAAACGTAAACGAAAAGAATGCAGGCGAGTCAGTGGTCAAACGCATGCCTAGTCCGTTGTAAAAAAAACCTTACCACCAAGGCCATATGACTTCATCCTCAAAAAACGACTCAAATTAAACTATGTCATCATTCGATAGCAATTAGGCCTCAATGTCAACATCACTTCCTATGCCTAGTCTAGACTACATGACGTCACTGTTGCATAAGTCTGTCACAGAATAAATGACAGACCGTCACGAGTCATTGCACTCGCTGATTACTTATTGTCGACCTTGATCGTTATATCATTATTTGTATGCGAAGGTCATGTTATAATTAGTACGTTCATTTTAATATAATATTGCAGATAAGTGAAAAAATCGTAAAGTATGGATTTAAGTATATTTTTAGAATTTGACTGCCTCGGTGGCTCAGTTGGTAGTGAACCTGCCTTCTGAGCTTTGGCGCGTGGGTTCGATTCCCATCTAGGGCAAACATTTATGTGATGAACATTTGTGTTTGTTCTACGTCTGGGTGTTAAAATGTATTAAGTATCTATTTAAAAAAATCTAAGTGTGTATATCAGTCTCTGGCAGCCATAGTACAAGATTTGCTAAGTTTGGGGTAAGGCGACCGTGTGTGGAAGTTTCCTGATTTTTTTTTATTTATTTAGAACGATTTACCTAACTAGTGGTCCGCTGTTCGCCTCCAAGAGTTTGCGGTCTCTATTTCTTCATTATCCTTGGACCAATTTGGGTAATAGTCCAACTTAAAAATTGCGTTAAAAATACAGTAGAGGGTCAACTGGTACAAATGCGTCTGTGGGACAATTGCGTCTATCACACATTAGGCAACTAACGCCATCTATCTTATATCTTTAAATGAGCAATTCTTGTATATATATATATATAATTGGAATCTCGGAATCGGCTCCAACGATTTTCATACAATTTAAAATATAGGGGGTTTCGGGGGCGATAAATCGATCTAGCTAGGAATCATTTTTAGAAAATGTCATTTTATTCGTGTTTTATCGATAATCAACTTTTTTTTTTTTTTTTTTTTATGTAAAATAGGTCGTCGTTTGACCACCAACTCGCCTGATGTTAAGCGACGTTGTGGTCTAAGATGGAGCACGACGACCTATAAGGTACTTATTCACTCTAGCCTTGAAGTTTTGTAGAGTGAAGAAGTACAAAGACGGCAGTTGAGTGAGGCGCTACAAGTGCGCTACTGCTCAGACCCGTCTTCGGAAAACTTTATAACTTAAACATAAACTTGGAAGAAAAATAACAAAAAGGAGGCGTTTGAGTAGTCTCAACTGAAAAATATGACTCGTCCTGACATCTATTGGCGAATAATAATACTATTTTTTGTGAGCAACTAATTGCTTTAACGACACAACAGCAGATGGCGTTGTTAAGTAACACGAAGTCAATGAGTGTTTGCTTTGAGGTTAGACTAAAATCAAAGGTACTACATATAATATGAAAAAGTGAGTCTTTGTTCATTTTCTTTGTTTCTTTGTAACGCTTTCACGTCTGAACTACTCAACCGATCGTCTTAAAATTTTGCATACATGTTGTTTAGGGTACAGAAAAGGACATAGGGTACTTTTTATCCCGGAAAAATCAACGGTTCCTGTGGGACCGTGGGTGAAACCACGGGTCGCAGCTAGTTACAGATTATTGTAACTACTATCTGTACAAGATGGCGTTAGTTGCTTAATTTGTGGAGCGTTTGTCAGTAACTCTCGAAAGACGCAATTGCAATAGACGCATTTGTACCACTTGACCCTACAGGCGAATTCACAACCTCCACCTCACCACCTCAACTTTATTTATGTTTGGAGAGTGAATCGACATGAAAAAAAATAGTGCGAGGAGTCCCTCCGCGCGGAAGAAGTGAAACTTCTGTGTATCTTTCACGCATTCACTCTCGCTCTGTCTGTTTCTATTCCCCCTCCCCAGGAGCGTTAAACTTTTAACGCAACCTTGTTGGAAGTCGCATTAGAAGTTTCACTTCAAAAAAAATAGTAAAGATAAAGATAAAGATAATTTAATTAACGAAAGACACTTACACAGGAACTTAAATACAAAAAGTACAATGTACAAGTACATGGGACAACAAAACTATAGTGACTGTGTAAGACACGGAACTGCTGTACGGTGAGCCCCAAACTAAGCTCGAGGCTTGTAACTTGGGGCTCGGGTGCGAGACAAAAAGGGTTTCTATGCGTGTTCCGTCGTTAACACTAATAAGAAAAATGTGTGTGCGAGTGTGAAAAGTTATGGTGTGTAATGTGTGTGTGTGTGGGAGTGAATGTGTGTGTGTGAGTGTGAGTGTGTGTGCGTGCGTGACTTGATTGCTTGCAATGCTAAACGCGGTATACACTATGGATAAGGTCCTCGGTCTCTACACGAGACAGTTTTAGTTTTAGTGGGTGGAGTTCCTCCGCGCGGAAGAAGTAAAACTTCGTATTGTGGAAATAAAAAAAGGAAGGGTCACACTTGGTCTCGCTCTGTCTCTTTCTATTCCCCCTCCCCAGGAGCGTGGAACGTTTAACGCAACATTGGTTTCATACCCCCTCCATGGTAGCGTTAAACGTTTAACGCAACCTTGTTGGAAGTCGCATTTGAGTTTCTCTTCAATTTTTTCAACGTTCTACAACGTGTTGTTTTGCATTCCCGCGGAATTTGTAGAGGTAGGTAAACTCCACTAGCAGAGCACGAATAAACTATGGGACAACCTTGAAATCGAGAAAAAAGGCTGCTGTTCCATACATCTTGTTGACGATCAACGAAATTTTTGTATGGAACAGCTGTTTTTCTTGTTTAATTTCAAAGTTGCCCTATAGTTTATTCGTGCTCTGCTCACTAGCAGAGCTACTTCACTGGGTACCTAGCTCTACACATTCCGCGGGAATGCAGAACAACATATTGTATATTGCACGACAAACTTACATTCTCAATGTCAATGTGTCATCCCCGATCTTTTGTAATGTGAATCAGCCTTTATTCAGAAATCGGACACGCGGTCGTCTTTGTAAAATGATCTGAAAAGATACGACGTTTTAAGTTACATTTTAAATGTAAATTAGCGTAATTAAAGATTGTATGTTAATTAGATCTTGGGAATGTTCTTGAACAATCATTTTTAAATTAATTGATGACGTAAACGTACTTACATTTGGGTATATTTTGTTAGTAAATTAGGGAGGAGAAAATAATTACATAACTTAAACATTTACAAAATATATGAAAGACTTTTAAACAATGTAAGCATTCATTAAATACAAAAATATAGAGCTAGTACAATAAATTATAATGGGTATTAATTATATGTTGGAAATAATTATAAGCTTGGGGTGAACTAAACCAAAAACATATACCTAGGTAGTATATAAACAGAATGTACAAATGTACGTTTTTCTATGAAAACCTATAACTATAAGTTCAACCTTGAAAATGCTTAAAAAACTTCGTCCATCCTACTTACACTATGTTGAGTGTCAATGACATTTTTTCTATGGAACAGCTGCTTTTTTTTAATGATAAACTCTTAGGGTTAAAAAGCGACACGATGTCTGTCTGTTTGTATGGCACACACAAGCAATCTCAGGAACGTTAATAGACTTAAGTACCTTACCGGCTTAATTTTCATACGATTTCATATTATTCTGTCCTATAGAAAATGGTACATTTCAAAATTGTAAATGTTGCCTAAGTATCATCAGTCTCTTTCCAGCATTACCCCTCTCACTCGTAAAGATTAGGTACCCGAAACAATAAAGCCAACGATAAAATTCAGATTTATCTTGTGTAGTAAAGATTATGCACAAGCAATATAACTTAGGAAATGGTTTATGACAAGTATTTGTGGAAAAATAAATTCCGTATATCACTAGGTGGGTAATTTCCGTTGTTACCCGACGGCGCAATAAGGAGGGTTATGTTTTCGAGTGTATGTATTTGTGTGGGTATGTATGTATGAGGTTTCTTTGGCACTCCCTACAACCTAAACAACTTGATGGATTTCGACTTGTGAGGTGTCATTTGAATCGTCTTGATAGTGGAAATGACATAGGGTACAACATTTTGCAGCCGGGCCTAAAAAAATATATAATATAACTTGTTTATAATAAACGGGGCAGAATATTTTCAACAAAATGCACAGCGAAGGTTTGATGTTTGGATAGTATTAGATGTTCTCTTGACATTTTAATTGAATTTACTTTTTTATTATTATTTATATGTTTACGAAAAAAATGTTGGCGCATTCAAGTTCAAATCTTTTTTTCCTGTAAAATACATATTGTTTTACATTTTTTTTTTTTGCTCTCGAATACTTTTGAGATCTTATTTTTCTAATTCTTATAAATTACTCACATTAGAGTTTTTTCTTTTTTTTTTTCTAATGATCTTATTTTTTTTTCCACAGATAGCCGATAGTGCCTAGAGGATAAGTGCCTTGTGCCAGTGATAACTTGTGCCTAAGTTCAGTGTAGTGTCTCATATTTTAGTGCAAAATACTAGCAACACTATGCAGTGGAGAAATTTAGCGATTTTCATCGGGCTGGGGTTGCTAGCTGTATCGCAATGCTCAGGTGAGTCTTTTTTTATGTGCCGTAGTTATTTATTTTCATTTTTTATAGTTATTTCCAAAGGGTACGTAAAATAGGTTCCTATAGTAATTTATCATTTTGATCAACTATGAACTACGAAATGAATGAAATTCCCTAAAATAAATTTAAACTAAGTAGTCTATTTTGGTATCGAAGATGCACTTACAAACGTCATAGCTATACTTATGTATAGTTTTAAAAAGACTAACGCCTTGTTCGGAAAAAGAGCCACTACCCAGAAGAACGGGCAAAAAACTGAGGGGCTAATAAAACAATAAAATCTTATAAAATTTAAAAAATCGATTTCCCTCCATCTGAATTGGATTTTGTAAACATTTTTAACATTTTAAAGTTTTTTTTTAAACTGCTCGACCGATTTCGATAAAATTTAAATAGGACTACCTAGGAAGTATTCACACCTGCCAACCCTTTAAAACAAAAAAAGAATTTTCCAAATCGGTTCAGGTCTCTTGGAGTTATCGGGAAACTAACATACTTAAAAAAAAAGATTTCAACGAACTGAGAACCTCCTCCTTTTTTTTGAAGTCGGTTAAACGGAGGATAGGTAATTACTTTCTAATAGAGAGCGCAAATATTTGAGCGACTAAAATAGACCAAAACAAACACATGGCAGGAACTCAAAAAACTAGATGAGTCAGGTCTTAGAATAAGTGCTACCGGCTCTAGGCCACTCGGGCAGGCGTACCGTGCAAAGGGTGTGGGCGGACTGTTACGGACTAGCGGGCGGGGATAACAGGTGAGTTGTTATAAGTACATCTAGCTAGACCAATATTGTGGACACCACTATTTTTATTACACTACCTAAGTTTAGAGGCTGATTCTCTAAATCGTGACAAAACTTTTACTTTCTAACCTAAAATCGCAAAAAAAAAGTTATCTGTTCCTTATAACTTTTCACGCATTTTGTACTATTATGTACATTTTGTTGACGATCAACTTCGACAAAATGTATGGAACTGTTTATTTTTGTTTTGCGATTTCAGGATTCTCATAGTGAAAGTTTTAAATACATATTTAAAAAATTAATATTAACACCCACACACAGAACAAACACACGCACGAAACGCTTTGGTTCCTCGTTTCTCATACGAACCGCTAGAGTGTGGAATACTCTGTCAGAGTGTGTGTTCCCTGACACTTATAATCTGGGTGTCTTTAAGTCTCGAGTGAATCGGTTTCTTCTTAACAAGCGTGCTCCATCGTAGGCCGCATCACTGATTATCATCAGGCATGTTGGCGGCCAAACGCAAGCCTATTAAGTAATAATAAAATAAAGTCTTATATATCACTTCTGAAAAAAAAAACAATGTCATTTCTTTCTTTGAATTTATTCTTTTGAATAGCATAGCGCTATTCGCCTTAACCATGGCCACACCCTTATGCATCATAATAGCTGTAAAAAACGGTATTAGTCCGCACCGAGGCCACACACTATAATTTTTTATTTCAATGAAGACTGCATTTCTATAGACACTTATTTTTTACTTGCTTAGTTTATAATACTACACTTAAATCGTGCTTAGGCGCCACCTCCACGAGCGATAGCAATATTATCATAGCAGCGATGACGAGAATATTATAGAAGCAATGATAGCCTAGTTGAAGAAGGCTCGCTTCTCAAGCCAGACGGAGTGGGTTCGAACTTCGAACCTAGCCGACGGCACGCACCAATTTGTTCATTGTGTGAACATATGTGCGTATTGTCTATCATCTGCTACATGACTGGAGCCCGGTGTATGGCGATAGGCTCGCTCTCTGTCCCGTTTTGGACTGAATATCGTCCGGCGAAATGTGGGTGTTTTATTACACCTCTGCCAGCCCGTTCGAGGGAAAGGCGTGACGATGTGTTATGTTATGTTTTATTATCATACGAAGATATTATCATCGTGTTACGTATTTCTATTTCACTCGTCGTATCGTCGCGATAACATCGCAATGTGGAGACACATTTTATGGTGTTACGGCCACACTAACGGGAAACGCCAAAGTTCATGATCACGTGAATTATTCCGATAATTAATGCGATTTTACCGCGATAAATTGAACAGTGTTGTGTCTTTCATTTGTGTTTTAAAATTAATACGTTTTTAAGCTAAATTTTGCCTAGCGATTAGTAGACCGAGCCAAGTGAATTTTCTTGACTAACTTCGCATTGGCTTAAGATATTCTATAGTCATTTCGTCTAGAAGAAGAAGACGAGCGAGTAATGATACTGACGAGCCTCTAAAGTTAACTACAGAGTGACAAAGTGCAATTTCAATTTTTTATAACTTTTGCACTTCTGTAATCATTCTTAAATATCTAAGACTTTCCCTTGTATTATGGATTCATTTAACAGCTAATGATATAGACAACCTCCCTATGTAATGGAGTTTATGATTTGCTTTGTCTACCTATTGAATAAATCAGTCAAAAGTGACCACTTAAAAATGCGGATATTTTCCATAGCTCTATTTTCGCTTGAGAACGTTTTTAAAAAAAAACAAAAACGTAGAGGCGGAGATATTGTTAATTTAATTGTACATGCTAAATTTCATCATAATCTGACAAATGGTTTTCATGAAATTTGAGAAGCGCGTTTGTATGGAAATTTTAGAGCGTCGCGGCCCTCTTAAATACATTACGCGTACCTTCACAATCGAGTTCATTAGATTTCACTACCGAATCAGTTTAAGAAACTAGATCGCGATCACTTTTCAATTCGTACAGTCGGCGTGTCGTGAGAAAGTAAACAGATACAAAAACCTTATCAACCGTGAAATGTCAGGTTAGCCGACTACAAAAAATGGAGGGCTTTTTGTGTTTGTAAACGGTGTTGATAAAGGAGTGCATTAACGATTTGAAGCTGGTTTTTTATTTATTACCCTACTGTGGTTGAAGGAAGGATAATGTTTTTTGAGGGTATGTAAGTTTGATCCTGTAATTGAGACTTTCTTTAAGCTTATTTTGACAGATTTGTACAGCCGCTAGGGCCCCTATTCTGAGGCGTAAGATTTTATTTGGTCATTGTCTCTCTCGTTTGAGTCATAAGAGTGAGAGTGATCAAGATGATATCTCAGACTTCAGAATAGAGTCCTTGGTGGGGTTTCGTAGATTGGTCTCTAGATCCGAAGTGGGATATATTTAGCAGTCGGTTTTCTCTTTTAATAATGACTCTTACTGACTAAGTTACCACCAATTTATTATTATTAACTATTATTATCTAACAACAAATTATTCCCAAACCTACATCAAAATCATAACGGCTCTTTGATTACTAGTCTCACTGACAATACCTGTCAAAACGCTTGTCAAACGAGCTGTCAACATGACACCTGTCAAACCCCCTGGCGCTCCAAATGAAGGTTAAGGTACCAACTTGTGTGTAAAGTTGAGTGAGAGCGCCACCATCGTTTTTTCTGAACAAAGTTGTTAGTCAGTCGTTGATTTTTTTAGTTCTATCAATTGGCCGCCTTTACGTTACGGTGGTCGTGTCGGTCGTACCGTTAGGTGCTTTTTAATGCCGACAGGCACCTTAAATTTGATTTTTAAATCAGCTTCGAAGGAAGTATTTAAATAGAAGTGCAGAGCGTTTCGTTTTGTGATTTCCGTTGCATTATTTGTTTAGCTACCTTCTGGCTGTTTAGACTACAGTTACCTATTGCCTATTCCACGGATACCCTTGCCTATTCGTGAAGATTTTCTGAGTCTCTCTAAGCTGCAATGGAAATGCATTTTTAGTTGTTGCTGTGTCAGCACTTCAGTTAGTATACAGGCTTATCGGTATAGGGTGTACTAATGCAAAAAAGGGGTCATTGTACTCATCATGATGAACAACTTTTACTACGTAGCCAATCAAATCTCGTAAAAAAAAATCAGCTGGTCCATATAAAAAGTTTCTTGATCGTCGACATGCTCACGAGTATGAAACAGCTGTAATTTTTTTCTCGATTTCAGGGTTGACGCCATTGTATGAGTGGTTCATAATGATGAGTACAATGACCCACTTTCAGCTTAGTATATCCTTTCCTGATAACCCTGTATAACACACTAACGACTCCGCGCGGGAGATAGGCTCGTCGCCGTCGTCCCGCTTAGCAGTGAGAGTCGCCTATGCTTGGCCCCGTATTGACGAGCGAGATTTTTCTTGGTTACTCTCGCTCTTATGACTTTTCAAGCGAGAGAGACAAGGACCAAAAAATATCTGGAGCGTCAAGAAAAGGGGGACTGATCGACAATATTGCCGAGAACACCCGTGACAGCCGTTTTGGCCAATGGAAATAGTAAATATGGCTCTCTCGCTAGCGTTCGCGACGAATGTGTAGAGTCAGTGTTAGTTCCATGATGGGTCCTTTTGTAGGTAATTTTTGGAATGAGCAATAAAGTTATCTATCTATCTAAGAAGAAGACTGAAGACTCGGCTTTTTAACCCGTCGACGCTCACACAGGAGACTGTGCACAAAATGCAAGTAGCACAAAGAGCCATGGAGCGCGCCAAGCTCGGCAAGTTACAAGACCGAGTGAGAAATGTTGAGATCCGACGTCGCACTAAGGTTCGTGACATCGGGATGATCACAAAACTCAAATGGAGCTGGGCAGGCCATGTTGACAGGCAGAATGATGGCAGGTGGACTAAAGTGTTGACGGATTGGTGGCCGCGTATTAGAAAACGAAGCGTGGGTCGGCCTCCAGCACGGTGGGTCGACGATGTTGCAAATGTCGCGCGGCGAACCTGGACAAGATTGGCGCAGGACCGGGATGTACGTACGAGAAGAGAGGCCTATGCTCAGCATTGGGCGATTACGGGCTGATGATGATGATCCATCTAAGGCCGTTGATTTGACCCACGATTATACCCACCACGCAATAATTCCCCACCCACAGTTCCAGCTTATTTAGGTAATCCTCCGTAGTTTCTCAGAAGCCATAGCTTCAATTCGGCACTCCCCGGTCTGACGCGATGGGGCCGACGACCCCATCAAATTAATTACGAAGTGTAATACTGCATTTGTTTATGGGAGGGATGAGGGATGCGGTGGAGGCGGTATTTTTTAAATAGGACTATGTACCCATAGTCCTATTTAAATTTATTATTATTTTGCTAAGCGATAAGCTGAAAGAAAGGCCTTGGGGCCTACCATGACATCTTATTGCCATGATGGTTACGTTTTATTGTCGACGCTGAGCGACCGCGGATCGTATCTCTGAGCAATATGGTTCATGGTCGCGCAGCGTCAAAAAAAATGTAACCAGCCTGGTAGGCCCTCTGATCAACAGAACCCGTAATCGACGAGCATATATAAAAAGACTCATGGAAGTAGAAGAAACGAAATATGTATGCCAGGTTCGTAGCAGTGGAGACAAGAGGTCTCTGCCTACCGCTACGGGAAAAAGGCGTAACTATAATTATTATATATGTATGTATGTACAAGTAGAACGTTTCAAAGTTTTCCAGCACGGAAACTGAGCTTTATTTTTTCATAGTGATAGGTATTTTTTTATTTTTAAGTGTTTCCACACTACCAACTGCACCGACCGACTCCACTTCAGTGAGGTAAGGGTAAGATGATGATGAAGATGAAATTGTTTAAACATTTAAAGATTTTTCTTAAAATGTTTTAGACTGGTCAAAAATTTTGCGTCCGACAGGATTTACTCATTCAGGGTTTTATTACGTTCAACCTGCGATGGCGATGCTGACGTGAAAAAAGGCATCAAACCTATCACAATTTTCTTATCAAATCAATTGTACAACTCAGATTTGCAAACTTTATCAAGAGATAAGCCGAAGTTGCATCGGCGAAAATTCGACTTAAATGTCAACGACCTCCTAGCAGCTGAGCGACTAAGTAGGTCGAAGCTATTTTGATGTACATAGCTTGCCTTTGTGCAGCTCTATAAAATAAACAAAACAAACTTCAACAAAGCCTACTAAAATTGCATACAGCTCTTGTAGATTTCCGCTCTAGGGTAGAAATGTCGTAACAAAGCAATACAATCTACCACCTCCGATCCCCTACACTTTCGCCGATCCACGTAAAATCTTACCAACAGGTGTTTAGAGGCTAATGTTGTCCAAACACGCACTCTGTGAGCATTCCTTAATATTGATAATAACCACTGATTGTAGATAATTACTGTCTAGGGCACTATCTCTAATTAGATCTTTAAATATATTATGTATTAGGTTCAGTATTAGACAAAGAAATTACTGATTCCCTGTTCTTTACGCTCGAGTTGTACTTTGGTCACTCTCACTCTTATGACTTTTGAAATGAGAGAAAAAATGACAAAAAATATCACGACCTGTAAGAATAGCCCTCCAGGGCACAGAGATTGAACATCTAATATTTCAGGGTGACGAGCGTAGTGCATTGCCGCGCGAGATTTTTATATTCTTGCTGGCACTGAACTGTTATTGGCAAGCGTGACGCTTACCATCAGGCGAGTTGCTCAGTCTTAAATAAATAAAAAGAATAATAATAATGTAATAATAATAAAAAGCTTTATTTCTGACACACTGATCCATATATAGGTACACACATTGCAATTACAAATTAAATTTAAAACTATGGTCACGTTCATAATACGAGTATAATATAATAATATACTGCGCCGACTGCGCGAGGTCTACATCTCAGAGCCAAGCCACCAGTAATAAGTTTGGTTAGACGACCTAACGAAAGTTGAAACGCTGCAGCATACGAAGCATAGAGTGGTTAGTGTGAGTTTTTCTTACTTTTCGATCGCGTAAAAGTAACTCCAATTTGTATGAAAATTAAAAAGCGCCACCTAGTGCGAGTAATGAGAAACCGCAATCGTGAGTGCGAGTTTTTTGTTTATTGCCAACATTGACATGAAAAATTTACTTTTTCACGGTGAATTTACGCGAATCGAGTGACAAGCTCGATTGGCACTCACACTCGCTCGTTTTCGATTGTCGATCCGTGTGACGTAAACTCGTTTACGCTGTAGTAAAGTTATTCGATTTACTTTGAGCAACTCACACTAAGCACTTCCACGCGGGAAGGCCCCGCTGCCATCAAATTGCGTAACGTTTTTGACGTGCCAACGTCTAATAAATCGATGAACGCCGGCTGCACGTACGAAAAAGGATGAATGATGAATTCTTGTCCCGTTACGCTCGTAAGATCGGAGCGCGAGCGCTACATGAGCGAGCGAAGGCACGATCGGCTTGAGTGTTTGGCTTGCGCCGCATCTACTCTTCCACTCGATTGACCTATGCGTCCGTGGAGAAGATATCATCAATGCTTTGTTATGACGTTGACACGTTAAACTATCGTCTCGTCGTAAAACTTCTAATGCGACTTCCAACAAGGTTGCGTTAAACGTTTAACGCTCCTGGGGAGGGGGAATAGAGAGACAGAGTGAGAGTGAATGCGAGGCACTCGAACGCATACGCGTACTTTTACAGGCCAGCGCAGGCGCTAGCAACGACTAGCGTCCAATATTCCAACGCAAGAGGGAGAGAGAAAGAAAGATACAGAGAAGTTTCACTTCTTCCGCGCGGAGGGACTCCACGCACTATTTTTTTTTTGTTTAGAACAGCTTCTCTCGTAGTACTCATATCTCAATGGCTTCTAACCCTGATATAGTTATTAGTCATTACCAGCTTTACAATATTCGTCTCAGCTTATTTTGGCTTTGCAACAACCGTAAACCGACCTAACCACATTCCGAAAAGTCCGGTTGTGTAGTTGTACGTACGGTCACAGCATTATCAGCTGTGTATTAAATTAGTTAATCGTATGCTAATGTCTTTAATTTTATAATCTAACGTGCTATAAGTAATCTGGACCTTATGGCTACAGATTCTCTCCAAAAACGGTGATTAATAACGGATAAAAAAAGGTAAAAATTAATATGACACACAACTTTTTTTATGCTCCCGCTTCCAGGGAAGTTTGGCATCGCACGTCTTTTGCATTTGCCAGTGTCAAGTTAATGTAGTTTGTTACAAATGATGGAGTGATGATAGCTTTAATAAACCTGCACGAAGCGTTTTCAAAACTCCTAATAAGAACTGCCAAGGAGTGGAACGCACTTCTTGCCTCGGTGTTCCCCAGCAATAGATGTATCTATTGCTGGGGAACACCGAGGCAAGAAGTGCGTTGACCTGGATAGACAAGAATGAATGAAGAATAGACAAGAGTGAATAGGCACCTCATGGGCAAGCGCCCACGCTACCTTAACATACTTTCCTTTATTGGCACATCATGGTATTACATACTCCGCCAGGTACAGCATTCCGGTCACGTGGGCAACACGTAGTGACGTCAATCGATGCTTAAGCAGGACCGAAATAAGCCATTTACCAACAGTTCGAAAGAGACGGATGACGAGTGACGTCATACGTGTTTGCTTCCGGAATGCTAGCTTGCTTATTTTGATCATGTGGCACATTCAGAAGAAAATATAAACACAGAAAAACATTATTGATAGACACAAAAAGAGGTCTTATCGCAGAAGCAGTCTTACGTACAGAAAAGTCTACAGTCCATCCATGAGCTTTTTTCATTCAAAACCCACAAAAAAACTTTTAATGGCTAATGACGGTAATGACATACATACTCGTATGGAGTTACAGATTCACAAATAACTTATCTTTTAACAGTCTCATTCACCATTCACGAATGAATGAAAATGAATGAATGTATTAAACGGAATGAGCCATTGTGTTCCTACCCGCCCCTTATAAATCAGTTATGAATTTTTAGTGACTGATTATCTGTCAATTGTTTTTCAGTGGGCCAAGGCTAGGTTTTTTATGAATGAATTTTGTGTGCTAATTGAGTTTTTTATAAGGTTAGGCGCCTGTATTGTTTCTTATATGTAAGATAATTGACCTGATATGTTGAAATGTGACTTTTAGTTACACTTATATTATAAATCTAGGTTGATCTGAGTTATAAATACACGAAATTTGAATGCGGGGTTACAATGTCCCATCTCACTGAAGTTTTTTTTGAAATAAACAGTATAAAACGGCATTGTTAAAAAAAGTTTAAAATTCGTTTTCATGTAAAACAAGCAAGCTATCTTTCCTATTCATCCCATAGTATAAGCTATGAGTACTCACATGTCTAGAGAGAGTTCCGTACTGTTTGTGAACGAAAAGCGACAGGCCAACTCTTCTGTACTAGTGTGCGTCCTTTACTAGGATTGCGTCATACATTTTATTCATTTAGAACCTCACAGTTGGGTGTAATTTTTTTTTGGCCCGTGCAATGTTTTTTCAGTCAACAACAACACAATAAGTTCAATTTAATTCGGATCAACCTAGATTGATCTGAGTCTTCGACTAACACTTTAAAATTTTCGTTGGGTTAGATTTCTAAGAGCAATGTTAAAACAAAACCTTGTATTTTTGTAACTACACCTCAATGCGTGATGTTTTTTGATGTCATTTTGAATCTTAAATTACTTTAGCGCTAGAAACTGTTACATAATCTGTGTACGTGAATCAAACCTCGTTGCACCATGGATGGCATCTTCGTAACATCTTGTGTGATGAGCTCTTGACTGATAAGCTTATCATTCAGCTATCAACATTCTTTACTACACATGGGCTAAAAAATATTTTTACCCACTTACGAACCTTTTAGGTACCTACTAGTGGACCAGCGGTGCTGTTCACAATCTTTCCGATCGGATCCCACAAATTTCAAACTGATTGATGACTGCGAATTTCGGTGAAATTTCATAAATTTTGGAATAGTGAATCGAGTATAAATCCGATCGGAAAAATGAATCACGTTTAAAGAATTATGAATACGGACCGAGATTTCAATAATTTGAGTTTGAAATTTTTGGAATCTGAACGGAGACTTTTCCGAATGATTGTGAATATCTATGCAGAGATACCTAGACTAGTAATCGCTTCTAGGTGATTCTCATAATAATAATAATAAATAAATAAATATCAGGACACTTACACACACGGTCGTCTGACCCCAAACTAAGCAAAGCTACTGTACTATGGCTGCCAGAGACTGATAAAAATACATATATATTTTTATTCTGTTTCATGAATCACTTACGCTGAAACGTCAGCTGCTGATTGGATGAAATATGAGTTTAAAAAAAACTATTTAAAATAAACTACCGGTATTCCGGTAATTCCGGTAATAATATCCGGTATTTTTTTTGTTCTGTTTTTAGGGTTCCAAGCAAAATAGGATACTCTTTGGTAAAACGGGACCCTATTACTAAGTCTCTGCTGTCCGTCCGTCTGTCTGTCTGCCCGTCTGTCACCAGGCTATATCTCATGACCAGAATTTTTACAGATGATGTATTTCTGTTGCTGCTATAACAACAAATACTAAAAAAACAAAATAAGATAAATAATTAAGGGGGCTCCCATAAAACGGTCATTATTTTTCTGACGTTTTTATTGATAATGGTACGGAACACTTCGTGCGCGAGTCCGACTCGCACTTGGCCGATTTTATAAAAACAACCAGTAAGTTTGTAAGTGAAAATGATTGAGGTTCAATGCCCTCTTAATAAAACTACTTTAAATCTTCTGATGTATACAGGTTTTTTATACGTTGTTAAGTTATTAATAAAAGTAATAAGTGTAGTAACTGCACTTTTAAATTTTAATAACTTCATGCATGGGAGAAAGTTTGGAGGCAAAAGCAATTTCAAAGGGAATTGGTACAAGATAAAGGCCTGCGTAGACTGCATAATGCTATTGTTACGAGCTGGGTAGGGATAAAAGGAATGAAACGTTGATGTGTCTGAAAAAATACTTTTTTAACTAAGTCACACACACAAACACTGTCACACTACAGTAGACACTTGCACTATAATGCTCTGAACACTACTCGTACGATTACTTCGATGTTGACTCTTTGAACGCGTAATCAAAACTGGTCGTCTGCGAATTTATATGGGTTTAAGAGATCCAGAACATGCAAACAATAGCGCAAGGACACTAAAAGTTGCTCATCTCCCGGAAACACGCGCTTAATCTAGAATATTCGAACGAAACAAAAGATTCAAATTAACACCCTATTATTCAATAGATAAAAACTGTAAAAATATTTCTGTAACTTTCACCTGCGTAACGGGATTGATGACGTTTTGATCTATCCACTCTCTTTAACTGCAGCGATTGATTAAGGGCATGTCCTGTATATCGGTGATAAGCACCAAGCTTCAGGTTTTGTTTTATTATACGCGATAGAGTCCTAGCGGGTATCTTCATTTCTCGCGATAAGATTTTTTGTTTCCTCATTGGGTTTTTTGGGAATTCTGGCTTTAACAGCATTAACAGCCTTAGTAGTTCTCATCGCACGCGGCCGCCCCGATCTTTTATGGTATTCAACAGAGGAAGAGTCGGTATATCTGTCGATACTACGATATACGAACATACGGCTTATACCAAGATTTTGAAGAGTCTTGAAAATGACCGACGGTTCCATACCCCCTTCATGCAACGCAATCACTGCAATCCTGTTATCTTTGACACCCCATTCCATGTTGTAAATTTAATAATAATCACGAAAAATATATGTGAAATAACGGGAAATTGATTGTAGTTTTCAACATAATAAACGCATTCCAAATTTAAATGCAGAAAAAAAAATAAACGAAGGAGTTTGTATTGTAACAATATTTATGGCTAGACTATGTATACACTCCTTTTAAGCAGTCGGGTAAGAAGCAAGCGATACTTTGTTTATAAAGTCAAGGTGCGTAACTAATTTTATCTTCGTCCCAATTTTCGACACACGGAAGTCAACTATTTAAGAGCGTTATCACGAATTTCGTAAACTTTCGTGATAAGTGTTTACGGCATCTTGGGGGCTACCATTGTTTTTCAAAGATTTGACGAGATTGTCTACATCATTAGCTTTTAAATGAATCCATAATACAAGGGACGTTCTTAGTTATTTAAGAATGATTAGAAAAGTGCAAAAGTCATAAAAAAATTAAACTGTACTTTGTCACTCTGTAGGTAAATTTAAAGGCTCGTTAGTATCTTTACTTGCTCTCTTCGCTCGAAATCGCATCGCACGAAATGGTTATGAAAACCTTAAGCCAATGCGAAGTTAGTCTAAAGTGGTCGCCGGACTCTTAAGAACCAGTCTGGAGTACTGCTACTTATCTCGCTCACTCATTTCTACATATTAAAAGTCAAAAATCACTGAAGATAGTTGTGAAAAGTCGTGACTCGTGACCAAGATGGCAGCGCGCTAGATTCTGGGCCTGTAGTAGCCCTCCACATTACATCACCCACTGTTTCATGAAAGAATCTTCGCCCGTCAATATTGCTCAATGCGCAAACGCATCGAGTACTTACACACATTGAGAATGATATGATAACGAATACATTGATAGTGTAAGTAGTCAAGTTGCTACTGTGTCAAAACAAAAAAATGGCTAGACCAAGTAACTTTTTAGTAATTTAGACTGTGGGTCTAAATTACTAAAAAGTTACTGAGGACTGTAGGTAAAGGTAATCACACACTAATATTAGGTCCTTACGTATGAAATTAGCGTTTTGTCGTACTGATCAATTTGATCTGAAATATCTCCTGTTTGGTTAAGAATTCGAAATTCAAATTAATAAATTCATTTAGCTGGTTTTTTTTTCTTTGGAATACAGTCATTCATTTGTTATTTTCCTCATTATTTTTGTATAATATAACCTAACCTAACCTAATATTATAAAGACGAAAGTTTGTTAGTGTAAATGTTTGTTACTTCTTTACGCTCAAACGGATGGATGGATTTTGATGAAATTTGGTACGGACAAAGTTTATACCCTGGATTAACACATAGACTACTTTTGACCGCGAGGCGCAGCTAGTTTTTAAAAAATTTTTAGCAAACATTTTTTTTGAAAAATAAATCTTTGCATTACATTGTTAAAAAGGTGACGCATTTGCAGTAAGTTAGGTTAGCTACCCATAGTAATACATTTTGTATGGGGTAAAGTCAAGCTAAATAAAGCCGTTGTCAAACCAATAGTTTAATCTAGTTGATTTATTATCATCTTGTAGTGTGTACTGTGTATGTGCTTGTATCGTGACGTCACCAAGCGGCTCCAACAGAAGACCAGCGCCGGTTAACAGCCGGCATTATGCTGAGTTGGGGCCGATTTGTGACCTTGTACATTGTACAATTGCCTTAATGTTTTTAATTTTAAATGTAGTGGTCACAAATAAACTTTTTTTCTCTTTTCTTTTTCTAAATCTAATATTTTATTCGAATTTCTCTCCAATCTCCGCTGTAATGTTTTTCTTGTCGGTTACAAAATGAACTGCACCAAAAAGAACAGCACGGTGCTCTTTTAAATCACTCTGGCGGCTGTTAAAACCTACTTCACAAAAGTATTCAAAATAATATCCAATCGGCTTGTGATAAAGTTGAAAATCAGTTGCATGCCAGTGGCTGAGCAGAAACGATTTGCCACCCTTTTGTTTTCTTTCATGTTTGAGCTTAATTTAAAGTGGCCGCAGTCACACCGCAGCGTAATCGTGCAGCTTGCTTTTAAACACACTTTCAGTACGTTTGTTCAGTTCATGAAAGTAAAAAAAACCTCCAAGTGCGAGTCGGACTCCCGCACGAAGGGTTCCGTACCATTATCTATAAAAACGACAAAAAAAACACGTTTGTTGTATGGGAGCCCCCTTAAATATTTATTTTATTCTATTTTTAGTATTTGTTGTTATAGCGGCAACAGAAATTCAGTCAATTGTCTGACTGTCACGGTTCATGAGATACAGCCTGGTGACAGAAGGATAGATAGACAGACGGACGGACAGCGGAGTCTTAGTAATAGAGTCCCGAAGCCCGCTAATCTAGTCCCAGCAATGCGGGTAAAGTTATATTTCAAGCCATGGGCGTCCCCAGACTTTTTTGACGTGACAACGTCTTATAAATTGGTTTGCCGGGTGACACTTCAAGAAACTGCGTTACGCTCCGCTCACGTTATGCGCTCACAATGAGAGCGAGTGAGAGGCACGCCCGCGAGGTTAGCCCGCCTAAGAGCGAGAGAGACAGACATAAAAAGTCGTTGTCACGTAAAACTTTCGCCCGTATACCGACTTTACAGGCAACCAATTTTTTTTTTGTGGGGCAGAAGTAAAAATGTTTGTTAGGGATGTAGCAGAAGTAATATGTCTACTTTTTTTACTTTAAAGACCGAAATTTTGTGCTTCGAGTTGGGGATCCGGGTGGAGCAGATGGAGCAGAGGCTTGCGCCATCGTGGGTACGCCCATTAGCAAACTTTAGTTACACTTCGGTTTAAAAAATTCTTTCGACTGGCCTACAGACCGAATGAAGAATGAACCGACAGACGAGGGAACATATTTTTAGTAATGCGTCACGTCAGAGTATAGTTATAAGTAGGACTCGTAGGTTATACATATACATGTTATATGACGCTAAATGGGCTTTGGGAATGTATGGTTTAACTTAAACCAAACAAAGGGCTTATGGTTTAAGTTATGGTTCAGGAAAAATGTGGGAGGTCGGTCTCTGTACGTAGCATAGGTATGTTTACGTTCCTTTGGCTCAAGCTGTCAACCAATTGATATTTGGATTGGACGGAATTCCCCTTACCGATAAACGTTGTATAGCCTCGAAATAGCTATACTGTGTTTTTCTTTCTTTTACTTTAAAAAGACAAAGAGAAGCGGTGATAGCCTAGTTGGAGAAGGCCCGCCTCTCAAAACAGAGAGCGGGTTCAAAACCAGCCGACGGCACGCACCAATTTGTTCATTGTGTGAACATATGTGCATATTGTATGTCATCTAGTACATGACTGGAGCCCGGTGTATGGCCACAGGCTCGCCCCCTGTCACATTTGGGACTGAATATCGTCCGGCGAATTGTCGATGTTGTATTACACCTCTTCCAGCCCCCTCGGGGGAAAGCCGTGACGATATTATGTTTCTAACTCAGTCGAAAAAGACATAATACTGTGTAACTATTCAGAGGCTATACAACGTTTATTAAAAAGGGGATCTGTCATCGGACTGCTTTCTAACTTCAATAGTAACTCAACTTATAAAGTAGGTCCTAGGTCAAAATATTTAACGATTCTCCTGGCTTAGTTGTTAGCGCGGCTGCCTTGTTAGCATGGTGTCTAGGTTCGATTCCCAACCGGGCAAATTTTGAATGATGAATTTAAATATTATCTATTCTAGGCTGGGTGTTAGTTGTTCATGTCTGTGTGTTCCGTGGCATTTTCAAAGCAGGGAATTCTAATGAGGATTATGAATGGAAAGCGTTCTTCAAGCTACTTTTAAAGTGAGGTTTTTAATTCGGTTATATGTATTTCTTTTAATGTTTGTTACTGCAATAATTCATAGTTATTTATGAACCGATTTTGAAATATATTTTAAATGATTTCATAATAATCCTACTAATGTTATAAACGCGAAAGTTTGTGAATGGATGGATGGATGGATGGATGGATGTTTGTTACTCTTTCACGCCAGAACGGCTGAACAAATCTGTATGAAATTTGGCACATACTAATACTTGTCAAACCGCGATGAGTAGCTAGTATATTAATACTAAATCTTTAAAATAAAGTGATTCATATAATAATGATCGAACTTCACTTTGTAAGTTCGCTTAATCACTTATTACAGATTGCTCCCAAAATCCAATTCGGATGACGGGAATTCAGTTTTTTTTAAAGTAAAATCGGTAAACACAAATAAAGAAGGTAAAGGGTAGTTCTCGTATCTTCTTACTACAGTTTTATTCCTCATTAGTTAGAAGTACCCGAAGACAAGACCTTTCAACTCAGTCTTACCATCAAACCCGAATGAGCATAAAAATATCAACACCAACCGCGTTTTAAAACAAAACCAGCAGCTGTAAGTCGCAGGATAAATAGGATTACCGGCGTTTTAAATAATGTCTGGCGCGGGTAGATGTAGGGTGAGGCTGCACTGTGATAAGTTAAAAAGGTAAATAATAAATATTACAAAACCAAAAACGGTTATATTCGTGTCTTGATTGAGAAGGAGATTTAAAAGGCGAGTGTGAATGGTCAAGTCGGTAAGGGGCGACCTAGGAAATCGTATCAGGATCAAAATCAAGACGTTTTGAAAAAAGACCAGGGGGGCTATCCCTGCGCGTGAGATGAGATGAGATTTTATCTTGGTCACTCTCACACCTATGACTTTCAAACGAGCGCAACAAGGACGAAAAATGGTGAGATGAAAATCTCAGATCTCCGAACAGGGCCACTGGTCCGGAGTACCCGTTATCGACGAGCCTGTATTAAGGGACTCCTGGAAGTAGAAGAAGCGAGAGATGTACCAGGATCGTAGCAAGTGGAGAGAAGTGGTCTCTGCCTACCGCTACGGAAAAAGGCGTGACTATATAATATGTATGTATTTGATTTTTTTTTTTGTTTATTTAGCTTTTGTTCCAGCGACATAAGTCGGAGACTTTGTTTAGCAAAACACAGTTGTGTATCATCTTACGATTTTACACACCTTTGCTTTAGTGGACGACAATACAGATTCGTTCAGCCGTTCTAGCGTGTTTCAGTAACAAACATCCAAACGTTTTCTCATTTATAATATTAGTGAGATAAAAAATATTTTGTAACTACATATTTTTAATAACACAAAGTTCGATATTTTTTTACAAAAATGGATATTAGGTACCTGTGTAATTTCTGCTTTTATTGGTTTTTTTGCGTATTTTTTTTCAAGTTAGTTCTATCTGTAAAGGCACAACTTACTGTTATGTTTTTTAAAAATCTATCCTTAAACTAACTTTTTCAGTACAAAAATTATTAACTACATATTTAAACTTTGTACTTTAATAAATTCTTGACTGATCTCTCAGAATATTGTATGCCCAATAGGGTAGCTGTTGAAACCTATAATATTCAATGTGACCTGTAACTACACAGCTGACAATAAATGATTTTGAATTTTGAATTTTGAATTTTAAATCACACCTACAAAGTTACACTAAAAGTTACATTGTAAGTCAATTGTAAAGAATGTCATGCAAAAATTTTAAATATGCATCTCATCTTTTACGCCTCGTGGTATCTATTATGGCTAATAGTACATACATACTCGTTGTAACAATGCGCCCAAGTGCTTTCTTACCCTATGACGTAGCACCTACTACCACGTAATCTGTGCCAAGTATACATTATTGCAGTATGTATTATAGTAGTATGAATGCCCGCGAAAGTGTTCCTATTGGCTGTTAAAGCTTTTTGACCAATAGGAGCCGCGAAACAGCGCAGCGCTTTCGCGGGCTTACGCGACAATAGTTCACAGCCGGCTTACATAAACATATCGTCATGCCTTTCCCCCAAGGGACTGGCAGAGGTGTAATACAACACCCACACTTCACCGAACGATATTCAGTCCCAAACGTGACAGGGGGCGAGCCTGTCTCCATACACCGGGCTCCATTTATTTAGCAGATGACATACAATACGCACATATGCTCACACAATGAACAAATTGGTGCTAGCCGTCGGCTGGGTTCGAACCCGCTCCCTCTGGCTTGAGAGGCGGGCCTTCTCCCAACTAGGCTGCCATCGTTCGCAGCCGGTTTAATGTAAACGGTATGCTACGGCTGCCAGCTGGTAACTTGAACTTTGACAAGCGTGTGAGGTATTTGAATTGTAGATTATATTTCGCGCATGCCGATGACGGTGTACCTACAATGTTTTTTATGCTTGTTGACATGTCATTATGATTCTCCATGTTGTTGGGTTTTTTTTTTTCAAACAAATAGTATTAAAGCAAATGTGATAACGAAAGTAATTCCAGTCTGCGAATATCTAGAACTAGATAGGTAGATAGATACACTTTTTGTTTTGTGCGATTTAAGAAAAAGTAATGTAAAATACTGGCATATTTTTTACCCAGAAATTTTACGTTATTGCTCCAATTGACTGCCTCGGTGGCTCAGTTGGTAGCCTACCTTCTGAGCTTGGGGGCGTGGGTTCGATTTCCACCTAGGGCAAACATTTATGCGGTGAACATTTGTGTTTGTTCTATGTCTGGATGTTAAATATCTATTTAAGTATGTATTTAAAATTATATAAGCATGTATATCAGTCTCTGGCAGCCATAGTACAAGCTTTGCTTAGTTTGGGGTCAGGTGACCGTGTGTGGAAATGTTCCGAATTTATTTATTATTTATTTATTTAATTTTTGAAAACATTAACACAGTGAAACTGATTTCAACAACCAATTTTTAATAGTTTGCAAATGTTGCTATCAACCATTCACAAAATACTTTATACCTATACTATGAAACACCTCACATTGGCCTCAATTTACTAGCCTAATTAACGTGTTATAAACGTAACAATATTTTCCATAAATAAATTCATTCAACACTGTCATACCTATGGCGGCGAGGCATCGTCTATCAATTATTATTACACATGCTTCAAAGTAACATAAATCATTTCTGTGGTAGCACAGATTAAATAATATTTACTGTGAGAGCCGTTCAAATTGATCCGTTATGGTAGAATCACCCCCACGATGGCGTAATGCGTGTGGGCACATTTTCTATAGATATTTCTACTTTACAAAAAAGTATATTTGTTATTCCATATTTGAACATATCGTCACGCCTTTCCCCCGAGGGGGCTGGCAGAGTGTAAAACAAGACCCATTCTTCGCCGGACGTTATTCAGTCCCTTATATGACAGGAGGCGAGCCTGTCGCCTTACACCGGGCTCCAGTCATGTAGCAGATGACATACAATGCGCACATATGTTCACACAATGAACAAATTGGTGCGTGCCGTCGGCTGGGTTCGAACCCGCTCCTCCTGGCTTGAGAGGCGGGCCTTCTCCAACTAGGCTATCATCGCTCATAATTATTTGAAATGTTGTAAAAACTGACGTTGCCTTGACTCAGTTTGTTTTGATTATATTATACTAGCGAAACGACCCGGCTCTGCACGTTACCTATAAATCTTCCGTAAAAAATGACCTAACTTTCTTATGGTGAAAATCGTAGCAAATTTCGTTGCGTGGTTAAGAAGGAGTTTGCGGATATACAGACAGAGAGACAGCACGCGGGAAACGAGTTTGTTTTAAACTACGTAAAGATTTTTTTAAATTACGGAAATTATATACTGACATTTTGTTAGGTCGAATATTCCGACTCTTAGGTGAAAAAATACGCTAAATTTAAAATATGATATTAAAGTTAGCGTATCCAACTCGAAAATAAATAAGAAGATTTTAAACCGTAACTAATTATTTACAATTAATTCCATGGATTATTTTGCAACTTTTTTAGGCACTTCGCGAATCTCCAAACTTTTCTCTTGTCCCCGCTACGTTTTAAATTAGCCAATCAAGTCTGCAGCCCGATTCAATCGTTACAAACGAGATGCATTACACTCATTGAGTTATACTGGCAATGATTTTCATTGTCAAAGTCGTTTGAATTTAAAGTACAAAAACATGGCCAAAGTCATTCCAGGAACAAACACGTAATGACGTCACTCGTCATCCGTCTCTTTCAAACTTATTGTGAATGACTTATTTCAGTCTTGCTTAAGCATCGATCGACGTCACTACGTGTTGCCCACGTGGGCACGTGGGCACGTTATACCATGGTTAAAGTTCGAATATAACGAGGTCTCGGAGTCTACTGGCACATCTGGGCATTTTTTTGTCGGACGATAACCTCAGATCAACCTAGAGAATAAGATGGCGCACGGCGTATGATTTAGGTAAAGCCAAAAACCATCCAAAAACTACGCTACTGTCGTATATGTACACAAAACTCACACATTGACGCAATAAAACTACGCTACTCGCTCGATCATTCTTACCTCGACATTATGTGCATTGGTTTATGGTATTATTTTGTAAACATAAATATACATAGTACATTATAAAAGTGTGGCCAAGACTATATTTTGAGATTCTTTTTAAAAACTGTGCAGTTTTTTTACAAGTTAATTTTGAAAGAGCCGTAACATTAAACTCTTACAAATATAAGCAGTTTTAGAATATTAAATCTAGTAAGGTTGTTTATTGGAACGGAAAAGGCTAACGTAGATTTGAGCCGAATTGAAACTATGTCGGCATAATCGACTAAATCGTATGTGTATTCCCGTTTCATAAAATCATAAGTTAATACAAATTACTATTAAAAGCCATTACACGTGCCAAAATTAACTGTTCACCGCATAATTACCACAAAACCCCGTGACAAGCCTTAATTATATATATTTTATGGCTATAATCATGGCGTGGACCTTAATTATGGCTTAGTTAGAGCGGAAAAGTAATATAACCACCTCATTATGGTCCCGAAAGGTGTTGAATTGAAAGGGTGATATTTCACCCTAGAGTAATAATTTTACCCTACTTAAAATATGTAGGTAGGTAAGGTACTGGTTACTATACATGAGATTTTTAATGTGTGAATTTTAATTAAAAATTAATACTTTAGTATTCTAATTTGACATTTATTTCGATTGCCTCGGAGGCTCAGTTGTTAGTGAACCTGCCTTCTGAGCTTGGGGGCGTGGGTTCGATTCCCACCTAGGGCAAACATTGATGTGATGAATATTTGTGTTTGTTGTATGTCTGGGAGTTAATATCTATATGTATAGGTATGTATTTAAAAATATCTAAGCATGTATATCAGTCTCTGGCAGCCATAGTACAAGCTTTGCTTAGTTTAGGGTCAGACGACCGTGTTTGGAAGTGTCCCGAATTTATTCATTTATTATTTATTTATTAGGTAGGTACTTATTGTATTTTAACCCCCGACGCAAAAATGACGGGGTGTTATAAATTTGACGAGTGTGTGTTCCCGAACGAATGATCCAATTTTTTTTTTGTTTGATAGGTTAATTAGTCAGGAGCACGAAGTTATAGGTAACGATGGAGGCGCACTCCTAATACCTATTTGAGTCAAAAACCTACACATTGCTATCTCACTTATAATCGAAGGGTGCATGGAAAGCATGTTTTAGGTTTGTAACTTGTAGTCCTGGCCACACTTTTATAATGCACTAAGTACATATATTTAAGTACACTAAATTATACCATAAACCAATGCTCATAATGTTGAGGTAAGAATGACCAAGCGAGTAGCGTAGTTTTTTTTGCGTCAATGTGTGAGTGTTGTGTACCTATACGACAGTAGCGTAGTTTTTGGATGGTTTTTGGCTTCACTTAGATCATACGCCGTGCGCCATCTTATTCTCTAGGTTGATCTGAGTATATTATTCTGTTCTTTATTCTGTACCCATTAGGTATTTATAATATATACCTACTGTAATAATTCTCACAGTCTTCAACTAGCTTAAGTGGTTACTAATTCATCTATTTTTAACGCGTACTCCACGATCTGTCATCGCCGCGCGTTTTTTGTTGTCACTGTCACCTAAACGTCAAATTAGTTATTACGGCTCGCTGAATGATGTAATGAGTGAAGGGCGGTGAAGGGTTAAGGTTTGGGGTGGCTGAATGGAGGTGATGACATAAGCCTAAAAGAAGGAAGTCTGTGGATGTGTATGTTTTTTTTAATTTATAGTTATTGATCTAGAAAATATTCTAGGTGTTTCCTGTCCCCTATTTTCCTACTTCCGAGAGTCGACAGACTCAGATTTTATATCTGTAGATAGTTTAGTCGGCTTTTTAATCAGTGTGAAGAGGTTTGCAAATGCGCACATTACAGCTATTCAGTATCGGCCGCAGTTGCCTTCAAACTAGCACTAGCAGCCTGGATCAGACCAAACTATTGACCGATGGAAGTCTGCAGTCTGCGAGGACTACAAGCAGTAAATTTCTCCAAATGTCATACTGCTTTTAGTTTCCTGACGGCAGTAGCTTACCACACTGATTCATAATGCAAGAATGCATGTCGAATCGCACTTAATATAATGTAGGCAGAAAGCTTAGGTCAGACCTGAACGACTGCGGCGGTAGAGTTAGCGAAGCAGTAACGACAAACAACTACGATATTCCAATTTTCATTGTGATGCTATTAGTGTAAATGTTATGTATTAATGACAAGAGATAATGTGAGGAAAACGACATTACATTACTTACATTTTACTACTAGATTTCCCCGAGTCGGAAAAGCAGTGGATTTCACACAATGACACGCTCAACTAAAACTCACAGCTAGTGCATTTATTTAATTAAATTGAATGGGCCCATGTTTGACCACAATACACCTGATGGAAAGTGACGATGCGGTCTAAGATGGAGCACGCTTGCCCGTGAGGTGCCGTCTCACTCTTGTCTTGAAGAGACCCAGGTTGTATCTATTGCTGGGGAACACCGAGGCAGGAAGTGCGTTCCACTCCTTGGCAGTTCTGATTAGGAAGGAGTTTTGAAAGCGCTTCGTGCGGGCTTTATTAAAGCTGACGAAATATCGATGGAATGTCTGCCTCGATGACCTGTGGCGGAAGTCAGATGACGGAATCAGCTCGTATAGTTCCTGTGCACATTCTCCAAAATGCCTGCCCGCAAATCGAGCTCAAGTCCTTCTGCATAGAAAAGAGGCGCACTATCAACCAATACTGATCGTTAGGGTCATACATTCTGGGAGCTTTCCACGAGTTTGGATAGTTACTGTAAACTTTTTTAGTTTTTGTTTGGCTCCATATATTTAACATAGTTTCTTCACATTTCCGCCAGGTACGCTTCATTGAAATGTTTAAACGAAAAAAATTAAATAAGTAAGTTTTCTATCAAAATCAGTTAACTATTAAAACTCATGCTAAGGGTGCCAGTTAATGTAAGCGATAGACCGTGGCACTGAAGCAGTCTACGGAATGTAAGCGTGTTTTGCGTGTGTATTGATTCTCCCGCTTCTCCGACGACGACGCTACGGTCGTGCAGGTTTGACCGTAGCTTTATTTGTTATGTAGATCGAGCGCGGGGTCGGAATGCGAATGAATAAACACGTAAATAAATAAGGAATATTTCTTATTCAGGATGGGATCTTCAAGGTTTGCCGCAGTCATAAAAAGTGGAGTGCGGTAGGAAGTCAGAATGTTGAGCGAGTGAGTGGAATAATGAAATACTTTCAAGGAAGAAAAGAGGCTTTACATTAAGAGAGGCTTTACATAAAAAAAGAGGGCGATTTTAAGGTTTTACTTGTAATGTATTTTACTTTTTATTTCTTGGTGAGTTTTTTGTAAAACATTTACTCGTCAGGAAAGCCCAGAATACTCCCTATTTCTTTGTTTAAGCAAGCAATGTGGTTAAAATTGAAAAATGCTGGGCGAGGTTAGGCTGAAACTCACATAACTCATGCCTTAGTTTAATGTGTTGAATTGTATACCCTGGGGCTCTACTCCTACAGTTTGAGATATTTTTTGTTCTTTGTCTCTCTCGTTTTAAAAGTCATAGGAGTGAAAGACCAGATCTCATCTCGTCAAGAATAGGCTTGGTCGTTTGAATTCAAACGGCCCAAACCCAACTGATGGCACGCACCAATTTTTGTTCATTGTGTGAACAAACATATTTGCGTATTGTATGTCATCTGCTATATGACTGGAGCCCGGTGTATGGCGACAGGGGCGCCCCCTGTCACATTTGGGACTGAATATCGTCTGACGAAGTGTGGGTGTTGCTTTATATCTCTGCCCCCTCGGGGGAAAGGCGTGACGATATAAATTATAATAATAAATAATAATAATAAAAAATTATGGTAAAAATGAACACCTAAGGTGAAACTTTGATATCAGGCTTTCTATTATCCGATCACAAGCTAAATGGAAAGACTAATCTATTATAATCTTTTAAAATTAAAAACTGACTTCCCGTCATCCGAATTGGCTTTTTGAAGTCGGTAAGGCACAAGTACGTCTTTATGTTGACAATTAACATTTTTGTTTCAAACTTTCTCAGATATCTCTTCTCAGAAAACCGGCTCATTTTTATCAAGAGATTAATTCCAGTGCAACATAAAACTTTATAAACATTACTATCAGCAATGTCGAATTCTGAGAATCATGACTACGAAAAAACTAATAAAATTATTCATCTTAAACAAACTTAAGTTAATAATGACGAACCTACCGGATGCTGGGATGATTGTACCGAGTTTTTTTGACTAGGCCGAAACCGAAAGAATGTGGATAGCTTTTTACAAAGTTTTTAAAAAAGGTGCATTTTTGAGTGAAAATCTTGGGAATGAATTCGTCAAAAAAGGTTGTTAAACATCTTATGAAAGTTACCATCTACGCCACTGGAGCAACTATGCCAGCGCCCCAGAGCCTCACTCCGGTATTTCAAGGAGTTGGGTTGGCTCGGGTAGGTGCTGGCAGGGGGAAATGCACAATACACCCCAAGCGGGACGTCAATGCAGGACTCTTCGCACCCATCGCAAAAAGAATAAGAATCCTATGAAAGTACGGCAACGTTATAGGTTCGCGCTTGGTCTTCAATTTGCCTGGTGTTAACGTGGTTGAAGCACGCTTGTCTAGAAACCGATTCACTCCAGACTTAAAGATAGCCAGACTTTCAGAGTCCCGCGACGCTCTGAAATTTCCATACAAACGCGCTTGTCAAATTTCTTGGAAACCATTTGTCAGATTATGATGAAATTTAGCATGTACAATTAAATGAACTATATCTCCGTCCCTGTGTTCTTGTTTGTTTTAAAAAACGTCCTCAAGAGAAAATAGAGCTATGAAAATATCCGCATTTGTAAGAGGTCACTTTTGACTGATTTATTCAATAGATAGTCAAAGCAAATCAAAAATTCCTTTACATAGGGAGGTTGTCTACATCATTTTAAATGAGTTCATAATACCTACGAGTACAAGGGAAATTGTTAGTTATTTAAGCATGATTACAGAAGTGCAAAAGTCATAAAAAAAATCAAACTGCACTTTGTCACTCTGTAGGTAACTTTAGAGGCTCGTCAGTATCATTACTCGCTCTCTTCGCTCGTAGTCTTCTTCTAGACGGAATGGCTATAGAAAACCTTAAGCCAATGCGAAGTTAGTCTAAAGTGGTCGCCGGACTCTTCATTCATTGAATTTTTGATAATTAGAACCAGTAGTAGGTAAATTCCCCTAAGTTATAACCCGCATGATTATAAGATAAATGGGTTATACCAAATTAGTATGGATGACGTCATCTGTCTCGCTCTATCCGTACGTGCGACAGGGACGCCACGAGCGCCTCGCGTGAGAAAGAATAGTAAATTTTGTTTTATGGGAGAGCAATGTTTGTGTTAACTACTAGTGTATGTAATATTAATGTCGACTGGTTTTGAGATGAGCCTGGTTTTTGAGATTCAATTATGGTCAAATTGTTTATTACTTTCTAGTTATATTTTAGATGAAAAATCAAATAAGCTGTACTAAACAGCTTATAAATATAGGGTGGTCGAGACTACTATTCCCCAGCAGACCTAGCATGCCAAACGCGACAACGGTATGTCCACTCTTTTTGTCAAAACAGACGTATGTTTACACATAGCCTTGTCACGTTCTCACACGACAAAAAGTGATGAGAAGTTTTGTCGCTCGCGTATGCTGGCCACCCATTATACTGGCCACCTATAGGACTATAGGATATAGGAATGATCCTATGCCTTGTCAACGAGAGTAAAAATGACGAACAAATATCTTGACTTGTAAGAATACCAGCAGGAATAACATGCGCAACGCGACAACGGCATGTCGACTCTTTTTATCGAGACAGACGTATCTATACACGTAGCCTTGTCACGTTCTCGCACGACAAAAACTGACGAGAAGAATTTAGTCGCGTGCGAATGCTAGGCCTGCTGGCCGCCTATTACACGTGACAATCGTATTATCTTGGTCACTGTCTCTCTCGTTTGAAAAGCCATAGGAGTGAGAGTGACCAAGATAAATCTTACGCGTAAGAATAGGGCCCCTGATGGTGAGGCTACCATTTCCAATCGAGGAGACTTCCCTATCTAATCAATACAATGTCTCAACACGACGATACGGTGTAGGAGCAATCGATAACAATGAAAATAAAGATAGCACACCCCTGGAGTGGGCAATTAGTCGCGTGCCACCCCTAGCGGGAATGGATGTTGCTTGGCTATTGGTTTTATCCCACTGCCGCTGAAAGAGGGGAATGTTTTGAAATGTATTTTTTTTTTAAACTTCCACACACGGTCGCCTGACCCCAAACTAAGCGAAGCTTGTACTATGGCTGCCAGAGACTGATATACATACTTAGATATTTTTAAATACATACTTAAATAGATATTAACACCCAGACATAGAACAAACACAAATGTTCATCACATAAATGTTCATCACACAAATGTTCATCACATAAGTTCCCTAGGTGGGAATCGAACCCACGCCCCCAAGCTCAGAAGGCAGGTTCACTACCAACTGAGCCACCGAGGCAGTCAAAATTCACAAAACATTTATTCAGTTTATTTAATTTTTGTAAGTAAATACTTACACCAAAAATAAATATGTCAAATTAATAAATAGATCATTCGGCAGTACAAGAGCGGGCTTATCGCTTAAAACAATTTTATTTAGGCAGCCTAATGATGATAATCTAATTTTAAATAAGAAGGTAAGTATGTAAAATTATACTAAGTAAGTATAATGTAAGTAAATAAATGGATTGATGTTACCTAGTTCTCTATTTGGTTTTTAGCTGACTGCCTCAGAAAGAAGGAGAATATTTTAGTAGTCGATTAAATTCGTCTACTGTCTTAAGGCGAGCCTGGCCAGAAAACGTCTAGCAAGAATCAACTTTCCTCTAAGATAAACCATGGTTTTTACTGTGTGAAAAAAAATATGTTATTCTTAAGCATGTTTTTAAGTGGAATCATAAATCTGATACATGTAATGAATAACTTCACTCGATAGAAAAAAAATCCAAAGTCACCTCTATTTGGTATTTTAAACACGATTTGCGACTTAATTTTTACAAATCATATTGCTTTTTTATTTTTTTTACGAATTACAATGCAATAAAAAAATGGAATCATAAATAAAAATGTTAAAAAGTTAACATGGTAATTTTATATGATTTTTTATCACGAATTCATGGTAAAAAGGCACGTTTGCGTGACCGCCAGTCCGCCCGCAGACCCCGTCGACGCCGGACGTGTGGCAATTTTTTGTGATCTCCGCAGTGCCGCACACACCAACACCAACCAAGCATTTAGTTTTGCCATAATGGGTAACAAACATAATAAACGAAAAAAAAGCTCAAGTCTGACTTTTAGAACATCGTACGAGTCAAGGAGCAAACGTCGGTAAGTAGATAAACTTCTACTAGATTAAATTGGTAATCATTGTTTTTATTTACTAGAATCGACATTTCTTGCATTGCTTTTTGTAGTCAGATGATGTATCAACAAATCTATTAGTACCTACTTATATTCGTTTTAGTGTTTTCAAATATCATACTCATTATCATAGATATTTTTTTGTCTCGTTACGTGTATTCACGATGTAAATACCCGGCCTAGTGGTATACCTACTAGTGATATTTATGTAGTTATACCTACCTACAGTTACAGTTTTTTTTTGCAGAAGACTACTACGTAACAAACTCCAATGACTTTGGAATTGACGAAACGTAAGTACCTACCTACCTTTTGTACCACGCAGGGAGGCGGGTGTTCTGCGAAGTTTTGACTATGTCGGTCACCATTTATTATTTCACCCAGACAACTTGTGAGATACGGATACGGAGCGACGTTCATACTTTCATTTTTCCTGAGCATTCTAAACTGCACAACGAGTAAATACCCGCCCTAGTGGCATACCAGTGATATTTATATTTATATAGTTATACCTACTTACACGAATACCTATCTTACAGTTTTGTTTTTTTTTTCAGAAGAGTACTACAACTAAATGTAATAAACTCCGATGACATTGGAATTGACGAAACGTAAGTACCTACCTACCTTTTGTAACATGCAGGGCGGCGGATCTTCGCTAAGTTTTAACTATACAGGATGTTAGGTAAGATACGGGACGACGTTCATACTTTCATTTTTACTGAGCAATCTGAACTGCACAACGAGTAAATACCCGGCCTAGTGGTATATCTAGTAGTGATATTTACGTAGTTATACTTACCTACATGAATACTTATCTTCGTTTTTTTTTTGCAGAAGAGTACTTCAAGAGAATGTAATAAACTCTGATGACATTGCAATTGACGAAACGTAAGTACCTACCTTCTTTTTGTAACATGCAAGGTGGCGGATCTTCGCTAAGTTTTGACTATACAGGATGTTAGGTAAGATACGGGACGACGTTCATACTTTCATTTTTACTGAGCAATCTGAACTGCACAACGAGTAAATACCCGGCCTAGTGGTATATCTAGTAGTGATATTTACGTAGTTATACTTACCTACATGAATACTTATCTTCGTTTTTTTTTTTTGCAGAAAAGTACTTCAAGAGAATGTAATAAACTCTGATGACATTGCAATTGACGAAACGTAAGTACCTACCTTCTTTTTGTAACATGCAAGGTGGCGGATCTTCGCTAAGTTTTGACTGTACTGTATGTATGTAAATTATATAGGGTGTTAGGTGAGATAGGGGACGTCGTTCATACTTTCATTTTTGACTGAACAATCTGTACTACACGAGTGTTTGGTAGCGTTTGAGTTATAGCCGTATGATTTGAACACATCTAGGCCTGATTAGTACTGCAACGTGATTTTGGCTGTTTTGAAGAAAACTCGTAAAGTTGTATATTCGTTTTTAACGATTAGCGAAAATCGAGCATTTCGGTAAATCTTGTAAGTACGGCTTTTATAAACCTACGACTGGTATGGATGTGTTCGTCGTTGCCTTTGAAATTCGAAACTGCCGGTTGTAAGAAGCGATAGCGGGGACAGGCGAAGCTATGTATATACGTCACAAAGATGGCTGCCGACCATTGTAGATTATTGCCTATATCTCGAGTTCTATCTCATCAAATCAGTTGTTTGAGGTGTCATTTGAAAGCTCATTTATTTATAATGTAGTTGTTATATAATTATGTACATACATATCAACAAGCTTGAACGACAGCTTCCGTGCGCGAGTCCGACTCGAACTTGGTCGGTTTTTTAGAATTTTTATATTTTGAACTTTTGGACATCATACTTATAAATATTTATTTTTATTTTGTTTTAGGCACGTGGATGACATTGACCCTGTTTCACTCAGCGTGGTCATCATCCTGCGTCAGTCATGGTTTGGTGGGGGGTATCCTATCACGGCGTCACAAAGCTTAGTTTTTGTGAAAAGGGGGTTAAAACTTCTGCCAAAGTGTATCAAGAGACCGTCTTATATGGTGTTGTACAACCCCTTAGCAATACACTTTTTAAAAATCTGCCGTGGAGTTTCCAACTAGACTCTGCACATGGTCACAAGGCGCGAACTACCCAAGCCTGGCTGGAAGCCAATGTTCCGGACTTTATAAGGGCTGAAGACTGGCCCTCCTCTAGCCCAGATCAAAACCCCCTGGACTACAAATTATGGTCAGGTTTAGAGGGCATGGCCTGCTCTAAACGACACGCCGACATAGAGTCACTTAAGAAATCTTTGAAGCAAGCAGTGGCTATATTTCCCATGGAAACAGTCCGTAACTCCATAGATTCTTGGCCAGACCGACTAAAGGCCAAATGTGGTAATTTTGAATAAAATAATAGTTATATTTTTGTTAAGACTTCAATACATATGTAAATATAACTTTTATTAACATTACATTACTGTATAAAAAAATAAATGCATTTTCATTTGTAACAGAACTTATGGCTAGAACTTGCATACATATCGTCACGCTTTTCCCCGAGAGGGCTGGCAGAGGTGTAATACAACACCCACATTTCGCCGGACGATATTCAGTCCCAAATGTGACAGGGGGCGAGCCTGTCGCCATACACCGGGCTCCAGTTATGTAGCAGATGACACACAATACGCACATATGTTCACACAATGAACAAATTGGTGCGTGCCGTCGGCTGGGTTCGAACCCAGCAGAGCAAAATTGCCACTCCCAACTAGGCTGCCATCGATTCTACAACTATATCACAGAACAAATAATAATACTACGTACCTATAGCTCAATTGTATATATGTGAAATGTGTAAATATTGTGAATGTATATTTTTGTATTGGATGTTTTGTTAGTACTAGCAGAATGTCCGCCACTTCGTACCCAGGGTATGTATACCTATATATCCGGTATAAGTTTACTCGATTCTTTCATAATTATTGTTCAAAATTATATCTGAATCGTGTAGTTTTTTAACTTTGTAACATTTAACAAACCATACAATATTATTAGTACGCACCTAATGGTAAAGTAAGGTAATTAAAATTGTTATTACCATTGTTATACAATATACCCAAAAATAATGAAATTTACTATGTTGTATTATTTAATGAATACCGGTAGATACACAATCATTCCAACACCCTGTATAAATATTTGTCCTAATAAGGATAACAAGTTGCCTATGTGTCAATCCAGGGCATAAGCTAACTCCGTTCCAAATATGATCCTCATCCGTCTAGCCGTTTAGGTGTGAATAAGTGAAATACGAGTAAGTACCTAACTTCCACACACAATCGCAATCTTTTGTATTTATGAGTGTGAAGTGTGATAAAATGGAAATATGACACTACCGGTAAAATGAAACTAATGCCACGACTGCTCACACATCAAAAATACAACAACTCGTGGACATGAGATTGGTTGTACCTATATTGGCTTGAACGGCATTTTTTAGATTTTTTTTGTTTGTCATCAAATAAAAAATGTTCATAAAATGGATGAGTACAATGACCGACGGATTATTTTATAGATTTCCTAAAAATGGGTGTTTAGGTACTCGATACCATAACGTGACTGACGGGTGAAAGACGTGCGCGCGGCGCATCGCACACAACTTTTGTGTCGCGTGAATGAATACGTCGCGCTCCCAAAAAGTGCGGCCTGAGGTAGAGTAAAATACCTAAAGTTCTGGGAAAGCCTCGCCTTAAGCTACATTTTGCAGCGAGATTTTTTGTTCACGGATTTTTTTTAATTCGTTTTATAGGCTTGCGTTTGATCGCCATCCGATAAATACGCTTGCCTAGAATTGCTTCACTCGCGACTTGCCCCTCAGTTTCTTGCCTGTGGCCCTATTCGGAGATTTGAGATTTTCATCTAAAATTTTTTCATTCTTGTTGCTCTCGTTTGAAACGTCATAGGTCTGAGAGTGACCAAGATAAAATCTCATCTCATCTCACGCGTAGGAATAGACCCCCTGGGGCCCTATTCGGAGATTTGAGATTTTCATCTCACTTTTTTTCGTCCTTGTTGCTCTCGTTTGAAACGTCATAGGTGTAAGAGTGACCAAGATAAAATCTCATCTCATCTCACGGGCAGGAATAGCCCCCCTGTTCTTCTGAGTAGTCTGGCTAGAGAGTGTCTGGCTCTTTGACCAAGGTGGTAAAGTAATTTTTATAACTTTGACGTTTATAATTTTATCTTCGAAACCCAATTGAATTAAGAAAGATATTTGATTTGATTTGTCTACGCTAAACCTTGCAAAAACGCTTGCATAAAGACAATTCATTTTAATATTAGGTACACGGTTTCTTTACACTACTCCACCCAACTCGACCCCTCAACGCCCCCGAAGAGTAATATTTCACCGCTCCACGACCTCAGTCCCCTATGCATTACAATAGCAATTTATTTAGCATTTTAGCAACAAACTGACCTCAGGAAGTGAATTTGGGTGAGTGAGGGTACTACAGTTACTCTATCGTCTAAATACGAGTTGTAAACGAGTTTACATTCACTATACCTACGACTGTATGGTTGACCGGTGATAAAACATTCACCTGTCAACCATACAGTCGTATAGTGAATGTAAACTCGTTTACAAGCCTATTTATTGTTCAAAGTGTCGCATAGAAATAGTGTCCAGGGGCCCTATTTGGAGATTTCAGATTTTAAGCATTTTTCCATCACAACTGTGCTGAGTGTAGTTATAGTAGGTATGTAGTTTACGGAAAATGAAGTGATGGTTGATGGTTTTTTTTCTTGTACACCGCTCATGTTCCGGACACGGTGGTAAAAAAGCGTAGATATGCTTAGACGACGGTGATTGCTCACTCTCAGGCCTGACTGCTTGTTTCCCGACTATGGCTGCACAAAAACTTTACTGTGGTAGCTACTAACTAGCTAGCCGAGCGCTAGAAAGCCCTCGATAGTCATTGATGTCTATCGAGTTCCGACAGTAGCCCCCACTCGTGGCTCCGTCCAATTTTCACCAATCAATTTAATTGGCCACAATGAGCAACGCCGGTTTCTATTTGACGGCTCCCGCATTTCGGTCATCGGTGCAACTGCTAATTTAGTTACTTTTAACCGTGCTGGGCCAGAGTTAGTAAGAGTGGACAACGGGAGAGAGTTTGCGCTTCTCACGGTTACAACGTAAATGGTTAAATGTTTAATTTTTAGCAACATTTTAGGTCGTATATTATGAGCAAAATAAGCCAAAGACGTCGTATTTGGATAATGCAATAAATCGAACATTAAATCGTGAAATTCAAATAATTTGCAAGTATGTATTTAAATTTTAATAGTTTTTTTTATTTGTTGCAGGTAAACTACACATTCTGTTGGAATCTTTACAATGCTGCTTCAATAGCAGAAAAGTAAAAAATATGGTATGTTTATGTACTACTCGTATTTAATTACTTAATTTAGTAGAGATCTTTACCTCTACTTTAAATTAAACCTTACAAATGATATACTTAGATATATTACGTAAAATGAATGCAGATGAGGGTGCTATTAGAGAACTATTGTTTTTGTTTCTTTTTAATACCAAAGAGAAAATGAGACGGCAGCAGTAGTTCCACTTTTGACCACGTTCATTTTAACCTGTGTATTAGGGTAACTGAAATATGCCCAAGGGAGCAAGCAGTAACTTTATCGTCACTTTATAATATTAATCTTCATAAGACACTATTTTCAACCCTATTTCTGAGGCATTTAAATAGATATCCGAACGCACATAACTCTAATATTAGAACTAAGTGATTGCCACAGAGAGACTGTTAATTTTGGCACACCCATGAATGGCCAGCATAAATCAATTTTTATGACAAATTGACGTTTATTTCCACCAACATAAAGTTTAAAATACTTTGCTGCTTATAACTTAAGGGGTTCGAATCATCGAATCCAAATAATTACAAGTTGTGCTCTAAGTTGGGGAGATAAAGTTGACATTTGTTTGATGAACGGGATGTAGTGTTGTTTTGGTTAGTATATTTTTGGGTATTGGTAATTTAGGCCACGTGGCTCATAAATGAGGGTAGAAATGCTATTAAGTCGTACCGTTCGCTCTTGACATGAATAAATATTTGTAAGTCCATCGTTACGGGGATTTCTGCGGGTGTTCATTTGGAATTTGTTTTGTACCATTCCTTTACTTTGGACTATAGTGACAAATATTCATTTTTGTACAAAACTATTGCTATTTTACTGGAGCCGTATTTATATATATATGGATAAAAGTCTTACCGAATTTTATCAACAGCGTTTACATACACAATTAATGCTACATTACCTGGTAAAGCATAGAATAATCGGCGTACAGACAGACAGACGGACATCGAAGTCTCGCCATACAATCCTTATGATTTGAACCTTTCTACCATTCTGGTGCGGAAACTTAAAAATTTACATTGTGAAAATCTTTTTTGCAACAAGTAGATAATCCTCTTTCATACTTACTTTAAAAAGGCAAAAGTTTGTGTGTGTTGTTTGTGTGTGTCACGCTCAAATGGATGGATGGATTTTTTTTAGAATTTGACTTGGAAGTAGCGCATACCCAGATTAACACATAGGCTTCTTTCGACGCAGCTAGTATTAAAAGTAGCACTAATCTCTCTACTTTCACAAATAAAGACAAATAAAAAGTTGCATTTATCAAAAATTGTATTAAAAATATTAATTAATTTTTTGTATGTTTTCATCCACTACTTTTCATAGACACTTATTGTTTCTAGACATTGAACAAAATGCCCGATTTCACACCATACCTGCCACATCATGTGACATTAGCGTCCATTCAACATACAGTCATACATACATTTGATTGCATCTGAAGAATAGCGAATCAACTCCAACCCAAGCGGTCATTAGATGCAGTTAGTTCCGCGTTCTTGACTCATACACACAACACGTACATACAAATGTATGAGTAATTTAACTCATACATATTGGGTTGTTCGGATAGGCTATGCAAAGTCGAAAGGAGATCTTGGTGCTCATATTTACAAAAACATATTGTGAGATATTATTGTAAGATCAATAAAACATTTATAAGGTATCCATACGCGACGGTGATCATAATTATATCGTCATTATCAGGCGGCCTTGTTTTGTTTTTTATTTGGTTACCTTGTTTGCTTCCTATAGCATAATATTATAAAAATCATGAAAAAAAAATAGTTTGAAAAACATTTAAGCCAAATAATAACTTTGGATATATTTAATGTGTTTTTATTTTTAATATGTACATATTTATTTGGCTGTCCCATACAGATCAGCCGCACTATGTATATTTCAATTATTTTTTACAATTTACCGCCCAGTACCCGCAGTATTAGTGTTTCATAATATAATATATAATGAGTACCTACTTACATATAGACCCTTTCGGCTTAGCATACCCTTTCTTAACAACCCTGTTTAATACGTAAGATTGTATGACTAATGTATGTCTTTAATGATGTTTACTACGGAGTTGATTAAGACATCTCCAGTTTTAATTGGTTTATGGTTGAAATCGTTTTCTTCATAAAATAACTGCGTACGTTGTAAAATAAACTGGCAAGGGAATTTTTAGGGTTCCGTATCAGAAAGAACTTAAAAAATAAACAACTTATAAGAGTGTCTTCGTGTCTCGAGCGAATCTTTTTTTTTTTAAGGCAAGTGTGCTCCAATGTAGACTGCATCACTACGCGAGATGGCGTGATAGCTGCCGAACGCAAGCCTATCAAATTATCAAAAAAAACTTGATGACAATGTAAAGTACATACATATTTTTTTTTTTTTTGTATTAATAATAGGTTGGCGTTTGACCACCAACTCGCCTGATGTTAAGCGATGTTGTGGTCTAAGATGGACGACGACCTATAAGTTACTTATTCACTCTAGCCTTGAAGTTTGTAGAGTGAAGAAGTACAAAGACGGCAGTTGAGTGAGGCGCTACAAGTGCGCTACTGCTCAGACCCGTCTTCGGAACGGTTAAAAGGCCTTGTCTTGGCTAATCTTTTTCCAATTGAAACTAAAAAATATACTTACCACATTTCAAGAAGATCACGTCAATGGTAGTCATATTTCTGTGCAAATCGTCTAACAAAAATAAAATATTGTTTTGATTTTATGGTTTAGCGTACATAGCACGTTTACAAACAGGGTCAACAGAGCAAATGCGTCTTAGGTGCAATTGCATCTTTCGAGAATTACTGACAAACCCTTCACCAATTAGGCGCCACCTACGTCTTTTTTCTACTTTTAATTGCAATAATCTGTACAAGATGGCGTTAGTTCCCTAATTTGTGAAGGGCTTGTCAGTAATTCCCGAAAGACGCAATTGCCCCACAGACACATTTGCCCCAGTTGACCCTAAATATTGTTTTACTTTTATGATATAGCGTACATAGCACGAAAAACATATGCGCTATTACGAGCTAAAACACAAGTAGAGCCGCGGCCAAAAGCTAAGTTCACTGCCAACGGTACATCTACATAAAACGTTATGGGCAGTTGACGTCCGTCGGTTACGCAATAAACTACGGATGAAGCCGTCACAACAATAACTTACTGTGAAGTGTCAATAAATTAAAACGAGGGTACTTTCAAACAAAAAGCTCAATAAAAAACAATGACGGTGTCAACAGGATTTCATAGAACAAGCTATTGTAGTCAATGAAAAACTGCGGTTTCAAAATGGCCGCTTTACAAATTCATCCTACTTCCTATCCTACCAATTTTAGAAACGCGAAAGTTTGTAAGAATGGATGGGTGGATAGATGTTTGTTACTCTTTCACGCCAGAACGGCTTAACAAATCTGGATGAAATTTGGCACAGAGATAGATTATAGTCTAGAATAGCATTTAGGATACTTTTTAACCGCACCGCGGGGCGCACCTAGTTCTACTTCCTATCCCTACTAATATTATAAACGCGAAAGTTTGTAAGAATGGATGGATGGATGGATGGATGTTTGTTACTCTTTTACGCCAGAACGGCTCAACAAATCTGGATGAAATTTGGCACATAGATAGATTATAGTCTACAATAGCATATAGGATACTTTTTAACCGAGGGTGAAACCGCCTGGGAGTTATCAATACATTCTGATTTATGATTTGAAAACTTAACCCCGTTCATTCGTATGTTTTTTGAATGGAAATTTTAGATGTTACGGAAAATTGTATTATGTTCTAAACGCTTTAGGTGGATTTCACACTGATCCACATCTGTAGAAGCGCAGCCTAAATCACATTTTAAAATCCAGCCACAGAATACTCTGTACCAGCAACGCATTCGACATTCAAATTCAGTGAGCGTTGTCAGCCATGTTTCAATTTTGTACCTTTTTTGGTGGAAAACCGCGTTTTTTGTCTCTTCTGTAGATTTATTGCCTACTTCCGACGTTTCGTCACGCTGCGTTTAGTTTTTACAGTTTTTTGTTTGAGGAATTTGTGTGTCATCATTGAATTAGAATCACGTGCTTGTTTATTTTTAGAATGGGAAGTTGTCTCTCTCTATTTGATGCGATGATAAAGATAAAGATAAAGATAAAGATATTTTTATTTGCAATAACAATGGTATAGCATGCGTTTGGTGGTATACAATTTGAGATATGTCCTGCAATGTTATGCCTGAAGAGGCGTGCAAAATTATGGAGATGGCAACTTTACTGTTACATTTATATAAAATTTCTAGTTACTTGAATGTCATCATAATTAATAAAATTAAATAATAATAATTCACAATGTCACAATGTTACAAAAATATATGTCAAATAAATAAAAAAGAAAATGTCAATAACATAAAATATAAATAAATCATATTGTCATGTCATTTAGGAAGTCATTAATATTGTAATAGCTTCTTTCAATCAGAATTTTTCTTAATTTTGCTTTAAATGGATCACATTTTAAAATTCTTATAGGTTTCGGCAGTTTATGATATAACATGAGTTTATGATAGAGTGTACCCTTAAAGTGTTCCGCGACACTCTTAATTTTCCATACAAACGCGCTTATCGAACTTCTTGGAAACCATTTGTCAGATTATCATGAAATTTGGCATGTACATTTAAATGACCTCTGTCCCTATGTTCTTGATTTAAAAAAAAAACGTCCGTAAGATCAAATAGAGATATGAAAAATATCCGTAGTTGGTAAAGGGTCACTTTTGACTGATTTATTTAATAGATTTATACAGCAAATCAAAAATCCCTTTACAGAGGGAGGTTGTCTGTTTCATTAACTTTTTAATTAATTCATAATACAAGGGACATTTTTTGTTATTTAAAATAATTAGAGAAGTGCAAAAGTCATAAAAAATTCATAGCAAGTCATATTGAAATTGCACTTTGTCACTCTGTAGATAACTTTAGAGGCTCGTCAGTATCTTTACTTGCTCTCTTCGCTCGTCGACTTCTTCTAGACGAAATGGCAATAGAAAACCTTAATGCGAAGTTTGACTAAAGTAATCGCCGGACCCTTAAGTGTTGTTGAAACAAGTAACATTATTAAAGAAAAACAAAAACCCGGCTGCAAAATGTTGTAAGTACCCTATGTTACTTCCACTATCAAGACGATTCAAATGACACCTCACATGTCGAAATACATCAAGCTGTTTAGGCTGTAGGGCGTGCCAAAGAAACCTTTATACATACACACCCACATACATACATACACTTGAAAAACAAAACCGTCCTTCTGGCGCAGTCGGGTAAAAATACGTAGTAGGTACTTGCGTACATGATAGAAAAGTGTATGAAAAATGCAGATGACATTTTACGCCTGATTCAACTAAATTTACATTCTGATCTAGGTGCCTACGTATACTTACCTACATGTTACTTACTTATGTTATTTACATTGTGTTCTTTTTTATGTTATATTTATACAGGGTTATCAGGAAAGAGTGTACTAAGCCGAAGGGGGTCATTATACTCACCATTATAAACAACTTATACTAGGTATGGGGTCAACCCTGAAATCAAGAAAAATAAACAGCTGCTGATTTTTTTTCGAGATTTTGAGTTGGCTCCATAGTAAAGGTTGTTCATAACGATTAGTGCAATGACCTCCTTTTGGCTTAGTACACTCCATACAGACAACCTGTATATTTTATTTTTTAGTTTTTTCCAATATCACTTACAATGATATGGGCAAACTAAAAATAACGCGTACCGCATTTACTATTTTCAACCACTACAGGGGGGCTATTCCTGCGCGTGAGATGAGATGAGATTTTATCTTGGTCACTCTCACACCTATGACGTTTTAAACGAGAGCAACAAAGACAAAGAAAAGTGAGATGAAAATCTCAAATCTCCGAATAGAGTCACAGGTATTTACTATTTTTTTTTACTTCCTAGTTACATTAAAAAAAAGTCGATTTTCACATCTCTATGCAACGAAAGTAACCATCGATTTTTTTTTAAAGTAACCTTTAGAGCTGTCAATCTAACCCAGTTTCTGTACAGAATAATCGAATCGAATCGATCTAATGAACAATCGATGTCTCGCTCTATTGAGCGCGAGCCGATGATCGATTCTTATGGAAATCGATGTGTTTACATAGCTATTAGCCTTTTATTGGTGCTTAGCATAAATTTAAGTAGTTTTGTATATTTTAGAGCATCTGTTTTATTAGTTGTTAGGTACTGTTTTTAATAATATAAAAAGCCAGCCTTCCTGTCATAAGTCATCGAGGCAGACATTCCATCAACATGTCGTCAGCTTTAATAAAGCCCGCACGAAGCGCTTTCAAAACTCCTTCCTAATCAGAACTGCCAAGGAGTGGAACGCACTTCCTGCCTCGGTGTTCCCCAGCAATACAACCTGGGTCTCTTCAAGACAAGAGTGAGACGGCACCTCATGGGCAAGCGTGCTCCATCTTAGACCGCATCGTCACTTTAATCATAAAAAAAAGTAAACAATTTTTAGACTTTTGTTAATATTTTAAAACTGCTTGACCGATTCAGATAAAAATTATATGGGACCACCTCTAAAGTATCAAATAAAAAAATTATCATTAAAATCGATCGCAATTTGGCGGAGCAATCACGTCACATCCATACAAAAAAAAAACATACACACGAATTGAGAACTTCCTCTTTTTGGGAAGTCGGTTAAAAAAGAAAATTAATTTTCTGACCAACAAAGTCGAATCTTCAGTGAAAAAAAAAAAAAAAATTAAGTGTCAATTCAGTGTCCGAGTCGTCAGAAACTCGATTTTATTTTCTCAAAGTAAACTTGTACCCTTCGGTTTTATCCGTGGCTAAAAAATTGTAGTCTAGAAAATCCAGGTTAGGTATACTCTATATCCTAGTCAAATTTTATCCAAATCTGTCCATCCGTTTGAGCGTGAAGAAGTTACAAACTTATTCAAAAACAAGCTCACAAACTTTAGTAACATACTAGGTATTTAGTGTAAAGTGTAATTATTGGGATTCTACCTACTTATTAACCGACCGCAAAAAGAAAGAGGCACTTACTTCTGTACATTTTGTTTAAATTTTTATTACGTTTTTTTAATCTACGTAAATATTATATGTTAAAGTGCTTTTAAGACCACCCACAATACATAAAAAAATATTAAGTAGGTACACATAGATAATAATAGGTTATAAGAAACTATACATCTCAAGCCAAACCTGTACAAAAAGTATATAACCATGTTATTTGCCTTGCATAACGGCTTGATTATATTAAGAGAGTTTTCAATGGAATTTGCGATTATCTTAGTCTATTTTTACCCGACTGCGCAAGAAGGAGGGTTATGTTTTAGGAGTGTATGTAGGTATGTAAGTATCTATGTATGTATGAGGTTTCTTTGGCACGCCCTACAGCGTAGATAGCTTGATGGATTTCAACATGTGAGGTGTCATTTGAATCGTCTTGATAGTGGAAGTGACATAGGGTACAATATTTTGCAGCCGGGTTTTCGTTTTTCTTTTAATAATGTTACTTGCTCTCGTGATCTTCCAAACATGTTTAACAAATAATTATGCACATGATTACTCAAATAGGACAATAAAAACTTCAATCTTCAGTCTGTCAGTTAATTTGCTTATTAGAGCAATATGCTGTTTGGCTGTTCTGTATTATGTTTGACTGTCTCGGTGGATCAGTTGATAGTGAACCTGCCTTCTGAGCTTAAGGGGCGTGGGTTCGATGCTCACCTAGGGCAAAACATTTATGCGATGAACATTTTCCAACATGTGTTTGTTCTATGTCTGGGTGTTAAGAGGCCAGCGACGCTCTGAAAATTCCATACAAACGTGCTTCTCAAATTTCTTGAAAACCATATGTCAGATTATGATGAAATTTAGCATGTACAATTAAATTAACAATATCACCGCCCCTATGTTCTTGGTTTTTTAAAAAACGTTCTCAAGCTAAAATTGAGCTATGAAAAATATCCGCATATGTAAGGGGTTACTTTTGACTGATTTATTCAATAGATAGACAAAGTAAATCAAAAATCCCTTTACATAGGGAGGTTGTCTACATCATTAGCCTTTAAATGAATCCATAATACAAGGGACACTCTTAGTTATTTAAGAATGATTACAGAAGTGCAAAAGTCATAAAAAAAAACCACATTGTCACTCTGTAGGTAAGTTTAGAGGCTCGTCAGTATCGTCATCTTCTTCTTCTAGACGAAACGCCAATGCGAAGTTAGTCTAAAGTGGTCGCCGGACTCTTAAAATCTATTATGAATCTATTAAAAATATATATGTATGTATGTTAGTCTCTGGCAGCCATAATACAATCTTTGCTTAGTTTGGAATCAGGCGACAGTGTGTGGAAATGTCCCAAATTTATTCATTTATTTACTATTTATATTATTTTTATTTATTTATTCAATATAGTAAGGAATTATATACTATACCTAAGTACTCGCAAATTCCATTCCATACATTTAGTTACGCGGTCCAGCGCCAACAAGGAAACAACTGCTTGAAAGTTAAATTTCGCACAATAATCGAAACGAACCACCTTAATGTAACCGAGCCTTAAGTAATTGTTATTCTATCCAAACAATCTACTATCTATTCGGTAAATCGAATAAGTATGAATTAAATCGTTCGCGGAATATTTGAGTCGTACAAAATTCTAAGTATTAAACGGGTACGTACCTTGATTTAAATATTGCCATACTTAACCGGAGTAGTACCTACTCTCTCTCTCTGGTCGATCCTTCAAGGCTGAAGATCGCGACCACCATTTTGCTGCACCCAGCGATTTGTCAGTATCCTCAACTTGTTTCAGTCTGTAGTCATTCGCACCACTTCCTCAAACCTGGACGAGCTATTTAGTTTGAGCTGGTCTGACCACCTCATCGGGGATCTACCGCGTGATCTCTTGCCCTCTACGTTTGCGCAGATGATCAACTTCTCCAAATTCTCGTCCGGGAGTTTTATAATGTGGCCGAAACGAATGTCTTATGTGTGTATACTATTCGTTATTATTTTTTATGTATGTTTTTTAAATTTAATAATCTCTCCTCATTTTTGAAAAAGAATCCAATAACTGATTCATCAAAAAAATATCTGTATATTATCGAACCATCCCACAAAGTTTCACGAGAATCGGTCGAGAAATGCGACCAGCGGTGCTATTCACAACCATTCAGAAACGTTTCCGATCGGACCCCAGAAATTTCAAACTCAAATTGTTCGAATCTCAGTCTACTTTTATACATTTTGGAATAGGGAATCAAGCATAAATACGATCGAAAGAAATATTCACGTTTAAAAACTTATAAATATAGACTGAGAGTCGAATAGTTTAGGTTTAAAATTTTTGAAATCCGAACGGAAACGTTTCCGAATGGTTGTGAATAGCCCGACTGTACCCTCTGCAGGTCCAATTTCTCAACCAATTCTGTCACACGTCGGATCCTGACATCGGCTGCGAGGTTTCCAGCTCGCAGCTCGCTATTCCTACGCGTGAGATGAGATGAGATTTAATCTTGGTCACTCTCACACCTATGACGTTTTAAACGAGAGCAATAAGGACGAAAAATGGTGAGGTTGAATCTCACTTCGTAAGAATAGCCCTCTAGAGACTAGTACAATAATCAATGCGTAGAAAAACCTGTTGAATGAAGAGTCCGGCGACCACTTTAGACTAACTTCGCATTGGCTTAAGGTATTCTATAGCCATTTCGTTTAGAAGAAGAAGACGAGCGAAGAGAGCGAGTAATAATACTGACGAGCCTCTAAAGTTACCTACAAAGTGACAAAGTGCAGTTTGATTTTTTTTTAAGACTTTTGCACATCTGTAATCATTCTTAAATAACTAAGAATTTCCCTTGTATTATGGATTCATTTAACAGCTAATGATGTAGACAACCTCCCTATGTAATGGAATTTTTGATTTGCTTTGTCTACATATTGAATAAATCAGTCAAAAGTGACCCCTTAAAAATACGGACATTTTTCATAGCTCTATTTTCGCTTGTGAGCGTTTTTAAAAAAAACCAAGAACATAGCGGTGGTGATATTGTTATTTTAATTGTACATGCTAAATTTCATCATAATCTGACAAATGGTTTTCAAGAAATTTGAGTAGCGCGTTTGTATGGAAATTTCAGAGCGCCGCTGCCCTCTTAACAATGCTACATTGCAGTGAGTAGGTGCTACAAACTACGTGAATTTATTTTGGTATTTAGCGCGTTGAATATAAAACAGCGGATTGATTTTTATTTTCTTTGCCCCGTTCAAAATTAGAACCGTTACTCACTTACGCCTTTTGAATAAAACTTGCCTACTAAGTAAGCACTAATCCTATCGGCTGCTTTGACAGCCTTTTTAAAAGCTTTTATTTAACTTGTAGGGTCGACTCGGGCAAATGCGTCGGTAGGGCAATTGCGTCTTTCGAGAATTACTGACAAACCCTTCACTAAGTGTTTTAGAAAAACACTTTTAAAATTATTTTAACTCAGACTCTCTAAATTTACTCAAGGGGTAAATAGACGTTATAGGCAGCAATAAACGTTGTATAGCGTCAGAATAGTTTTACAGTCCTTCGTCTTTGTCTTTCTTTTAAATTTTTGAACTTGATGGAAAAGACAAAAGACTGTGTAGCTATTCCTAGGCTGTACAACGTTTATTGCTAAGTAACGTATAGCGATGCGATGGCAGCCTAGTTGGGAGAAGGTCCGCCTCTCAAGCCAGAGGGAGCGGGTTCGTACGCACATATGTTCTTTCGAACATATATTATGTGCGTATTGTATGTCATCTGCTACATGACTGGAGCCCGATGTATGGCGACAGGCTCGCCCCCTGTCACATTTAGGACTGAAAATCGTCCGGCGAAATGTGGGTGTTGTATTACACCTCTGCCAGCCCCCTCGGGGGAAAGGCGTGACGATATGTTATGTTATGGGTAATCCTATTAATATTATAAACGCGAAAGTTTGTAAAAATGGATGGATGGATGGATGTTTGTTACTCTTTCACGCCAGAACGGCTGAACAGATCTGGATGAAATTTGGCACAGAGATAGATTATAGTCTAAAATAGCACATGGGATACTTTTTAACCGCGGGTGAAACCGAGGGGCGCAGCTTGTGTATAATATTAACGGCATGCTATTCTAACAATTAACATAATTCGTCGTGCCATATTCGGGCTGCTGTTCAAACAAGGCTGTCCCACTTTCCCTGACGCCCGAAAAATGGCCGCAAACTTTGACGTTTAACTTCCATTGTGCATACATTAACGGTTTTGATCCTTTACCTCGCGATTTCAACGTGTTTATAATGACCGCTTTGGGCAATTTGTCAGAAATCGATTCATGGAAATAATCGGTCAGACGACCGTGTGTGTAAGTGTCCTGATATTTATTTATTTATTTATTCTTGGCAGATTGTTGGCCATTCTGCGTATTATTGTAAAATGTCAATTAATTAGATTAATCATAGTATAGTAGGTTATGTACCCAATTCAATTCATCATTGTTTGATTTTTGTGGGTAATATGTGTTAGATTTTTTAAACAAATAGTTTAATGAATCGCAATTGTATCGGACAAAGTGGCCCTTTTAGACCCGTTGCTATTTTTACCCGACTGTCGAATTAGAAGAGGGGGTAATTTTTGAATGTATGTAGGTGCGTTTGCTTTTGTGTTTGTTTTTCTAAATGTTTTATCTAGCATAATTTCACAAAAAATGCGCTTTACCTTTCTTTGAAGTCGTTCACATTTTCAATACGAGCTGCCTCATTTATTTAACTCTAGCTGCGCCTCGCGGTTTCAACCGCGGTTAAAAAGTATCCTATGTGCTATTCTACACTATAATCTATCTCTGTGCTAAATTTCATCCAGATCTGTTTAGCCGTTCTGGGGTGAAAGAGTAACAAACATCCGTCCATCTATCCATTCTTACAAACTTTTGCGTTTATAATATTAGTAGGATGACTTTCTAACGAACGAATTACACGTGCAATAGTTTCTATTCACAAATCTATTTGCTAACGTGTTATCAAAAACTGATAAAAAGTCAAGCCAAAATGCTAGATTTATGATCGATCGTTTCTATCACTCAGTGATTGATGAGTGTTCCACTTATCTATCTGTCTCACTTCCATTCGATATTTTTATTTACTTATCTCCACATAAAAATCCTAGCCTCTCAGTACATTATGTCCACTACATTTTATCTAGGATTTCTGCAATCTTGTTCTTTTGCAGGATATTTAACATGCTTAAAAATTTACAGCGATACAAGCGATGACAGCCTGGTTGGAGAAGGCCTGCCTCTAAAGCTAGAGGGCGCGGGTTCGAACCCAGCCGACGCGACGGCACGCAACAATTTGTTCATTGTGTGAACATATGTGCGTATTGTATGTCATCTGCTACATGACTGGAGCCCGGTGTATGGCGACAGGCTCGCCCCCTGTCACATTTGGGACTGAATATCGTCCGGCGAAGTGTGGGTGTTGTATTACACTTCTGCCAGCTCCCTCGGGGGAAAGGCGTGACGATATGTTAAAAAAAAATTGACTGAATGGTTTTTAAAAAAAAATGTAATATTTGGATTAGTACAATCTTCGATCAATTATCGATCGATACATCTTATGATCGAAGAGTACAATAGATAAATAAACAGTAACTACGGTTTGAAGTTGGCTAAATTGAATAGTCTAATTTTTCAACAAAATCTATGTACCTTGCTTAAAACGCACATAACCCAAAAACTTTACTGAAAATGAAAGAATATCTCATAACATCGTATTATGATTATCCAGTATTATGGATTATAATTATCTGGGCCAAAATATTTGGAAATGTGGTTGGAAACTGTTTACGACTTGTAAACGCGTCGACCTCCTAAACTCCAGTAAACCTCCTCCGTTTCGTCGGTTAAAAAATAAAGGCTAAGCTCTAATGAACACTTGCAAGAGTATCAAAATTATTCAATCACGGTATTCAACATTAACACCGTAGCAGGTTGTCATGGCGACGGAGCGCGTCATGGCGGCGCCGGCACCCCCTCACTAAAATATCAGAGCTGCCTCCACACTCTACGCAGGGGTTCCTACACTTTTAAGATAACGGAACCACCAAATAAATACCTTTAAATTTATGAACCCAATATCAAATCACAAATCGGAGATCATCATTACAGTCTTCTTCTACCTCCCGCTGCAGGGACACCGATCTACCCTACATCGAGGGCGATTGAGTCGTTTGAGTCGTTATCCACCAGCTCAGTGCGGGTTGGTGTATGTCACATGTCCGAGAATGGTTCTTCTAGGACATGTCGATTACTTCGCGATGTTTTCCTTCACCGTAAGAGCTCGTGTCAAATTTAAATCGACATAAAATTTTGTAAGAGAGAAAAGTTCATTAGTGCACGAACAGGATCATACCCACGTCCTCCAAACTGCTAAACTCCTTAGCTACCAAACTTCTACGTCGGACAACACGGCTGTAAACCTTAGATACTGTAATTTTAAAAAGAACAAAAGGTTTACCTACCTATACTCAGATTCAGATTCAGATTATTTTATTGCCAAAAGCCGTACAGTACACATAATGTTTCAAAACACAATATTGCATTAGGTACTTACTTAAACAAATAACATCTACATACTTACAGAACAATAATGCGTACTTCATAGTGAAATATTGAAAAGATGGTAGTATTTTTCAACAGTGGGAAATAAAATAACTTCGCGGAACACTGGTGGCTTTTCTACGGAACCTCTAAGCACAGAACCCACTTTAGGATTCTCTGCTCTACAGAGTAGTGTCGTGTATCGGAATGTTTACGTACTAGGGAATCAGGGAAGTGAGGCAGTGATGTTAGCGATCGTAATTGTTATGTCTGTAGATAAAATGGAGGGTGAAAAAGGCTGATAGGATTATCCTGCTTCGTAAGAGATTAACTTTTTACCTATTTTCGATTTATGTTAGGAACTATAATGACCAATTCAAGAAATAAAAAAAAATTAATACGTATAGGTACAGAAGTACCAAGACATTGATTTAGAACACACATTACAGATATACATTTTAGAATACTTCTAGAAATTCTAGAATCTTTTTACCCCAAGGGGAGGTCGAAAAAGAGCATATTGTGCAACTGAGGCCAGACTTAGTACCATTAAAAACTGAAACATACAATTAACTACAATAAATGTTGGTTTAATTTATACATAATAATTACAATAATACTATAAGATGTAACATTTAAGTAACTTTCAATAAAACGTCTATTTCGTCGTATGTTAATGACGAAGAAGAAATCTAATACCTTCTTCCTGACACATAATAGTTTATCTCAAGCCTTTCAGTCCGGCTCTAAGACTTCTAATTCTCTTTAAGCCGACCACCATAAAGGTACTAAGAGGTGGCCATATAATGACGTCACGCCTTACGCCATATCCTAATGTTATGAGCCAAAGAGCCCACGCTCCGCTCAAGGATGAATGAATGGTGCTTCTATGACAGGCTTATGAATGAAGCTAGTAATTTTAAAGAAAGGAGCCAACAAAATCCGTTACTATGTCAACTTATTGAACAAAACACTTTCCATACATAACATAACTTTTCCGAGAAGGGGCTGGCAGAGGTCTGGTGTACAACACTCACACTTCACGTGACAGGGGCCAAGCCTGTCGCCATACACCGGGCTCCAGGCATGTAGCAGATGACATACAATACGCACAAATGTTCACACAATGAACAAATTGGTGCGTGCTGGGCTCGAACCCGCTCCCTCTGGCTTGAGAGGCGGGCCTTCTCCAACTAGATTACCATCGCTCTGTCTGTCTGTTTGTTGAATCTGAAGGCTGAACCTTGATGAAATTTAATAATCCGTTACAGTAAATCACAAGAAAGGATAAGCGCGAACGAAGTCGCGGGTAACAGCTAGTCCTATCCTACTAATTTTATAAACGCGAAAGTTTGTATGTTTGGATGGATGGATGTTTGTTACTCTTTCACGCCAGGACGGCTGAACAGATCTGGATGAAATTTGGCACAGAGATAGATTATAGTCTAGAATAGCACGTAGGATTTATTATATATTTTTATAGGACTTTTTAACCGCTGGTGAAACCGCGGGGCGCAGCTAGTAAGTTATAAAAAAATAAATTTGTGTAACAACCTTACTTTACAAATTTTATTAGTAAGTATTTATGCATACAGATCAAAAGATAAACGTAGTATACAGTTGCATTGTGTGAAAGAGATCATAAACCCAAATAGTGAAACAATGGAGCAGGTGCTCAACAATTGATCATAAAACTTTTTGGAACGGATAGTAACGGAATCGCGCTTGCATAATTTGGACGTGTCTTATGGTTAATTACAATTTTAAAAGCTTATGAGGCCACAGAATAAGTCACATTGTCAGTAATAATTATAATACTAAAAATGGGTAAATTAGAAATGTAGGGTTAACTGGGGCAAATGCGTCTGTGGGGCAATTCCGTCTTTCGAGAATTACTGACAAACCCTTCACAAAACCTGGCACATTTGGGACTGAACATCGCCCGGCGAAGTGTGGGTGTTGTACACCTCTGCTAGCCAAGATATCACATTAATTTCATAGCAAGAACAAGTAACATTATTAAAAAAAACATAAAACACGAATGCAAAATGTTTTACCCTATGTCACTGCTACTATCAAGACGATTCAAATGACACCTCACATGTCGAAATCCATCAAGCTGTTTAGACTGTAGGGCGCGCCAAAGAAACCTCATACATACAATCGAAAAACATAACCCTCCTTCTTGCGCAGTCGGGTAATAAAAGAGAAATTCATGGCAGTGTCCGTCTATCCTCCCAAGCCTACACTGTCGCGTCCCCAAAAACTTAAATGACGTCACTCCATCCACCATCTGTCAAGCATTTTTTGATTACAATCAAGTTGTATCTTCATTAATATAATAATACCGTGAAAAGGGGAGGTTATTTAATAAAATATGCACTTTATACGCGTATTTTTAAATAGGGGATGTCCGATCGGCTATTTGATATAATTAGTTCGCTTGTTTGTGTTTTTATCATTATTTTTTTGACATCTGATTAACAAATTTAATGTTTTTGTTTGTTTAGTTGTAACTAGGTTTTGTTAGTGGCTTCGTTTACGTTTTTACGTTTAGTACGTTTACTAGTCGACGCGTATTTTTTTATTTATTTTTATAGCCTTTAAGACACTCAGTGATTGTGTAGGTTTTGTTATTAAGAGTCCGGCGACCTAACTAATTTCGACCTAGGCGACCTAGACTAACTTCGCATTGGCTTAAGGTATTCTATCGCCATTTCGTCTAGAAGAAGAAGACGAGTGAAGAGAGCGAGTTATGATACCTGACGAGCCTCTAAACTTACCTACAGAGTGACAAAGTGCAATTTCATTATTTTTTATGACTTTTGCACTACCATAATCATTCTTAAGTAACTAAGAATTTCCCTTGTATTATTGATTCATTTAACAGCTAATGATGTAGACAACCTCCCTATGTAATGGAATTTTTGATTTTCTTTGTCTACCTATTGAATAAATCAGTCAAAAGTGACCCCTTAAAATGCGGATATTTTTCATAGCTCTATTTTCGCTTGAGAACGTTTTTAACAAAAACCAAGAACATAGGGGCGAAGATATTGTTAATTTTATTGTACATGCTAAATTTCATCATAATCTGACAAACGGTTTTCAAGAAATTTCAGTAGTGCGTTTGTATGGAAATTTCAGTACGTCGCGGCCCTCTTAAATTTTATTTTTTGAATCGGCCCAGCGTCCGTACCATGACTTTTTTTTGGCCAGGATGGTAACGTTTTGTTTTCGACGCTGCGCGAACATGTACCTTATTGCTCGGCGATACGGTCGCGCAGCGATGATAACATAACGTTACTATCATGGTAAAAATAAGTCACGGTACGGGCACAGTAGTTCCGAAGATTACCCTCTACATACAAACTTACTTTATATATTTTACTTTTAATAATTAAATTTCTCTTAATTATGAATTGACGGACCGAGGCGAGGTCTCGGAGTCTACTGAGACATAACGGCAGTTGTTTGTTCGACAATATCTTGAGTATCGTTGATCCGAACTTTGGAAATTTGGCTGGCAAACTAGTTCATGTAAAATGCTGAACGGATCTGGATGAAATTTGGCACAGGCATATCGTCACGCCTTTCCCCCGAGGGGGCTGGCAGAGGTGTAATACAACACCCACACTTCGCCGGACGATATTCAGTCCCAAATGTGACAGGGGGCGAGCCTGTCGCCATACACCGGGCTCTAGTCATGTAGCAGATGACATACAATACGCACATATGTTAACACAATGAACAAATTGGTGCGTACCGTCGGCTTCGAACCCGCTCTCTCTGGGTTGAGAGGCAAGCCTTCTCCAACAAGGCTGTCATCGCTAGATAGTCAGGTATAGATTATGGTCAGGAATAGCAGAAAAACTACTTTTGAACCGCGGTTACGCCGCGGGGTGCAGCTAGTATTCATATTCATAATTTTTTTTGCTACATTTTACGAGCATATCTATTCCACTAATATTCTCTACATACAATAACGCCATATCAAGTAACTCGATATTCCTATATCCATTTCAATTGCGATCCCCATTGATCTGCAGTTGTCAGTAACAGTGTTGCGGTCTTGGTGTGAATTCGGTCAGAGGGTCAAACGTCTAGCTGTCAGAGATATTTTACTAATATTTTTTATTGACTATTTTTCATTTGGAAGAATCAAACGTCTAGCTGTCAAAGATTTTTTACTTATTTTTTTTATTATTATTTTTTTTCATCGAAGAAGAATTGAATTGCTTTTCAATCCTAGAAACAGAGATAGATAGAGAATTAGTTCTATAAGTCTCTCTCTACATTGTGTAAGACAAGGTCCTCTCCGCGTCTGTCTGTCTCTCTGTCTGTATATCCGCTAACTCCTCAATACTCAATAATTTATTGCTTCCATTATGGTACATGCAGTTCTTAAAGGTATATCACTTAAAATTGTATCACATAATAACCCTGATGGGATATGGCAACATTGTTCGGACTGGATTTATTCTATTAAATATTTGTCGGTTAAGAATTCGTCTAGAGTATAAAAACGTTTTTTGATCAATATATCTTTTAGCGTTTTAATAAATCCTAAACCGCGCATCGGATTTTAATATGGTTTTAACCATCAGTTACATACGAGTAATTATAACACGCACAGAAACCCATTTTGTCTCGCACCCGAGCCCCAAGTTCCAAGCCTCGAGCTTAGTTTCGGGCTCACCGTCACAGCAATTCCGTGTCTTACACAGTCATTATAGTTTTGTTGTCCCATGTATAGTATTTAAGTTCCTGTGTAAGTTTCTTTCGTTAATAAAATTATCTTTAGCTTTAATTTTTCACGGAAGATTTTTAGGCACCGTGGGGTGGATCGCTAGTATAGTATAAATGCGAAAGTGTGTGTGCTTGTTTGTAACTTTTTTACGCTCTAACAGATGGACGGATTTTAATGAAATTTGGTATGGAAATAGCCTAAATTCTAGAATGCCCTAGATGAAGACAGGCTACTTCTTAACCGTGGGTAACCACCGCGGGGAGCAACTAGTATTCTACGTATCGTAATTAAGTTGGGTTTAGGCGTTTAGAGGTCATGCAGTTACGTAAATGATAATAACAGCTAATTTTTTTTATTACACCGTAATTATGATGTAGTTGAATTGATTACAAAATATTTACGTTCTGTTATTAAATAACGTTGGAAAAAAAACTGTTTTAAAAATCCGATTTTCGTTGTGTTACGAGATTTATTTGTTTATGTTAAAAGTAGTTTCCAGTTGATTCAGTAAATATGCAATATTATTGGAACACTTATGTAGAGATGAGAGGACTACTGTTCTGGGGAGCTTTCATGCCTTAAATACAGAACCAATCATCATTAAATTTTACATACAGATTGTCAGACATCCAGAAAAAGACATAGGGTACTTTTTATCTTCGGACCGGGAGGGAAACCGCGGGGCTCAGATAGTGATATTTAAAATACAATAAAAGTTATTGTTTTACGATCCAAGGGGAAAGGTGTCGTTTTTATAATACCACCTGCGGAGGGCATTTCAAAGTGCACCGTAAAATATTTTTTAGGACACTCAAAATTCTTTTGTCTTGAGATTTTGAGTTGTGTTCTCTGTCAACCCCTTGTTACTGTGATTTAGTGAAAAATTAAGATTTAGGGGTTTATTCTAAGATTTATTACATATTTTCAACTAATAACGTCCTAAATATTTATTTTTTCATCTTAATTTCTTGATTATTGTGCCACTTTGAGAATTAGGAATTTGTAGAATAGGCCCTTTCAAGAAATAGACATTTGCAAAACTAATCTTCTTAGGACTGCCTCAGTTCATCTCCCCTCAGTTTCTTGCCTGTTTTTTTGAGTAGTGGCTCTTTTTCCGAACAAGGCGGTCGAGTCTATTAAGAAACTTTGACGTTCATAAGCGTATTTTTGATACCCAGGTGAATAAAAACATTTTGACTTTAACTTTGACTCACATCTACAATGAAATTGAAAACGGTTCAATTTTGATACGGCGAAAGTTTTGGTGGAAACTACCTTAGCTGAACTTCCGCCACTGCCTTTTGTTTTTTAAGTAAAAAAAGGTAAAAAAACAAAAGAATGTCATCAGAGCCCAAATGGGCATTTAGCGAAGACAATTCACAAACTACTTGTGAGATTAAAAGTCAGTGTTTTTTCCCGTTGAGAAGCCAAAAAGTTTTTTAAAACATTCCAAATTCAGTTTAAAATCGCGTAAAGAACTCTTTGAGATCGAAAACGCATTTCGTGTTATGTCTTTTTAAAACGTCGATAAAATCAGAAACAAACAGCCAGTGAGTCCGTTTCTTGTAATCTTTTCTTCACAAAACACAAAGAAACCGCGGTTTTTGTGTCTCATTCTTTTTTTCGACAAATTCTTGAGGCGCGATCACGATACCTGGCCAAAAATGTTCGAAATTCAAAAACAAGCCTGACGTTCTTACTTTGAAATGTTCACGATCTTTATTTAGGGAGTCGTAGCGTTAAAATTTGTCTGGTTTTGAGCTTTGGCGGTGGCATGGGATCGTGAGTGGGATAATAATTCAGCTTGACTCAGGCGCCATTTTAAATTATAATTTTTATATTAATAAAGGGGTAGTGAAGGTAAAGGAATCGAAACTTCCATCTTTTATGATTTACTCATAATGCAGCGGGCATATTACTCACTCATCTTTCTTTCTCATTTGGGACTGAATCTCGTCCGGCGAAATATGGGTGTTATAAAACATCTGCCAGCCCCTTCGCGAAAAGGTACGGTAAAGGTAAGGTAAAGAACGAAAAATAAAATTATGTTTTCAATTCTAATAGCGCTTGCCTAAGATTTTGAAGTTTACTCTGAAGTATAGTTTCTAATTGATGTTTTCTTATTTATGCATGCAAATGGTTAAAGACCGAAACATATAATCGTCGTAATATCTTAAAAATTGCTTTTGTGTAAAAATTAAAATAAAACTACACCTGAAAATTTACTTATAGAAAATACCTATTACATATATTATTGGAAGACTCACTAAGTAGTTATCCCTATTGTCAATGTATTAAAAGTCAACCAAATACTTTTAATGCAGCAAAATCCGTTTCTTTTTTGTTTCTTTTTTTCTATTCAAAAGATCGTAAAGATGTACAAAATCTGGTTTACACAACAATTTCATAAAAGGGCACGCTTCTAAGATTTATATTGTCTGTAGCAGCCGCCACCAGTGCCGCCTGCGTAAGCGCAGGTGATGGACAGAACCTTTTGGAACGCACACCTACCCGCACGCGCGCAATCATTGTTGTAGTTTCATTGTTATTGGGTAATAAAAACAGGAAATTTTACTTTATGGCTGTGGTAATAGCGTAGGAAATTGCGTTTTGAAGTAGTGGGTCAATTTTGTGGGTCCGTCGCTATATTTTTTGTGTAGCTAAGTATATATGTATGTATAGATATAGATCAAGCTGCAAGCCAATTGCAAGCAATTGTTTTTGGACGTGAATTAGTAGGTACTTGTAACTCTATGAGTACACATATATGTCTAGAGAGAGTTCCGTACTGTTTATGAACGAAAAGTGACAGGTCAACTTTTTTATACTAGTGTGCGTGACAGTACGTCTTTTACTAAGGCTGCGTTATACATGTTGCTCATTTAGAACCTAACAGTTGGCTGTTTTTTTTTTGGCCCGGGCAATGCTTTTTCAGTCCATCTGGACATTCATTTATCAAAGTTGTGACTATGTAGCTATTTATTTTAATTGATTTAATCTACGTGTATGTAACACACAACTACATACTCAAGTTGCATTTAGCAAGCTTTTACCAATTACTATATAGCGTTGTATAGCCTCGGAATAGTTTGTGTCAGTGTTTCTGTTTTGTCTCTTTCGCTCGAGTTCAAAATTTAACAGAAAGAAAGACAAAACTTTGTATAACTATTTAGAGGCTACATTGGTTACATCGTTTATTATTTAGGGGGTTAGGCCTTATGTAGAGTTTATTCACAATTCTTACTTTGTACTTGACGTAAGTACTGACAGCAAAGATTTTAGTACATACATATATTTTTTTCTAAACCGGCACCCTTACCATGACGACATTAATCGTTACAAAAACTTTTTCGTTGTCGTCTGGCTCAATACATTTCAATGAAGCGCCCCTGGCGGAAACGTTTAGGAACTAGGTTAAATGTATGGAGCCAAACGAAAACGAAAAAAGTTTTCGTTAACTATCAAAACTCACGGTAAGCCCCCGGGCATTTACCTTTCGATGCATTTCTACCCTCAATACTGTAAGCACAATTAATCTTCTAAAAATTTCCAACAATAAGCTCTTTAGAAAACCTACTTGAAATAACTCATTTGAAATTCTAATCAAGTTATAATTTACATGACAAAATCCGTAAAGTTTCCACTTGGAGGCACTTGCCCGTTCTAAAAAAGTACCTACAAGTACCGCTTACAGACCGACCAACTTACAAATACAGGCGGCCAAATGCATGAACTAATATTTTCTACCAGATTCGTCTGAAAAGTACCATAGTAGCTCCCCAAATGAACTCTAAAGATAACTTGATCGTACCATACCGAACTTTTCAAGTTGATTGTATTTTTCTATTTTTCTCGTAGGTGGTCCAATGCTTTGTAATTTTAGATCATTGCATGTTCCGGTTCACTAGTTCGATATTTATATTTTGTCTCAAAACAGGACCGGCACTAAACCATAGTCCTCTGTATGATTTCCACGTCAGTTCTCATTTGCGACTTGTTTTGGTACAATCCGACACGGAGCCACGATTATTTCTATGATTATTCTAGTTTTGATGAGATCATTACACTAATATTGTAATTTAAAGTAGTTTAAAGGCTTAGATGAGATTAAGAGCAAGTGTTTTGAATAAAAACCACAATGGATCGTTAAGTCTGATGAGTGAAACTTTACATTAAATGTTAAAGTCATCATTCATAATACAGAGTTTATAGAGAATTATAAAATTACTAGCTTTTTGCACGCGGCTTCGCTCGCATTTCCTAGCCTTTGTCACTAATTGACAATGTAGCTTACTAGTACCTAGTCAAATATTTTTTAGAATCGGTTTAGTAGTAATAGGATAGATAGATAATCCCGGAGATACATATCGTCACGCCTTTTCCCCGAGGGGGCTGGCAGAGGTGTAATACAACACCCACATTTCGCCGGACGATATTCAGTCCCAAAAGTGACAGGGGGCGAGCCTGTCGCCATACACCGGGCTCCAGTCATGTAGCAGATGACAAACCCGTAGATAACCCCTGACAAACTTGCAATCTTACAAATGTTACCTACTCATTGTTTTCCATACTGATTATACCTTATTTTTTGCAATCAGCAATTTAAATTACATTTTAAAAAAAACTTGTGCTTAACATTGGAAGAGACGAACAAACATACACTTTAAATATTATACAGCCTGTGAGACCAAAAAAATCATAAAAAAAGTCTTCTTTTTTTATTTATTTATATTTTTTTATGTAGAATAGGTCAGCGTTTGACCACCAACTCGCCTGATGTTAAGCGACGTTGTGGTCTAAGATGGAGCACGACGACCTATAAGGTACTTATTCACTCTAGCCTTGAAGTTTTGTAGAGTGAAGAAGTACAAAGACGACAGTTGAGTGAGGCGCTAACGGAACGGTTACACCGGACTACATCCCGAAACACGACTAGGTCATTTCACGGCATGGCTTGGTCCGGTGGGTCACAAAAAACGTATCATAATATTATTTTTAAACGAAAAAAATACCACTTCACACTAACAGCAACTGCATTTGCAAATGTCGGCCAAAATATTTAAACAAGTAATCTCCAAAATTGGTCAAGTAACCAGAAGCTTCCAAACTAACGGACGTGACGCCAAAAAAAATTGCCAACCGTCATTTGTTATTCTACCTGGACATTCCTGGAACTGACCACTTTTATCAGATGCATGTAACATGGGCCCTCTGTCAAATTTAAAATTGTATTATTTTAAACTTTAGCTAGAAAGCTTTAAGGATGACAGTTGCAATGGTTTCGTTTGGTACCTATAGAGCAAGTAATCGATTTTCTAAGAATTCAGTAGGTACCTGTGACATCATCAATGGACAGACAAGGAGGGCATTGTTTCATTCTTGTAGTGTAGTTGGTAAGGGATCGTCCATGGTATGGACCAAGGATGGTAGGGAAAGGGGGGGGGGGGGGTAGAAAAAGTCACGAAATACCACAGGGGGGGGGGGGGGGGGGGGGTGTATTGAGATTTCCGCGCACCGCTCATTTCTCTCGCAGATCTCCGGCGAGAAATAAGTCCTCCAATAGGGTCATTTCATTAAAATACAAATACATTACGTTCATTAAATGAAATGATTCTATGATAGTGTGTGTAGTGTAGTGCAAATATCTTCTTCAGAAAAGTAAGGACTCAAAAGTTTTTGACACATAAAGTACGTTTTAAAGTTGCAAAAATCTATCGGTTCTCAAACCGCAAATAACCACCACTCAAACATCGCCATATTTCACAACACAATTTCAATCATTTATTCATTCGTTCAATAAATCAATCACTGCACTGAATCACAACTCATTTCAACGATTAAATGTCTCAAATTTTATAAATATTTGATTTAAAATCAGATCGACACCATTCTTAACACCAAATCTTTTATAATTTAACATTACATATCTTTGCGCCTTTCCGCTGAAGAGGCCGGCAGAAGTATGTTACAACATCTACACTTCGTTGATATGCGACAGAAGGCGAGCCTGTCGCCATACACCAGGCACAAATACGCACATTCGTTCACAAACAAACAAATTGGTGCGTGCCTTCGGCTGGAATCGAACCCGCTCGAACCGAATGCTCTAGATTGAGAGACGAGTCTTCTTCCAACTAGGCTTTATAATCACTTTTCCAAAACTTAACCTTTTTCTGTCTTCATAAAATTATTTATTATTGGCTCTTTGAGCTGTCTCGGTCGACGTCTGTTCGAAATGTTATAAAAACTGACTTGACATAAAAAAAATACTATTCTATTGTAATTAAAACGTATAGTCTGGTAACCACAGAAAATATAATAATACTAGCAATATTTATGAATCCTACTTCCTACTATCTTATCCTACTCCTACTAATATTATAAACGCGAAAGTTTGTAAGAATGGATGGATGGATGGATGGATGGATGTTTGTTACTCTTTCACGCCAGAACGGCTATAGATCTAGATGTTATTTGGCACAGAGAGAGATTATAGTCTAGAATAGCACATAGGATACTTTTTAACCACGGGTGAAACCGCGAAACGCAACTAGTATAATATAAAACCACACCGTATTGTACGGTGCGGTTTAAAATAGTTGCCAGACAAAAAAAAACTAGAGCAGTGAACTAAAGCCGCAGGCCTATACCAAGTCCAAAAAAAACAAGGCCTGATTCTGTGCCGCGATAGAAACAAAGGTGCTCTATTAAGTGTGAAACAAGTCATTTAGCTGATAAAGGAGATAGACGACCCCAGGATCAATAATGAATGATGTACCTACAGATATATTGGTTTCTTGGAAATGAGAAGGGTATACTGGGACCAGCATTGTTCCTTCATAGCACTGCGTTTAGTGGTTTCTTTTTAAATTAAAAGTTACTAGCTGTTACTAGCGTCTTTGTTCTCGTTTATTCAGAAAAAAAGTATCCATTTGGAAAAAAAAGTATCCATTTGGATACTATTTTTTGAATTTTACTATTTTCTGAATAAACGACGCCTCGTGCTACTTATCACGAGGAAGGTATTTCTTCCTCGATTTCTTTTATCTTGATGAAATTTGATAACTAGTTGCAGTAGAAGCTAGTTATCAAATTTGATTTTTGAAATTTGAAAACTAGTTCTAGTTACAGTAGTAACTAGTAATCAAATTTGATTTTTGAAATTTGATAACTAGTTCTAGTTACAGTAGTAACTAGTTATCAAATTTGATTTTTGAAATTTGATAACTAGTTCTAGTTACAGTAGTAACTAGTTATCAAATTTAAATTATTTATTCAAGATAAAATAAATCGATCGATCCGTTCTGCCGTTTAGCCGTGAAAAGCCTACAAACAGACAGACAGACAGACCTATTTTCGATTTTATAATAAGTAAGGATAAGGAAGGATTTTAACACTGATAAATTTTTTTCGCTCAAAATATTGTCAAAAGATCTTTTACTGCACAGTTTTGGCCAAATGTGTCCAGTAGTTTTCACGTGATGCACTTACCAACTAACAAAACATATGTGGTCATGCCTTTCTCCCGAAAAGGCTGACATTACAACAACCAAACTTCGCCGGACGATATTCAGTCACAAATGTGACAGGGGGCGAGCTTTTCGCTATGCATCGGGCTCCAGTTATGTAGCAGATGACATTAAATAAACACCTACATATGTATATACATTCACACAATCTGTACATTGCAAATTGGTGTGTGCCTCTCCGGCTGGGATCGAACCCGCTCCCTCTGGCTTGAGAGGCGAGCCTTCTCCAAAAGGCTATCATCGCTACCAACGAACAGCATTTTTATAATGATGTTGTAACTTTCTACCTGACTTCACTTGTTCTTGTTAGAAATTTAATTTCTTTGTAATTAGAGTGCATCCATTAAGATTGCTCTACGACCATCAATCTTAATTAAGCTTCTATGTTGTTACAGGTAAAGAATGAACCCGTCTACGACTTAGAGGAAAAGGCGCTGTTTCCACGAGCGAGTGAAACGTAAATATGAACAGGGACCCTATTCGGAGATTTGAGATTTTCATCTCACCTCCGTCCACCTTCATCTGAACCAACCATCTTCGCCTCGTCATAGTGAGAGTGACCAAGATAAAATCTCATCTCATCTCACGCGTAGGATTAGCCCCCCTGGCCTATTCTAACGCGTGAGATGTTATCTCGGTCACTCTCACTCCTATGACTTTTCAAACAGAGAGACAATGACCAGAAGACATCTCACGCGTAAGATTAGGGTCAGATATTATGTACGGCAGTTCGGCTTGGTCTCCGGTCTTCGTCTTGATGCCTTCGACTTGATGTCAACCTTTAAGCTTAAATCCTTAAACATTGAGATTTTTGATCGATTTGAGAGCCTTTGTTATTTTGCTCTATTTACACTGTGCTCTTTAATAGCATGATGGTGACGCACGTCTTTTTTAAGATCTATCTTTAATATTATCTCATTATTTTGATCTAAACCAGTTGTCATTCTTTTAATAGAGATACTCGTATAATAGATATTTATTACTGAACCTTAGTAATGTACTTAATAAGGTAACCATTCACCATCCTGCCTTGCAGTCCGCCGTACAGGACTGCAAAGCAGGATGTAGCTCACACACCATCCTACTTATCATCCTGTACGTCGTTGCCGGACGCGATGCAAGCTGCGACTACACACACCATCCTGCATGAAGTGACAGTCCTGCTCAGCGGACTGCATGGCAGGATAGTGAATTGTTACCGATGAATCTGAGCAACTTCACTGAATGCAATTTCTCATAACTAATATTATAGTACTCATCTTCAGTCTTCTTCGTGTCATGTTTTTTTTTAAATCTTCAATCCTAATTCTAAATGCGAAAGTGAGTTTGTTCGTTTGTAACGCTTTCACGTCTCAACTATTCAACTGATCATCTTGAAATTTTGCAAACACGTTGTCGGGAGTATGAAAAAGGACATAGGGTACTTTTTATCCCGAAAAAAATAACGGTTCCTGTGGGGCCCCGGGTAAAACCGCGGGACGCAGCTAGTGATTATATAAATCTTCAAAAATGTTAAATGTGTGATAAGACAGCAGCACACCAATTTTTTATTTATTTATTTTATTTACACACGTAATTACAAACGAAAGATACAAAAAATTATACATCAGTAAAACTATAACTAGCGTGGTAAATAATTATAACGTTAACCAATATGAGAGCAAAAAACAGTAAGCCTTGCGAAGTAGTCCTCACTAGGTTGACCCGTGTCGAGAACTACTGCAGTCCGCCTCTCACTACATAGCCGAGCAAACGTCGCACTAACAAAAACATTTCATTGGAATAAGTTTCTATAAAAATATGATTACTAAAAACAAACAATTACCATGTAATAATGTCTGGCGTTTAAAAACCGTTCAGAGAGACAGCGCCTAAGGTTAATTTCAACTAGCGTAGAAGCTAGTATGTAGTTTACTTTGGAAGAGTGACTCAATGAATGAGTGTTGCAATACAAGTAAATTTAAACCAACACATACTTAGCCATTATGAACTACCCACGCCTTTTGACGATTGCATTAAGAGTCTTTGATAAATCAGCTGGAAATGGTAATTAATTTATTAGGCAACAGTGTCTAATTTTTACCTGACAGCCCGGAGGCAGGTTTTTTTTTTTATGCAGAATAGGTCGGCGTTTGACCACCAACTCGCCTGATGTTAAGCGATGTTGTGGTCTAAGATGAAGCACGACGACCTATAAGGTATATACGGCAGTTGAGTGAGGCGCTACAAGTGCGCTACTGCTCAGACCCGTCTTCGGAACGGTTACACCGGACTACATCCCGAAACACGACTAGGTCATTTCACTGTATGGCTTGGTCCGGTGGGTGGTAACTAGCCTCGGCCGAAGCCTTCCACCAGAGTTTGCTACACGGTTAGCACTACCCGGGGACCATGTGTAGGGAATCAGAATAGAATACACTCCTATACGGACGTGGGTACCTCAGCCCCCAAATTATTCTAATTATTATTCCAAGTTATTCTAGTGTTTGTAGATAAGTATGTATGTTTGTCTGTCACCAGGCGTGTAACATTTTTTCGGCTGGGTTTGAACCCGCTCCCTCTGGCTTGAGAGGCGGGCCTTCTCCAACTAGCCCATCATCGCTTACAGGCACTATGTCTACTGTGTCTAAGATACAGGCATTTCCACAAACAAAGAATGTACTTATAACTAACTTATAATCTGGGTGTCTTCAAGACTCGAGTGAATCGGTTTCTTCTAGGCAAGCGTGCTCCATCGTAGGCCGCATCACTGCTTACCATCAGGCATGTTGGCGGGCAAACGCAAGCCTATTAAGCAATAAAAAAAAGTAGTTGTTAAGACTCCCATATCGCTTCCTACTCCAAATAAAATCTTTCGACGCCCGTCCCGCTCCCATTCCGTCCCACACGAGTAGTCAAAGTTAACAAGCGGACAGTCAGCATTCCCACCTATCGTTGTTTAACGTTAACCCAAGTTTATCTTAAAATCACAACACCTGATTAACCAAGGACCGGTTTAACGAACTAAACTCACATATTGTGAAAGTGACTCACTATGGCTCTAGTGACTATTATTTAATCTACGCTTTGACCTCGGAAAATCGAAAGTGGAAATCTGCTTTGTTTGATCTTAGTAAATGAAGCTTGACGTGCTAAGCCAAACATTACGATGCAACAGTAAGTAGAAGGTACAGCTACGTGCAGAAAAGTTTACGCTAAGGTATATTAGACCAATGGGTATTTTTAGTCCAAGCCGCAAGGGGGTCCGGCGAACACTTTAGACTAACTTCGGGTTGGCTAAAGGTTTTCTATTGCCATTTCGTCTAGAAGAAGACGACGAGTGAGAAGAGAGCAAGTAAAGATACTGATGAGTCTCTAAATTTATGTACAGAGGGACAAAGTGCAAGTTGTCTTTTAAATAAATCAGTCAAAATTGACCTCTTCAAATGCGGATATTTTTCATAGCTCTATATTTTTTCTCGGGGATTTTAAGAAAAAATATTCAAGAACTCATGCCAAATTTCATCATTATCTGACAAATGGTTTCCAAGAATATTGGCAAGCGCGTTTGTATGGAAAACTCAGACCGTAGCGGAACCCTTAAGGCATAATTCTAGTATTAACATTATGATTACCATAAACTGAGCATACATGCTCCTCTAGGATAACGTGCAAAGCCGCGAGATGCAGCTAGGCTCACATCGTAAACGTCCAAGGACCAGACCCGCTCACCCACGTCTCGTGGACCGGTCTGATGCCGGCCGGTACCATAAAGCATGGTGTTTACTTGCCATGCTCTTATACCTGTACTTTTATTAGTCAGTTCACAGCATTGGATTGGTTTTAACACTTGAATAGGTTTAAGTGGATGAAGGAATATTTACATCGCACTTATGTACCTAGTTACATACACTATAGCAGAAGACTGCCAGGCCAGTGGGGCTATTCCTACGCGTGAGATGAGATGAGATTTTATCTTGGTCACTCTCACACCTATGACGTTTCAAACGAGAACAACAAGGACCAAAAAAGGTGAGATGAAAATCTCAAATCTCCGAATAGGGCCCCTGGACGTTGCTGCACCAACAAAAGTAACGAATGAATGAACAAACTGAACTAATTATCCGTTCGTCTTATGTAGGAAGATATTTTGCTAATAATCAAGAAACAGCAGCGCCCACGAGACGTAAGACGACCGACGAGAGGAAACGAAAACGTCCGAATTCTCCTTTCCGTTTTCCACCTCTTTTCCTAGAGTGGAAAGAGAGACCTGCAGGTACTCAAATTTGACGCGTGAGATATTATCTTGGTCACTCTCGCTCTTATGACTTTTTCAACGAGAGAGACAGTGACATAGATAAATCTCACGCGTCAGAATACGACCCCAAGTGAGATGGTCCAGGCTCACAATAATATAAAGAGCTAAGCTTAAAAAACCAACTTCACATCTTATAATTCGTCATCCATGTACACAGTTTTTTAAATTTTTGTCGATAATTTAAAAACTGCTTGACTGATTTTGATAAAGTTTATAAGGGACCATCTCTAAAGTATAATCTACCAAACAAAAAAAGAATCATTGAAATCGATTCACAATTGACGGAGTAATCGCGTAACATAAAAAAAAAAAACTGTCGAATTGAGCAATTCACCTCCTTTTTGGAAGTCGTTTATAAAAAGCTACTTACTATTAAATTACGTTTGCTAACTGGACTCGTATGTCTGGACATGACAGCATAATGTCAATGAAATCGCTCTTGACAGTGGACGTCCAGGGAATTGGACGTCACACACCCAAGCTGATATCTTTTACGTGTGGGTCTATGTTCTTGTCACATTCTCCGATTTTATATCTCCGATAATATCGTTATCTTAAATCGTGCCCACACGAATCATCTTTTGAGTGTGACGGGTAAGGGTTGCGGTTGGTTGATAAGCGGTAGCGATGAGCGACAGCAAGTTTACCCAGAACGACAAGCGCGGCAACGCAACACGATTAAAGCTGACACGCGAATATCAAAGTCAAAATGTTTTTATTCAATTTGGGTATCAAAGATACACTTATGAACGTCAAAGTTTTTTTTTTAAATAGACTCGACCGCCTTGTTTGGATAAAGAGCCTATACTCAGAAGTACAGGCAAGAAACTGAGGGGCATTATTTTTTCAAAGAATAAATAAATTACTGTCTTACAAATTTTGGCTTACAACTAGGTTATATCTATACATACTAGTGGCTACTTGTCTTTGTAAGTACTCAGTCGTTTGTGTGGCTTACGTTGGACAACGACTACTTGATATTTTAGGTCGGGTGTGGCTTACGTCGGGGACCTAGGACAACATGGTTAGAGGGTGTAAGAGGACAACGAGCTAGTTTTTCGATGTAATCGCTTGCGTTTATGATGTTTAAAAATGATGTCACAAAGACGACGTACCAGAAGCCTTTGAGTAGCACGTTACTCTAAAACTACATTTAAATACATTTTTTTAGATTTCAAACTTTCAGAATAAAATAACGTCGTGATCTTCACTTACCAATTAACCTCTCAGTGCCTCAATTTTCCGCGTTTTTTTCGATAAAAAAAAACGATAAGCTAACATCTGATTTTTATTCTTCACCAAGATTAAATTACAATTTTTTTCGCAATTGAACATTGTACACACTTTTTAAAATCCTCTGTACCGCGAAAAGATGCGACACTTATAGTTTTTAGCCAACTTAAAAAAAAGGTTTTTAATTCGAGTTTTTTTTATGTTTGTTACCTCATAGCATTTGACTGGGTGAATCGATTTTGAGGATTTTTTTTCTTTGATAGATCATACTTTAGAGGTGGTCCCATATGAATTTTATCGAAATCGGTCAAGCAGTTTTTAAAATATCAACAAAAGTCTAAAAATTGTTTACATGGATGACGAATTACAGGATGGGAAGTCGGTTTTCAAGCTTTGCTGTTTATATTATTTATCTTTGCTATCGCTTATACTCTGACCATGGCCTTATTTTATGGCTTGTTCCCATTGTCATTTCGAATGGTAGTATTTTATTGCTGAAGAAGACATCGGTAACATTACTACAATAATCTTCAATTTTACGTGGGTTTTGTTTGAAACTAGCTGATCCCTGCGACTTGGGACGTGTGTGTTTTAGTGGGGTAGAGCCTACCAAGTCAAAGTCAAAATGTTTTTATTCAATTTAGGTATCAAAGATACACTTATGAACGTCAAAGTTTTTTTTTTAAATAGACTCGACCGCCTTGTTTGGATAAAGAGCCTATACTCAGAAGTACAGGCAAGAAACTGAGAACAGACAAGACTTTATAAATACTAGCTTAAAAGTAGCCTATGTGCTACTCCAGACTATAATCTATCTCTATGCCAAATTTCATCCCGTTCCTTTCAGCAGCTCTGGCGTAATTGAGTAACAAACATCCATCCATCCCAGCTTTACAATTTAAGTGAATATGTGTCATTTGAGTACTCGGAATCCTCATTTTTGTACCGAAATCAAACGGAGCAAATTTTGACACAAAAATTTATTACCTAACTTTCGTCTTTAACGAACAACTTTTTATTTTTAACTGTTAACCTAATTTAAGATATTTTTGTAAAAATGACTTGCCAGTGACATTGAATGTTTATTAAGGTCAATAAATATTTCTGATTTCTTTTGTATTTATGATATTAGTGTGACTAGTGTAATTTTCCCCACCAAAGCTTTGGTCAATGAGTGGGGCAAAATGGAAGTACCCCACCGGCTCCTAGCAGTATCTTACTAGTTTAGAAGCCTCTGTCATTCGGGACCCTCTGGAATCAAAATTTTGTGCCAGAATCATCACACTATCCTAACTAGTCCTAACTAATATTATAAATGCGAAAGTTAGTTTGTTTGTTCGTTTGTAACGCTTTCACGTCTCAGCTACTTACCTGATCGTCTTGAAATTTTGCATACACGTTGTCTGGGGTACAGAAAAAGGCATAGACATACTTTTTATCCCGCAAAAATTAACCGTTCCTGTGGGACCGCGGGTGAAACCGCGGGGCGCAGCTAGTAATTTTATAAATGCGAAAGTTTGAATGGATTGATGTTTGTTCGTCAATCACGCGAGAACCGCTGAACGGATCTGGCATGAAATTTGGCACAGGGATAGATTATCGTTCAGACTAGCACGTAGGCTACTTTTTAAACGCGGGTAACACCGCGGGGTGCAACTAGCCCATTATAAACTTAGAGAGAGCAAAGTAGAGCTCGCAGCCTCCAAGTAAAAAAAATAAAATTATAAATTGATTGATGGTAGCAAGCAAGCTTAACGAAGCGTTAATTTTAAAGTACCCATCTCTATCAGGCGTACCTCGAAGCTGTCAAGAATATTGATTAGGAGTAAGCCGAGAACAAACAAATCATAATTTTATAATCTATTAACCGACTCCTAAAAATGAGGATATTCTCAATTCGACTGTAAGTTTTTTTTTTGTATGTATGTTACCCATTTACTCCGCCAATTGTGAATCGATGGTATTGATTCTTTTTTTGTTTGGTAGATCATACTTTAGGGGTGGTCCCATATTATACATTTTATCGCAATGGGTCAAGCAGTTTATAAAATATGTAAATAGCGGAGATGCATTTTTTTACGTTTTCGCGAGATCTTTAGCTCAAAAACCCACTAGTTTTAACCTTATAGTAGCTTATTATATGTATCCGAGGTTGTGTTAAAACCGTCTCGTATCAAATAAATCCTCCTATCTATCTGTCATTATTCCATCAAACTTCATTTAGCAATTCACGGTTTCTAACAGTAAAATCTAATAGAAAATAAATATACGACAGCCGTTACTAATCGACATAAAAAGAGATTATCCTAATGTAACGACAATTTTATTTAGCTCTTAATCCGTCTCATTCAATGTTTTTTATTACTTTTTAATCTTTGCGTTTTAATCTATAACTCGTTTTTTAATATTTATTTATTTTGTTTCTGTAACACAAAATAACGATGATGGCCTAGTCGGAGAAGGCCCACCTCTCAAGCCAGGGGGAGCGGGTTCAAACCCAGCCGACGGCACGGAGCATATGTGCGTATTGTATGTCATCTGCTACATGACTGGAGCCCGGTGTATGGCGACAGGCTCGCCCCCTGTCACATTTGGGACTGATTATCGTCCGACGAAGTGTGGGTGTTATATTACACCACTGCCAGCCCCCTCGGGGGGAAAGGCGTGACGTGTTATATGTTTCTGTAATAGTTATTGAATAAGGCCCGTGTTCACTGACATACAACGTGTTGTTTTGTATTCCTGCAGAATTTGTAGAGGTAGGTATACTCAACTAGCAGGGCAAGAATAAACTATGCAACCTTGCAATCGAGAAAAACACAACTGTTCCATACAAAAAGTTTGTTGTTCGTCGAATAAATGTATGGAAGACCTGCAAAATATTGTACCCTATGTCACTTCCACCATCAAGACGATTCAAATGACACCTCACATGCCGAAATACATCAAGCTGTTTAGGCTGTAGGGCGTGCCAAAGAAACCTCAAACACACAAACATACATATACGCAAAAAAAAATACCCCTCCTTCTCGCGCAGTCGGGTAATAAAGCAAAAAAAGAGGGGCCAGAAAGAAGTTAGTTCAAACACACACACTCGAAAAACAAACCCCTCCTTTTTGCGCAGTCGGGTAATAAGGCAAATTTTCAAAAAAAAAACAGGGGCCAGAAAGAAGTTAGTTGAAACTTAAAACGACCAATAATGTCCCGTTAGTACGACTAATCGGGTCTTAACCATTCATTGACCGTCAGCGTCATTATAACCGTATACTTACCACAATACTCTCTTCACTGGAGCGTGGTGCACACTGACACTGACAGCTGTATTTATTACGTTTATTGCTTAAGAGTCCGGCGACCACTTTAGACTAACTTCGCATTGGCTTAAGGTATTCTATAGCGATTTCGTCTAGAAGAAGAAGATGAGCTAAGAGAGCGAGTAATGATACTGACGAGCCTCTAAAGTTACCTACAGAGTGACAAAGTGCAATTTTAATTTTTTTTCATGACTTTTGCAACGCTGTAATCATTCTTAAACAACTTATTTATTTATTATTACATTAACTTACAAAATTAATGCTTAATAAATTAATGCTAATACTTACTTAGAATGTCTCTTGTATTATGAATTCATTTAAAAGTTAATGAAAATTATTGATTTATTTTTATTTATGTTAAAAGCTAATGATGTAGACAACCTCCCTATGTAAAGGGATTCTTGATTTGCTTTGTCTATCTATTAAATAAATCAAAAGTGACCCCTTACAAATGCGGATATTTTTCATAGCTCTATTTTCTCTTAAGGACGTTTTTTTAAAAAAACCAAGGACATAGGGGTGGAGATATAGTCCATTTAATTGTACATGCCAAATTTCATCATAATCTGACAAATGGTTTCCAAGAAATTTGACAAGCGCGTTTGCATGGATATTTCAGAGTGTCGCGGGACTCTTAACTAGCTGTTACCCGCGACTTCGTTCGCGTTTATTTAGAATATTAATTAGCTACAGTATGTCACGAGGGAGGTTTTTGTATAAAAAGTATACCTCCCTCGTGACATACTGTAACTATGTAATTAATAAAAAAATACACTACTAAGGCTCTGTGAGCTGTACGTGTCTTCCTCTACAGGGCGCATTTCTTAACCGATACTCGTGCAATTTTGTGAGCAGGTTCGATAATTATACAGAACCAGTAATTAATAAATATCGTATATTCAGCCATGAGGTTTGTCCTAGCAAATATCGTTAAGCAATGTCAGAGGTCTTCAAGCCGCATAAAGACTGTGACACCAGGGCTAGCCACTCGGCATAAACGAAGTTACCAACAAATATATCACAAAAATTAAAAATGAATCACACATCTTTGTAGGACGAGACTGCATCCTAATATACCCATAAAAACCCTTTAAATGCGACCAACTTATTTGTGGAGATGACTGAGGGAGCCACCATCGAACTTACTAAACAAAACTGATAGCTTTCTTTAGAACAGTTTAGTTTCCTCATTTGGCCTCCGGCACAGATAAGTTGGTCGTGTTTTACACTTCCAATGATACGATCTCGTCGGTCCATCAAAGAACGCTGCATCCTTTGAAGTGCTCTCTTTCGCTCCTGTACGATTAATAAAGCTGTCTCTTTCTAGTACAGAGCAAGTGTTAAAACAAAGAGGCATTTTATTAGACAAGTCTCACCTGGTTGTTTTGTGACGCACTCGATATTGTCCGTCCTTTCACTCTCATGCATGTCGCTGTAGGAGCAACAGTGGCAGGGATATTAAGGTACCCCAATTAAATGTCATTTTAAACAACGAGAAAGCGTAAGTGAGAGAAGCGTCTCTACTTCAGCTTCGGCAAAAATGCTTTCGATGTCCGTCGCTGTTGTCCTCCACAGGTGAATTTTCTGAACTGATTCCCGTGAAATTTTGTGAGCGGGTTCGATAATTGATTTTTTTATCGATTGAGGTTTTGAACATCTTTCAAAATGGCGGAAAGATGGGAGAAATAGACTCGCCAGATTACGAATGGAGCCTCTAGCTAGTAAATCTTACTAATATTATAAACGCGAAAGTTTGTAAGAATGTATGGATGGATGGATGGATGTTTGTTACTCTTTCACGACAGAACGGCTGAATAGATCTGGATGAAAATTGGCACAGAGATAGACTATAGTCTAGAATAGCACATAGGATACTTTTTAACCGCGGGTGAAACCGCGGGGCGCAGCTAGTATAGTAATTAAAAAAAACACGTTTTCCACCTTAGTGAAATTGTACTTTGAAGTAAAAATATACTCTCCATCATCAGATCAGCATCAAAATACCGAATTACAGTTATGTCATCCGAACTACATACATATTATAATTATAAATAAGTACAACCTATCATTTCTTTACGACAATTATGTATAATCAGAGAAGTAGGTTAAAATTGACTTCCAAGATTTAATTACATTGTTGATAATTTCAAATTAAGCTAATAAAATAGATAGGTGTCAAATTCCTTAATGACATTTAAAAAAGGAACCCTTTCACACCGCTCCCTCCTGACCTATAATTAAAAAGCGTGAAACACGTGTATTTGCTAAGCAAATGCAATTAGCTCTCGTATCTGGGTGAAATTATCGCGGGTCAGAGGGTGACCGCTTCCGGTTGCGTTTGAGGCGTAAGACAGAGGCGGCTCGCGATTTGATATTTCTGACAAACCATTCACAAATTAGGCAACTAACGTCATCTAGTACAGATTATTATAACTAAAGATAGAAAAAGTATGGTGGCGCGTAATTTGTGAAGGGCTTGTCAGTAATTCTCGAAAGACGCAATTGCCTCACAGACGCATTGGTACCGTTGACCCTAGGTACGGAATTACCGGGAACTATCATTACAGTCCTTTACGTCCCACTGCAGGGACACCGACCTATCCTAAGTCGACGGTGATTAAGCTGTTATCCACCACGCTGGCTCAGTGGGTTATTGGATGTCACATGTCCGAGAATTATTCTCCAAGGACATTTTGGTTTCGGTAACTATAATATTCATTTTTGTGCAAACCTTATAGCTTTTTACCCGACTGCGCAAGTGGGAGGGCTGTTTTTCGAGTGAATGTGATATGAGCTACCTATAATCGAAACTTTGGTCAACCACCAGCTCGTTGGATCGACGACATTGTAAAAGTAAGTCATTCCTTTTCCCGAAAGTGCTGGCAGGGTGTAATACAACACCCACACTTCGCCGTCGATATTCAGTTCCAAATGTGACAGGGACGTGCCTGTCGCCATACACCGGGCTCCAGTCATGTAGCAGATGGGAGCAATACCCACATATGTTCACACAATGAACAAATTGGTGCGTGCCGTCGCGTCGGCTGGGTTTGAACCCGCTCCCTGTGGATTAAGAGGTGGGCCTTCTCCAATTAGTCAATCATCGCTTTTTTTAATTTTTTTAATAGTAAGTAGTAGTACTGTAGTAGTAATAAACCTTGGCCATATTATGTTGACGCGGTGACACTGACCATCGCGTGCCATCCTGCTTGCGCCAACTTCCTTGCTCAACAGAAGACGGGGGGCACGCGATTATCGTCGCCACTATGTCTACACAACAATGCCTAAAAGGAGGAGGTTCTTAATGTTTTATGAAATCAGAAATCAAAATTTATTAATAACTCCAATAGTTACACGTCACAATTCAACAAATGTCAAACGAAACAAGAGTGTATAAATGTCAAAACAGTAATTACATTTGTCAAATTTGAAATAAATAATTAATGTCAACAAAATCAATTGCACACTTATTACTAATATAACTATTCTAACTAATATTATAAATGCGAAAGTGAGTTTGTTCGTTTGTTTGTTTGTTTGTAACGCTTTCACGTCTCAACTATTCAACCAATCGTCTTGAAATTTTGCATACATGTTGTCTGGGGTACAGAAAAGGACGTAGGGTACTTTTTATCACGAAAAAATAAACGGTTCCTATAGGACCGCGGGTGAAACCGCGGGGCGCAGCTAGTAATGGAATATGGAGCCTATAGAGCCATGATAGCCCAGTTGGAGAAAATCCGCTTCTCAAGCCAGAGGGAGCGGGTTCAAACCCAGCCGACGGCACGCACCAACTTGTATGCTGCTCTGCTGCTCTGCATAATTAGAGTACTGTTTTTAAGCGAATTCGAAGAGGAGGTTCTCAACGTTTTTTGTTTTTTATGTATTTTACGCGTTAATTCTGCCAATTATAGATAAACTTTGATGATTTGTTTTGTTTGGTAGATACTCCAGAGGTGGTCCCACGTAAAGTATTTTCGGAATCAGTCAAGCGTTTTTTAAAACGTTAACAACCTCAAAAATTACAAAATCCAATTCGGATGACGGGAAGTCGGATTTTTTACCTTCGCATTTTGCTTATCACAAAATAAATCAATTATCCAAAATTCGTGTCCCTCTGTAAATATTATAACAAGCCACCAATTATCATAAAAAGGGCTTTTAAATCTATCACACGTAAGTTAACTTTTGTCCGAAGTCAATTGGCCAACAAATTTAGTCACAGTAAAGTGGTTTCGTATCGGCTGAGTGGCCAGCCCTATTGTTGGAATTTTGAATGCCTCCCAAAGTCGGTAATGATAGTTTTTATGGCTCGAAGAGCTGGGACCTACGAATTAACGAGTCCTTTGAACCACGGTAGCGTTCAGCTGTAAATAACACACGTTGACTTGTTACCTTGTTTCCGATGTCAGTGTTGAACCCTAAAAATGTATGACGTACTCTTTCACCTTAGCATACCCATTCTGAATGACCTGTTAAAAGTACCCAAGCGCCAAATTGTGTCTGTTTGTCGGCCTAATTTTTTTTAAATCAAATTAACATCGTCACGCCTTACTCCCGAGGGGGCTGGCAGAGGTGCAATACAACACCCACACTTCTCCGAACGATATTCAGTTCCAAATGTGACAGGGGGCGAGCCTGGCGCCATACACCGGGCTCCAGTCATGTAGCAGATGACATACAATACGCACATATTATGTTCACACAATGAACAAATTGGTGCGTGCCGTCGTCGGCTGGGTCCGAACCCACTGACTAGGCTATCATCGCTTTTTCAAATAAAATGCAAATTTTTACCCGTATGGTAGAGTTGTGACATTGAATAATGCAACCCATTCGATACTATACATATCTTTTTTAATCGAATGCGGGTATTTTTATTGTGTTAAACATTACAGCATGGCAATACTTCTTAATAATGTATTGGGTAGGAGTTTTGGCGGGAACCGAAAAGATGGTGTCGTGTTTTTGTATTATTTTCTAAAACTTGTGATTCTTCGAGTGTTAAATTGTATTAGTGGTGGATTATTAACGTTTACCGGTTCGTCAACGTGCACGAGTGTGGGCAAATGATACAAACATCGCGAAACGCGATTTTTCGTGTTCTCTACAAAACTTCACTTAAAGTTTCAGTAAAGTATCCATAACTTTACTGGAATGGGAAAAGGGGAGGGGTTCATCGTCTTCATCATCACCTCATCATCATCATCCCATCATCTGTTACTGAAGGAAAAAATATTACTAAGAATCCGACTGAAGGACGAGTATCCATGGTCATGAATAAATTAATAAAAAAAAAAATGTATTGGGTATCTAGTTAGGAAGCCTGTTGTCCTCTCATTCATTCAATGTTTCGTTTATTCGTTCATAATTTCAAATCAAATCAAATAATTCATTTTGCGCTTGGTATGCAAAAGTTTATAAAAGTTTATATATTGCAAAAAAAAAATATTGGTAAAAATCCTACTAATCCTACTAATATTATGAACGCGAAAGTTTGTAAGAATGGATGGATGGATGGATGTTTGTTACTTTTTCACGCCAGAACGGCTGAACAGATATGGACGAAATTTGGCACAGAGATAGATTATAGTCTACAATAGCACATAGGATACTTTTTAACCGCGGCTGAAACCGCAGGGCGCAGCTAGTTTACAATATAAGTCAATAGTAGGTATTCCTTCATTCGCTCATTCATTCATTCGTTCTTCCATTAAACGTCAAACTCCCAAAACCGTCAAATCTGTCCGCTCGTCCGAACTGCGCTGTCATTTTCCACGAATTTAGATCATTATCAACACCATTTATATCTCCATTTATTTAAATACATTATAAATGGGGTTTATTATGAAGTGCAGGAAACGCAGTGCTGGTTTCAACAGAACATTAACCATGGCACAGAATATATAGCTGTTCTGAAATCGTAGTTTATCTATGACCATTTAAAAAGTAAAAAAATGTTTCGTCATCAACATGACTTCATTTAACATTTAGGCGCATTCCTAACTTGTTATCCTAAAAACTCGATGAAGGTAAATTGTCCTTATAAATACGAAAGTGAGTTTGTTTCTTACGTTTTCACGCCTTAATTACTCAACCGATCGTCATGAAATTTTTCACACCATTGCTTGGGGACAGAAAAGGACATAGGGTTTAAGACTCATATTCTTATTATAACTATCATAAATAATGTATTTTATTATTAGCTATGCCCCGCGGTATTATCAGCTGGTAAAAAGTTGCTTATGTGCTATTTCAGACTATAATCTATCCCTGTGGCAAATTTCATCCCGATCCGTTTAGCCGTTCTGGCGTGAATGAGTAACAAACCACCATCCATCCAAACTTCGCCTAAATAATATTAGTGTGACGTCGTTAGTTTGATTGTTACGTTTTCACGCTTTAACAACTCAACCGATCATCATGAAATTTTTCATACACGTTGTCAGGGATACAGAAAAGGACATAGGGTACTTTTCATCCCGAGAAAATTAACGGTTCCCGTGGGACAGTGGGTGAAACCACGGATCGCAGCTCGTCCTAATAAACTTACTTATTAAAAAACCTACTTATCCACAATTTACTAAAATAGGCTACACTAAATAGGCTATGCTAAACTAATAGCTGCAGGAAATATGTATCCAGCGAGCACTTAGCGAATTAGGTCTGTGTAAACAAACAAGACCTGGAATGTGGGACCTGGGTCGATACATCGATGAAGTGTTTGCGAGACTGTTACACTATTGGTACCACTTCCGTCAAGTAGCCACTAGTATTTATAGATATTACCTAGTTGTAAGCCAAAATTTGTGAGACTGATTTATTTATTATTTGAAAAAATAATGCCCCTCAGTTTCTTGCCTGTTTTTCTGAGTAGAGGCTTTTTATCCGAACAAGGCGGTCGAGTCTATTTAAATAACTTTGATGTTCATAAGTGTATCTTTGATACCTAAATTGAATAAAAACATTTTGACTTTGACTTTGACTTTGAACACTCATGATAAAAAAACAAGGTCTAGCAACACATAATGACGTCACTCGTCATCGTCATCCATCTCTTTCGAAATATTTGTAAGTGAATTAATTCGGTCCTGCTTAAGCATCGATTATTAACTCGATCCTTAAAGTGACCGGTGATGTAGCACTGACGTTTCAAATCGATTAAATCGACCAATTCTTCCGAATCGGAAATTACCGATTTTGTCGGTTTGAAACGTCAGCTTAAATATCTGCTCGCACCCCAGGCGTGAAAATTATAGTGTTTAGTTTTTTTTTTTAAATACAAGATTAACTGTTACCTGTGACTTCGTTCGCGTTTATTCAGGAAATAGTATCCATAAACCTTCCTCGTGATAAACTGTAACTAATTATCACATTTAATCAAGATCCATTCAGCCGCTTAGCCATGAAAAGCCTACAAACAGACAGACAGACAGAGTTACTTTTGATTTTATAATATTAGTAAGTATAGTATAGAAATATTTGTAGGTACCTCATACCACCAAATAGACCGATAAATCGGTTTGACCGCCAGCGTTATTTTACGTGACCTGTATTACACTGCTACTTAGGTAGCGAATGCATTAAATATCTGTCAACCAGATAAGTAGGCCAGTGCGCTAACGCCCAGTCCACTCGACAGCTCAATATAAAGGGCTCTACACACGACACGTGCCGGAACTTAAGCCCGACACGCGGTGCACATGTGGCTTGCCTCTCATCCTGTGGCCGTTACATTGCCTATTAGAGATATAACATAACATATCGTCACGCCTTTCCACCGAAGAGGCTGGCAGAGGTGTACAACACTCACACTTCACACTTCAGTCCCAAATGTGACAGGAGGCTAGGCCGTCGCCACACCGGACTCCAGTTACGTAGCAGATGACATACAATCCGCACATATGTTTACACAATGTACAAATTGGTGCGTGCCTTCGGCTGGGTCCGAACCCGCTCCCTCTGGCTTGAGAGGCGGGCCTTCTCAGACTAGGCTATCATCGGTTCACTAGAGATATAGACTAGGAATAAAAACTATGCAAGTATCCACCCATGGTATAATAATAATAAACTCCGCCAGCATAGCATTCCGAGACCAAAAAAAGTGGCGTGGGTGACACGCAGTGACGTCAATAGAGGCATAAGCAACGAAGACGACGACTTGATAGAAGGTGTAACACGTTTGCCAGAAGACATCAGAACGAGAAATTGGAGAATCTGATCTGTGCAAACGAAGTCGGCAAGAGATCACGAGGCAGATCCCTGATGAGGTGGTCAGACCAGCTCAAACAAAATAGCTCGTCCAGGTTTGAGGAAGTGGTGCGAATGGCTACAGACTGAAACAAGTTGAGGATACTGACAAATCGCTGGACATCTTCAGCTATGAAGGATCGACCAGAGACAGAGAGAAAGTGCGCTGATACGGAATTTCCACCATGAGAATGTCTCTGATTGGTGCACCTGATACAATTGTAGAATTGTTGTGTATTCTGCTAATGTTTTGTCTGAAAGTGTCATCAAGACATAGTCTTGTACAAGCCTTCACATTTTTACTAGCAAAAAACAAGCTAAAGGAAATCAATTAATCTTCACTTAGTTTCCAATTTCCTCAACACCAAAGAAGTCTCGATTATTCCTTCATTGGTTACTTGTCTTTTAATGGATAAACAACTTTCATTGATCAATTAATAAATAAATAATGTACTTTTAAATTCACTTTCCAGTCGGTTTGTGAGGGAACTCTATAATGTCGCCGCATTCTCTTGCCGGAACAATAGTGAAGAGAAACATATCGATAGAAAGCCAGACTATTGCCGCGATAGCCTGCAAAAGTCTCAGTACGTCGTTCCTATTAGCCAAAAAACTTTTAAATAATAAATAATAAAGTTTATTTCATACCAAGTTACAAAAAATACAGATACATACTTCTTTTTAAGCTAATAAAGCTTGTGCTAAGAGCCCCCGCTCTTTCTTAGAACCACATATATATCATTTAATAGGTTCCTAAGTGACTGACTGTTTTTTTGAAATAACCAATAGGTACGCTTTCGCGTACCATTGAGGTAGTGTCAATGTCAACTTCACTTACACAGTAGGTAAGGTTCCTAATTACAGCTTCAGGCAGTCTTTTATCGACCAAGCGAGCATCCAAATCAAATCCAAAATTATCAAACTAATTATCATTAGTGAAATAAATAAGTATTTTTTATTGATTGTCTTTATCAGGGATCCGGGTCAATTTCTATTGAGTTACGCCCTTACTTAGTTAAAAAAATACGGTAAATAATTAGTTAATTAATAATTTATATAAGAATTTTAAGAGCATCAAAATAATAACTACGAATATATTTATTAATTTTATCACACTTGCGAGCTTGACAGTAATTGTTAGGTCCCAAATGGGTCCTCACATTACCTACATATTATTCGCTATATTTTCATGTTTTAATCCTATTAAAACCAAACGCTTCGCAATATTTTAAAAGCCATACATGGCGTTATCTACCAAAAAGGCATCAAAGAACGATAACGATTACTTTATTTTATCGTCAGTGCTTCAACAAAAACTTGAATAATTATCGATATCGATGGTTATCGATAAAACACCATACCACCTCACTATTCAGCCCTACATGGCTGACAGAAGCTAAAGGCAAGATGGACTGCCTTATAGAGGTTATGAGATATTTCTAGTTTGTTTCAAACCAAGTCTGGTTTCTAGATTTAGGTCTCTGTGACAGTAATATGTGGGTTAGTGATTTAATGCAATTTAAATGATAATAATGATAGATCTATTGATAAGATAGTCTATGGTCGATTCTTCAGAGCTGGAGATCGCGACCACCCTTTTCGGCTTATTCCCAACGACATTAGGTTAGCCAGTTAGGATAACATTATTACTGTGCCGACCACAGACCTAAGATTTTTTTCGCTTCGCAAAAGACCAACGAAGCGTGGGACAGAGAAGTCTCCATCGAAATGTAAACTCCACAAGAGAGAAAGAGGTCGCCTACAAATAAAATGTTAGTCATTTTTTCTTTTGTCATTAATGACAGCGCGCCACCTGGGAACACGCGAAAATTCCTATGATTTATATTTTTAATATAATTATTATAAATAGACTCAAAAGAGAGCAATTGTAACTAAATGCAGTTATGTCATCTTGTGAGTAAAGCAATTGTGATGTGAATCCAAGATGTAACCCACAAAATTTGTCGTTTCAAGGGTAAATATGAAAAATCCATTGTGATGTTTTTGTCTAAATTTTGTCTAAAACATAACATAAATTGGTTTCAAAAACCGATTTACCAGCGGTATGTTGTTGTCGTTTCTTCGTAACATCTATATTTCCTAGATGAAAGCAGAATTGGTGATGAAATTCAGCATTAAAATATTAGTTAGTTTACGCTCGATTTTCACTAGAGATGGATAAAAAGATGACGTCATTATTATCGATAGTTTTTATCAAAGTTCATTAGGTAGGCGATGGGTGCAATACATAAACAAAGCATACATTTTTGAATCAATGCCATCAAAAGTAAATTGACATTCTTCCGAGTTTGTACTGAATGATGAGGCGTAAAACATTTTTGTATTATATATAAGTATGTACCTTCAATTTCTGATCATCATTTTTAATTCAATTTACACATTTTGGGTGTCTTACATCCTAGTCTAATTTTATTATATTTAATTAAATTAAATAATATATATGTAAATTATAAATAAATGTACAAAACCAATGAGATAAGTATATTAGGTACTTATCCTAATCCGTATACGAGTAAATTTGGTCAAGGGTCACAATTCGAAGCGAATTACTAGGATAGTATTATGTTGATCTTATTATTTACTTTTCTTATGTTAATTTAGATACATGGTGACACTGATATCTAACTCTTCCGCCTAGCTTAACACCCGTTTAGTGATTAATATTCATTTTAGCTCAGTAGCGGTATTACTTGGAACAAAAAACAACTCAATTGGTATGCGAAAGATTATTTTTATCGACAAGCACCCGGAGGACCATTTTTGGTCAATCGATAAATTAATAAGTACTTTTCACAACACTAATTTACTCACGCATGCGCAAATGTTTTTTTGTATCACTATCGAATTGTCACTGTCGATCTTTTACATCCTAGATCTGTGGTGCCGACGACCATAACCAACGACGGTAGAAGTTTGACGTGTCTGTGTCTGTGTGTGTGTGTCTGCCTGTGCGTGGCATCGTAGCTCCCGAACAGATGCAGCGATTTTGATTTTTTTTTTTTGTTTGAAAGGTCAATTAGTCGGGCGTGCTCTTAGCTATGTTGATGAAAATCGGTGTTGGAGGTTTTTTAAATTTTGTGATTGATAAGTAGAGGTAAGTATTTACGATACTATACTCATATATATCTTCTCTACATAGTATAGTTATAAAAAAACCACGCAACGCAATTTTGATGCGGTTTTCACCATCAGTTAGATGAATTTTCACGGGTTTATATGTAGGTACCGTGGGTCACTAGTAGAAATAATATCTATTGACAGTGTATTAGGATTGTTGAGAGGAGCCAAGTAAACATTTGGAATGAGTTACAGAATGAGTTAAGAAGTTTTTTTTAGCAAGGACGAATTTATGAGGGATGAGTAAGGAACAACCCATTTGTGTGTGTGTGTGTGTGTGTGTATTGGATATGTTTATGAATGTATTCTTCCGACGATATATTGTGTACAGTTGATCAAATCTTCTTGACATTTTGTAGCTAGAACTAAATTACTTCCATTTCATCCTACTAATATTATAAACGCGAAAGTTTGTAAGAATGGATGGATGGATATTTGTTACTCTTTCACGCCAGAACGGCTGAACAGATCTGTATAAAATTTGGCAGAGAGATAGAGTATAGTCTAGAATAGCACATACGATACTTTTTAACCGCGGGTGAAGCCACGGGGCGCAGCTTGTACAACATAAAAGTTGTATGGAAAATGATTTGACACCTTTTCGCTTGGCCAACAAGTCGCCCTGTCCAACAACCAGACAGTTGGTCTATAAAGTGTAAGGTAAAGTAAATACGGCACTGAGAACACACACACATACCCCACATAGTGTCAACACAAGTGTGAAGGATGTGTTAAAAAACACATTCCAACATGTTTGAGCGGCCACCGACTCGACGTAGAGTAGAGCGGGCTAGAGAAATTATCAAATCAAATCATTTTATTTGCATGTCAATGGGTTAAATAAAGTTAAAAGAATTAAAATTAATGTTCAGCCATTAACGACACTAGTCGTGCAAAATTTTTACAATATTATGAGTCTAGTAGTATTCAAACAATATTAAATCATTCCAATATTAATGTCATTATAGTTAAGTCATTTGCAAGCCCAATTATAAAAATGTAAGCGACAAGTCATTTTCTTTAAAAATTCATCGGTTTCATAGAAACACTCCTTCACTAACCACTTCTTCAGCTGTGAACAGAATCGTCTATAAGGGATGTTCATTAGCTCTATTACACTATATTATTATTACACTATACTTTATTGGTGGCTCTGTGAGAAAAGACTTAGCGAGTCTGACCATGATCCAAAAAAGAACGAAGAAAAACAAAACGTGATGACGTTTCACTCGTCTTCGTCTCTTTCGAGCTTATTTGTGAACTAGCTGCGCCCCGCGGTTTCACTCGCGGTCCCACAGAAACCGTTAATTATTTCGGGACAAAAACTACCCTATGTCTTTTTCTGTATCCCAAGCAAAATTTTACGATACGTCAAAGTAATATGATAAAGTAAAGTTCATGATTTTCATGAACTTGTATAAACTCGGACATGTGATTTTATTAATCATTTTAATTCTTAATATTTTTATTTTAGTAATGTGTTCTTGTGTTGTGTAATTTTTGAATTTGACATTTTTGCTGTATTATTTTATTATACACTAGCTGCGCCCCGCGGTTTCACCCGCGGTTAAAAAGTATCCTATGTGCTATTCTAGACTATAATCTATCTCTGTGCCAAATTTCGTCCAGATCTGTTTAGCCGTTCTGGCGTGAAAGAGTAACGAACATCCATACATCCATTCTTACAAACTTTCGCGTTTATAATATTAGTAGGATTGATTGTATTATTATTTTTTAAATTGACATGTAAAATTACATTTTATGAATAAAATTAATATGAATATGAATAATAAAAATGACTCTACTACCTTGTTCGGAAGAAAAACACTACCCAGAAGAACAGGCAAGAGACTGAGGGGCATTATTCTAAGCTGGCTAAACCGCCAGCCTTGTGGAGATAAGCATTATTTCCCAGACCCATTGATGCAGCGCCGATGGCTCAGGGTTCTATTATTAGCAATTGGAGCAATGCGATGCACTTCATCATAATAAGCGAGCAGTCAATATTTCAATTGAATTGGGTGCAGTCTGTGGTGTGGCGCGTGGGTAAATATTGCATTATGCAATTTAAGTATATTTTTAGCTTACTAGCAGCGGCTTGCGGTTTCACCCGCGGCCCAGGATGAAGAGCACCCTATGTCCTTTACTGTACCCCTGACAGCATGTATGCAAAATTTCATGATAATCTGTTGAGTACTTAGGGCGTGAAAGTGTAGCGAACAAACGAACGAAACAAAAAACAGTTTCGCATTTATAACATTAGCTAGGAAGGTAGCATTAGGATAATAGCATTTTAGTTTTACATAGTCAAGGAATTTAATAAAACCATGTATTTTTATTTTATTCTCTTAGGAAAACTTACAGCTAGGTACAAAATTATAAATAGGAGATAGAGACAGAAGGCCAATTACAAGTTTTCACAAATAGAAAGGTAAATAGATAAGTAACACTTAAAAGAAAGACACTCATAATAAATACACAATAAAGAAATAATATCTGATACTATCATTCGTCTTCTATGATAAGACATTAACCCCCTTACTAAGAAACGTTGTCTAAACTCGGAATAGTTAGACAGTGTTTTGTCTTTTTCGATCGAGTTCACAAATTTTAAAGAAAGAAAAAGACAGAACGCTGTATACTCGTACCTATTCCGAGGCTATAATTACGTTTATATTGCGAATGGGGTTAGTTTCGCTTTCACGCCTTAAGAGTCCGGCGACCACTTTAGACTAACTTCGCATTGGCTTAAGGTTTTCCATAACCATTTCGTCTAGAAGAAGATGACGAGGGAAGAGAGCAAGTAAAGATACTGACAAGCCTTTAAAGTTACCTACAGAGTGACAAAGTGCAATTTCATTTTTTTTTATGACTTTTGCACTTCTGTAATCATTCTTAAATTACTAATAATTTCCCTTGTTTTATGGATTCATTTAACAGCTAATGATGTAGACAACTTCCCTATGTAAAGGAATTTTTGATTTGCTTTGTCTACCTATTGAATAAATCAGTCAAAAGTGACTCTTTAAAAATGCAGATATTTTTCATAGCTCTATTTTAGCTTGAGAACGTTTTTAAAAAAACCAAGAACATAGGGGCGGAGATATTGTTAATTTAATTGTACATGCTAAATTTCATCATAATCTGACAAATGGTTTTCAAGAAATTTCAGAAGCGCGTTTGTATGGAAATTTCAGAGCGTCGCGGCCCTCTTAACTACTTAACCGATCGTCATACAATTTTGCATACACGTTGTCAGGGGTACAGAGAAGGACATAGGGTACCTGTAATCCTAAAAAAAATAAACAAGCGCATCTTGTTTATCGACCGTGCGAGCGTTAGCAAGCGAAGCGTCTACGCTTCACCTTTGACAGAAATGATTTCGTATGTCTGGATCTCTGTCTTCAGCTACAGGTCGCATTTCTTAACCGATTGTCATGAAATTTTGTGAGCAGGTTCGAAAATTAGACCGGTTTTTTGTGACGAGTCAGTTTTTTTTTTTTTAGAAATGCGCAGACATGATGTTTTTTCTAAAAAAAAACCCAGCCCGCCAAAAAACCGGCCGAAACGTGTATGAAAATCGTGTTTTTTTTTAAATGGAATACTTTCCTAATAACCTCTCCAGCTCACAGAGCCACTATAGTTATATGTATTTATTACATACATACAGACGGATCTATTCTCGCTTATAGTATTAGTATGGATGTCACTTTTCTCTGTTCTTTCTCTACACTGCATAATAAAGTCATTAAAACTCAGTGCGCGCACGTTGATGCGTTTAACACATTTCTGTATTATTTTCATGTCGTTTTACGAAACGTCCCGTTTTGAAGCGTAATGATGTTTTGTTTATATTTTTCCCATAATTTTTTCCTTTGTAGTATTCGTGTGAGTTTGTACAGTGTTTTGAGGTTTACGGTTATGCAGTCACGTACTTATTGGATAAGTGAAGTGAGGTCTTAGGGAGGCATTCTAAAACGGCGCTCAGTCAATCTCGATTTAAAACTAGTTTTAAATCGAGATTCATGACTGACTACAACTAATTATAACATACTTAGACATAAATCCATATCGTCAAGCCTTTCCTCCGAGGGGGCTGGCAGAGGTGTAATACAACACCCACACTTCGCCAGACGATATTAAATCTTAAATATGACATGAAATATGATATTTAGGATAACCGTACACCGGGCTCCAGTCATGTAGCAGATCACATACAATACGCACATTATGTTCACACAATGAACAAATTGTTGCGTGCCGTCAGCTGGGTTTAAACCCGCTCTCTCTGGTTTGAGAGGCGGGCCTTTTCCAACTAGGCAATCATCGCTTAAAAACTAATTATAAGTATGGTAAAGCTAGTTTCAAATCGAGTTTTATGACTGAGCATCGATTTAGAATGCGGCCCTTGGAGTCTACTAGAACATCTCGGCATTTGTTTGTCCGACGATAGCTTGAGTATCGTTGATCCGAACTTTGTTAAATTTTGCAGACATTAAGTTTATCTCAATAGAGATTATTCAAATACGTATATAAACGGAATCGAACGAGTTGTGGAAATATGCAAAATTCCTTTCTAATCTAACTAGTAGTAAACAGTAATATTTGGAGTAGACTGCTATTTTCCTCCCCTAACCCTACTTTCCTATTAGGTCATTCCACAAGACTGTACAGGAATTAACGACCGTTCGATCGTTAAACGGGTAACGACGACGTTACTACTAGTTACGAGTTTTCCTGTAACGTGATGTAACGTAAGCTCGTCTGTGGCGATCTGCCAACTACTATATCTGTGGACAACGACTTGTCATACCATAGACACCTTGCAAAAATCAGTCATTGCATTGGCACAAAATGTGCCTATGGAAAGTCATTCACCATGTATACATATGCCAAAGCTGCGTGGAGTCAAGTAGCGGGTTGGAATGGTTCTATAATTTTAATGTTTTAAAAAGAGTATTCGCCAAAAGAAATTTAAAATAAAATAACACGAAATGTTACTCAATTTATTTGAAGAAATAGCACATTTAACTTAACCGCGCTCTACACGGCAGCTCCAGTAAATTTACGTCCGAATGGAACCCATTTTTTGATTAGCATTATCACTAATATCAATATTAATCTTGAGCTCTCTAACCAGCGTTCAGTATTCCGCGTCAGTATAATATTCTCCCGCATACTCGTACCTCTGCAAATTGTCAGTTTATTTATTTACTTTTGTTAACATAACAAAATTTTAGGTAGTTCGAAAAGCAATAAAAAATATCTGTTTATATAATAATCCTAACTAATATTATAAATGCGAAAGTGAGTTTGTTCGATTGTTTGTTTGTTTGTTTGTAACGCTTTCACGCCCTAACTAAACAACCGATCATCATGAAAGTTTGCAAACACGTTGTCTGAGATACAGAAAAGGACATAGGGTACTTTTTATCCCGAAAAAATAAACGGTTCCTGTGGAACCGCGGGGCGCAGCTAGTAAATAATCACATCATAAGGACTTTTCGCACACTGTCACATCTGTCTGAATTGTTTGCATTGTGAATATACATATGTACGTTTGGTCATGGTGCGATGTCTATCGAGTATGAAGTCGTTGTCTGTAGTAAGCTGACGAGATAGTTGAAAATAGCTGTAATTGTAATCTAGTTTTAAACCAGCGGTCATATCCAGAAACGTTCATTTATTGCCCGACTGCCCTTGAAAGAGGGTGATGTTTTACGGGTGTATGTCTCACACTTACCTATCTTTTAATTAAAGTAATGAAGAGATACGGCCTAAATCTACACTAATTATAATAAGAGAAAATATTTGTATCTTTGTGTGTTTGTAACGAATAAACTCAAAAACCACTGGTCCGATTTCAAAAATTCTTTCATCATTAGAAAGCTACATTATCCCTGAGTGACATAGGCTATAAAACGCGAACGAAGCCACAGGAAAAGCTAGTCCTACTAATATTATAAACGCGAAAGTTTGTATGTATGTATGGATGGATGGATGGATGGATGGATGTTTGTTACTCTTTCACGCCAGAACGGCTGAACAGATCTGGGTGAAATTTGGCACAGATAGATTGTAGTCTAGAATAGCACATAGGATACTTTTTAACCGCGGGTGAAACCGCGGGGCGCAGCTAGTATTGTATTAATGTCGATGTTCGAGTGCCACGCATTCACTCTCGCTCTGTCTCTTTCTATTCCCTCTCCCCAGGAGCGTTAAACGTTTAATGCAACCTTGTTGGAAGTCGCATTAGAAGTTTCACTTAAATAATAAAATTATTAGATACTCGCACTTATCGATTGTTATAAAATTAATAACAAAATTTGTTTATTGTTTACCAAACAACGTTTTGTAAATGGAGTGTTAATCATAAAAAGCGGATGAAAACTTCAAAGCCGTAAACTTCGATAGAAGTTTTATTAACAAACCGGAATCACGAGATTTTGGTGATGTGACGGTAGTATTAGAATTTCAAGAGCATGACTTACTACAATAATAGTTTAACATACTGGTTGGGAAGTACTTATTTTGTCAATATAGTAACATCAAGCAAGATGGCGACGTAACGCGCGAATAAAAAAATCAGTCATGTTTCAACCCTTATCCTATACTCAAGTGGGGTACGTAACTTGTGTTACGATTGTGTTGGGATTTTATTACTCCAAAACTTAAGTTTACTCCAAAAAAAATACAGTACCTACTCACGATTAAAAAAATTAGTGCAATAGCAAAATCTCGCTTGACAGGAATACCGTACCTATGGTAACATGCCCTACATTTGCTACTAACTCCAGTCTAAGAAGATCAATTTCGGAAAGCGGATCGTCACGACGATAATTCATAACGACACCGTATAAAAACGAAAGAGAAGGAGATTTCAAATATATTTCTTCTTCGCTCTTTTTTCTTGCATTTAGTTTTTTTTTAGGCAATCATAAACGCTTTTTAGACAGACTGACATCAAAGTATCACTCGACATTAGTGTTCCCATTTACCATTTCCGTACGGAACCCTTAAAACATCTTTATACAAAACACATTTTTTATTCTCATTTGAAAGTCGAGAGTTATGTTAATGTTATTCATCCAGTTTTATGTTTCCAGTCTGTGTCCGAAATCCAGACATATGACGTAGGACCCTGAGAACGCCCACAAAAGATAAACTACCCTCTAATTAGGTCAGTTGGCGATGAGCGTTAACTCTAAAGCCGGTTCTCCACTGACAAAGCATGCCTCGGGAGCATGCCTCTATCTGTCTCTGTCGGCTATAGGTATATATCTTCAATAATCTCCATGTAATGGATAGAACCAGCTTTATCCAGCTTATTATTGCTTAAACATAATAGTATGTTCTCACACCTAAGGGCTCATCCAGATCTGGCGAATGCGCCACAAATGTGCCGTTCGCAGGCGTGCAGTTCGCAGGCAGCTCGGAAGCGGCACACTCGCCAGATCTGGACGAGCCCTAATGCGCTCCGCATATCTGCAACTGCTCCTCAGTAGTAGACGTTCACGCTCTTGAAGTATGTAACGGACTAGCGGTGCGTCCGCGGTGTACGCTCCAAGCGTACACCTGTGGCGTACGGTGATGGTTTTAGCGCGAAGCTAAGGAGACTGCTCTGCTCTGAATAACTGAAGATCATGCGTATTTTTTGTGTCTACCGTCTGCATTGGAGCAGTTGCAGATGCACAGAGCACAGTAACTGCGCGAACATGTGGATTCAGCCTTATCATGCTCCAAAATGAGATAGAAGCTTGCCTCGGGTGGCATGCTCTGTCAGTGGAGACTCTGCTTTACGCGTCTCGTAGCATCCCGGCTTTATAGACATTTAACAGCTTTTTCAGAAACCGTTAGAGGATTTAATGAGTTTATAGTTTGTAGCTTAGGGAATGTCGCTAGTGCAAACCAAAACCGTTTAGCAACTCAAAGAAGAGAGGAAGGGCTATGTTATTACAAGCTATGTTCAGTGTAAATTAAATTAAAAATGATTTGTTTCTGAACCTGTCCATACCTATCTTGTTGTGGGTCTGTAGTGGGTTGTGGAGGAATACTATAGTCTGAGTTATGGGTATAATTAAATCAAGTCAATATTATTTGATAGATCGATATATTTTTTCTAGTGTAGCTTATATTTCTGTGACTACTGTTACATTATCCTTTTAGTACTGGCAACTCAAAAGTTCCCTGGAAGAAATCGCTTAAAGGCCGCCTTTGAATTGCCAGATGCTCTACATTTGATATGTATTTTCGTTTACAAAAAAAATTGAGATTACCATTTTTTTTTTTCTTATAAACAGCTGCTCGCAACTATTCCAAATAACTACATCTGGTTTTAAATTCATCTATATTCATTTTTCCAAAACTATGAAAAGACCCTCCTTTTTTTTGTAACCGTCGGCTAAAAAGACGCTCATAACCCGTCGCTTACCTTATAGGGGCCAAATTGACCCCAGCTTTCGAACGCTGGGTAATTGTGACCACACCTCCGGCCGCGGAGCGTGTCGAATAGTGTTAAATAATGATGGGTGTAGAGTGACCATGTTGCATGTGACATTTGAGGAATAACTTGGTAAAAAAGAGAGTAAAAAAATTGAAACAAAGTGTAAGAATGAAGGATAGCTGGTTTCGACAGTGTTTTTACGTGGTTTTGTCGGGTTTTATAGGTTAACAAATTTTGAAGTTCTGGGTTTCGTTAGAGAGGTTTTAGTGGAGAAGCCTCCTATTCTCATACTACCAAAAAAAATAAAGTATTATACTTTGTGCTGTTCTTCGTCTATTTTTATGTTTGCGATTTATTAAATGCTTCTTAAATTCTGAAGAGATCTATTTAAAAAAATATCAAAATCCGACCAAGACAAAGCTCCTATAGAATCCGTCCAACTGTTCTTTTAACGTCAGTCGCGGGCTTTATTTGGGCGGCTGCGAAATTATTTCGATCATCTTCCCCAATTTGGAAGTATCCATGGGTCCAAAATTGAGGCTTACAAATTCGCAAGCACAAAAATAAAGTTTTTCCCAGATTCTAAATATATGTAAATGATATATTATACTCGGGACACTTGCACACACGGTCGTCTCCCAAACTAAGCAAAGCTTGTACTATGGCGGCCAGAGACTGATATAATACATATTTATTTTGAAATACATACTTAAAATTTTCTTCAAGACTAGAGTGAATAAGTGCCTTCTAGGTCGTCGTGCTCCATCTTAGACCACAATGTCGCTTAACATCAGGCGAGTTGGTGGTCAAACGTCTACCTATTCTAGATTTAAAAAAAAATAGATAATTAACACCCAAACATAGAACAAACAGAAATGTTCATCACATAAATGTTTGCCCTAGGTAGGAATCAAACCCACGCCCCATATCTCAGAAGGCAGGCTCACTACCAACTGAGCCACCGAGGCAGTCAAATGATGAAAAAAATGATGGTGACACGAGCCACGCGACGTTTTTGAAAGCTCGCACATGACGTGCCGGCCCACTGCACACGGTTTGAACCCGTTATGGGGTCAATTCGGCCCCCCAGCCGTACTTTAGGGTTTATTAGCTTTTATATCAATTATTACCTATGATTGGGACGTCTTATTGTTTCAGTTGTGCTGAGTAATGCTTGGGCGTGAGATAGAAATGTGCCTTTTATTATTAGATAGATGAAATGTCGAAAGTTGAAAGCACAAATCACTCGAATCCAACCGGGATTCGAGATTTGTGGAGATATGTATGTGCTATCTCTGTCTATGTGTATTTTAATAAATTCTTGTAAGGTTGGCCGGCTAAGCGATTGACCACATGTTACTGACTAGCTGCGCCTCGCGGTTTCACCCGCGGTCTCACAGGAACCGCATTTTTTTTCGGAATGAAAGGTGGGTAGGCTCTTTCTGTAGCTATGAGCAATTATGTGTGTGCAAAATTTCATGCAGGTCGGTTGAGTAGTTAAGACGTGAAAGCGTAACAATCGCTGAAACGCTGGGTGCGAGCAGCGCAAGACTGGTCGTTTTGAAGAACATTTGGGGAGACTTTGTCCAGCAGTGGAGGTCTTCCAACAGTTCTAACTAAGATCGAATATTATTTTATTACTTTATTTAGGCACACAAAACAGAATACAATCATATTATAATAAGAAAAATACACAATAATAGTTGGTTACAAACCATATTCCTAAGCATGTGTACCCAGCCGACGGCACGCACCAATTTGTTCATGTGTGCGTATTGTATGTCATCTGCTACATGACTGGAGCGCGGTGTATGGCGACAGGCTCGCCCCCTGTCACATTTGGGACTGAATATCGTCCGGCAAAGTGTGGGTGTTGTATTACACCTCTGCCAGCCCCCTCGGGGGAAAGGCGTGACGATATGTGTACATAGCATGAACAAAATATCGAATCAGTTTAATGTACGAGTAGTGTTACAGTTCTCAAAATACATTATCGAGATTTAGATGCGGGAAGAATTAACAAAAAATTTATTAACAAAAGATTTTACGCATAAAAAAAGGAAGGAGAATTTATTGCTAATTTTGTTAATTATTTTATTTATGAGCACATGGCATGTCTACGAACTGAAATCGTTTGCTCCATTCTCCTTTTAAATCTTAACTATCCACATCGCGTAAAAATCTGGTTAGTATCTTATTTAGGCGATCTACTGATCTAGACCGTCCTCCAAATATTTTGAACCATTTTAGAGCAGATGCTACGTGAGGCTCAACAAATGAACGTTTCTAGCCTCTGCCACAGATTTCTTAGCAGTTACTATGCGTTGTCTATAAAAATATCAACACTTCGTTATTTTGGAAGTTCCCCGAGCATATCAAAGGTCGTTGAACCAGTTTTAAATTAAAGACTATGTGGGCTAAAGGTTGTTGATCTACTTTTAAATTTGCAAAGGTGTTTTTATTATGCTTAATCTAAATTTACACTAACATAAATAATTCTAATAATAACTGTAAGGAGGTAAAGTTTGTAATATTGTATGTAGGAGGTAGTAAAACATAACCCTTCTTCTTACGCCGTCTGGTAAGAAAAATTTTGACGAATTGAGAACCTCCTCCTTTTTTTGGAAGTCGGTCAAAAATATGGTCATCTAGAAGCAAAAAACACTACACAATCACTGAGTGCATCACTCTATGAAACGCAAGCAGAAAGCTAGTTATCCTAACTAATATTATAAATGTGAAAGTGAGTTTGTTCGTTTGTTTGTTTGTAACGCTTTCACGCCCTAACTATTAAACCCATCGTCATGAAATTTTGCATACGCGTTGTCTGGGGTATATACAGAAAAGAACATGGGGTACTTTTTATCCCGAAATAATATGTAATGGGAAGCTTAAAAAACCAACTTCTCGTCATCCATGTAAACAATTTTTAGACCTTTGTTGACATTTTAAAAACTGCTTAACTGATTGCGATAAAATGTATATGAGACCACACGGGAAGCATCAGCTTTCTAATAAAAAAAAAAGAATCATCAAAATCAATTCACCCAGTCAAAAGTTATGAGGTAACAAACATGAAAAAAAACAGTCACGTCGAGGGCTGAGCTACCCACGTCCGTAGGAGAGTACTCTATTCTGATTACCTACACGTGGTCCCCGGGTAGTGCTAACCGGGTAGCAAACTCTGGTGGGAGGCTTCGGCCGTGGCCGGTTACCAGCCACCGGACCAAGCCATGCCGTGAAATGACCTAGTCGTGTTTCGGGATGTAGTCCGGTGTAACCGTTCCGAAGACGGGTCTGAGCAGTAGAGCGCTTGTAGCGCCTCACTCAACTGCCGTCTTTGTACTTCTTCACTCTACAAAACTTCAAGGCTAGAGTGAATAAGTACCTTATAGATCGTCGTGCTCTATCTTAGACTACAACGTCGCTTAACATCAGGCGAGTTGGTGGTCAAACGCCGACCTATTCTGTATTAAAAAAAACAGTCAAATTGAGAACCTCTTCCTATTTTGAAGTCGGTTAAAAATTAACGGTTCCTGTAGGACCGCGGGTGAAACCGCGAGGCGCAGCTAGTAAAGTAATATAGTAGGCATACGTAGGTTCGGTTTGTATATTTGAGTTGCTTTAAATATTTTGAAAGTCTATTAAAGCTTGTTGAATGTTAATTTCCGTTCTCTTATTTCGTTTTCCTGTTCTGGAAGTGTAGGGTTATACGGAACGGAACTAGGCCGAAAGGAGCTTATTGAATCTTGTCATTGTAGATTGTAATAACGGACAACCATGAAAAAGCTGAAAAACATGCTGTTTCATATATTTAGTTGAATGTCAATGACATTTTTAACTCCGACGCAAATGACGTGTCTGCGTGTGTGTCTGTCTGTCTGTGACATCGTAGCTGCCAAATGGATGGACCGATTTTGATTTTATTTGGAATGTGAATTAGTCGGGGAACTTCTAAATCTTCATTTCAATTTTTAATTTATACGTGTTAGTAATGGTTTGTAAGCATAGTTTTTGCTTTATTTATTTTTTTACTTGCCCTCTAGTTAACATTAGATGACCTGTGTTCGATCGCCTAGCCAGTCTGATATCTTAATCCTAACTAATCCTACTAATATTATAAACGTGAAAGTTTGTAAGAATGGATGGATGGATGGATGGATGTTTGTTACTCTTTCACGCCAGAACGGCTGAACAGATCTGGATTAAATTTGGCACAGATATAGATTATAGGTAGTCTAGAATAGCACATAGGATACTTTTTAACCGCGGGTGAAACCGCGGGGCGCAGCTAGTAATATAATAATGCTAAAGTGAGGTTGTTCGTGTGTATTGCATTCACGCCTTAACTACTCAATCGATCATCATGACATTTTGTATACACGTTGTCAGGGGTACAGAAAAGGACATAGGGTACTTTTTATCCTGAAAAAAATTAACAGTTCATGTGGGACCATGGGCGAAACCGCGAGGTGCAGCTCGTAAACTCAGATCAACTAGAATATCAGATGGCGCACGGCGTATGATGTAGGTGAAGCCACTTCTTGTTATATGTGTGCTGTGGAAGTGTTGCCATGAAAAAAAAATTACCCTGAGTATTGTAGTTTTCCAACGTATGTATCCGCATTCCACTGAATTCATGTAATAGTTCCCAGGTTAATTAATCAAATGTTTGCCAAATATCAATTGCCAAAAAATCATCATCATACCCTAATCATAATACCTAAACTGGACGACAGTTTTGAAATAAAGATTTTTTTAAATTATTCAACGGAAGGCAATATAGTAGACTTAGTATTAGGGTTCTGGTAGCACCCCTTGAGTATGGAACCATAATACGTAATCAGAAAAAAAAAAATATACGCGTTGAATTGAAAACAACTTTTCGTTGGTAAAAAATTAAAACTTACCCAGGGGGGCTATTCCTGCGCGTGAGATGAGATGAGATTTTATCTTGGTCACTCTCACACTTATGTCGTTTCAAACGAGAGCAACAAGGAGGAAAAAAAGTGAGATGAAAATTTCAAATCTCCGAATAGACCCCCTGATGGGATACGCAGTCCTTTTCAGACGGCGAAGGCCAAGCTTGGTCAGGTAAAAGTCTCTTTCATTAAAATGGTCTGAAAAGACAACATCTCTTTTTGATGGTTGCCATTTTTGATCATTTCGACTTTTTTGTATGGCAACCACCCATTCTTTTAATGTCGCTTTTTCAATCTTAATTGGGAACCTAAAAAAGTCTTAGGATTTAAAATAATATTTTGGAGAAAAAAATGCGATTATGACAACACTGCACAACATTCCACAAATTCATGTAATGTCATTGTCAAGTCCTAAAATGGCATTATGGACTTTGTATCCAGTTGCCAATAAAATAAAAAAAAGCACTACGTAAATATAGGTATCCGAAATTATAACCTAAAACAATGCTGTTTACTATATAATGAGATGTTACTAACAATACTTACACATTTCTTTTTCACTTTCGTGTAGTTAGTGCAGTGTTTCACAGCACATGACGGCATCGTTCCAGAATTTTTTTGTATGTTCTCAGCGTGACGTCCAGGTTAGTACTGACGAAGCGAGTAGCGTAGTTTTTATGTCAATGTGTGAGTGTTGTGTACATATACGACAGTAGCGTAGTTTTTGGATGGTTCTTGGCTTCACCTAAATCAAACGCCGTGCGCCATCTGATATTCTAGTTGATCTGAGCTCGTAAATAAAAACCTCTAAGAAAAAATACGTTTTTGAACAATGTTGATACGTTCTTACAAAACAAGAATAAAAAATATTTACAAACAAACAGGTTGTAACACAGCTCGTACAATGTAAATCATGTTTTTCATAACACGCATAAAAACTGAAATTGTAACGTGACTCATACGAAATCACGTAAAAGCATTTTGCTTACATTTGCAAGAAACGTTTGTCTGTCTTCAATGAGAGTGCGTTTCCATTAAAAAGCTAAATTGAAATATCTCATCTTTCTTTTTAATCACTTTCTATGAACTAAGTTTATAAGTGTAGTTTGTTAAAATTGTTAGTTATTTTTGTTCCTTAATCAATATTTAAAAAAAATATTAAAAAAATAACTAAACTCTGAGTACTTTTGCGTCCCATCCAGTGGAATTTGGCGTCGCGCGTCTTGTGCATTTCCCAGTGTCAAGTTAATATAGTATTTTACAGATGATGGAGTGATGATGAAAAGATAATAATGACGATGATGAATCCCTCCCGATTGCAGTAAAGTGGTGGATATTTTACTGAAACTTTAAGTTGAGGATTCTACAGAACACGAAAAGTCACGTTCGCGATGTTTGTATCATTTGCCCACACTCGTGCACGTTATCGAACCGATAAAGGTTAATAATCCACCACTAATACTAAAACTTAATACTTTAACACTCAAAGAATCTTAAGTTTTAGAAAATAATACAAAATTCCGACAACACCTTTTCAGTTCCCGCCAAAAACTCTATGAGTACTTATTGTCTCAAGAGAGAGTTTCGTACTATTTAAGATCGCAAAGTGACAGGCCTTTTTTATCAACCGAGCGAGTGAAGTTTCTATGCTTCAGCTTTGACAAAAATGCTTTCGTATTTCTGTCCAGATCTCGGTCTTCGTCTACAGGTAGCATTATGAACCGATTCTTTTAAATCTTTGGTTCGATAATTATACATGTTAGAACATTAGTTGTTAGCAACCATAGTTAGATTTTTTATCGAGGCATTTTTTGGAATTTTTTCAAACTGGCACTTTTTTTAAAGTCTAAAAACTGACTCGGCTAAAAAAGGTGTTTAATTATCGAATTGCTAACAAAATTTCACAAGGAACGGTTGAGCGACCTGTAGAGGAGGACAGTACGTAGGTTCCTACGTACGAAGAAGAAGTACCCACGGTATAGAAGAAAAAAACCAATCAATGCAATAATATAATTATGCTGTACTTCTGTGCGGTCACAACACGTCATTTCAAAGAATGCCGATTGGAACCGCCGCTCCCTGAATAAACGTAGACTCAGCTCCCGAAATACGCGGCATAGATATGAAAAAGCGTCCGTAAGTCGGTCAGTATGCACAATCATACAATGTTTGTATGTAGTTTTTATGTAGTTGTATGACGCAACAAGCTACGGATGCTGGGATAGGAATCATGGGAAATAATTTGATTGATTTATGGTTGGAGGGAATTTTGTGTGTTAATCTATTAATGGATGTATTTTGCAGCAGTGCATTGAAGCACGGATTATGATATCGATTACGTGGCAGAATCTCAAGAGCGTATCTCAGCAGCAAAGAAGGCGGGAAAAAAAAATCTTAGTGTCAAAATCATTAAGTTAGGTTAGGTATTCTTAGGTATATCAATGTCTGTAAAATAATTAGTAAGAGAATAAGCTCCTCCCGCCTTTTTGTGTCAAAGTGGAACTTTTGTTTTTTTTTAAATTCGATAATTAGCATGCGTTTTACCGCCATTTCATCATTTTGCCAGATGTTAAGAAATGATACGGCCTACGATAGAGCACGCTTGTCTAGAAGACCCCAATATACTCGAGACAAGATTAAATGGGCTACACATCTACATATGTACATTTCTCGTCCCACAAAGAAAACGACCAGTCGATTAACAGATCCAGATTTGTGACCCCTATAATTAGATCACGCATCAACCAGACACCCGAGTCGATCGGAAAAACAAGTCGAAGACATCAAAGTCTATGTCTATGGTATTTATAGAACCTGTCGTTTCCGTCCATAGACTAAATAGAATGTTTTGGACTATTGCCAAGGCGGACGCTTGTCTATGGGGTTACTTTAGCTATGCTTGGTTTTGATCCAGACTCTAGTTTCTGAAGAGTTTCTAGTTAGACAATTCGTTTTTATCTTTAACTATTTTACCTTTCCCTACTTTTACATCTTAAAACAATAAACAACTCGCATAAGCAAGCACGCAAAGCCGAAGTAAAACATAATAAAAAAACTCACACGTCCGAGTTAGCTCAGATAGGAACCCGAACAACCCATTGAGTTAAACTACGTGTATGCAAAATTTCATGAAAATCGGACCATCGTTCCAGTGTACTTTGAAATCCCGTTTCTTCATTCTCGCTCGGTCACTTTTAACATCGAAATATGACCTCTACCTTTACCATATACGAGTACCTCTCCTACCTCTACTATGTCTTCGCATTACAACCATTTCAAAGATTTTGCTCATATTTAAACCCAAAAATAACAATTATGCTAGTTGTTCGCTTCGAACTGTGACTTCGCAGTACCTAAGAATAATCAGCACAGCGCCTCGACAGATTTTACTCATTCTTAATCGAACTTTAACATTGTATTTGCGTTTACTGTCTTTGAACCTCAGATCAATCTAGAGGAAAATATGGAACACTGCGTCATATCTTGCTGAAGCCACTTCTTTTTTAACCTTGTGTGCATGGTAATGTTGCCATGAAAAACATTTTCAATTGCACGAAAACTAATATTAATTCCCAAACTCTACGTCAGCCATTTCTGTTCCAATATACAACATGTGTAGATTAAACATTCTAAAAATGCACATATTTGTAAGAGTTTAATGAGACGGCTTTTTCAAAATTGACTTGTAAAAAAACTACACAGTTTTTAAAAAGAACCTCAATATGTAGTCCTGGCCACACTTTTATAATGCACTATGCATATTTATGTACATGAAATTATACCATAAACCAATGCACATAATGTCGAGGTAAGAATGACCGATCGAGTAGTTTTTTTGGATCAATGTGTGAGTGTTGTATACCTATACGACAGTAGCGTAGTTTTTGGATGGTTTTTGACTTCACCTAAATCATACGCCGTGCGCCATCTTATTCTCTAGGTTGATCTGAGCTATGAACATGCTTGACGATACATCAACGATACGCAAGTTAATATATAAAAATTGCATAATTATCTACAAACGATTTGTTCTCGAAAACTCTAGACCTTCGCTCCGCTCAGTCAATTACACACGGCATTGAGCAGCTGTCAAAACTAATCCCCAAATTAACCACCCGAATACACTGCAGCAAACATTGACACGTAACCACAACACCCTTGCAATTTCACACCCGGTTGCATTTTTTATAGCATCCCACCGTGAAACCCAGGTGCAATGTGAATTAGTCAGCAAAAGTTAATGAAGGGTGTCTCTTTCTGCCATTTTAAGCAATAGTACTTAGCTTATGCTCGCGGTATTTTGCGGAATTGTGGCGTAAACATAAGTATTTTAGTTGACCTAGCGATCGCTAATCGTATCCGTTTTTAGCTTGCGTATGTCCGGCGGATGTCCGGCTGTTCTCCTACATAGGTCGCAATTCTCAACCGCTTCTCGTGGATTTTTGTGAGCAAGTTCAATTATATGGATTGTTGTCGATTCATTTTTTGGAAATTTTACAAAATGGCTGAGATATTATTAGGCCTTTAGCTCCGAGAGTCGCTAGTTTACTTAATTCTTCTCGCTGTTAAGCATTGATTCACATCAGCTGCAACAGACAACAGACCGCAGTACTGACCGCAGTGCAAACTCAAGTAGGCACGTATTTTTAACAGAAATATGCTAACGCTGGTATCCACCGAAAATGCTCCATCGTAGGCCCCATCACTGCTGATCATCAGGCGTGATGGCGGTCAAAAGTAAGCCTATGAAACTATGAAAAACCGCCAAGTGCGAGTCGGACTCGCGCACGAAGGACTCCCTACATTATCTAGCAAAAAAATCACCCCCCGCAAATTTGTGAAGGGTTTGTTAGTAATTCTAGAAAGACGCAATTGCCCCAGAGACGCATTTATGTCAGTTGACCATAAGTATTTATTTACCTTAGCCTACGCATTCGACAATCTCCAAATCAACACAAAAACTACTAATTCAACCATAATTTAAACCAAGGTCTAGCAACTAGGTTATGATAGCCATGACATAAGTTGACCGCGAGGTACGCTATGTCGTCACTCAGCACTGGGCGATACTTCAAGTCACATCTGAGGTGCCCATTAAGTATTGCTCTGAAGTGGACTTAATCAGTTTCAAGATGGTTGGTGAGCACTTGCTTGACACTTGAATGTTGACATTTTAATGAGTTCCTCATCACATAGTCAACCATATTCCACGCACTGCTGTGTATCTACAGCCTTAGGTCGCCTCTTTGTCTTACTCCCAACGGCCACCAGTGGTGGACGTTAGGACAATATTAAATTTTTGTCCCATCCATCCATCCATCCATCAGCCATAGGACGTCCACTGCTGGACATAGGCCTCCCCCATAGATCTCCAATAAGATAAGATAGCGGCCTGCATCCAGCGCGATCCTGCGGTCTTGACAAGGTCAAGGTCCTACGCTGCGCTTGCCTGTACGTGGTCTCCACTCCAGAACCTTTCGACCCCATCGGTCATCAGTCCTTCGTGCTACGTGCCCTGCCCACTGCCATTTCAACTTGCCAATCCGCTGGGCTATGTCGGTAACTTTGGTTCGTCTACGGATCTCCTCATTCCTGATTCGATCTCGCAGAGAGACTCCGAGCATAGTCCTCTCCATAGCTCATTGGGCTACTTGAAGCTTATTAATAAGGCCCATAGCAAGAGACCATTTTTGTCCCAACTGTCGCAAATGGGCTTGTTAGGACATCCAATGATTTTTTGTGCCAACGACCATCACCAAATTGCCAGCACTGGTGAAAACTGAGCCACCGAGGCAGTCAAAGAAATTTGAATTTGAAAGCGGTAGGAGCTAGGAGTAGTTCAAACTAGTTAAGCAAGGATTATTTCTTTTATTCAATGAAGGTGGTTTGTGAAGGAAGAAGTCTCCATACAAACGCCAATCCTTTCAAGGCTCTAAAACCCTCGCTCTACTCGGTTACTACACATTACTCAACCAGCTAAGCCTACAAAGTGACACTACTACGACATGTCAGCTGCAAACAAACGAAACTAATAAAGGCGTAATCGCAAACAACCTACGCGAATTATCAAGTGCTGCCATTGAGCTATTATGCTGGAACTACGTCCTAGAGATGATTTGAAACTATCCATTTAATAACAAATCAACGGTTTTTTTTATAACGAAGCTGCACGTCGGCCTCTAATTTAATAGCAAAGCTACAAGATGTTAAATAAATGCACACACTTACTATTAAAATAAATGAAATAAAAACAAAAAATCACTGCAGTACTTTGCAATGTCCCATTTAATTAATGGTTGTGTATGCAATATTTCACGGTCACTTGTCTTTTTAGAAAAATAATTCTTATTAGCATGAATAATTTTATATGAGATCGAGGGGTCTCAAATACTTTATACTTAATTCAACAATAAACAACTATGTGGAGACAAGACACATTATTCATATAGGGAAAGGAGTCTAGCGAGGTAGCCAGTGATTTGTGAACCAGTCAGGGGGCTTACTACAACCTCTTAAAACATCATTAATTAAGCCTTACTTCGTAATTTCGTACCATGACCACCCTAAAAGTATTCCTGTTACGTTTTGTTATCGCTTAGCAGTTTTGATGACGTCACTCGATTTCGTTCATTCAATCCAAGGAACATTTGTCTAAAAACCGTACCATGACCTCTAAAGTATTCCTGCCGAGCTGTCAAAATAGCAGGAATGATACAAATTACAACGATTGTTAAAAAGTTGCTCTCCGTGTAACTTTTTCTATTAATAAGTGAGTTTTTGCTGTGTTTCTGAGGTTCTATTTGTAATATTTAGCAAGATGGCCGATGATTTGGAAACTTTCGAGTTTCTCGAAGCAGATATTAGAAGCTCCGTACAACGAAGGACGCCTTCGGACGGGCTCCAGAATAAACTTCAACCCTTTTTCACATAGATTTTTTTTTGGCTAAGTCCGCTCCTTTTGATGAACTTGTTACTTCTTAGAGTGATGAGCCTTCGCCTGCAGACTCCTATTTTAAGCCCGCAGCGATTTCACTGTGGGTTTTTAAAAAGTCTCACATGATATCGAACTGCTTCGCTGAGACTCTGCGGCCGCTGTGACAAATTATTCTAAGCATTAAATTCTAAATATCACCAAAATAATTTTCACAAACTTTAATTGTATACAGCAATTGAATTTTAATTTACCTTAATGATCATAATAATGTAGATTTAATTTACGTTTTTGAGGGGAACCGAAAAGATGGTGTCATGATTTTGTATTATTTTCTAAAACGAAAACTCGCCTTTACTGAAAGAGGGAAAGAGGAGTGGGATTTATCTCATTTATCATCATCTTCATCAGAGATTTATTGAAAAATATTATGACAAACATACGGATGACTAGGTGGTATGGCTATGTTGCCTCTAGCCTGCCCTATGGGACCAAACAAAAAAAAAAAATTGACATTGTTCATACAACCAAGTGTCGCCAGATGTTTCTTAGGAGCGATTGTACGTCGGTGAGGAAAATAAAAATTCTTAGGGAAGAAAATAATAAGAAACCGTAGTGTTTTTACTTGCAACTTGTAAAAACCGTAAGTGTAATTTCCCTGTATCGGTAGGATATTGTAGGCACGATTTCGCTATGCGGCCGTACTATTGTACGACTCCGATTGTACGATTTTTACACGGCAAAAATCGTATAATTACGATTGACATATATACATCTGGCAACACCATACTCGAAAATACTGGATTTAAGATTGATAGATGACATTCACACTGATAATGACAGTTCGTAACGCAAAAATACCACAGAGTGTGTAGAAGCACTTGTATCGTACATTCTTTTCCCATCACTATAGCAGGAGTAAAAACGTTTTAAAACATTATTGTTTTCAATGCTTGTGGTATGATACAAAACAATACTTATTAAGGAATGTAACAAAACGTTCCTGCGCAATGATGTTTTTGTAAAAGTTCATGGTAAGCCCCCAGGTAACTCAAATGAAATGAAACATTGCGCGTCGAAGTGAATACTATATCCAGTACGTAGTACATTTTAACTCAATGAGTGCGACAAACTTTTCACTTACGTCATTATTTGGCGTGATATCATTTGTTTAGATTATAACTGATGAAACCATTACTACTTACTATTCACACTGTTACGAAACATCAAACGATGATTAGTTAAATGTTTGTAAAATAAGATATTTTTGGCTTGATTTTGTGTAGTTCGTTCCGATGTTTTTAATGAAATAGCTTTTTGCTATTTACTGCAACTATCTGCGATCATGCGATGGTGAACCGACTATAAGCTTTAAGCTTGGTTTATACGATTGTAGTATCCCAGTGACTCAGGTTGTCGGACCCGCAGGGCTATTCACAACCATTCGGAAACGTTTCCGTTCGGATTTCAAAAATGTTAAACTTAAATTATTCGAATCTCAGTCTATATTCATAAGTTTTAAACGTGATTAATTCTTCCGATCGGATTATACTAGATTCCCTATTCTAAAATGTATAAAAGTAGACTGAAATTCGAACAATTTGAGTTTGAAATTTGTGGGATCCGATCGGAAACGTTTCCGAATGGTTGTGAATAGCCCTGCTGGCCCCCTAATCTTGACGCGTGAGATGAGATCGGGTCACCTTTGCTCCAATGACTTTTCAAACGAGAGAGACAAAGACCAGAAAATATCCCGAATTGTAGATGGGATCGGACTAACTTGCGTGACGTGGTGAGGATAGCTACTGGGCTCGAAAAGACTTACTTGAGGGTGTGAATTCTGCACTGGGCTCATACCATGAGATCTTATTGCAATATTTTTTAAGTCAGTCGCCGACGCTGCGCGAACGCGAATCGTATCGCCGCGCAATAAGGTTCATGGTCGCGCAGCGTCGACGGCTGAACCTAATAATCATAGTAATAAGGTATACGGGCCAGGACTGAGTTGAAACTAGTGTCTATACAAGCCCAGTAGCAAGTCAGCGCTAGACTTGGTTCCTGAAGAATAATGAGTCACTTTGAGCTGTCAAAACCCCGCGACTCCGCTGTCGTGGAGATCTTGGCTGTAGAGGTACAGAGGGGAGAGAGGGTGAAAATTGTAACGTTAACAGACACATTATAGTAGCTTATTAACGTTTAACTGGCGTGTATTTAAGGACTGTTCTAATTAATCTGTTAAATTAACAAAAACTCACCCCTCTTCCCCTCTCGATTTTTCCTGACTTCACAATGGATATCGATAAAACTTCATACTATTGTACAACAAATATACATTTTTAAGCGTCCAAACATTTAAAATTTGCAAACGGAAAAAGCCAACAAATTTCGCACACAAAAACTCCAAGTTCCAAATAAAATTAAACGATCTCCCTAAATTGCAAAATAATAAAAACAAACGTGGAAAAGAATATTGGAAACAGGCGTTTGAGTTTCTTTCCACACCCACTATATCCTGAACTGTAAATGCGAAATCGATATAAAATAGACTAGTTCACGATATACTGGTATTTGTGTTTGTTTAAACCTAAATTCGAAGTCAGGAAATTGGGTTTGTAGGTTGAAACGTTGTGTACGTTGGGTTGTGGCCACTAAACCCGTGGGTGGGGTATGAGCGGGGATTTTCGTGGCCGGAAATCGCGCGTAATAACTGCTTTTGGTATTGATTCACTGTAATTCAGCAAACGAGGTTTGTATCAAAATAAAGAGCTATTTTGGGTTTGTGAATGAGTTGTTTTGTAAAACCGTACGGTTTGATTTCACGCAGAATCACACAGCGTCTCTCCTCGATCGTTCAAGCTCGCATCCTTCTTTGGCCACGTATCGCGACGTGGCGACGACTCCATAGAGCGCCTTGTGGCGCAGGGTAAAGTTGAGGGAAAGAGACCATGAGGCAGATCACCATTACGGTGGACCGACCTAATAATTGCTGCACTTAACTGTTCCGTCAAGATGTGCACAAGAAAGGCTTTAAGTGATGAAGTGCGATGAATTTTGAAGCGAGCCACCACCCTGACCAAAGACCACGACCACTCTGAGTTAGGACTGACTTTGTTAGTGTTACTAACAAGATAAGGTTTTATTCAGAAGATTTGAGAAGTTGAGAATGGTGCTTGCTATGGTTAGTTTCAGTAAGCTAGAGTAGGCAAATTAATACATAACTTTGTTAAAGTCACTCCTTAATTAACGTTCGAAAATGCTAGTTCGCGATGTCAGTTCTAGGTTAAACATTAATTTTGTTCGTCCTATCTATTATTAGCTTAATCTAACTATAGTTCCATCTAACAGGACTTCTATTCACCAATAGTTCCACCCAACAATCCTATTCAACAATACTTCCATCCAATATTAGTTACATTTAACATAAGTTAAGGCTGATTTACACTCTACAAGTTTCTTGCCTGATGCATACAAAAATATTGAATCAACAAATTGCTTGCATCGTCTAACTAAACAATAGTTCCTGCCATTCCCTGAAGGTAAATTATTGCGTGTTATTCATTGCATTGCAGTAAATTGGCACTTAATTCTAGCCATCGTCAGTTCCATCCATCCAACATTACCATTCCATTGATCCGAAATCCAAAATTTCCATTAATTAGTTTAATCCATTGTTAGTTCCATTCCATCCAAGTCCATGGCCCACCACAGACGGCAGTAATGTTCGTTTCGTGACCCATATGTGTTTTATGAATGAGCTTTACACGAACTATAAACTCGATTATTACGTAACTGCTATATTGACGCAACTTTCAAAGTTTCTATTAACATCACAATATCTTCGTTGTCATCGTCTTAACATCTTAACCAATTGTTCATTGTGTAAACATTTGTGCGTTTTAGATGTCATCTGCAACATAACTGAAGCGGCGTATGGCGACAGGCTCGCCCCCTGTCACATTTGGGACTAAAATATATCGTCCGGCGAAGTGTGGGTTTTGTATTACACCTCTGCCGGCCTCTTCGAGGAAAAGGCGTGACGATATGATAAGTTATTAATCAACAATAATTACAATACCAGCCAAGCTTGTAAACAATTTATTCCAGCGCAACACCGCCCATACCCTCAAGCCTTCTCCTAAGCAGTTTTAAATCATAAATCAATAAGATTTAAACTAATTTTCTATGAAACATAATCTGATTGTCATGTATTAAGTTTTATGACCGATTTTTATGGGGCTTACTCTAGTCTAGTGCGAGGTGGATCAAAGGTAAACATGCTTGCTATGGTATTTTTATGGTAGCATCCGAAGAGGGTTATCAAGACGTTTTCTTTAAAAGAATTTGGTATGATTGATCTTTAGAAGTTTAGGACAGTTTTGTAACTTTAAAAGTGTATTTAAAAGCTCAGTCAGTTACTTCAATGTCATCTGCCACATGACTGGAGCCCGATGTATGGTGACACGTTCTCCCCCTGTCGCATTTGGGACTGAATCGTCCGGCGAAATGTGAGTGTTGTAATTACACCTGTGCTAGCCTCTTCGGGGGAAAAGTGTAACGATATGTATGTATGTATTTATGTATGTATGTATGTATGTATGTATGTATGTCTGTCAATATTTTTTTGTTTAATGGATTTTGGTTAAAAAGACATCAAACTAAAATTTGAAATAGAGAGTGTTGTAATACTGCCAGCCTCTTCGGGGGAAAGGTGTGACGATATGTCTGTATGTATGAATGTATGTATGTGTGTGTATGTATGTATGTAAATATTAATGTATGTATGTGTGTCAATAACTTTTTGTATAATGGATTTTGGTCAAAAAGGGACCAATCTGAAAGTAGGTCCTTTCAAATAATAAATACCTTTGGAGTTCTCTGACAACAAAAAAAAAAGCTGAACCTTCTTCTTTTTTAAGTCGGTTAAAAATAGTAAAACGTGATTACGTAAGTGCTACAATTTAGCAAATCACTCCACAAATATGGCACCCACGGGTGAATTAACGAGATTATTGCATGTTTGCTGTTTGCATTTCTCATACTACGATGGAGTAGTATACATATAGTTACGCCCTTGTTTGCTGAATCCGTGAGATTGATTGCATAATGTGCTATATTAAGCTTCGTATACTAGCTGTTACCCGCGACTTCGTTCGCGTTTATTCAGAAAATAGTATCCAAAAACCTTCCTCCTGTAACTAATTATCAAATTTCGTCAAGATCCGTTCAGCCGTTTAGCTGTAAAAAGTCAACAAACAGACAGAGCTACTTTCGATTCTAAAATATCAGTATGAATGTCTCATTTGGGTTTCCGTGTTGAAAAGGTAAAAGGAACCCTTTTGGTGAAGCTTCAGTGTATTTTATTTAATCTACAGACTGACACTATACATGCTGTTTTAAGTTAAAACTATGTGGACGGAATATAATTTAGAGATTAAGATAATTAAGGTACGATTTAGTACTAGATTTAGTAGTTTAGTGTGTAATGAGCCTTGTTTTAATTTACCCGTTTTATTAATAGACTGTTTTTTTTTGTTACAGGTAAACCGATTGATTCTAAAACTCCTAGTCATGTCGTCACTTCCCATCAAGTAAGAATTAAGATAGAAGTCAAACGCAAGCCTAGGTATTCCGTCGGAAGAAAAACTGGCCAAGTGCGAGTCGGACTCGCACACGAAGGGTTCTGAACGTATCTATAAAAACGGCAAAAAATCACGTTTTTTGTATGAATGGGGGCTTTCATATTTTTTTTTATTCTGTTTTTAGTGTCTGTTGTAATAGCGGCAACAGAAATACATAATCTGTAAAAAATTCAACTGTCTAACTGTCACGGTTCCTGAGATACAGCCTGGAGACAGACAGACGGCTGTCTGTCTGTCCGTCTGTCTCCAGGCTGTATCTCGAATCGGCGGAGTCTTAATAGTAACAGGGTCCCATTTTACCCTTTGGCTACGGAACCCTAGTTACGAACTGTGAACTGTAAAGACCAACCAAATATAAGGAACTATAAGGACTTGCCTAACGTTAAGTACCTAAGTAAGGCGTGTCTTCCTGGTTCGTACCTTCAAAGGGTAAGCTGAGCTCACTCAGGCCCATTGTCACGATCATGGCTTCATTCATTAATCGGTGCTGCCAGGTAAATGTCTGAATTTACCACAAAAATATTGTGAAACTCTTTGGTGGTAAATTTGTACTCTCTTGGTCGTAAATTTGTAACTCGTTGGAAGTATTATTTTAAAATTATCATTTTTTTTTATTCCTTAAAAAACATAACTTCAATTAATCTTACTATTTATTTGACGTTTAAAATGTAATAAATACACTAATATCTTAATTTAAAAAAATGTTAGCTCTTCTGCCTAATTCTGATCAGAAATAGTTAACACTTTTTTCTTGTTCCAAGACCAAGAGAAGTCGAATTAGTTCTTCATACATTTCCCTAAAATCTGGGAAACTCACCCCAAACTGGCAACACCGAGCCCTTCATTCGTATGCTGTTCAAAACAGCCCGTACGAACATTTCCCAACAGGCACCGACTTCGCATATTAATCGTTAAAAAATAATAGTCAATGGGATCTTCTATCTTCGTTCTGCCGATACATTTTAATCTGCATAACCAATAATACTTGACCTGTAATATATTAGGGTGCGGTCAGATAGGAAGCGGGGAACGCGCTGGCGTGACTACAAAATAGTTGTACGATGTTTATTGATTAGCGAAGCTATGGTTGCAGAGTCCACCGATACAAATCGCATTTTGCATGTCTTATTTGTTTATCTGTCGATAACTTAAGTAAGTACGCTTTGATTGATCGATAAAATCTTCATAAATGTTTGATGAAAAGTAGTTCATTTTAGCTAACTTTTAAATTATTAACATAAGCCAAATCGGTGATTGTAGAGATATAAAAGAGGCGAGCTTAAGGCAAAGAATTTCCTTCGCTTCGCTTCACCCGGTCACAAATTCGTAATAATAATGTCTGAAATTTTTCGTCAACAAAATCTGTAGTTGACTCTCCGAGATTACTCGGCCACGCGCTTGGAGAGTCAACACGTCCTGAGTATGCCTCGTTAGAGGCGATACACGTGTCGAAGAAGTACTCGAAGAATTACATTTCACAAATTAATATTCTTTGGCGTACTTAATGCGACGTTAGAGCGGAAATACACTAGAAATTGGTTCAAGAAACAGTTTTGTCAAAATTTGCTATCGCACGTCTTAGTTGCCGTTTTTAACCAACTTCCAATAAGGAGGAGGTTCTCAATTTTGCTGTATGTTCTTTTTGGATGTATGTGCCGCGATTACTCCGCTAATTATCATACTTAAAGTGTGGTCCCACAAACATTTTATCAAAATCGGTCAAGCGGTTCTTAAAATTGCAACAAAAGTCAAAAAATTGTATACATGGAGGACGGGAAGACTGTTTTTATAAATTATTTACTTTAAAACTTTTCGCGCGTAAAGATCTTCCGCCGCGCTGCGTGCTATCGTGCGCTACGCAACCGTCACGCTTACTATCTGACCACACCTTTACCGATCCATTCCTGTCGACATTATTCATTGATGGACAGGTTCTACTTACGTCAGTTACCCACTGTACTAAGAACTGTCGTCGTGAACGAACTGCACTTAGCGATAGCTCCGCATACGATTGACGTGGTTAGCATAGATAGAGATCTAAGGTGTGAGTGGTGTGAGTACATCGGTACCTTAATGAGTACCATTGAAAGATTACAATTTACTAAGTGTTAACATTTTATTATTTACATTTTAGATTTAAAAAAATGTGTTTCATTAAAAAAAAAAAGATGATAGTATAGTTAGTTGGAAGAAGGCTCGGCTGTCAGGTCAGAGGGTGCGGGTTAGATCCCAGCCAAAAGCACGCTTGTTCGTTTAGGAACAAGCGTGTATCCTGCTAGATGTGCTGTCATATTTGCGACTGAAATTGGCTCAATATCGTCCGGCGAGGTGTGGGTGATGTAATACGCCTCTGCTAACCTCTTCGGGTAAAAGGCGTGTCTATAATATGCTATGGTTATGTAAGTATTTAATTGATAACGTCAATAGCATAGATTAAAAATTATTTCTTCAGAAAAGTAATTTACTTCGTTAAAATTATTAGGTTGATGGTAAGTTCATTAATAGCATAATTAGTTAGGTAGGTAAATGCTTACTAAAAAGGTTTTAGTTGCCGGGACGTAATTTGTTCATTAGCTACGGAACCCGTTTTAAAATATCGCTGACCTATTTCATTGCACCAAACTAGGTGATGATAGCATCAGTTTTAGTTATTAGTTTACTTCCGTCAGCCTATTAAAATAGCAAGCATTAGCACATTATAAATTATTAGTTTTCATGTAAACAACACTGGCCGTAAATAAAGATCAATAAAATAAAACTAATAGAAAAAAAAACATTCTCGGCATCATTCCAAATTCAAACTAACGAAGTGATGCGACACAGAAGCCTGATTCTGAAAAATCAACACGATATTCGTATCTTTCATTTGTCTCCGATGTGATTCCCAAAATCGAATGCTCGCTGCATCTGTAAAATCAATTAAAATAATTGTTTCTTACAAAAATACAGGGCTTCCCGGCGATTGACAGAGTGATTTCTGTATTTCCTTGCCTTTATTTGGGGATACCAACTTGTTTTTCGACTCGTTAAAGCTTGCTGTACTATTTTGAACCTTATTTTTGAAAGATAAGGGTAACAAAAATTATTTGTCGTGTAATAAGTTTGGAAATGAGTGAGCGCTACCGTTTTGTTAGTGCTGTAGCTAAAAATAACATTCAATGGGTATCGAATGAAACAAAATATCGTTGTTTCAGCTCGGGGATTTTCTTACGATTTTATCGAATATCCGGGGGCTTACCATGAATTTTGATAGTTACAAAAACCTTTTTTGGTTGTCATTTGACTTCATATTTTCAGTTAAGGAACTAGGTCAAATATAAGGAACTAAACGAAAACGAAAAATGTGTTCGTTAACAATCAAAACTCACGGTAAGCCCTCCGGTTTCACGTTGACGAAAATACTGATGAGTTCAGTAGACCTAATTTAAATTAAAACCGTAATATACTATCATATAATTTATGTAGGTATCTACATAAATTATTACTTACTTTATAACAAAGGTGAAATAAAATATTTAAAACATCTTTCACTATAAGTACATGAAACCACAACAACAGCAACGTTTAATTCAAATTTATCACGCATTCATTCATACGCGTCACTCAACCAATCGATATTTATATTAACGTCATTCAACAATTACATCGATATAAACATCGCGCGGTCCCCGCCCTAGTAGGTTAATAACCCTCAACTAAAACAATATGGGCGCGGAAAAGACGCGGGAATTCGGTAAACCGTTGCCAAGCATACAGAATGGGTTTTAGAAAGGACATCTATCTACCTAATGAAATTCTAACGATACACAGCCTAGCCGGAAGCTCTAGAAGCATGCATTTTTGCACAAGAACGCCAATGCAACTGACCTAAAAAGCGTTTTGAAAATTCAGGAGGAGATACCGTTCGAAATCGCGGCTGTCATTCAGTAGAAAATTACACACAAATTGTGAAATCTTTAAGAAATAAAAAAATAAGTTAAGGTAGTTTCAATTTTTTTTAAATTTGTAAATTCACAGCCGTTAATTTGTGTTATCTGTGTATTACAATGTTCTTAAAAATTGATTTTCTTCTTTAACTTACTTTTACTTCTTTTAAATAAATGGATAAAAATAATTCTTGTTTTTACTTTTAAAAGTTTATTTGACACAAGAATTGCGTACAATTTTATTCTATTTTGATTTCCATTAACTACAATTAAAATAACTTGGAAAAATACTCGATTAAGTCGATTCAAAGTATTTAACAGAACGTGTATGGTTTAACTATGCTATCCGCGTGTCGTACCTAATGAATTCAACATAAGAACGCGTGAGTTCCATTAATGAATTCGGAACGTTGGCATTTAACTGAAGTTGGAGTTTCAACTCTTTCTATTACTAGTTTTTTTTTTTTAGTTTTTGGTTAGTCGCGATGAAAGATTTTTGCTATTGACGTGCACGTATAGAGCTGGCCGAAAACTACTAAAATTGTATGATATAAAATCTGGTGACTGTCTTCTAAAAGATAATTTGAAAATCTGTTGAAAAAATTTAAGTTTTATAGAGACACTAATATATTATATTACCTATAATAATTAGAAGTTTTTAAAAATCCCATAACTTTTACTGAAAATACACTGATCGCGAAATATATCATACTTACATCAATTTAAAAAATTTAAAATGCCTCGGTGGCTCAGTCGGTAGTGAACCTGCCTTCTGATCTAGGGGGCGTGGGTTCGATTCCCACCTAGGGCAAACATTCATATGATGAATATTTGTGTTTGTTCTATGTCTGGGTGTTAATATCTATTTAAGTATGTATTTAAAAGTATATAAGTATATATATCAGTCTCTGGCCGCCATAGTACAAGCTTTGCTTAGTTTGGGGTCAGACGACCGTGTGTTCAAGTGTCCCGAATATTTTTTTTTTTTGAATATTTTAAAGTACTATTTAAGCAAATGATTTATTTTACTTATGTCTTTAGATTCACCTAATTTATATTTAAGTCACAGACAGAACACACACCGTAAGTACATGTTAAGAAAAAAACCCTAAAATTGAGAAGTAAGAACCTCCTTTAAGATGGTTAAAAATAACTTTTGCATAAATCGGTTACAGGCCATATTAGAGCCAAATAATCGTTTACTTTAAAATTCAACTTCTGTTTTAGCTTATCTACAAATCTCAACCACGTGGGAGAGATACTCGTATGTCTAACCTTTTAAGAATAGTTAATAGAGCTAACTTTTTCGTTGGGTTTAGTCTTATAAAGTCATTCATGTAGGCGTTTGAGAAATGGAGTAGTTGCAGTGTTAATTTTCGGTTAAAAACTACCAAATCTGGGCTTTTTAGTTTTGAAAATACAGATTTAAAACGCTTATGATGCACTTTGTGACGATTTCGGCTACTTGATTGTTAATGTGCGTCTTCACATGGCTGATATACACAATTCAGCTGTAAACATTCAATAACGGGTCCAAAGAGGGCTTTTAGAATCGCCTCAGACTAGGTGGCAGGACTGAGACATGTAGTAACTGTCAAAAGTATCAAATAGTGCCTTAGAACCTTAGATCATCAAATGTAGATGACTAGGTTGCCAAAAATATGAAAAAGAAGAAAAACTGCCCTGATTTTACTTACAACAAGCATTTCGAAAATTTTAATGTCATAATCAATTTCCTCCACGGTCTGTTGCTCACAAAGTAACGTTTTAACCTGTCCTAATCTACACGAGGAGTTAAATACAACAATAAATACTCATGTACTCGTAAGTGACGAAACAATGCTACAAGGTGCCCTATTTTGTTGTACTGTAAAAACATGGCCGTTTTAGGGTTAAATTGCGACATTGGGTTAATTTTGTTGCTAAGTAGGTAGATAGTTATTTCCCTACAATATTAAGTAGATAGTAGTAAGTATTGTAGTTATGTTCATATACTCGTACACCATCACGCATTTCCCCCGAGACGCTGGCAGAGGTATATTACAACACCCACTGCCGGATGATATTCAGTCCCAAATGTGACAGGGGGTGAGTCAGTCGCCATACACTAGCAGTTAATGTTGCACCCCAATCATGTAACAGATGAAACGTATTGCTGATGCGTATTGTACGCACATCAATATTCACAAATGAACAAATTGGTGCGTGCCTTCGGCTGGCATCAAACCTGCTCTATCTGGATTGAGAGGCGATCAGGCGAGCCTTCTCCAACTAGGCTATTATCATAAATAAAATAAAATAGACAAATATGAAAACAGATATAAGCCGTATTATGTCTCGTCATGTAACTAGTTTTAAAAATAGGTTCATGCATACAAATAAGGTCTTTGCATACATTTTGAACGAATATGGATTGGACTTTCAGTCGTCTCTCAAAGAATTTTTTTTATTAGGTACTTACTAAACAACGCGGTAAAAAAGTCTTTACTTAGCAATAAAGACTTTTCTTCGTTACATAAAAAGTGTAAATTTACACGCTCCGTTTATCAGTCTTAAGATAAGGGTAATTACAATTACTTTGCCTAATTAAAACGCAATTGTTTCACTTGAAGCCTGGGTACAGAGGACGGCATTTAACTTAGTTTGGAACGAATTAAAAATGGTCGTTAGTTTAGTTACGTAATTTATAGTTCAGACATTAACTGCCCTGTTACGGCCCTGAAGATTTTTTTCTTTTAATATTTTGGCTTATGCTGCATTCTTGCTTGTATGTATTGTAGCTTTGAATATTTTTTTATGAGGCCCATTTTTTCCATTTTCATGTAAATTGATGCTAAGAAGACATTTTCATTAGGCAGATATTTTTTTTATATTATGAAAGATATTTTTCCCTAAGCTCGCTTAAATTTTTTTTAACGAAAAATGTAAAATTGAATCAATAAATTATTGATCAATTGATTACCTTCTACCTTTAGTATATCTTACTAGTATTTTCCCATGTTCTAAAAGAATATTACTGGAAGAAAAAGTTCTTTTTAATCTGACACCAATGAGCTCGTTGATAGACAATAAATGTCTATCAACGAGCATTGTTTCATTTTATTGCCAACTTAATGAAAACCTCATACTGCAGCTTTCCAATACTTTCGCGTTTTCTTAGAAACCAAACATAACATTGCTAGTGTTAGTAGTTCTACGGTATAACCACACCACACGTAAGCTTTTTGTCCTGACAACTATAAGCTCTTAGCTACCTCTATGTTTTAAATGATACGTCAACGTTTGTTTTTTTGCCTGTCAACGGTCTAAATTTTGTTACTATCGTATTAATCACTCTCGAAACTGAAACCTAACATCACTAGTATTTTCTATGTGAGAAAAAGAATGGCAACAATTTCGATCTGTCAAAAGAGAGCTTTAGAAAATGGTAAGTAGAGAGTAGAGAACTTTACTAACGGAAATGTTAAGCTAATCTTCAGGCAATGTAAAATAGAGTTATTACAACTACGATTTAACTCAGTAGCTACTATGAAGTTATCTTTTTAGGTCAATAGTGCTACATCTGTACCAATACCGGAAGCTTCAACACATCAGCTTTCACCAATAAAAAGTACGCTCGCGCTAAAAGTGTGAAAAATTAATTATCTATTTTCAGTTTCGTAATAATTCGGAGGTTGAAATTGAAATGGCGGGAATTCTTCAGTTCTATTTTGACGCCATATTGGGGGCAATGACCTGTGTTGGCGCGCGCCGCGTTTACGGAGTCGGCTTTACTTACGCGTTCTTGTTTCGAATTTTGCATCTGAATGCGCAATAATGTGGTCGTAACGAGCTCCGTAAACATTCGATTATCGGTTTTGAATTTGTATTGTGAGCTGTGAATTCGATATTTGTAGTTTCTATGCGAAATATTTTGAAATGTACCGTACACTGGCCATATTTGGATCACCTGATTTAAAGTAAAAAAAGAAAACCAAGGAAATAAAAGTAGGTACGGACCTACATTTGAACGTACGAACAATAGTACTCAATGAAAAACAACGAAATGTTAACTTTCTAAGTACGTCTTCTATCAGACACAGAACATGGACAAAGCACAACCCGCATCAAAAATACCAACTACTTAACAACAAACATATTTAATCTGTGGCCGAATCGTAGAAATTCTCTCGCTGCACCAATTGAACGAGGTTTTCGACCTCGTCCAATCAACAAAGGGATGAAATTTAATCGTCACAATCGAATAATCAGAATCGATGTAGATTGATTACGATTTATCGATTCGAATGGCATTCAGGCGTTGACAGAGCTTGTTGTTGCATCGTTTTTTTTCTTATTCGACGTCGTGCGGTTTGTACATGAAGCCACTTAAACTGATAGGGAAATATACTTTGAATACATACCTAATTACTTGTTACCTAGTTACTTGTAACCTATGTAATACTAATTTTGCTATTTAATTTATTTAAATTTAATTTGTTAATTAGGTAGGTATGTATTCAAAGTAAGTATATTTCCCAATTTAGAATAATATATATTTTTTACAATAAATATAAATAAATAGCAAAATTAGTATTACATAGGTTACAAGTAACCAATCTTTTCTTATAAAAAAATGTACGTACCTATTTTTTCTAGGATGAAAAGCCTTATACATACCTACTACCTATTTATTGAATCGTAGATGTTATAAACTGTACGATTATAAACTAGCTGCATATCAAAATTTATTCAAATCCATTCAGCTGTGGGAACAAAATATTCGCATTTATAATTTTAGTGCGCTATAAGATGTAGGTAGAGAGTCTACATCCTCATCTACACTCTACTACTCACTCTAAACTATTCCGGTAGAGTCGCATTGTCATTAGTCTATGGTCCGGCCATATTGATTGACACAAAAATTAAGTTATAAAATGCAGTTACTAATATTGCATAATACATATAAATTGGGTCATAAAAGCTTACAACCTCTCTAGACTTAGTATTAGTTTAGATAGTAGGCGAGTTGGGATGAAGGTCATTAAACTTTTGTCTCCATTCATTTGGCGCGCGCGAGTTTAGATTTAAATGTTATGAATATGAATTCATACACGTTTAGCTCCAGAACTCTATTCTGACGCGTGAGAGATTATCTTGGTTACGAGAGAGACAAGTACAAGATAATATCTCACGCGATAAAATAGGGATTCTAACTTCAAACCTGTCAGTGTTGCCATACGGTTTGTTTTAACCATCCTAAAAATGAGGTTAGGTCCATTTATCATTCGCTTACCATACCAAATGGTGGCCACATGTTCTTTGGCGCGCTTTTTAATTATTTTAACAACCGAATTTCATAGTCGGCTGCCTAGGTTAAGACTTAATTTTTATGGCTGGTTTTTAAGGTTATTTGATGTCAAGGCTGAATTAAATCTAATTAAGATTTCAGAGAACTACAGATTGCCAGGCATTTGTTATATTTGAAATGTTTTGTACAAATGTTTTACTAGTTTATCTTGTGGGTATAAATGAAGATGTACACTGAGGTCAATTATTTGTAATAGTTTTCTGTCAAGATAATTATTATAAATTGTTGAAAAAATAAGGTAGGGAATTACTATGTACATAAATAATAAAATAAAAAATAAATTCGGGGCTTTCCACACACGGTCGCCTGACCCCAAACTAAGCAAAGCTTGTACTATGTTTGCCCTTCACTACCAACTGAGCCACCGAGGCAGTCCGAGGCAAGCGAGGTAGTCGAGATATAGATAGATGACTTAACTATTTATTGTACACACCAGAAATCGCAAAACAAAATTAATAAAATCGCTAAGACTCAATTAGGTACATGTATATTCTATACACCGAATATTTTTTTATTTAATTGCTTTTTTTTCAAATTCGTTCAATAAATTCGAGATAAATCATAACGAAAATGTCTTTTTAACATTCATAATATTTGAAATAATTTTTCTTGTTTTTTTATGACTACTTTGTTGACATTTGCTATAAAGATAGCTAATTACCTTTTAAGGCTATCTTTAGTAAACGCCTATTTATCACCATTTTAACTTTTTAATGACTTAGCTAAGAAAATGCGTGATCAGTAACTTCCTAATTAGTTAGTCAAAAGCTTTCTTCGTAAACTGTGTGCGGGCCGTTACTCGTTAACTGATTAGTGCCTGCTTAGTAAACGGATGATTTATTAATCGTTTACAGAGTAAATAAAACTCAACAGGTGGTAGGACTTTTTATCTATCGTTCAAAAAAAATATAGAAAAAGCTTATCTTGGCCAAAAAGCTCATTAAAAAAGAGAAAAAAAAGGTGAAGGCATGGCTGACAAGTGACAGGTGAACATTTTAAGGCGAGCCTGGCCAGAAAACGTCTAGCAAGAATCAACTTTCCTCTAAGATAAACCATGGTTTTTACTGTGTAAAAAAAAATATGTTATTCTTAAGCATGTTTTTAAGTGGAATCATAAATCTGATACATGTAATGAATAACTTCACTCGATAGAAAAAAAATCCAAAGTCACCTCTATTTGGTATTTTAAACACGATTTGCGACTTAATTTTTACAAATCATATTACTTTTTTATTTTTTTTACGAATTATAACGCAATAAAAAAATGGAATCATAAATAAAAATGTTAAAAAGTTAACATGGTAATTTTATATGATTTTTTTATCACGAATTCATGGTAAAAAGGCACGTTTGCGTGACCGCCAGTCCGCCCGCAGACCCCGTCGACGCCGGACGTGTGCCAAATTTTTGTGATCTCCGCAGTGCCGCACACACCAACACCAACCAAGCATTTAGTTTTGCCATAATGGGTAACAAACATAATAAACGAAAAAAATGCTCAAGTCTGGCTTTTAGAAAATCGTACGAGTCAAGGAGCAAACGTCGGTAAGTAGATAAACTTCTACTAGATTAAATTGGTAATCATTGTTTTTATTTACTAGAATCGACATTTCTTGCATTGCTTTTTGTAGTCAGATGATGTATCAACAAATCTATTAGTACCTACTTTTATTCGTTTTAGTGTTTTCAAATATCATACTCATCATCATAGATACTTTTTTGTCTCGTTACGTGTATTCACGATGTAAATACCCGGCCTAGTGGTATACCTACCTACTAGTGATATTTATGTAGTTATACCTACCTATAGTTACAGTTTTTTTTTTGCAGAAGACTACTACGTAACAAACTCCAATGACTTTGGAATTGACGAAACGTAAGTACCTATCTACCTTTTGTACCAAGCAGGGAGGCAGGTGTTCTGCGAAGTTTTGACTATGTCGGTCACCATTTATTATTTCACCCAGACAACTTGTGAGATACGGATACGGAGCGACGTTCATACTTTCATTTTTCCTGAGCATTCTAAACTGCACAACGAGTAAATACCCGCCCTAGTGGCATACCAGTGATATTTATATTTATATAGTTATACCTATTTACACGAATGCCTATCTTACAGTTTTGTTTTTTTTTTTCAGAAGAGTACTACAACCAAATGTAATAAACTCCGATGACATTGGAATTGACGAAACGTAAGTACCTACCTACCTTTTGTAACATGCAGGGCGGCGGATCTTCGCTAAGTTTTAACTATACAGGATGTTAGGTAAGATACGGGACGACGTTCATACTTTCATTTTTACTGAGCAATCTGAACTGCACAACGAGTAAATACCCGGCCTATTGGTATATCTAGTAGTGATATTTACGTAGTTATACTTACCTACATGAATACTTATCTTCGTTTTTTTTTTTTGCAGAAGAGTACTTCAAGAGAATGTAATAAACTCTGATGACATTGCAATTGACGAAACGTAAGTACCTACCTTCTTTTTGTAACATGCAAGGTGGCGGATCTTCGCTAAGTTTTGACTGTACTGTGTGTATGTAAATTATATAGGGTGTTAGGTGAGATAGGGGACGTCGTTCATACTTTCATTTTTGACTGAGCAATCTGTACTTCACGAGTGTTTGGTAGCGTTTGAGTTATAGCCGTATGATTTGAACACATCTAGGCCTGATTAGTACTGCAACGTGATTTTGGCTGTTTTGAAGAAAACTCGTAAAGTTGTATATTCGTTTTTAACGATTAGCGAAATTCGAGCATTTCGGTAAATCTTGTAAGTACGGCTTTTATAAACCTACGACTGGTATGGATGTGTTCGTCATTGCCTTTGAAATTCGAAACTGCCGGTTGTAAGAAGCGATAGCGGGGACAGGCAAAGCTATGTAATTACGTCACAAAGATGGCCGCCGACCGTTGTAGATTATTGCTTATATCTCGAGTTCTATCTCATCAAATCAGTTGTTTGAGGTGTCATTTGAAAGCTCATTTATTTATAATGTAGTTGTTATATAATTATGTACATACATACCAACAAGCTTGAACGACAGCTTCCGTGCGCGAGTCCGACTCGAACTTGGTCGGTTTTGTAGAATTTTTATATTTTGAACTTTTGGACATCATACTTATAAATATTTATTTTTATTTTGTTTTAGGCACGTGGATGACATTGACCCTGTTTCACTCAGCGTGGTCATCATCCTGCGTCAGTCATGGTTTGGTGGGGGGTGTCCTATCACGGCGTCACAAAGCTTAGTTTTTGTGAAAAGGGGGTTAAAACTTCTGCCAAAGTGTATCAAGAGACCGTCTTATATGGTGTTGTACAACCCCTTAGCAATACACTTTTTAAAAATCTACCGTGGAGTTTCCAACTAGACTCTGCACATGGTCACAAGGCGCGAACTACCCAAGCCTGGCTGGAAGCCAATGTTCCGGACTTTATAAGGGCTGAAGACTGGCCCTCCTCTAGCCCAGATCAAAACCCCCTGGACTACAAATTATGGTCAGGTTTAGAGGGCATGGCCTGCTCTAAACGACACGCCGACATAGAGTCACTTAAGAAATCTTTGAAGCAAGCAGTGGCTAAATTTCCCATGGAAACAGTCCGTAAATCCATAGATTATTGACCAGACCGACTAAAGGCCTCTATCAAGGCCAAATGTGGTAATTTTGAATAAAATAATAGTTATATTTTTGTTAAGACTTCAATACATATGTAAATCTAATAACTTTTATTAACATTACATTACTGTATAAAAAAATAAATGCATTTTCATTTGTAACAGAACTTATGGCTAGACATGCATACATATCGTCACGCTTTTCCCCGAGGGGGCTGGCAGAGGTGTAATACAACACCCACATTTCGCCGGACGATATTCAGTCCCAAATGTGACAGGGGGCGAGCCTGTCGCCATACACCGGGCTCCAGTTATGTAGCAGATGACACACAATACGCACATTATGTTCACACAATGAACAAATTGGTGCGTGCCGTCGGCTGGGTTCGAACCCAGCAGAGCAAAATTGCCACTCCCAACTAGGCTGCCATCGATTCTACAACTATATCACAGAACAAATAATAATACTACGTACCTATAGCTCAATTGTATATATAAATGTAAAGTACCTGGATGCCCGAGCTTTGCTCGGTATTTTTTTTTTTTAATTGTGTTTTTTGGAAAATAAACAATTGATTTTAGTCTAACCTCAAAGCAAACACTCATTGACTTCGTGTTACTTAACAACGCCATCTGCTGTTGTGTCGTTAAAGCAATTAGTTGCTCACAAAAAATAGTATTATTATTCACCAATAGATGTCAGGAAGAGTCATATTTTTCAGTTGAGACTACTCAAAAGCCTCCTTTTTGTTATTTTTCTTCCAAGTTTATGTTCGATAAAACACGAATAAAATGACATTTTCTAAAAATGATTCCTAGCTAAATCGATTTATCGCCCCCGAAACCCCCTATATACTAAATTGTATGAAAATCGTTGGAGCCGATTCCGAGATTCCAATTATATATATATATATACAAGAATTGCTCATTTAAAGATATAAGATATTGTGAATGTATATTTTTGTATTGGATGTTTTGTTAGTACTAGCAGAATGTCCGCCACTTCGTACCCAGGGTATGTATACCTATATATCCGGTATAAGTTTACTCGATTCTTTCATAATTATTGTTCAAAATTATATCTGAATCGTGTAGTTTTTTAACTTTGTAACATTTAACAAACCATACAATATTATTAGTACGCACCTAATGGTAAAGTAAGGTAATTAAAATTGTTATTACCATTGTTATACAATATACCCAAAAATAGTGAAATTTACTATGTTGTATTATTTAATGAATACCGGTAGTTACACAATCATTCCAACACCCTGTATAAATATTTGTCCTAAGCTAACTCCGTTCCAAATATGATCCTCATCCGTCTAGCCGTTTAGGTGTGAATAAGTGAAATACGAGTAAGTACCTAACTTCCACACACAATCGCAATCTTTTGTATTTATGAGTGTGAAGTGTGATAAAATGGAAATATGACACTACCGGTAAAATGAAACTAATGCCACGACTGCTCACACATCAAAAATACAACAACTCGTGGACATGAGATTGGTTGTACCTATATTGGCTTGAACGTCATTTTTTAGATTTTTTTTTGGTTGTCATCAAATAAAAAATGTTCATAAAATGGATGAGTACAATGACGGACGGATTATTTTATCGATTTCCTAAAAATGGGTGTTTAGGTACTCGATACCATAACGTGACTGACGGGTGAAAGACGTGCGCGCGGCGCATCGCACACAACTTTTGTGTCGCGTGAATGAATACGTCGCGCTCCCAAAAAGTGCGGCCTGAGGTAGAGTAAAATACCTAAAGTTCTGGGAAAGCCTCGCCTTAACATCTAAAAGTGAGTCACTGTAAAAGTAGAGTTATTTTTTGGCGGGAAACCGAAAATATGGCTTCATAATTGGATGTTTGCTAAAACATGTGATTCTTAGAGTGTGAAAGTGTAAAATAGGGAAAAGGGAGGGATTCCTCATTATCACTCATTACTGCGATACTATAAAAGAAAGACCGGATTTCACTGACAAATGCACAAGAAATACGACGCACAATTACCCTAAATGGTAAAAAACGTGGAAAAAATTAGAGTTAACTACACGTGTCTACTTGCATTACAATTGAAACAAGGATTCCTTTTCGTTAAACTTAAACAAGTACAAGAAAATAAAGTACCTTTGTCCTGTTAATCCCAAAAAGCACGCATTACAGCTTCATAATCCTTTCTTGTTCCTATCTCGCTCCCTCGTACGAGGTTCGAGTGAGATAGATGCTGCTATCTCAAGTGTTCATTCACTCAGAGTGCCTGCGCCACATTCTGCAGTAGAGATGCGCAAACTACGTGATGTTTATCGATATAATGATAAAGGTCGATAGTTTTCTATCGATATTTTAAAAAGCAAATAAAACAGCGCATTTGTGTAATTTAAAAGGTATGAACGTCATATTTTATATCGAATACTGAATGGAATAACTAGATGAAATAGGTTAGTTTTTGCTTGGTGTTTATTACCAGCGCGTTTGTAAAATAAGAAACGAAGAAGGTTACTTTAAATTTAGGTACTTAAGAAATACTGACTTAAGGTCGGTAAATTCTAACACGACATTCACGACCGCTTCTCAAAGCCAATTGTTTGTTTTTCATATTATTAAGTCGAAAAATTCACGAGAACTTTACACACCAATTTACAAAATGTAATTTGTAGGGCCAAGGGCCTCCGATTTACGTCATATTACAGTCGAACTGTGTTAACTAGACTGTGACCATAATAATTCAAAAAACTTTGATCAGTGGGAACTAAAAATATACAGTTTATGACACGATTTCTGATTATGTGAAAATTATAGGTTATCACTAATATTTTAAAAAATCAATACTTTTTGAGTGCGTAAGTGAGAGTGTGCGTTTGTATGTATGTACGTTACTACTTCACGCTCTAACGACTCAATGGATTTGAATGAAAGCACATTACTTAGTAGTAAAATAAAATATAAGGATATTAATTTTATGCTTAGCTTAGCTACCACCTTTCAAATTTTTATCGACAAAAATTGAAAAAAAAAATGATCTGTGTGATAAAAAAAAAGCGAACCGATGAAAATTTGTAGTAGCAGCACTTTAACACGTCTGATGCAATAGAAAATCAAATTCACGATTGTATGTTAAAACCAACGAGAACTTGTCAAATAAACACACAAACAATGTAACAAAAGAATTGTTTGTAAAAATTAAGTGCCCATTGAGTAAAACAGTAGTGGCAATGTGCTAAGTGTTTTTCTTTATTTATATTGAATGCCATCACGTATTCCAAAAAATGTTTCGAAATATTTTAAGTCAATCGCCAAAAATAGTAACATTTTTTCAAGCAAGCTTTTTAAAGAATACTGACTATTACTGTACTGAACACTGACCCATTAATCGTACATAGACATTTCGGCGCGAAATCGTAACAACAATGCAAATTAACTAAATCACAGTGAACTTCTTCTTCAAATTATGAACCGTGCTCTTCATTATCTTCATTACTTTTCATGTCAGATAAAAAGCTTAATCCGCCCAAAAGCTCGATTAAACCTTTTCATCGATAATATACCAATCACCACTGCCTCCCTAGTCCAGGATAGCGAACCGGTTGCAAATCCAATTGGCACAAAGAAGGTTTTTGTTCAGTCCAGACGTGTTATGCAATTGTATATAGGCTTATATACTTATATGGCATTTCATTCATATGTAGGATACTGGGATTGGTACAGAGAACGGGCGCTGTTTTTCCGAGGAAATGGATCTTGGGCGATAGCACACTGCTCCGCGCTGCGACCGTCCGCGTTTTTAATGTTTTAGCAAGCTAAAAACATACCTGAGTGCTTAGTGTGAGTTGCTCAAAGTAAATCGAATAACTTTACTACAGCGTAAACGAGTTTACGTCACACGGATCGACAATCGAAAACGAGCGAATGTGAGTGCCAATCGAGCTTGTCACTCGATTCGCGTAAATTCACCGTGAAAAAGTAAATTTTTCATGTCAAATGTTGGCAGTAAACAAAAAACTCGCACTCACGATTGCGGTTTCTCATTACTCCCACTAGGTGACGCTTTTTAATTTTCATACAAATTGGAGTTACTTTTACGCGATCGAAAAGTAAGAAAAACTCACACTAAGCACTCTGTCTTTGTTATTCTTGCGTATCAGACAAGGATATCAATGCTTTTTAGCTGGCTTAGAATTAGAGATAATAGCTTGAAATAGCTAGGTTTGAATAGGGCCTACTACCTCAATTAGAGCTATGTGCAGAAGCTTAAGCTATCTGTTTAACTGCTCATCAGAAGTTAAACTGACAAATCGTCTTCGCCACCAAAAGTTAGAAGCTAACCTTGTGTTAACACAATATTAGAGTGGCATTTTAACTCTTAATTTATTAACCCTGTTTAAGAATTTCACTCTGTATCTCCTGCAAATGGTCCTTATGTAGGACATAAAACCCGCGCGGTACAATACCTGATTACGATTCTCCGCGCGGGAGTTATGGCCCGTCCCGCGCACCGTCGCGTACAGCGGAGTAATGAGAGATTAACCTTAGACTACGTGAGTCTATGTAGAAGATTCTATAGGTTTACTTTGATAGACCGATTGCCGCTTTGATTACCAATCGCTATATGTTCGATTCTCCCACTATTTTTGCAGATCTTTCATAAATTGACAAAATTATCTCAAAATTATCTTCCAAATTCAATATAGCCAGGTTCCAAATTTTCTATGGACTGTGACCCGTGCTCACTAGCAAAAACTTCCGAATTCGAGACTCAAGTCACTAACATAATGAAAAGTACTACAAGGAATGCTTTTTTCAATGAAAAGGAAACATGCATGGATGGCGCATCATGCATGTATCGCCTCATCGTCGCTTACCAACAGGCGATGTGGTGGTCCAAAGCAGACTAATTCCTTAATTTCCTTAGTCCTTCACTCCTGACGTCGTGCGACTCTGGAACTCACTCCCAGTTGATATTAGATGTGCTCAATCTCTTCATAGTTTTAAAACGCAGCTCAAAATTTCGATTCCTTTTGACAAATTTTTATATTTTAATGTATGTATTGATATATTTATTGATTTAAGTACTTGTGTATTGAACATACACAAGTACTTAAATCAATTGACTTTGATTTGATTGAAAGACTTGGTATTTTATTTGTATATTTAGTAATTATTTATGTAGGTATTAGTTTGAAAGCTTATTATAATTCTCAAAATTGTGAGTACATTTAATAATTTTTGCGCTTATTTTTTTATAGCACACACCACCGCCCATGCTTAATCGTAATGCTTTTATTCTATCCAAAGGTTGTCTGGAAGAGATCTTAAGCATTGCGTCCATATTTTTGAGTGTTTAATTTAGATTTATTATGTATTTTGTGTCAATAAAGAGTTGTATTGTATTGTATTCGCGATATTTTTTTTAAATTAAAAATGACTTCCACGCACACATTATTTTCCACAACACATTGTGTGGCCTTCCGTAAAGCATAATGCTGCAATCTGAACATCTTCATAATATCTCATAAATATTGATGAGTCAGAAGACCGGTCGCGGCGATATCGTGTTCCAGTGACTTGGGCCCATCTATCAACTTTATCTGCTTGCGGTTTGTTTGTTATTTGTCCGTTTTTTATTGTGGCTTTGAGCTGTAGCGTCGTTTTGGTGAATTTATTGCTAAGTAGCTGGATAGTCGTGCGCGTGTCGAGCGAAGCGTCTTTGCTTCAGCTTCGAATAAATTGCTTTTGTATGTACGGATCTTCAAAATAATATGATATAATAGAGGTATCTATATAATATTATAAATTCTTTTTTTTGACGTGACAACGTCTTATAATTCGATAGAGCCGGCTGCACGCACGAAAAAATGCGGCGTTACCTCGCTCTGAGGCGTTCCATGTAAGGCTTGAAGTGCAAGCGAGAGCGCGGAACGAGCGACAAAGAAGCACAATCGGCTTTTGCGTTCGGCAGCGTTCGACATCCGTCTCTCTCCTACTTGAGTGAGCACGTTGTCACGTTCAACTATCGTCAGTAAACCGACTTTACAGACAACCAATTTTTTTTATAAATAAATAAATTCAGGACACATCCACACACGGTCGCCTGACCCCAAACTAAGCAAAGCTTGTACTATAGCTGCCAGGGACTGATAAATACACTTAGATATTTTTAAATACATATTAACACCCAGACATAGAACAAACACAAATGTTCATCACATAAATGTTTGCCCTAGGTGGGAATCGAACCCACACCCCCAAGTTTAGAAGGCAGGTTCACTACCAACTGAGTCACCGAGGAAATGATTCTGTAGGTATTTAATGATGGAACCTACCCACAAAATTACGCGAGAAGCGATTGATGAATGCGACACATACGACAGACGTCGGCCGCGAGGTATCCAGCTTCCAAAGCCACTGGCACATATTATTTATTATTGCTATACTCGTGCCTGTGACTTTGGTCGCGTAAGCGATGACGTTAAATGCTTCATAGTTGTCGTAACTGTTCTTAATTACTTGTTCAGGTTTTTTATTTTCGGAAGAAAATAATTTTTTAATTAGCTCCTGTCTACAGAATTTTCTTTACTCGTTTAAAGTTAAGGCGGAGTTTTATTAAATACTTACCAAAACAAGTAGCATTATTAAAAGAAAAACAAAAAACCCGGCTGCAAAATATTGTACCCTATGTCACTTCCACTATCAAGACGATTCAAATGACACCTCACATGTCGAAATACATCAAGCTGTTTAGGCTATAGGGCGTGCCAAAGAAACCTCATACAAACATACATACACTCGAAAAATATATCCCTCCTGCTTGCGCAGTCGGGTAAAAATGTTTAAGAATACTTTTTATCAGACTTCCAAAAATGAAGAGGTTCGCAATTTAACTGTTTTTTTTTTTTAATTTAGGTGACTCGGTATTACTCACTCTACGTAAACATTTTCAAAACTATCGATTTGACTGTATGCAATTTCAGAGCTAATATTATAGTAAAAGTTGTTAAAATTACGAGTTTTTTTAAAGCCTTTTCTGTTTTAGCTTACCCTTTTCGACCAACCTGCTTCAAAAGTGGCAATCTTATTATGGCTATTAAATAAAAATTATAAACACGCAAGCAAAAAATATGCCAGACGACGTACGAGGTCTGACCTCGAATCCCAAAAATGCTGTTGACCATATTATCTCCACCAGAAGTTTAACAATATTGGTTCAGCATTCCAACTTCCTTACAATTAAATTGCTTCCAGTTTTTGCTTCACAGCCACAGATGAAGTAGTAGTTACTTTGTAGTATATTTGGCACAAACAGTTAAAGATATTGTGCTTTTTCAGGTTTGCTAAAGGTTACGAGGTTAATCAAAATGGGTATGCTTTTTTTTATTGCTTAATAGGCTTGCGTTTGGCCGCCAACATGCCTGATGATAAGCAGTGATGCGGCCTACGATGGAGCACGCTTGCCTAAAGAAACCGATTCACTCGAGACTTCTTTAAACGTCCATTTAAAGACCTAGAGCTTTTTAGGAAAGATTGTCCCACAGCTGGGGAAAGATCTCCAATTTTACTAGTTATTTCTGAGTACTTTTAAAACAATACAAATTTATTGACACCAAATAAAATATAAAACTTAACTAAATATGCAAAGGTGCAAAGGGCGGTCTTATTGCTTACATGCGATCTCTTCCAGACAACCTTTAGATGGAAAAAGAACATTATGATCATGCATGGACGCTCTTCAAATCTTTGTCTTTTTCAAACTTCCCGAATTCCTCATTTTTCTTAAACAAATTTTCGTCTAAAATATTTCAACAGACAAAATTAAATAGTGAACCAAAATTCCTTCTAAGCTTACGAAACCGCCCCAACCTGTTAGAGTTATCTGTTATCAGGAGCCTGTTATCTTGATTTACCACTATAAAACTCCGTAGTGGCATTGAGTTCTATTACTACGTATAGAAAAGCCAACGCACATCACGACTACGTTCCATTTTTTTAAATGCCTAATTAGCTTGCGTTTGGAAGCCAACATGCCTGATGATAAGCAGTGATGCGGCCTACGATGGATCACGCTTGCTAGAAGAAACCGATTCACTCGAGACTTGAAGACACCCAGATTATAAGTGTCAGGGAACACACACTCTGGCAGAGTATTCCACACTCTAGCGGTCCGTGTAAGAAATGAGGAATTAAAGCGTTTCGTGCGTGTTGTAGGTATGTCGACTATCAAACGATGCCGATTTTTTGTACCCTTGGTTGTTTTACCTGTTCAAGTACAGCCATCCGACCACACTTCACGTAGTCGCTTGCTAGCTCTCGAGCGCCCGAGGCTTTCGATCTTTTAGTCACGACGAAACTACGCCTCTAAAACTTTTCAAAATATAGATGCAAAAAAAGCGATGACAGTCGGAGAAGACTCGCCTCTCAAGTCAGAGGCAGCGGGTTCAATTTCTAGATAGGTATTTGTTGATATTTTAAAAACCGACATATATCGACAAAATTTATATAGGACCACCTCTGAAGTATGATCTACCAAACAAAAAAAGAATCATCAAAATCTATTCATAATTGGCGGAATGATTACGTAACATACAAACAAGAAAAACACAAACAGTCGAATTGAGAACCTCCTAATTTGAAGCGTTTGTTAGCTTCTCTATACTTAGTGATGGAACTCAATGAGGAGCGGTTGCGTTATTGTGCTCAACGTGCAGTGTCACGGCTAGATGTGACGTGACCGAGGGAGCGAAGTCGTAGTCCACTACTAACTCGGCTTTTACTACACTTGACTAGTTTGACATAAATAAATATGTAAATAAAAAAAACGAGACTCAGATCTTCACAAGCATTTGGGTCATGTTCGGACAGCTGTATTTGCACGAACTACTTGCCTGCAAAATTTTATCAATCCAAGAGTAACCGACTAACTGTAGTCAAGTTTTCATCGGATAAATAAATATTTTAACAAACTCAACATACATATTAATGCCCCTCAGTTTCTTGCCTGTTCTTCTGAGTATAGAGGCTCTTTATCCGAACAAGGCGGTCGAGTCTATTTAAAAAAACTTTGACGTTTATAAGTGTATCTTTGATACCTAAAGTGATTAAAAACATTTTGACTTTGACTTTGAATGCCTAGTTATCCCAATTCCTTTTGAGACCTCGTTACGCTCGTTCAAAATCTTATTTCCTTATGTACGTCGTAAACATGGTAAATCATTTGCCCCCGTGCAGTTGTTTCATTCATAGCTGTTTCTCTCAACGTCCTTATAAGGACGACAGGGGAATTTCATTTGTCAAGATTCTTTATTTGGTATCGATACATCAAGATTCAAGATATCTAATAAGGATTCATTTGATTTATTTTGAGGGTTCCCTACGTTGACATTGACGTCCGTTTTAATATCTTACTATATCTTATACCTTTAAATGAGCAATTCTTGTATATATATATATATATATATAATTGGAATCTCGGAATCGGCTCCAACGATTTTCATACAAATTAGTATATAGGGGGTTTCGGGGGCGATAAATCGATCTAGCTAGGAATCATTTATAGAAAATATCATTTTATTCGTGTTTTATCGATAATCAATCTCAACTGAAAAATATGACTCTTCCTGACATCTATTGGCGAATAATAATACTACTATTTTTTGTGAGCAACTAATTGCTTTAACGACACAACAGCAGATGGCGTTGTTAAGTAACACGAAGTCAATGAGTGTTTGCTTTGAGGTTAGACTAAAATCAATTGTTTATTATCCAAAAAACACAATTAAAAAATAAAAAAAAATACCGAGCAAAGCTCGGCCATCCAGGTACTACAATAGAAAGTGTTCTGTGCTCTCTAATATTATAAATTCGAAAGTTTGAATGGATGGATATTTGTTACCACAGCCTGGGTGTCTGCTCTTGTAACTCAATCACACCAGAACGGCTGAATGGACCTGGATTAAATTTGGCACAGAGATAGGCTAGAGTCTGAAATATAGGTAGTATTTAAATATATCAAAAAAAGTTAGTTTTTCATACTACTCATTCTACATCATACATGCTCAAAAATAAAACAAAACGAAAACGAAAAAAAATGTTGTATTTTATTTTACCTCATGTTTTTTTCATTAATAATAATTATAGTGCAAGATTAATTCATTTTCTCGAGCGATCTTATTATTTTGAAAAATACTTAAGTATACAAATGCGAGGAGAAGATTGCTAACGATTGTTTATTTTCGCCTTGAGCAATTGAGCAAACAACCGAATCTAAATTGAAAATTTGTTTGGGTGAATCATTTTACTCAAAATTCACAATGATTACTATAAATATGACCCATCTTTAAAAAATTTCAACCTGGACTTTCCACATGACGTGAGATGCCAGAGGAGCTCAAACTGTGTAAATGGAACGCCCCCTGCGCGACAGCTGGAGCTAGGGTTGCCAGGTAACTAACGGTAAATAACTGAACACACAAAACTTTCAAGCTTTAAAACTTTTTTTAAACTAAAAGTAGCTAGTAGTTATCTTCAAACGACGACCTCACAAATCTACATAACTTATCGTCCAACTTCGCTAATTTTCACTTAAAAAAATATTTACCTACCTAAACGATACTCAAGTTCTCGTCAAACATACAAAAGTCGAGATGTCTGTAGTGTAGATATGCCGAGATGTCTGTAGTAGATTCTGAGACCTAGTTTGGCTCGGTCAATCATCTTTTTAATTTTATAAAAAAATCTTTTAGAGCCCGGAAAACTCAATTTTTCGGGCCAAAAATGCTGAATTGAACAGCGCAGAACCAATTAAGAAAGGTAAGTGGGGGCAAGTGTAAGCAATATGCTCACACTTTAGCATGAAAAACAATAAAAATGAAAACGAACAGTCCATCAAATCCTGTAAACGTTCCAAAGGTTACCATTACAGGTCACATATTTGAAGTGTGGTAACCCTAGCCGCAGTTGACTCACGAGTCTCCGAGTCAATTGAAAAGCTGAACAAACCGCGGCCTGCATGACTCGGCGCAGACCTCAGGTGGTGCAGAGGAAAAGTTCTTAGCGGACAGAATTTAGAAATCAGATTTTTTAAAACTGCTATAGTTACACATCACAATTGAATATTTTACAAAACGTCAAAACAATTACTCTTAGTACGAGTTATGAAATGGACACATTGGACTTTTGTAATATTGCGTATAAAATTTATAATGAATAAATATATAATATTTAACACGGTAAACGGATAAACGGATAACACGATCGTCCACCTTGACTGAAGCTTCCACTATGCGTGTCAGACACTAAGAGTGACATGTTTTGAACCAGACAGAGAAAAGAAGAGATTTTATTGATTCTTAGGATTAAACTAAAATAATTAGAGTCGAATTAGATTTAAAAAAATATATCAAAACAAAGAAAGTTACTTGATTTTTATTTGTATTTTATTTTTTTCTGTAACTCGCACCATCTCCAATCCAAGTCACGCTATATCGTTGAATCTTAAATTGCTTGAATAAAGTGCATCAGTGAGCATTAGGAGACGCTCCTATAATTGTGGACATACAGCCGGGTGAGGATGCATAGCTTTATTCATGGAACAAAAGGATTCGATGGAAGGGACATTTATAATGGTTGGTAGAGCGGTGAGGAAGTGGTAGGTAACTGTTAGTGAAATTACGGTAAACCGAAAGCAGTTACGAGTATAATCGTATAAAATGCACAATAAGATGTCAAGAAAGAGAAGATGTAAGACATATACATGGTAAGATGTATAGGTAGGCCCCTAGGGCCTAAATAGACATCTTATTGCCAGACGACAGTGTTATTCAAAAGTATTTTTGTACAATTCAGAAAGGTAAAAACTCAAATTTTATCATTTTAATTTTCTACATTTTGCAACAATAACATTGAATAAATATATTTTTTTTATTTAATGTATCTATATTTATATAGCATGTCAGTATACAACGCCAGACACTTGCTCATACTAGTGACGACGCTATTTCTAACCCTGTGCCTTTTCCATTCCCTTCCATTCTGAGATCAGATCAATAAATACAATGATTATAAAAATTGTGACCGCTTTGTCATCTCGATGTGTCATTGTAGTCACGTTGAGGACTCGATTCTCACTCGCTCGAGATTGTCACAATTATTGTCTCTCCCATCTCAAACATCATGAGAGTGAGGGAGAGATGTATTTAATCTCGAACACAAGAATAGTCCGGCTTCTCTATGCGGAACGGTCAATGGAATGTATGAGGAAAATTATTTATAAACGTGATTATTATAATTTTATTGCTATTTTTTTTTCAATAACATTATCACAGTAATATAAAATCTGTTATTTTTTAAATGATTCACAGCTAATTGTAAAACCTCAACTCCGCTACAAAGCTGCGGATATTCTAGCAGAAAACAAAAGAAAAAAAAGTCTTTTAATTACTAACTTTGTGACAGATGTCATATCGTACAAGGAGTTAAAACTGACAGAAGACGACAATATCTGGAAATTACTACACTAACAAAGTTTTCGATATAATTTGGTATGGAGATAGCTGGATAGCCCTGGATTTACACAGGCTACCTTTTAAACGCGGGTAACCTACGCCTTCGCCTGTTAGAGTGCTGTCCCATATTTGATACAGTTTTCTATCAAAAATTTAGCTTCCTTCTACGTTTAAGAACTAAGCCTGCTAAAAAACAAAACTAAAACTGCTAGCCAAGCCAGCTGAAGAGCTAAATTTACTAAATCGCGCCAGTATCTACCGCTCGATCTCAGCAGCATATCGGTTAGTATTATAAACTTTTGTTTTGGTAGAGATCCTTTTTTGTGATAACGTTGCCAGTTGTTGCACTATACATAAATTTAGTTACATAACTATTTATTATTTCTGGTGTGAACAATAAAGAGTTTATCTATCTTTTTTTAGCCAGTTTTTAAGCACCAGTAAAACCGCAGGGTAAGCTAGTTATCAAATGAAAGTTGAAAGAAATCAGTCAGTCGTTCAGACCTTTGCATAAAGCTTTAAGCAAGCCCTATAAATCAGCCTGCAATAGGGACTGGGTCACGTCTTTTGCTATGCCATACTCTGTGGCTCAGTCTAGATCGTGAGTCAGATTGCCCTGTCTAGCCTAGACCGCAAATGGCAGCCTTTGTAACACCATGTACGGTAGTGAAATTATATCTTTTATTCAGATACTTTCTAGATATTTATTAGGTTTAGGGTATTTGAGGAAATATAGTAGAGGCGCTGGCAAGAATGTAAAACGTTGAGAAACTTTGGTGGGAGAAGGATGCGTGGGACGGGATGAGTGCTTATAAGATTTTTTTAAAATAAATTAGCACTTTTAATAGTAAAAAGCTTTTCATAATGACTTTGCGGATTCTATCGCTGAAAAACGCAAGATACTCATAACACACTATGTGTCTTGTCAGAATTGCAATGTACAAGAACACACATTAGTGTATCGGTGGCATAGAAAGTGGTAAAAAACCGAATGAGCAAAACCTGTCATAAATCTTTGGCTTTAGCGTTTCATTTCACAGCTGACAACTAATGCAGTTTTCATGTTGATGAGTGTCCAGAACATATCGTTAAAAAGCGTTGGGGACCGTGTATGTCGGCCTTGGCACGGTCAGTCATTGCCATCATCAGACGACGGCTTACAAACCCAGCTCAGCGCCTTAACATAAATAAATAAATATTCGGGACACTAGCACACACCGTCGTCCGACCCCAAACTAAGCAAAGCTTGTATCTATGGCTGCCAGGGACTGATATACTTACTTAAATATTTTTAAATACATACTTAAATAGATATTAACACCCAGATATAGAACAAACACAAATGTTCATCACACAAATGTTTGCCCTAGGTGGAATTCGAACCCACACCCCCAAGAAACACGAAAATTGACTTTGTCTACTATGTAGAGAAAATAGAAAAAAAATAACAAATAGTTACAAAATCAACAAAATATTGATCCGTTAACAGCATAGTTCTTCTGGATATTTATGATCACACTCTGACCATAGCTAGTAGCCCCCTGGGGCGAGGTGTGATAGTTTGACAATCGATACAGACAGCGTCATAGTTAAAAGGTACATGGTATTCTAGAATGGTGTATGCTATGGTAAAATGGGATAAAAATAATCATTATTGTGATTAGTCTACCAAATGTGTACTTGTGATATTTTATTTTAGTGTCGTTATGTAATAAAAACTACATAACACACAAAATGACATATATCGTAAAACTGCAATACCAGCTTAAAACATAAATTATTAGAAATTTCGAACAATGTAAAAGTATGACATAGATTTTTTCAGAGATAACAATATTTATTTGATAGTCAAAGTTGTATAATTATGAGTACACTTACACTCTTTTAGCATAGTACAGTCGTTCAGAATAATCTGCACATCCAATCAGGTAGGTACCATTTTTTTTTCTTGTTAATGTTTTCTATGTTTCGTTTTGTCGATGCTGTCTGTACATTATTTTCGATTACTTCACGCTGCGTGAGAAACCATGTTGGATTAGGCAAGATTGGCCTAGCTATGGGCTACCGTTAATATTTCGGAAAATTACATAGAACGCTAGGTACCGTCTCACAGACTAATTATTTTAGCAAAACAGTGTGTTTTTCGGTAAAGGCCAAATCCCATAGAAATACTTATCCTATCTTTTCAGAGACTTCACAACATGCTTACGTAATCCTTAATTAATTAACTTTAATAAACGTAATGGAAAAACCTCTTCCTCCAACATATTTAAGATCTAAACATATTAATAAACCTTGTTTAAAATCGAGAAAACCTCCTCTTAAAAGATACATCATACCTACCTATTCCAGTAAAAAAAATTATAAATGCCAATAAATAATAAACATTGTATAAAACTCAGAAAACCTCCTCAAAATAACTATCCTACTAAACTAAACAATTAACATTATTAAAAGAAAAGAAAACAACCAGACTGCAAAATGTTGTACCTGTTAAACCTCATACTTACAGATATAAATTCCCACATACATAGGTACATACATACATACACTCGAAAAACATAACCCTCCTTCTTGCGCAGTCGGGTAAAAAAGCGACGTTTTATTAAATACAAAATAAAACTGCAACACTTGACCAACTTACACATTTTAAAATAAAATTCGATAAACAACGATTAGAACTGGATAAACCTCCATAAGAGTGCGTTTCAAGCAAAAAAATTAGCTATGCTAGGATGTGTAGCTAAAAAATACACTAAAAAGATCACGGACGTAAATATAAATAAAAAACGTACATGAAAAATAATCCTTTCGGTGGATTTTCCCCCTTTCTCCAACATCTTCACAGCGCTAATCTTTAGGTAAAAACCTCCCCTTAAGACAGACGTCATATGTCTAACCCACTAACTTTAATTACCAAGTAAATAGTCACCCTGCCGTCATCCACACCATTAAACCATAATGTCACTGTCACCCGCAGTGAAAGTGATGTCACCAGTACTCCCGAGAGTCCTGGGTGACCTAGCCTCGACCTACCTACTTACATGCTAAGCGGTGACCTAAGCTGATGACCTAAGTGTGACCTAAGTGGTGTCGGATTACTTGTTTACTTTAATTATTACGGAAAAGCTTTTTAATGTGCTCAGTTTTCCACTAGTTTCCCATTGTAGGGGGTGCCATGGAATACACCATAAGGCTGAGTTGCACCAACTATATAACTTAACTATAACCAAAGCTTATCAGTGACCCTATTGGGAGATTTAAGATTTTCATCTCACCTTTTCTCGTCCTTGTTGCTCTCGTTTGAAACGTCTTAGGTGTAAGAGTGACGAAGATAAAATCCCATCTCATCTCACGCGTAGGAATAGCCCTTCAGGCCCTGAAATCTCTGGTTTGCCAGAGATTTCACGGCTCGTTAAGTTACTTTTACGCCTTAGTAAAAAACATCACCAAAGCGTACGAAATCGTAACTAGCACGTATACGAATACGCTGAGCAGATACGTTGACTCTATCGACAGCCCTTTTGAAAAACCTCCATGGTCATCTAATGAACCCCACCTTCCTTGGTCATGCCTGCAAAACTCTATGAAGATTAGGCCAACGTATATGCCCCTCAACACCAACATCAAAGTATATGCCCCTCATCTTCTTGCCTGTTCTTCTGGGTTGTGGATCTTTTTTCGAACAAGGTAGTAGAGTATTTTTGTAACTTTGACGTTCATAAGTGTACTCGGATGGGAGCAAATAATGTACGATACAGATAATGTAGATATGGCATGATATTGTACGACCTAATCACGCAAAGCATGATAATGGGTGTATAATGCTCAGTTGGTAGTGAACCTGTCTTCTGAGCTTGGGGGCGTGGGTTCGATTCCCACCTAGGGCAAACATTTATGTGATGAACATTTGTGTTTGTCCTATGTCTGGGTGTTAATATCTATTTAAGTATGTATTTAAAAATATCTAAGTATGTATATCAGTCTCTGACAGCCATAGTACAAGCTTTGCTTAGTTTGGGGTCAGGCGACCGTGTGTGGAAGTGTCCCGAAAATATATATATATTTTTTTTATATTTACATCAATTATCGTAACATATCGTCACGCCTTTCCCCCGAGAGGGAGTGTTCGAGGGAGACAACACCCACACTTCGCCGGACGATATTCAGTCCCAAATGTGACAGGGGGCGAGCCTGTCGCCATACACCGCCTACACCGGGCTCCAGTCATGTAGCAGATGACATCCACAACAAACATATGTTCTCACGCACAAAATGAACAAGTTGGTGCGTGCCGTCGGCTGGCTTTAACTTCAATTATCAGGCTGTGTAATATCATGCCGTACATTATCAATACCCAATTGCTTAGAAAAATGACACCACCCCATTAAAGACATTATGACCTTCATTTTGTAACAAATTGGTTCGACAGATCTGATAAAAACATTCAAACAAATGCCGCTGTTCCAATAGACTCTGAGACCTTTATTTCGCTCGGTCAAAAACCTTGAATTTTTGTCCCCGAGCCGAGTCATCTTGTTGTCATCCAGATGTCTATGAACGTCCTGAACACATGAAGCTTTCTGCGAAGTTCTAAGAAAAATCTGAAGTGAGGCCACGGCTGGTAACGGTTTTACACTAATTGGGTTTTGCCAGCACGAATTTTGTGTTGTTTTTTCAGCCTAGTTGGGAGAAGGCCGGTCTCTCAAGCCAGAGGGAGCGGGTTCGAACCCAGCCGACGGCACGCACCTATTTGTTCATTGTGTGAACATAATATGTGCGTATTGTATGTCATCTGCTACATGACTGGAGCCCGGTGTTTGGCGACAGGCTCACCCCCTGTCACATTTGGGACTGAAATTCTAAGTAAAGTTATGTATGTATATTGTATACCTACCCACTAAAATCTCAGTGGCCGGCCTCTGTGCTTGACAGAGCACACCACTTTTGCTAAACCTAATTCTTATAGAGTCCGTAGTGTCCGTACGTACCCCTAGAGCCTAGCACTCCACGCTTTCGCTTCAAAAGTCTGCTACACTAGGGCCGGCTAATTAGCTTGCACGACTATCAAGTTAACTAGTAAGTACCCGTGCGTAGTTTACTTTTATCCCCTTATTTACATCCCCTGACGCACAGGGCTGTGACGCACCACCATGACCTTGTGAAGGTGTTTCCATGCTTTATTAGTCACACTACTGTTGCCTCGCGGTTTCACCCGCCTTCCTGTATTAATTGTGAATTGGTAGATACCTATGAGATGAATAAACCTATTGCAAAAACTGGATGCTTTATGGCTAAGATCAATCTCTCAACAAGACGGAATCGGAAGTTTTAGAAAAACTAGGAATAACTATAGGAGCTACAAAAATAATGATCGTATTTCTAGATTTAACAGTGCTTTTTCTACGATGTGTCCTTCTAACTTTAACCGACTTCTAAAAAGGAGGAAGTTTTCATATCGGTTCTAACTTTGTTATCGCAAAATTAAGTAAGCAAGTAATTTATAAACCGCTTTGGAAAAGTATTTATTTATTTGAGGATCATCTTTCAGATAGGTATCGTGTTTATCGAAATGAGTTCCGATTAGAAGTCTTTTTATTTATTTATTTGGATTACATATTACGAAGTCTATTTACTAAACTCCTCTGTATTCTCCATGGTAAAGGACCAATAAACTGCCAAAACGACACAGTATCACAGTCCTTGATGTCAGTTTAATTTAGTGTATAAATTAGGCCACGGCTTTATAAGGTTAATCGTTCCATTGTTGTTTTTGCAAGCGTTTATCCGACTCAATGGAGGATTGAGTTCATACTTATACGTATAAATGTTTAAAAACTGCTTTATTTAAGGTGGTACATAAAGAATATCGTATTTAAAACCACTTTTTCAAGGAGTGGGAAAGCAGCGCGTTTTTTTCTTAAATAAAAGTTTTTGTCACGTAATCAAGGACGCATGGGGTAAACTAAAATTGATTAAAGTTTTATGACATTCATCTAGATTTTGTATGGAAACTCTTTAGAAATAAAACAGTTGTGAAGTACCTACCTATACCATCGAAATAATATAAGGAAGAAGCGGCACGAGTCTAATTTCTAGTCCACAATACACAGACCATATAACAACAAGTAAACGGTACACAGCTTCGTTGACAGTCTTATAATTATTACGTGTATCAAAAACAAAGATAGAGAGACGCATATAGCGAGTACGAGACTACAACAATTATCAATGTTGCGACTGGTTCCGTTTGTTTGTGACTACGGTGAATTGTGTGCATGCACCTAATTTATGCGTCCGTTTTTAGATTCTCGTACCGTCTCTCCCTTATATTTGATCGAAGACCTAACCTTCTATCGACCTACCTAACATTTTTAAAACTTTTAAAATTGCAATGAAAATTAAGCTCTGGTACGCGCTATGATATTTATTATGAGGCAGTCTTAATTAATTTAACAAAGGTCTAAATCCTATAAAAACTAAACTCTGGGTGGTACTACCTACCGTGACGAAAAACATTTCCACCGCAACTGCCACCCATATACGCACCCAAACACTTTTACGATTCATATTACAGCATGCCGATACAAAACCCTAATAAAACTGCCTATATTATAATAGTCGGGTTGTAAAACCGCGCTAAAGCTACGTATCCACCGGAGATGTACGAGGGAAATGAGCGGTGAGCGAGGAAAAATCCACTAACTACAAACGGTGGAATCCGTCTCCATCAATATCTTCATATCTTCACTCTTATTTATATCTTCATTTCATGCATTTAAAAATTTCGCCAAAAGGTTCACCTTTTGGCGAAATTTTTCCCTAGCGCACCGCAAAATTTAGAATAGAATAAACTTTATTTTGAACAGGAAATACTTGCAATGAAACAAAATGAGAGTAAAAGAACAGGCTGCCAAAATCCGGCTCCAACTCAGCATAATGCTGGTTGAAACCAATCAGCGCTGATCATCAGCAGCAGCTCTTTCATAGCACATCTCTGGCGAGGAAGAAATCCACCAATAGGAACCCTTCATTTTGATTTCATTCATTTAAAAATTAAGGTATTTTATTGGTAGATCTATGAGTATAGAGAGATGTAATATAATGTATGTGTGATATATGTCTAGAGATAGTTCCGTACTGTTTACGAATGAAAAGTGACAGACCAACTTTTTTATACTAGTGTGCGTGACATGTACGTCTTTTACTAGGGTTGCGTCATACATTTTGTTCATTTAGAACCTAACCGTTGGCTGTAATTTTTTTGCCTTTGCAATGTTTTTTTAGTCTATCTGGACATATAATTTATCAAAATAGTAGATACATATATATTTCCTTCCGCACAACTAATTACCCCTCGTACATCTTTGGAGAGGAAAAAAGACACCAATAGAATAACTTCACTTTGTGTTCATTCATTTAAAAATGAAGTAATCCCATTGGTGGAAATTTCCTCGCGCCGCGCCCCGCTCATTCCCTGGCTCATCTCCGGTGGAGACGCGTCCTAACTAATATTGGATTGGATCTACGGCCGGCCATGTGGTTTGTACGGAATTTCAAGAAGGTATAAGTAACTATTTTTGGATTAGAAATGGATGTCTATGGAATTAATGAGACGAGACGAGAGGAAAGGAGACGTTGGACCGCTGTAGTGCCGAATACTGGGACATGTTGAGAGATTTCATTACAATAGCAATTTTTGGACAACTTAGTAAAGAAAAAGCAAGAAAGTTCGTATAGGTCGAGTGGCTAGCCTTATTGTCAGAGTGTCTAGGCCGCCCGAAGGCCTCTGATGTCAGATCATAACAATAATGGCTTGTTTATTGTTATGATCTGACATCAGAGGCCTTCGGGCGGCCTAAACACTCTGACAATAAGGCTAGCCACTCGGCCTATACGAACTTTCTTGCTTTTTTTTGCAACAAACAATCGAGACCTACAATTTTACGTGTCATCCAAGCTACGGATCTCTCAAATGTAAATGCCTCCGGTCACCCATCCAAAGACTGACAGTGTCGACCGTTGCTTAGCATCGGTGATCGGTTACGAACACCTAGTCGAGCTAGAGCTTTGACAGCTTCGTGAAAAACAACTAATATTGACATGACGTGCCAAGCCAAAGCTAGTTAATAAAAACCACATGAAAAACCATTTTTATACACAGACCTAATTTTTTGACTTCGGTTTTTATCAATACTATATGTTACTAGCTGCGCCCCGCGGTTTCACCCGCGGTCCTAAAAAACCCGTTTCTTTTTCGGGATAAAAAGTACCCTATGTCCTTTTCTGTACCTCAGACAACGTGTATACAAAATTTCAAGCCGATTGGTTGAGTAGTTTGGACGTGAAAGCGTTACAAACGAACAAACAAACGAACGAACAAACTCACTTTCACATTTATAATTTTAGTTAGGAAGGATTAGGATTAGGATGGTTGATTTCCGAAGTTTTTTTTTTCACAGAATTACCTACATACCTACTAACCAACGTAGTTGTTATTTTACACGTAAACATGGATAGGTTAGACTATAAAGTACTTTACACAGTCTACTGTTGCCAAAATGTTAACACATTGTTCTCCAGGGTCGTATTCGTAGTCGTAGTCGTAGTCCATGTAGCTCTTGCTCGTGCGTGACGTCACCTGCCGGTCGCAACGGAAGACCAGCGCTGGTTGTCACAACCAGCACTATGCTGAGTTGCGGCCGGTTTGTGGCAAAAAGCCAAGTTTCCACCTTTTTTTAGTTAAGTTTTTGTCTGTATTCTGTGTGTTTTTTGCCATAAATAAATTATTGTCTATTTATTGTCTATTCAGACTGTATTATTAGGAGAAACAGAATCGCCTCTCAAACATTCAGGACAGGACGATAACCGCCAATTTTTGATAATTTTTTGTACCCCGCGATTACACTAACATCGGGTTTGTTGACAGCGTATAAAGCAATATTTTCTCCTCTTCCCAGCGGTTGAGTCATATTTTTATGCTACCACATCTGGAGCGAAGGTCACCACTCAACGAAGGCGCAATAAAAACGTATGATTGTGATAAAATGCCGACATAAAACTATAGATTAATATATCCATTCTCTATAGCAAAATGAAAGGCTGTTCGTTGGTAAGCACATTACTTGAAAACCAAGCAGGATTTTCTACAGAAGCAATGGACCTCGCCCGCCACGTGAAACCGTAGATCCAACTGTGAAAATAGCGTGAAATCTCATACGCCGCGGATCGTTACATTTTAAAAATTAAATGACATGCAATAATTAAAATTGTTGATTTAAACACTACCTATCTACTTAGAGAAAGGGGCCCCAAAACTTGCAATGCCTTTTGCTAGATGGTGTATCTTATTACGATGGCCATAGGTATTATTCTAAGATTATATTTGTAGGTGATCAGCATTATCACCGACTTTTACTATGGGGAAAACTCTGATATCGCGAAAAAATGTTCCATAAAGTTTATTGACCGTCAACAAAATGTATGGCTAACAGCTGTTTCTTTTTTTTATTGATTTTTAGTTTTCATGTAAAGTTTTGTGAGTTTCAATGTTTAAGGTCCTGCATGACAGTTGAAGGGACCTTAACAGAAAGTAACACATACTTAAAAGGACATAACACATACTTACCTAAGCCTGATTTAAACGCTTCAAGTTTCTCTCCTGTTAAGTACAATAATATTGAATCAACAAATAACTTGTGTCGACTAAGCAACAGGTGCTGACAATTCCTTAAAGTAAATTATTGCATGCCATCTATTGCATTCAATTATTGCTCTTGAATGTACTGTGTAAAACTTGCACTGTGTAAATGGGCCCTTATTAGATAAACACAGGCTACTGACTGCCTCGGTGGCTCAGTGGGTAGTGAACCTGTCTTCTGATAGCTAGGGGCGTGGGTTCGATTCCCACCTAGGACAAACATTTATGTGATGAACGTTTGTGTTTGTTCTATGTCTGAGTGTTAATTTTCTATTTAAGTATGTATTTAAAAATAAATGGGTAAATATATCAGTCTCTGGCCGCCATAGTACAAGCTTTGCTTAGTTTGGCATCAGACGATTGTTTTTGCAAGTGTTCCGAATATTATTTATTTACTAGCTACGCCTCGCGGTTTCACCCGCGGATAAAAAGTCTTATAATCCTATGTGCTATTCTAGACTATAATCTATCTCTGTGCCAAATTTCATCCAGATCTGTTCAGCGGTTCTGGCGTGAAAGAGTAAGTAACAAACATCCATCCATCCATCCATAAATTCTTACAAACTTTGGCCTTTAGAATATTAGTAGGAAGGACTGTTCCTTTATCCCGATAAAATTAGCAATTCCTTTAGGATAGTGAGTACAAGACTAGATTGTCTACAGTATGCCTACAGCGCATCTTAACCTATTTCGGTCACATAATGCGAAAGGGAGATACTCGTAGAAGTCTCGAAAAACTGGTCATTGTTGGCAATACCGAAGGGAAAAGAGCACGAGGCCGATCGCCAACACGATGGTCTGACCAAGTGAAAGAAGCTACGTCTTCAAGCAAATTCCAGCAGGTGGTGATGGCAACTTTGGACCGGAATCGATGGAGGCAGATTGTCCGCTTAAAGGGGTCCATTGACCACGATCCTCAGTAATGAGGGGACGATTAAAGAACAAGTGAGTACAACCGCGGGACGAAGCTAGTATTAAATAAATTGCAATAACATTTTATGACCTACGAGCATGAAATGATTATGACTCACTCCTTGAGTTGCGGTCGGAAAACTTATTTCTTTATTTTGCATTGTTTTATTATTTTATGCGTGTTTCTGAGAAAAAATTACAAGTAATTGTTACTTACATGACATCATGTTCAATGTTTTTTTTCTTAGTGTTTGATTCTCTTTTCGTTATTGTATAATATTTATCTACTAGTAGACATAAGGACTTAACTATTGATTTCACTGTAATATATAATAGTTTACGATTTGCCTTATATATATTTATATTATTATATTACACGAAATAAATTAAAAAAAAAACCGTTTTTTCCCGAAATTAAACGTAATTATATACCTTCTTATTTAGTCTACCTACCTTTAGATTCGTCTTTGATTCGTCCTCATCATTTATTTTCCTCCTAGATTTCTTCCTGAAAGAGTGCTCTTAGCGATAAGGCCGCCAGTTGTTAACTTAGTTTTAAAGCGTTAAGAGAGTCTTAACAGAAATTGATTTTTTTTTCGGGTATCCCATATCCTTTTCTGTATTTCCGACAATGTGTATGCAAAATTTCATGATGATTGGTCAAGTAGTTAAAGCGTGAAAGCGCAACAAATAAACTTACTTTCGCATATACGAGTATAATAACAGTTAGGACTCATTTGCATTTTCTGGTGAGAATATTAACTTTTTTTAAGTCTATCTTTGCTTGAAAAATGAACACTTCTAACATTTCGGCACGCCTTTCCCCCGAAAGGCCTGGTAGAGTTGCAATACACCTACACTTCGCCAGACGATATTCAGTCGTAAATGTGACAGGGGGCGAGCCTGTCGCCATACATCGTGCTCCAGTCATGTAGCAGATGACATTAAATACGTGCAATATGTTCACACAGTGAACAAATTGGTGCGTGCCTTCGGCTGGACCGAACCCGCTTCCTCTGGCTTGAGAGTCTAGTCTTCTCCGACTAGGCTATCATCGCTATTTGAAACTTTCTAAGGGCCGGGCGTAACTATAGTAAGATTTATAAAACCAGTCCACTATTTATAAAAACTAGTGACACAAAAGCTTTATAAGAAGGAATGAGTCAGTCCACAAGTATTCCCATACGCATCACTCAGCAGTAAATTTATTTGTCTAACGGATCTCAGTCGGAATGCTAGTTGCGGAGATTTATGGGTATACTAGCTACGTCTCTCGGCTTTACTTGGAATTATAAGCTTTAGGCGTAAGGAGGTAATATTATCTCATGAAAATTATAGGAATTTGCTACTACAAATAGGTTTGGGTATAATTACTACCCATTGCTCATTGCGCCTATATTTTTGAATGTTTAGCTTAGATTTATTTTGTATTTGGTGTCAATAAAGAGTTTTTGTATTGTACTTTACTTTTTCTAAGAAGCGATGGCAGCCTAGTTGGGAGAAGGCCCGCCTTTCAAGCTAGAGGGAGCGGGATCGAACCCAGCCGATGGCACGCACCAATTTGTTCATTGTGTGAACATATGTGCGATTGTATGTCATCTGCTACATGACTGGAGCCCGGTGTATGGCGAGAGGCTCGCCCCCGTCACATTTCGGACTGAATTTCGGCCGGTGAAGTGTGGGTGTTGTATTACGTCTCTGCCAGCCCCCTCGGGGGAAAGGCGTGACGATTTGTTATGTACTTTTTCTACTTGCTTTCTTTTGTATGCTACTAGCAGTTTTGCCCGCGGCTTCGCTCACGTTTCAGCCTGTCATTCAGGGATAATGTAGCTTTCTAATGATTAAAGAATGTTTGAAATCGGACCAGTAGTTATTGAGTTTATTCGTTACAAACGTACAAAATTACAAATCTTTTCTTTCCTCTTTATAATATTAGTGTAGAGTTGTAGATTGATGGAAATGCTAATTTTTTTATGACATCATGCTCATGTTGGCGCAAATACGTATTTTAATTACGGTACATACTGGTTTTTGCTGCAAAAAAATTGTCAATTTACAACCTTTTTTACGAAAATGATAATTATGTCAAAAATAGCGTAAATTCGTCAGATCATTTAAGCGCGGCTTGAGTTTTCCATTCATAAGCGTCTATAGTGCCTTCTTTTAATCTTAATTAATCTTTAATTCTTAATCTTTCTTCATCTTGCGCCCAATGCAGCGAGTTACGATTTAAACAGATTAATGCAGCATACGCGATCTACTAATTTTGTAATCCTAGCCCGGCTTATCATTCCGTCAATTTAGTCTAAACAATACAGTTTTAGTGCGCACTAAAACTATACTGCATCCGTTCCCAGAAGGGTGATATCATTAATTAGAGATGCGGTGCTAATGACGCGTATTTAGTCATCGAGTGACCCAGTGAGTGATTAGTGATGCCGCTTTCTGTCAAACGGGCCGGCTTACTTTCTGATGATGATTGAGTCATCATTTGTTTTGTTATCACTGTTTTTGGTTTATTTTTTTGTTTTTTTTTTTTTAATGTGCTTTTTGATCTTCTTTAAAGAGAATACTACCTCATTGGATAGTTTCTATGACACTATCTGAGGAAGTTCTTTTTAGGAAGTTTTGGCGGGAATTAAAAAGATTATGTCGTGATTTTGTATTATTTTCTAAAACTTGTGATTCTAGTGTAATAATTTTGGATTATTAACGTATACCGGTTCGTCGACGTGCACGAGTGTGGGCAAATGATACAAACATTGCGAAACGCGACTTTTTGTATTCTCTGCAAAACTTCACTTAAAGTTTCAGTAAAGTATCCATAACTTTACTGGAATGGGGAAAGGGGAGGGATTTTTTGCGAACCTTTGGAACTTTTGCGCTTCAAAAAAATTAAAAACGATCACACTGCAGCATGAAAACAGTTAAAATTTGCTGCTTAAAGCAGCGCGCATATAGAAACCTAGCCTGCGTTGCCTAAATACTCTGTAGAATGCAGCGACTACCGTCTGCCAGAAGTAGGGTGAGCAAATAAACACGACTGGTTGTCGATTTCAAACACCTGTTTGATTTTCTTAGAGTTTGGTAAATGCGTTGAGATCATAGCGGTTCGCAGTACGCCCCAATAATGATGTTGTTTTTCAGGTTCCGTAGAATTTTTCTTCTTCTTCTGTGATTGCTAGCTTCAACATTTTTTAAACAATAAAAAAGCTTAAAGCGTTTCTATCTACTAAATTATACGTATGCCAGCCTGGTAGCCAGTAGGTTATATCAGCCTATAAGTATTAAATAAAGAAATAAAGAATAAGGCTCGCCTTTCAAGTTGAAAAGTGCGGGTTCGATCCCAGCCAAAAGCACGCACCAACTTGATTATTTGTGAACATGTTTACCTATATACGTATATATTGTCATCTGCTAATAAGTAATGTCTGGTGTATGGCGACAGGCCCGCCACCTGCCTCATTCGGGACTGAATATCGTCCATCGAGATGTGAGTGTTGTAAATTGTACACATTTTTTTTATTTTTTATATAGAATAGGTCGGGGTTTGACCACCAACTCGCCTGATGTTAAGCGACGTTGTGGTATAAGATGGAGCACGACGACCTATAAGGTACTTATTCATTCTAGCCTTGAAGTTTTGTAGAGTGAAGAAGTACAAAGACGGCAGTTGAGTAAGGCGCTACAAGTGCGCTACTGCTCAGACCCGTCTTCGGGACGGTTACACCGGACTACATCCCGAAACACGACTAGGTCATTTCACGGCATGGCTTGGTCCGGTGGGTGGTAACTAGCCACGGCCGAAGCCTCCCACCAGAGTTTGCTACCCGGTTAGCACTACCCGGGGACCACGTGCAGGGAATCAGAATAGAGTACACTCCTACGGACGTGGGTAGCTCAGCCCCCAAAAACATCTTCCAATCCTTCGGGGAAAATGACAATATGTAATCTTGAAATAAATATACGTATCCAAATAAGTATGTTTAAGTGTTAGCGCCCTGAGGCTTCAATTCCCTACACTTCGTTTGGTTTGGTTCTTACTTAGTAAAGTAAGATTTCTTATAACTTGTACCACTACCTAGATAAATATTTGAAGCCGAACATCATCGCTGTTAGCTAAAATCATTGACAGATATTGTCTGAATAGTGTCTATTTCAAACTATTTAAAATATTTTTTGAGATAGTCGCAAGGTTAACTATAATTGGTTGTCTGGGATCGTAACTATGTATAATTGGTATTTTGGGAGCGCAAAGCAATATTTTCTAAAATGTACACACAACACAGAGACATACGTACTAAACTGAGTGTGATTACTCCTATATACTCACAAAAAACCGAACTCATTTAATAATTTAGGGCCCATGAGACATCCTTGAAGTACTCCGCAAATAATACTCAACCTAAATTAAATTACTTAATTTAATTTTTTTTATTTTCAAGAAAATTAAATGTAAATAATCAAGTATCGAAAATATGACATTCAATTAAATTCATATGAATACCTTCACAAGTTTTCAAACGATAAAAATCCGTTATTCAAAACGAATACCCTGTCGGAAGCTTATCTAAAATCAGTTGATTCTCTTGTAACTTTAAACTTTGAAGGGATACTTACTATTCAATTGAAGTGCTTGAACTTAAACCTGGTTCAAGATATAAATAGCCGAGCGGTCAGTTACTTTGGATACAGGAAACGGCCCTTTCTTGTCTTGGGCTAATGTGCTTGATAGCAGGGAACTTTGAATATAAACTTTTTTTTACAACGGACTAGGCATGCGTTTGACCACTGACTAGCTTGACTCGTGACTCTTGTCCAAGAGTAAAGTAAATAGGTATCTCCTAGGTAAGCATGTTACACCTTCGATCACGTCGACGCTTCCCATCAGGCGAGTCAGTGGTCAAACGCATGTCTAGTCCGTTGTATTGAAGATTACATTGTACCCCCGGATTCTATTGAGGTGGAAAGACAGACGCAGGCAACGAGTTCCATACCTCTGCAGTTCTTTTAACAAACTTGTGGTATATTCTTCCACTTCTTCTTTCTTTCTCTTTAGGTGTTCTGGGTCAATAATCAAGATGTTCTTTCGTCTATTTCACTACTTCTTGGACTTCTTAGTCTTTCTAAATCTAAAAATTCTGTTCTTCAGTAGCTGTTTTGAAATACATCCGAGCTGTGTAAGATTTATCATCACTTGCCTAGTCACATCTACAACAGATGATTATTATGTAGCGTCCGATTGATTGCATTAAACTGTTTAGGATATTGCATTACACTTACTAAAACCTCTTTGCTTTACCTCTGTCCCAAATAGGACATTGGTAGGGCAAAAGGGACATGTTGGTACTCTTAGCATAAACATCTTCCTGATTACGAATTTTCTTTGCAATATTCAAAACTCTGTACCTACTTACAGCATTTTTATTTTAAGGACAGAAATGTCCGCACATTACTACTTGACGGCTAAAGACTGACAATGATGTTTTAATAATAAAGATGAACAAAACACACAAGCAATTTCTATCTTTATAGACCGTGTTTTGTTTTTAGCATATTGTCACACCTTCCCCCGAAGGAGCTGCCAAAGGTTTATTACAACACTGACACTTCGCCGGACAATATTCAGTCCCAAATGTGGGAGAGGGTAAGCCCGTCGCCATACACTAGGCTCCAGTTATGTAGTACCGTGTCATTAGGACCTACTGATATTATTAATATTTAGGTTACAGTTTTCGCCTTATTACTCGTAAATTTTGAAAGCATGTGATCATAAATTATCTGTTATACCAGTCATTTCAATTAATCCGAACTAAGGCGAGCTAATGACCTATAACACCAATAATTCTATTCTCCGCCGAAGGGAATACCAATTAACTAATTCATTAGAAATTATATGTTGCAAACCTTAATTTGCTGTTATTAATGCGTCTAGACTAGACTGTTATTGGTATAATAAAATAAAGGATCGGGCTAATGAAGATTTGAAAATGATGCTGACTTTTTGTTTTACACTGGCGTACCAACTAACCGCAGCACTTCTTTAACTATTCAAGTGTAGGTCTCTAAAAACTTGTACAGATCATTTATAACGTGCTAGCTGAAATAAAACCTAAAAGTCGATTCTTCGAGATTTCTCTCGAGATTTGAGCTTAGCAACACATTCAGCGATTCATTTTAAATTACAGAAGACTAGCTGCGCCCCGAAGTTTCACTCGCCTTTTAAAAGTTTAACGAAAGCATTTTTGTCCTAGCTGAAACGAAAATATTTCGCTCGCGTTTCGCGCTTGGTCAATAAAAACGAATTGAATGTAACAGTAGTAAATGACAATGGTCTAGTAGTGTCACAAACGACAAATCAGTCTAATACTTGTATCAAAGCAGACTTGAGATATTGTAGAGCTTACTCTAAGTACAGTTTGTTTTGATTGTAGAGCAAAAATATTATTATCTAACAGTTTTACACAAGACAGCAACGTTAGAACCGTAATCTACGAGTATCCTACTATCCTACTTCCTACTAATATTATAAAGGCGAAAGTTTGTAAGAATAGATGGATGGATGTTACTCTTTCACGCCAGAACGGCTGAACAGATCTGGGTGAAATTTGGCACAGAGATAGATTATAGTCTAGAATAGCACATAGGACACTTTTTAACCGCGGGTGAAACCGCGGGGCGCAGCTAGTAGGTACATCATAATTTAGAGGTGGTCCCATATAAATTTTATCGCAATCTGTCAAGCGGCTTTGAAAATATCAACAAAAGTCAAAAAAATGTATACATGGATAATGGAAAGTCGATTTTTCGGGGTTCGGTATTTCACCACGCTAGGTTAAGATGAAATAATTAAGTTAAAATCTTGTTTCTCTCATTTGTATTGCGTGTGACTGCCTCGGTGGCTCAGTTGGTAGTGAGCCTACCTTCTGAGCTTGGGGGCGTGGGTTCGATTCCCACCTAGGACAAACATTCATGTGATGAACATTTGAGTTTGTTCTATGTCTGGATGTGAATCTCTATTTAAGTATAATAAAAATATCTAAGTATGTATATCAGTCTCTGGCAAGCCATAGTACAAGCTTTGCTTAGTTTGGGGTCAGGCGACCGTGTGTGACAATATCCCGTATTGTCACACACGGTCGCCTGACCCCTTTTGAAATTTTTGAAATTTTATTATTATTATAATAAATAAAAAAAAACTCCACCAGCACTACTGGGCGGACATCGACTCACTTAAACTTTTGTACAGATGCAACAGGTCAACTTGGAGTGGTGATGGTTTAATTTTGATTTTTAGTGCCTTTTAAAGATTCATAAAGAGCCATTCAAGTGGAGACGTGGACAAATGTGTTAGGGCGTTGAAACGGGAAGAATACGTTACGGTACGTTACGTTAATTGGTAATAATGACGGGGTTGAGATTCAAAATACGAAAAAAGAGGTTTCAAATTTTTTTTTTTACGTCGAGGTTTATAACATCACAATACAGTAAGAAACTAAACCGAATAATAGTTATCTTTGAACTAAGACCCAGCAGCGACTTAAATATACAAATTTGCTTCTTGACTGATTTACTTCAAAGCGAATGTAATTGATTTTTTTTTTAAGTTTTATGAAGAGCGGATCACAGTACTAAAGTTATCGGGGCACAAAAGTGTATACACACTAGTCTAGCTACGCCCCGTGGTGTCACTCGCGGTTAAAAAGTAGGTAGCATATGTGTCAATCCAAAATATTATCTTCGTATGTTATATTTGCTATCTTCGTACCAAATTTCAACACAACACAAACAAATACACACAAAGTTTCGTCTTTATTTTAAGTGTAAAAAAAACACATAAATAATAAATAAATAAATTCGGGACACTTCCACACACGGTCGCCTGACCCCAAACTAAGCAAAGCTTGTACTATGGCTGCCAGAGACTGATATACGTACTTAGATATTTTTAAATACATACTTAAATAGATATTAACACCCAGACATAGAACAAACACAAATGTTCATCACATAAATGTTTGCCCTAGGTGGGAATCGAACCCACGCCCCCAAGCTCAGAAGGCAGGTTCACTACCAACTGAGCCACCGAGGCAGTCAAATGGCAATTTTTCCCAATAGTGATTGACATCTTGCTTCGTTCAGTCTTTGATAGATGGATAAAAACACCATAAATTAGCAACACGAATTAAAAAGGTCGTTTTATGTTTTCGTTCCCAAAATAAAACATGAAATGCGACCCGTAGAGAGATCTGATAATGACAAAGATCTGGATAGAAATCCAGACAGAATTCGGACAATCAACACGAAATATCGGTTATCGGAAAAACGAAAGCATTTTTGTCGAATCTAAAGGATGGACGCTTCGTTGCTTAACACTCGCTAGGTATACCACACAGAATATGCTCTATTACCTATGGTATACCATAAGTATTTTAAAAAAAATGAGACATACAAATGGCTCACAGAATATGCCCTATTACATAGGTCAAATGGCTATTTGTCCCAATAGTCGTTGAGTCAATGGTATACATATATTATATCAACTTTAAGCTCCCGAAATACCATGAATTAGCAACGAATTAAAAAGGTCGTTGATCAAATTTGGCTCGGCCATGGCCTGAATTGCAAAGCTAACTTTACCAAGAATTAGATCATCTGGCTTGTATAGATTGACCACGCAGATTTTTAACCCGCGAAACAAAAACGACGGTGTTTGACGTGTCTGTCTGTGTGTGTGTGTGTCTGTGGCATCGTAGCTCCCGAACGGATGAACCGATTTTGATTTTGTTTGTAAGGTGAATTAGTCGGGAATGTTCTTAGCTATGTTTGATAAAATGGGTGTTGATGAAAATCGGTGTCGGTTTTTTAGTTTATACTTTTGTCTAACCTATATTTGAAGCTTTTTAAGCTTTCTGTCGATAAAAAACCTATTACAGGTCTTACGGGGTTTAGACAGGAGGGTAGGACAGGCAATTAATTATTCTTATGGACCGAGCGAAAGATAGCGAGCGAAGCGTCTCTACTTCAGCTTCGACAAAAAATTCAAAATGGCGGAGATATGATTTTTTTATACAAATACATAAGTTATAGCGCAGAAGTAATATCAAATTTTGTATTATTTTCAACGTATTTTTCTGGTAAAACCCAACCAAGAATCAAAATCATCATCGTCCTGCCCTGCATCGACGTAGTACCTACGTAGTACCTACGGTTTAATTCTTAGTTAGAAAAATGGGGCTGTTAATACTTTTGCATTTTTAACCCGACTCATATTATAAATACGAAAGTTTGTTTGTGTACGTAGGTGTGTCTTTGTTTTTTACTTTTTTAACGCTCAAGCGGATGGAGAGGTTTTCATGAAATTGGGTATGGAGATAGCTTACACCCTGGATTGACACATAGGCTGCTTTGTAATCGCGCGTAGCACCGCGGAGCGCAGCTAGCGATGACACAAAATTAAAAACCTACTTTCTACTTATCGCGGTCAAACCATCCTTCGACGCCACATTTCCAAAGCTTATTGATCCCAATAAATATTGTGAATATAAACGGCGACAGGTCACGATAACACAAATTTCGCTAATTTGATTACCAGGTCACCGACAAATAGTGGTCATACTGTATCGGGGTCAATTGTAACCCGTAAATATATTTATGTCAGGTTTATGAGGTTTTTATTATGGTGGTCAATAGAGAAGTTATTGTCAGTTGAGTTATGTGCAAGTTCGCGAGTTATATTAGATGGTATTGCTGTATTCCTATTTTATTGTTTGACAGGAAATAGGTCAAAAACTGTGACAAATACTGGTACTTTTAGACATTTACATGTATGGATTCGCCATACAGGGTGCACCTTTAAAATACAGACATATTCTAGGATATCATTGTACCTACTCGTCATTATAACCAACTTTTTAGGGGTGTTTAATAATAACATACTGAATTTCTAATCTGTATATCTCTCTCTATCTTTCTCTCTCTCTCTTTCTTTCCCTCTCTCTCTCTCTTTCTCTCTATCTCCCTTTCTCTCTCTCTCTCTCTCTTCATTTCGACACAGCAAGTGAGACGCAAGTGTTCATTTTATGTCATTACTTAATAACACTAAAATCGTGTGTAAACCTACAACACCATAACAAGAGTAATAAACTTTCTATGCTTCATCAGTGCAGTGTTTTTTTTTATTCAAGTGCAACTCCACTAGGATTCCAAAACAATGGTGACAACCTTGAAATCGTGAAGTGAAACCTTCTGTTTCAAATAATATATATTTTGTCGACAATGAAATAGAAGCGATGACATCCTAGTAGGAGAAGGCCCGCCTCGAAAGCCGGAGGAAGCGGGTTCAAACCCAGCCGACGACACGCACCAATTTGTTCATTGTGTGAACATATGTGCGTATTGTATGTCATCTGCTACATGACTGGAGCCCGGTATCATAATTGGGACTGGATAACGTCTGGCGCAGTGTGGGTGTTGTATTACACCTCTGCCATTCAATTATCAAATTCATAAATTCATATCAAATATTCAATCCCAAATGTGACAGGGTGCGAGCCTGTCGTCTTACACCGAGCTCCAGTCATGTAGCAGATGACATACAATACGCACATATGTTCACACAATGAACAAATTGGTGCGTGCCGGGTTTGAGCCCGCTCCCTCTGGCTTGAGAGGTGGGCCTTCTCCTTCTAAGCTATCAGCGCTTATAGAAATTAAATAACGTTTTTAATTCCATAGTTCGAATGCCATAAAGACTATTTCGACGGTCATTTGTTCTGGGGTCAATTTGACCCTGCGGGCGTGACGGAATATAAGAAAGGGGCGCTGTAAGGTGTAATAAAATGAATGGCCCTTTGCTGCATTTTGGGCTGTTGTGTTAAAAAAAGCAACTATTTTGCTCTCGTAAGAGGATACTATGTAATGTTTAATGATTAATTGTTAATTGGGGAAAATGCGTCAGTGGGGCAATTGCGTCTTTCGAGAATTACTGACAAACCCTTCACAAATTAGACGTCACTTACATCTTTTTTCTATCTTTAGTTGCAATAATCTGTACAAGATGGCGTTAGTTGCCTAATTTGTGAAGGGTTTGTCAGTAATTCTCGAAAGACGCAATTACCTCACAGACGCATTCACCCCAGTTGACCCTATTTATAACATGCACACAGCTCAGTACTTGAGCAACCCCTTACAAAATTGATTTATTTTTATTCGTACGTGATTCATACAGCAGCTGTGCACATACTTCAGACGTATTATTGGAATCATTACGAGCGCGAGTACGGAGCAAACAGACAGACTGGTGCAACGATTTGAAGAGATATGCTTGTGTGGTGGAGTTCTTTTTTTTTATATAAACTATCCTGCTCCAACATGTGTCAGGACTCTTATATTTATGCCAGTTCTCACATTCGCTTCTTCTCGTACTTTCATGCTTCATGCTGTATCTTTCTGCCATCCATCACCATTCTCACTGATGTTGGTGGGAGTCCAAAACTATTACATTTATGTCTTTTATCTTTTAGGGAGTCAGGGAGCGTTTTGTGTGGTGGAGTGTGTACTTTTAAAATATACGTGGGTAAACGTGGGCATACGTGGGTACTTTTAAAATGTGCTATCGGTGTAGGTAGGACTATGTTTAACCCCGACTCAAAAACAACGGGGTGCTATTAACACCCGTCGTAAACTTCTAAGTTTGACGAGTCTATGTGTGTGTGTGTTGTGTGTGTGTGTGTGTGTGTGTGTGTGTTTGGCATCGTAGCTCCTGAACGGATGAACTGATTTTGTTTTATTTGTTTGGAACGTGAATTAGTCGAGAGTGTTCTGAGCTATGTTTGATGAAAGTCGGTGATGATTAAAATCGGTGTTGGGGTTTTTTTTACATTTTTAATTTATATTTATTGGCCATTGTCCCTATACTCTAAGACTAGGGCCAGCCACTCATTTTGAGTTGCTGTTCGTGTTGAGTTTTGAGGCCGACTGAAAACCTAAACATGGCAAAAAAAAAACAAAAAGATCAATGCAAGTCTAAAAGCATAATTATCATGGTATAGAAAAAACTCGTTAAAAAAACATTTGAAACAAGTAACATTATTAAAAGATACACAAAAAACCCGGCTGCAAAATATTGTACCCTATGTCACTTCTACTATCAAAGCGATTCAAATGACACCTCACAGGTCTAAATACATCAAGCTGTTTAGGCTGTAGAGCGTGCCAAAGAAACCTCATACATACATACCCACATACATACATACATACACTCAAAAAACATAACCATCCTTCTTGCGCAGTCAAGTAAAAACTGACTGAAAAAAACAGCGGACTTTTGGTCGAGAGAACTTTAAATCTAAGTTTTACTGTAAGTTTTATACTTACCTAGTTCAATTTCATTTCTTACTTGTACTTAGTACTTTTATCTTCAAAATCAAACAAACACATACACTGGAAAACGCTTGTTTTGTTAGCTTGTTATGTACAAGCTAACAGAACAAGCGCTTTCCACCGACTTTCCACGCACATAGGAAGTACATCCACATTATAATTAGACCGAACCGGGTCATTTCAATTAACGACTATTAACGAAACTAGAGACAAACGGACAGCGACATTTCGCTATAGATCATCGGACAGATGTTTGTTTTAGGTACTGTTAGTAGTTGGAATAATTTTCGTGGGAGAAAGCGGAGAATTCGGTCGCCTTTTTGAGGATGTCCCTTTAATGTTTTCCGACTGCTTTTTACGTGTTTCTTTTGAAAGGGGTCTGCTAGTCCTCATACGCGATGTTTGTGGGTTAAAGGTCCATTTGTATTCTGATTAATAGGAAAAATGTGTGAGGTCCTATTGTTCTCTGAAATGCTATGATAAAAAAAGTAAAAAAGAGAGAATAAAGCATCGAAATTATATAATGATAATTATATAATTATACTAGCTGTCATCCCGCGACTTCGTTCGCGTTTATTATTTATATATATAAATATATGTGAGCTATCCTATCTGCTAAGTTAGATCGAACTGCACACGGTGTGCAAATTTGATTGAAATCGGTTAAGTAGTTTAGGTTAGGAGTCTATAGCGGACAAACGACGTGACACGTAATTTATATATATTAAGAGAATGAAGAAGAAGACACGAGTCTAATTTCTAGTACACAGCACGTGGACAAGCAAACAGATACTACACAGCTCCGTTGCCAGTATTAATATATGTTACATGTATCTAATTATCTATCTATATCAAAGATAGAGACTACTAGACTACTACATACATATATTGAACTTAGGCCGTAAATTTAGACTTTAAGAAAGGAAGCGCAGGTGCCTGTAACACAGGTTTTCTTAACCTAGCACAGGCACCTGAGCGAAAATAACAAGTTTTAACATAAGGTTTCTTTATATTGATCAGGGGGGCTATTCCTGCGCGTGAGATGAGATGAGATTTTATCTTGGTTACTCTCACACCTATGATGTTTCAAACGAGAGCAACAAGGATGAAGAAAGATGAGATGAAAATCTCAAATCTCCGAATAGGGTCCCAGCAATTTGTAAAACTCAATTTGTAAACTGTTGTAATAAGTAATATTTGATTTGAAAAAAAAAAGAAAGATAGACGTACAAGAGACTTATAGCGAGAACAAGACAACAATAACTATCACGGTTGCTACTGGTTACGTTTGTTTGTGACTACGGTGAATTGTGTGCAACACCTAATTTATGCGGTGCATTTTTAGGTTCTCGTACCATTTCTCCCCTATAAATGGAGTATAAAGTGACATGTAGACGAAAAGAAGGCAATAATTTCTTCTTTATAAGTAATCGTAATAGAAAAGTATGATAAATTACTCGACTTTTTTTACTTGTAGACTATTATTTTAAGTTTCCTTCACTTTAGTTAATAAATTTCTTTCCAACTTGGAATAACATGAACAAATCGACATGACAAAACCGCACACTCTGTCTACTCGTACAATAAGATTTGATGAATCTGTCTTGTAGCAAACAATTATTAAGTAAAGAGGCAAACCCTTACTAATAAACGTTATAGAGCCTCTGAATAGTAATACCTACAGCGTTTTGTCTTGTTCTTTCTACAGATAAAAATGGCAAAACAGAACGCTGTGTAAACTATTCAGAAGCTACACAACGTTTATTAGAAAGAGGGAGTAGTCTCATTGTTACCTCTTCACATACAAATACAAACTACAAATCATTTACAAAGAAATAACACTTCCCATTTCTCAAAACAGTTGTTCTAATGAAGCCATATTAAACAGAGTCACGAGCGCCATGCTTGCAGTGCTCGGCTTGCATGCCAATGACGAAGCATGCATGGACATGCGGCTTGCATGTGCAAGACATAGACTGCGTGTCGGGCGCGGCTGGACGTGGAATAATGGTAGCTTTCTTTTGGTTGGTTGAAAACGGATAAGCAACCATTTTAGAAAAAAAAAAACAGACTAATTTTAGAAACAAAATGAAAAAACTAAAGTAATAAGGAATTGAAATAAATAATACCTACTTAAAACTAGTGACTCTCTGTGAGAGACCTTTAGAGAGAGATACGGACACACATATCGTCGTCACGCCTTTCCCCCGACGGGGCTGGCAGAGGTGTACAACGCCCACACTTCGCCGGACGGATACGGACAGAACATTCAAAAATTTACCTAGCCAGGAATCAAACTCGACACTCCCTACATAAAAGTCAGACCAACGGATTTACCGGACTACCAAGATCTTATAGCGGAGTATAGTATTACTATTATTATAATTATCCGCCAGGTAAATAGCATTCAGAAACACGTAGTGACGTCAATCGAGGCTTGAAAAAGACTTATGTCACATACAACAAATTCGAAAGAGACGAATGACGAAACACTTAGTGCCGATGACGTCACTAAGTGTTTGCTAAATGCTAGACCTTGTTTTTGTGATCATCCAAACACCGAATTGCCCCGGCAGCGTTTGAACCCTCGCTTCGCTGTCAGGCGGTATGGCCATCATGGCTTTAGCTTGCCCAAAAAGACGAACCAAAAAAATTAAACGCTTCGCTGTCAAAAATGGTACTCGTTCTATAGCTCGAATTTATATTAAATAAAATTACTTTAATTCCGCTGTACGTATCGTACCTACTTCTTGCTATCGCTGTCGATTATTATTCAAAAGTTCGTCGGAGTCACAAGCGCCGCCTATTTTTAGCTAATGATGTAACATCCTGCGAAAATGTGTTGCCAAAAAGTCAAATTAAGATGAAGTTCACTGATATTGATAAGACTTGTGCCAAGTCTTCAGAAATTACAAAAACCCGGCCAAGTGCGAGTTGGACTCTTGCACGAAGGGTTCCGTACGGATCTATGAAACGGCAAAAAAATCATGTCTGTCTCCTTAAATATTTATTTTATCTGTTTTGTTGTATTTGAAGAAAGAAAGAAAGAAATTTATTTTGAAACCATACATACAATTAGCAATATAGGTAAACGACAAATAAAAGCAATAAAACAAAGTAGATACTAAAATAAATAACAATCAACAATAATAAATTACAATTATGTATGTGTTTCAAAAAAGGCTCCACCTCAGCATAAGCTGTTTAATCAACAGCGCTGGTCTTCCGGTGGAGCCTTCAGTTAAATCACGGACGCACCTACTAATGGCGTCGATACGCAACCTATTAAAATAATAGATACAATTTTTTTTTTTTCTAATTTAAAATGTGGTAAAACTTTGGGTTTCAATAAAATATAAGTACTATCAAAAAACACTAAATATAAATATTCAACTATTACAAGACGATTAATGGGCATTCGAGGCAGTTCGAGCATTATTTGTTGTTTTAGTGGCAATATAAATACATTATCTGTGAAAATGTCCCGAATCCCGAAAAAATAACGGTTCCTCTGGGACGCGGGTGAAACCGCGGGGCGCAGCTAGTAATTAATATATGTACAGTCTGTGATCCACTGTATCGTCGCGCCCAAAATCTTTCCAAAATAAAAAATTGGCAACTTCAAAAAAAACCCATGGCCATGTTTTTTTGAAGTAATATTATGCTACACTATTAATATTTTATAGGAAAGATTTGTATTTTTGTGTGAACTACTGGTCCGATTTAAAAAAATCGTTCACCATTAGACTCAGATAAACCTAGAGAAATAGATGGAACACTGCGTTATATCTCGCTGAAGCCACTTCTTTTTCAATGTGTGTGCGTGGTAATGTTGCCATGAAAAACATTTATAATTGCACGAAAACTAATATTAATTCCTAAACTCTACGTTAGCCATTTCCGTTCCAATATACAACCTTAGTAGATTTCATATATTAAAACTGCACATATTTGTAAGAATTTAATGTTACGGCTTTTTCAAAATTGACTTTAAAAAAAACTGCACAGTTTTTAAAAAGAACCTGAAAATGTAGTCCTGGCCACACTTTTATAAACCACTATTCTTTATTATTATATTATGTACTTATTATATTTATGTACACGAAATTATGCCATAAACCAATGCAGATTGTGTCGAGGTAAGAATGACCAAGCGAGTAGCGTAGTTTTTTTGCGTCAATGTGTGCGTGTTTTGTACATATACGGTAGTAGCGTAGTTTTTCAATGATTTTTGGCTTCACTTAGATTATATGCCGTGCGCCATCTTATTCTCTAGGTTGATCTGAGCCATTAGAAAGCTACATTACTCCTAAGTGACATAGACTATAAAACGCGAGCGAAGCCATGGGCAAAACAGCTAGTGTATGCAACTGGCTGTAATTCTATCTTCTTCTCTGCCAATAAAGACTTATAATTCTCGGACAGGACCAAGACAGCATACACTGCTTCTGGTCAGCACAATAAACCATTGAACACCCTAAATGGTAAGCGAACATTGTACCAATTGGACAGCATTAGAAAATGGTACATGATTTCAATGGGAATCGGTAGAGCGTGCAGTAGGTGGTACAAGACAGAAGCGATTAGCGAAGTGTACTTGGCCAGTTCACGCTTAGAAACTTTACAGGCTAGGTTTTAATTTTCTGCGGGGTGAGCGCGGGGTTGGTGCGAAACGGACATGTGTGCAAGGCGTGTGCAGTTGGACTTAAATAGCAATTTGAGATTTATTGATGTGTTATAAGGCTCAAATTATATGCAACAAAATCCAAAGCGAACCCGCTTTGGATTTTGTTGCATTTGGATAGATGCGGGTGCTGACGCGCGTGGACGTGCATGTGGACTCGCTAGCGTGTGTCGTTTGAGCACGACACAGCCTTATTGTATACTAGCTGCGCCCCGCGGTTTCACCCGCGGTTAAAATGTTCAGCCGTTCTGGCGTGATAGAGTAACATCCATCCATCCATCCATTCTTACAAACTTTCGTGTTTATAATATTAGTAGGATTAAATAGGCTTGCGTTTTGCCGCTATTTCCCCGATCCGCAGTCTCCTCTGCTACAACCCTGGGTAGACACTTCAACGGTTTTCAGTTCTATGGCAAATAGTCAAGATAGGAACAGATATAGCCTTCATCGTCTACTTTGACCTGTCATTACCACTACATCTTGCTAACTCCTTAAGCTAGCCGAATATACCAAGCTTTGACTGTTTCCCTAAACGACAAATAAAAATCCCTTCAGCTGTTTCCTATAACAAATTATGTTACAGTTTCCTAACCAGCTTGTGTCATTGTTACAGAAGCGCGACACGCCACGCGCGACCGGCGGGACACGCAGTACGACGACGTGTTCGCGGCTGACGAGGCGAGCGACGACGAACCGCAGAATGACGAGCTGAATGAAGGTAGCATCGTGGTACAATACACTCCGCCTGGTATAGCATTCAGTAAAATTATATGTAAAACTATTTTTACACTACGTAAAAAACGCGAAAAATCTAGCCCTGTTTTTAGGACAAACCTAACAAAACAATAAAAAAATAAATTATAATTTATTTTTTTGCCCCGTAAGGCCAAAATGGCCATACCGTCTAGTCATCCGTATGTGTTGCGTACTTTAGTCGTTAATCTATGACGAAGATGATGGAGCAGAGGGTGATGATAGATGAGATGGACCACTCCTTCGTCCCCATCTCAGTAAAGCCGTGGACTATACTTTACTGAAAATTTAAATCGAGTTTTGTTGAGAACAACAAAAAGGTAGCATTTTGTAATGTTTGTATCATTTGCCCACACTCGTGCACGTTATCGAACTGGTAAAGGTAAATAATCCACCTTTATTACACTTTAAAACACTTGAAGAATCACAAGATTTAGAAAATGATACAAAATCACGACACCGCATTCTTTCGGTTCCCGTCAAAAACTCCAAACCTTTGTAAAAAAAAAAGGTGCTAAGTTTTTTTTTTATTGTATTAAATCCTGTCAGTAGAGGCACTATGCCCTCACTCATTGACTTGCGTGCCAATTATATCTAAAATCTCTGTTATCTTCCAGCCGACAGGTCGTCAGAGCCGAAGAACCAGCTGCCTCCAGTGGAGGCGAAGATCACCACTCCCCCCAAGATCTACGAAGTCAAGAAGGGAGAGGACATCACCTTGGAGTGCAAAGTCGATCCTGAAAGTAAGCACCCATACAAAATACAATACTCTCGTGCCTAAGTGTTTTTGACGTGACAACGTCTAATAAATCGATGAACGCCGGCTGTACGCACGAAAAAGGATGACTCATTGTCCCGTTACGGAGCGAGCGAGAGCTCTACTCGAGCGAGCGAAAGGCACGATCGGCTTGAGCGTTCGGTTTCCGCCGTTTCTACTGATTTCCGCCTGTTTCAGACTACTTCTCTTCCACTCGATTGGCCTATGCGTCCGAGTTTACAGACAACCAATTTTTGCACAGATTTAGATTCGACAGGCGAAGTATTTAATAATTATAAACAAAAGTACCTACATATAGTTTATTATATACAAGACTCTTTCCCCTTTCCCTTGGTAGAAACCACTTCTCTCCACTTGCTACGATCCTGTTACACATCTTTCCCTTCTTCTACTTCCATGAGTCTTTTCATACACGCTCGTCGGTCACGGGTATAGGTACTCTTTACCTGGCCGTTGTTTAAAAAACGTCTTAGATTTGGTCGAGATACGTTTGCCTAGACCTGCCTTTCTATAATTATTACATCTTCAGTTTGATCGTGGCACGCCTTCCTTACCGACTTAACCATTTACTTCTAAATATGCGAAGTGAAGCTTAACTATAGGCACTCAACTCGCGCCAGCAGGAATGTGAAATTGTAGTCTCTTTCCCGCTCGTAAGTTTAATTTGAAAGTGCCCTTCTCTCTCTCTCTCTCTTAAGCATAATAGGCAGGAAGAGCCTTCAGGCACATATCAGCCTTCCTCACTTTTCTCTTTCCTCAAAAGTAACTCATCCAAAAATACGTCAAATTGGATCATCTTATCAACACTAATTGTGTCCACACTCAAACTGATCGTTTGATTCAATAATTTTTCTAAATAACTGATGATAGACGGACATTGTTGCCGATGAGTCTACGGACCGGGAAACGAAAATGAATGTATAATTGAGACAGTTAACCGGAACTTCCGTTCGCGCGCGTTTTTGGCGCCACCGGAAATGCAGCCATATTGATTCAATCAACTAGTCAAGAATACTTTTTTATGAAGAATACTTTTTTATCGAACCAAGTCTTGAGTTTTATTTTATTAGGAGCAGAAAAGATTTATATTTTCTATTCTTTATTGTTTAATTATTTTATTATTTTATTAGGGTATATTATGTTTGTGGGTCAGGTTTCCTTAACTATCTCCTCTACTTCACTCAATCTTCGATAAATTCCTGAAACTCAGTCTTTTGAAAAAAGGAATAGAATGTCGTTGATAGAAATGAATTGATGTTAATACAATTTTTATTCGACACGTAGATAATGTAATGATTTTTGTGGTCGTGCATCGTTCAGATTATTGTTTTGTTTTTCTAATCTCGTATTTGATTTCCAGACGCCACGGTGGTGACGCAGTGGAACAAGGGGAACGACTCATACTTCATGAACACCATGAAAATGACCTACGATATTGACCTCTCGAGATATTTTGTGTAAGTCTCAGATCTCTACCATTTTTACACTTTGGGCGAGATTCATATACCGCATTTCTTCAAGAATCTCACTCGGAAAATTAAACACTCCATCATAGTAAAGTCGAAGTGCGGTCTGTGAATCTTGCCCTCTATCTTTGACAGCCACTTTGATAGAAAAATGCCAAAAGACTACGCACTCACGGACCTTATGAACAAGTAGCGCCATCTCTTGTTGAGTAGTGGAGTTAAATTAGAAGACTCGCTAAAAGTTGGCGCCACGTTGGAAGTGATAAAACGGGCCCGCTATTTGACGAATAATAAAGAATACAGGGTGTTCTTATATTCTGTATTCTTAAAACAATATTCATAAGCACATCTATCGTAACTGTGTCAGTGATTTACTGTCATTACTTGCCTGCTATGTTAATTTAAAGTGGGCATTGAAAAAAAAATACAAACCAAGACAGAGATTTAGAGACCTACCTACCTACTTAATACTTTTTTACTATCAAAGAAGATGTGGTTTTAATTTTTTCTATGAGAGTATCCCGTGTAATTACAACAAAATGTCTTTGTTAACTTTCCAGAGCGTCTGATTCAAAGAACCTCATGATCAAAGCCGTGGAAGCGTCGGACGCGGGCGTCTACAAGTGCTTGATTGTCCAGGTCGCACCAGTCTCTGTGGAACACACGCTGGTGGTGCTGGAGTCTCCTCATATCATCCGTAAGCAAGTTTTATACTAGTAGTTAGCCTCGAAATGGGACCTCGCGAAACCTTGTCCGATTTGGATCAAATTTGAACTAAAAAATCGTGTTTGCATGAACTACTTGCCTGCAAAATTTCATGAAAATCGGATTAACAGGACAAACTCAATTTATCGTACCATACCGTACGTTTCGGACAAACAAATAAAGTCTGGGATCTCGCTTTCGCTCGGTCAAGAAAAAAAACGAAAAAAAAAACGGAGAGAACGAAATAGTACTAATTGACAGCTAAAATTACTTACAACACTCACAACAACTTGCGGTTCTCTTTCTTAAGACATTATATTTAGGTAAGCTGACACTTCAACTTTAATTTTGACATTTAATTTGTAGTATAGATTAGCCTTGACAATTTAATATATATTTTTTCTATAGTTAGCCATCTCTCCAAATTTTGCACGCCTCTTTAGGCATAACATGAAGCTCGTCTCTAATTTACTATAACAACAATATTATTTATTACTCGTTTTTAAAGCAAATAAATGAATGTATCTTTATCTAACAAATAATCACAAATTCATAAGCTTTTTTCAATGGGAAACCATTTATAAAAAATGTTCATCAATTTCGCCTGGTTTGGTTGACTGCTCGACTCAATTTAGTTTGGTGGCTATGGCTGCACACAATATTATTGCCTAAGCATAGACCTATTTAAATCCACCACAAACTGTTGAGACTACTTTAACATACTTACTTCACCTTTAAATGAACACAGTTTTAAGCAATAAAACTTAACTTTACTTTACAAACTGCCAAAGGTTCTAAGTTCTGATTGCTAACACCACACCTCCCCCCAGGCTTCACAGCGACGAACGACGGCCACGTGATCGAAGACCAGGACCTGCTCCTCACCTGCGAGGTGACGGGCACGCCGCCGCCGCAGATCATCTGGTCCAGGACTCGGTTCAACCAAGACGGGGTAAGACACAGTGACAGTTTGTTCTACCTAGTTGCACCTTGTTTAAACAGAGTATTTATTAAAAAAAATATATTTCAGATAATTTGAGACCCATACAATTACAATACGCAATTACAACAATCTATAAAAATAAGCAAATATCTGCTATTGCATTTTCTTGTTCGAGGACATCTAAATAGGCTTCTAAGAATAATTGTTCCTAGTTTTTGGGAAGCCATGGCTTTCGTGGTTTCGACTCCCACCTAGGGCAAACATTTATGTGATTCACATTTAACATTTGTATTTTTTCTATGTCTGGGTGTTAATATATATGTACCTATGTATTTAAAAATATATATATGTATGTAGGGTCAACTGGGGCAAATGCGTCTGTGGGACAACTAACGCCATCTTGTACAGATTATTGCAACTAAAGATAAAAAAATATGTAGGTGGCGCCTAATTTGTTAAGGGCTGAGCTACCCACGTCCGTAGGAGTGCACTCTATTCTGATTCCCTACACGTGGTCCCCGGGTAGTGCTAACCGGGTAGCAAACTCTGGTGGGAGGCTTCGGCCGTGGCTAGTTACCACCCACCGGACCAAGCCATGCCGTGCAATGACCTAGTCGTGTTTCGGGATGTAGTCCGGTGTAACCGTTCCGAAGACGGGTCTGAGCAGTAGAGCGCTTGTAGCGCCTCACTCAACTGCCGTCTTTGTACTTCTACACTCTGCAAAACTTCAAGGCTAGAGTGAATAAGTAACTTATAGGTCGTCGTGCTCCATCTTAGACCACAACGTTGCTTAACATCAAGCGAGTTGGTGGGTCAAACGCCGACCTATTCTACATTAAAAAAAAAGGGTTTGTCAGTGATTCTCGAAAGATGCAATTTCTGGTAACCATAGCACAAGCTTTGCTTAGTTTGAGATCAGGTGTCCATGATTTTTTATAGCTAGAAAGAATCTAAAAGTTTAACATCATCTCAGCAGATAGAGGTCCATTGCTGGACAAAGGCCTCCTTGAAAGATCCTAGGTGGCCTGCCCACATTGTGTCTTCCATTCATGGTTGTTAATAGAGAACTCGTCTACCCCAGCGACCGTCGGCATTTATATTGTCATTATATTTCCGTGTAAGTGCATAAGGTTTAAGATCGCGTGTTGAGACAAATGGTGTTATTTTAATTTGTTCCAACGTCGTGTGTGGCGTTTATCAATGAAGCTATTAACTAACGCAATATGATATCTTTAATGACGTAACTTCAAGATGTAGAGTGTTGGAAAACAGCACTTACTTTGATATATTCATTCATTCATGATGAATGAAATGGTACAAGTAATTAGGGAGCCAGTAGTACTTAGGTACTTTTTTTCTCCTTGTAAGATTATGAGAATTAAAATGTATCTATGATTAAACTGTCTTTTTACATGACTACCAAAAATAAAGGTTAAGTTTTTTACTTTAGTACTCTTATAGAAGCGATGATAGCCTAGTTGGGGAAGGCCCGCCTCTCAAGCCAGAGGGAACGGGTTCAAACCTAGCCGACGGCACGCACCAATCTGTTAATTGTGTGAACATAATTATGTGCGTATTGTATGTCATCTGCTACGTGACTGGAGTCTGGTATTTGGCGCCAGGCTCGCCTCCTGTCACAATTGGGATTGAATATAGTCCGGCGAAGTGTGGGTGTTGTATTACACTTCTGCAAGCCCCCTCGGGGGGAAAAGCGTGACAAGATAGTACTGTTATTTAGTTCATTGGTGTAGTTTAATTTAGGTGTTATCCTACTGGTTTTATCCAACGAGAAAGGGACAAACTTATCAGTTTTCTAGCTTTCTCAAATCTAACTGCGGATAAAAACGCTGGAAAGACAATCCGTCTCCAGCCCGTGCTAGCTCAACAGGCAGGATACATCTAGGTTTAAAAAATACGCCCAACAACATCAGCAAATGACTACCACCCGGTACTTCAAGTAGTAAAGATAAAGTTAATATATTCGGATGAACTTTGTATAATTACGATAGAACTTCACTTAAGGTAAGTTCGTTTAATTTAAAAAAAAAAAACAGATAAATTAAGTTTTTGTGTGGTTCCAGAATGAACGCCTGTCAGAGACCGACGGCGAGTTCACGCACAACAGCCTGTTCATGCGCGGCGTGAAGAGGCAGCTGTCCGGTAACTACTACTGCTACGTCTGCAACGGACTCGGCTGCGACCAGAAGGAGCTGCAGGTTGACATTTCAGGTTCGTACATTGCAGACTGACAACCTAAGATAAGCTGGACTTTGATTTCACTGTTATGTGTGAAGTGCTAGAGTGTGGAATGCTCTACCTGAGTGGATGTTTTGCCATAGTTATAGTCTCAAGTGAATCACTTTCTCTTAGCAAGCATTAAGCTTCAGCTGACATGGTGGTAGAAAGCAAACTTATTTTCGAAAAAAGAAGTAAAGATAAACCCTGGAGGGCTATTCCTACGCGTGAGATGAGATGAGATTGTATCTTGGTTACTCTTACACCTATGACGTTTCAAACGAGAGCAACAAGGACGAAAAAAGGTGAGATGAAAATCTCTAATCTTCGAATAGTGCCACTGTACACACACATTACTCACACACTCATTAGTACTACTTTACCAACATAGGATAAAATAAAATAAAAAATAAAATAAAATAAAAAAATAAAAATAAAATAAAAGTAGCCTTTATTCTACTGCATTGTTTTTACAAATAGTTTTTTTTTTTTTTTTACTTTTTTTTTATATGCAGAAGTCGCCTCTGCGGCGTAGGCCTCCCCTAATGCTCTCCACTCTTCTCTCTCTCTAGCTGCGGTCACCCAATTTGGTCCACATTTCTCCGAGAATATGTCCCTCCATCTTTTTCTCTGTCTTCCCTGGCTCCTTTTCCCGTCTCTTGGAGTCCATTCTGTGACTTTTTTTGTCCATCTGGAATTTTCGAGCCTGCAGATATGTCCTGCCCATTTCCATTTAAGTAACCTTATTTTTTCTGTTACGTCCGGTATTTTGGTTTTGCTTCTTATAAAGTGGTTAGTGACTTTGTCTATTTTTTTAATTCCTAATATACTCCTCTCCATCTTCCGCTGGCAGATTGCAACCTTTTAACCAACATAGGATAATAACCTATCAAATATATTTGTTAAATTAAAAAACATGAAGTTCAAAATCCTAGTATTTTTTATTGACAATTTAGAGTGAAACGAGAACTTTCTTTATGATTTGCACTATTTATTTATGTTTTATTACTTTCCAGGCAAACCCCACGTGCATGTCCACAAGGCCGTCATCAACTCCGCCATCAACGTAGAAGCTGTGTTGGAGTGCTCGACGCGCTACGACGCTAAGTAAGTGTTTTGTTTAGTGTAAGTGCTATGCGAGACGCAGCCGCGTGGAGCATTCAAATTATCATCGGATACAAAAATGCCGATTTATTCCACTAGACTGGAAGAATTTATTTTTTAAATCTACACAGCCATTTAGAAACGTTTCCGTCTGGATGCCGAAAATTTTAAACTCAATATTTGTGCGCTTTCATACAATTTTAAAAGTGGTTCATTCTCCCGACCAGTGGCCCTATTCGGAGATTTGAGATTTCCATTTTACCGTTTTTCGTCCTTGTTGCTCTCGTTTGAAACGTCATAGGTGTGAGAGTGACCAAGATAAAATCTCATCTCATCGCACGCGTAGAAATAGCCACCCAGATCTGATTTATATTCGATTTCCAATTGCAAAATTTATAAAATTAAGTTTAAAATTTTTGAAATCCGATTGTAAACGCTTCCGAATGATTGTGAATAGGGGTGCTGAAGAACGAGCTAGAAATTATGAGTATTTTGTCTTCAAAAACTTTTTTGACTAATAACGTTATAATTCTGCAGCCCCCACATCCGGTGGTACAAGGACGGTAAGCTGATCGAGGACTCCAGCTCCGACTACGTGATCTCCACGCGCGGGACCAGCTCCAACCTCACCGTCACCCCTGACGCTGATGACGACTTCGGCACGTTCACTTGCGAGGTATGATCTTGCTCACTTGACTGTCGGTTAAAAAAACTCTCGGCACCTATACCTATACATATGTTATGTTATCCATGTATAGGTCGAGTAACTAGCCCAGGTGTCAGTCAGCAACTAGCCACATCTGATAGGCGACAAATTTTTTCAGACAGACAGACAGACAGAATCGTCACCCCTTTTCTCCGAAGAGGCTGGCAGAGGTGTATTTAGAGGTGTATTATTTGGCATGTGATGAACATTTGTGTTTGTTCTATGTCTGGGTGTTAATATGTATTTAAGTATGTATTTGAAAATATCTAAGTATGTATATCAGTCTCTGGCAGCCATAGTACAAGCTTTGCTTAGTTTGGGGTCAGGCGACCGTGTGTGGAAGTGTCCCGAATTTATTTATTTATTTATAAATCTAGCAGTGGGTGAGTCTGTCGCCATACACCAGGCTCCAGTTTTAAAGCAAATGACATTATACGCGCATTATGTTCACACAATCAACAAATTGGTGCGTGCCTTTGTAACCCTTTGTTAGGACAGAGCACGAGACTCTTTCTTTGTCTAGGGTTCAGGTGGCCTATAGGTAGCTTGAGAAATACGAGTAAAATACTTGACCACTTTAGTTATCAATCTCAATATAAACAGGTCTAATGATTCTACGACTAAACGAACTGACATATCAATATTCCCAGGCCGAGAACAACTTGGGTCGGCACAACCGCTCCATCGAGCTGGTGCAGCGGCCGGTGGTGGAGGCGCTGCAGGCGGAGGGCGGCCGGCTCGCCTGGACCGTGCGCTCGCACCGCCCTCTGAGGGCGCTGCTCGCGCAGATACAGCTCATTGGCGAGGTAACTATGTGCTCAGATACAGCTCAAGGAGGGGACACTGGATGCTCACATACAGATACAGCTCATTTGAGAGGTAACTATGTGCTCAGATACATATTAAGCTCCTCGAAGAGGTAACAATGTGCTCAGATACAGATACAGCTCAAGGAGGGGAGACTGGATGCTCAGATACAGATACAGCTCGTTGGAGAGGTAACTATGTGCTCAGATACAGATACAGGTCAAGGAACTGAATTCTCAGATACAGATACAGCTTACAGGAGAGGTAACTATGTAATCAGACAATGACACAGGTCATGGGAGAAATACTTATATGCTCAGATACAGAAACAGGTTAAGGAGAGAGGACTGGATGCTCCAATACAGATACAGCATATTTAGGAGGGGTGAATACAGATACAGCTCGTTGGAGAGGTAACTATGTGCTCAGATACAGATACAGGTCAAGGAACTGGATGCTCAGATACAGATACAGCTTACAGGAGAAGTAACTATGTAATCAGACAATGACACAGGTCATGGGAGAAATAACTATATGCTCAGATACAGATACAGGTCAAGGAGAAAGGACTGGATGCTCCGATACAGATACAGCATATTTAGGAGGGGTGAATGCATGTTCAAATACAAGATACAGGTTATAGGAGAGGTAACTGTCTACTCAAATACAAATGCCAGTCATAGATAGGCAACTATATACTCGCTCAGAAACAGAAATAGTTCATAGGAGAGGTTACTGTTAGGTACAACTCCTGAGAAAAGTAAATAGGTAAAGGTAAAAGTAAACACCTACTAAATACAGATTTAATGCTTACACATAAAAACAGAAACTGAAGAAGTTTACAAAAACAATGTTTCTGGAATGATGTTTGTGGTGTGAAGAATTTATCTATTTATGTTTAACCAACTTCCCAAAAAAGATGGATGTTCTACGATGATCTGTACCTATGTATTTTTTTATTTGTTAAACAAAATATTATATCATTCAATGTATATCATTTTTTTATAGGATAATAATAATGGTCAATGGAAAGAGTTCGACATCCCCCTTCCCTCGATCTTGGGCCACACTTACGAGTTAATGCTGGACCTGAACGACAAACAGCTGGAAGCCGGCAAGTACCAGGCTGTCGTGAGGGCGCAGAACGACCACAGCTGGAGCGACAACGTCGACCCGGTCATTGTTGAAATTGGTAAGATCATGGTACAATGATGTGTACTCCGCTAGGTATAGCTAGGTTTAGCGTTCCGAGACAAATATGGTCATGTGGGTGACGCCAATCGGTGTACAAGCAGGACCGAAATAAGTTAATACAACAAGTTTGAGAGAGACGAGAGAGATGTAGTCGGGTGTCAACCCCCTGAACGCTAGGCCTTTTTTTTTGTGTCGTAGGCAAGATCACTCTCGCATCTTTTTCCGCTGAAACTCGCTCGTATGTCTGCTCGCGTGTCTGCAATTAAATACTAGCTGCACCTACTCTGTTGACCTGATCACTACAAAACTTCACAGGATTAGCCGGTGGGCTAATCTGAAGATTGCAGTGTCGTCTTCTGTTTTGCATTCCCGCAATATTTATTGAGTCGATTGTACTATGTAAGCACAGAATCCTCAATCAATCGCACTCGCCCTGATGAAGACTGCCGAATGCGTTTGAAACTATAGTCGGAATAATCGACTAAATCGTACGTGAGTGATTCCCGTGTAATAAATCATAATGAATAATATAGCTTTAATTCAGACACGAGAGCCACAGTATTTGTGAACATAATAAGTAGCAGTCAAAAATAAAACTTTAATTCGTAACATAAGACATGATTTTTTCAATGATTCATGCTCTGTTAATGGAGTATACCTACCTAAAATAAAAAAGAAATACAAAACAACAGCTTGTATAAGATCGATACAGAAGACGCGCGATGGGTGGCAGACGCACGCGCGAAACTTCGCGCGAGTTTAAACTCGCGTGGACACGTCAATAAAACTTGATATTCAACAAAAGATGGCGCCACGTTGTATGTGTTATGCGCCCGCCATCTAGCGGAGAGTAGGACACTCGAAGTATCGTATCGAAGTATCTTGCGTGCATCACGTGCATGGTCACATTTTGTCACGACGAAAAATAAATGGTATATCTGATCTGTCCTACTCTTTAGGGGAAATTAAAACGAAAGAACATTTCTATAATTAACAAAATTCGAAATGAATACTGTTTGAAGTTTTGGCCTTAATTTTTTCGATCATCTTTTTCTTTTTTTTTCATTTTCATTGTTAACTAAATGGAAAATCACTGGGTTTTATTCAACTTCAAAGAAAGTACCTATTCATGTTTTTTTATGAAGATTTAATTTTTATTTCATTAACATTTTTTGCTAACATTGCATGATTTTTTATTTTTGCATTTCCTTTTATTTTTTAGAAGTTCAGCCTTCCATGTCCATCCAGACCGCTTCAGGTAAGTTCTTTTTTTTATTCTCATCTTGTTTTAGACTTTATTTTTTTCATTACTTTATTATCTGATAAACTTTTAGGGAAGAGATTTAAAATAGATTGTAATTATGTTTTTTTTAAACCTATTTAGGGTGCTTCTTTGAGTACTTAAATCTAGAGAAAGTTCAGTACTCCCTAAAAACGAAAAGTGACGGCCAACTTTTTTAAGCTAATGTGCGTGACAGGTACAAACGATTATTTGCCTGTACTTATGCGCGCCGTTTACATACCTATACAGGGTGACTGGTTGAACACTTTAGATATTCTGGATTATCATAGTACTCATCATTATGAACAACTTTTATTGTGGGACCAACGCGGAATTCGCGAAAAAAAAATCAGCTGTTCCATAGAAAAATGTCAATGACACTCGACAAAATGTATGGAACAGCTGTTTTTTTTTTTTCGCGAATTCTGGGTTAGTCCCTTAATAAAAGTTGTTCATAATAATGAGTACTATGATAACATAGAATATCTAAAGTGTTCAACCAGTCACCCTGTATAGGGATTGGACGACCGCCGCTTGGCGGGCGGGCAAGTTCCTTTAATTAAACACTATCTGTTCTCTTGGTTTAATACTTTAATTAGTACAGCATAGTCGTACAATAGTGCCCACATTATTAGACTATTCAGGTCAGAATATTATAATCGTGTATCTACACTAAATAAAGTAGTGAGACCGCCATAGACAAGACAGATGCCGGTGAGGCCGGTGTCTAGTCTCTGGTATGGTGTTGCCACACCTATTCGAATTGTTCGGCCTGTTATTCGACGGAATGTTCGCCAAGTACTTATATGAGGCTTTAAGATTAAAGATAGGTAATTCCGAAGACGGATCTGAGCAGTAGCGCACTTGTAGCGCCTCACTCAACTGCCGTCTTTGTACTTCTACACTCTACAAAACTTCAAGGCTAGAGTGAATAAGTACCTTATAGGTCGTCGTGCTCCATCTTAGTCCACAACGTCGCTTAACATCAGGCGAGTTGGTGGTCAAACGCCTAGATAAAAAATAAAGTTTTTAACTCTATTTTCTATATTGCAGTGTACCGCGGCGCCGCCCCGTCCACCCACGCAGCGCCACTCCTCTCAACTCTCCTCATGTATCTTCTCGTCCGAACGCTCTAAGCAACTAATATATTACTATAACCTATTTATTATTAGTATCCAAGTATTCTAAACTTGAGTTTAGACTAGCGAGAACTGGCTGCAATTTAGTGGACTTGCTGGAAGTGGTTTTGGCACTTCTGGTGAGCGCGATGCGATTTTTAAGTGCTTTGAATCATTTATAACGTTTAAAAGAAGTAATTTAATTAAAAATTGTGTACTTCGGGTTGGAGTAAACGAAAATTAAGTATAACCTAGTACAATATCAAACTCTAAGTAGTCACAGGAACGTTTAATTTAGCTTGATGCATTTGTAGGCTGTACCAAATTGCTAGAAAATTACTATTGTTATCTTTTTTTTCAAAGCATTGGGTAAATAGTTTATTTATATACCTTTTATAGATATTTACAACTTTGATTTTATTTTGGTCTAAGAAAGTGCGATAAACTCGCGGCAATAAATTATTGCAAGCTTTATTGCTAGTCTGGACTCAAATTATGTTCAACGAGACGTTATGGTGCGACCACACGCGCTATTGACGTATCAAGCGATACGTACGGTGTGTAGCAACCATTAATTTAAATTTTATGCTTTTATATTATGTAAATTAATTAAATTAAAATAATGAGCTGCTTTGTAATGGACGGAGATTTTAATAATAATAATAATGATGATTATTATTTGTATAATGAATTTATCTATTTCTTTGTACAAGTTCCGACGAATCGAATAATTACATTTTAACATGGCAACACTGAGTAAGTGACTGTTTAGTCTCAGATCCGTTATTATTTTTAATGTACAGTTAAAATAAGGAATATTATAATAATTATTACATACTACTTAATTACTATTTGAAATTAGGTTTCTTTATAAGGCAGTGTTGACATAATATATGTTACTTACTTAATTAGAGACTCAAGTGATTATTCTCAAAAAAAAAAACTACTGTTTGACTGCTAAATCAAATTTTATTAAACAGAGAAATGTTCCATTGCATTTTCTACCATTTTGATTGTAAACTTTCACTTTTCAATTTTTTAATTAAAAATTCACCTTATAAGCATTTCGAGCAGCTTTTGTGGTTAACAATTTACTTATTTTGTATACACTAACCACCTCACCAATAAACGTTGTATAGCCGTACAATAGTTACCCTCAACTGAGTTTTGTCTGTCTTTCTTTTAAATTTTGAACTGGACCGAAAAAGACAAAAATCAGATCAAATCAGAATCGAATCAGACTGCCTCGGTGGCTCAGTTGGTAGTAAACCTGCTTTCTGAGCTTGGGGGCGTGGGTTCGATTCCCACCTAGAACAAACATTTAAGCGATGAACATTTGCGTCTGTTCTATGTCTGGGTGTTAATATCTATTTAAGTATGTATTTAAAAATATATATGTATTTATATCAGTCTCTGTCAGCCATAGTACAAGCTTTGCTTAGTTTGGAGTCAGACGACCATGTGTGCAAGTGTCCTGATATTATTATACATGTCGTTATTCAATTGGGTATCTAAGATACACCGAAGAACGTCAAAAGTTATAAAAATGACTGAATACTACCTTGTTCGGAAAAAGAGCCACTGAAGAAAAGGTATTGTGGTGAACAGTAGTACCCAGAAGAACAGGTATTCCCTGTAACTGGTAACTGAGTTGAAATATTTCAAATAAATCACTGTAAAACAATTCCAAGACTATTTATACAACGTTTATTAGTAAGGGGGTACGTAATTTACTAGACAGTTCAATAACAAAATGTACCAGCTTTCTGTAAATATTTCTAATTTACTCTTATATTTTTGTTTAGTAATCAAAGTGAAATTAGTATAAATTAACATAACTTAGGTATTTGCTTAAAAGTAGACGTTATTTAATATATTTTAATTTTTTAGAAATCATTACCTGCATATTAAAATTGTTAATCAAACTAGGAACATTTTAAAGGAATGTTTTTTTTTGTAATTTTATGCTTTCAACGTCTGCTTTTAAATCTTTTAATTTTACGTATTTTTTTCTATGTATAAGTAGTCGTTTTCTCACTTTTAGTTTATTATTAAGTAGGTATTACCAAAGTGTAATTAAGAATCACATTTAGTTTTTTGAATAAGTTAGGTAATTATTATTTCTGACTACGATGCTCTGGAGAAAATATTGGCAAAACTTTGGAACTGCGATATTGTTTTAAATTATTAATACTTTTGTCTTAGTTACTAAAGTTTAATAACGAAAAGTACAATTAACCTTAATACACTATACGAGCTGAATCCATCATCTCACATCCGCCACAGGTCATCGAGGCAGACATTCCATCAATATGTCGTCAGCTTTAATAAAGCCCGCACGAAGCGCTTTCAAAACTCCTTCCTAATCAGAACTGCCAAGGAGTGGAACGCACTTCCTGCCTCGGTGTTCCCCAGCCTAATAGATACAACCTGGGTCTCTTCAAGACAAAAGTGAGACGGCACCTCATGGGCAAGCGTGCTCCGTCTTAGACTGTATCGTCACTTTCCATCAGGTGTGTCAAACGTGGGCCCATTCAATAAAAAAAAAAGAAATTATAAAATTCTACGTTTTAAGCAAATGAAACAGTCAGACAATGCTGCCATAATATACACAAAAGCAACAAATCTATTAAGTATTATAATAATTACCATTAAAATAGAAATAATACAATGTGCCTGTAATTTATTAAATAATACCAATATTACTATAGATATATGAAGGTGCTTCAATTACTTCGCAAGAATATCAGTAAATACTGTATAAGCTGCGTTAATGAAGAAATGAATCGAAACGGAGCAGCGGTAATCGTGCTCTCTCGCTCGCGCTAGCAACGTTATGCGGTTGCGCGACTGAGATGGCATGATTAGCACAGCTTCATTTCGATTCGTTTCTTAACCGAGTCTAAATGTTGTAAAGTGTTCCATCGATGTTCCATTGTACACATTTTCTTCCATTTTAATGTTAGGTAGTAGAATTACCTACTAGTCTTATGTGTATTAATTAAAAACATCGCTTAGTGTTCAGTAACTAAATAGATAATTTTAATCCTATTTTCAAATCAACATGTTATTTCTAAATACTAAAAGACGCACACTTTTCTAATGTATCGTTTCTTGCGAAAACTTTTAGTTTATTGGATGACCATTTTAATTAAAAATGTGCTTATTTTTAAATCACAATTTGTATGAAATTGATACATACAGTTTTATTCACAAATGACGTAACTTCGATAGTAATTGAAATTCGTCACTATTTCTATGTGAGGTAGTTACTTTAAGCTGCGCCAATAAAGAAACCAATCAAAAAGAAACAGCGCTAATCGTGTCCTCTCGCTCGTGTTAGCAATATTGTGCGATTGTGCAAGCGAGATGACATGAATAGGTCTGCTTCTTTAGATTTTTATTTCTTGGATCAAGCTATATCTTATTTATATTTACTTAATTTTGAAATATTGGAAATACCGTACGTGCGGGTCTGTGTCAGAAAATACGCTTCATGTACAAGTCCTTAGGTTTTCATGTAAAGAAAATTTCATATTCATCTAAAATGTAGTTAAAGAGTTGAACCAATCTATCTGTCAAGTTGACTAAACTGCAAAAATTAAAACTTTCCATCAAAATTGATTATTAAGGTTGACCCGTAAAATATTGAGTTTTAAAAGAAAAGAATAAAGATAGAAAAGAAAATAAAGAAAGAAAAGAAAAATAAAGAAAGAGAGAACAGGAAGATAAAGGCGAGTTTAACTTTTTTTTCGACTTTTGTTCCTTACATACTTTTTTTGTTTATGAAACGCGATTGTGGCGCCAAACGTTCACAGATAGGTTGGTTGAACTGTCCATGTTATATTGTTTGTTCCATCTATAACAATTGTGCCTTCTTTGTAATATATAAATCTGAGAAGGTGATATTTTGTCTTAACGAAATAAAGGATTAATGTTTGTAAATACATTACAAAAAATTGTTTTATTAATATCCAATAGATATAAAAATCCTGACACTAGGGCTTTTCACTTGGCCTGTTCAAACTTACCTTTAAGCTTCAGTTTATGTATTCAAATTCATTCGGAAACGTTTACGTTCGGATTCCAAGAATATTAAACTTAAATTATTTGAACCTCAGTCCGTAATTATATAAGTTTTTGAACGTGATTCATTCTTTCGATCGAATTTATACTCGATTCCCTATTCCAAAATGTAGAAAAGTAGACGGAGATTCGAATAATTTGAGTTTAAAATTTGTGGGATCCGATCGGAAACGTTTCCGAATGATTGTGAAAAATCTATATAATAAAAGTGAAAAACCAGAACGAGATAAAAACGCAAGATGGAGTGAGATGGCGCTCTACAAAACTTCCTTGGCATGTTTCTCCCAAACAACTACCTTTTTTTCGGGAATTTGCATGTAATTCGATTCCTTGACCTCGGGAGTAGCGACAAACTTAATATTTATGGTTTTGGATGTGTAATTTTTGTATAATAAGCAAGATAAAATCGCAAGTTCAAATTGAAGAGAATACTACCTCATTGGATAGTTTCGTAGAAACTATCTTATTGAGGAAGTTCTTTTTTAAACAGTGTCAATCCAGCAGTGTCAGTGTGAAAATTCTATTAATGGCTAATGTCTGTAATTCTGTATAATATTAAATAAAGCCTGTTAAATAACGTGTCGTGCTTATAAAGCAGATATTATTGGAAACCTTGCTCCAACATAAGGTTATGGGCCATTTTAAAGGATAAAGGTGAGAAAATAATATCTCAAAAGTAAAATGTACACAAACGTCAATATTTTGCCAATACTAAAAGGCGAAAATTATTCTAACTGGAAGTTTAGAGTAAAATCCTTACTAGAAGAAAAACAGGTTTTACAGATATTAGAATACGAAAATAAAGATATCCAGTATGAACAAAAACTAAAATTAGATGACTCAAAAGCAAAGGCTATAATAATTCAATGTATAACCGACAAACATTTATCGATCATACAAGATTGCCAAAACGCAAAACAAATGTTTGAACAGCTAGATTCTGTTTTTCAACGGAAAAGTGTCTTTACAAAACTAACATTAAAAAGGAAAATAAAACAATAAACAAGAATACTTATGTTTTTGCTCAACATTTTATTATTTACATCACTGTACTATTAATTTAGTAGGTAACTGTTACTTAACCACTAAAACTACTGAATGGATTTACATAATAGGTAATTAATTGCTATGCAATAGATTCCACGCGGGCAGAGCCGCGGGCAAACTCTAGTTAAAAATAAAAACAAAAAAAAAACCGCTGAAAACCCTATAATTGATAACCCATAACAAATTGATTCATTAGAATAACGTCACAGATTATCTCATTCATTAGAATCTTTTTAACTGTGACGTTGTTTTTTCGAAGGTACTGTAATATAAGTGCTGAAATAACACTTGATATAAAAAAATAGGGTCAACTGGTTCATGTGTCTGTGGGACAATTGCGTCTTTCGAAGATTACTGATAAACCCTTCACAAAGCAACTAACGCCATCAGGTACAGATTATTGTAACTAAATATATATAAAAGACGTAGGTGGCGCCTAATTTGTGAAGGGTTTGTCAATAATTCTCGAAAGACGCAATTTTCCCACAGACGCATTTGTACCAGTTGAATAAAAACTGGTTTTACACAACTCGCGTGTGCAACCGCACTGGCGTTGCGCTAGGGAAAACAACGTGTGTGTATTCAGCTTTTCAGCAGTCAAAGTGGTCTTTCCAAGATCTTCGATCTGATAATAACTAAATTTTAGGCAATGGGAAGACTTAGTCCCAATGACCACCACCAAAACGGCTACCAGTGGTGGTCGTTAGAACAATATTTTAATTTTTGTCCCAACTGTCGCCAGTCGGGCTCGGCCGGTCTATAATTATTTTTTAAGCCAACGACCACCACTAGTAAAAACTACAGTCAAGCTCAAAATAGTCAGATATACTTAACTCTTAATGTGAAAAACCAACTTTTGATATTTTTTACACTGTAACACAGCTTAATTAAACAATTACATTATATTGACAAAACGCTAAAAATAATAATAATTTTTATGACCCTACGAACCCCACTGGCGGCAGTTGGGACAAAAATTAAAACTTTGCCCTAACTACAACCACTGGTAGCTGTTTTGGTGATGGTCGTTGAGAGCAAGCCCATGACCTATCCAAGTTGCGAGGATTGAGACCATTGGCTATGTGAAGATACTAGCTACGCCCTGCGGTTTTAACCGCGTTTAAAAAGTATAAATTCGTTGTATAAAATGTTAGTTAAAGAGCAAGTTAGTTTACGCGTGCGATATGTTAGGTTAGCTTGCTTTAACTTCATGGGTGGCAATTTGCGTGATATATCAGCGACACCGCGCCCACGACCACTTTCACCACGATAGGTAATGTATGAAGCTAGGTAAACACAATATCATCATTTATAACAAACATTTTCGACTATTGTAGAGTGCGAATTATAAATTTTGAAGGGGAGTTTGAGCTTTTCAGCCGTGAACGAAATTACCTATGTATTAATCTAGGGCATAAGCTACCTCTGTGCCAAATTTCATCCACATCCGTCTTTCCAGACACCCATCCAATTTGCATTTATAATAGGTACTACGAGTAGGTATGGAACGAGCCGCGCGACACCGCCGCTAGCCGTGACGGAACACGGCAGAGGCGCGTTACACGGGGTGAGTGCGGGCGACGCGCGGTCGTCCTCATTTAGGGTTTTACTTTCTCCTTTTTGAGGAAGGTGATGTTTCGGCTCCGAGCATTCCCTCTATCCCGAGGCTGGAACCACCAGGGAAATTGGAGGGGGCGAGTTCCAGCCCGGCTCGCGCTGACGGTCTCTCGGCACCCTCCTCTAATATGGTTACGATGGCCACATCATGGCTGTACGACTGGCCTGCACTATTGTATGGACTATGTTCGGTCAGCCAAAGAAAGAGGCTCCAGGCAGTACCGTCTTAAGACTATTCGGCGCCGGGGTGCGGGGCTCAGCCTGCGCTCTCGTTTTCTTTTACACTGCAGCATAGCACGCGACCGACGACACACTGCAGTATGAAAGGGGTCCTAGTCAATCAAGAAAACACAATACACGTAATTTTGAAAATATTTTATTTATTTCTCTAAAATACAATACCTACTAAAATTAAACTTAAATTATACAAATTAAATCCAATTATACAAATAAAAAACAAAACTATTCAACAAACTAACAAAAAACAACTAACAAAACTAACAAACAACTAAACTTTCAAAAAACTAACAAAACTTTCCGGGATAAAAAGTAGCCTATGTTCTAATCAAGGGTGTCAGCTACTGAATTTTGTCAATATTGGTCCAGCAGTTTGAGCGCGAAGATGAACGATCACAAACTTTCTCCTTTTTAATATTAGTGTGATCACTATTTTGGCTATAATGGCTTACGCATAAGATATAGATATATACCGCGGCGGACTTTTTTGTAGGCCTATTTAAGATGAATATTTCCATCATACACTACACATGTGTAACTCTAGCGGTTTTTCCAGCGCACGCCAGAATAGCTCGCTGATGGTAGATTTTTTCCTACTTACTTGACTATAATCGTCATATTTTGGACAATTCACACAATATCTTTATAAATTGTAGCCTATGTGTTATTCTGATGTATGAGCTATATTATTGTAAAGTTTAATTAAAATCATTTCCAAAGCTTTTGACAGGGTTTGGCGTGACAGTCTTATCAGCAAGCTCACTTCGTTTGGATTGACCGGTTTGTTGCGTGGATTTCGGATTTTCTGAGGGGCCGATCCATTCAAGTAGTCGTTGACGGTTGCTCGTCTGATCGAATGGATATAAATACCGGGGTTCCTCAGGGGTCCGTGCTCTCTGCGACACTCTTCCTGGTGCACATTAATGATCTGCTTAAGCCCGGTATCTTTGGGTATGCAGATGACAGCACTGTTGTGGAAAGTAATAAGTCTAGCGCACAGTCTAGTGGGTCTCAAATCCGGTCTCTAAGGGCTGACATGGTCGAGCGCTTGAACTTGTCCCTCCAGGCAGTCTCCAGTTGGGGTGATGCCAACCTGGTCAAGTTCAACGCGGCTAAAACCCAGGCGTGTCTGTTTTCCGCAAAAAGGAAGCCATTCGAACTGGGTCCTACTTTCCGAGGTGTATCCATCCCGATTAATAACAGCCTGGAGCTTTTAGGCGTTTCTTTGACTTCGACCCTCAACTTCGGCTCCTATATTGAGTCTAAGGCTCAATTAGCTGCTAAAAAGCTGGGTATCCTCTCGAAGGTGCGACGGTACTTCACGCCGGAACAGTTGCTGTCATTTTATAAGGCACAGGTTCGGTCGTGCATGGAGTACTGTTCGCACCTTTGGGATGGATCGGCCAAGTACCAGCTCGAGGCGTTGGAGTCCATCGAGAAACGTGCGAAGAAGCTCATTGGCAACGACTCCCTTGTCCAGACCAAACTTCAAAGTCTAGATCATCGGTGCAAGGTTGCTGGTCTATCGGTTTTTTATCGGATACATTTCGGTGAGTGTGCATCTGGTTTGCATGAACTTATTCTTCCTAGCCCGTTCTTTTATAAAACAACCAAGAGTATGAAAAAGCGGCATCGTTTTATGGTCGACATACCAACAACACGCACAAAACGCTTTGGTTCTTCTTTTCTTATACGGACCGCTAGAGTGTGGAATACTCTGCCAGAGTGTGTGTTTCCTGACACTTATAATCTGGGTGTCTTCAAGTCTCGAGTGAATCGGTTTCTTCTAGGCAAGCGTGCTCCATCGTAGGCCGCATCACTGCTTATCATCAGGCATGTTGACAGCCAAACGCAAGCCAATTAAGTTAAAAAAAAAAAAATCCATTCAGTAGTTTTACGTGTAAGAGTAACAAACATCCATCCATACATACAAACATTCGCGTTTATAATATTAGTAGGATTATTATTGCTGCTGTGTTATTATGTCATCTGCTACATGACTGGAGCCCGGTGTATGGCGACAGGCTCGCCCCCTGTCACATTTGGGACTGAATATCATCCGGCGAAGTGTGGGTGTTGTACACCTCTGCCAGTCCCCTCGGGAGAAAGGCGTTATGATATGTTTATTTACATTATTATAAATGAACCAAAACAACCAAAAAAGGACCAATTACTTACCTACCTAAAACCTATCTAATGTTATTTAAGTAAAAACGAAGAAATTCATCATACTCGTAATTAACAGGTAAGTAACCTATCTATGATAATAAAAATAAAAATGGTGTATATTTTTGTACGTGCTCCACCCCAAACTCCTCACAAAAAAATATCCTGCCAATATTTAACTTTGGGTCTATATTACTTTAAATACAATGCGTTTTTAACAAATTGCTAGTGCCTTGAAAATTCGTAAAACAGACACAACCGTCAACAACGTCTGCCCCAGGGGTAGGACACGGCCATACAAATGTAAATTTTTGTATTTTTTTTTATAACAGCGCCATCTGGTACTAAGCCCCGAAAACATTTGGTTAATTGTAAAAAAAAAAAAATGTGATGGCGCTATTTGCAATAGATGAGTTCACCTAAGTCAATGTCAAGCTTCAAACAGTTGTTGTCAAACAAAAATCAAAATTTTGGGGAGACGGTTATTTTTCTTCTGTTGCCATTGCGCTTCAAAATTTTGAAAATTTTCAAGATTTTCGTCGTTGTTTTGTGCTGTTCTTTACCGATTTCACACAGTTCGTCGGGTCCTCCTCCGTCTACTGTTGAAATCCCAATTATTCGCGAAAGGACGTTTTTAAGTGGTAGTGCGTGGACGCTTACTTGATCGTATTTTGTGATGTTCAGTTTATAGTTAAATGTTATTATTTATAGCTGGTGCCGCAGCATTAACAGAATTTTAAACGGCAAATTAAATTATGAAGGAGAGGACGAAATTAAAAAAAAGGACAAATGTATTATTTTAAACATAAACATATCAAAATGAATAAATAGTCATGCTCAGTATTTACCAATTTTATTTTATTTAAAAATTATACATGATGGAACGAGTATAGGAGTACTAGTAAAAGTTAGTTTTTAATCAGTAGCCACTTTTATAACCTGCTAGGTATTTACATATTATAATTTTTGTTTTTTATTACTAAGTGACTTCCAGTACGCGTATTTCAGGGGATGATATCAATATCTCTTAGTAAGCCCTATGTTTACTGGCAGTAGTCGCTTGTATTATAGCTAGGTAGGTACATGAATAAAATATGCACACATGAGTACGTGTGTATACACGCGCACGCACACATTCAAAGAAATAGTTCCAGGGCAAACTCCTAGGCGGCGCACGGGGGACAAAATTCGTACTTCAGAGGGCGCTCTATTTCCGTATATAGTATTACTCTATGGTCTGCCCCCACGCGTCTGCCCGCGTTCGGGTCGCGCGCAGCGATGAGTGACTTCTTCCCCCTCCTCACCTGCCGTGCGTCGGACCGCCCTTTACTTGAAACTTTTCGTTATATTTTGGTCAATTCACACAATATCTTTATAAATTGTAGCCTATGTGTTATTCTGATGTATAAGCTATATTATTGTAAAGTTTCATTCAAATCCATTCAGTAGTTTTTACGTGAAAGAGTAACAAACATCCATACATCCATCCATCCATCCATACATGCAAACATTCGCGTTTATAATATTAGTAGGATACACACAGTACATAGCTTAAAATATATTATATATAACAAACCCTTTCAAATTAACCCTACACAAGCCCCTTTCGGTTTAGCATACCCTTTCAAATTAGCCCTACACAAGCCCCTTTCGGTTCAGCATACCCTTTCAAAATATCCCTACACAAGCCCCTTTCGGTTCAGCATACCCTTTCAAATTAGCCCTACACAAGCCCCTTTCGGTTTAGCATACCCTTTCAAATTAGCCCTAAACAAGCCTCTTTCGGTTTAGCATACCCTTTCAAATTATCCCTACACAAGCCCCTTTCGGTATGAATTTCGGCCCCTTTGACATAGCGCCCGGACGGCTATGTCAAAGGGCACAATTACTCGCCTATGACAGACGCACAGGTGCCGCGCCGCGCGCCCATTTCAAATGAACTTACACTTTATTGTCTTTGGTCTTAGAAATTGCGCCTACCTACCCATTGCGCCTTTATTTATGAGTGTTTAGTTTAGATTTATTTGTATTTGGTGTCAATAAAGAGTTTTTGTATTGTAATGTATTGTACATGTTCGTCAACATCAGCCCGACAGTTAGAAGAGACAGTCAACTTGGAAGCGAGAACTTCTACGAGTATTTCACAAGTTCCAGCTCACACTAATACCAATACCTCGCCTACTACAAGTGAACCAATTGTCAACCAACCAGCAACAGAACCAGATGTAAGATTTTGTGAAAATGTCGCGAATGATCCTGCTCTCTGTCCGCAAGTAATACCCGATAATTTAAGATTATTTTTAACAGAACGTGGACCAATTTAAATTAAAAAAACCAACTATCCTTCAGATAGTAACATGAGGTCGTTTTCAGATACATATTACAGTAAAAAGTTACAAAACGGCGAAATTATTCATCGAGTTTGGCTGGTATATTCCACATGTACTGATTCTGTATTTTGTTTTTACTGTAAGCTTTTTAATATTAATGTTACTGCATTTAATGGACCCACTGGTTACAAAGACTGGGGGCATTTGTCGAGAAATATAGAACGACATGAGAAAAGTTCAGGGCACATACTCGTATGTTCTTTTAAAAAATATTTGGATTTAAACAATGACTTATTGAAAGGGCAAACAGCAGACTCTGTAAATCAAACTGAAACAGACCGCGAGAAAAAGAGGTGGACGGCAGTTTTGGAAAGGATAATCGAAATGGTAAAATTTTTGGCAGGTCAAAATATAGCAATTAGGGGCACAACTGAGAAGTTGTATGACCCAAATAATGGTAATTTTTTACAGTTGGTAAAGAGTATGTGTATTTTTGATAGTACACTATCAAGAATACATGGCTCGAATTCAAAGAGCTCAGAATCGCATGCCACATAATCTTGGTCATAACATTCAAAATTAACTTTATTAGTATTTTTGCTGAAAAAATTAAAACGACTAATGCTAAAACGAAAGGGGCTTGTGTAGGGCTAACTTTTTTTATTTTTTTTTATTTTTATGTAGAATAGGTCGGAATTTGATCACCAACTCGCCTGATGCTAAGCGACGTTGTGGTCTAAGATGGACCACGAGGACCTATAAGGTACTTATTCGCTCTAGTCTTGAAGTTTTGTAGAGTGAAATTTGAAAGGGTATGCTAAACCGAAAAGGGCTTGTGTAGGGCTAATTTGAAAGGGTATGCTAAACCGAAAGGGGCTTGTGTAGGGTTAATTTGAAAGGGTATGCTAAACGGAAAGGGGCTTGTGTAGGGTTAATTTGAAAGGGTATGCTAAACCGAAAGGGGCTTGTGTAGGGCTAATTTGAAAGGGTATGCTAAAACGAAAGGGGCTTGTGTAGGGCTAATTTGACAGGGTATGCTGAAACGAAAGGGGCTTGTGTAGGGCTAATTTGAAAGGGTATGCTAAACCGATAGGGGCTGGTGTAGGGATAATTTGAATGGGTATATTAAACCGAAAGGGGCTTGTGTAGGGCTAATTTGAAAGGGTTTGCTAAACCGAAAGGGGCTTGTGTAGGGATAATTTGAAAGGGTATGCTGAAACGAAAGGGGCTTGTGTAGGGATAATTTGAAAGGGTATGCTGAAACGAAAGGGGCTTGTGTAGGGCTAATTTGAAAGGGTATGCTAAACCGATAAGGGCTGGTGTAGGGATAATTTGAATGGGTATATTAAACCGAAAGGGGCTTGTGTAGAGCTAATTTGAAAGGGTATGCTAAACCGACAGGGGCTTGTGTAGGGATAATTTGAAAGGGTATGCTGAAACGAAAGGGGCTTGTGTAGGGCTAATTTGAAAGGGTATGCTAAACCGAAAGGGGCTTGTGTAGGGCTAATTTGAAAGGGTATGCTAAACCGACAGGGGCTTGTGTAGAAATAATTTGAAAGGGTATGCTGAAACGAAAGGGGCTTGTGTAGGGCTAATTTGAAAGGGTATGCTTAACCGAAAGGGGCTTGTGTAGGGCTAATTTGAAAGGGTATGCTGAACCGGAAGGGGCTTGTGTAGGGCTAATTTGAAAGGGTATGCTGAACCGAAAGGGGCTTGTGTGGGGATAATTTGAAAGGGTATGCTGAACCGAAAGGGGCTTGTGTAAGGATAATTTGAAAGGGTATGCTAAACCGAAAGGGGCTTGTGTAGGGCTAATTTGAAAGGGTATGCTGAACCGAAAGGGGCTTGTGTAGGGATAATTTGAAAGGGTATGCTGAACCGAAAGGGGCTTGTGCAGGGCTAATTTGACAGGGTATGCTAAACCGAAAGGGGCTTGTTTAGGGCTAATTTGAAAGGGTATGCTAAACCGAAAGGGGCTTGTGTGGGGCTAATTTGAAAGGGTATGCTGAACCGAAGGGGCTTGTGTAGGGCTAATTTGAAAGGGTATGCTGAACCGAAAGGGGCTTGTGTAGGGATAATTTGAAAGGGTATGCTAAACCGAAAGGGGCTTGTGTGGGGCTAATTTGAAAGGGTATGCTGAACCGAAGGGGCTTGTGTAGGGCTAATTTGAAAGGGTATGCTGAACCGAAAGGGGCTTGTGTAGGGATAATTTGAAAGGGTATGCTGAACCGAAAGGGGCTTGTGTAGGGCTAATTTGAAAGGGTATGCTGAACCGAAAGGGGCTTGTGTAGGGCTAATTTGAAAGGGTATGCTAAACCGAAAGGGGCTTGTGTAGGGATAATTTTAAAGGGTATGCTGAACCGAAAGGGGCTTGTGTAGGGCTAATTAAAAAGGGTATGCTGAACCGAAAGGGGCTTGTGTAGGGCTAATTTGAAAGGGCTCAACTTTAGAATCGCACCAATCGATTTCACGGTTCATGTTTTTTTCACAGATAGGTCTTATTATAAGGAGGCTTCCTGTAAAGGGAAAACTTGCGGTAACTTATACTTTTCGAGATATTAATTATTGAAAATCGAAAAATTAACCATAAATTTTCACAGTTTATAACTTATGTTTCGAAACTGAGCGGTCCGTTCTACGTTCTACGAAAGTTGAAAAACATGTCGCACTACATAAAAATTAGAAATTCGGCTATTTTTTATTAATTTATATGATATATCGTTTTATTCATTATTAATAACGTTTTCTTTATCGAAAAACCTTTTTTTTAATTTAAAATAACCAAGTTTTTATTTTTTTTCTTTTTAATTATGACTTAACAAACTTGTAAAAAAGGAACGTAATCGACGCCATCTTGAGTTTCTGTGCTGTCACGTCAAAGACAGTCATCGTTTGTTTACAAAATCGAATGCCTCTCAAAAATATTTTATGTTTTATTTTATAGCAAACCTAAACTAGCTAATGTTAGGTTAGGTCTTTTGTTATCATCATTGTGCCGCGGCAGCGGCCGGCGAAGTGCTTTGAAATATTCTGTTAAATAATATTTTATAGACCTAAACTAGCTAATGTCGAAATTGCTTCTAGAAACAATTTGGTTCGGTTAGGTTATGTTAGAACATGAAAAGCAACGCACGAGCCGAGCGAGCGAAGCGAGCGTGCCGCGGCAGCGGCCGGCGAAGTGCTCTGAAATATTCTGTTAAATAATATTATTGTAATTAATTAAATAAACATCAAATACAACGAAAAGAATCGAAAAAAGTGAGGTTATGTTGCAACACAAAAATGCTCATATCTCTGGAAGGGGGGGTTTCCGCAACTCCCCCCTTTACGGGAGGGGTATACCCCTCTCCCCCTCCCCCCTCCCCCCCCCCCCCTTAAATCGATTGGTGCGTTTCTAAAGTCCTTCCTTTGAAAGGGTATGCTAAACCGAAAGGGGCTTGTGCAGGGCTAATTTGAAAGGGTATGCTAAACCGAAAGGGGCTTGTTTAGGGCTAATTTGAAAAGGTATGCTAAACCGAAAGGGGCTTGTGTAGGGCTAATTTGAAAGGGTATGCTAAACCGAAAGGGGCTTGTTTAGGGCTAATTTGAAAAGGTATGCTAAACCGAAAGGGGCTTGTGTAGGGCTAATTTGAAAGGGTATGCTGAACTGAAAGGGGCTTGTGTAGGGATAATTTGAAAGGGTATGCTGAACCGAAAGGGGCTTGTGTAGGGCTAATTTGAAAGGGTATGCTAAACCGAAAGGGGCTTGTGTAGGGCTAATTTAAAAGGGTATGCTGAACCGAAAGGGGCTTGTGTGGGGATAATTTGAAAGGGTATGCTGAACCGAAAGGGGCTTGTGTAAGGATAATTTGAAAGGGTATGCTAAACCGAAAGGGGCTTGTGTAGGGTTAATTTGAAAGGGTATGTTACATATAATATATTTTAAGCTATGTACTGTGTGTATATTCTAATAATTTAATCTCCTCATTTCCTAATATCTCAACATCTCTACGTATATATTTAACACTGCCTGTTACAGTAGCTGAAGGTGATAAATAATATAAACGAGAGTTGGATTGCTGGTGTTTTTCGCCATTACAATCACTGTTAATTGTATTAACTCATAATTCTATTGATTTCTCAATGTAATATGTTCCTTATTTTGTTTGTTTTTGCATCACGTTCTTTTACATGTAAAAAATATAATTACATGTATAAAAGTATAATTTTTAGAAGGTTCATCTAAAACTCTTCCCTTTTTTGAAGAAGTAGGTACCTTTTCTAGAGTGTTATACCCATTCTAGAAAATGGATATAATGTCTCGAATGGAGAATAGTTTTGTTTTTTATTTGTATAATTGTATTTAATTTGTATAATTTAAGTTTAATTTTAGTATTGTATTTTAGAGAAATAAATAAAATATTTTCAAAATTACGTATATTGTGTTTTCTTGATTGACTAGGACCCCTTACATACTGCAGTGTGTCGTCGGTCGCGTGCTATGCTGCAGTGTAAAAAAAAACGAGGGCGCAGGCTGAGCCCCGCACCCCGGCGCCGAATAGACTTAAGACGGCACTGCCTGGAGCCTCTTTCTTTGGCTGACCGAACATAGTGGATGGCCAGTCGTATCGTCCAATATACGTCTTGTATATCAGCAGTATATATTGGCACAGAGATAGCTTATGATCTAGCATAGCACATAGGATACTTTTTAACCGACGATAAACTAGTTGCCTCGAGACTGCTGAGCATTGAGCACCGGCGTAGAGTAGCGTGTTTGACAATCTTTTACAGGCTCTATTTTGTGGAGTGTGCGTTTGAATTGCACGACCTTATCCCCTCTTCCCCCTTTTACAGCAGAACAAGTCGGAAAACGCATAAGTATCATCCCTACTTAGTCGATATACCACCTGCTCGTACTAAGCGGTTCGCCTCCACCTTCTACGATACGAACGGCTAGGGACTGGAATCGTTTGCCACCATGTGTTTTTCAGACTAACAACAACCTAGGTATCTTCAAGGCTAGAGTGAATAAGTACCTATTAGGTCTTCGTGCTTCATCTTAGGCCACGATGTCGCTTCACATCAGGCGAGTTGGTGGTCAAATGTTGACCTATTCTTTATAAAAAAAAATGTTTCTAATACACTCCGTATAAACGGGTACGGAAATATTAATGTGCACGTATTTCTCAGTCTTAGGCTCAACTTTATTTTATTACTAGCTTTTCTTACTAGTTTTTACCGTGGCTTCGCTCTCGTTTTATTGTCTATATCACTCTGGGAAAGTGTAGCTCTCTGATGGTGAATGAATTTTCTATTTCGGACCCGTTAGTATATAGTAGTTTATCGAGTTTATTCGCTACAAATATTATGATTTATAACACAAGAATTACTCACGTACGATATAGTCGATTATTCACGACTATAGTTTCAACCTCATTCGGCGGTCTGTCTGTCTTTTATAAATCATAATGTGTGAAAACCACGTCAGTTTCCGTAATTAAAATACGAATATTTTTCCTCTTTATAATATTAATCCTACTAAAATTATAAACGCGAAAGTTTGTATGTATGGATGGATGGATGGATGTTTGTTACTCTTTCACGCCAGAACGGCTGGACAGATCTGAATGAAATTTGGCACCGAGATAGATTATGGTCTAGAATAACACATAGGATACTTTTTAACCGCGGGTGAAACCGCAGGGCGCAGCTAGTATAGTAAGTAATATAACTTTCTACTTAAATACGTCCATTAAACTGAGATCAATTTCATCCTCGCAAAAATATCAAATAAAACAAAGTATTTGTAAAACATACTTATTTATTGCTTAACTAACATTAAACATTATCCTAACAAGAACATAATTATTAACAGAAAATGTATCAAAGGATCATTCTCATACATACACGTTTTAGATACATACATAATTATATATGTATACCGGCAATCTGTATAATTCAGGTATTGCATACAATACCTAGGCAATGTATAGAATACCTGGAGCATCCAGGCAATGTATGAAATGTTATGAATATTATTGTCCGTTACATACTTTGCCTAGGTGATGTATACATTACCCAGGGATTGTATACAGTACCTGCATGTCCACCAGCAATGTGTAAAGTACATTGATTTGGTCTATATTTATCACCCATATCAAATAAAAATATTATCCGAAAATCCGTGAAACGAACCGCGATTCTGATAGACAATATAATATTACCTGCCCGACTCCTTTATCAGAGCAACTCCAACTTAAATTGATTAGGATAGGTTAGCCATCTAACTAGCTTCCGCTTTAGCTAGCTAGGTTATTTTTTTATAACAACCCGAATCCTCTCCTACTTAAATGTTCCCATTCCCCGTTCTCGCCTTTTTACATATTGCATTGGGCAATGTATAGAATACCTAGGCAAAGTATAAAATAAATAATATTATATCCATCATCTTAACGCTTTAGGTATATCAAACATTGTCTAGGTATTGTATTGGATCGGATTACACAGATTGCCGGTAACATATACAGAGGGCGTATTATTGTTTTAGAAATATAGATGTCTTAATTTCTCAAAATTTTTGAAATCGTACGAATTATTACAAAAAGGGATAATAATCACGTAAGCCTCGAAGTATACTCATTTTTTTGTTGTAAATCAGAATGTTCTGATTTTTTAGTAATACTTTGTACCAAAAACGTGTTTTGGTTAGTCGATAGTCTCACCACGTATCACCAGAGGGGTAGTTTAAGCCAAAATCGATCTTTCACTATTAAATACTAAGCTTTTACTTCTGGTGGCTTTATGAGAATGACCCGAATTATTTATAGAAAAAAATAGCAATAAAAGCATATTTATCTGGTCCATCTTTACTAGCATATCTATTCTAGAGTTCTATACAAGATAATTACCCTAAGGCTTCGTCCTGACTTAGCAAACTGTGACCGGCTGTTTACCTCCAGTTAGCCACCACAGTTACAGTTGGCTCCAGTGAGTTATCTTTTAAATGGAGTGGCTAAAAAGCGCGTACTGTACAGCTAGCGGCGTATCGCTTGCAGACACATTCAGTAAATTCAATTCAATTCAAATTCAATTTCTTTATTTGCTCGTCAGTGGGTTACAATGATCTTAATTTAGGTTTGAACAGCCAATAACTACCTCACATTAGGTGTGCAAATTAATAATGTCAATAAAATATTATGAAATTGAATAAAATGACAAATAGAAACGTATTTAAACAGTGACAAACAACGAAAGTGAGTGTGAAACAGTGTGTTATAAGTTTGACGTGTCTGTTGAGTAAGTAAGTGTGTGTGTGTGTGTGTGTGTGTGTGTGTGTGTGTGTGTGTGTGTGTGTGTGTGTGTGTGTGTGTGTGGCATCGTAGCTCCCGAACGGATGAACCGATTTTGTTTTTTTTTGTAAGGTGGGATTAGTCGAGAGTGTTATTCTTAGCTATGTTTGATAAAAAACGGTGTAGGGAGTTTTTTAATTCATACTTTAATTTGGTGCAGTTCGATTACGCGACTAACACTCAGCCGCTCACAGTTCGCTAAGTCGAGATGAAGCCTAGCAATGACGTCAATTCCATTATTTTCAAACTAAACTAAATTTGACAGCTGTCATCTCAAAACGCTAAATTATGCTAAATTATTGCTATATCTTTTCTATCACATTATAAAAAAAAGGGAGACGCAGACATTGGCCCTGTCAGATTATGTCTAATTCCGGGAATATCAGAATTCACGTCATGCAAACATATAGGGTGTCCAGTAAAAAGTACGTGCCGGATTGTCCACTCATTACTGCACAGCCTGTATACAATATGTGTAATTGTACACCTTTGTCTGTTCGTCCACGGAACCTGAAACGAAGAACAGTTCAATTAGTGACAAGAAATGAGAAAAAGCTTAAGAAGATTAAGTTTAAGCAAAAATAAATAACTAACGTATATCGTCACGCCTTTCCCCCGAGGGGGCTGGCAGAGGTCATCCACACTTCGCCGGACGATATTCAGTCCCAAATGTGACAGTGGGCGAGCCTGTCGCCATATACCGGGCTCCAGTCATGTAGGAGATGACATATAGCACGCACATATGTATGTTCACACAATGAACAAATTGGTGCGTGCCGTCGGCTGGGTCCGAACCCGCTCCCTCTGGCTTCTACACACAAAACCACCTAAATTCTACATCGTGAAGTTAGTTCTAGGTGGCATGAAAATTGATAACTATGTTCAAGTTGTATATTCTAGTATTTTTTAATTAATGTAACATCTGACCGCGCTAGTCCCTCCTCTTCTTGTTGGAGTGCGTGTGTCGGTCGTGGTCCCGCTTCCTGGCGCCCTTGTCTGCGCGCTTCGCCTCCGACAAGAACTGGTCGAGCCCGAACGGGTCGTCCGCCTCCGCGCCGCCGCCGCCGCGAGACTGTGGGGAAACAACTACATTTCAACTGACAGACGAGAATCTTTTCACAAGACTCGGCAGTCAGTTTTGATTACGCGTTCAAAGTGCTAACATTTTGGGGGCTGAGCTACCCACGTCCGTAGGAGTGTACTGTTTTCTGTTTCCCTACACGTGGTCCCCGGGTAGTGCTAACCGGGTAGCAAACTGGAGGGACTGGCTAATTACCAGCCACCGGACCGAGCCATGCCGTGAAATGACCTAGTCGTGTTTCGGGATGTAGTCCGGTGTAACCGTTCCGAAGACGGGTCTGAGTCATGAGTCTGAACATCGAAGTGATTGGACGAGTAGTGGTCCGAGCGCTTTGATGCAAGTGTCTAGTGTAGTGTACAGTGTGTACTTAGTAAATAAAGTGAATCTTCGGATAAATCGACGTTTGATTCCCTTTATCCCTACCCAGCTCGTAACAATACTAACCGAAAACTTAAAACTGACAAAAAAAAACTCTAAACTGACAGAAAAAGAAACTTTAAGTCAACACTCTCAAAACCACAATCTAGAGCAACTTATGTTGCTGAAGATAAGAAACTGTGATCGAGTGTTCTTAGGGCGCTCCTAGACGAGGCATATTTTTACTGCAATACTGGCAATTTAAAAATATAAAAAAAAAGGTATTTATTGACAAAATTAAAAAAAATAAGAAAGACAAATTACTAAACAAAAATAAATAACAAGCAAGAAATTTAGTTTGGCAATTGGGATACTCTCAGCAATGTACTGCGGAGGCTGGCCAGCCTATGCAGAGCTGGTTTTCAGAGTAGTTTTTACGGTAGTAGTAGTTTTTGCCCGGCCATCATCAGCCATGTTGGAAATGTGTGACTATATGGCCGGGCCAGCATTATCTAGGCTATGATAAAATTGTAGAAGTTTTTAGAGAAAAAATACATTTAAATATACATTTTGCAGCGTTTTTTATATGAATCAGTGAAAATGATCGTAAACTACTGACCGGTTCGTCCCTGGCCGCCCTCTTCTCCGGTGCCTTCTCAAACTGCACGGGGCCGGCCCTGGTGTTGGAGCTACTCGTGCCCGCGAACTCCTTGTCCGCAACAAATCTGAAAGACAGAAGACATTTTCACTCTTACTGCTTATTTCTTATAAACGGACTCCTTTTTTATTGACGTGACATAGTCTAATAAATCGACGAACGCCGGCTACACGCACGAAAAAGGGCTCATTGTCCCGTTACGCTCGGTCGATCGGAACGAGACCGCTACACGAGCGAGCGAAAGGCACGATCGGCTTGAGCGTTTGGCTTGCGCCGCATCTATCTCTCTTCCACTCGGCCTATGCGTCCGAGGAGAAGATTTAATCAATGTTTTGTTCTGACGTTGTCACGTTAAACTATCGTCCGTAAACCGACTTTACAGACAAACAATTTTTTTTTATTGTGTCTTTGTTCTAAGCTAAACATTATAATTTTGACCTCTCTAAAAATCTAGATCTCTTCATCTCTTACTAGCTGTTATCCGCGACTTCGTTCTCGTTTAATCAGAAAATAGTATCCAAAAACCTTCCTCGTGATTTACTGTAACTAATTATTAAACTTTATCAAGATCCGTTCAGCCGTTTAGCTGTGAAAAGTCTACAAGCAGGCACATGTACAGAGTTACTTTTTCGATTTTATAATATTAGTGTAAATTAATCTCCCTCTTTCTTAGCTATTATGGATCTTAGCTTATTTTTCAACCTTACTAAATTCACTTTTATTACTCTTACGGGCATATCAGTCACATGTTTACTTTCTAGCAATTTTAGTCCTTACATAAGTAAGAACTAAAGTTGCTCCTTACATTAACAAGGACTACAGATCGAGATCGCCGTAGTTGTCTGTGTCCTGGTTTTGCTGTTTGTCGCACTACTACTACCTACCTCTTTTCTACTCTTATTCCCTATTTTTTGCAGTCTTACTCCCTATTTGAGAGAAGGCCTGCCACAAGGTGGACCGACGATCTGGTGAGGGTCGCGAGAAGCCGCTGGAAGCATCCCTATTACTAGCATGCTTACTCCCTATTTCTAGCTTCCTTACTCCCTATTTCTAGCATCCTTACTCCCTATTTCTAGTCTCCTTTCTCCTTATTTCAAGCATCCTTACTCCCTTTCACTAGCATGTTTACTCCCCATTTCTAGCAGCCTAACTCCCTCTTTCTAGCATCTTTGCTCCCTATGTCTAGCACTCTCACCTCCTATTGTTGGCGAGCGAGTCGAGGTCCCCGTAGTTGTCCTTGTCCTGGTTGCGCGAGGGCCGGTAGATGTGGGCCCCGACGTTGTCCTGGTTGCGCCATGGCTTGTCGTATACAGTGTACGCTTCGTCGTCGCCGTACCCTACAAAAATAGACATTGTTATAAGATGCTTAGTGTTATATTTAGGTTATATCGCAGATAAATCTCACTAATGTTCTCAATAGTAAAGTTTGGATGTATGGCTGTTCGTTCTACAATCACGCCAGAACGGGTGAACGGATCTGGATTGAAATTTGGCACAGAGATTGATTGTAGTATGGATACTTTTTAACCGCGAGTAACACCACGTGGCGCAGCTGTGTCTGTCTGTGTGCCTGTGTTAATCTGTACTAATCGTCTAAGAATCGTATAAGAAATAAGTCTGTGTTTTATATTTTTAATTTCATGTTTAATTTTAATGTTTAATACCTCATCTTAATTTTTTCAATTTAATTATTTTCTATATTACAATGTTTATGGGTAAAAGGCCTGAAATAAAGAAAATTTAAATTTTAATTTAAACGTCTAACTACCTCATTACCAAATTACATTGAAATCAATTCAAACATTAACAGAAAAAGTTGAGTTGAAACAAACATACATATAAATTATTGTATTAAAATAATATTAGTGTGATGTTATGATGAGTACAATGATTCTATTCGTATTGGTCAAAAGGAAACGTCACAACGAAGAATCTAGATTCATCACACGATATTTTTTATTTTTTTTCTCATTACACTTATTTTAACAGGATTAACCTAAAACAGAGTAGTCAGCATTACTTGCGATGTGATATTTTTTTGGACCTCTCCGTATGGGTAAAGACTTTTGTAGCCGCGCGCGCACTCGCCTTGATGAAGACCGCCGAATGCGATTGAAACCATAGTCGGAATAATCGATTAAATCGTACGTGAGTGATTCCCGTTCCATAAATCATAATAGACTGTAGTATACATGGTTATATGTAACTAATCAAAAACCTCTCAAGAGTTCATTGTACTCATCAATATGAACAACTTTTACTATGGAGCGAACTCTGAAATCGCGAAAAAAAAAATCAGCTGTTCCATACATTTTGTCTCAGGCCAATGAACTGTTTGTGTGGAACAGCTGTTTTTTTTTTTCGCGATTTCAGGATTGGCTTCATAGTAAAAGTTGTTCATATTGATGAGTACAATGAACCCTTAAGAGGTTTTTGGTGAGTTACCTATAACCCTGTATATGTATGTGTGTGCGAAATCAGAAATCAGAATTTATTGATAACTCCAATAGTTACACGTCACAGTTCGATAAATGTCAAAAGTTTATACATGTCAAAACAGTAATTACATATGTCAAATGAAATAAATAATTAATGTCAACAAAATAAATTGCATACCTATTATTCTTAATAATATAACTATCATTATATAAAAATACTAGCTGTCACCCCGCGACTTCGTTCGCGTTTATTATTTATATATATATATATATATTTATATATTTAAACTATCCTATCTCTCAAGTTGGATCGAACTGCACATGGTGTGCGAATTTTATTATAATCGGTTCAGTGGTTTAGGAGTTCATTGAGGACAAACATTGTGACACGAGATTTATATATATTAAGATTAATAATTTAAAAGTTATTGTGTGTGTGTGTGTGTACTGACCGCTGTCCATGCCCTTGCTGGTGTTGAACAGTCTCTGGTCGAACATGCCCTCTGCGCCGGCGGCCCCCTTGGCCGGCAGCCCGAGCGCTATCTGCTCCGAGATGTCCCGCTCGCGGTTCACTAGCTTTGACCTGAAACAATACACTTTTTATATTAACACCCGGTTACTATGACTTACCAGTATTCGTACATTGGAACTATTTGTCAATACAATGTTACCGTTATCACACGTCATTTTAACCTAACTAGCATAATAATATGACATATCGTCACGCCTTCCCCTTAAGGGGGCTGGCAGAGGTTTACTATAACACCTGCACTCCGCCGGATGATATTCAGTCTCAAATGAGACAGGGGGCGAGGAGCCTGTCGCCATACACCGGGCTCCAGTCATGTAGCAGATGACATACAAAGCGCACGTATGTCCCCACAATGAACAAATTGATGGGTGCCGTCGGTTGGGTTTGAACCCGCTCCCTCGGGCTGGACAGGCGGGCCTTCTCCAACTAGGCTATCATAGCTTTTCGCATAATTACCCATGGTAAAATAATATTTCCGCCAGGTAAAGCATTCAGAGTCAAAAAATGGTCATGTGGGCAACACGTAGTGACGTCAATCGATGCCTGAGCAAGACCGAAATAAGTCATTTACAAATAGTTCGAAAGAGACGATGACGCACTGACGTCATCAGGTGTCCTGCTCAGGAACGCTAGACATTGTTTTTACCCGACTGCGCTAAAAGGGGGGTTATGTTTCTCGAGAATATGTATGTATGTGTATTAGGTATGTATGTACGTATGAGGTTTTTTTGGCATGCCCTACAGCCTAAACAGCTTGGTGAATTTCGACATGTGAGGTGTCATCTTGTTAGTGGAAGTGACATAGGGTACCACATTTTGCAGCCGGACTTTTTATTTTTCTTATGTTACTTGTTGTGTCATCTGCTACATGACTGGAGCCCGGTGTACGGCTACAGGCTCGCCCCTGTCACATTTGGGACTGAATATCGTCCGGCGAAGTGTGTGTGCTGTATTACACCTCTGCCTGCCCCCTCGGGGTAAAGCGTGACGATATGTCTAAGGTCAGTGTATACCTCTTGTCCGGCGCTGCTCGCGCGATGTTCCTGTCTCTCTGCCGCTCCTTGTGTCTCTCTGCGCGGAGCTTGTCTCTCTCCGTCGCCGTCAGCCCGCTCTCGTCCGCCTCCGCGGTTTGTTCCTCGTCGGGCAACCTGATACCTGCCGATGTCAGGGAGCTGTTACATCGTTGTAGTACAGAGTTTTATAGAAACGATCGAAGAAAATATATGAGTTGACAGTCAGCCATATTTTTTGTTTACATAGTTGGATCATCTAAAAGGAAACGGAATGTAGTTTCAACCAATTAATATGGTGATCTTTTGGCAGAATTTTTGACTGGAGTTTTTGCTAGGGTTTTACCGTTTACTATTATGGTAGCAACTGGTAAAAAGTATAAGGTCAGACTTTGCCATCAGCTGTCTGTCTAGCTGTTTGAGTGTCTGTATGTCACAGCCAATTATTTTGAATCCCGATGCGAAAGAGGGATGTTGTAAGTTTAACGTGCGTTTGTGTATCTGTGTGTCTGTCTTGGCATCAAAACACTTAAACAGAATAGTACGTAGTAACATGCCGGAATGGCGGATTATGGCGCTCAAATGTATAATTTTTGACATCTGTATTTTACCCGTGTAGGACCTTACTTCCTAACGTACCCTGACTTCAGTGGCTCGGCAACGCCCACGCATTAGCGTAATCTGGTCCTAGCTGTGCACGTCCGCACTCGCCGGCGGCTACCGAGCGACTGACGATTACAGCCGAGCTAACCGAGCAGGAGCGCACGAGACTGTGCGTATGCTTATAGCGCATACACTACAACCCGTAAGCGCAATGAATAAATTAATTGAATTGAAAAATCGATTTTGAATTAGATTTGAATTTAATAGAGAAAAATGATGAGAGTGAATTTTTACGATGCGCGCGCACACCGACACCTAAATTCTACATCGTGAAGTTAGTTCTAGGTGGCATGAAAATTGATAACTATGTTCAAGTTGTATATTCTAGTAAGTATTTTTATATTTAGAACACATGTTTCGTAAGAGTACAATTAAACAGTGAATAAATAAATATTATTTTGGTGATTTTATTAAATCAATTTCATATACGACGGTGATAGTATTTACTAATCATTTATTATTTATTAGTATATCTATATATGTTTATTCAATATTAGTGATAAAACTGATTTGAATAAACTGTTTTGAGTGCATTTATAGATTTAAGGTTAAGAAGTATAACTTCTAACGCGTGTACATAAGTACACACTCTTTTTTTTCAACTGAAAAGTAACTCAATAAAATGTTCTTAGCTATGGTTGTCGAGGGGATGCTCATAAATATTGATTGATGGTTGTTGATCTCACCAGCTCGATGGTCCCTGGCTCGCTGCGCCAACACCCTGAGATGCTCTTCCTTCTTCTCCTTCTCTCGTTGAGCCAGTCTCCTCTCGAGCTGCGCACGCGCCTCCACCGCTTCCCGAGCCTTGCGATCAGCGATGTACAGAGCTTCGGCGAGCTTCGAGAAGTTCTCGTTTATGTGCACCTGCTGGAGCCCGCGACCGTCTGCAGCGAGACGCTTGTCCAGCGGGATTGTGTAGCCTGAGGGAGAAAGAGTGCTCTTAGAATAGATCGATTCAAACGGAATTGCAGGCTGTGAAGTTAGGCGCGAAACGTTGAAGGTATGCGCAGGCGTCAGAGAGGCAAGACGGGGCAAGTCACGAGATGTGGTCTCTGTCATTCCTATGACTTTTGAAAGAGAGAGCAAACACAAGTAAAATCTCGAATTGTAGGAATAGGGTGGTTAGATTGGTAAATTTTGTATTGTTCACTAGAAATAACAAAACTTGAAGAATAACCTAAAGATTGCTTAGCTCGGATAATATTTTTGCAAAATTAATATCATTTGTATGATAAGTCTTTACAACCCATGATCATACGACCGAAGTGTCAATGAACCTGTTTTCAATGAGGCTCAAAATTAAACACAGTGTGATGTAGGCACATCAGCCCTAGGCTGCTCGCCTATAATTAAATAAATAAAATTAGCTTGATAAGGCGGAACGGGACAAAGGTTTTGTCTCAAACCATTTGGCACACACCATAGTGTACACAATATACATGGTGTGCACGGTCGCGCGGGCTCTTCTTGTTGATCTGAAACCTTCTTTTTTAAAGAATAGGTCAACATTTGACCACCAACTCGCCTGATGTGAAGCGACATCGTGGCCTAAGATGAAGCACGAAGACCTAGTAGGTACTTATTCACTCTGGCCTTGAAGATACCTAGGTTGTAGTTAGTCGGAAAAACAGATGGTGGCAAACGATTCCAGTCCCTAGCCGTTCGTATCAAGAAGGTGGAGGCGAACCGCTTAGTACGAGTAGGTGGTATATCGACTAAGTAGGGATGATACTTATGCGTTTTCCGACTTGTTCTGCTGTAAAAGGAGGAAGAGGGGATTAAGTCGTGCAATTCAAGCGCACACTCGCCAAAATGCAGCCTGTAAAAGATTGTCAAAGACGCTACTTTCCGCCGGCACTCAAGGCTCAGCAGTCTCGAGGCAACTAGTTTTTCGTCGCCTATTAGCCTCTCAGCTCGCCGCTCAACAGACTCCAGAGCCTCCAGCTGGTAATTAGCTGAACCGATTTTTCTCTGGTGGGAGGCTTCCGGACCAAGCCATGCCGTGAAATGACCTAGTCGTGTCTCGGGATGTAGTCCGGTGTAACCGTTCCGAAGACGGGTCTGAGCAGTAGCGCACTTGTAGCGCCTCACTCAACTGCCGTCTTCGTACTTCTTCACTCTACAAAACTTCAAGGCTAGAGTGAATAAGTACCTTATAGGTCGTCGTGCTCCATCTTAGACCACAACGTCGCTTAACATCAGGCGAGTTGGTGGTCAAATGCCGACCTATTCTACATAAAAAAAAAAAAAAAAAAATACCGTCGAGAAGGTGGTGCTGGTGCTCCAGCAGGTACCTTTAGCATTCTTCCAGTGCGAGACGCAGGGCGGCACCTTCCAGTCGCGCTGCTGCTTGACGGAGACGCGGCGCGGCGGCGAGTGCAGCACGGGCGCCGGCGGGGACGGCGCCGCGCGCGGGATCTTCTTGTTGATCTGGAACCGCGGCGGCTCCATGGGGTCGCTCTGCGCCTCCACCATCCTGCGGACAGCGGACCGGGTTCAAATTACATTTTAAACACGAGGGCTTTTCAGCCCGACAAGTGTTCGCTCACAACCTGCCCCAGAGGGTCGGTACTATAGTTTTTGACATGTATACCACCCTTAACATAATTGTGTTTTGTTGCAATGTTTGTATTGTTATTGCATTGTGACATTATTTTTATTTTGACATCTTATAATATTTCTGACATTTATACCACTATTTTTATTTTATAATTGAATTAAGTACAATATTTTTATTTCGGTAAACTGTTATATATATATATATATTTTTATAATTATGATTAATATTATATAAAATCAATCTATTTCTAATATTGCTAATGTAACTGGTTTTTTAATCGTGTTAGTAATAATAAATAAATAAATAAATAAATAAATAAATAAATAAATAAATAAATAAATAAATAAATAGTGAACCATACATAGGAAAATGCTGTTCGGAAAAGTTTATGTGATGAACATTTGTGTTTGTTCTATGTCTGGGTGTAAATATGTATATAAGTATGTATTTAAAAATAAATATTTGTGTATATCGGTCTCTGGCCACCATAGTACAAGCTTTGCTTAGTTTGGGGCCAGACGACAGTGTGTGCAAGTGTCCCAAATATTTATTTATTAATTTATAACTGTTATTGTTCATTGAAAATAAACATGTCTTTATAATCTGTATTAACCTGAAACAACTGTCAATATTTTTGATTTATATAGTGGCAACACTCAATTTTCATTCTCATTTATTAAGTTCACGGCTCATCAAAAAATGTTGGACTCAGCTTCCTCATTAAATTCAATTTAATTAATTAATCATCAAAACAAAAGAGTACAAATCAAATGAAATTTGTGTTTAAAAGTCATACTTTGTCAATGTAAATCCGTTATCAATAAATTTACTCCAGCAAATCAAAATCGTTCATTATCACTGAATATGTAATAATCACAAACAGTTACTGTACCTGATGACTCGTTGCTTGGCCCCCGAATTGAAGGCATTTCCTTGTTGCGCCGGCGTGTAGCGGATGTACTGTGCAGGTGCCTGCGACAGAGAACGCACTATCAGAGACATTGGGGTATTGTTCTGGAGCTCCGTGGTATGGAACTCGGAAAAGAAGATGAAACTATTGGTAGAGATCTGAGAATTTGCTAAATTCAGGCATATATATCTAAATATCATCCGGCGCAGTGCGGGTGTTGTATTACACCTCTACCAGCCCCCTCAGCAGAAGGCGTGACGAAATATAAGGCCCGCTCGCGTTTCTATATCCTACTATCCTACTATAATATTATAAACGCGAAAGTTTGTATGTATGGATAGATGGATGTTTGTTACTCTTTTACGCCAGAACGGCTGAACAGATCTGGATGAAATTTGGCACAGAGATAGATTATAGTCTAGAATAGCACATAGGATACTTTTTAACCGTGGGTAAAACCGCGGGGCGTAGCTAGTAGTAATATAATGTGAGCAACGCTAACTGGCGCGCACGTGCAACAGGTTTTCACACGCGGCTGGTTTTAGCAAACACTCTAAACTGAAATATCAGAAAATATTTCTTCGATTTTGCACTCAATAAAAAAAAATTAGTTATGTGAGTATGTCAATGTGTTTTTGTATTTTACTCTGTAACAAGTGAACTGATTTAGATGAGATTTGATGATTGAATGAATCAGGCATTACTTTGCGGAAGTTCATGTTCAAACCTGTTATAATAGTAAATCAATGTTACTGAACCCATATTCCTAGGTGTACTTAATGCAATGTTAGAGCGAAAGTCCACAAGCTATTTGTTAAGGCAACAGTTTTGAGTATGAAATCAGAAATCAGAATTTACCGATAACTCTTTAGTTACATGTCACATAAGTTTAAACACAACAGATGTCTTAAAACTTTGAATTATTTTTGTCCCAACAGTAAATAATAGCTTGAATATTCCAACTCACAGCTTTAGGAGCAGCCTTGACGGGCATAGCAGCAGATATCTTCGCATTGGTCAGCTTTTCTAATGCCAATTTGGTCTTTTCCGTAATATCCTGGATATCCTCATCATCTGGCTTCTGAAGCGATGGGTCCTCTTCAGCCAAGACTTCCGATGGTAGCAGGTCTGTCAGTTTTGAGTAGATTATCTGTGGAAGAATAGTAATTTGGTGTGAGTAGTGAAGTTCAGATATTGTAAGTATATTGTATAACTAGGTAATATGCCTGACATTTGCATAATAAACTAAGAGATTAGTTGCATAAGGTTTTATTAACTCATGTGATAAAGTAATACAATTAACTGATGTTTTAAAGCTGTCCTAAAACTAAACATTATAAACATTTGGACTTAACTTTTTGCACTATTATATAGCTCTCCAACTGTCTACAAAGTGGACTTTTTTACATGTTATTTTTTGAAAATATGAAGAACTCAGTTTCTATTTATGCCCAATAGAAGCACTGGTGGCTTATTATTATTATTAACTACAGTAAAAAGGTATTTTTCGCCAGAGGTCATGCTACATACTGTAGCATTGCATGCACTATCACTCTGAGGCATTGTAGTATTTTTCTACAGAAAAAACAGGGGTCTGCTTGTGGTATACATTATCAAGTGGTTACCTTGTCAGCGCTGTGTCCCTGGCGTGCTATGGCCGAGTACTTGACCCGGCCAGCCTCATCTAGCTGCACAGCCAGTGCGTTGGAGGTGGCCTCCTTGCCGCGCGCGCCCATGCCCAGCGGATACTGAGCCACATGGATCTCGGGGAACGCTCCGCCATCTGGGTAAGATATTGGGTGGTTTAAAAAGACCACATTTTGGTCAAAGAAAATGGCAATAGGAAAATAATTGCAATCGTCATCTTCCTACCCTTTTCTCACTTCAGTGGGGTTGGTGCAGAACATATAAGTTAAATATTTACTGTAAGAGATTTTGGCTTTGGTTTTAAGACCGGCTGCCTGACTGACACCAGCTTGTAGGCAAAACAATACAAAAAAAGACAACTTTCTTCTATGTTATAAACAATCTTTACGTAAGTAGGACCATTTGGACATTACTGATTTTTGGCAGTGTGATATAGGCACATCAGCCTTAGGCTGGCCACCTTTTATTAAATAAATACAGTTTAAACTAGAAAATGACACTGACGTTAGAGAGGTATTGTTTAATGGAGAGAAGAAACGTTTTCATTAATACAGTGATTTTCTTCTACTAGCCATGTTTACAGTTTGAAAGTTTGTGAGAAACTAAGAATATGATAATGTATAGATAATCCATGACTCCTACATATAAGTATTTCTGCATGTGCAGGCTATCACAATTTGAAATTAAAAACGAAAAACGAAAAGAATTAATGTCTTAGAAAGTTTGGTATGCATGATGCTGACAGTAGAGTTTATTATGGGCTAGGATAGTAATGTGTCACAGGAATGTACACAGCTGTGCAGTTTTTACTAATTCTTGAAACATAATTAACTAACTATTTGTGAGAACCTATTATTGGCTATCCATAGTTTATTTTATTGTATATTTTTAATGTAAGTAGCTGTTGGTTCTCCTATAAATAAATAAATAATTATAAGGTACTTTTTATCATTATTGAGACTGGGTGTAATGCTATATAAAGTGTATCATTGTATGGAAGACAAGGTAAACCAACCAAAGCCAAATGATTTCGACACTTTGGGGAGTTTGTTGGTAAATCAAGTGATGTTACATGGAGTTTACACTGTCTTCCTGGATGATACTGATCTTAGCAGTAAAATAACTTTAGTTTGTTTTTTATCTTTGATTTCAGAGGAATTGAGATAACATGTGTGAGTGACGAATGAGTCATAGACTTGAGTAATTGTTTTAAAGTCATTACTTCATATTGCAACACATTGACTTTGGTGCTTATCTATTGGCGCCAAGTTTAGTATAAGCAGAATTCAGACTTAGTCTTCAGTTATTTAGCTAGTGAGTACAGTATTTATGTATGTACTTGGTAAGGATTTAATGATATCTCATGCACTTAGTAATTAACATGTTCTAGTTTATGTAATGTTTGATCACACTAGCTACAAAAATCTTACCTCCAAAATCCTCCTCTGTCCGGGGCACCCATCCTTTCCTCTGCCCATAGGGTGGTATGCTGCTCTGGGATACAACCAGAGCACTGCCCACTTTCTTAGCCTTGAGCTCATCATCCCTGTCCCAAACCTGCTGCGTCGGAGCAGGTAGCAAGCTGAAAATAAACAAAAATAAGTCAACCTATAAACTGGTTAGTCAATTTGAAAAACATGCCCAGATGGCGAAAGCTACGTTCTAAGCATATTTTTGTAAGAAATACAAAGTGACCATTACACAAATTATAAATCACACAGCTTTAATCGGTCGTTTAACTATTTTTTTACAAAATAATCGAAAACTAACAGAATACACAACGCACCTCGACAACGTCGCCATTTTGTTTTTTTTTTATTAAGTTTCGTTCATAAACTTAAGTACTGGCAGACACTGACAAGTTTGACACTATTTAACTTACTTCGGAAAATTTGTGATAAATTAGAGATCAAGGAAATTCTAAATTTAGATCTTCACAGGTTTTCATACTTTTTGGTAACTCAGGCGATATCATGTGATGTACAAAATGTACTAATAATATAGAAAATTGTAAACCACTGATGCAATTGACTGATTTTTGAACGACATTTTTTGTTTACTAATTTTTTTTTAAGTTTTGTCCCGTAGGGCAGGCTAAAGCCAACATGACCATGCCGCCTATGCATTATCCATATGATGTCCATCCATTAGTTGTTTTAGGATGAAAATTATAGAGGAGAGGATGATGATGATCGTAGATACTTTATTGAAACTTTAAGTCAAGTTATGTTTTGTTTAGAGAACACGAATGTAGCATTTCCTTTTGTTTGTATCCTACCTACACTCGTGAACGTTAACGAACCGGTAAACGTTTATAATCCACCAATACTGCACTTTATCACTCGCTAATACAAATCACGACACCATCTTTTCGGTTCCTGCCAAAAACTCCTAGTACCAAAACCCTCGACCAAAATGTTTGTTTTATAGCAATACGGCCAAAACCACAAAATGTCAAAAAAAAAAACCAAACTGGGATACTATTCGGAGATTTGAAATTCTCATCTCACCTTTTTTCATCCTTGTTGCTCTCATTTGAAACGTCATAGGTGTGAGAGTGACCAAGATAAAATCTCATCTCATCTCACGCGCAGCCTATTCCTGGGACCCTATTCGGAGATTTGAAATTCTCATCTCACCTTATTTTGTCCTTGTTGCTCTTGTTTGAAACGTCATAGGTGTGAGAGTGACCACAATAAAATCTCATCTCATCTCACGCGCAGGAATAGCCCCCCTGGAGGGCTATTCCTACAAGTCGAGATACCATCTCATCTCGAAAAAATGCCTTAAATCGAGATGCCTCATTCTATTGCTCGTGATCGAGATTATCTCGATGGCTGGGGCCCGAGATGTCTCGAGTGGTCGGAGGCAGTCGAGACGTAAGTGAGATAGTGGATCGCGACTCATTTGTTGCCACTTCGGTCCCGTAAGCATATTTTTGAGATGAGATGAGATGAGATTGATGAGATGAGATTTTATCTTGGTCACTCTCACACCTATGACGTTTCAAACGAGAGCAACGAGGACGAAAAAAAGTGAGATGAAAATCTCAAATCTCCGAATAGGGTCCCTGATACCGAAAACATGTTTTTCAGAAGTCAGTAGCACCACGACCACGAATCCAGAAGATCATTAAAAAAATAAGAAATGAGACTAAAAAAAATATCATAGCAATCCAACAAACTAAAATAAATAAGAGTAAATTTGGGTAAGTTAATGCGGATAAAATATTTTATTCTGGTGAAAATTTAAATTTATCATTTTTGGAAACCGTTTTGAAAATGTTAAAAAAAAAATCTGATCGGTATAGCAATGTGTCTGAAAATTGTTGTACGTACTAAAATAAGTTGTGTTTTAGAAAAAAATATTTTAGTACTATCCTATTTAAATCCTTACATCAAATGAAATGAAACGCTGTTTTTTGATAGAGCCATTTATTAATTAGCTTGGTTTTTCCACCCTAAATACATTTAAATGATGAAAACGTAATATAAATTGTCGTGTAAACAACTACCAACAACTATTTAGATTAAGCAATACTCATAAAAATATTTCGTAAAAATCCCACTCAAAAAAATTACGATGGTCACCCAAAAAACTGACAGATTCGTATATAAATGAAGTAGGCTGTGGACGTCTCTCTTTTATAACCTCAAAAATGCGCGAGAAGTGATACAGTCCGATGGCAAAGTGAGCTAATTTTATAATTTAATTGGTGTTAAAGTGAACAGATCGCCACAATGCCTTCTAAAAAGAGAAAATACAACGCCAGGTTTCCGGCTGTAAGTAGAAAAGCGCGAGAAACTGCGCCCAAACATGAAAAATCGTGAGTTGTTTTCATCAATATTTTTTTCTGATTGATAGTGATAGACATTGTTTGCTTGTAGGGGCGAATCAAGAAGATAATGCAGACTGACGAAGAGGTGGGGAAAGTTGCACAGGCTGTGCCCATCATAATCTATATCCTTTTCAATCGATATCTCACAACACTATACTCACCTACATAAACAAACAATTGTTGTTTTTAATTGTTGTCACTTTAATGGCTGGCCATTATTAATCGGTCATTATTTTATTTACCTAAGGTCACGATGTCGTGCTAAACGCTGTAATAATATGACATAAAAAACCCTTGAGATTGGTTTATGTAACCAAGAGCTTGGAAAATAATTGCTTAAAATTTAAACTGCTACTTTGTTGGGTTGCACAATGCTGTAAACATTTAGAATAGGTGTCAAACATTGGGCAGTGTTCTAAGCCAAATGAAGTGTTTGATATACTATATCAATAAAATTGTGAGAACTTTATTATTAGGTAGGCAGATCCTAATTCTGGCTGCCTACACCATAGTCTCAGAATAGTCTATGAGGCTCTACCATCAACACTCAATTGCTATTATTTTTCTCAAAGAAATGACAATTACTGAATATTCCAATCTAATAATTAATAATATTTAAGTAGGCAAGCTCTAGAGTAACAAGTATTAAGTATCAGTTCCTATTAAGTAAACACAGTAAACAGTAATGCTGATCATACTGTTTTCTTTACTTAATTTGACAGCTCTAAACTTGTTGCTGTCTGTTTCTTTTAATGGTGAGTTGAAGAAAGATGCAGATCATTTTAGTCCTGTGTCATTTTAGGAAATCTGAAATTAATGTAGAGAATCCCTAATCTTACTATTTGAAGGATATTGTCACAGAATATCCTTTAGACTCCATACTTAAGATGATCTATGTGCATCTGTCAAAAACAAACTAGATAAAGATATTTTTATTAACAAAAGAAACTTACACAGGAACTTAAATACTATACATGGGACAACAAAACTATAATGACTGTGTAAGACATGGAATTGCTGTGACGGTGAGCCCCAAACTAAGCTCGAGGCTTTGAACTTGGGGCTCGGGTGCGAGACAAAATGGGTTTCTGTGTGTGTTCTGTTGTTAACTAGTAAGAGAGATGTGTGTGAAAAATATGATAACACAAACACAACATAATTTTTTATATCTACTTTTAAATATTTGATCTGGTTAGTTCAATGCTAGGTGCTACCATGTGTGCCTTGAAATAGTCAATAGAAACATTTTCACTCAACCCACACTACTTGCTCCTTTCTGATACTTTGGTGACTATGGGCCAATGCAAAGATCTCATATTAAGATACCTTTAAGAGGTAACCTATTAAAGGTTTATGTCCAATTGTCCAGGTGACTAATAGGTCAATAGTCATTATCATCACAAAATGTCAGCTCTGATGATGTTGACTACTAGAAATAGGCCTCTCTGAATGATTTCTCAATGTCTGGTCTTGCGCTGCTCGCATTTAGCGGCTTCCTGCTACAGTGATGACAATGATAATCAACTCCATTTGTATGCAGTTCACAAACATACAGAAACATTATATACAAACAGAATTGCACCTGAGCCGTGTTAAGAAGCATTTTCTATTGTGCAATAATGTGTTTAAAACTATAATGTAAGCTTAACTATGAATTCTGATCACATTGAAATTGGCTAGTTTGATTGCCTAAATGGGGGGGTAATTTTTAGATTCAACAATTTTTTCTGTTTTTATCTGGCCTCCATGGTAATTCAATTTTGAATATGACAACTATGACCGAGGTTTAATGAGAGGATAAGAAGATATTTTTTGTGTATTCTGTATTTATATAACTTTTTAACCCCCAACCCAAAAAAGTTTCTGATGAGTCTGTGTGTCTGTTTGTGGCATCGTAACTCCTGAACGGATGAACCAATTTTAGTAAAGTTTTTTTTGTTTGAAAGGTGAATTATTACGTTTGATCAAAATCGGTGCCAGGGGTTTTTAAATTTTCTATTTATACTTTTTATTACATAATTTAAATAAGTGGTAATTTATGTAATTACCCTTTTTTTTAAATAAAATTCATTTCAATTAAAGGAAATGTAGTCTCAGTACAGCGCAAATAACTATTAGTCACTGACCTACTCACCACAACTAGATATTAAGCTATGGCGAGGTCAAAGATATGCAAAACTTCAAACACAGGCTGAGGGCCTATTCTGGCGCGTGCGATATCTTCATTGCTGTCAAAGTGATATTAACTAAAATAATAATTAATAAGCAATATTTCACACTCTAGCTCTTTGCAAGATTTCCCTGTACTGGGGATGCCATGGAAATGAAACAGACACAAAGACACAAACAACTAATATCGAGACAGAAATCGAACATGGAACCGCCTGTTTATCTAGTCTAGTCGCTAGTAAAGTGGCCATTATACTATCCAATTTGCAGTATGCTAACTACGTGCTAACTACTGGCGTGGCTACGCCAGTGCAATAGAAAGAAAATTGGATTGGTAACTGTCAGCAATAACATTATCAAATTTTATAGCATGCTAAAATTAAGTTAGCACACTGCAAATTAAGAACCTCCTCCTTTTTGCAAATCAGTCGCATTCCGACTAGACTAGGACTAGTCTAGGTGTCTTAAGCGCTCATTACGCTGTGCAATTTGCAGTATGCTTAGCGTGGCTGTGCCCGTGTGATAGCAATAAATTGAATTTCTAACTATCTTACTGCCATAACACCATCCAAATTTAGCACGCTAACTCACCTAGCGTATTGCAAATTGGAAAATATAATGACCGATAATAGCACTCGCCTTGATGAAGACCGTCGGTGGTTGAAACTATAATCGACTAAATCGTACCTGAGTAATTCCTGTTCCTTTTAGTCATAAAATGGAATGACCGCTTTAATATCGCGCGTGCCAGAATATGCCCCCTCCATTACAACTTTGTAGTTCCACAATCGTTTCCTGCTATCGCACGCTCAGTCGACAAAGGATGCTGTTTATCATTTACGAGATGACACATAAACACGTTATAAATAGCCTCACAGATAACGTACAGATTTGGATATCTACTTAGTGGATTTAGTGTTTTTTTTTTTTTTTTTTTAATGTAGAATAAGTCGGCGTTTGACCACCAACTCGCCTGATGTTAAGCGACGTTGTGGTCTAAGATGGAGCACCACGAACCTGTAAGGCACTTATTCACTCTAGCCTTGATGTTTTGTAGAGTGAAAAAGTACAAAGACGGCAATTGAGTGAGGCGCTACTGCCCAGACCCGTCTTCGGAACGGTTACACCGGACTACATCCCGAAACACGACTAGGTCATTTCACGGCATGGCTTGGTCCGGTGGGTGGTAACTAGCCACGGCCGAAGCCTCCCACCAGAGTTTGCTACCCGGTTAACACTACCTGGGGACCACGTGTAGGGAATCAGAATAGAGTACACTCCTACGGACGTGGGTAGCTCAGCCCCCAAAATATTTAGATATTTTAAATGTTTTTGCACTTTTTTGGAGTTATGTTGTTCTTCATCTGTGAGGTATTTTGATTTGGTGGTATTTTAGATTTGCTAATAGGTATTTTATGTGTTTTCTGCGACTTCTCCAATGCAAGGGAAAATAGAAAATAGTAAGGTGCTTTGAGTTTTTTACCAACTTCCAAATTAATCGCCATTTGTACCGGCTATAAGAATTGCTTAATTCCTTGCTTAACCAGTTTAATCTACTCCTAGCGAAATATTTGCTGAACGGACACATTAAGTTAGAGTCTCATAAGGAATGGCCTAAGGTTTGTCAAAGAAAATTTAGGTAGGAGTCAGCTAGGAGGACTAAAACTATATAGTCAAACAAGGACTTAGGAAATTCTTACATGCAGTGCAAGTAACCATGAAGGTTCTATGTTTGTCTGTACGTAAAGGTTCAAAGACATTTATTCTCATTAAAGATTATTACATCACTTACACGAAAATACATCGTATTAAGTAAATTAGGTAGTTCGTTGTCGCACAAAATTATATAGAGGTACCTAAATAAAATTCAGAAAAACAAAACAAAACAATTCTAAACAATAACAAAAACAGTGTATGAACACTAAACAAGCATCACTTATAGTTTAAAATAAGAAAAACTACGAAATACGCTTTTAACCTCCTGGCTACCATCATCACGTCTGCTCCTAAATACGAACAGCAAATTAATATACACTAAACAAAAAAAGCGATGGCAGCCTAGTTGGGAGAAGGCCCGCCTCTCAAGCCAGAGGGAGCGGGTTCGAACCCAGTCGACGGCACGCACCAATTTGTTAATTGTGTGAGCATATGTGCATATTGAATGTCATCTGCTACATGACTGGAGCCCGGTGTATGGCGACAGGCTCGCCCCTTGTCACATTTGGGACTGAATATCGGCTGGTGAAGTGTGGGTGTTGTATTACACCTCTGCCAGCCCCCGGGGGAAAGACGTGACGATATGATAAACAACCACACAAAGTTTCATTTCGATATGAAACGATGTACTTTTATTGAATGTACATACATGTAATGTGCATAATATGTTAAGCGGCATTTTCGTCAATTGTAGACACTAGGTAATTCTTATTAAAACTTTTTTGTTGGTAAGTTTTAAGAGACTTTTGCCAACATTGGCTTGTCAATCCCATAATACTTTAAGAGAGTCTTCACACCAAAGTCGTCGACACCCACCGATGTGTCGTCGTCTATTTTTTTTATATATTCTAGCTATATTCGGGCGGCTTTATATAACAAGAAATCAAGTTGCACACAAGATGTCGGCGGGCTGTATCGGCGGATTGTCGACTTTGATGTGTAGATTCCTTGTAATCTTCACATGAAAATCCTTAACCAGCAATATTATTGTAAACACCTCGTACCCTGGAGCTATTTGTGGAGTCGCTACTAGGAAAAGCGCTGCAAGTGACGTCAGCGCGAAACGCCAAGACGCTGTCTCCCTCGCACGTGAAGCAATGCATACTAGGCGAGGCGCGGTTCGACTTTCTAAGAGATCTGGTGAGTCAGCATCCATCTGTTGTCAAAGCTTGGTAAACTTGAACTCTCAAGTCGCTAGGCAAAGTAAGTGACGTCAGCGCCAAATGCCGAAAACTTGTCTTTTTTCATGTGACTCAGTTCATAAGGTGGAAGTTGGCGTTTAAAACCGCGACCGGAGACGGCGAACGATCTTTTGTATTAAGGCCCTTCGTGCGCAACGCTACACAAGTCTTCGATACCCGAAGATTTTAGTCTTTAAGGGCGTTTGTGGACTACAAGGAATTTAACCTCTGGTCAACTGTCAGTCAACGGGGCAAATGCGCCTGTGAGGCAAATGCGTCTTTCGAGAATAACTGACAAACCCTTCACAAATTAAGCGCCACCTACCTACATTTTTTTAATCGTTAGTTGCAATAATCTGTACAAGATGGCGTTAGTTGTCTAATCCGTGAAGGGTTTGTCAGTAATTCTTGAAAGACGCAATTGCCCCACAGGCGTATTTGCACCAGTTGACCCTATATCAGGAGGAAGGTCCTTGGATACCATCCTAATCCTAACTAATATTATAAATGCGAAAGTGAGTTTGTTTGTTTGTAACGCTTTCACTTCTCAACTACTCAGCCGATCTGATGACGATCTTGACGTTCATAAGTGTATCTTTAATACCTAAATTGAATAAAAAAAATATTTTGACTATGACTTTGACTTTCATCGTCTTGAAATTTAGCATACACATTGTCTATGGGGTACAGAAAAGGACATAAGGTACTTTTTATCACGAAAAATTAACCGTCCTATAGGACCGCGGGTGAAACCGCGGGGCGCAGCTAGATCTGAATAAATTCAAACGAAGTGGCTGATAACAGCTAGTTCACGATAAATAATAAACTTTTTTTCACATTTCTAGGTGAAGAACATACCCGATGTTTCGGCCGCTGAGGAGAAGGAACTGATGAGCGCTGAGAGCTCACCGACCTCGTCGAGGTAATATTAATTTGGAAATATTTGAAATTAGGGTCAACTGGGGCAAATACGTCTGTGAGGCAGTTGCGTCTTTCGAGAATTAAATATATATTCGTGAATATATCCGGGAAACTTGCACATTCGGTCGTCTGTGCAAGACGAGTATATACGAAAAGTATCTTATTAAATACATACTTAAATAGATATTAACACCCAAACATAGAACAAACACAAATGTTCATCACATAAATGTTTGCCCTAGGTGGGAATCGAACCCACGCACCCAAGCTCAGAAGGCAGGTTCACTACCAACTGAGCCACCGAGGCAGTCACATTACTGTTAAACCCTCCACAAATTAGGCAACTAACGCCATCTTGTACAGATTATTGCAACTAAAGATAGAAAAAAGATGTAGGTGGCGCTTAATTTGTGAAGGGTTTGTCAGGAATTCTCGAAAGACGCAATTGCCCCAGCTGACCCTGTTAGGTGCTACAATACATCTGTAGGACTTTAGGACCGCAGTCATGGATCTATATTTAAAACTAGTTTAACCATACATACAACCAATTTAAATTGAGATTCGTGTCTGAGCGTTGTTTTTAAATGCGGGCCTTAGAGAAGAAAATTGCAAAAATATAATTTATATTTTTTCGTGAGAAAAACAAAAATGGATATGTCGGGAATAAAATAATTTGAATTCGGAATTCGATAAGATTTGTTTTTCTTCAAACTTTATTTGCTCATTGACAACAAATGACTAACTAACAAAAAAATATTTATTTAGAGTTGCCCAAAATTTAAATAATTTCTGATAGCTGACCGTAACGATTTCCATCCTTCCTACTAATATTATAAACGCGAAAGTTTGTATGTATGGATGGATGGATGGATGTTTGTTACTCTTTCACGCCAGATAAAATTTGGCACAGAGATAGATTATAGTCTAGAATAGCACATACGATACTTTTTAACCGCTGGTGAAACCGCGGGGCGCAGCTAGTTAGTCATATAGGGTTACTTGTATCATAAATTAGTTTAAATGATTCACCTAGTTAGATTTTAAATATTAGCAATGTCTGGTTGTACCGACAAACTTATCTATAGAATTGAATATGGAGCCACAATCGTAATTTTCTGAACAAACTGCTGTTGAAATTATTAGTTTTCTTTCTGGCCAATAGCATAGATAAGTTGGTTGGGTTGTGGAAGTTTAACTTGTTGATACAAGTGTGTACGTTTTTAATTGTTGCTGTACATAGTAGTTTACGAAATAATGTGTTAGTGTGGTACATGCTGAGTGGCCGGCCCTAATGTTAGCGATTTCATACCGCTCGCAGGACTCTTGACAGGTGACAGGTTCCCTTAAAGGAACAAACAGTACTGGAGCTTCAGTAGCGCTCAGTTAAAAACGCCACTCGCGGTCACCCATCTGAAAAGTGTTTTGGGATAAAAAGTAGCTTCAAAACACCGTAAAACAGCGTAAAGAAACAAATTCACTAGCTGAGCCCCGCGGTTTCACCCGCGGTTAAAAAGTATCCTATGACCCAAACTATAATATCCCAGACTATAATCTATCTTTGTGCCAAATTTCATCCAGATCCGTTCAGCGGTTCTGGCGTGATTGAGTAACAAACATCCATCCAAACATCCTTCGATCATATATGTATACATCTATCCAAACTTTCGCATTTATAATATTAGTGTGATACTACAGGTGTACCACTGTACACACATACTTTCTCACTCTTTCACATACTTTCACATTTGTAATAAATATGTAATGTGTCTTCCAGATTCCCCGAAGCCGCCCCTCCCCGCAGAATAGCCCGCGAGGACTCAAACAGCTCGAGCAGCGGTGACGTCATCAGGATCCCTCAACCACCTCAACCCTCCAACATTTGCGCACACACCAGAGAACAGCTCAAACGGGTCCTCTCAGCTGACACTGACAGACTTGACAGACCTGTCAAAACCAAACTAGACACCCCCTCGACGTCAGTCAAAATCGATCAAGCAGCGTTACTGAACATACCACCAATAGTGACGCCGAAAATCGTATGCGAACCTAACATTGAGCCGAGCACATCCGAGACAGCCATAGATTTGTCAAAAAATTCAAGACCGGTGCGAACAGCGAACTTCTACCAAGAAACATTGATCCAAGAGACTGTACCACACAATAGCGTCATAAAAATCAACCCTATTTACACGACACCCCAGCCCTCGACGAGTTACACGAGTTTGAATCCAATAGAGCCTGTGCGGAAGATCGAAATCGCGCCGAAGCCGCCGTTCGAGAGACACAATTCTCTGCCCCGCACTCCCATCACGCCAGTATCGCACGTCATCAACATCGATTTCTCGAAGAACATCGCGAAGCCAGAAATCAAAGTTCTGGACGCGGCCGCCGCCGTCGCGAACGTGACCAAGATCGAAGCTAAAAGTAAGCTAAGTAGACAAAACTCTAAGTCCAAAATCGAGGTGAGGAAGGAAAGGCCCGTGTCGCAGCCAATCGTTGACATAGATACCTTAAACTCTGGTAATCTGCAAATTGATGAAGATTACGATACCTGAATAGAGTAAGTTTGTTATTATTAATTTTTTTATGGCGATATTTTGTTACCATAGCTTTTGTTAAGTTGAAGAATTGAGATTTGTTTTGTTCGATGATTATTTTCGTTTTATTTATTTTTAATTTGGATGTGTGAGTGCATTAGGCGGTCTGGTCTGGGCGGCCAGAGTTGGTCAGTGCGACCAAATGACTGTGGAGATGTTTAGGTGTTTAAACCAAGTCTCGATCGGTGGCTGTTGGTTTTGGTCTGATTGTTAATCAGTGTATTTCATTAAAATAGATTAAATATGATATAACAATAGTTAAAGTATAATCTATTTTGATATTTATATGGAAATGTTCATCCAGTGCAACGCACTACGTAACTGTAGAACAGTTCAAGTGAGAAATGACAAGATGGAACACTGCTATTACGCGTATTTCTTTTAAACATTAAAGAGAAAATTCGAAAACAGCTGTTAATTTTTTTTTCTAGAGCACGTCGAATAAAGCGTAAGTGGTTTCCACTCAACTCTGTAAATAAAATAGCTTTGTAGGTAATTCTGTAACTTGAATACACACGCACAAAGTTAGAAGCCGTGCTGACAATTCTGATCGCAACAATCTGGTCTGGTCTGGTCCCGACCAGACCGCATAGTGCGCGTTTAGTGTAACATGTATCGCGAGTCAAAATATGTTTTACCAAGTTAGGTATAAATGAGAATGTTGTAAAAATAAATGAATATCTTTTAATTTGTTTTTTTTTTTTTTAATTTGAAATTGTTTAGATATTCATAAATGTTACAAAACAATAATTAAGTCAATTGTGTAGTGATATAATGCTGTGTAGGTACCTATAGGTAACACGATTGAGATGCGTTTCACCCTTGTCAATCTAATATCGCTTCAGTGCAAGCCAGAAATGTTCTGCAAATCATTTATCCCAGAGTCACTAGTTAGACTCTGGGAGCCAAAGATCTCGCGGCCGGCGTCTGTCCGACCGAGCTGATAACAATATACAATATAAATAGGCATTACAAGTTAATATAGTCAAAATATTATAATGTAAATCTACTGCTTTAGCCGTAGACAGAGAAAACAATAGACGGCTACACGTGTCGTGACTCTCGTTTTCGCGTGCAATGATTCCGGTTAGCTAGAAGGTAACGGCAGCTTATCATATACATACCTCGATGAGTTTTTAATATTTATCTTATACCTTTAAATGAGCAATTCTTGTATATATATATATATATATAATTGGAATCTCGGAATCGGCTCCAACGATTTTCATACAAATTAGTATATAGGGGGTTTCGGGGGCGATAAATCGATCTAGCTAGGAATCATTTTTAGAAAATATCATTTTATTCGTGTTTTATCGATAATCAATCTCAACTGAAAAATATGACTCTTCCTGACATCTATTGGCGAATAATAATACTACTATTTTTTGTGAGCAACTAATTGCTTTAACGACACAACAGCAGATGGCGTTGTTAAGTAACACGAAGTCAATGAGTGTTTGCTTTGAGGTTAGACTAAAATCAATTGTTTATTATCCAAAAAACACAATTAAAAAATAAAAAAAAATACCGAGCAAAGCTCGGCCATCCAGGTACTGAAATTAATCAATGGAAGAATAATTTTAATTACACTAGTCAACAGTGATTTTGTTGCCCTTGAATTAAGAGTGGTTTCGAAAACTTCTATGCCAACAATTTAGAAAATATTGGTGGTTTTGAAAATTGGATCTTTGTTATAATATTTTTATATGTACTATGCTAAAACAAGCAGAGGTTTGAGAAATCCTCAACAATGGTTTAAATTTTAATCAGCCAATCCATTGTTTTCATGAAAATATTCGAAAACTGGGGACTTGAAAACATAGGAATCCCCAAAAATATCCAGGGCAACCATTTTTTTGTTGTTGTGCTGTTTCACTATGGGAGCACGCGTACACTAAACCATAGAGCTAAATATCTGAAAGCGTCGATTCGAATATTGCGCCCCAGTACGTTCACTACTTTCAATTAAACGGTATCTGTCAATTAAACGGTGTCTGTCGGTGTGAAATATTTTTCTGACTATGTCGTATCGTAGCGCGAAAACGAATTTGTGCGACTGAGTTTAAAATGGTGCGACAATTAGTTAGTACCCCTTTTTTTTTTTATGTAGAATATGTCGGCGTTAGACCACCAACTCGCCTGATGTTAAGCGACGTTGTGGTCTAAGATGGAGCACGACGACCTATAAGGTACTTATTCACTCTAGCCTTGAAGTTTTGTACTTTTGTTTAGTTTGTTTTGTGTTTTTGAAGAACCTTAAGCCAAAAAGAATGTAAATGCTATGCAAAATCAGTAGATTGCATTGTAGAAAACTATTCGCCCGTCGCGTCCTAACGAAGTGATATATAATTCAATGACTAAGATAAATTAACTAATTTTAATATATTTACACACTTGCATTAAAAGCGATTAGGAGAAAAAGGGTGGGGCGAATCTTCGTGGTTTTAAATGTGTAGATTGGTAGGTATTTAACTGTTCTTAAAATTCTATTTTTTGTAAGTAAAGCTCCTAAACCAGTGTCAAACTTTTGTAGCTAAAATTAAGTAAAAATTAATTCTCTAACCATTCGGAAGTAAATGAGGAAAAACAATATTGTACAATTTAAAAGGGGACTTGCATTTTTTTTTTATGTGAACATAATATGCGTGTACATAATGTCAACTGCTACATAACTGGAGCCCGGTGTATGGCGACAGGTTCGCCTCCTGCCACATTTTTTTGCACATTTGGGACTGAAATCGTCCGGCGAAGTGTGGGCTCGAAACTTATAACGCCCCGTCGTTTTTACGTCGGTAATTAAAAAGGTTGGACAAGGCTTTTTTTAAACCAAAGGAGAGTTGCCGTGAAGGAGTATATAGACTCAGAAGGTGAAGACCGGCTGATAAGATTTATAATTAATCATCATCATCTATGAATATATATTTTTTCCACCCACTTTTAACAAAGGATGGATTGGTAATTAAAAAAAAAAACATGCAAGTTATCTCTTTTCAAACAAAACATTCTTAAACTATTACGATAATAATTGTTAGGTATTTTCAAAACTGAGTGGTGGGACCCTATTCGGAGATTTGAGATTCTCATCTCACCTTTTTTCATCCTTGTTGCTCTCATTTAAAACGTTATAGGTGTGAGAGTGACCAAGATAAAATCTCATCTCATCTCACGCGCAGGAATAGCCCCGTGATCGCTCTAATGTAGCTGCCTTTTGTAAAAAAAAATGTATCTCTAAGCGACGGACAAGTTCTAGGATGTTGTAGTCATCGTTATGATAGTAGGTAAATATAATCATAATAAAAAAAACAGGCCTAGCGTACCGCAGCCACCACCTGGTCACGTCACTCGTCATCGTCTCTTTCGAACTTGTTGTAAATAACTTATTCTGGTCTTCCTTATGCATCGATTGACGTCACTGCGTGTCACCCACGTGACCATTTTTGACTCGGAACGCTATACCTGGCGAAGTATATTATTATATCATGGCCCCTAGATGAAATAGTATTGAACTGAGATTTATGGTAAGCGTCCATTTTATGCTGTCAAAGACTTTCAAATCCTTTATTTCTGTGTTACATGTTAAAATCTGTAAATTGCAAAACCAAAAATGGTTTTTTGTATGTGTTTATGAAAATCAGTCTATATGTAAGTTAAGTATGTGCTAGATGTGAGATGATGTAGCTTCCAGTTTCTTGAAAGAAAATAGCCATAAAGTTGATGAAAATGTCCTCCAAATGGTCTTCGTTTTATTTAAGAGAGAGTGTAAGAAACAAAGGTTTATATTTATAATTTGTTGTCGTCAAATAGTAGAATTAGTAATAGTACTATTCTCGCGATATGAACCAATTAAAAAAATGTATAAAAGCTTTTGCACAGTCAGAACGAGTGTTCTGGGTCCCTATTCGGAGATTTGAAATTCTCATCTCACCTTCTTTCGTCCTTGTTGCTCTCATTTAAAACGTCATAGGTGTGAGAGTGACCAAGATAAAATCTCATCTCATCTCACGCGCAGGAATAGCCCCCCTGACGGTCTTTTATAGCGGTCAGCGGTTTGTTTACACGTTTAATTTTTTTTTCATCTTATTCGATTATTGCAATGACTTTCTTAGCTTTAGATACAGCCTTGCTCAAAAGTATTAGGCACCCAACAATTAACCGGGATTAACATGTTTAAGGCGTGAAATGAAACTGTGTAAGTATGTGGTTTTCATTTGTGTATTGACTAAAACATTAAAATAAAATCAATATTTGGTGGGTCCACCCTTGGCTTTTATCACTGCCGCAATTCTTTTAATATTGCCGCTCAAGTTATTGTTAAACAGATTAGTTAAATTTTCAATATTTTATGGGTTGCACGTGTTTTATGGGGGTACCTAATACTTTTGAGGAAGGCTGTATAGTGTCGGAAACTGAAAATTCAGACAACTGAGCTGTACAGGGCAGTAATACTAAAAGCTGATTGGTCCGTTTTAGGTCAAGACTTCTACATTAGCGTGCCATTGGTCGGCCAAGAAATTGTGTGTCAATGTGTTGTTTGTGCCATTGTTTTGGCTCAGTTTTCGTACTGGACGAGTTGTCCACGAGAATCTTTAAAGCATCGAAAGTCGTTGGTTACGAGTATAAAGCAGTCATTTTTTTTTCTATTTGGTCGGTGTTGAATAAGTATAGTGAACGATGACCCTAAAAGTATTTGATAGAGCGTTTGTCTCAAATCTCCTGAAAGTGTAGTCATGTTAATGATGTGGTTGAATCACGTAAAATAAATCTTAGGTCTGTGGGTTGAATATGTTTTGTATGTATGAACAATATTTATGTTCCATAACTTATTTTATATTAAGTAATACTTATGTTGGATATTGACTAAAATATTTATCTGAGTAAGTATGTAACTTTCTTGTTTTAGAATTTAGAGTAACAGAAAAAAAATAAGGCTGCGTATAAAATTACTGAGAGCGACATCGTTTTTTTTTTTTTTGTATTTTATTTGTTTTCGTTGTTAACTGGTACCAATGCGTTTGTGAGGCAATTGCGTCTTTTGATAATTACTGACAAACCCTTCATAAATAAGGCAACTAACACCATCTAGTACAGATAATAGTAACAATGATCTGTACTAGGTAGATGGCGTTGATTGCCTTGTTTGTGAAGGGTATATCAGTAATTTTTGAAAGAAGCAATTGCCCTACAGACGCATTTGTACCAGTTGACCCTAAATACCTTGTTGTTTTGGCTTTGCTCAACAAGCCAATTCACAGCCCGCTACATCATCTTCAGTTATTTTCATATTGTTTTTTTTTGTATGTGCGACCAAGATAAACGATGACCACGCCATCTATTTTTGAACAAAAGAAACTGAATGCAAATTATTAAAGAAATAGCTCAAAAGGTCAATAGAAAAAGCAAAAACATGTCAAACAACTTCAGCTGTAAAAAAAAGAGTGAGTGAGTGTGCGTGGAGTCCCTCCGCGCGGAAGGAGTGAAACTTCTGCGTATCTTTCTCTCTCCCTCTTGTGTTGTAATATTGGACGCTACTCGTTGCTAACGCTCGCGCTGGCCGGTAACAGGTATACTACGCGCATGCATTCGAGTGCCACGCATTCACTCTCGCTCTGTCTTCTATTCCCCCTCCCCAGGAGCGTTATACGTTTAACGCAACCTTGTTGGAAGTCGCATTAGAAGTTTCACTTCAATACATTTCACTACCCCTAGCATAACTTCCATACAAAAATAGAACAGCGCTACTGCAACGGCAAAACGGCCGCAAGTGGTAACTGCATTTTTCATACCAGCCACACTGTGCGACGCGCATCTGCGACAGCTCGACGACTAGACGCAACGACAGACTGCGGCCGATAATTGTCATACATTTTGTCCGGGCAGTCGCAAAGCGTCGCAAACTTTACGTTCGAGTAGCGACTGCGACGCATGTCAACACGGCACAATGTGCGCTGGCTGTAACTGTTTCTATCAAAATACCGTGTTATTTTAATAAAAGTTATGCTAGAGGTACCTAGTATATGTATTTTGTTGTTTTTTACTGAATTTGGTAGGATTATCATGATGTTCTGTAAACAAGTAAAAATACATTTTTACACTTAATTTGACATCGAATTTTGATCTCTAAACCTAAAACAATAGAGCAGGTACAATAAAGCGCAAAGTTACAGAAATAGAGATCTTCCAAGACAAAGAAAGTTTTTTTATAAATTTGTGTGAATGAAGGAATGCTTGTAATATAAATGTTACGATGTAATTTATGGTTAAATATAGATTGGTGAAACGTATTTTGGGGTTTTCTTTGCCGTTCCTAATTTTGTAGTTTTAGTTATAAAGTGAATACTAGTAGTGACTTTCTAAGCTGCAGACCTCGCGAGTCTAATCATGGGCGTGCCCAGACTTCTTTTAAGGGTGGGGCAGAAGTAGATGCACCTACTTTTTTATTCGAAAAACGTAAAGTTTGAGTTTTGATTTAAGGGACTAGGGTGGGGCAAATGCCCTAGATTGCCCCAACGTGGGTACGCCCTTTTAGGTACCTACCTAATTATCAAACCTGCGCACCTGAGAATCGGTGGAGAAATGCAACCTATTGAGGAGAACAGCCGGACGTACATAAGTACGTACGAAAGCATTTTTGTTCAAGCTGAAACGGAGACCTTTCGCGCTTACTCGGTCAATTATCGAAGTTCACTGAAGATTAGGTATCTGCCTGTGGCATTTGGTGATTGTCTAGTCTATTGAAGCTTTATTTTTGACAAGCTGCTATTCTAGACTATAATCTATCTCCGTGCCAAATTTCATCAAGATCTGTTCAGCCGTTCTGGCGTGAAAGAGTAACAAACATCCATCCATCCATTCTTACAAACTCGCGTTTATAATATTAGTAGGATCTGACCAATAGGAATAGTGACCGTAGGGTTAGGTAGGAGCAAGGGCGTAGCTAGGATTTTGTTAAGGGGGGGGGGGGCAGGCGTAGACAAACCAAGAACATAATATCTAAGGTAAATGCTGCTTGAGCACAGGGGCAGGTTACGTTACAAATGAAAAACAAAATATTAATCAAATCAGTGAATACATTTTACAAAAAAAGTAGTCTACGAGGTTCTTCACAAAAACCGTTCAGATTCAATTGTATCCTTGGTTTTTTGTACCATGGTCCGGTGTACACTGAGCATGCATAGGCCGTTCAAACGGTTTTCAGTCATCGTTGATCTCAGCCATGTTTTAACACGACGCAGTGTAGAAAAGGACCTCTCTATGTTACTTGTAGTGCAAGGTTGTGCCAAGGTAATAAGTATTGCTTTTTTTGTTGCGGAAAAAAAAATGTTCGCCTTCTTTAACAATACAGAAAAATCTAGTTTTTCGAGATCTTCTCTGTTCATACCCTTGGTCTGCCATTTTTATACCATAGTTCGGCTTCTTGATTAAAAAACCGTAGTATAGGCAGAAACTTTGTGCTTTTTCTTTGAAATCAATTAAGGACATATTCAACATTGTTTTCAAAATGCGAAAAGAGATAAATGGTGTCTAATTATTTAATTTATTAGTAATCTTGGTACATAACACTGTATGTTTTCAGAATAAAAAAAAAAAAATGTACTGGGAAAGCAGGCAAATTTTGGTCACCAAAACGCTGCTCCAGTGCAGATACCAAGCGAGGTGGTGTCGACTGGTATCAGCGGGGGCGCGGGGAATGTAAAACAGTTTCGCGCCTAAAGAAGCGAATCTATATTCAATCATTCATAGTACAATCTTATAAAATTCGCCTGTCAATAGAATCAACTTCGTTTTTGTTTATTAATAGGCTACCTAATATAAGAGTTAAGAGTAATATTACTTTACGGTTTGTGAGTATTCCTGCATCTTCTAGGGGGGGGGGGCAGCTGCCCCCTCTGCCCGTACCTCGCTACGCCCTTGGGTAGGTTTAGATAGTTTATAGATAGTTATATGTATACATTTTTGGTTTGGCTCCACTCCATACGTTTCAATATAGCGCCCCTAGCGGGTGTCCGTAATTACAGCTTCCTTATAGTTGATAGAATAATTCTACCTCCGCCAATATTTAAGTCATAATAGCTGCAATCAAAAATCTCAGTCTTAGTTCAGCTGCCACAAGAACTTCGTTAATATAAGCCGTTTATTATGTGCTAGCTGGAGTGAAGTTACCCCAGCTTATCATGCAGTACCTACAGGCAAACCAGTGAGGTTAGGGTTGGCTACAGCCAGATAAAAGGCAAAATAGCTGCACAAGGCAGAAAAAACTCAACGATGGAGGGTGTCGTAGGACGCGGAGCGGTATCGTGGGAGTAGAATGTTGTAGGATGAGTTTGATAGTAGGTAGTGCTTGAGTAGGTGACGCCTAAAAACTATCTCCCTCTTTTTAAACAGTCGGGGACAAGTATACATTAAAAAATCGACACCGACACCGATTTTCACCAAACATAACCAAGGACACTCCCGACTAATTCACCTTTCAAACAACATTAAAATCAGTTCATCCGTTCTGGAGCTACGACGCCAGACACACACACACACACACACAACCACGTCAAACTCATCGTATATATTATAACAGCCCGTCGTTTTTGCGTCGGAGGTTAAAAATAAAAGAGAGATTTATCATCATGTACAAAAATATTTCATTTTAATGTCGTTATTTAAATTAAATTATGTTACCTAATAACATGGGCTTAGCTAAACTTATTTCAATCATTTAATTTTGAATTATTCTAATTTACAGCTTAAAAATTTGATAGTTTCAGTAGAAATAGTGCCAAATTATAATTTTACTACTATATTTGAGCCAGGCTAAGAAACATTCTACCAGTTGTAATATTATAATATTCGTCCGGCGAAGTGTGGGTGTTGTATAACACCTCTGCCAGCCCTTTCAGGTGAAAGGCGTGACGATATGAAAATAATCAAAATCATAACTTAAAACAGCGCTAAAACTTTAGTAGCACCCTAAGGGGCGATTTCACCAGTGAATATAAACGCGATTAGCTCATTTTAAACTTGGTTTACGTGAAAAACTGAGGTTAAACAGTCATTTTGCTATTCACTAAACTTGGTTTAACAAATCTCGATTAGTAGCATAAATGGTGAATTCGGCCCCTAAATATCGCTGCACTAAAATACGGAATCATCAATAATTATCGTAAATTAGAAATAAACGTAATATACAACAATCAACAGTGAATGGAGTATAGTGTTTGAATTGAACGTAAGAAACGCTTCTAAGCGCGGCTCGAATATAGATAGAGACGAATTAGTTTTATCATACTTGCTAACTGCATTGAGATATTTTGCAATTTAATATGTTAGGCATTATTCTGGAAACTCATATAATTTTTATAGCAGGAAATTGTGAAGAAACATTATGATGTGAAAACTGTTCAAACTGCAGATAACCCGTAATAGATTCCGCATTACGATTGCGCTTCGCACATCGGTCAAAATTGATGTATAAAAAATTACTTTTAGCTCACGTAATCTTGAAATAGCCAATGGGTAATAGCTTTCTCAGTCCCTGCAACTGAAGATTTCTTCGATGGTGAATTTTAGCCTGAACAAAGATCTCAACGCGGCATCTATAGAGGGTTATCTGAGATTACTCTATAGCCAAATCATTTTTACAAAACTATTATGCAGTGGATACCTAAACATAATTATGGCAAGACCGGGTATGTTTTCTGTACTTCGAATATATTTATTACAAGAAGGAACATACATTTAATAAATAGTCAAAATGTTGTATAACAACTTAAAAAATGTAGTTATAAAAAAAGTTTTGTTTTTATTACTTCCTGGGGGACAATTCCGTTAATAGTCCATGCTTATCCGAAACGTTGAAGTTGCGTTTTTTAACAAAAAAAAAACAGGACTGGCAATTGCTCAGTACCACTAATATTTCCTTGAGTAGGGGTACAACTGTGGTACCGGCCGAGCTGACACGTTTGTGGAACATTAGTGGTACTCAGCCGTTGCTAGTCCGTTTTTGTGACAAACATAATGACAATGGTTAAGCCATGCATCTACTATGGTTAGCCGAGTTGCCCCTGGGACAAGCACAATTTTTTTTTAAATTAACTCGACTGAAGCGATCGCATTTGTTGTTCATGTGCTACATTTTCCCACTCGTCGCCAGTGTCAACAGAGCCAAAGGTGACAACTGGGAATATACGACTTAATGAGACAGCGGAGGGCAAAGTGGGTCGAGACGATTAGACAATTCCGTTCAAATATGTAAGTAATAAATATGTATAAGTGCGTCAATAAAGAATCGAATCGAAACGAAACAGCACTAATCGTGTCTTCTCACTCGTATTAGCAATATTTTGTGATTGTGTGAGCGAGATGCCATGAATACCTCTGCTTCATTAAATTCGTTTCTTGGATTTAGTTATAACATGATCTCAAGTTTTCAACTATTTATTTAAGTACAGTTCCTTTTCAATTATTATGTTTTATAATCTTGAGATTCAGTAAGATTTAGACATAAAAATAACACCCAATGACAAATTAAACAGAAAACACCTTATTCTATATGGAAGTAACAAAATGGACATTTTAGTTTATTTACCTACATAACAGTCTGTCGCCCTATTACTTAAAGCTAATATTTTAAAATTATCATAATAAAAAGATCCCGTAATAATGTGATTCTGGTTGCTTGGTGAACTTGTAATTACACAAGCGACTTTCCGTGAAAAATTATCTAACTGACGGTGAAAACTGCATCAATATTAGCTTTCTTTACTCACTTTCCTCGTGTGTCTGTATTTTCTCTAACTATTGGCCTCACGTATTTTTTTCCTTCTTTTTTTTTTACAATACATATATAACAAAACAAAAAGTTCTGTCTCAACTCAACTGTGCAAGCTGAAATTAATTAAGTGCATGAAAAATTTGATGAAATTATGTACTTTACTTTAGTACTTAGGTGTCTTGTGCTTCGATAAGCAGGACTTTTTTTAATACAGATAAAAAAATAATTAGAAAAACATAGATTTTGTAGCATTGTATATTTATATCGCCCCGCGGTTTCACCCGCGGTTAAAAAGTGCTATTCTAGACTATAATCTGTGCCAAATTTCATCCAGATCTGTTCAGCCGTTCTGGCGTGAAAGAGTAACAAACATCCATCCATCCATCCATTCTTACAAACTTTCGCGTTTATAATATTAGTAAGATAAGATAACAAGTTCACAAAGCAACTTTCTTTGTTATTACTTGACATAAATTAGGATATTGTATTAATACTGATTATATTTATAACAAAAATGGTAAATGATGGCATATTTATGTACATTGTTGTGGCATGAAAATATAATTTAGTAAAAAAAAGTTAAAACATTATTACACCCGCATTATTATAAGCTTTAAAATTATTTATATTTTTATAATACAACCAAAATATGCAGTTTAAGAACTAAAATAAGTTAAGTCTAATATCTAATTTAACTGATTTATCTATGATTCTAAGTTATTATAAAAAGCTTTAATCATATCTTATTTCATACAATTAATTACAATCTTATTTCTATACACAATTTGTGCAATAAATACATATTTTGAGCACCTTAGTTTTATTATTGTAAGGCACATTTTGCAGTAAAAATCAGCGTATATCTAGTCTCTCAAAGGTAGCGCTGCAGTCGCATTTCGTATGACAAACGAAAATTATTTCATTGAAAAGTTGCTTAGTCCCAAAATTGCCATGAGTCTGTGGATTTTCTTTTCGTCTGTTTATTTACGTAAACAAATATGGCGCACTGCAACCATGACAACATAGTTCTATGACTTTAGTTGTCTGTGGTTGGACATCCGCCATTTTTTTAAATGGACGCTAAAAAACTTTTTTTCAATGATTGAATGAATGTTCTAAAAAATTACTATAGATAATTTATTGCCAAATTAATGTAAAAGCTTAAAATTTTGAAAATTATTGCTAGCTTTAAAACATGTCACAGGAACATGTATATTGGAAGACAGTAAATACAAATTAATATTATCTAAACCAAAATTTTAACATAATTTATGTAGCGCTAAATATTCTTATAAGCAAAGAAAGGATGGAATGTTTTTGATACAGTCTTTGCACTGATTAGTAAATTATTTTAATATTTTTGCAGTAACTATTAATACACACATAGTAATGCAAATACTGTGGCAGTTAGTTGTTAATTTCAAAATACGCCATTGTGGCACATGACATTGTAAAAAAAGTTTAAGGTAAAAAAAACTAAGAAGGATTTAAGTTAAATCAGAATTGAAATTTTATTTAAATTTAAATTTTCTTCTAAAAAAAGTTATGGTATAATATTATATCCGTGGCACGTAGGAATAACTGAACAACTCGACTTGCATGATTTTTTTTTTATTGGCTTAAACGCTTCCTTCGTATGCGCTTTACTATGTATAAAAAAATCAGCCCGAAATATACAATAGTTTTAGAGCAATCGCGTTTTGTACATCTCGACACCCTTGCATTTTATGGTGTTTTACTTGATAAAACGACTTATCAAGTGTGTGTTTGCTTACTAAAATTGACATCTTGAATTATCAACATCAACACATATTCAAAATATTGAAGATCTCGACTTATACACCTAAGCCTTTTCTGCAAAAATTAATTTTAACTTGACAAATTGAGATGTCACGCATAAGTTTGTGTATGAATAATTGTCATCTTGATTTATCAACTTACACTCACATCCAAAATACTGGATATCTCGACTTATACACATAGCCTGTTTCTGCCTCCATTGACAAATCGAGATGTCAAGTTATGGCAAACCAAATATTTTTGTTTAAAAAGTGACATTATCACATGTTCACTTTTACCTTTGCCGTGGTGATTTTGTTTTCATCTGCAATAGCAAGATATCAAGTTGTTATCTACCCGAGCTGGATATTTTTTATGTACCTACTGGAGCCTAAACGCCAACAAACATGCCATGCAACAACGTGAAGTAAATATGTAAAATATATTATAATGCTGTACATTATTGGTGACTATTACTATCATTGGTGTACTATGTACCTACCTACATGCATACTTACACAAAAGATTCAAATCAATACAGGGTTGATTGATAGCGGGGTGCAAAGCCGTAAAGAGACGTTAGCATAGATCATTTAGACCCTTTAGAGCCATGGTTGTCTAAGACGAAGTCTGACAATTTTTTAAATCTGTGTTTTTGGGGAAAAACACCAATGATGGCCAATCAGAATAAGAAGTTCCTTTTTTTTTACTTTATTTAATTAAAACAATAGTCATAGCACCGCGAGAATCCAACTAGAAAAGAAAGGTAAACCATTTAGAGTAGGAAAGGGTGTCAGACATGGAGACCCTCTACCTCCAAAACTATTCTCAGCGGTTATCGAAACAATCTTTAGGAGACTTAACTGGGAAAACCTCGGAATCACTGTCGACCGAGTCTCCCTAACACAATCGAGGTTCGCAGACGATATATATATAATGTTATTTGCTGAAACACCTAAAAACATATAGCAAATGATACTTGAACTAGCGGATGAAAGTGAGAAGAAAGGTTTAAAGTTGAACCCAGAGAAAACAAAGGTAAGGACAAATGGGAAGAAAACCACCATACATCTAGGAAATAACCAAATTGATTACACTGATGAATACATCTACCTGAGACAGCTAATAACACAAGAGGTCCCTATACGCAAAGAAGTTGACAGAAGAATAACAAATGGCTGAAAGAGATACTGGAGTCTGAGAGAAGCCATGGAAGATAAAACTCTTCACATTAATGTAAAGAAAAAACTTTTCAACACCTGCGTACTACCTGTTTTAATGTAAAATCAGAAGACTCAAATGGCTATGGGCAGGGCATATGATAAGAGGCCAAGAGAAATGGAGCAAAATTGTGACACGATGGTGCCCTAGGAAAAGGAAAAGGGGCAGACCACAGAAAAGGTAGGATGATGACATTAGACAGGTAGCAGGAGTAACTTGGAATAGAGAGGCCCAAGATAGACAGGAATGAAAAAGGTTGGAGGAGATCTTTGCCGATTGGCAAACAGACCTACAAAAAATAATTAAATATTAGAATAGATTAAGATTAGTTTAACTACCAAAATATACTTGTAAATCCACACTCATAGTTTTTAGTTTTTATAAATAGATACTAAGTTGGTCTGAATAAAGTTGGTCTGTTTTATTATTATTTATTAGTATTATTATTGATCGAAGTAATGTGTAAGCAATCTAACAAAACATGTAAGTATTAAGCATGTGTGTCATCAGACATTTTTACAGATTTTTTACAGCCACTTAAGATTACGAAAATTTTCAAAGATATTTTAAAACGGTTTTTTGAAGTCGTTTAAAATAATAATTAGAAAAGCTTTTTTAAATAAGACCTTTTATAAGTAGGTATTTATGTCCTGTAGTGTGTTTGGTTAATATTTTCTTATTTGTAGAACTCAACGATTGCCAACTGTTGATTTCTCGGGATAATAAGTCTAGCCTATGTGTTAATTTAGTGTATACTCTAAATAATTCATTTTAATTAGAAACAAATGCGTTTCCATTGTGTTTTTCCCATATTTTTTAAAAATCATTTTAATAAGTTAGTGAAAATAGTTTTTAGATTATGTAAATGAGCGTATAATTCTAAAAAAAATATATTTTAAATACTAAGACTTTGTTTACATTTTGCATTATATGCTGAAAAGTAAGATATTTCTTGTAAAGTAGTAATAATTACTTGACAAACTATATCTGTTTGAAGTTGTCATTGGTTTACTAATGAGAAATAATGCTTTTTCATTGAAATAACCACAGATCTAGGATGTAAAAGATCGACAGTGACAATTCGATAGTGATACAAAAAAACATTTGCGCATGCGTGAGTAAATTAGTGTTGTGAAAAGTACTTTTTAATTTTTCGATTGACCAAAAATGGTTCTCCGGGTGCTTGTCGATAAATATAATCTTTCGCATACCAATTGAGTTGTTTTTTTGTTCCAAGTAACACCGCTGCTGAGCTAAAATGAATATTAATCACTAAACGGGTGTTAAGCTAGGCGGAAGAGTTAGATATCAGTGTCACCATATATCTAAATTAACATAAGAAAAGTAAATACTTAATAAGATCAATATAATACTATCCTAGTAATTCGCTTCGAATTGTGACCCTTGACCAATTTTACTCGTATACGGATTACGATAAATAATGATACTTATCTCATTGGTTTTGTACATTTATTTATAATTTTTAAATATATTATTTAATTAAAATAAATATAATTAAATTAGACTTGGATGTAAGACACCCAAAATGTGTAAATTCAACTAAAAATGATGATCAGAAATTGAAGGTACACACTCATATTTAATACAAAAATGTTTTACGCCTCATCATTCAGTGCAAACTCGGAAGAATGTCAATTTACTTTTGGCATTGATGGCATTGATTCAAAAATGTATGCTTTGTGTATGTATTGCACCCATCGCACCTAATGAACTTTGATAAAAACTATCGATAATAATGACGTCATCTTTTTATCCATCTCTAGTGAAAATCGAGCGTAAACTAACTAATATTTTAATGCTGAATTTCATCACCAATTCTGCTTTCATCTAGGAAATATAGATGTTACGAAGAAACGACAACAACATACCGCTGGTAAATCGGTTTTTGGAACCAATTTATGTTATGTTTTAGACAAAATTTAGACAAAAACATCACAATGGAATTTTCATATTTACCCATGAAACGACAAATTTTGTGGGTTACATCTTGGATTCACATCACAATTGCTAAACTCACAAGATGACATAACTGCATTTAGTTACAATTGCTCTCTTTTGACTCTATTTATAATTATTTTAGTAAAAATATAAATCATAGGAATTTTCGCGTGTTCCCAGGTGGCGCGCTGTCATTAATAACAAAAGAATTATTGACTAACATTTTATTTGTAGGCGACCTCTTTCTCTCTTGTGGAGTTTACATTTCGATGGAGACTTCTCTGTCCCACGCTTCGTTGGTCTTTTGCGAAGCAAAAAAAATCTTAGGTCTGTGGAAATAACTAAGGTAACCGATAAAAATGATCCGTACTCAGATGGTGAATAACTGGATAAATGTCCTTAAAAGCCAAAACTTGGTCTACAAGTCGAGTTATCAACTTATTCAAGGCATTTCAACTGTTTGACAAGTCTATTATTATGTAAACTATAAGTTATTTCGTTAAATTCTTGAAACCATACGAAAGAGGGCCTCAAGTAACCCTCAAAATAACTTTGACATCATCGTTTAACTAACTTACCGACTAAACAGAAAATGTCAAACTTTAAAATGGCTGCCCTGAAAAATTGACGTTTTTGCGATGTTCAGTTATTCCTGCGTGCCACGGATATGTAGTTCATTAATTTGATTAAGGGCCGATTTTTCAATCCTTACTTTATTCGCCTAATAACTACCGAGCCAATAACTTTATTAATCTGTTTATTCGACTCATAAACGGTGTTCGGTTTTTCAATACAATTTTAAATTGGGAATATCTATCTGACCATTTATTCAGGGTGTACAAAAGCTAACTTCAGACAGTTGAAACAAAACTATAAAATATCCACGCGTTAGAAAAGGACTTCGAATTTTCACTTTTCGCTTGTCAGTTTTAGTCTAAACGTCACTGTACTACTAATCTGTGCAAAAGTCGTCGGCTGGTTTGGCTATGGTAGTATAGCTCATGTAGTTTGTTCATGGTAGTTTTTTTTTTAATTAAAATTAATTTAGTTTCTGCGTGTCGGAAATATCAATCTTTTTTTACAGTGACAACTCCTACGACCATCATTTAGACAGTCTCAACAATTTATTCCATAGAATAAACTGCTATCTGGCCGTTCCACCGACAAATAAAGTTATACCTCAGATAGATGAGTTATTCGTCTAGTAAATGATACCTGACCATTGAAAAACAGAATAATTAGCTATCAGTTCAATAAACACTATTTGTTTGTTTATCTGACCATTGAAAAATCGGCCCTAAGTAATATGCCATTGAGTTTAATCACCACTTTTAGGTGAACTAAAACTAAAATATGAAATAATTTTGTTTCTATAAAATAATATGTACAACTTTTAACTTTTCTATACAACCAGATCCGTTCATAATTCACAATAGCCTCTCAAAAGACCTTTTTATCATCTCGAGCGTGAATATATTTACAGTACCATTGTTAAGGCTACATAATTATGCTATAATTTATAGCATTATAGCTTAACCTATCACTTCACTACCCCATCATACTAAGTATCATAAACACAATATAGCATATAATATGTCTACAAGTACACAGAATTTTTCAGATACAATGACATGAGCGTCATACATTGACATTGATATTGTTCTGCTATTTTTCAAATTAAACCAAATGAAACATTTAAAAAAATGTTGCTATCTCTTTGCCAAATACTAAAGTGAAGACATGCAGATAACTTCAGTTCCTGCAGATAAGTTCAGCTTGAAGAATGGTATGACAGAATAGAATGTGTTGCTTAACACATGAGTTAGCATGATTTTCATAATTTTATTATGGGGTGCAGTGTGTAGAAAGCTATACAATATAGGCACTGTAATATAGTCTGAACCTGCTTTAATTTGATAGAGGTTCAGTTAAATTACCATCGATTTTAATAACGATAATTTCCATGTTTTACTTTAAAAATTTCTAAGACATATTCAACTGAACTCATTCCCCTCATACAGACTTTCGCAAACTTCAAGCAACCTCAAAACAGGGCTTATATTGTACGGGAATAGAGACTTTGAGACTAATCTGCTTATCTGTAGCCTCAACCGTATCAATACCCGCATAGTATCATCAAGACCCCTGTTACTGCCCGAATCTGTATGCTGGCAAGTCTCAAGAAACTTTGGCCAATGACGTCTTACATATTTCAAAAACCTGAGCAAGTATAGCAGAAAACATGTCTCGTTACTTACTAAATAGTCAAGTAAAACCTCAGAATCATGTGACACTACCTTCAAAAATTCAATGAATGATGATATTGGGTTCAGCATTGGTATTAAATCAGGGTACATTGAGTTTCTGTATACAATACCAACTGTTATATCGAGGGTGCATACCATTGATTCTATCAAATAGTCATCCTGTTCGCTAAATAGGTGTATAAGCATTTTTGTGAATGGTGTCTCTGGGTGAAATTCTAAACTGTTACGTATGAAAACATCCAGCTTTTTGAGGACATCTCGAATGGATCTTTCTACAATTTGCATGTCTTGGATTGCATTGTAATCTGAAGAATCAATGGAACTGTCCGAGGAATCACATCTCATTTCTTTGACTGTGACAGCCACTGATTTCAAAACTAGCAATGACATTCTCTGCAGCATAGTTTTGTCAACTTCATTCCCCGACTGAGATGATTCGTTTTCATCTTCTCCGTAACTCTGATCAACGAGTTGTATTGAGGATGATATAGGTGCAACTTCTGGGCCTAAAGAATAATCTCTCATAACTTGACATTCATGACCGAGAAAGCCAAACCCACTCCTACTGTTTTGTACTCTTACATCACTGAGTAGTCTAAAATCTTTGACAAATCTCACTATAGAATGAGCCAAACAACATATTTCTTCAGGCAAAATATCTTGCAAGGCCAAAGTGGACCCATAACACAGGACTTCATTGAATAAAGTCAGCAATTGAGTGTATATTAAACTTGGCAACATGGTATTTCTCAAAAGATCTACAAAGCTTTGCAAGTCAGCATAAAATGGTTTCGTGTCAATTACAGAGAGATTCGCTTTGACACTTATTATGTTCTCCCATAGGGAGAAAAATGTGAGTATGCAATTTTCAGCATTCGCTAAATTCAGGTACCGTAGTAACAAAAGTTTCATGTTTTTAACAAGGACTGGCCAGTGGTGTTCTAGGGTTTTTATTGTGAGACATTTTATGTGTGATGTGTCAAAGGATTCAGAGTCGGTGAGCACAACAGTTACACAGCCATTTTCGTTAACTCTTTCCATTCTTGACTGAGGAGGCTCTGGGGATTCTGATTGTTCCATGTTTCTTTGTTCATCACTTGACAACTTTAATGAAGGTTCATGAAGTTTGAACTGCTGTGGCCTGTCTTGTTCTGACGAAGTAGATGGACTGCTGTGTGTTTGAAGGTTAGAAAATGCATTGTTTAAAGAACTACTGTGTGAACTGGATGGTGCATCTGTGTTGGTGCCATATCCAACACTACTTCTAAAGGGATTGTCGCCTTGTACTGTACCAGATGTACTACTGTCTTCCAAGGGATGTTGCTCAATGTCTTTCCATTCAACTATCCTCTTGATAACATCAAGACTGAAGTTAATCTTTTGTACTGTTATTCTATTTATTCTATCAAACAGATAGATGTTTTCTGCTATCTGTTGCAACCAGTTTTCATCCACTGTATCTTTTGACACTATTAAAAATGTGGCCAGAACTCTGCTTGCAACAAATGTTATGAATTTACTTTTGTGATCAGCTAATTCTACAACTTCAGTGATCCAATCATGCCTGTTACGTACAAATATGTCGCAGGCTTGCATTAATCTTGAGCATATAGTTCCTGTGTGATTTTGCTTGAGGTATACTTCGAACATCAGCTGCATAATTGAGAGGTATGTCAGAGAACATGTTAGAGGCCATGATGCAATATTTAACTGTCTATCAAAGAGTCCTTTTACAATGCTTTCATCAAATCTACACAAGCACTGCCCTACAAGAGAGTCTTGTAGAGTTCGGAGTTCGGCCAGCAACTTGTCATCTTCTGTATTCCAATGAGGTGCAGAATTTGAGCAGGACGGTATGATTTCTATGCCAGAGTCACAGGGTAGTCGTAGTATGCTCGAGCAGTCTACCGCGTCTTCGCTAACCGTGCCGCTGTCGGGCGACTCACCGTTACGTGGGAATTCCTCAGTGGTTTCAGCAGTTGGGGTTTCAGAGTCAAAAATATCAGTTAAAACTTCTTCGGTCGATCTGTCGCTGCCATCGTCGATATCGGGCGCGTCTATACGTTGCTTCTTCTTGACGGGCTGATCTGAGGCCATCCCTTCATCTGACAGTGGTTCGCACAGTTGCCCTCGCAAAACCATTCGGGTACTTGGCCCTCCAAACGTGTATTCCACGGCGTTATCACGCCCTTAACACTTTTATTTCGTTATATGCATGATTCTGGAAACAAAAACGCGAACATTAATGCATGACCTTTCCGATTAGCTACTCAATTACGCGGGCCACAAAGCCTTCGAGTTTTGCGGTCTCACAAGTGTTTGCGTAACAGTAAACGTATACTGCAATGAATGAAGCACTCATAGTGATCATTTCAACTACAACTGTGCACGTAACAACAAAATAAGGGCAAAATTCAATGAACTTTCCAAAATATTTTGATGTCACACATACCATCAATGAAACGAGGTTGTTTGAACGTTTGTCTCTAACGTTTCGATCCATAAATTTTACAAAACTGTTCACTGCAATCCAGTAAAGCACAATAACACACTGTTTTATGTGATATTTTTTCGAAAATACGACGAAATAAATTAATTTATCTTGTAGAACAGAAAATCGCCTCCATTACGTACAAATGACGCTCTATCAATGAGAAAACTATTTACGTAGGAATTTACGAAACTAAAACTTTTTTATGAAACAAAAGTTATCTACACTTCTCTAATATTTCAGTAAATAAATTTATTTTGTCATTTTAAGTGGCAAAAGAGATCAAATTATATAATTTAGATTTAAAAGACCATCATCAATTGAAATTACTTGATTGTAGCATCCGGTACAGTCAGCCTGTTTGACGACTTCTGAATTTAGCAAACGGTAGCGATTTACGAAAGATTGTTTTTTTCGTTTAGATTACATGAAATGATTTTAACACTACAAGAATTTTTTAATTGTTAGAATTTTGGGAAAATAATTATCGAATCTATTTGCTACTCAACGAGTCAATACCAATAACCGAAACAATTCCGAAATAAATCAGTAATGGACCAAGGATATGGTATCATTGGTAAAAAATCGGTAATTAACCGGTTTTTTGACTGACGGACGGATTTTTTTTAATTCTGGCAATACTTCCAGTGTCTCCAGTAAAATGTCTGCTATGTCGATTGAATTGAAAAAATATTTAATCAGAATGAAACAGTAATAGCCTATTATCAAGTGAACGCTGTGTAATTAACAGGTGATAAAAGTGTACCTCATATTTATATGGATTTGAAGTGACAACGATGACTCATCTCAATGTTTTCGTCCAACAATCGATAGACGAAATATAGGTTAAGATCTCGGTGGTATTGTATTCGGAGCGATATAAAAATATGATGGAAATAAAAAACTAACAACTGGATCGTATGTTCGCTGTGCGCAAGTATATGTTATTGTTTATTTATAGTATCGATGCGGAAATCGGTGATATGTCATGGTGGTTCTCCTATTCATTTTTGCTTTTATAAAACGTAGCTAAATGATAGAATAGTGAGATTGCGAAAGTGCTCCGGTGTTGAGTGACACCAGCAACCTTGTAATGAGTGCATAGAAAGCATTTGTCGCTTGATTATCGGCAGACAATACTGCCATTTCGGCTTAGTTTCCTGTGTGACCAAATTCTGCTCTGTACAAAAATGTACACAATATCCTGTAAACAAATCAATAGCTATTCTACTAGCGCATTAATTTTAACATTAATATAGCCTTCTACTTTATTAATGAGTGTTAAGTCCGTAACTTATTATCTATCAAATCTAACTCCAATGATATGGAGTAGATGGGGTTGAATGCACTTAGCTTAAAAAACCAGCTTCTTTACACAATCAATACTTCAGCTAATACTTACCAACTTAGATAAAACATTATTCAATATTACATTACAAATAAAAATCACAAGTGTCTCACAAATAAACAGTATTATCTGATGCATTTCCACTTCCTGCACTCTAAATAATTTGGGCTATTACTATCTTGTTACTTCCTATTTATAATATCATTCATAGTGGAGCAATAATTTTAATAACTCTTTAATTTGAAGCTAGCATGTACCTACCTCATATTTTGTAGGTTTGTGGGAGATTATTATTATTGTGAACCGGTGATGTCCCAATGTTGGGACACCCCTACCCTCTTTCTATTTGTCTTGTTCTGTCTTGAGCTACAATTAGCTGTCCCTCCAGTGCTTGTTGAGGTTGTGAGAGATTGGTGGATAAAATCTTGATAAATGAATGGGTCAAAATTGAGTTAAATTTAATCTTGATATAATGTACAGTGATAGCATTTTTGCTTTCTGAGTAGTAGGTTTTGGTATGAATTTCAATGATGCAAAATCAAAATAAATAATAATGTGTACCTGTATTTTCAATATATAGGTGTGAGTGTAAAAATGATAAAATTCTTCGTGCTGACCTGTAAATGTCAAGCAGGCTCTGGCAGCCATAGTACAAGCTTTGCCTAGTGTGGGGTCAGATGCCTCTGTGTGTCCCGAATGTCACAAAATTATTTAACATTCTGATGAATTGTATAACCTTCTCCCAAAGTCTGTTAATTAATGTTAACATTACCCTTCGTGGTAATATTTATATATATTTTTTTTTCAGAAAAGAGCACACTAATGGAACACAAATGCAAGTCCACAGCGTAACTCCTTGCCCGTAGTGTTATGAATCTTGTAAATCAGTGAGAATGTGTGATTGACTGCTGTTTGTGTAATATCAAGATGTCAGACGAAGAAGATGCTGGCACCGATGTGGCTGTGCCCAACAATATTGTGCCGGGTAAGTGGCTGCACTCTTAAATAACTACAAACAAAAAACAAAATAAAAATAAAATATAAAGTTAAGTAAAAATAGACTGTTTTAACACACACCAGTTTAAAGTTCCCAGTGTTATAGCAAATAAAAATAGTAATGCCTAGCTGCACCCGACAATTTTACCTGCAGCCAAAAAGTAGCTTAGGTGTTAATCCATGGTATAAGCCACCCAGGTGTTAAAGCCACCCCTATACCAAATTTTACCAAAATCCGACTATCTGCTTGAGTGTGAAGTAGTAACTAACTAAACAAACAAAGTTTCCTATGTAAAATATAGAACAACTAGCTGCACCAAGTAACAAAAACACATACACACTCCAACTCCAGTTATAACATTATAAGATAAGTAGGTAGGATACAAAGATAAGTTAATTTCTTTGCACTAATTACCACTCTTTAAGGGCCATCCTTAAACTACATTTTTTATTTATTCATTTAATAAGGCTTCACATTTACAGCTACATCCATAAATACTCTATTTTCTTACAAATTAATTAAGCTAAATGTGCTGTCTGTTTAAGGAAGCACAGAATGCATAATTGATATTAAAAGAAACATTATATAATTCAAATTATAAGGATAAATAATAACATGTAAACCTCGACAATTTAGGCACACATTACTTAAATTACACTAATTCCATTATTTTTTTTTACTCCCGCTCTGACAATATCACACTTTGTTGATCCCTCCCTTTACCTTAATTTATGGAGGCCCCTAAACTAACCCAAATTAACAGCTCATATGTGTCCACATACTTACATCTGAGAAATATCACCTTCCTTCTAGGCAGTCAGGTGAAAAATCACATAAATGATATGAGCATAAATGTTAATGGATAAATGGCTCGTCTCTCAAGCCAGTTCAGTTCGGTTCAGTCTGAACCAAAGGCACATACCAATTTGTTCATTGTTGTTATTGAATGTCATCTGATTCTGATTTGTTGTATTAACGGAGTCCGGAGAATGGCGACAGGCTCGCCCCCTGTCACATTTGGGACTGAAATCGCCCGGCGAAGTGTTGATATTGTAATATACCTCTAGTTGGAGAAGGCTCGCCTCTCAAGCCAAAGGGAGCGGGTTCGATCTCAACCGAAAGCACATACCAATTTGTTCATTGTTGTTATTGAATGTCATCTGATTCTGATTTGTTGTATTAACGGAGTCCGGTGTATGGCGACAGGCTCGCCCCATGTCACATTTGGGACTGAAATCGACGGACGAAGTTTTCATATTGTAATAAATCTCTGCCAGCCTCTTTAGGGCCGAAAGGCGTGACAATATGTAAATACATAAAATGTAGGTTTGTATTATTTAATTCTGCACTGATTCATCTTTTGTCAAGGACGTTTCTAACTAATAAGCACAGTACTTATTTACTATAGGTAATTAAAATCATAAATACAGCACTGATTTATCTTGTGGTTTATTTATTTACGAGCTGTGCGGATTCACCCGCGGTCCCACAGGAATCGTTTATTTTTTCAGGATAAAAAGTAGTCTATTTCATTTTCTGTACCCCTGACAACATCAAAATTTAGCTATAGTCTAGTTCGCGCTAGGCTAGTAGTTTAGTAGACTGGCGACCAGTTTAGTAACTAAATGTGTGCGTGTTTTAGTAGAGTGCTTTAGTTGCTAAATTACTCGCCACTCGACTAAATTACTAACGTAGTCTAAACAAGGCTTTATTGGTCAACTCGCCCGCGAACGTGTTTTGTCAATATCGATCGAGTCTAAAATTTTAAAAGGAAGATAAAGACAAAAACATGTCTTCGGGCGAGTCAGTCAATAAGCCCAAAATGTCATGATGATGGGTTAAATAGGTAAGGCGTGAAAGCGTAACAAACAAACTGTAGTGATTTCCTCTTGGCACAACCAGTTGAGGGTATTAGTCAGGATTTAACATACTACCCTTCTGCCCACGGCTTCGTTTACGTTTCATAGCATTCAGTGATTCAGCACTCAGCTTTCTAATAGTTTTTTTTTTAAATTCGGTGATTAAACTCTACATACGAACTAACAAACTATACCTTTTTATATAGGCTTCGGCCTGATTAAGCAAACTGAACAGCTGACTGCTGACTCTCCCCTGGCTAACTGTCCCCTGGCTGACTGTCCCCTCGCTGACTGTCCACTGGCTGACTTTCCCCTGGCTAACTGTCCCCTGGCTGACTATCCTCTGGCTAACTGTCCCCAGGCTAACTGTCTCCTGGCTGACGGTCCCCTGGCTAACTGTCCCCCAGGCTAACTGTCCCCTGACTGACTCTCCCCTGGCTAACTGTCCCCTGGCTGACGGTCCCCTGGCTAACTGTCCCCAGGCTAACTGTCCCCCCTGGCTGACTGTCCCCTGGCTTACTGTCCCCTGGCTAACTGTCTCCTGGCTGACTGTCCCCTGGCTAACTGTCCCCTGGCTGACTGTCCCCTGGCTAACTGTCCCCTGGCTAACTGTCCCCCAGGCTGACTGTCCCCTGACTGACTCTCTCCTGGCTAACTGTCCCCTGGCTGACTGTCCCCTGGCTAACTGTCCCCTGGCTGACTGTCCCCTGGCTAACTGTCCCCTGGCTAACTGTCCCCTGGCTAACTGTCCCCAGGCTGACTGTCCCCTGACTGACTCTCTCCTGGCTAACTGTCCCCGGCTGACTGTCCCCTGGCTAACTGTCCCCTGGCAGACTGTCCCCTGACTGACTCTCTCCTGGCTGACTGTCCCCTGGCTAGCTGTCCCCAGGCTGACTGTCCCCTGACTGACTCTTCCCTGGCTAACTGTCCCCAGGCTGACTGTCCCCTGACTGACTCTCCCCTGGCTGACTCTGAGTCGCGTATTGGGCAAACTCAATGTTGAGCAAACGGCGAACTGTAGCAACCAAAATGGGAATCAGTCTCTCATCAGCAAGCGATACGCCGCAAACTGAGAACGCACATACTCCGTAGTTCCAGTCAGTTCACTGTCCGAGCGTGTCATAAAGTATCAATCCCTAAACGTTTCCTGTTCACTGGCTGTTAGAGGAAAATTCTACAATGGAATACAAAAATAAAAACATGCAAGAAGGAAAATATATAGACATAAATAACTACAGGTAATAGATACACTGCGATTTAGTAATTTAACTTTAGAAAATATGTAAACATAGTTTTTGTTTAAAAAAAAAAACAAAACTAAAATAGTTTAGATCACAAACGTTTTACGTTTGTGATATTATTCGCAAAAACTAATTAAACAACTCTCATATTTCTAAATTTCTCTAGCCGTTCAGGTTACATGAGCGACTTATACTGCTCTTTCAAGTAAATAATATAAATATTAATATTTTGTGCACTTGTTTAAAAACTGAAAGTCGTTCAAATGTGGGCCAAACTCAAAACTGGCGTCGATTCTCATTGCACCTCTCTTTAAACTAGACAAATATAAGTAGCAAATACTGCTCCATTTCTCTTCATTCCCATATGTATGTGAGAAGAGGAAAGCAACATTTTAGAGCTACCTTTAGTTAGAAATACTTCTTTTTTTCCCATATTTATTTCTTAAGGACCTTCACGTTACAGGTATATGTCAGCCTCATCTTAACCTGACATATTTTAACACTAAACTAATTTAATAAAATAATCACATTTATAATTAATGTTCAATTATTAGATTATTAGGTAGAGTTGTGGAGCTGGGATCATCCTACTAATATTATAAACGCGAAAGTTTGTATGTATGGAGGGATGGATGTTTGTTACTCTTTCACGCCAGAACGGCTAAACAGATTTGAATGAAATTTGGCACAGAGATAGATTATAGTCTAGAATAGCACATAGGATACTTTTTAACCGCGGGTGAAACCGCGGGGCGCAGCTTGTTTAGAATATATAGATAATTTAGATCATTTAGTAGTGAAAAGTATTCACCAGTCCGTAAACCATTCCAGCTTCCTTCGAATTAGGATCAGACAATATACCGTTAATTACCCACACATTGCACTCATTTACTACAAGTTCGGCAAAAATTGGAAAATCTTATAAAAGAATCATCGCAACCTACCTAGTTAGCGAATATTCCATTCAAGAATATGATAATTTAATTAACGATTTCGTTACAATGACTGCCTTCAAATCTCGTTTGCAAATTTCTCCGACCTTTTTGCAGATTAATGACCTTTTTAAAGCGTGGATCTAATAATATCCGATGTTACTCATTCCTATATATATGCAAATCTCACACATAATATTTGGATTCCGAAATTATGTAAACAACGTGTTTGAATAAAAAATGAGTATCATGAATATTATAAGGCGATTAGCACACTTATCTGCTGTACTCGACGGTGTGGGGAATCTCCCTCGCGGAGAGTCGTTGTTTGTGTGTACCGCGCGGAATTTTATATAATAACTGTCGGTACTGAAGGTGCAACATTAAGAGGGCCGCGACGTTCTGAAATTTCCATACAAACGCACTACTGAAATTTCTTGAAAACCGTTTGTCAGATTATGATGAAATTTAGCATGTACAATTAAATTAACTGAATCTTCGCCCCTATGTTCTTGGTTTTTTTTAAATTAAAAACGTTCTCAAGCGAAAATAGAGCTATGAAAAATATCCGCATTTTAAGGGGTCACTTTTGACTGATTTATTCAATAGGTAGACAAAGCAAATCAAAAATTCCATTACATAGGGAGGTTGTCTACATCATTAGCTGTTAAATGAATCAATAATACAAGGGAAATTCTTAGTTACTTAAGAATGATTACGGTAGTGCAAAAGTCATAAAAAAAAATGAAATTGCACTTTGTCACTCTGTAGGTAAGTTTAGAGGCTCGTCAGTATCATTACTCGCTCTCTTCACTCGTCTTCTTCTTCTAGACGAAATGGCGATAGAATACCTTAAGCCAATGCGAAGTTAGTCTAGGTCGCCTAGGTCGAAATTAGTTAGGTCGCCGGACTCTTAAAAACGCGCTTCTGAAAGCTGTCGTCGAGTGGTGCGGAGATGTGTGGTAGTCGCCTTAGGAAGGTCGCCCACGGCGACTATTTGTAGCGATGCAGACGAAAACAGAACGAAAAATCCGCTACATCAACGCGAAATTGTCAATATTAAAGGTAGAGGAAGCGTTGCAAACGCGACGTAGACGCGCGAACGCAAAACGCTCTTCAAAAAGAGGTCGTGGGGATCTCCCTTATAAATAAACTAGCTGCGCCCCGCGGTTTCACCCGCGGTTAAAAAGTCCTATCTGCTATTCTAGACTATAATCTATCTCTGTGCCAAATTTCATCCAGATCTGTTCAGCCGTTTAGGCGTGAAAGAGTAACAAACATCCAACCATTCTTACAAACCTTCGTTCGCGTTAATAATATTAGTAGGATGCGAAGGTTGGGTGCGTTTTCACTGCACCTCCCATTATATTTTCTGTCAGGGTTTTCTTACTAATTAATTTTTACACTTGAGTAATATTAAAACAATAATATCTCTACCATTTTGAAAAAAAATCAAAAACGACAAAAAAGGCCATATAATTATCGAGCCTCACAAAATTTCAAGAGGTTAAGAAATGCGACCTGTAGATGAAGACAGCCGGACAGAAATCCGGGCATACGAAAGCATTTTTGCCTAAGCTGAAGCATAGACGCTTCGCTCGCTAACGCTAGCTCGGTCGGTTAATCAACTTTACTAGGCAAATAAGTTCAGAAAATGTTACTTTTGGAATCTGGTAACTCTCCTAAGCAGTACTTTTAAATACAAACCTTATTTTAATCACATGCTTTCAAATACAAAATTAAAGCACTTTGTTTAATAGTTAAATGAAAGTGCAATATTAGTTGATTGCACTTTCATTTCATTTAAATTAGTTGTGCAATATTATTGACTGCCTCGGTGGCTCAGTTGGTAGTGAACCTGCCTTCTGAGCTTGGGGGCGTGGGTTCGATTCCCACCTAGGGCAAACATTTATGTGATGAACATTTGTGTTTGTTCTATGTCTGGGTGTTAATATGTATTTAAGTATGTATTTAAAAATATCTAAGTATGTATATCAGTCTCTGGCAGCCATAGTGCAAGCTTTGCTTAGTTTGGGGTCAGGCGACCGTGTGTGGAAGTGTCCCGAATTTATTTTTTATTATTTATTATTTATAGTAGTTCGTTTTATTGTTCTGAATATCGTCCGGCGAAGTGTGCGTGTTGTACGGCTCTGCCAGCCCCTTCGGGGGAAAGGCGTGACGATATGTATGTATGTATGTTTTATTGAACTGTTATATTATGTATGCAACTATGTATGTATGTTTTATAGTTGAAACTTACCCAATACCTATTAGGTATGCTAATACACAAATAGTTACGCTTAACGTTGCATTGGCGGAAGTTTAGTTTATAGTTAATTAATGTCAATTAATATCATTCCTCTCAGTTTACCTCATATTTTAACATATCATCGAGTAACTATGTGCATTTTCGTCACTAATTTCCGTAAAATAATAATAGTAATTCCACACTACGAGAGTCCTTTTTAATTCGTAAATCCATAATGGATGAACAGATTTTGGTAAAAAATAAAACTACCTACTCGTATATATCATCAGCTTATATCGGCCTGCCCTGGATTAACGCATAGTACTACTACTTTTACTCAACTGCTCAAAAATAAACTCAAATAAAAAATAAAAATAAATTATTTTCAATATGGCTCAACAGTATTCCACTGTGCTGCAGCATTCTATGGATTCAGTCATTAGAAGTCAGTTAATGAGACCGTCAAGAGTCAAGTTTTACTTCAACTCCTGGATTAACTATGGTGTTTACAGCACTATAGTGTATGGCTTTTGTAAACACAAACAAATTTCAGTATAATTTCACACTTTCGACGGTTCCTTAGACCTCAAGTTTAGCTAGTGCTCTCTAGCCGTAGAAAAAAACTAAAAACTCCTATACAAAAGCGGTGTGGTAACATAGGTTAATCCCACTTCTGAAACCTTTCTTTGCCGCAGTTCGTAGCATGAAACTTCTTAAGCAGCTGTAGAATAATCCCACTTCTGTAAACCTTTCTATGCCACAATTCTCGGCACCAAAGTCCTTAAGCAGCTGTAAATTAATCCCACTTCTAAAACCTTTCTTTGACAAAGTTCTTGGCATCAATTTCCTTAAGCAGCTGTAGATTAATCCCACTTCTGAAACCTTCCTTTGCTTCAGTTCTCGGCATCAAACGCCTCAAGCAGCTGGAGTCTATGTTCGCGTGCGGGCGCGGCAGCCCGGCCCGCAGCCCCGGCCTCAGCGTCGAGACGTTGGTCGACGCTCTGCTGGTGCTCTACGATGAATGCTGTAACAGCAGCCTTAGGAGGGAGAAGCCGGTCGCTGATTTCATCAAATATGGTGAGTTTTGAAGGTTCACTTGTTTTACTTCACAGCTTGGTGAGGTTTGAGTTTGAGTCACTCTGTAGGTAACTTTAGAGGCTCGTCAGAATCATTACTCGCTCTCTTCGCTCGTTTTCTTCTTCTAGACGAAATGGCTATAGAATATCTTAAGCCAATTCGAAGTTAGTCTAAAGTGGTCGCCGGACTCTTAACGTTCATTATGCTGTGGTACTATACAAATTTTACCTCTTTACTATAGCATTAGACATAGATAAGGATCGTTACGCCGCGTTTCCACCAGAGATGTGCAAAAAATGTGTTTGTTAAGAACCAATATAATCGCTTCATTTACCTAGCCTCGCTCAACGCATCAGCTCCTGTGGACACGGCTTAGCGGAGCGAGGTTTTCATACGTACAGAACTAGCGAGGGATACACACGGGTTTGGGCTAGAGACGGACGTGAGCGAGAAACTGCTAGCGAAGAACCCGCTACACTTGTTCGCACCGCTCATCTGCGCACCGTTTCGCAGCGTCGCTACGTACCTCGCACTGCTCAGTGGCCTATCACATCTCTCTGGTGAAAACGCAGGCTAGTACTTGCATTTTCTAGGCAAGTCAAATATTTCGTTTGCTCGTAGTAAAACCGGTGGTGACGTCACTGAAGAGGCTGCGGCTGTCCCGCGACGACTTCGAGCTGGTGAAGGTGATCGGACGCGGCGCCTTCGGGGAGGTGTGCGTCGTCAGGGCCTCCTTCATGCAGGTACGGGGGTAGTGCCTTTTTACATACACACAACTCGCACACCACACACAAAGACACACACACACACTCACTCTCTCACACACAGACACACACACACACACAAACACACACATATACTTTTTATCTACACTGAGAAAAAAATGATACGTATACGTAGCTCTCCGTAAGCCCATTACCACGTAGCTTGCAATTTTACACGTACTACGTGAACTGCATAGGTTATTTAGTTGTTGCATACTTACTAAAGAAGATACATACTGATGCGCAAGTAAGAGTCATACATCTCGAGAACGGTCACTCAGTGAAGCTCGTACAAGGATGCCGCATCATTCTTAATGGTGTTCCTACAGGAATTTACGTATCCGGCTTGATAACCTCGTACACAAGTACGCGGCTACATTTTAAACATAATAAGCGTTAATCGCTTATTATGTTTGAAATGTAAATTCACTATGTGCTTACAAGATAGCGTCTCCTGTTACTCATGACTGGATTATACATATTGGTCGGACGTAACTAGATAAAATAATCCGTAATAAATAACGTTTGGATTTTGCATAGAATACCTACGCCTTGTTCATAATTATATAAAAGCGATGATAGCCTAGCCGGAGAAGGCCCGCCTCTCAAGCCAGAGGGAGCGGGTTCGGACCCAGCCAAAGGCACGCACCAATTTGTTCATTGTGTGAACATATGTGCGTACTATATGCGTATATGTCACCTGCTACACGACTGGAGCCCGGTGTATGGCAACAGGCTCGCCCCCAGTCACATTTGGGACTGAATATCGTCCGGCGAAGTGTGGGTGTTGTACACCTCTGCCAGCCTCCTCGAGAGAAAGGCGTGAAGATATGTCATAATTCTATACACCACACACACACACACACACACACACACACACACACACATACACACACACACACATACACACACACACACACACATTTTAACACCTATATCATTATATTTTGTATGGGACAACATACTGTACGTAAGCTGCTACATTAAACGTATTTGGCGTACTGCCCTTGTGTGGGACTACTTATAGGGCGTAAACAGCTACACCGTAAGTACCCGGTGTATCGTTTTTGCATAAGATTACAAAATGTACGGACGCGGCCGCATTTATACATAACCACGATACTGTTCCTGTACTGCAATACATAGTACATAAGCGGCGACATTATAAGTATTCGGTATACTGCCCTTGTGTGGTATTACTTATTGTAAGTATGCGGTAGCATACATACTACGCAGTCCCGATATTGTTAAAGTCGATGTTCGATTTACAATGGCAACGACACATTTAACATTAAAAAAAGTATTTTAGGGGATTCTAATGGGTTCTGGGTTCCATTAAAGAATTGATATTTTTGAGTCGTCGATGAAGCTGATGGCAACCAAATGTCTTGTTCTGGTCCACTCCATTGGATAGAATTTGGGTTTGTACCTACACAGCTATCATTACAATATTTTATCTTTAGTTGCAGTAAAGTATCTTTTCGAAAAAGGTACAGTCATTATTATAAGCATTGACAGTTTAAAGGTTCCCTAAGATGATTTCAACCAGCTTGTAATGGCCATGGGGAATAAGAATTGTAAGACCTGCGGGAAATCTTTCATAACTCCTAAAAACTGCCTCAACAGAAACACTATATACTCGTAATTATCGAACGTACTCCCACTATGTCAAGAGAATCGCTTAAAAAATGTGACCGGTACTACTGGAAGACAAAGATCCGGACAAAAATCGGACATACCTACAAAAGCATTTTTGTCGAAGCTGAAGCAGAGACGCTTTGCTCGCTTACGCTCGCTCGGCACATTAACAAAAGAAATAGGTAGGTCATATGAAAATATTGTTAAGTACCTATGCCTCAACTTTTTCTGTTGGGATGGTTGTGTTTGTGGTGCTATAACAGTAGGTAGGTATAGGTATCTATGTCGGAGTCTAAACTTATATTTTTGTGTTCTCCCATCTACATCATTACAGATGATCTTCTGTCCGAGGCTTTGTCCTCGTGGCCTACACGAAACAAATGACATATTTACCTACCTATTTTTCTTTAGAAAGAAACATTGTAAGTGCTCTCACTACCTCTCAATTGAATATGCAAACTGACAATAGGTAGGTAGGTACCTATTCCAAGCAAAGCAATAAGTAAGTACTCGGTAAAACTCGAGTTCTCGGTAAAACTAAAATAGCCTCTGTTAATAATTGCAAATATTAGTTCATAATTATTATCAGATAAGAACATAAATCACAGATGCACCACAACCTCAGACAAATCCCTAATACCTAGGTAAACAGTCCCGTGCCTCATTCCCGCGCTCCACCGCACGCTCTGCCGTGTAGGATTTTCGGAGCCCAAATTATACTCTGTTTGGTGTATTTATTTACACGTTAACGGGGACTTTCAATAAAATCTGCATACTCTGATTGATAAATACTCAGGTCTAAGCATCTAAAAGTGCGGCAACATCGCAACTCGTGACCATGTCAGCAGAAACGGGACCTTTTTGCGACGTGGTAGGTATTGATTTTGTTTGTGAGTCTACGTATAGTAACCACCAACGTATAAATGTATTCGGAGTACTCACGTTGTTTGTGATTAACTATTGTACGTAGCCCGCGACAGTATCCGTAATCGGGGTAGGTACTATCCTTGTTTGCGACTACGTACATAAATATGCGCTTGCATTTTGTACGTAGGAGGAGTAAGTCTTGTTTGGCGGGAGCCTGTTTTATCACGTTTGCGGTGTTGCCAATTTGGCTTTTCTTTGGCAGTTTTTGGCATTTTTTTAGATTATTTAGCTATCAGCTAGATATCTCAATGATTCTGAATGCATAAAATTTGTTTGCCATTACTGAAAAATTAAAAAATTAAGGGAAATTTAAAAAAATGGTGACACGGTAATGTATTGCACGACATGAAATTCTCAAGCTCATCGTTGGGAGTCGAAGTTTGACCCACGTCATACTAATCATAAACCAGCTGAACGCTCCATCCATTGAGATATCATCGCTGCGTGGGAAAATAATTAAAATAATTTTTATTGGCAAATGAACAAGGCGTGCAACGACAAAATCTTTTCAGAGGAAAAACACATTTTACATACTTATTAAGTACTAGTAAGACAGCCGGTAGTAACATGGCCTATAAACGGTCTCAGTAGATTCTGAGATCTCGCTTTGCTTGGTCAATAATTCGTCTTTAGTAATGCAATATCATGAAAAAATTGCGACATTAGCTAAATTTGCATATTTTTGGCGACTTCTTTTTGTCTGAGCGGCAAAACTGATCTGTTCCGTCTTGACTCCAGTCGAAATTTTACCTTATTCTTATAATTTTTTTTTTATAAAATTTGAAAAAAAAAAACTAAGTTTCAAATAAACTATGTTTAACCCTATGATTTGTAATTATATTTTTAACCCTTTCTAGCACCCCTTTATATTGTAAAATTTGCTAAATCTAGCTCTTTCTAGCTTGTCCGACTGCCTCTTTTCGAAAACCATGGTGGCAACACTAGTCTTGTGTAGTGAACGAGTCGTGAACGGTCAAGCAAATTACTACGAGTGAGAGTTTATAGTGTTTTCCTGTGGTAAATTATTGACATGATTGTATGTTCAGATAATGTTGTGAGTGTTGTCAATTTGTGTCGGATTAAATTAATTTATGAATTAACTTTGAAACGAATTAGAAAAGCAGCTACCTACTCGTATCGTTCCTGCATTGTGTCTTTACAACTTCAAGTTTTAAAAAACTGCCAGACGCAGGCGCAGACACGGACAGTCACAGTATAGCAGGAGTTTTAAAACGCGTGGGATGCGACGATCTTGTAACAGTATTTAAAGGTAAGTTTATTTATTAAATCAAGCGTGTACGTACCTACGTAAAAATCTTTGTAGTACTATGAAAACGACGTTAGTGTGCGATCTATGGTCACAGCCTACAGCCTAGCTAGCCTAGCTAACCTAACTATCACATATGTGTAGAATTGATAACCACTTTTTTAGAGTATATTAAATTGTCAGTTTTAGAATACAAAAAAGTACCACATACTTTACTGAACTTTGTAGTACAGTACCATATGAACTCGTAATATGTTATAGTGGTGTTTGATAAAGAGTGTAGCTTAAAAACATTAGTAGTTTACAATTTTACTGTGCACGTTACACACTAGTTTTATTATATTTCAGGCAAACTAAGATGGTCTTCTGGAGAGCAATTTTACGTGAAGACTGACGAGGACACAAATGCTACTGACGGAAGAAACTTAGTCGGCTAATAACCTAACAACCGTATGGAAAAATCCGGGAAATCCGAGGAATTCTATCACCTGGCTTCACACATCTGTGAGCTTCTTGTAGCTTTGCCCACTGAGTAAGCAATGTCATATTTATGTTACTCAGGAATAGTGTAGCTTTGTATTGGTGAAAGAATATTTTAAGTTTTGAATCGGACCAGTAGTTCTGGATATTAACCCACAACAAACAAAGTCAAAATCTTTACCTCTTTGTGATATGACTGAAGATGTATTTAGTTGTTACTTCTTTTTAACCGACTTCCAAAAAGGCTGTATGATTTTGTGTGTATGTTACGTGATTACTCTGCCAATTATGAATCGATTTAAATGGTTCTTTTTTTTTTGTAAATTATACTACAGAGGAGGTAATTGTTTACAAAATGCTATTGGGATGACGGGAAGTCGGTTTTTTAATGATATTATAATTAATATAAAATAAACCACCATAACAGACCAACATGTTCTTTATTTACAGCTGTTGCAAGAGTTTCGTCGTATGCACCCGAGCAATGACGACAGCCTATTCTCGACTATAACCCTGAAAAAACAAGATGTCTTGACTACCAGAGATTCGCAGTCGCAGATGGTACGTTAATACATGATTTATAATTAAACATACGTACTGTTATTGGCAGTCAGACCAAATAAAGCTTTAATTATATTATTACTATTTAAAAATGTATAATGGTATAACTGACAGTAAAAAGTGATGATAGCCTAGTTGGAGAACGCTCGCCTCTCAATCTAGCGGGAGCGTATTCGACTTAATGTCATCTGCTATATAAATTGAGCCCGATGGATGTTACTGGCTTGTCCCTTGTCAAATTTGGAACTGAATATTGTCCAGCAAAGTGTAGATGTTGTAATACACCTCTGCGAGTCCCTTTGGGCAAAGGCGAGACGATAATTTATAAATATTTAATTAGGTAATATTGATCGATTATGGAAATACGTGGGCTAAATTGATGTTATTTAAATTTTGCAGATTGATGCTGTTGCCATTTGTCATCAATATATCACCAGCACGCAAGCTCAAGGACCAGCCAGCTTGGAAACCCTCGAGAGCTGAGATCTGTGATGGCTTTCTATGAATAAATCCTTTAATAATATAATTTAATTTTTATTTCTATTATAGCCAGACATTTACGAATAATAATAACTAATACGATACTGAGTGCTTAATAATTCCAGTTAGTGTGATGTTAATTGGTTTTGCTGTGTAAGAGTACTACTTGTTCGTATCTAACTGTTTATAAACGAGTTTATTTTAATGTTACAGACTAAATCACGATGCTATTTAAATGAAATCTTATTTTGTGTTTCAGATACTTATCATTATGTCACGGATACATGACAGCTTGGATCCTCACACGTTTGATACTAGTGTTTCGTACGCACACCTTGGTGTTTGAAACGTAACGTAATGCTTTATTACAGTTTGACACTCCATGCGAATATACTGGTTTCTCATACGCAACCAATAGGAATGCAACATTACTACTAGGCGCGGCGCACGTATACCATGTGTTCATGTTGATGACATACATATTCTGGGATATTATCGTACTCATCATTTACAACATTTACTATAGGGCCCACCCTGAAATCTCGAAAAAAATCTGCTGTTCCTTAGAAAAATTCATTGATTGGACAAAATGTTTGAAACAGTAAATTTTTGCTTTGGAATTTTAGGGTTGGTCCTTTAGTAAAACTTTTTCATATGATAAGTACTATGATATCCTAGAATATGTCTGTCGTCTAGATGAACAACCGGTATATGTATGGCGTGCCAAGTTGTAATGTAGCAATCGTATTAGGTTGCGTAAGAGACACCAGTACATTCGTATGGAGTATCAAACTGTAATAAAGCAGTACCATTACGTTATGTATCAAACACCAAGGTGTACGTACGAAACACTAATATCAAACGCATGAAGTTCCAAGCTGTCATGTACCCGCGTCATTTCAATAAGTATCTGACATCAACCAGCATATACGAGACACCAGTAAAGTACGTATGAGGTTCTTAGCTCTAATGTAACCGAGTATTTATGATAAGTATCAAACACCAATCCAAACGTACACGACACCAGTAGAATACTTATGTAGTTCCAAAATGTATAGTACCCGCGTCATTACGTTACGTATCAAACACCGATTCATACGTACAAGACGCCAGTATAATACGTATGTGGTTCCAAGCTCTAATGTAGCCGCTCCATGACGATAAATATCAAAAACAAGTTCATACGTACGAGGAACCATTATAACACCTATGCGGTTCCAAGCTCTAATGTAACCGCGTCATTACAATAAGTATGAAACATAATGCCGTGTGTATTAGACCCCCGTATCATACGTATGCGGTTCCAAGCTGTATTGTACCCACATCGTTACAATAACTACCAAACATAAATCTATATGTACTAGACACCCGTATCATACGTATGCGGTTCCAAGCTGTAATGTACCCCCGTCAATACGATAAGTATGGAACATCAATCCATACGTACTAGACACCCGTATCATACGTATGCGGTTCCAAGCTGTAATGTACCCCCGTCAATACGATAAGTATGGAACATCAATCCATACGTATGCGGTTCCAAGCTGTAATGTACCCGCGTCAATACGATAAGTATAGAACACCAATTCGCATCATGACAGTTGTCATGAAGCGGGCTACGTAATGCTTGTTACGTACGCAACATGAAGGCGCTTACAAGCTTACGAGTGGTATGTTTTTGTCCAGACGTACGCAGCGCGTCTCATGATTTACGTAGCATTTTTTTCTCAGTGTAGTTCGAGATCGCGAGTACACATTCTCAGCGGCTCAATTACCGATCATAAGTTTAATTTTAATTTGTAACACCAACTTAGAGTGCCTTTAGCACTTTTAGAGTTCCTTTTCCCCAAAGCTGGCAGAAGTGGGTTACAACATCTACACTGCGCCGAACGATATTTAGTCCCACATATGCAGACAGGTGCATATGTCGACAGGGGTCGAGCCTTTTGCCATACACCGGGCTCCAGTTATGTAGCAGGTGACATTCAAAGTAAAAACTCCTTTGATATAGGGCTCGGAATCCGGCGGCAACAACGCGGCAGCGGCAAGTGCAGCCACCGGCGAAAGAGTCTACGCTATGAAGATACTCAACAAATGGGAAATGCTAAAGGTAACGAGAATCAACCCTGAGTAACCCCCGGAAAAACGAAAGCCTAATCCTGACTAATATTATAAATGTGAAAGTGAGTTTGTTCGTTTGTTTGTAACGCTTTCACGCCCTAACTAATCAACCGATCATCAGAAATTTTGCAAACACATTGTCTGGGATACAGAAAAGGACCGGGTATATTTCGCGTTTTATTCCGAAAAAATAAACGGTTCCTGTGAAAAAACGGTTCCGCGGGTGAAACCGCGGGGCGCAGCCTACTAGTGTGTATAACGAACTAAAATTACTATTTACCACGCTTACCAGCTAATTTGTAAATTTAGACATGATCGACGGACCGATTACGCAGAAATCTGCATCAGCGACAGTCTCGCGACAGCGCCAAAGCGACGGCAATCACTACGCGATTGCTCGCAAATTAGACAATAGACAATAATATATTTGTGGCAAAAAACACAGAATACAGACAAAAACTTATTAACAAACATGAAACCACGACTATGTACCATTGTAGCGCAACACAGTATTAAATCATATGCCAGGCGTTGCTTCCTCGCCCGTCCCACTCCCTGCAGTGAAGCTACGCGGCTTTCGTGTATCGCGTGCGTAGCGTGGACAGCGTTGTGCTGCGTGGGCGCAATATTCGAACAAGCCACGTGTGTAGCAATGACTTCACTAACTCATATTCATGCGTGCGTAGCGTGTACCTGGGTTGCGTTGAATAATATGACATACATTTTCTTGCAAAGTGAAGCTAGACACCGTGCGAAGCCTCTGCGTGCGCCGCGGTGGGCCAGCGCCATGTTACTTATGGGTGTTTTTCTGTCCGTCAAAGTGAACACTAGCACCCTGTATAAATAACTATTTAATCTTTACTTGTAAATTAATAAAAAAATGTTTATCCGCAGAGGGCTGAAACAGCATGTTTTCAAGAAGAAAGAGACGTCCTAGTTTTTGGAGACAGAAGATGGATTACCAACCTACACTACGCTTTTCAAGATGAACACAATTTGGTGAGACTTTTACATTTGATAGATTTATGTCGTTTTGTGTATTGCCTAGAAATGGATGTTGTAAAACTAAAAAGGTATCAAAAACAAATTTGGTACCACTCCGGTTGATTATCAACAAAAATAGGATATATAAGATGAACGGATAGGCGCCGATCTCATTTTGGGGGCTGAGCTACCCACGTCCGTATAGGAGTGTATTCTGATTCCCTACACGTGGTCCCCGGGTAGTGCTAACCGGGTAGCAAACTCTGGTGGGAGGCTTCGGCCGTGGCTAGTTACCACCCACCGGACCAAGCCATGCCGTGAAATGACCTAGTCGTGTTTCGGGATGTAGTCCGGTGTAACCGTTCCGAAGACGGGTCTGAGCAGTAGCGCACTTGTAGCGCCTCACTCAACTGCCGTCTTTGTACTTCTTCACTCTACAAAACTTCAAGGCCTTCTTAGACCACAACGTCGCTTAACATCAGGCGAGTTGGTGGTCAAACGCCGACTTATTGTCCATAAAAAAAAAAAAAAAAAACCATCTAATATGATTTACGATTTTCAACTCTAATGAAGCGGCGTAAACATATGTGTGGGTAGATAATCATGGAATGACCGAGCCTTGACGCTAGCCATTTTTTGTACCAACAGTACCTAGTAATGGATTACTACTGCGGTGGCGATCTGCTGACTCTCCTGTCGAAGTTCGAGGACCGACTCCCAGAAGACATGGCCAAGTTCTACATCGCTGAGATGGTGTTGGCCATACAGAGCGTGCACGAGCTTAGATACGTGCACAGGTGAGTTGACCAAATAATATAAAGCTAGTGCCTCTGTGAGCTAACTTGAAATCGTAAAAGAACAAAAAGTGAATCGACAAGACAATAATAAATAATCGAATGTGCTCACAAAATTTTACAAGAATCGGTTGAAAATGTGATCTGTAGAGCAAGTCAGCCGGACCGAAATCCGGACAGACGGACATACGTAAGCATTTTTACCGAAGTTGAAGCAGTAACGATTCGCTTGTTACCGCTCGCTTGGTCAATAAATCTTAATACCTGAATGCGAACGAGTCTACCACGTCTCGTTTCTTTTCATGAAAATGAAAGAGACACAGCGCCTTTACTGTCATTTTGTTTGAAATGTAAACTTTATGTGATGTTATATTTTTAGGGACATCAAGCCAGACAATGTTCTTCTCGACGCGAGCGGGCACATCAGGCTGGCGGACTTCGGATCTTGTTTACGACTCGGCGAAGATGGGAAGGTAATACACTAAAATCAGCTGCAACATACCCATTTACATATTTAACCGACTTCACTCGACCTAAAACGAGACAGAATTTTTTTAGCTGCAAACTGTGAAACTGTATTTTGAACTGTCAGATTAAGACAGGAAAACATGTGTTACGAAAACCGCAGGAAACATTTTTAGGTTCAAACATTACAAGCAAAATATTTTTTTTTAGGTACAAAGTAATGTAGCAGTCGGCACGCCGGATTATATTTCTCCTGAAATATTGAGGGTATGTTATTTTTTTCTGTTATTATGATATTATTTTATGATTTATTATTTATGTTATTATTTTTATTCCAATTGTGTTAATCTAATAAGCTGTGCAAAGCTGGGAAGATCTGTTTTTTTTTTTAAAGAAAGAAAGTCAAAGTCAAAATGTTTTTATTCAATTTGGGTATCAAAGATACACTTATGAACGTCAAAGTTTTTTAAATAGACTCGACCGCCTTGTTCGCATAAAGAGCCTCTGCTCAGAAGAACAGGCAAGAAACTGAGGGGCATTATTTAGGGGAAAAACAAAAAATATATATTTGAATTACACCACACTTATACAATAGATACGATATAACTTAAAGGTACACAATATACTTAAATATGAAAATAAAAATATTACATTAACTTAAATAATAGGTACTAAATTTAGTTGCGTGTGCGGTGAAGCCAAAAAGGTCATCACTCAGCCACATATTATTATTATTATAATATTGCCATAGATTATTGCGACGCTGATTTTCAGTGTTACCCTCTGAAATGGCGAGTGACGTACGGTCATAATCCCATATGTCTTAAATCAAATAAAATAATAATTAAATCTTACAACGACCACTTTAACTGTATTGACATGTTTCATGAGCGATTCTCGGGTTTCCGGAAATCGGTACTGGGCGTGTTGGATAGTATTGCTGGGGGAGACTAGGTCTATTTGGCAATCGCTGGATGGACCTGGTTTTCTATCTGCATTGCGGTCTCGTACGTCTGGCGTTGAAATATACTATGCAAAATGTTAGTTATACACCAAGAAATAATATTCGCTAAATATGGTTTATCACAATTTACATTATTGCGTCTATTGTACTTAACTTTATTTAAATATCTGTAATCAATGCTGTCGGTGCACGTCTGCTTTTTTTATAGCTTACATTCTTAGTTACACTGTGCTGTGCACTGTTTATTGATTTTAAAATAAATAAATAAAAATTAAAATTATGAAATTTAAAACTATTTTTATGCAGGTTTTTAGAAGAGCGGGTGAAGCCACGTGATGCCTATCATGGGGTATTTTATAAATTTAAAATTGTGTTTTTTAGGCGATGGAAGACGGGCAAGGTAGATACGGACCGGAGTGCGATTGGTGGTCGTTAGGTAAGAAATTAACTTAAATTGTTTGTTAAACAGAAAATAAACCCTTGAAGAAAGCTTTATTTAATTTCCGAATAAAAAGTAGCATAATATAATTGTGTGTGCTACTTTTTATTCGGGTTGTGCTACTTTTTGTTTGGAAAATAAATTACGGTTCCTGCAGCAGGCAACTTATTTTTTTTCTGAATAGAAAGTACCGTAACTAGTAGATCTGATTAAAAAAAAAACCGACTGCAGACAGACAAATATAATGATGCCTTACTGTCGAATTGGATGATACGGTATTTCGATAAAGAAATTTACAAAAATTCATGATACGCGCAAAAAACAACCCCTTCTGGCAGTCCGGTAAAAACCGCGGAGCTCAACTGATAAAAACATTCTATCTTCTTTTACTAATAAATGCTTTTTCCTTTACTAAAGTATGTCTCAAATTTCAGGCGTGTGTATGTACGAGATGTTATTCGGTGAGACGCCGTTTTACGCGGAGTCGTTAGTGGAAACGTACGGGAAGATAATGAACCACGCGCGGTCCTTCCACTGCCCGCCGCCGGACGAACACGCTGTCGCGGTGAGATATAATGACGGAGGGATTTAGATATAATGAGGGAGGGAATTATAAATAATGAGGGAGGGACTTGGATATAATGAGGAAAGGAATAAGATATAATGATGAACGGGTTTATATATAATGAGGGTGGGTTTTAGATATAATGAGGGAGGGATTTAGTTATGATGACGGAGGGGTTCAGATATAATGAGGGAGGGATTTAGAAATGATGACGGAGGGGTTTAGATATAATGAGGGAGGGATTTCGATATAATGAGGGAGGGATTTAGATATGATGACGGAAGGGTTTAGATATTATGAAGGAGGGATTTAGATAAAATGATGGAGGGAGTTAGATATAATGAGGAAGGGAATTAGATATGTATAATGTCAGAGGGGTTTAGTTACAATGATGAAGGAATTTTGAAATAATAACGGAGGGGTGTAGATATAATGACGGAGCAGTTTAGATATAACGAGGGAGAAGGAATCATGAGATAAAATGAAGAAAAAAATAAATTTAATGAGGAAGATAAGTGAGAGATAATGAGGGAGACAAGAGATATAATGATAAAGAAAATTTGTGGGATAACAGACAATAAGAATAAAAAAAAAATCATTACGGCGAAAATGGGATAAAATGGGAATAATGAAGAGTGTAATAGGAACTATTATAGAACAAAACGTGTAACGAGAAAGGCATAATTATTTATAATGTTTAATGTTGTTTGCAGGTATCAGAAGAAGCCAAAGATTTAATAAGGAAACTAATTTGCTCATCGGAAACGAGACTAGGGAAGAGCGGGCTGCAGGATTTTAAGGTAGCTATTAATTTAAACTTCAATTAAGAAGGAGGTTCTCAATCCAACTTTAATATGTATTATAACTATTATTAGAACTCGGTCATTTATTAATTGTTTAATAACTATTCCCTATTGACTGCCTGGGTAGCTCAGTTGGTAGTGAACCTGCCTTCTGAGCTTGGGGGCGTGGGTTCGATTCCCACCGAGGGCAAACATTTATGTGATAAACATTTGTGTTCGTTCTATGTCTGGGTGTTAATTATCTATTTAAAAATGTATTTAAAAAGATATATGTATGTATATCAGTCTCTGGCCGCCATAGTACAAGCTTTGCTTAGTTTGGGGTCAGACGACCGTGTGTGCAAGTTTCTGCGATATTTATTTCTTTATTTATTTACTCACACCTCTTCTGGCCCTGTCGGGGGAAAGGCGTAACGAAAAAATACAGTTTTGGTAACAGGATGTCGGTTTTTATGTTTATTAAGGATAAATGTATTTATTTCGTAGAATCACGCGTGGTTTGCTGGTCTGGATTGGGACAGCGTTCGTGAAATGCAGGCGCCGTTCGTACCCGACGTGTCGAGCCCTACGGATACCTCCAACTTTGACGTCGACGACACCGATATAAGGTAACAGGGTTGTGCAGAACTGCTGCTTAACTGAAAGGAGGTTATTGTATCCTAATTCTATCCTAACTAATCACACTAATATTATAAATTGAAAGTTTGTGAATGTATCTGTGTGTATGTTTGCTACTTCTTCACGCTCAAACGGATGGACGTATTTTGATGATTTTGGGTTCGATTCCTACCTAGGGCAAACATTTATGTGATAAACATTTGTGTTTGTTCTATGTCAGGGTGTTAATATGTATTTAAGTTTGTATTTAAAAATATCTAAGTATGTATATCAGTCTCTGGCAGCCATAGTACAAGCTTTGCTTAGTTTGGGGTCAGGCGACCGTGTGTGGAAGTGTCCCGATTTTTTTATTTATTTAACTACTGAACCGATCATCATGAAATTTTGGATATAGATTAGCCGAGGTACAGGAAAGGACATAGAGTACTTTTTATTGAAGTTATACTTCTTTTGGCGCGATAGAGAAAAATGATGAGAGTGAATTTTTACGATGCGCGCGCACACCGACACCTAAATTCTACATCGTGAAGTTAGTTCTAGCTGGCATGAAAATTGATAACTATGTTCAAGTTGTATACCCTAATATTTTTATATTTAGAACACGTGTTTCGTAAGAGTATAATTAAACAGTGAATAAATAAATATTATTTTGGTGTTTTTATTAAATCAATTTCATATACGACGGTGATAGTAATTACTAATAATTTATTATTTATTAGTATATCTATATATATATTGAATATTAGTGATAAAACTGTTTTGAGTGCATTTATAAATTTGAGGTTAAGAAGTATAACTTCTAACGCGTGTACATATGTACACACACTCTTTTTATTTCAGAATCGCGGGTTAAAATCAGCTAGTTATGTTATAAAAGCGTGTCCTGTCTCCCCCAGGTTGTCAGAAGCCGTGCCTCCTGTCTCCGCGTCGTCGGCGTTCTCGGGCGTGCACCTGCCGTTCGTGGGCTTCACGTTCACGGGCGGCTCGCGCCTGTCCGACCTGGGCCGCGCCGCGCCGCTCAGCCCCGCCAAGAACGCCATCAACCAGGTGGGCGCTGGGGGCTTCCATTGGGGCTGGTCTTACCTTTAGCGGCTTGTGTGGAGCTGTTCAACGGTCTATTTGGAGTTGTCTGGGCGCTGGGGACTTATCGCTGTTGTAACTCTTAACAGCTTGTGTGAAGCTGTTCAACGCTGTATTTGAAGTTGTGTATCTTTAATAGTGTCTTTGGAGCTGTTCCCGCCTGTAGCATCTTGGATGGAGCTTTTCCAGTCTTCAGCAGTTTGTTTGGAGCGGTTTCAACCTATAGCATCGTGGTGTCGTTCCAACGTTCGACGATGTATTTGGAGGAGCTGTTCTAAGCTATAGCAGTGTATTTGGAGCCGATCCATCCTTTAGGAGTGCCTTTGGAGCTAATCCATCCTTTAGTAGTGTCTTTGGGGCTGATCTAACCTCCAGCAGTGTATTTGGAGCTGATGCAACATTTTGCAGTGTCTTTGGAGCTGATTCAACCTTTAGCAGTGTCGTTGGAGCTGATTCATCCTTCAGCAGTGTCTTTGGAGCTGATCCATCCTATATCAATGTCTTTGGAGCTGATTCAACCTTCAGCAATACAGCTGATCTATCTATTCTTTCTATTCTATCGATCTATCCTTTAGCAGTGTCTTTGGAGCTGATCCATCCTATATCAGTGTCTTTGGGGCTGATCCAACCTTCAGCAGTGTATTTGGAGCTGTTCCATTCTTTAGCAGTCTTTGGAGCTGGTCCAAAATAAACAGCGCTATTTAGAGCTGTTGCAACCTATAGCATTTTGTATGGAGCTGTTCTAACCTTTATTAGCATATTTGAAACGAGAGGCTAACCACGAGGTTTGATAGTTAATGAATTTTTTTTTCATTTTCATTTGGCTCCATACATTTAGCCTAGTCCGTAACGTTTTGCGCCAGGGTCGCTTAATTGAGTTTCCAAACGAAAACGAAAAAAGTTTTCGTAGCTATCAAAACTCATGACAAGACCCCTCCTCGACATTCAACGGTTTTTAAAAGCTTTTCTAACTTTAAGCAGCCTGTTTCGAGCTGTTCCAATGTTCAACGTTATTCCGATCTTTAGCAGCTTGTATAGAACTTTTTGGAGCTGCCCCAACCTTGATCAGCATCTTTGAAGATGTTTTAAATTTCACCATCAAATGAAATGCACACATTACATTTTTTTTTTTCATGAAGAATTTTTATGGGTCAATTTAAACTGTCACATTTAGTGACACCGCTGCTGAAAACTCCTCGGTTTTAACTGTTAAATGACTTCGTATAGGCCGAGTTACTTATAAAGTTGTGTGGTTTCCCAGGCGCCATCGAACGCTGGCGACCGCGCCGCGTTGAAAGCTTTAGAGAGGGAGAACGCTCTTCTCGCGCAGACCATCGCCGAGCTGAGGGCGGGCGGGGCCGCCCTAGAGCCCGGAACTGGTGAGGACACTCTTATAATTTTTATCACAGTTCCACTGGCCATATACTGCCTCGGTGGCTCAGTTGGTAGTGAACCTGCCTTTTGACCTTGAGTTCGATTCCCACCTAGGGCAAATATTCGTGTTTGTTATCTGACTGGGTGTTAATATCCATTTAAGTATGTATTTAAAAATATAGATGTATATCAGTCCCTGGCACACGTAGTACAAGATTTGCTTAGTTTGGGATCAGGCGACCGTGTGAGAAAATGTCCTGAATTGTTTTTTTTAATATGTGATCAACTAGTTTTATTATATTTGCACCGTTCATTTTGCATAACAATTATGAACTAGTACTCAAGTATGGATTTTTAAACTTGCTTTATTCGCTATAATACCGCGGCCACACGTTAGTCATATTTGCATCAATCTAGATCTTGGGGCCAAGACACCAATATGTGGCTCCAATCATTTTTTGGACACAAAGTTGATATTGAAGCCAATGCCTGATGCAGCCTGTGTTATGCAGTAATAAATTTCAATATTGGCCATTTCAAATTGAAGCCAAAGGTGGATCCAAAGTGGCAGCTGTCCGGCCGCGAGTAAATAAATGTATGTAAAACACTCGCTAGGCGATGCTCGCCAACTCGCTGAGCGAGCGTCTTTACATACATTGAATTATCGCTCATCGCTCATTGCCGGCGGCGGTTGGACAACTGTCTTATACCAATAATAGAGTAATTGTAATGTAATAAAATGTTATTTTAATAACATAACATTTCGTAACGCCTTTCCCCTGGCAGAAGTGTACATTTTTATATGTTTTATTACCCAGAAGAGCTAATCAATCTTAAAGAAGAGCTAGCGACGTTGTCGAAACGAAACGCGGAACTGGAAGCGCAGGCGAGGTGCTACGAACAGCTCAGCAGCGGCGTCGCGCAGGCGGTGAGAAGCACACTACTACTACACGCACACACACAATAACTCACACATAATCACACACACACACACACTATCCATAAGTACTATCCTTACTTATTATAAAATCGAAAGTAACTCTGCCTGTCTGTTTTTAGGCTTTTCACCGCTAAACGGCTAAACGGATCTTGATGAAATTTGATAATTAGACAGTATATCACGAGGAGGGTTTTTGGATATTTTTTCTGAATAAACGCAAACGAAGTGCGCAGGAAACATCTAGTATTAAATAAATAAAAAACGCAAAAGTTTGCGAGTGAAAAAGAAGTTTAAATTTCATTCTTGGGTGGAATTTTAAATCATTCGTTAAATTAAACAGACATTTTGATGGTAAAACCATCTAGTTCACAACAGTATCCTCTTCAAACGTATGAAGGAAACAGAAAAAAAAAAGATATTTACTTGGCACGAAATTTTTCGTAACATTTTCACAAATCATTACAGAAAAAAATCCACTAAAGAATGTGCCCTCTAAGTACGGCAGCGTTTAATCTAATGCAAATTTTCAGGAGGTCCCGGAAACGCCGCAGGAAATGGCAGCGCGGATTCGTGAATTAGAAGTCGTCATACAAGCGGTCAATTTGGAAAAGGACGAATTGCTCAAAGAAAAAACTGAGTCTATGGAAAAATTGGCACTACAGGTACCTACTGTTTTAAAATTAAGTGTATTTTGATTATTAATATAGTATTAAAATGTATTACAGATTACATACATATTTAAAATTGTAATTGTAATTTGTATAGCTTTTTAACCTATTTTATGTTTACCGAGTAGTGAAAGTACTCTGTTAGTCAATTAAAGTAAATGCATGCAGTGTTCACATCAAGAAGGTCGTACATTAAGTATCTTAAATTACTATATAGTACTGTTTAAGTTCAACGGACGTATTTATGTAACGGCCCGTTTTGTGAACCAATAAAAAAAAAACGGTAAAATACTTTTTTTTTTGTTTGTGGTTAGTAAACAGAGGTGTGTTAAAAGTTAATGTGTGAGTCTGTGGCGTTGTAGCTTTGAATCGGGTGAACCGATTTTGATGACAATTTTTTTTTTGGTTTGAAAGGTGATTTGATCAAAATTGTTCTTGGAGACGATTGTATAGGTAGACTTTATCTTATATCTTTAAATGAGCAATTCTTGTATATATATATACTAGCTGCGCTCCGCGGTTTCACACGCGGTTAAAAAGTATCCTATCTCTCAAGTTGGATCGAACTGCACATGGTGTGCGAATTTTATTATAATCGGTTAAGTGGTTTAGGAGTTCATTGAGGACAAACATTGTGACACGAGATTTATATATATATTAAGATATATAATCGGAATCTCGGAATCGGCTCCAACGATTTTCATACAATTTAGTATATAGGGGGTTTCGGGGGCGATAAATCGATCTAGCTAGGAATCATTTTTAGAAAATGTCATTTTATTTGTGTTTTATCGATAATCAACTTAAACATAAACTTGGAAGAAAAATAACAAAAATATGACTCTTCCTGACATCTATTGGCGAATAATAATACTATTTTTTGTGAGCAACTAATTGCTTTAACGACAAACAGCAGATGGCGTTGTTAAGTAACACGAAGTCAATGAGTGTTTGCTTTGAGGTTAGACTAAAATCAATTGTTTATTTTCCAAAAAACACAATAAAAAAAATATACCGAGCAAAGCTCGGACATCCAGGTACTTTTTAACTTATGAGCGGATAGATTAAATAAGTGACTGAAGTGGAAGACTCTAAGACAGTCTGAACAGTCTCTCACTCACTCTCTATCACTCAGAACAGACTAACAACTGAATTGGCTGTATTTCAATATTTATATAAAAATAAAATTGCATTCTATTTGCCTGCAAGATTTCATGTACTTCAGATCGGATCAACTCGACGGCACTCGACTTATTATCGGAAAACAATAATTAAACACATACACATACAAAATTCCGATTAAGCTCAGTTGGTGGCCTGGAATAGATCACTTTTAGTGATGAGGCCGCCGGTTGTTACACTATAGATTAAGTGATATTTTTCTCTTATGTTTTGTTATTTTTAGTGTAAACAATAAATAAATTATCCATCTAGACTATCGCTCGATTTTTCTTGTGCACTCCAAAATCAATAAAATTGGTCTATTTATTAATATTTTCTCTTTAGGACAAAGACCTGAAAGATGCGCTTGCGCAGCGCAAACTAGCCATGACTGAGTACAACGAGGTCACCGAGCGACTATCGGAGCTCCGCCAGCAGAAACAGAAGCTCTCCAGACAGGTAAAATGGGGTACAGTGATACAACACCCACACTTTGCCGGACGATATTCAGTCCCAAATGTGACAGGGGATGAGCCTGTCGCCATACACCGGGCTCTAGGCATGTAGCAGATGACATACAATACGCACATATGTTCTCACACAATGAACAAATTGGTGCGTGCCGTCGGCTGGGTTCGAATCCGCTCCCTCTGGCTTGAGAGGCGGGCCTTCTCCCAACTAGGCTGCCATCACTTCCTAAGATAACAAAAAACAAAAACATGTGTGATCAGTGATTCTATCGCGCTCTACCCTCAGGTGCGCGACAAAGAGGAAGAACTAGAAGTGGCGATGCAGAAAATAGACGCGCTTCGACAGGACATCAGACGATCGGACAAGGGACGCCGGGAGCTGGAGGCTAGGCTCGACACCGCCGTCGCTGAGGCCACCAAGGTAAATCGGAAATTAGAATTTATTTATGACTCCAATAGTTACATGTCACGGTTCAATAAATGTCAATAAAATAATATAGTGTGGCGACACCAGCGCCACTACAAAATCAACGGAGTTTTTGGCGGGAACCGAAAAGATGGTGTCGTGATTTTGTATTGTTTTCTAAAACTTGTGATTCTTCGAGTGTTTATGTTTGTGGATTATTAACCTTTGCTGATTCGTGCACGAGTGTGCACGAGTGTGGGCAAATGATACAAACATTAGGAAATGCTACTTTTCGTGTTCTCTACAAAACTCGACTTAAAGTTTCAGTAAAGTATCTACTAGGTACTACAGTATCTAGGCTTTACTGAAATTGGAAAAGGGGAGGGATTCATCTCAATTTTCACCGCCCTCTCCTTTATCATCTCATCATCATCATTATTAAGACATGACAATTACTAAGTTAGGCATTAAGGACTTTGTATCCAGTTGTCAATGAAATAAAAAAAAAAACAATGTAGAATAGGTCGGCGTTTGACCATTAACTCGCCTGATGTTAAGCGACGTTATGGTCTAAGATGGAGCACGACGACCTATAAGGTACTTATTCACTCTAGCCTTGCAGTTTTGCAGAGTGAAGAAGTACAAAGACGGCAGTTGAGTGAGGCGCTACAAGTGCGCTACTGCTCAGACCCGTCTTCGGAAGGAAACTTGTTACTTGTTAGGTAGGTACGGTTATCTTGGTCGTCCGCTCCAATCGAATGCGTCGATTCGAGAAACGCCGCCGAAGAAAAGTGGCGTTCCATGCTGCCGGCCGGTGCTGCGACGACTTGACGTCGAGGTCACCAATTTGACCGTGTTGCGTGGAGTAGAAACCTATGAGGTGCTGGTAATTGTGGCGCAAATACCACTACCAGGTTCTCATGAATGTACGACTCTTTAAGTATTCAGACTCCATACAATGTAGTACATGTAGGTACAATGAGTCTGTAGGTAATGGGTGGTGTGCGCGAGATTAGCGGATCTCCCCCCTCCCCCCTATTGTCTCTTCACCGTTTTTATCCGCGTAGATGTGGAATGAAAATTCTGGAATGTCCGTAGGAGCGTAAACTGCGCGAGGAGTCGCTGCGACTGTCGCGCGACGAGAGCGCGACGCCGGGCGCTGCCTCCGCCCCGCCCGCGCCCTCCGCCGCGGCTGATGTCGCGCGGCTGCAGGCTGAGGTCGACACTCTAGAGGTAAGAGTCGCTGCGACTGTCGCGCGATCTCCGCCCCGCCCGCGCCCTCCGCCGCGGCTGATGTCGCGCGGCTACAGGCTGAGGTCGACACTCTAGAGGTAAGAGTCGCTGCGACTGTCGCGCGATCTCCGCCCCGCCCGCGCCCTCCGCCGCGGCTGATGTCGCGCGGCTACAGGCTGAGGTCGACACTCTAGAGGTAAGAGTCGCTGCGACTGTCGCGCGACCTCCGCCCCGCCCGCGCCCTCCGCCGTTGTCTGAGGTACAGTAAAGGACATACGCTATCTTTCATCCCGAATAATATAACGGTTCCTGTGGGATCGCAAGTAAAACCGAGGTGTACAGCTAGTTGACCCTACATCATTTCGACTCAAACTTACAAACTTTTAGTTCCTACCTATCCTTGATAATACTGTAGTTAATGATATCGTTTGTCTGTCCGTCCCAGCTGCAATACAAGGAGTCTCTTCAACAGCAGCAGGCGCGGTACAACGCCGACGTGTGCGCGCTCAACTCACAGATACAGGAGGCTGACGCGCATAGAAGCGCGCTGCAGAGAGAGGTAAGAGGAGATACCAGCTTCAGTTTATTTATCCTACTATAATATTATAAACGCGAAAGTTTGGAAGAATAGATGGATGGATGTTTGTTACTCTTTCACGCCAGAACGGCTGAACAGATCTGGATGAAATTTGGCACAGAGATAGATTATAGTCTAGAATAACACAGAAAGACACAAAAACGACGGGGTGTTATAAGTTTAATATTATTATTTTTTTTTTGTTTGTTTGAAATTCGAATTAGTCGGGAGTGTTCTCAGCTATTGTTTGGTGAAAATCGCTTTAGATGAAAATCATGGTCGAGGGTTTTTAAATTTAAAAAGACATATCGTCACGCCTTTTCCCCGAAGGGGCTGGCAGAGGTGAAATACAACACCCACGCTTCGCCGGACTATATTCAGTCCCAAATGTGACAGGGGCGAGCCTCTCGCCATACACCAGGCTTCAGTCATGTACAATACACACATATGCTCACACAATGAACAAATTGGTGCGTGCCGTCCGCTGGGTTCAAACCCGCTCCCTCTGGTTTGAGAGGCGGGCTTGTGGGTGATGACATACAATCGGGTTCAGGGGTCTTAAATGCATGACCGACGCACGAGTCTTATACCGCGGTTTTATGGCTCGTCGGTAAAGATCGCCCATGTTTAATACCGAGGTTTTGTCCCATTCAATATAAATGGATGCATGTAATGATGGGCAAAAAGCTGTAGCTATAGTTTATTTATTTGACATTTTTTATTTTATTTCAAATTTTTATCCAAATTTTCATGTAACTAAATCTAATTTTAATGTATTCAAATTAAATAAATTATGAGTTTTAAATGTTAATCAGTTTTGAATTTAATTAATTATTTTGTGTTTATTAAGTAGGTAATTTTTAAATGTGATTTTATGTTTTATATTTTATGTGATGTGCGACTGAATTTCTTTTTGTAATTATGGACATGCTTTCTGAATTAAAATTATTATTATTATTATTATTTGCTCGTATGTCGATCACCCACTTTATTGTTTAAGTGGAATGGAAATGGAGTCCGGTGTATGGCGACAGGCTCGCCCCTTATCACATTTGGAACTGAATATCGTCCGGTGAAGTGTGGGTGTTATATCACACCACTGCCAGCCCCTTCGGGAGGCATGATGATATGTTATGGAAATGATCATCTCTTGCCATCCCCCTCGCGCTTACTATACTTAGACAACACTCTTAGCCTAATCGGTAGCGCGACTGCTGTTTAAGCAGAAGATCCCGGGTTCGATTCTCGGTCTAGGTCCTATGTTGAATGTAATTATCAAATATAATTTGTTTTTAGCTGCAAGCGGCGAAAGAAAAGCTGGAGAACAGACGTCTGGAGCAACTCAACGACTCTGAGGACAAGCAGATATTAATTAACGAGAACAGGAAGCTCGCCAAGGATCTTGACGCTGTCAGTATATACATTTGACATGTCATCTAGTATACAAAAATTACTATTTAACGAAATTTCGCAGTACGCAGTCGCACGAGATTACGCACGATGGTTTTAAAAAGTGTGTTTACAAATTCCGGGTTGTCATCGTATGAGTAGCACCGCTAATGTTGCGTCCATAGGCGGCGGTTGCCGCTTACCATCAGGCGGGCTGTCTGCTTATCTGCCATTATATTTAACTAGTCGTTTTTAATCGGCACATACATACATACAAACACTTGAATACACATTAGGTAGTCATAACATATACTATGTATTAGAAGTGAAACAAAAAATACACACATGCGAACATAAAATAAACTTGCTTTTAACCGACTACTCCTTTTGGAAGAAAGGAGTAGTTCTTTTGGAAGTCGGTTAAAAGCAAAATGTAGCCTTAAATGTAAAGACGAATACAAAATCGAGCTGCTTAGACGGTAGGTAGTAAAAAATAACAAATATAAGTCATCGTTACTACTGAAAACAATAATTATGTTAAATACATAGTAACACACATGCTTTTCACTCCTAAAAACATTGCCATTCTTTTAAGCATTCGGGTGCAAAAACACACTAATTCATACCCTTTTTACCCGACTGCGCTAGAAGGAAGGTAATGATTTTCGAGTGTATGCATGTATGAGGTTTCTTTGGCACGCCCTACAACCTAAACAGCTTGTTGTATTTCGACACTTAGTACCATACGTACACCGGGTAGCAAACTCAGACGGCTTCGGCCGTGGCTAGTTACCACCCCCCGGACCAAGTCGTGCCGTGAAATGACCTAGTCGTGTTTCGGGATCTAGTCCGGTGTAACCGTTCCGAAGACGGCTCTGAGCAGTAGCGCACTTGTAGCGCCTCACTCAACTGCCGTCTTTGTACTTCGTCACTCTACTAAACTTCAAGGCTAGAGTGAATAAGTACCTTATAGGTCGTCGGGCTCCATCTTAGACCACAACGTCGCTTAACATCAGGCGAGTTGGTGGTCAAACGCCGACCTATTCTATATGTAAAAAAAAAACGTGAGGTGTCATTTGAATCGTTTTGATAGTGGAAGTGACATAGGGTACAACATTTTGCACCCGGGTTTTTTTTGTTTTTCTTTTAATAATGTTACCTGTTACTTCTAATTTTACAATACAATCTTCATTACAGATGGCAGAAAACGGCAGGCGGTGGCAAGCGGAGAGGAGGCAGATGGAAATTGAGCTGGAGGATCTGCGCGCCAAGAAAGATACCATGCAGCACTGGGAGATGCAGGTATGCAATCTAACTTGTTGGACTACTAACGAAATATAAGACTAATACTATCAATCAATCAATCAAATAACCAGTCAGTCAATCAACGGAAAATAAGCCTATTATCAACAATCAATCAATCAAATAACCAGTCAGTCAATCAACGGAAAATAAGCCTATTATCAACAATCAATCAATCAAATAACCAGTCAGTCAATCAACGGAAAATAAGCCTATTATCAACAATCAATCAATCAAATAACCAGTCAGTCAATCAACGGAAAATAAGCCTTTATATTATCAATCAATCAAATAACCAGTCAGTCAATCAAAGGAATATAAGCCTTATATTATGTTATACCTTCAATAAGCCTAATATTGTCAATCAAGCAATCAAATAGCCAGTCAGTACAAAGTGAAATGTCTAAACAATATCGTGATTTTTTGACACATCTTATTTTTTTTTACGTTTTCCAAGCCAAGGCCAAGCCAAACGCAATGATATCAATCAGGCAGTTAGTCAGTCAGTCACTCAATCTTTTGGCTTGTTTTTGTTTAGGATTAGTCCTTTTGAAACTCTGCCGCCAGCCTTACGTCTTATCTATGAATTCTATTTATGTCTGAATTATGAAAAATGTTTTTTTAAATAGATCTTTTAATATTTTTTTAATGGGTGTCGGTAGAATAAAATCGCACTTGTGTGTAAACTATAATTGACTTATTTTATACTAATAAATGCGACTTAGTAACTTATTTTACTTTATTTACTACAGCATGGTGCGGGTGACATCCACATTTATTTTATTTACTACTAGCTGTTGCCCGCAACTTCGTTCGCGTTAATTCAGAAAATAGTATCCATAAACTCTCCTCGTGATATACTGTAACTAATTATCCAATTATAAATAATAATCCGTTACCAAAGAGATCAGAGTCCAACATTAAAAAACATACTGGCTGGTTTTGAGCGGAGTTTTAATTTTAGTTGTCAGTTGTTATTTTAGTACCAACTACGTACTATTCTGTGATATTTACTATGTTGTCTGACGCATTTGGTAAACGGCGCGTTATTTCTTATTAAAATAAATAATGACAAAAAGGTTAATTTATTCAGAAAAAAGTTTCCGAAAACCTTCCCTATGACACTGCAACTGTTTATCAAAATTTATCAAGATACGTTCAGCCGTTTGGCCGTGAAAAGCCTACAGACAGACAGACAGACAGAGTTACTTTCTCTTTTATAATTGGTAAGGATAGTCAAGTTATGAATGATCCTGCATTTCAGTGTTGTGATATTAAAGGTCAAATCAAATCAAATTTATTTATTAAGCGAATAGTACAAAGGGAAGTTGTATACGCTGAGGGCCCCAAACTCGGCTCAGCCGGTATCTTGGGGTCCGATCAAAGCATTACCAAAGTAGAGTGGTCACGCGCTTACATAATATTAAGGTGCTGCTAAAGTTTTCAAGTCAAGATTTGTAAATCAAGACAACTTACAAGGGTGAAAAGGAACGATTTTTCTGATGTCGCCCGCACCATCTTACAATAAAAATAAGTAAATAATAATAATTTACACACAGCATAAAGTCCTTAATTTTCTCAAACATAGGGAGGATGTGTACTATATTACGACTATAAGGTATAATATGAAAAATTATTATTGTTCAAATGACTTCTAAAGTTGTAGGTCTCGGATGTTCTATAACAGCCGTCAAGCTATGTCAGAATCCATCATGTGGCCTAAGAACTCACACCAGGCCTTTCCACTCGGCTTATAAGAACTTACTTTTTTTTTTAATAAAGTGGATGATTGACACACGAGCAAACCCTCAGTTTTATAGCGCGTCGGTAATGATCGTCTGTGTGTAGATGCAATAACGTTTTTAAAAACCGACCAGCCCGACTCGTGGCTCGTCAGTATTGTTTGAATTTTTACTCGGCTACACTAAACCTAAATATAATAATATACTTCGCCAGGTATAGCGTTCCAAGTCAAAAATGGTCACGTGGGCGACACGCAGTGACGTCTATCGATGCTTATGCTAGACCGAAATAAGTCATTTACAAATAGTTCGAAAGATACGATGTCGAGTGACGTCATTAGGTGTTGGCTCCCGAAATGCTAAATCTCGTTTTTAATATCAAGACCATACCCTTTGCTAAGAAACGTTGTATAGTCTCGGAATAGTTGTACAGTGTTTTGTCTTTTTCTTTTCTTTAAAATTGAGACAAGACACTGTAAAACTATTGGGATATACAACTTTTTTAGTCAAATCAAATCAAATCTTTAGTTATGCAAACAAGGGTAAATAGTACAGAGGTTTGCGATGTTTAAAATTGGTATGCGAAAATAACATTGTGGATACATAGAGAGGACAACTGACTATTTAAAATAGAAAATATCATTTGTGTAACAGACATGCACAATCTTTTAAGATTTTTATTGTTTAGTTTGGGGGGTAATTGTTTTCCTGTTAGTCGATCGCGCCAGAAGAACCGCGAGTAAAACCGCGGTATATTGTACCGTGCGTCAATCACCCACTTCGAATAGACGAACTAACTTTTCTATCTTATAAATAGAGCATGTTTTGAATTTTGATTAACCGAATCATTGTAGATATGACCATCGCATGCCGGTAACTAACGATTTTGAGTACTATTGACGTATTGACAAGGCTCATTGTCGTGTGGCGACAGATAGCGGACATCATTAGATGGGTGGCCGACGAGAAGGAGGCGCGGGGCTACTTGCAGGCCCTAGCGACGAAAATGACTGAGGAGCTAGACTATCTCAAGCACGGTGAGTTCATACCCTAACATTCATTTACCGGTTTTTTTTTATAAGATCGGCTACTCGCAGCGAGTTCATTAAGCAATTGCTTCCTCATCCAGGGGAATTTGGCGTCGCACGTCTTGTGCATTCGCCAGTGTCAAGTTAATATAGTATTTTACAGATGATGAAAAGTTGATAATATCGATGATGAATACCCTTACCACATTTCAGTAAAGTTATGGATATTTTACTGAAACCCTAAATGGAGTTTTGTAGAGAACACGAAAAGTCACGTTTCGCAATGTTTGTGGTGTAATACAACACCCACACTTCGCCGGACGATATTCAGTCCCAAGTGTGACAGGGGGCGAGCCTGTCACCATACACAGGGCTCCAGTCATGTAGCAGATGACATACAATACGCACATATGTTTTTTTTTTTTTTTTTTTTTTTTATGTAGAATAAGTCGGCGTTTGACCACCAACTCGCCTGATGTTAAGCGACGTTGTGGTCTAAGATGGAGCACGACGACCTATAAAGTACTTATTCACTCTAGCCTTAAATATTTGTATAGTAAAAAAGCACAAAGACGGCAGTTGAGTGAGGCGCTACAAGTGCGCTACTGCTCAGACCCGTCTTCGGAACGGTTACACCGGACTACATCCCGAAACACGACTAGGTCATTTCACGGCATGGCTTGGTCCGGTGGGTGGTAACTAGCCACGGCCGAAGCCTCCCACCAGAGTTTGCTACCCGGTTAGCACTACCCGGGGACCACGTGTAGGGAATCAGAATAGAGTACACTCCTACGGACGTGGGTAGCTCAGCCCCCTAAAACACACAAATTGTACACACAATGAACAAATTAGTGCGTGCCGTTGGCTGGGTTTGAACCCGCTCCCTCTGGATTGAGAGGCGTACCTTCTCCCAACTAGGCTGCCATCGCTTCACAAACAATAAAACTCCTTAAATCACTTTCATATCGAAGTGGTCCTATTGGTGGGTTTTTTACTTGCTACAAATCCTTGCACTGCTTCTGTTCTGGTGTAAATACAGCCTTGGAATATCCAAAGAACAAAATGTGCAAGGAGTAAATACATAAATAATAAAAAAAAAATGCATTGCTGATAAAATAAAACCCAAATAATAAAACGTCAAAAATCCTTTCATACTGTTAAATTCTGAGATATAGGAATGGAGGCAATGTACGGACTGTATCGACCCCACTTCAGTGACAAGAGTAGGAAGCACAAAAATAAATCTCTTCAATAAACTGCAATACTATAATAATAATATTAAAGTTTATTTGATTCAAAAGTTACAAAATACAGATACATACCTACTTCTGGGGACTCTTTTTAAGCTAAATCTTGTGGTAAGAGCCCCCGCTCTTTCTTAATAAAGTTCATCATTTTGTTACAGGGCGTGAATGCTTGAGTGTGTGTGTGTATGTGTGAGAGAGAAACCGAATTTATAATACTAACTTGAGTTTACTTTCGAAAGTCATCAAAAATGTAAAAAAATAAATTTGTCATTTCCACTTTGGACATTATGCGTGCCAAAACGTAAACATCTTTCTACCCTCATCCCACTTCTGAGTGGTCGGTATAGTATGTAAAGTTTCTTCCATTCCTCTCTACATCGTTATATCTCAACTCACTACATTCTCATTTCATGTTTTTTTTTCACGCATTACGCTCATACTAATAAAAACATTGCGTTTTGTTTTGATTTTGAAATATAGGATTACTCAAGTGTTATTGAAAGTGATTCTCTGATTGTAGTTACGAATACATCTGGAGCTTTTTAAATCGAACTAATCCTTTAACATAAGTTTTGTACATCAGAAGACGATTGGTCGACGGAATGGTAGCTTAAGAACATCTGTGTCGCGACTAATGATACTCGCTAAGTAGATAAGGAGTTGCTTCAAAGCCACTGGCTGCGGAAGTGGTCAACGCTCACTTGTAGCCACGTTTGGTGGCCAATGTGCTGTAGCCATTGAGATATAATACCTATATACAGAGTCATAAAACTGCAACAAAAATGTTTGAAGCAAAACTCAGCGCACGCTAGGCGTTGCGCTGACTTTTGGTTAGTAGTAAGCCATCCGCGATCCGATTACAACACCGCGTGATGAAAAAAATGCTCGGTAACAAACTACCCAAATAATACTAACTACATTATGTCTAAATTGGAGCAAATGTGGTATTACGACTATGTAAATGGTGTCCAGGTACGTATAAATACGCTCGGACGGTTTTTGACTGTTGTTACTTAGAGATTAACGGTTTGCCTCCACCTTACTGATATGAACCGCTAGGGAATGGAACACCTTGCCATCATCTGTATTCCCGACTAACTACAACTTGGGTATCTTCAAGAGCGAACCTTCTAGGTCGTCGTGCTCCATCTTAGAGCACAACGTCGCTTAACATCAGGCGAGTTGGTGGTCAAACGTCGACCTATTCTAAATAAAAAAACAGATTATGGCTCTGTAGGTATTCTATCTCATTGGCCGTATGTAACAGCTTCTTGTATTCATATAAGACGTGTGCATGTCCCCAGCGAGCGGATCCCGATCTTCCCTCGTCGCGGCTGCGTCGCCTCCTGCCGGCGGCACGGGCGGCTGGCGCAACCGGCGCTCGCAGAAACTAGACAAGATGGAGATACTCACTCTCCAGTCGTCTCTACACTCCGAGATACAGGCCAAGCAGGCCGTGGGCGAGGAGCTGAGTCGCACGCGCGCCGAGCTGCTGGCCAGCCAGAGGTGACTAATGATAACTAGACAAGATGGAGATACTCACTCTCTAGTCGTCTCTACACTCCGAGATACAAGGAGAAGGAGGAGGAGAACCGAGGAGGCCAAGCATGTTTGAAAACAACGATTTACACTCATATTTCCTCACCAGGTTTTCCAATGAAGGCGACGCCATGGAAGACACAAAGATACACCATAGATATTTTAAATTCACCTTTAAGCACTTTCCCGCCCGAGAATCAAACCTGACACCTTCTACTTATAAAGCAATCACACTACACTAAGAGCAGTATGCTAAAACGACGCTCAGTCTTACTAAAAACCAGTTTTAAATCGAGATTCGTGATTGCCGTTGTTTTAGAATACGGGCCTAAGTCCGTACAAAATAATGCATCATCATTATCTAATCTTGTCCATCTCTTCACAGAGAGCTGGTTGAAACTCGAACCCGCCTGGACGCGCTAGCTCACGATATGAAGCGCAAAGAGCAACATATTCGCGACATGCAGGCTCGAATCGACCAGCCTCCTCCGCACCATCACAACTCCTGTGAGTATACATTATGTACTGTCTATAATATGATATACATATAATATATAAACGAGGCTCAGCATTTAGCATAGGTATACAGGGTGACCGGTTGAACACAGTTGATATTGATAAAGGGTGCACAACACACGATCCTCGTTCGTTTTTTTTTTTTAATTCAACAAAATGCTATCTTTTGGCGGCCTGGTGATAAGCTAATGCGGCTTACGATGGAACACGATTTGATCGACTCATCTAATAAAAGCAATAAGTGTGGTTACATACACTTAGAAACAAAATTTTAAAAACAGGCGCGTCGGTGATTAGCTAGAGCGCTCACTCGCGTCGTCTTTACATTCGTAAAGCCGGACGTCCTTTCGTGTCCATGTTTTCCGAGTCTTGGTACATTAATTTTAATAAGGTTCTCTTTGTAGTCGATTTTATTCGTTCTAATGTGATCATGTATTGTCATTTCTTTGACTTTTAAAAGTGTCCGACTAGTCACCCTGTATAAACTTACTCAAATCGTCAAAGTTTGAAAGTTGTATTAACATATTGTGAACTGTGTACTTATTATATGCACTGGGTTTTTAGTTTTGCTCAATCTAAATTTTACTGTATGTAATACAATTTAAGGTATATTATTTAAACGAGTCGTTTCTGTCCTATGGCTTAGTGGCAAGAATGTCCTAAAAAAATATTTAACATAATTTTGTAATGTATGTACAATTTTTTCAGCGCACCACTATATAATTTTTATTTTACTCAATATGTTTATTTAGTGCACCATTTTTCTTTTTGTTTTCGTTACATGTTACCGCACAATCCCACCCAATACGCACACGTATATTCGACCTGTGACGTCACAATACGCACCTATATGTCAAATGGAAATATGGAAACTACCCACCACAAAGTCCAACGTCGCCCGCGACGGAAAAAACGAAAATAACCAACTCTATTGTCTATACACCGCATTTATATACTATGGACATTAATACTGTGCTCAAATTCAAAATTGGAACGCTAAAAAACGAACGCTCAACGCGTTTTGTGCATGTGAATTGAAATCGGAACTGTGATTTAAAATTCCACGATTGGTCCGTTTCTAAAATGGAATACGTAACGATCACGCGATTCGTGATCTGTATTATTTGTCTATGGTGTAACGATCATGTATTATCTGTGGCATTTACTAATGTATTGCGTAAGACGCTGTTTTCTTATACCTGCATTGTGCTTGTTTTTTTTTAAATATGTTTTTAAATGTTAGTTCGGGCATGGTTGAGGCCGTACATACCTTTGTTTTTAGGCGTGACGTCATGTATATGGGGTGTCGCTATATTGGTGTACCATCAGCTGTATGATTGATGTATATTTTCATTCTTATAGTCATGACATTAGAGGCTATAGAACTAAGTACACTTGACGTATATTTGTACAAAATAAGATTCTATCAAATATACTTATTACGTAGTATCAGGAGGTATTCGATACGTAGTACTGGTACCCTCAGAACGCAGTATCCATATTTGTTACGTAATATTAGAATATTTAGTATTCGACTCAGTATCTGTAACATATGGAGAATGAATTTAGTTAAACTAGAACAGATACTAAGCATCAGACTTGATATCAGTAACGCTTGAAGTATATTTTGTCAGTATACGATACATGATACTGATACTTAGTATCTTACTTGGTATCAGTAACGTATGGAGTATATTTGATATGTAGTACATTATACTTGATACATGTATCAGGATACTTAGTTGGTGTGTAGTGTCAATGAGTTTGTATTGTTTTGTAGAAATATTAGTGCTCAAACCCTAGTCGCAGTTCGCGAGTGAATGTTGAAATCTCAACGCGTGGAGTGAAGAAGTTTGATTAAACTAATAAGCCAATAGCACGCGAATAACGAAGTGACGTGATTTAGAGCAGGCCAATGAGCGTTTAGTATCCCACTTCTGCTCATACCAGCTAGTTGTCTGATTTGTTTAGATTGAAAATGAAAATGAAAACTATTGGGACTGATTTCACCGGTTTTTTTTTACTTTTTATTTATTTTACACATTTTTTTTTACTATTTTTAGAATTTACAAACTTTAAAAAATAAAAATGCACAGAAACAGTAAAAAAAAGTGCTAAAACCAGTGGCAATACTTTTGAAAGAAAGTAGAATAATGCAGGTTTTGTTAGATTTGACAAATACTGTTGAGCACTGTTAAAAAAAAGTTACTTGAAAGATGTCAAAATCGCTCTTATCAATCGAAATGTACCATTAACGATATAATTAAAAAAAAACATTTTCTGATACATATTAGTAATATTTATCAGAAGCCCACAATTGGATTCAGTAAAATCTTTTCTATCTCATGCGTTTTCGATATTAATAAACAACTTATTGTCATATTTATACTCTTAATATTTTTTATTTTATAAATTATGTTTTATCAAACTTCTTCATTTACATTTTAATACATTGTGACCAACTTATCTGAGGAGGCGAACAAACGGTATTATTTAAATTTTCAAAGAAGATATGTCTAGAAAATGCAATAGTGGCGCCCTGCTTAGCTCCACAGATAGGTTTGTCGTACTGTATGGGCAGTATGTTACTTTTTTTTTACTTTCTATCTCACCAAAGTAAATTAGTGTTACTCTAGTCCATTGGAACCTTAGTCTAGTCTAAAAAAAACTACGTTTTTACCAAAGATTTATGAGAATGGTGTCCTCGACCGAACGAACTAGTCATTTTACGTATTGGCATTTTTTGCTTTTTCCTTTTTTTTTTAATTCGCTTTTTAATCTAAAATTTATTTTTTGCAATCTCAATCACGCAGTTTGCAATTTTTCGGTACTTGTAAATATAAATATTGAAACAAAAATAATGAAAAATATCGATAATTTTATTTAATCACAGCACAATGCAGGTTTTTCTTGTTTATTTATTGCATAGTATTTAAGTTTTATTTTAGATCGAAATGTAGAATCTCACGAAACATATTCACTTAGTAAATTCGAGATTTTCTTTTCTTTATGTTTGAATTCATTTTTAGGCCGGGAATAAACGTCAGATTTTTTAACCCGATAGTCGGTTAGTCGGAGGCGTTTCTGCCATATATTTGTAAGAACACTCAATACACGTCCGATTCGATAGTCGGATCGGTCGTCTGTAACTATCGGAGTTCACCGTGTCGGAAACAGCGCCAAGGCGTTTGGTTTGATGGCCGTCACTTTTCCTGCTTTTGCGTCAACACAAGCAAATATGTAATGAGTAACAGTATTTTTTTTTATATCTGCTCCATATGCAAGAACTCGGGATCAAACCTCGCGATCGACTGAATTCAGAAAAAGACTTGGCGCAAAAATCGGATTTGAGTTGTTACGATCAGACAGTCGGAAACTAAATCTGTCGTATATTCTTGGTTTTAAGCACTTGTCCGACCGCCGGCGAGTAGGCGCCTAATTATCGACTATTTTCTCACTCAAGAAACGTACAATAGATATAGATTCCGTGTGAGTAAAATAGACACATTTTTTAACAGTTGACCGCTGACTATTCATACTGCCAGCGAGAACTCGCTTGACTAGTTTGTGTTTGTCTCGTTGCTCGGCGAGCATAAAGCTCGCTCGCCGTACACTCGCTATAGCCCAGCGAGAAAATTATCGGAATTATACATAAGAGTTGGAAGAAACATAAATTAGGCTGTAACAGAAATCGGTAAAATATTCGGTAAGGTACAGATCAGTGTGGTCGCTATCGCGACGCAGAGCAAAAAAAATCGGGAGTTAGCAGGTACAACACTATTAATATACCTACATAGAATGAATGGCGCCACCTTGTAGGTCGCGTAGATCGGAACTATTAATGATTAGATACATACAACCTAATCAATACTAATAATCTATCATTAAAATAGTTCAGTTGATTCGCCATAGATGGCGCGTGTTAACAATTCACTTGCTTTTCGCTGCTTGTGAAAAGTTGCTTTCGCTAGTTTCTAGCTCTGCTCGCTCATCGCTGACGGTCGGACAACTGCGTTAGGTCTTTTACTAGATGTTGGTACAGTTGTGCCCAAAACTTTTTTGTATTTATTTTACTCCTTACATTTGAATCTTTTAGGTTCATCCATGTATTATTTGCATTTTGATTTATGTTTCATAGTTTAGTTTCATGTCAGCACATTTATTCTGCATTTAACATGTGTTTAGGTAATTTTAAACATCGCTTAGCAACGAACGATTGTCAGTGAACTTTATTAAATACAGTATTTGTGTAAATAATTTATTAAAGTTCTGTTTTAAATTGTTTTTCTGCATTTATTTCTATTCTTAGGGGCTTTTTTTTAATTTAATTTATAAAGGATACGTAGATACGAACATAAGACACATACATTCTTATTAAAAAAACCTTATAAGGCTTCGTTCAAACTGAGCAAAATGTGACTGACTGTGTCCCTCTAGTTAGCCACCCTATGTATTTTAAATGGAGTGTCCGAACATCGCGTACTGTATGCAGTTTGCGGTGTATCGCTGACTGATTGCTGACTCATTTAGTGAGCGGCCGATTCGCTTTTGTTTGCTATAGATCGCTTCTTGCTCATGAGTTTACCCGATTCGCGACTCAGAGTCAGTCGCTCACAGTTAGCTTAGCCAGCACTAAGCCTAAGTCTATAAAAAAAATATTTGCTCTCTCCTTTTCGCAAGTGAAGTTTTTTACTAGAGCAAAGTTGACAAAGCAATATAACACATATTGGACTTAATTTATAGTTGAAACAATTTAAGTCCTAAGTAAAGACTCTTTATTAAGGACTTTACTTACGTGTATTTAAAGGTGAAAATACAAGGTATTAAATCCATAAGTTTAACGCAAGCAGCGAGGCAAGGATCGGCGAAATCTTCGACGTACTGGAGCGGGAAAGAAGAAAATGGTTCGTTTGTTTTTCAAATAAATAAAAAAAAAAACATATTTTAGCAGTAGTTTTATCGTATGTGATTGTGTGTCCATTTTGTCCTGGTAACAGAGTCTGTTGGTTTTTTGTTTTTCGTTACTACTAATTCCCAATGCGTTTTTTTTATCATATCGCTTTCCCTACATTATTAATCCGAAAAAAAAAAGTTTTTCTGATCTGAAAACGTGTGTAAAAAAAATGTTTTGGTCTGACAGGTATTTAAAAATTCTTTACACATAATGTAACGGTAACGCTTTTCCCCCCGAAGGGGCTGTCAGAAGTGTATTACATCACAACCCACACTTCGCCCACTTCCCCCTATAACAATCTTTAGCATCAGATTATTAAAGGTTAGTTTGGGTATATATTATAAGTGGTGACCTGTATTTGGCCTAACTGTTAATATTTCTGTATGTTTTTACGTCTAACCAGGCTGTTTGGTCATCCAAATAAAATAAAATAAAAAATAAAATAAAATATCTATACCTATTTAGTTTGAAACTTACAGAGGTTTTCAATCGGCCTAAAAACTGACACTAGCAGGCCTAGCCTGCGCAACGCGTCGACGGTATGTCGACTTTTTATCGAGACAGACGTATGTTTACACATAGCCTTGTCACGTTCTCACACGACAAAAAGTGACGAGAAGAGTTTTGTGACGCGGTTTTTAAGTGAATTTCAGAAATTTCAACAGATTTTGTTACCAAAATAATATCTAAAGGTTCTGATTTCTGTCCTTGTGCTGCGTACGTAGTTTGTATTAACTTATTTATTATCATTTTGTTGTAAATGATCATTCCATTGTAAATACGATCAAGTGTAAAGGGAAAAAATTCATTTATTTAAAAAAAAATGGCAATTTATCACTGTTTTGTCAAAAAAAAAATTACATTCATTTCTGTCTTTATATTTAGTTTGTTTTTATTTCCTAAATGAAATGTATATTTGGTTCTGTACTTGCGTATTTGTAAGTATTGGATAAAAAAAAAAACTTTTGGCCATTTTTTTTACCTACTCCTGTATTTTTATTATTCGTGGCATTTATTATCTAGGTTAGGCTAGGTTCGATCAAATAATGATCAAAACCAAAATAAATACAAAAAATTAAATGGATAATTGCGAAATAAAATTCTGTAAAAAAAAAACAAAACAGTGATATTTGCTCACCATTTGGCAATTTGTACAAATCGGAAATGATGTTTTTTATAGCTTCGCTTTGCTTTAGCTTGCTACATTGGCGAGGATGCGACAAAAAATGTCGTTCTCTGTCCAATCTACGCCATATAATGCTCTAAGCGACATGGTTTTTCCTTTAACACTTGTTTGTATAAAATAAGCACTTGACTAATCTGTTTTATCTTTTTTTTGTAAATTACTCGAATCCTAAGTTTGGACTGTCCTTAGATTTTCTGTTCCAGGGATAACGCACGTGTACTTTATTGAAAATATACTTTAATAGACTTTATGGTCGTAATAAAATCGTATTTCGACTTTTTTGAATAGTTGATCTTAATCGAGCAATAGATGTCACTGTGTTAGCAATAAAAATTAAAAGAGATTTTTTAAAACAAAACTTAAAAACGTCTTAGTATTTAAACTAGCACTATTCTAAGGCAAAAGTGACGTTTACAAAGCCTAGCCATCAGTTCATTTAAAAGTTTGGTTTTTTGTTTCATAGATGGCGCGTATTTGATTTTAACGTGCGTTATCTCATTTAACTGGCGGGTTTAGTTTGTACAGTGTCTTTTGTATACGTCCAATTATTGTGCATGTAAAACCCGGTTCACACTAAATGTGTTAAAATATTCGGACATAAAATTTAAATTATGATTGACTTTAAATATTTTTTTTAATGTTTTGGGCACGTTCCAAACACTACACGTTATTTTTATTATGAGAATAATGAAAGCTAATTTTTGTTTATTATTTTTTGTGGTGAACACTTTTGTGTCCGATTATATTTTTACCACGATTTGGCCTAATTTGTATTGTTTATATTCTAAATTAGTTTAGTGGACGTGGTTTCGGTTGGGACTGGTATTTGTGTTTTATTTATTCCAAAAAATATTCCTACTCATATATTTACCTCTTATTTAATATCTGCATAATTTATGTACAGTTTTCATTTGGTATGTATGTATGTATGACACTAATTCAAATTTACAGTCTTATAGATGATCAATGATGTAAACTAACATAACAGGCAAACAATGATATGTACTAATTATCAGGGAAGGTGTTATTGGTTAAAAACATGATTAAAAAACAAGGTAGCGTTCCGGCTGTTGACACTCAACTACGTCACTCGTCATCGTCTCTCTCAAATTTGTTGTAAATTACGTATTCCCGTCTTGCTTATGCACTGATTGACGTAGCTGCGTGTTCACGTGAAATTTTTGGCTAGGAACGGAATACCTGGAATTGTATATTATATTACCATGGTTGAGAAAATATGCCATGTTTGTTTACATTGTTGACTTCGTCTGTTTTGAATGATTGCGTCGCGCTTTTTTTTTTTTTTTTGATGGCTTATGTCATTTATCTTAAGACGTTCAGTTTCTTTATTAGATTTTTTTTCAAATTGTTGAATGAAATTAATTAAACAATTTAAATAATTACTTGCCTAGAAAATTTAATGATAATCAAATTAACGGTATTCAAGCTATCGTCAGACGAATATTAAAAAACATACATACATACATACAAATAATCAGGAACCGTACCGAGACGTATTATTGTGATGATTTTTAGGTTCAATCACCAAAGCTGCGCGACCATGAACCTTATTGCGCAGCGTTAAGATTCACGGTAGCGCATTAGCGGCTGCACCTTACAATCATTGCAATAAGGGGGCCTACCATGACATCTCATAGTCATGATGGTTACGTTTTGCTTTCGACGCTGTGCGACCGCGAATCGTATCACCGCGTAATAAGGTTCATGGTGGCGCAGCGTCGATATCAAAACGCAATCATTATGGTAATAGATGTCATGGAAGCCTCCCTGATATCACGGTATGGGCCCAGTTGTCCGAGTTCCTGTATCTTCGCTTCACTCGGTCAATTATAATGATTGTGATTACAGTTCTCGATCGGCCGCCATCACAGATGAGCTACCTAGACCAATTCCTGAAGGAAGCGCCAACGGAGCGACATTACGACAATGTGGCTTCTATAAACGAGCAGAAGGTACGTTTTTGAATGGCTCTCAAGTTAAAACAAATAACCGTCGATTTACTAATATGAAGATGTTAGGTCTTAGTACAAAGTTCACGAATAAAGTCCTGAATTTACCAATTAAAATTTAGATATATGTTATGGGTAACATTTCCATAAATAATATTTAGTAATATGTTTAAAATTACTGAAATAGCAAATAATTCAAATTCTATGTCATCATAATAATGTCTAGTTTACTGTTTGGCTTTTAAAAACAATCGTAAAGCCATGTCACAGGCCTTTAGGGGGAATCAGCTAGCCTTCAGTTTTTAATGACTAATTTAGAATGTAACCACTCATCGTCAGCTTTAAACGTTTTAGCATACGTTTTGTTTAATAGTCACTACGATGTTTAGGTTATTTGGATTTGGACATTTTTAGTGCTGATCCGAAATCCATAGCTTAAAACATCTATGACAGTTTTTAATTTGGTCGCGCGCAGATATAGTGTTGAAAGTATTTTAGTTGTTATTAGTTTACTATAAGTTTGCTTTTTAATTTCTCATCTTAATGTAAATATTTACCAAGAGGGTTTTTTATAATCTTTTGAGTAAATAATTTACAGTCAAGCCACCATTATGTGACTAATGAGGTGACAGTTAATGTTTTGTGACGTCATATTCTGCATATATTGCGTAACCTTGTAACTGCCAGTTAATTATCCGACAAAGATTTTAGAACTACGCTGAAAGTAAACATCGTGAGGAAACCGACATGTCCAAAAAGAATAATTCTCGGACATGTGACATTCACCAACCCGCACTGAGCCAGCGTGGTGGATAACAGTCAATCACCCACGATGTAGTGTAGGTCGGTCTTCTTTCAGTTCAATAATGACTTTAGAGCTGATTCTTGTGTCCGATTCCGTATATGACGACGATATTATTCATCCCAGATGGTGGACATTCTCTGTCAAAATCGTGAACAACTAAAGAGTCTAACCTGTTGCCCTACGTGAGTGACAAACGCAACAGCGCGACGCGACGCGGAAATATCAATCAGTAGCTGTACCTATTCACTATGTCCTGCGTTGTCCACGTATGCTACATATCTATGAGGACTGTTGAGGATTGTTGAGGACTGCAGAGAAACGCTTGGAAATCTCTGAAGCCCAAGCGTTTCTCTGCAGTCCTCAACAATCTTCAACAGTCTACGTCACCGGACCAAGCCATGCCGTGAAATGACCTAGTCGTGTTTCGGGATGTAGTCCGGTGTAACCGTTCCGAAGACGGGTCTGAGCAGTGGCGCACTTGTAGCGCCTCACTCAACTGCCGTTTTTGTACTTTTTCACTCTACAAAACTTCAAGGAGTGAATAAGTACCTTATAAGTCGTCGTGCTCCATCTTAGACCACAACGTCGCTTAACATCAGGCGAGTTGGTGGTCAAACGCCGACTTATTGTCCATAAAAAAAAAAAAAAACGTTCATTGCCAATTTAAATTTTTGTGTCGCGTCGAATCGCTTAGCGCCGCGTTTGTCGTTCACCTAGGACAATAGGAAACTCGTTTATCGTCTTATTTTTGTCTCTGTCATCAGTGTGTTTAGTGCATACATGCAAGAGAGACAGACAGTATTTTCACATTCACACGCGATTTCGTGGGTATAAAGCAGAATATGACGTCAATTCACGAAATGCTTTTTAACTTTCATTTGCGTGTTTTTGTTGTTTTGTAATAATTTGTCCGCACAGATGTCGCCACTGTACCACCGTTATAGGAATACGCAGCTTTGTTGCAATGCAAAGGTACTTGTTGTTTTAGTCTTTGTATTTGCATGCGCTTTTGATGTACTTACTTTGAAAATTTACCTCAAACGGCAGTTGCAGCCGTCGGTGCCGTATGCCGTGAAATTTTGTGAGCAGTTTTCCATTAGGAATTGTCAGTTTAGTCTTTTAATCGTCAAGAGATGGCGCTCGCGTAAGTTTTAGGAAGTATTTACTTTTTAAACTTTATCATGGCAGTGGAGAACTTCTGTTCAGCCAACGTAAAGAGTTAAAAAAAATACAAAATCCTGTATTTTTTTAACAATTAATAATTCGTGATAGTTACGTATTCTAAAGTATATACGTACATTCGCGTTTCGCTACCGTGTACCGCCTTATTGATCTGGTAAATGCGTTAAAATTTTTATACCACAACACTATTACCAAAACTGTCGACAAATGCCATCTAGCAAGAGATAAATAATGCTAAAATGACACTTGGAAAACTGCTCATTGTACCATAACCTTTTTGTAAAAAAAGGATTATTTCTTCACTAAATATTATGAACCCAGCCGACGGCACGCACCAATTTGTTCATTGTATGAGCATAATTATGTGCTTATTGTATGTCATCTGCTACATGACTGGAGCCCGGTGTATGGCGACAGGCTCGCCCCCTGTCACATTTGGGACTGAATATCGTCCGGCGAAGTGTGGGTGTTGTAATACACCTCTGCCAACCCCTTCTGGGGAAAGGCTTGACGATATGTTATGTTTTGTAAATATTATGATCAGCCACTTCACACCTATCTTACCACCACCTTATCTTTCACTGTCACGTGTCACTTTATTTTCTAAAGGTCAGAACCCACCGAAGTGGATGCCGCGCGAGAAAACAGAACATTTTTTTATTGATAACTCAAATAGTATAACTATAATAATAGTATAACTCAAATAGTATAACTATTGGAGTTATGTCACACAGTCGTACGTCACAAAGTTACACGCTTTTTTTTTGTGACAGCCGACTGGTTACAAAATTATAAACTTGAACACTATTCGTAAATAAATGTCTAAAAAGAGTTTCGCACTGTTTATGAACGAAATGTGATAGGCCAATTTTATTATACTAGTGTGTGTGACAGGCGCGTCTTACGCTAGCGATATGTAATACTTTTTGTTAATTTAGGGACTAACAGTTCTCCATTTTATTCGACGCGTGCAATGTTTTTTTAGTCCATCTAGACATACAATACAATAAAATATATCTTTATTGCACACCAAAAACTACATGAAAATCTTAAATTATTACATGACATATTATATATATAGATATTATTACATTACAAATTATTACATGACATATCATTTGCTGTACATTGAAATTTGCCCCGGATTGCGATTGCTTTCCTGCGGCATCCGCTTTAGTGAGTTCTAGCCTTAAGCTTGTATCTTTAAACTATCTCTGTCAATAGTGGTACCGGTTAAGGGCTCTTTCCCTGTCATGTGATTTTTCGCGTGCGTGCGGATTTAGTCCGTATGTGTGTGGTAACATGGTCATATGTAGCCCGCGGAATAAAAAAATGTATCAAATGCATAGGATGCGGATGTTTAAGCTCGGGCTAAAAACGCACGCGGGTGCGAAATTGCATGACAGGAAACAAGCCTTAAATGAGTTCTCGCGATTCCAGGCGAGAACTCACTTAGGCTGCCTTTTCACCAAAGATGTGCTATGTAGCTATGCAATGTGAAAGTTAATCTACATAACTATGTGACCGTTTCCACTGATTCTACGCTATGAAATTGTGCGAGGAAGATTCGCAGTTCAAGTTATGCTATGCATCGACAGTAGATTTCTGCACATAGCTCTCGCTACCATCTTTATCAACTATCATTAATTAGTAGATTTTTTTAGAAGTTAATTTCCTATTGTTAAATTTAAAAAAAATGTATAACTGAATAGGCGAATGGTGACCACAATCCCTGTGGGGAGGGCACTGTACGTCAAAACACAGGCGTAAAGCTTAGCTCGGCAACAGGAAACTTAAACCTAAACTCATTAAGGTAGCTTTAATATTATACAAGATTAATTGTACACTTTTTAAGAAATAATAATTATTATTTATTAATATTATCCACAGCATATTTCTGGTGAAAAAGCAACCTTAACGGCGCCACTATACATAGACGTCTTCCTATGTAAGAAAACAATGTGTTTGTTTCCGTTTCCACAGCAACTGATGTACGGGTCCCAGCAGTCGAGCGCGCTGAGCGGCTCGGCGGAGTCTCAGGACGAGATGGAGGGCCCGCGGGCCTCCTCGCCCGCCTCCAGCAAGAGCTCGCCCAGCGAGATGTCTACACTCAGTGTTGTGAGTTAAATCGAACTCTAATGTTGACGACAATAAGGTTTACAACTGTTATACTGATTACGCTCGACTGTACAGTCAAGCGTGCTAAGGCGGATTCTCAACTCAATGTCTAGACTAATTAAACTTACAATCGATAGTTTTATACCTGCTATAAGAATGTCTTCTTAATAATATGATGATTCCCAGGACCCATCTCTCGGGCCAGCGGTACCAGGCAAGCAGAAACTCCACCAGTTCCTGGTCAGGACGTTTAGCAGTCCCACCAAGTGTAACCACTGCACGTCTTTGATGGTAAGTTTGATGGTAAAATAAATAAATAACTTTATTACTACTCCCAAATTTTGGTTTACAACTAGGTAATATCATATTATGATATATTTATATCCTTTCCTTTCCTTTAGTGAGTATTGCTATATGTTTGGGTTTTTTTTTATAAAAACGAAGGCAGTTGCCTGAAAAGGACTTATTTGACTTAGTAATTCTAAATCTAGGTACAGCTGTCCTATCCTTATTTCTGGTGTTATTGTTATGATAGTCACAGTTAAATTTAAATTATGTAGATTTTTACGAAAGTACATAATATTTTGTAAGATATACAAAGAAGGCAAAGTTCATATGTTTATTTCTTTAAATCAATCTATCAATGATTCGCGGGGACCCATCTCGTAGATAGCGCGGACTGCTCGCTTTTGCAGAATAAAACAGGCCTCTACATCAGCAGCTGAACCCTACAGCAAAATGCCATATGACATTATGCTGTAGAAGCAACCAAGTAAACCATCCGAGCTGTAGCTATATCCGTCAGTTGCCTAATCTTACGAACCGCATAAGCAGCAGAACTGAGTCTCCCAGATAGAGCACTATATGAGAACCCCATTGCATTTTGGAATCAATGCTTATTTATAGCCAGGAACACCGTCGCCTTGTCTATGTTAAGCTTATCGCCCTCAAGCATTACGTTTGGCTCTAAATATCTAACATTAGGCATTGAACACTTTAAACACTTGGTTTTTTAACTCAACAAATTGTTGGCAGTGCACCATCTCGTAATAGTCAATACGTTGTTCACATGCTCACTATCTTTCCTATCTATTCTGAAAATAAGAGATGTGTCATCAGCAAATAGAACTATGTCTGTAAGGTCCTTAACCATTTACGGCAAATCATTTATATACGCTAAAAATAAGAATGGGCCTAAGATAGAACCTTGTGGTACTCCCATTGTAACTAAATATCCGGAAGATGTGACGCCATTGATTCCAACTTTTTGTTATCTATCGGTTAAATATGACTCGACAAGATCTAGAGCGATTCCACCAATTTTGTAGTGGTATCATATACGGATCAAGGTACGGTGTTCTACACAATCAAACGCTTTCGAAAGATCACAAAAGACACCGATGGCATCCTGTGAACTCTCCCGAGCTTCCATCACATGCGTAACTAATCGGCCTCCTCGGATCCTCAGATCGGGCTGACGCGTCAAGGCGTGGTGTGCGAGACGTGCGGGCTGGCCGTGCACACGCGGTGCTGCGCGCGCGTGGCGCCGCGCTGCCCGCTGCCGCCCGAGCGCGAGCGCAGGCCGCTGGGGATCGACCCCGCGCGGGGGCAGGGCACCGCCTACGAGGGATACGTCAAGGTACACCATACTCTACACTAGCAACACACGCGGTGCTGCACCTACACGGAGTTTTGGCGGGAACCGAAAAGATGGTGTCGTGTTTTTGTACTATTTTCTAAAACTTGTGATTCTTCGAGTGTTAAAGTGTAATAATGGTGGATTATTAACGTTTACCGGTTCGTCAACGTGCACGAGTGTGAGCAAATGATACAAACATCGCGAAACGCGATTTTTCGTGTTCTCTACAAAACTTCACTTAAAGTTTCAGTAAAGTATCCATAACTTTACTGGAATGGGGAAAGGGGAGGGATTCATCGTCTTCATCATCACCTCATCATCATCATCCCATCATCTGTTACTGAAGGAAAAATTATTACTAAGTTAGGCATGAAGGACTTTGTATCCAGTTGCCAATAAATTTAAAAAAAAAAAAAATGCACATACACCTAACAAACAATTACAACTAAGTATAGAATCACCCATCTCCAGAAATAACGCACCTTACGAAACGAACTCTGACACATGGAAATGGAAGAAGCGAAAGATGTATACCAGGATCGCAGCAAGTGGACAGAAGTGGTCTCGGTCTAGCGCTATAGGAAAGAGGCGTGATTATATGTTTCTATGTTATGTATGTACAAAACGATCGCTTCTTACCACACAACTGAATGCTTTGCGTCATCGCAATATACACAAACATTAATTTTTAGGAATAATAAAACAATTTTGCCTAAACTAGGTCGGAAACTATACCGGCGATGACTTGGATTCTCGGAGCCATAACATTCTGTAACTAAATTGTTTTACCACAAAGTAATTTTTAACCAAATTTTACGGACTTTATTGAAAACGAACCTTTTGAATTTGTAATCAATTATATAGCTTGGGAATCTGACCAATTCAGATCATTTTTATCCCATCGCAAACTATAAAGACATTCTCCCGCTTTTATCTTTCATCTCACTCCAACCTCAAACAAGTTCTCTAACCTCTTGCTCTCTTTATATACAGAGTTATAGGTAACTCATTAAAAATCTCATTATTTACGGTTACGGTTTTTTGTATTCATCAATATGAACAACTTTTACAAAGAAGCCAATACTGAAATCACGTGAGAAATAAAACAGCTGTTTTATAGAAAAAGTTCATTGGCCTGAGACAAAGTGCATAGAACAGGTGACTTTTTCGCGATATCAGAGTTCGCCCACAGTAAAAGTTGTTCATATTGATGAGTAAAATGAACCCTTTAAGGGTTTTTGGTGAGTTACATATAATCCTGTGTGATACTATATAATATAATAGTACACCCAAAGGATTAAATAAACATCTTAGGCCAAAAATAAGTTAATTATAGTCTCGTTCAGTTTCAGTTCGTTAATCGTTAGCTGCTTTGTGGTCGCCGCTCGCTCAGTGCGGTCTCGATCCGAGAACGACGTTGCGAACGTGACATTTTGAGATATCGTGACATTATGAGAATGTGACATTGTTTCCGAGAAGATGTAACAATGACCATTTCATCAATTCCCCGCAGGTCCCAAAACCCGGCGGCGTGAAGAAAGGCTGGATGCGGCAGTTCGTGGTCGTTTGCGACTTCAAGCTGTTCCTCTACGACATCTCGGCGGACCGGCACGCGCTGCCCGCGCTGGCCGTGTCACAGGTCCTAGACATGAGAGACCCGCTGTTCAGCGTCGCCTCGGTCAAGGAGTCTGATGTTATACACGCCAGCAAGAGAGATATACCCTGTATATTTAGGGTGAGTCACAAAAAGCTACTTTAGGGTGTAAAGCTAACCTAAAGTTGCACACGTCCTTGCTTGCAATATACTGGTGCAAGTTTAGACTTGCGCAAGTAAACAAGGTACTGGTTTTGGGTGTAGTAATATTTAAGAGTGTTACCCCGTGTGTACCCGTCAAAGTGAACAACTTTTAGATTACTGGAACTATTCATATATTGAGTACAGTATGTCGACCGAACAACAGACGTATCCGGCCATCTTACGACGAATTGTCGTTTAACCCTTAGCCATACCGTTGGCCACACCTCAGTTAGGCCACATAGCAGCCACATGAGGTAACTCATCACCCCACTCTAAAAATCCTAGTTGTACAAGATTTATTATGTAACATAGGTAATTTATAAGGCTAATAAGAAAATGTATTCCATCCAGTATTTTAATATTTTAAAAGTTTCAATTGTTCATTTAACCACCAATAACGCACCAGTAATTTGTTCATTGTGTGAACATAATTATGTGCGTATTGTATGTCATCTGCTACATGACTGGAGCCCGGTGTATGGCGACAGGCTCGCCCCCTGTCACATTTGGGACAGAATATCGTCCGGCGAAATGTGGGTGTTCTACATCTCTGCCAGCCCCCACGGGGAAAGGCGTGACGATATGTTATGTTATGTTAAAAGTTTTAATGTGTGACTTGTATAATTTGTTCAGATATCGACATCGCAAATCGAAGGCGGGCGGCGGTCTCACACGCTCATGCTGGCGGAGTCTGAGTCCGAGAAGACGAAGTGGGTCGTCGCCTTGAGTGAACTGCATAGGATACTGAAGAAGAACAATCTGCCCGACAAATGCGTGAGTATTATTTTTTGGATTTGAAGAGTGATGTTTTAGAACCAAGTCTGTGGCGTATTCATTCTTGTTACAAGTTTCGATAGACCTTAGTTTTACTCGACTGCTCAAGAAGGAGGGTTCTGTTTTTCGAGTGTATGTATGTATGTAGGATCCCTTTCGCCTTCCTATAAGTCCTTAATATGGCAACACTATTAATTTAAATTAAATTAATTTTAATATTAAAATTTTCAGCGATTACACCACATTTTTTTTCGATTATTAAATAGCCAGATTCGTTCACTAAAGTTTAACCGAGCAACTTATTTTTATTTGTGTTCTTATTACGATTAAAAAACGGCAAAAAGAAAAAAAATTACAATTCATTCTACCATTTCATTTCATCTCATTCGAACTGGTTCCTACTTTCCAAGGTGTGTCCATCCCGATTAATAACAACCTTGAGCTTTTAGGAGTTTCTTTGACTTCGACCCTCAACTTCGGCTCCTATATATATTGAGTCTAAGGCTCAATTAGCTGCTAAAAAGCTGGGTATCCTTTCGAAGGTGGTGCTTCACGCCGGAACAGTTGCTTTTTCTTTATAAAAGGCACAGGTCCGGTCGTGCATGTAGTACTGTTCGCACCTTTGGGATGGATCGGCTAAGTTCCAGCTCGAGGCGTTGGAGTCCATCGAGAAACGTGCGAAGAAGCTCATTGGCAACGACTCCCTTGTTCAGGGGGCTTACCATGAACTTTTACAAAAACATCATTGCGCAGGAACGTTTTGTTACATTCCTTAATAAGTATTGTTTTGTATCATACCACAAGCATTGAAAACAATAATGTTTTAAAACGTTTTTACTCCTGCTATAGTGATGTGAAAAGAATGTACGATACAAGTGCCTCTACACACTGTGGTATTTTTGCGTTACGAACTGTCATTATCAGTGTGAATGTCATCTATCAATCGTATAAATCCAGTATTTTCGAGTATGGTGTTGCCAGATGTATATATGTCAATCGTAATTATACGATTTTTGCCGTGTAAAAATCGGACAATCGGGGTCGTACAATAGTACGAGCGCATAGCGAAATCGTGCCTACAATTTCCTATCGATACAGGGAAATTACACTTACGGTTTTTACAAGTTGCAAGTAAAAACACTACGGTTTCTTATTATTTTCTTCCCTAAGAATTTTTATTTTCCTCACCGACGTACAATCGCTCCTAAGAAACATCTGGCGACACTTGGTTGTATGAACAATGTCAAAAAATATTTTTTTTGGTTTTGTCCCATAGGGCAGGCTAGAGGCAACATAGCCATACCACCTAGTCATCCGTATGTTTGTCATAACATTTTTCAATAAATCTCTGATGAAGATGATGATAAATGAGATAAATCCCGCTCCTCTTTCCCTCTTTCAGTAAAGGCGAGTTTTCGTTTTAGAAAATAATACAAAATCATGACACCATCTTTTCGGTTCCCCTCAAAAACGTAAATTAAATCTACATTAAGGTAAATTAAAATTCAATTGCTGTATACAATTAAAGTTTGTGAAAAATATTTTGGTGATATCTAGAATTTAATGCTTAAAATAATTTGTCACAGCGGCCGCAGAGTCTCAGCGAAGCAGTTCGATATCATGTGAGACTTTTTAAAAACCCACAGTGAAATCGCTGCGGGCTTTAATAGGAGTCTGCAGGCGACGGCTCATTCTAAGAAGAAACAAGTGCATCGAAAGGAGCGGACTTAGCCAAAAGAAAATATATGTGAAAAAGGGCTGAAATTTATTCTGGAGCCCGTCTGAAGGCGTCCTTCGTAGTATGGAGCTTCTAATATCTGCTTCGAGAAACTCGAAAGTTTCCAAATCATCGGCCATCTTGCTAAATATTACAAATAGAACCTCAGAAACACAGCAAAAACTCACTAATAAATAGAAAAAGTTACACGGAGAGCAACTTTTTAACAATCGTTGTAATTTGTATCATTCCTGCTATTTTGACAGCTCGGCAGGAATACTTTAGAGTTCGTGGTACGGTTTTTAAACAAATGTTCCTTGGATTGAATGAACGAAATCGAGTGACGTCATCAAAACTGCTAAGCGATATCAAAACTTAACAGGAATACTTTTAGGGTGGTCATGGTACGAAATTACGAAGTAAGGCTTAATTAATGATGTTTTAAGAGGTTGTGGTAAGCCCCCTGACCAAACTTCAAAGTTTGGATCATCGGCGCAAGGTTGCTAGTCTATCGGTGTTTTATCGGATACATTTCGGGGAGTGTGCATCTGGTTTGCATGACCTTATCCTCCCTAGCCCGTTCTTCTATAAAACATCGTAGGCTTGCGTTTGCGTTAACATGCCTGATGATAAGCAGTGATGTGGCCCACGATGGTGTACGCTTGCCTAGAAGAAACCGATTCACTCGAGACTTGAAGACACCCAGATTATAAGTGTCAGGGAACACACACTCTGTGCAGAGTATTCTACACTCTAGCGATCCGTATGAGAAACAAGGAACGAAAGCGTTACCATACGGACATACGTTCACACGAACAAATTAGGTTTGAACCCGCTCCCTCTGGCTTGATAGGCAGGCCTTCTTCAACTAGGTTCTAGGATGACGTGCTTCTCTCCGTCATCTCCGCGATCTGTTGTCACCTCTCCAATAGCATATAGTCTTTCACTCAAGTAGTAGTCCCGGTAGAAACAATGGTCGAACAAAGTCCAAACGTCAGGGTCACCAGTTTAGATGCCTCTTTGTATCCTCTTTAATAGAAGCATTTAGAAGCATCTAATAGTTTGTTTGGGAACACTTCTCAGACTCCTTTCTCCGGGGATAGGATAAATGAAAACTACTAGCCCGACTATCAAACTGCAGCGTCGGCGCCCGTAGCTGTGTACTGCTACATATCATCGTTTCATCTTGTGTGATTTTTTTTTAATGTGAAAAAATGTAAGTAGTCGTGTTAGTGAGTTTGTGGTTCCGGCAGGTGTACAGCGCGTGCGTGGTGCTGGAGGCGGGCGCGGCGGCGGCGCTGCGCGGCGCGCTGTGCGCCTGCGTGCTGGAGCGCGGCCGGCTGTGCGTGGGCGGCGAGGCGGGGCTGGCGCTCGTGGACCTGGAGCGCGCCGAGCTCACGCCGCGCCGCCAGCACGCGCCCGTCGCCAGCGTCGTCTACGTGCCCAAGGAGCAGCTGCTGGGTCAGTCGGGCCGGGGGACCGAGCCCTGCCGGCCAATTATTCTTTCTCTGGTGGGAGGCTTCGGCCGGGGCTAGTTACCACCCCCCGGACCGAGCCGTGCCGTGAAACGACCCAGTCGTGTTTCGGGATGTAGTCCGGTGTAACCGTTCCGAAGACGGGTCTGAGCAGTAACGCACTTGGGGCGCCTCGCTCGACTGCCGTCTTTGCACTTCTTCACTCTGCAAAACTGCAAGGCTAGAGTGAACGAGTGCCTTATAGGCTGTCGTGCTCCATCTAAGACCACAACGTCGCTTAACATCGGGCGAGTTTGTGGTCAAACGCCGACCTATTCTACATATAAAAAAAAGTTGGAAAATAATAATTAATTGCTCCCACCTCAATAATTTATTGCTTCCATTGTGGTACATGCAGTCCTCAAAGGTAAATCACTTAAAATTATGTCACATGACCCTGATGGGGTATGGCAACATTGTTCGGACTGGATTTATTCTGCTAAATATTTGTCGATTAACAATTCGTCTAGAGTATAAAAACATTTTTTGATCAATACATCTTTTAGTGTTTTAGTAAATTTGATAATACCTCTCAGTTTCTTACCTGTTCTTCTGAGCAGTGGCTCTTTTTCCGAACGAGGCGGTCGAGTATATTATAAAACTTTGACGTTCGTAAGTGTATCTTTAGATACCCAATTGAGTAAAAACTATGTATTAATTTTTCGTCCCACAGTGGTTATAGCCGGCAGAGGGCGCTACGTCCGTCTCGTCCCGATCCGCGCTCTCGAATGTTCCGAGGTGGAGTGCGTCAAGCTGAACGAGAGCAAAGGAGCCATAGCGATATGCGGTGGTCCTTTGCACGCCAACTCGCACGGGTTCGCTGTACTATGCAAGAAACAGGTACATATCATGGTAAAATGAATATAATGGAAAATTGGGAAGGAGCCGAGCCGTCACATCTCACTTCTGATGACGGGGAAAGTCGGGTAGGCCGAGGTGTTGTCATATTTCTGATCCGTAAACTCGTTATCAAGGGCATCTGTGGTGGACGCTAAACATCTATTAGAAACCGGTCACGTATTACAAGATAACAACACATTCAAGGTCCTACATGTGTGTGAAAAAGGGTTCCGTATGAGTGTTCTGGAACAGTTAGAAATATTTAAAGAAGAGGGAATAGATTATTCACTGCTGAACGACCAAACTACTCTTACATCGCCATTGATACGATGCTTTGGTCAGTCAACACGTCCTGAGGATGGCTCGTGGAGAGGCGAAACACGTGTCGACGAAGTGCTCGAAGAATAGGGATTTTTTATTGCTATTTTATTTTATTGATATTTTTTTTTATTGTTTTTTTTTATTGTGTATATTTTTTTTCATGTTTGTCTAATTCTTTAATTTTGTAGGTCTGTTAAATTCGTTAGTTGAAATATCAAATTGTATAACGTTTAAAATTGGATTCAAATATCAATTTGTATAATTTTTCTAGTAAATTTCATTAAATTATTTTTTTATAAAATTTCTAAATTAAAAATAGAATAAAAAAATCATATTCCTTGATGTACTTAATGCGACGTTAAAGCGTAATTACACTAGATATTGTCCAAGTAACAAGTTTGAAGATGAACTTCCGCAAAGTAACGCCTGATTCAATCAACTTTCCATATTTTGTTCAACTGGCTCATTGCTAATTTTGCCAAGCCTATTCGTCGTCTGATTTCTAGTTCTGACCTTCCACTGTAACATACCATTGAGCCCAGGTAGATAAAGTCTTGCACTATGTCATATCCTATTAATATATACTATGTATATGTCCTATTATATGTCATAGCCAATACGTCACAAAGTGACGTATTGGCTGGCGCATGGACTGACGTTTTGAGACAATGTTTGACGTATTGTGAGGGCATAGCATCCCAAAAACAATCTAGCATCTATAAATAATATTTTTTTTACATTTTATAACATTTTGACATATTGATATTTTGACTTCCATTATTTTGACATTATTATTATTTTCATGTTGACATTTTATAAGTATGTTATATTTTATTTTATTCGCTTTTTATTACCTTGACATGTTTTATTTTTATTTGATGTGATTAATTAATTTTTGGTTTATTTTGACTTTAATGTAAATAGTTATTATCATTAGCATAAGTCGGGTAACTGGTGCTAGTTGAATAAATAAATAAATAAATTAACATATGGCTTCCTTGAAGAGTGTTGGTTCTTTCGTTTTGACGTGATTAATCTTGAGTCCCATTCTTAGACTTACTGTCTCAATTCGACGTAGAAGTTCCGCCATTTCTGCCTCTGTTGCTGCCAGTAGGGTAGTGTCATCAGCATATCGTAGATTTGAAAACTTTGTACCACCAGCCGTTACACCACCAGTCCTACCTTCCAGTGTTTTGCGCAATATATATTTACAGTAGAAATTGAAAAGGATGGGTGAGATGATGCAACCCTGGCGCACACCCTTTTCAAAATTGAATTCTGTGGACCTTGAGGATCCTCTCTTTACCGAGCAATGGCCTGAGATGTATAGGTACTGCACAATTTGCACCAGATGACGAGGTGCCCCCATTTAACTCAGCACCTTCCAAAGATGTTACTAACTCACGCATTCAAAGGCTTTCCGGTAATCCACGTAACACATTACAACCGGAAGTTGCACGCATAGCATTTATCTACTATTTGTCTTAAGTTGAGTATTTGCTCTCTTGTCCCTTTTCCCTTGACAAACCCCGCTTGTTCCTGTGGGATTTGCTAATCTAGAAAATTTCGGAGTCTGCTGTTAATAATGTGTAGTAAAACCTTGCTGATGTAAGGATATAAGGGCAATTGTTCTGTAATTTTCACTTTTTGGTCGCTCCTTTTTTGTGTAGAGGTAAGATTGCAGAGTGCGTCCAGTCTTTTGGCCACTGACATTTCCTCCATACCGCATTGCATGATTCCAAAAGCTTCGTGATTTCACTTTTGCCTAAATCTTTTATAGATTCTGCTGTAATGTTATCAATGCCAGCTGCTTTTTGTGACTTTAATATCTGTATGGCTGCTACTATTAGTACAGAATGTCTGGCTCCAGGTCTTTCGACACTTCCAAATTTCCTTGTGATGATGGTAAAGTGAGGATATTTGTTGTCCGGTCTAGTCTATACAGTTCTGCGCACTTTTCCTATCTTTCTGCAACTTTTTGAACTTCATTGATTGCATTACCATCTTTGTCTTCAATTATCGTACATTGAACTTGAACTTGTCGCGTCAACGTTAAGACTACGTGATATGTAATTGGTCATTGTCGAGCAGGTGGTTTGAAAAGTAGAGTATTCACCTCTGGGATAAAGCAGTGTCTTCGTCTTGGGCGGCTTGAACTCCTCGTTTCACTCTGGACTAACTTCTTCGCTTTGCTCGGGCGTTATATTATAAAAGAGCGCTCAGGGTTCAATAAGCCGCCCGTGACGTGAACCACTGCTTAACTCGCTCGGTGCATTGTTTACTATGGTCGTGTGTTGTTCCAGAACCAGTTCATAGTGAACGTGTACGAGATCACCCGCACGGCGCTGCGGCGCGTGCGCGTGGCGGAGCTGCGCGCGCCGTCCGCCGTGCACTCCGTGCAGCTCGTGCGCGGCCGCCTGCTGCTGGGCTACCGGGGCGGGTTCGCTGCGCACGCGCTGCCCGACCCGCGCCGCCCCGCGCACGACCAGCCCGCGCTCTGTGAGTACATACATACATACATACATACACCTGCTGCTGGGCTACCGGGGCGGGTTCGCTGCGCACGCGCTGCCCGACCCGCGCCGCCCCGCGCACGACCAGCCCGCGCTCTGTGAGTACATACATACATACATACATACATACACCTGCTGCTGGGCTACCGGGGCGGGTTCGCTGCGCACGCGCTGCCCGACCCGCGCCGCCCCGCGCACGACCAGCCCGCGCTCTGTGAGTACATACATACATACATACATACACCTGCTGCTGGGCTACCGGGGGCTTTGAACAACGGACATATTATAGGATATCATTACACTCATAACCCTGAAATCACGAGAAAATAATTAGCTGTTCCACACAAAAAGTTCATTGATCATCGGTAAAATGTATGGGACAGCTGTTTTTTTTTTTCTTGAATTAAGGGCCCAAATTCAAGAAAAAAAAAACAGCTGTCCATAATAACTGAACTTCCATAATAAAAGTTGGTCACAATGATGAATACAACGATATTCTTGAACAGGGATGGCGAACGTTTATGGATCAACGTGCAATTCTTTCTAAAGAAATGCACGTTGCCATGGGTTCGCCATCCCTGTCCTAGAATATGTCCGTCGTTTAAAAATACACGGTGTAATATGACACTAACGAAACCTTGTTTTGTCCACAGCCCTAGTCCACCCCGAGAACCAAGTGAACGTATTCCTGTCTCACTCTGGCGCGCGACCTCTCTGCGCGGCCGCGGTACCAGGCTCGCATGACACACTGCTGGTGTTCAACACGCTAGCGTTGTACGTCGATAGAAACGGACATAGAGCGAGAGACGTGGAGTTAATGTACACGGCACAACCTACGTATCACGGTGAGTGACCTCTCGCTCGCACTTTTACACTGGCGCGTGTTGTGTCTCACTCGCTGCGGCTGCGGTACCAGGCTCGCATGATACACTGCTGGTGTTCAACACGCTAGCGTTGTACGTCGACAGAAACGGACATAGAGCGAGAGACGTGGAGTTAATGTACACGGCACAACCTACGTATCACGGTGAGTGACCTCTCGCTTGCACTTGTACACTGGCGCGTGTTTTGTTTCACTCTCTGCGCGGCCGCGGTACCAGGCTCGCATGAAAAACTGCTGGTGTTCAACACGCTAGCGTTGTACGTCGACAGAAACGGACATAGAGCGAGAGACGTGTAGTTAATGTACACGGCACAACCTACGCATCACGGTGAGTGACCTCTCGCTCGCGCTTGTACACTGGCGCGTGTTGTGTCTCACTCTGCGTGGCTGCGGTACTAGGCTCGCATGACACACTGCTGGTGTTCAACACGCTAGCGTTGTACGTCGATAGAAACGGACATAGAGCGAGAGACGTGGAGTTAATGTACACGGCACAACGTACGCATCACGGTGAGTGACCTCTCGCTCGCGCTTGTACACTGGCGCGTGTTTTGTTTCACTCTCTGCACGGCTGCGGTACTAGGCTCGCATAATACACTGCTATTGGTCAATACACTAGCACTCTACGTCTAGTCTGCCACTAGGCTGTGAGAAATAATAACGGTCAAAAAGTTCATTAATTTTGAACCTTGTTTTGAAAAAGTTTAGAGCACATTTTATTTCCGTTTTCAGCTATCAACGAAACCCACCTAATAATCTTCACAACGACGCACATAGACATCTACGACATCGAAACTGGCGAGTGGGTGCAGACTATCAATATACGTGAGTGGTTACTTTATACAGGGTGTTTTGCTAGATGGACGTACTTAGGGTGGGAAATATTTAGAAGAATATGATCTAACAATTTAATTTTATTTAATTTGACTGCCTCGGTGGCTCAGTTGGTAGTGAACCTGCCTTCTGAGCTTGGGGGCGTGGGTTCGATTCCCACCTAGGGCAAACATTTATGTGATGAACATTTGTGTTTGTTCTATGTCTGGGTGTTATTATCTATTTAAGTATGTATTTAAAAATATCTAAGTATGTATATCAGTCTCTGGCAGCCATAGTACAAGCTTTGCTTAGTTTGGGGTCAGACGACCGTGTGTGACAATGTCCCGAATTTATTTATTTATTTATTTAATAATTTAGTACCACTTGTCATAATTTTAAAATGTACTACAATTATATATGAGCTGATAACGGTTGTGAATTTGTTCCAGCAAACGCTCGTCCGTTAGACGAGAGCGGGTGGATCTGTAGCTACGGCGGCGGCGGGACCGGCTTCCCGTTTACGAACGACGCCGCGCCGTATATTATATACCTGCGGCCGCTCACGATGCGTATGTATTTTTCTCTATATACAGGGTGTTACAAAAACCCTGTTGTATTTGCGATGTGTGCATCCAGTATCGATTGGAGGATAAAATTATGCTAGTTAAGAGTCCGGCGACCACTTTAGACTAACTTTGCATTGGCTTAAGGTTTTCTATAGCCATTTCGTCTAGAGGAAGGCTACGAGCGAAGAGAGCGAGTAATGATACTGAAGAGCCTCTAAAGTTACCTACAGAGTGCATTTTCAATTTTTTTTATGACTTTTGCACTTCTGTAATTATTCTTAAATAACTGAGAATTTCCCTTGTATTATGGATTGATTTAACAGCTAATGCTGTAGACAACCTCCCTATGTAATGGAATTTATGATTTGCTTTGTCTATCTATTGAATAAATCAGTCAAGAGTGGTCACTCTTGACTGATGTCACTCTGAGGTCACTCCTTACAAATGCGGATATTTTTCATAGCTCTATTTTAGCTTGAGAACGTTTTTTAAATAAATCAAGAACATAGGGGCGGAGATATTGTTAATTTAATTGTACATGCTAAATTTCATCATAATCAGACAAATGGTTTTCAAGAAATTTGAGTAGCGCGTTTGTATGGAAATTTCAGAGCGTCGCGGCCCTCTTAAGGTGCTCGCTTTACAACAGGCTAGTTGGTGGTCAAATGTCGATCTTATCAATCTACATTTAAAAATTGAATCTCTGTTTTCCTTGGTCATGGCATCAGAACTTTTTTTTTGTGTTTATTGTTTCAGGAGAAAGTTCTTGTGAAAGAAAAATTAAAAAAAGTTCGCTCTTCGCTCGTCTTCTTCTTCTAGATGAAATGGCTATAGAATACCTTAAGCCAATGCGAAGTTAGTCTAAAGTGGTGGCCGGACTCTGAAGTTGAATGGTTCTTTAAGAGAGAGTTTTCTTTTCAACAGAGGGTCCTCTAAGCGTCGAGCACGCCACACAGTGGGGCTCAAACAAACGACGGTTCTCGGTCAGAGAACAGTCCCACCAAGCTATAGAGGCGCATAATAGACTGTAAGTACACTTATCATCATCCACAGCCTTCTTTAGCCCTTTGCTAGGTATAGGATATTTTGAATATTTGTTATTTTTATGTTGATGTTTATGGATGTATGCATGCGCACACTTTTCGCGCGTGACGTCACTTGCCGGGCGCAACAGAAAACCAGCGCTGGTTGTGTACAATCAGCAACACTCTCAGTTTGGGCCGGTTCTGTGACAATGTACTTGTATTTGTATTTTGTGTATTTAATATTTGTCTTCCTCTTCTATGTACATGGTCGTAATAAAAGTATTCTGATTCTGATATGCCTTTCTATTACTATATAATAAATAAAAAAAAAAATTTGGGACACTTCCACACACAGTCGCCTGACCCCAAACTAAGCAAAGCTTGTAATATGGCTGTCAGAGACTGATATACATACTTAGATATTTTTAAATACATACTTAAGTAAATATGTATACTGTATAATACTATAATATATATATATAATATATATATAATGTATAATACTGTATAATATGTAATGTGTGTAATACTGTGCATTACTGTACATTACTATTATGCCCCTCAGTTTCTTGCCTGTTCTTCTGAGTAGAGGCTCTTTATCCGAACAAGGCGGTCGAGTATATTTAAATAACTTTGACGTTCATAAGTGTATCTTTGATACCTAAATTGAATAAAAACATTTTGACTTGACTTTGACTTTGTGCGTAAGCAAAGCTAGCCCAGTTGGAAAAGGCCCGCCTCTCAAGCCTCTCAATCTCAGCTGGAGAGGCACGCACCAATTTGTTAATTTAGTGTCATCTGCTACATAACTGGAGCCCGGTGTATGGCGACAGGCTGGTCCTTGTTACATTGGATCGGAATGTTGTCAGGCCTCTCCCCCTGGCTTTTCTCCGACTATTACTATGGCCGGGTCATTTGTACATTTGTGGATTCATTATTAACTACAGCTTAGGTATTCACAGTCATTCGGAAACGTTTCCGTTCGAATTCCAATAAATTTAAACTCAAATTATTCCAATCTCAGTCAGTATTCTTAAGTTTTTAAACGTGGTTCATTCTTCCGATCGGATTTATACTCGATACCCTATTCCAGAATTTATAATAAAAGTAATCTAAGATTCGAACAATTAGAGTTTGAAATTCGTGGGATCCGATAGGAAACGTTTCCGAATTATTGTGAAAAGCACCGCAGCACCGCATTCTTCCGCTATACCCCAGCGCAATCAAGTCTCCTGGTCAAGGTTGCCTGGAAAGGCCACTGTTGCCAAGGTCTCTAATTCCGCCCTTTTGCCTCCCAGGTCCGAGGGCCGCTCGCGGCTGATCTCTGCGCCGAGCCACTTCACGCACCTGTCGCACATGGGCCCCGGGGACGGCATCAAGTCGCAGCGCCTGCTCGACCTGCCTACCACGGTGGAGACTGCTGACGACCACCACCAGGTTACATTACTAATATTAAAAAAAATAGAAAAAAACTACTGGGTGTAAGATAAACATTCTCTAAAACGAAAACTATACAAGCTATACAAACTTTAAGATGTTAGATAATACGTTATGATTTAATTTAGTTTCCATAATAAAATTAGATAATACGACTCAGTATTGCCAAAAAAACGTTGTTTATTATAACGCGCAATCTACTGAAAATTAATCAGCTGCTAGAGGTCAACGCACCACCGCGCGGCCGCCAATTTCGATTTGTTCGTAATACATTACGGGTTTTCAAAATTCTAAAAGTTTAATACAGCAAGTAAATTTTGTAATAGCTATTGGCTTCGAGCTATGTCTAAGTAGTATAATAACGGCATTACCGCTTCGAGAGCGTTCCCCTTAAACCTAATAAAATTTTTGATTTTGATTGTGTTTCAGATGTACAGCAGTAGAGAAAGCAGTAAACGAACGTCACCGCTCACGATAACCCACGGGACGGGCTCTTATAACGGTAAGCACGACTTTTACGACAGATCAAACGCATAACCCTCCTCTTTGGCTTTGCGGCAGTCGGGTAAAAAGTGTACTTTGTCCCCCAGGCTCATGGCGCAGCCAGCGGCCCCGCGAGGGCCCGCCGCCCGCGCCGGAGGCCCCGCCCTCGCCGCCGCTCTCGCACCATAGGACCATGGAGAGGTAACATTACCAACACTTCTACATTTATAGAATTCAAAATCCTGACTGACTGATATATCAGCGCACAGCCTAAACCGCTGGTCTTAGAGACATGTAATTTGGAGGGTGTGTTCTTTGTGCAGTGTAGGCATCCACTAAGAAAAAGTTTTTCGAAATACTACCCGAGTGTGAAGTTTGTCCATGTTTCTTGTAGTTTACGTAGGCGAAGCCGCGGGCAGAAGCTAGTTTTTTTTTTATAAATGTAAGGGACACTTGCACACACTGTCGTCTGACCCCAAGCTAAACAAAGCTTGTACTGTGGCGTCTAGCGACTTATATACATACATACATATATATTTTAAATAAATACTTAAATACATAGATATTAACACCCAGACATAGAACAAACACAAATGTTAAACCCACGCCCCTAAGTTCAGGGACCCTATTCGGAGATTTGAGATTTTCATCTCACCTTTTTTCGTCCTTGTTGCTCTCGTTTGAAACGTCATAGGTGTGAAAGTGACCGAGATAAAATCTCATCTCATCTCACGCGTAGGAATAGCCCCACTGAAGGCATGTTCACTACCAACTGACCACTGAGGCAGTTAATTATATTGTTAATGTATCTACTAGCTTTGTACATCGACAAACTTCAATCAGCTATACATATGTAGATGTAGAGTCTTGACACCTTGAAAACAAGGCTTAAATCAGGTGTAAGCCTTGTTTCGCTGTCAGTTACTCAGTGATCGCGTCGGTGTCACGACGCCGAAATGTGCTAGAAACACTTTAGCAAATGTCATCAACGCTATTGCGGAATGATAAAGCTTAGATTCAAATGAAGTTACTCGTATTTGTTTTTTTTTTAATAGAATAAACAACGACAAGAGTCGATGTGGTGCCATTGTTGAGGCCTGTTTTTAATGAGACACGAAATCTATGTGTATGTGATTGAATGTGACTAAATACTTTTAGGAGTGTCAGATTCCAATATAATGCTAATGATTAAAGTATAAATGGGAATAATACAAATGTCACAAGCCAGTAAGAAACATTGTCAAAGCTATCTGAGCCGTCGTGCCTCTTGCACATGTCACAGTCAGATTTTCACAATAATTTAAGAAATTCGCTAATACATTTGTAAAATTATTATTATTATTACTTTAAAGTAATAATTTGATGGATGGGAATTAAGGCTTCGGTCATGCCGTGATTATCTAGCCACACATACGTTTTCTTAAGTCGCTTCTTTTAGAGTTGAAATTCGTACATCATATTTTATGGTAAAATGAGATTGGCGCCTAGAATTACATTTTTCGCCTTTTTTTTTGGTATTCATCGTAATAAGAACACAAAAAATAATAAGTTGCTCGGTTAAACTTTAGAGAACTAATCTGGCTATTTGTTAATCGAAAAAAAAATGTGGAGTAATTGTTGAAAATGTAGATAACCATGTTCAAACAGTTTTTTTAAGAAGATACTTTTTGTTCAAAATCCTACTTCGGTTAGACTTTAGTTAGTTAGTCAGTTTAGTTATTTTTTCTACCAGCTGTATTTTGGTGCACCTGATCATCATAATTCATCATACAAAACTTGGCGCCAAAAAAAAAACTGGTTTTCGTTGATTTCGTGTAATACCGAGCCTTAAATGGCTATATGTATTGTAGATCAATCGGCGGCGGGTCTCAAGGAAGTGGTTCTCTGCTGCTGGAGCGGTCCATCACTCCTCTCAGTCTGGGCAGCATGAGCTCTCTACACGACGTACTCAAGGTACTTACTATACTGACTAAAACTAAGCTAAACGTGTTAATTGATTGAATCGGGCGTTACTTTGCGGAAGTTCATCTTCAAAACTGTTGAACCAACCTCTAGTGTATTTCTGCACGTGTATTTCAGCGGTGTATTTGAGCTGTGTATTTGAGCGATGTATTTGAGCTGTGTATTTGAGATTGGTTCAAGTAACAGTCTTTATACGACGTGTATCTTTAAACGTTGCACATATTCTAGGATGTCATTGTACTCAACATTATGAACAACTTTTGCTATGGGGCCAACCCTGAATACGAGAAAAGAAACAGCTGTTCCATACATTTTGTTGACGATCAATAAACTAGAACAGCTGATTTTTCTTTCGCGGTTTTTTAGGTTCGGCCCCGTATTCAAAGTTGGTCATAATGAGCACAATGATATGATATCCTAGAATATGTCCGACATTTAAAGGTCACACCCTATGGAGTTCATGCCATGTGGATTGGGGAAATAGTTCATTGAACTTTGTCCCATTTCGCCATAATCAAGCCAATTTAAAGCCTAATTGTATGTATGAGACAAAAGTTGGCTTATAAAATAAATTTAATAATTCAAAGTAAATATAATTTGTGCAATATAATATAATATATTAATTAAAAGGAAATATAATTTGTGCGTAAGTTTACAACCCCTGAAGGCCTAGCATGCACGCGCGACAGAATTCTTCTCGTCACTTCTTGTCGTGTGAGAACGTGACAAGGCTATGTGTAAACATGAGTCTGTCTCGATAAAAAGAGTCGATATACCGTTTTCGCGTTTCGTATGTTAGACCTGCTGGTCAGACTATCGAGAGGTCAATGGGCTATTATCTTAATCCACAATAAGGCTCCAAATTGAACCCAATAAAATGATATGGGACAAATGTCAATGAACCTTTTCCTCAATCCACGTGGCTTGTGAACCATAGAAGCGCCGTTTTTATTCTATCTTGAGCAAGATCCATGGCCTTTTGTGTAAGCGTTCTTGCAATGGTCATAGCGTGCCATCCCTCTCACACTAACTTACTCGCGACCTACGAGCAAGCAGGAGGGCACACGATTAGCATCATTACAATGGTTACAGATGAATGCTCGATGTCAATATCTACATGTATATTATGTATTATTATAATCATATAATATCATACATTATGTGTCAGGTAGTTTATGACTGAGGTAGTGGTCGTCAGCTATCTCTTTCGCCTATTTTTACGTATTTGAAGGTGTAAAGACGTACAAACGTAGACGTACAAGGACGTTAAAAAAACATACCTAATAAATATACATAAAGAAACATTAAACATCAAAAAACAATTTAAAGTAAAACACATTTGTTGATTTTAAAATTTTTACTTAGCTTTATGTGCTATTCTAGACTATAATCTATCTCTGTGCCAAATTTCATACAGATCTCTTCAGCCGTTCTGACGTGAAAGAGAAACAAACATCCATCCATTCTTACAAACTTTCGCGTTTATAATATTAGTAGGATTATATTATGTTAACTCATTTTAATGCAAGCTCTAAGCATTTTATTTTTTTTCAAAAATGTTAAAATGCTTATAAATACGCAAAGAAAAAGCTGACGACCTCCCTCGTAACTAAACCTCTTAAACAGTACAATCAAAATAGATGCAAAAAAATATGTATAAACAGATCTTTTGATATTAAACTAACTCTTGTGTTGCCTTCTAAAGAAGAAACACCTTGTCGAGGTGAGTTAAACGCCATAAAACTTACTAACTTACCCCTCACTAATAAACGTTGAATAGCCTTGGAATAGTTATTCAGTGTTTTGTCTTTATCGATCGAGTTACAAATTTAAAAGAAAAAAAGACAAAACAATATCCCTCTTAGCAATAAACGTTGTATAGCCGGAAAATAGTTGCACAGTGTTTTGTCTTTTTCTTTCTTTTACATTTTTGAACTCAATCGAAAAAGACAAAATACTGTATAACTATTCAGAGTTTATACGGCGTTTATTTCTAATGGGGTATTACTATTCTGAAGCTATACAATGTTGTCTAGTAAAGGTATTCATACTTAATTTACTTAGTAAAACAATATTCATAATAAAAATTATATTGTCTTTTTATATGTATTATTATATTTAACCAGATTTTAGTCCAGCATGTTATCTATTAGATGTTACTGTAACAGTTTTTTTATTGCATAGCGGAAAGAGGTAAGCGATTATTTAGATGAACGGATAACGAGCGTTTTAGGATTAAATTATACAGGCCGGAGGTAAGGCGAGAATGCAGTGTTGGCAAGGTTCAGGCGCGGTGTCGCTTAAATGTATTATTTTCGTTTTGTATTAACCTTTTTATTCATAGTTTAGGCTATAAAGTGATGATAGCTTAGTTGGAGAAGGTCCGCCTCTCAAGCCAGAGGGAGCGGGTCGAACCCAGCCGATGGGACGCGCTAATTTCTTCATTGTGTGAATATCTGTGCTTATTGTATGTAATCTGCTACATGACTGGAGCCCGGTGTATGGCGACAGGCTCGCCCGCTGTCACATTTGGGACTGAATATCGTCCGGCGAAGTGTGGGTGTTGTATCAAACCTCTGCTAGCCCCCTCGGGGGAAAGGCGTGACGATGTTTTTATTTATATTCATTCATGACGCTGGTTACACGACGCAGCAGTTTAAAACTTGTTCATGTATAAAATCTATGAAAGTAACGTGTTTTCAATTTATACACAAGCAGTACGCCGCTTCACACTTTTCAACCGTGCTCGCGCCGCCGCCTTCTCGCTTTACGTCCGGCCTGTACAGTTTGCGCCTAACGTCTCTGTGAAATTCAGGCTTTAGACCCTAGGGCTTTAGACTTTATTTATTTAAGCAGTGTACCTCAAATTATTTATCTATATCGAGTTTCAAAAGGCTCATACAAGCAACTAGCGGATCCTGCCCTCTCCTCCTCCCAATATCAAAGTCACAAATTTAGTCAATCATAAAGGTTACCCTCAACTACATCAAGGCCTCAAAATTCTAAGTCTTTCCTACCTAGATAAAGTTTATTTTGACATAATCAAATCAAATCAAGTCGTTTATTTGACTTTACTTAAGTGACTTACTGACTTAGGGCTGGACTTATATGTATTAAGTCACTTAAGTCCAGGCCTCCCAAACCAAAGTGCTGCATCCGCCACAGCGTACTGTATTCAGAAAAGTATTTGTAAGAGTGTCGATGGTGCTGTCCCCCAGTTCTCGACGTTCGAGCAGGGCGCGGGCGGCGACGAGCACTCGGAGGGCAGCTCGTGCGGCGCCGACCACCACCACAACGAGCCATGATGGTGAGTATACAACTACAAACACCGCTATTTATAATATACATCATACATATTATTTACACACAATTTTTAATACACATCATACGCATTACAAACATGATGGTGAGCATACCACGATATACACGGCTATTTATAATACATATAAATCATACATTACTTATTTATTTATTTATTTATAGGAACCAACAGCTACTTACATTAAAAATATACAATAAAATAAACTATGGATAGCCAATAATAGGTTCTCACGAATAGATACACTTTAGATAACAAGAACACGCAAACACTAAGATAAGGTTGTCTACAGCAGCCGGCATTATGCTGAGTTGGGACCGGTTTGTGGCAAAAACTTTGTTCTTTTTTTTTTATAATTGTGTAATTTTTATTTTGTTGTGTATGTTTTTGCTACAAATAAATATATGTCTATGTCTATGTCTAAGAACAATAACAAATTAGTAGTATAATAAAATAAATATTTAAAAAAATATACATATATTATGGAAATACCAATACCGGACCAAGCCATGCCGTGAAATGACCTAGTCGTGTTTCGGGATGTAGTCCGGTGTAACCGTTCCGAAGACGGGTCTGAGCAGTAGCGCACTTGTAGCGCCTCACTCAACTGCCGTCTTTGTACTTGTTCACTCTACAAAACTCCAGCTAGAGTGAATAAGTATCTTACAGGTTGTCGTGCTCCATTTTAGACCACAACGTCGCTTAACATCAGGCGAGTTGGTGGTCAAACGCCGATCTATTCTATATAAAAAAAAAAAAAAAAAAAAAAAAAACGCTCCACGATCTATTACACACACATGATGTTAGGGGTGGACCCCCAACGGTTGTATAAACTAGTAATTATGCTCACAAAGACTGCATGCAATATTAAGCTAAATGTTGATGAGAAAAAATAATTATTTGATTCCAGACAATATTTTTAGAGTTGTATAAATGAATCCTTTTAGCATTCCTGCATTTAGGTAGCAAAAGGCACACGTATATAGCAATAAAAGCAATAAACTTAGCAATAAACTTTGTAGAACCTCGGAATAATGTGTTTTGTCTTTTTCTTTCTTTCTTTTAAGTTTTTTAACTCGATCGAAAAAAGTAAAAAAATGTGTAACTATATTAAAAAACGTTTATTGCTAAGGGGGTCAATTTATATATTTAGAAATGTATGGATTAACGTCACTGCTGGTTTTTTTTATGCCATAGGTGACGATGATGGTAAGTAACCACCTTCGCTCAAGCTCAAGCTTCACCGAGCGAAGCGAAAGCCTCAGAATACTGGGAAAATTTGGGACGACGGCTTTTGTATATACAGGGTTATCGGTAAAGGTTGTACTAAACCAATAAGGGTCATTTTACTCATAATTATGAACAACTTTTACGCCAAGACAAAATCGCGATGTTCTAGTCAGCCTATCCTACTAATATTATAAACGCGAAAGTTTGTAAGAATGGATGGATGGATGTTTGTTACTCTTTCACGCCAGAACGGCTGAACAGATCTGGATGAAATTTGGCACAGAGATAGGTTATAGTCTAGAATAGCACACGGGATACTTTTTGACCGCGGGTGAAACCGCGGGGCCCAGCTTGTTCCTTATAAAACGTTACTTGATCGTCGACAAAATGTATGGGAAAAAAAAACAGCTGGTTTTTTTTTCGTGATTTCATGGTCGGCCCCAAAGTAAAAGTTGGTCATAATAATAAATACAATTACCCCTTTTCAGCATAGTACACACTTTCCTAATCGCTCCGTATCAGAAGGTCTATCAAGGTAAATGGCGTAGTTTGCAGGACGTCGGCATATTAAAACGTCATAGCCCTGTATTTGTGTGTATGATATGTTTGTATTGTGTATTTATGTGCTTCGATAGCAGCCTAGTGGGGAGCAGGTCCGCCTCTCAAGCCAGAGGGAGTGGGTTCGAAACCAGCCGACGGTACGCACTAATTTGCTCATTGTTCACATAGTGTGAACATATGTGCGTATTGTAGTATGTTATTTGCTACATGATTGTTATCAAGCTACATGATTGTTATCTTGTGCTACAAGCCCGGTGTATGGCGACAGGCTCGCCCCCTGTCACATTTGGGACTGAATATCGTCCGGCGAAGTGTGGGAGTTGTATTACACCTCTGCCAGCCCCCTCGAGGGAAAGGCGTGACGATATGTTATGTTTTTTTACTCTGAGATCTTGTTTCGCTCAGTCAATCAAAATAAATGTCCATTTCAGAAGCGAGCCTCGGGAGGCTGCGTGGCCGATCGACATGTCCAGACTATACGCGTGCTTCTGTTGATGTCTCGCTCTCGCCTACACTTCTCGCTCGCACGATACCATGAACTTTACATTACATTAAGTAATTATGCTTACACCTCGCGAGTTATACCGCGACAGTATGATACGGCTAATTTGAAGGGGCGCGCGCCTTCGCAAATTGTTCGGCCTGTACGGTCTAGTGTTCGTCGGAGACGGTCGTCTGCTGGCTCTTTCGCACGGTTTTACATTGTCGAATGTAAATATTTTTTAGTGAGTGATTTAAAAAAAAATGAGTCAAAGTTATTTAAAATGAAATAACAAATGTTCATTTTAATATCTTTAATTATGACGAAAAAGTTTGAAGACAAAAAAACCTTGACCAAAAATGAAAAATGATTTGTTGAATTCTACTGACATTTAAAAATTATTTATAAGAGCATATCTACTGTTACGTCTATATTCTAATGGTATTACTTAAAAATGACTTTTAAGTTCTTACTAACTGGTTTTATATCAATAATGCGCGAAAGATATAGCCAACGACCGTTTATTTTTGCCTTTGCCGAACGTCGCTTAACTAAATAGAACCGCGCTGCGAGCTTGTTATGTAGTTATTTTTGTGTATAAACCACGTCATTGAAGAATGTAATCTAAACGGAGCGGCGTTAATTATGACCTCTCGCTCACACTGGCAATGTTGCGCGGTTGTGCGAACGGGATAACATGATAGGCTCTGCTTCGTTTCGACTCGTTTCTTTAAAGGAACAGGTCATAGTAGATATAGTTGTTGTGGATTACAAAAGCGTATTAAAAATTAATAAACATTGAAGAACAACAATAAAATATAAACATCATTTTAACCTTCTGTAAGGATTTTAGCGTTGCACGTTTTGTGCATTTACCAGTGTCAAATATGAGGGTAGTCAAATATTTTTTGGTCTAAAAATTAAAACCCTTTTGTAATACACAATAAAACGAAATATAAATAAATTATTATTTATCAATCGATATTTGGTTCCTAAGAGATTAAAAGAATATAAACAAATTAAATTAATTTGCTATATACATAATATGTATTCATAAATTATTTGATAATACTTCTGCATACTAATACATAATATACGGTACCTTCCAGTTTATGATAATAAGTATTGTATTTATTGTGAAAAAAATGCGCCTACAATAATACAATAAAACTGATAGAGTTAAGGAGTAAAAGAGAAAGATTATAGCATTTCTTTTCCGTTCAAAAGACCATTTTGATCATTACTTTTTACAAGCTAGGCGATTAACTCAAGCATACGTCATTGTGAGTTAGTCAACCCTAGATTTTCGCCGCCTAGAATAACATTTTGGACCCACTTGCAGATGATTCAGGGTTAAATTTTTAAACGCAGGTTAATTAACTCAGGAGTTAAAATGTTGTATATGTCACTGTATTGTGTTAATCTCTGATGAGCAGTTAACTCCGAGTTAATAGGATAACCCGAACATCTGCAAGTGGCCTTTAGGCGGTTAAAAGGTTAAAGTGACGTCACGATCGATACCTGACTCAATATATGACTAACTTAAAAGTTTTTTTTCTTCTGTAATTATTGCATTATAACATAGGCGCATTTTTACAAACAGATCCAAAGGAGATCTTAGGTCAATTAGACTCGAAATATGAAAATATCTATAATAAGAATAGCTGTAGTAATAAATAACCAAAATTGTATTTAAATCGCTTGTAACAATACTCCTTGTTGGGCGCCATTTTGACAAAAAATTATATAAACTAAAATTTATACCAAAACGTTGAAAATTCTGTGTACAGTTTTGAAACGTACTTAGCATGTTACTTTTGGCTTGACTTATGACTTAGACATGTGTCTAAGAAATTATACATACATACCTGAGAAACGTCACCCTTTTTCTATGACAATCGGGTAAAATATAATCAAAAATAGAAAACATGCAAATTCACTATGCAAACAAGATGGCGTCCATATTTACAATATAGCAATTTATTGTGCATATTATTATGAATAAGTAAGTTTTTGAACAAATTTGACGAATCAAAATGGCCGTGAAGTTGCTAATTTAAGTTTTAAAGTTATATAATGGGTTTGCAAGTATATACGACTTAAAACTTTATAGATATTACATAAAACATATCTGCAATGTAAACAATTTAGAAAAAATGTGCTGAGGGATACTGAATGCTGGTTAGTCCGCCCGGTTCGATTCTGGCGGCGTATCGGTGTATTTTATTGGCACTTTTGTGCTAGTGTGTTGACTTAAAGTACTCGCTGTATGCGATATGTCTATAAAGTGGGAAGTCGTTTAAATAACCCTGCGAGCTGATTCTAGGGCAATCAACATACTTTCTTTCCGTCTCTTTCAAGTCAACCAGCTTGTTGATGGAAATAATATCGATTGATCGCCCGAGAATAGGCTCGCTAGTTATGTCAATATACTTGCATCAAATATTTAAAAAAAGCACTGCCACAGTTAAGCGTAATAGTTTAACTGCTAGCTAAGTATTTCATTTCATTTGAATTAGGAATCAATTTTTTTAATAAATACTAGACCACCTCTATACTTTTACAATTATAACCTAAGTTTTATATAATTAAGTTACAAAACAATGTACATTTGAAAAAATCACTCGATTTTTGATTAGTCACTTAGACCTGTCAAAGTGTCACTATCACAAAAAGACTTTGAACACAATTCGTGTGACACTATCTGTCACTTTCGCTCCTGTGACATTTTTGGCCAGAGAAACAGAAACCGAGATAATATCACCCTCGTTAGAATAGATTCTGTTATCCGTGTAATTCAATTTCAGAGTCTTTTGCAAAAGACCGCTTAAAAAAACTCTAGACTAATTTATGCAAATGTGACAGGTTACATTTACTCGTCACAGACGTGCTTAAAGCTTCGGCTTGAAGCCCGAAGCAAACTGAGCGGACTGACCGCTAACTCTGAGTCGCGTATTGGGCCAACTCGAATGTTGACCAAACGGCAAACTGTAGCAAACACAACGCGAATCGGGCGCTCACTGAATGAGTTAGCAAGCGGTACGCTGCAAACTGCGTACAGTACGTGCTGTTCGGATACTCCATTAGTTAGGACGAAGCCTAACATACAGCAAAGGAAAGACAAAGCGAGACGTTTCTGGTGTTCATTGATCGTTTTCGCTTTTCATCTGTGTATAGAATCAAGCGACACCACGCAATCTATAATATTGAAAGCAAAGCTTAAAAAACTGACTTTCCGTCATCCATGTAAACATTTTTTAGACTTTTGTTGACATTTAAAAAACTGCTTCACTGATTCGATAAAAATTATATGGGACCACCTCTAAAGTATATCTCCAAACGAAAAAAAAAAAAAAAAAACTAGCGGAGCAATCGCGTAATATACATACAAAAAAAAAACAGTCGAATTGAGAACCTCCTCCTTTTTTGAAGTCGGTTAAAAAACACGCCCGCTTCGTTGCATGTTAGATAAGGCCATTAAAGATGACATTTTGACAGCTAAAAGTGACTATCATTATTAAAGCTATCGAGTTAAATGTTCAATATTTTATTTATACAGGGTTATTTGTACCTAATCAAAAACCTCTTAAGTGTTCATTGTACTCATCAGTACGAACAACTTTTACTATGGGGAGAACTCCGAAATCGCGAAAAAAAAAAACAGCTGTTTCATACAAAAAGTTCAATCACCTTTGACAAAATGTATGGAACAGCTGATTTTTTATTTGCGATTTCGGGAGTTCGCCCCATAGTAAAAGTTGTTCATATTGATGAGTACAAAGAACCCTTAAGAGGTTCCTGGTAAGTTACAAATAACCATGTATAGTAAGTACATTTTTCTTAAGCGTTTCGATATTTATGTCGCACCCTTTTTTAGCACGCTTCGACTGTAATCAATGACGTGATATTTATTCAGGCATTTTATTATGAAGAAGGTGCGTTTGCACTGAAGCGGAGCGGAGTTCATGAATTGACCAATCACAATGCATCCACTGAACAGTAGGGTTATTCTTACGGAGTGAGATTCAATCTCACCATTTTTCGTCCTTGTTGCTCTCGTTTGATTAGTCATAGGTGTGAAAGTGACCAAGATAAAATGTCAACTCATCTCACGCGTAGGAATAGCCCCCAGGAGGGCTATTTTTACGGAATGAGATTGAATCTCACAATTTTTCGTCCTTGTTGCTCTCGTTTGATTAGTCCTAGGTGTGAAAGTGACCAAGATGAAATGTCATCTCATCTCACGCGTACGAATAGCCCCGCTGGGCGGAGATTTCAAGATGAGTCTTATTGTAAGCTCCACTTGTTGTGTTGAATAACTCCGCTTCGCGTCAGTGGAAACGCACTCTTAGGTCTTATAGTAATAACGCTTCGTAATCGGTTAATATAAACTGAGAGTGACATTTGCAGTTTTCATTCAGTCTGTTTCTTTTTAGATAGACTAAACGGGGTGATTTTACAAAAAGATGAAATGAACAAAGAAAGATGTAGTTATTATAACTTTTAAACAGGTAATTTTTATATTTTTATTTTTTTCATATTACAAAACAAATTACAATCTAAGAGTACTAAGTTATGGATTCAAATGAATCGCCAGAAACACAGATTAGATTAGATTGTAACTCAGAACATATGTGCAATAATTATTAATTACCTTGCAGTTTTTTTACTTTCTCAAAAATAATTCAAAATTAGTTTGGATAAAGTAACTCTTTAGTTATTTTTCTATACAACAGTATTTTATAAGTTGTATTGTAATTCTAATGACCATACTTTTAAAAGTTTTATTCTATTGTACTTGCAACGCTTAACATTTTTTAGTTTGGTATAAAAACACCCCGTGTAAACCAACATGGCGTTGCTTCGACCAGTGACAGCCCTTTATTTCTCCACTAGCGACTATCATTGGTTGCCTGTGCGCCATCTTTGTTTACATCAAAAGAAACGGACCGTAAAATGCGTACATACGCGTCAGTGTGACGGCTCATTAAATATGCTGATTTTCTGTCTCTCTCATTAGCAAATATTCTGACGCGTGGGACAAAGATAAATATATGTACTATTGTATATTGCTACAACGCGAAATTATATTTAAATGTAGGAACCAGTTTTTATATTAACCGATCTATAGTTTTAATTCTAACGTAAGATAAAATGGTTTCGCAAAACCGTTAAGTATGCTAAAAACGCCTTATTTAAGTGTATATTATAAACAAGTATTATTAATAGAAAAATAAATGACCCGACTGTAAAATGTTGTCTATACAAAGACAAAACCAACGACACCTCGCTTTACAAAATCGGTTAACCCGTTTAGGTATAACTTGATCCTTTAAAGAAAGTAATCTAAAGAAGCAGAGCTATTCATGCCATCTCGCTCGCACTATCACACAATATTGCCAACCCGAGTGAAATGACACGGTTAGCGCTCCTTTGTTTAGATTAGTTAGTTTACTGGCATCAATCGAAGAACATCTCCCTTTCTTAGCAGTCGGGTAAAAAATGCTTAAACTATTTTAGTCTTACTCAATAACGTCAATTATTTTGTACCATCTTTGAAATTAAACTACATTTGAGAGCTCTGAAGTTATTGCCATCCTTTTCTCGCGTATTTGCATAAAAAGAGATGCAGTAGACTTTAAGCCTATCAGATTGGTTTAGTTTAAAGATTGGTGGACGTTGACTTTATGGCTTGAACAGCTCTCTTATTAGAAATAAACCCTCTAATTCATTAGGACTTGATAAGCTAATCTGTTCTTTAAACGTTTTGTCTCGCTTTGACGCGTGACACTTCTCATTGGCGAGAAGTAGACAAATATATAATATTTTTAACCAAAAGTCATAATATTTTATTGTCAATGGAATTCAATGTATGTGCAAATTTTCATAACGATCAGTTTACTAAAGTGGTTGAGAAAGAGTGGTTAAGTGGTCGAGCTAAGAAATAAAGCTGTTTTTTTTTCTGAACTAGCTCTTTTGCCGGTGGCTTCGCTCGCGTTTCCTAGCCTGTGTCACTCAGGGATAATGTAGTAATGTTGTTTTCGAGTTTATTCACTACAAACATAGAAAGATACTTTCCTCATTATAACATTGGTGTAGAAGTGTCGATAATGCTATCTCGCGTCGCGCGCAATTCTTACCGTCCGCGAGAAGAAGACAAAACATCTTCTAGCATAGGTTAGTTTTTTAAATTTCTATGAAAGAGAGGGTAGTTTGTAATTTATTTTTTTCGTCTGTCGATTAATACCACGTGAATAAATCTCATTTTAATTTATGTTTATGACTATAAATACTAACATTAAGCAATATTTTGTAATGTATAATTATTTTTTAACAATCTAGTCTTTTTTTTTACGGACGAGCGATGTATTTTTACGTGTGGTGACGTCGATTTTGTGATACCATTTTGTGGACTAAACTAAAATTTGACGGGTCTGAAAATGGTAGAATGCCTCTCTTGCATATTAAAATGAGAAGAGATGCAAGTGATTTTTCAACCAGTCAGATAAGTTTAGTTGAGAGAGGACGGCAGAATCGACGTCATCGGCGTATAATAATAATTTTTAAGATATACTTATGTTAATTTTTTTATAATAAGCGAATGAGATTGTAGAATATTTTAGTTGTTTAGATTTATTTAAATCCCGCGTATTAAAATATTTTTTTATGTCTTTGTTTCCAAGTTTCTTTCTTCAATCTGATATTAAAAGAATTGTCCAAAGATCTGCTTTTAAAAGATAAACCGATTTTTTAAATAAAATGAAAATAACTAGGATCGATTCGAAATTAGTGAAACTAGTTTATTTAATTGAATAAAATGTATGATTGTAGCTTTTACTATTATTATTATTAAAATATATCGATTTATTATTTACATTTAATAAATTATAACGATTCACTACATACTTGCGGTTTTTATTTATTTTTATTAGGTTTTTTTTAAAATTTAGTTAAACTATCAAACTATTATTTGAATAAATAATTAAATAATGTCTAAGAGTCTCCGCAGACGGCAGACTATGTATGGGCGATAGCTTGGTCGGCTTCTTTACGAGTGTGAAGAGGCTTTGACTATGCAAGTGCGCTTATTACAGCGAGTCGGTATTGGCCGCGACTACCTTCAAACTAGCACTAGCAGCCCGACCCGACCAAACTATCGCACGATAGAAAGTCTGCAGTCTGCGCAGACTCTTATACCACCTACCCTTTCGTTTGATCGATTCATGCTGTCACAAAACTATGTTGGTCGTGAAACACTTAAGATTTATTCAAAAATTCATTTTTTTTTATTTGCAAATACAAATAGTTTTGTAATCTCTGCCAATTAATAAATATTACTGTTGCCACTATAAAAATGTTCCGAAAAAACATTAATCGTAATTCGTTGTCAATTTAATATCAATAAATTAAGCACAATTGGCGAAAATTATATTCCTAATAAAGGATCAAATGTTTATAATATTATCTCTAAGGATAATATTACTAGTAAGTATAAAATTATATTGTTAAACTTATGACATTTGTATCGAATAGGGTAGATTTTGCATGGTTATTGAAATAATGCATTTTTAATATTGGCATTCATTGGAGTCTATTCTGAAGTACAATTTTCTAGAATAAAAACGGTTCGGAAAGCTTCAAACTTATTTGCGGCTCATTTCGTTTCTATGTGCGCGAAAAGGTACAACAAAAAAAATGTTTAGAAATTGACACCAGTAATGACTAAAAATTAATATTCTGCATATAGAATTTACTTACCCTCTTCGATAAACCAATCTTTTCTAAAAAAAAACATGGTTCCTAAGTTTAATGCAAATCACAAAAAAGATTGTCTTGATTAACGTAATCATTTACCATCCTGCCTTGCAGCCCGCCACGCAGGACTGCGAAGCAGGATGTAGCTCACATGCCATCCTGCCTAGCATCTTGTGCGTCGTTCCCGGACGCGATGCAGGCTGTGAGTTGCGACAACATTCACTATCCTGCATAAAACGACAGTCCTGCACGGCGGACTGAAAGGTTGGATGGTGAATTTTTACCTTTACACGCGTGACCTTTCTCGTTAGCGAAAAATGATCAGACTATATTAATTTAAGCATGAGAACTGTAGAAATATTTTCTTCTGTGTAAATTCTACACAATTTCACTTTGACACTATATTTATAATCTCTTCCCTTTAGTATACTGATTTAAATATAACGCACTAAATCCCTATAGTCAATAGGTATAAAAAGTATCCAAATATCAATGAAGAACTAAAGGCCAGTTCCTTAAGGCTTGACTTTACTAAATTTGCTAAAATTATAGCTGTTCTTGCCTAATAGGCAGTAGTAAAAAAGACAACTATATTTTTGGCAAGTATATTCCTATTCTTCAGAATTGGGCCTATTATTATGTACTCGAAAACTGATTAAGGAAAGAGAAATATCCCTAATAATATGCTTTGCTTTTAGAAAAAAACTGTATTTATCGACCATGCGAACGAAGCGTCTATTCTTCAGCTTCAAAAATGCTTTCGTATATCGAATTCTGACCGTATCTCTGTCTTCCACTACATGTCGCATGTCTTAACCGATTCTCATGAAATTTTGTGATTAGGTTCAATAATTATTAATTTATTGGTCCATTCACATCGTGTACACCAAAACATTACCAAATTCAATAAAAAAAAACTTTTAAAAAAAACTAAATGTCACAATAATTATAAATGGAGACGGCATGGATAGGAGAGCGAAAAAATATTAATTAAAAATATACAAATAATAAAATTGAATTTAAATAAAGTAATGAAAAATTACAAAATAGACGTCAAACAAAAACAAAAACAAAAAATAAGTATCAAAAAGAAGTTAGTGCATTATAAAATAATTCAGTTAAATCATCCTCAGAGGTCAAGTCAATAATAATAATAAATAAAATACACATTATATAGGTACTTTTTTTGTCGAGTTAGTTTTGTTTTTTTTTCAAAATGGCTATTTTGAAAAATTCAAAAGCTGACTCAACAAATCGGAGAGAATCGGTTAAGGAATCCGACCAGTGGCCCTATTCGGAGATTTGAGATTCTCATCTCACCTTTTTTCATCCTTGTTGCTCTCGTTTGAAACGTCATAGATGTGAGGGTGACCAAGATAAAATCTCATCTCATCTCACGTGTAGGAATAGCCCCCCTGTAGAGGACAGACATTGGCCGCGATATCTACTGCTCACAGCCACTAGCATATTCTTGAATATATCGCATCACAATATTATATTGATCACAAATTATTTATTAATACATGTATTTTGTTAAGCTTTTTAAATGCAATAAGCGTGAAGTATTAGCCCACATGCGTACCCTTGTATACTATTTTAGTTTCCATTGTTAATCTAAATTATCTGAATACATAATTTTATGTAAATAATTAAAGAAACATTTGAATAAAGTCTTGGTGCTTTTATTATTCCGTCCGTAACTTAGTTTCCTAATAGGTGATAGAATAATGCTACCTACCTACCAATATTTAAGGCATAATAGCTGCAATCAAAGATTCCTGTCTTAGTTTTGCTGCCACAAGAACTTCGTTAATATATGAGCAGTTTACTATGTGCTAGCTGGAGTGACATCACCCTAGCTTACACATGTTTTATCAACAAAACTGTAAAATAAGGAAAAGCGCCAAGAGCGCGAGCACATGATTTGTCTATTTTATTTACTGCAGTGGTCCTATTGGTGGATTTTTCCTCGCACCGCTCATCTCGTGCAAAGACAGCCTAAATATTAAGTAGATACAGACCGATTAAAACTTAATGACGGCTTTGAAGTTAGGCGCAAAACGCTGCGCAGTAGCGAACACGAAGGGATGCGCGGGCGTCAGACGCAAGACGCCGCAAAGTCTCGCACAGACGCCTATAGTCAGTCTATATCTACCGATTCAACGAATTAAACTTATCCGGACTGAGTATCCTACATGGCTGTGGCATCACATTCCTTGTTTGGCTCGAGTTGGCTCAGACAAAGAAAAAATCCTCGCGTATGACCCTCCAGAAGAGACGCTGACTTCTAAGCCACCAAACGTAGCTCCTAAAAAAAGCACCGATATCTACGGTCAGTCCGCGAATTCATTAAAAATGGCTATAGAACCAGAGGCGTCCGTTATTAGTTACTTGTTTAACTCTTGTTTGCGGGAAGGCATCTGTCCTACGGTACTCAAAAAAGTTAAAATTTGCCCCTTGTACAAAGGAAATCGCAAAAAGCAGACCTTAAATCGTACCGCCCTATATCCCTCGTCCCTGCCGTCAGCAAGGTGTTCGAGGTCGGTCTCAACCGTAGGTTACTATATATAACTGAACTTCGTCGTAGATCGTAATATTTTATCGCAACAACAGTATGCGTACGGGCCGGCCGTGCGACCAGACTTAGTTCGCGAAGTAGTGTGGCGGGTGTTGAGCGCGCGCGAGGAGAAACTGCAGGTTGCAGTGCTTTGTTGTGACCTATCGCGCGCTTTCGACACTACCGATCACGTTCTCATTGCCAATTAGCTGAGATTTTACGGGATCCGCGGACCGGCTCTGTCCATACTTTCCTCTATTATGTCGAAGCGACCGCAGGTCGTTATAGGTGATAGAGGCCGCGTCGTATCAGCTGAGATGGAGAACGAGATGGACATCCCGCAGGGCTCCTGTTTATCTAACACATTATTCAGTCTCCTCCTCAACGACCTTCCTGGCGCCATCGACGGCGCAGAAATCTACATGTAGGTACGCTGACGACGTCGCCGCAGTGATCATCGCGCCGTCCCATATTGAGTTGGAGGCGAGACTGAATACGGTGGTGAACAAACTCGATGTGTGGTTCCGGTCGAACGGGCTAGCGCTACATAAAGATAAGACCTGTTTCCTCGCATTCAATCTTAACGGCCACTTGACAAATGCTTATTAAGTAGCAGTAATTGGCAATACGGCACTCCAACAGGTCAACAGTACAAAACTTCTAGGTTTCCAAATCGACGACGCGCTGACGTGGGAGAGGCACATAGACGAGCTGTGCGGGAAGCTGAGCCGCTCGTGTTTCGCGCTCCGGCGGCTCGCCAGCACCGCCACCCGCAACGTCGTGCGCTCCTGCTACTTCGCGACCGTCCACAGTAACATCACGTACGGGTTGGAGCTATGGGGCCGTGCTGCCGATCGTAATAGGGCATTTGTCATGCAGAAGCGAGCCATACGTGCCATATGCGAGGTTCAGGACGACGTCTCATGCGTGGAGCTGTTTCGGGAGCTTCAGATATTACCTCTGCCGTGTGAGCTCGTTTACCAGGTAGCCCTATTCACCCATGTAAACCTAGATATTTTTCAACGTAGGGGCGTCCATAGTACGTTCAATTTACGTAGTAATAAAAAGAAGGACCAAGTAGTAACCCGTATACCAACTTCCGTTCGGGATGCGCCTTCTACCGCGTGCTTCAAAACCAAGCTGAGAGCTTGGATTAGAAAAATGTTTTATGACATTGAAGGTTATTTTAAAATAAGAGATTTTTGAACTATTATTATTTTGTATAATAATAGCTAAACATAATATTTAACTGTTTTTACTATACTTATAGCATAGACATAGAGTAAAGACCCCTAATCGGTCAAAAATGTGTCCGTAACTTCAGCTTCCTCGTGATAGAATAATTTTACCTATGCCAATATTTAAAGCATAATAGCTGCAATCAAATATCCCAGTCTTAGTTTAGCTGCCACAAGAACTTCGTTAATATGAGCCATTTACTATGTGTCAGCTGGAGTGACACAACCTCAGCTCGCACATCCAGTACAGGCAAACCAGTGAGGTTAGGGTTTTGGACAATAGCTAGAAAATTAAAGCATATAGCTGCACAAGGTAGGAAAAATCTGAACGATGCTACTCAAAACATGTAGAAGCTATGATCAAAAAACTGTGTGTAAGCTGGTGTTGTGTCACTTCAGCTACTCATCTCATATCTTCCAAACGAAAGAAGGTATGATTATGCATTTTAGCTCAAATTTTAAAGCATAATTGCTGCCATTGGCAGCAAAATTTTCAAGTCTCTGGGTTATATACTTTCCGAGTTATAAGCTAATACCTATGTGTAAGCTGAAGTTGCGTCACTTCAGCTGACACATGTTGAATCGACGAAACTATCAAACGTAGAGTTTTCATTTAAAGGGCAAAAATTAAAGCATAATTGCTGCCATAGGCAGCAAAATTTTCAGATTCCTAGACCTCGTAGTTTCCACGTAATAATCAAAAAACAGTTTTCGCGCCAAAAAATTCAAATTTTTGCTTAAAAGCGGCGTTGCCGTTCCGTGCGGTACATTATTGCAATTCAATTTGATCTTAGCGCGCATACTGTTAAAAGTCATTTTAACTTGTGTTCAAAATTCTTTTAGTTTTGTTTAGACTGAGAGCCCCTGAACCATATGGAACTAAGAATGCACCTGTAAAATTTGAAGGCAGATTCTTATGAACTTAAACAACGACGAAGGTTATTGGTTTTGGCGTGGCTTGTTCTCTGTAATTTGGCTAACAAAAGACGTCGCGCGACAGATAATGGCTGCTTGACGTCACAGGCGCGAGGTAGACAGTGGCATGGCGAACCAGTTTTTTTGCCCCACCACCCCGCTACACCCTTCGCGTGCCATCTAGTACATTTACTAATTTAAAAATTAAAATAAAGAAGAAAGACAAACCACTGTATAGTAAAGAAGATAAATTTGTTACTTGGACAATATCTAGTGTAAGTAAGTAGTGTACCTAGGTGTTTAACAAGTTTGAAGATGAACTTCCGCAAAGTAACGCCTGATTCAATCAAGAAGATAAATGTTTAATGTGTGGGTAAGAGATAGTAAAATGTATTTTAATAGTCTGTAAGTACTTTGATTTTATGATACGGGAATTACTCGTATTCCGACTATTGTTTCAACCGCATAAGTAAGTGATTCCCGTTACATAAAATCATAATGTGTGAAAACCACGTCAGTTTCCATAGCCTGTAAGTAGGTAAGTATCTGTATTCGATAACTACTTCAGTGTTATTTCAGTTGTTCCATGAAGAATCAGAAGACCAGGGAGCTCCTAGTCTAGTTATCTCGTCTTCTAAGTTCATAAGAATCTATCTTTAAAATAACATACCGTGAAATATGCCAACTTTGCATATCTAAGGGTTTCTTTGCCCAAAATATGATAAAAGGAAATCCGTTGATGTGGAAAAATATTCTAGTGTTATGGCAACATTGATAATTTTGGTACAAAGAAAGTTTTACGTGTGACATCACGGAGTATCGCGTTTGAAGCCAACTTTGTTCAGTATCGTGTTGTAATTTGTCGAGTGTGGCGCGTATTTTGGCGGGCAAATTTTTGAAGAAATTTTAAGGTCAATTGTGACTCATGGCAAAAACAAAGATTAGTTTGTATTATTATATGTTATAGGAATCGAATTACAGATTATTTTAACCATAGTTTCGGTGATGAAGGCTCCTACAAACAAAAGTTACAATAATGGGCAAAATTACATAGTGATGTTTCAACTCCAGAATGACAACTTTGCCAGAGTTTGAAAAAGCGTTAGGGTTGTCACTTTTTTGTTGTGGTTGTTGGTTGATATATTTTAGTTACAAATCCTTACTAGTTACCACTATAATTAATGCGAAAGTGTGTATGTTTGTTTGTTCTTACTTTGTGCTGAAAGTAACATATTGACGTTACACAATACTAACAGAAGGGTAACTTAAGGTGAATCTGCCAAAGGCCAAAACTGCATGATGGTCAAGAGATGGCGCTAAAGTCAATGATATTGTTACTGCGTCAATAGTGGTCCTGTTTGGGCTGGACACTGGATTGGCTACTTATATCGGTGCAATGGTTGCGAGTGGCATATATTTTTTAATAATAAATTGGGTTTAATAAAATTTACACAGTAAAGGAACAAACACGGCTAAAGTATTTGATTTATTATTATTATTGTTTTATTCGTCGATTGGCTTGCGCTTGGCCGCCATCGCGTCTGGTGTTACGGTGGTTCATCGCGCTCATGGCGCGAAATCTAAATTTCAATCAGTTTTCTCGTTTTATTATGGAAACTGACGTGGTTTTCACACATTATGATTTAAAACACGGGAATTACTCACGTACGATTCAGTCGATTATTCCGACTATAGTTTCAACCGCATTCGGCGGTCTTCATTAGGGCGAAAACGCGCGCGCACTCGTTTATAGTTTAGAGACGAAGAAAACGAGAAAACTTTATGTTTTCTCTTTGGAGTTAGACCGGGTAACTAAACTAAGTAATAATAGAATTGCCGGCAATCGTAAAGCATTCCTTACGATATTTTGTAAAGATATAAAACAGTAACGCACCAGATTGCTTACATTTGTGATTAAACCTTTAAACTGACAATTCAAGTGTTTATGCACAAATGTAAACAATTTGGTGCATTATTGTTTATGACCTCTACAAAATATCTTAGAGGATACGATTGGCGGCAATTCCATTATTAGTTACATCAGTAAATGAATGAGATAAAAGCTAAATGAATGAAACTTCCAAATAGTCTCGTTTAAGATGGTACAAGTATATACCACTAGTTCTTCGCTGATCTTTAAAAAAAAATTAAAACTTGTTCATCGCTTTACTTCACTATTTTTAAATTTTGATTAATTTATCTCACTTCAAACGTCACTTGACTGATCTAAATTTTGATATTGGTATAACTTACGCGGCTAAATTAGTGCCTTTTTATTATTTTTTTATTTTTGAGAAAAAAAATTAACTTAGTACCTAAGTAAAACTTAAAATGCTGTTTTATTTAATACTAGCTGCGCCTCGCGGTCAAAAGTAGCCTATGTCTCTGTACCCCTAAAAATGTGTATCTATGCCAAATTTCATATGGATTTGAGCAGTTAGAGAGTGAAAGCGAAACAAACATACTTACTCTCGCATTTATAATATTAGTTAAGATTAGGATTTATATTTTCTGTAGTTACCAAAAATTATTAACTCTAATGTGGCAGCCCTATCAAATTGAAATCGCAACTTTCGTCTAGTATGGAAAAGAGAAAAAATACCAGGGTAACATTGCCAACTCAATCCAAAAGGGAAGTTGCATCGAAATCGGTAAAATTTTAAAAGTAAACGCCTTCAGCGCCCTTGATTCATTTACTAGTTCCTTTCTCGTTGTCATAAAGGCTACATTTTCGTCAAAAAAAGACATGGGCAATGTTGGCTAAAAGTCTAGATAACTTTGACCGCCATCAAAATCAATGAAATTTTAGCATAAACGTTGATTTAAAAAAAAACTTACTATACCAAACCATACACATAATCCAAGAGATGAAAGTATTTAAAAAACATACCTAGGCGCTGGTAGAAAAAACATCAGATATTTTAATTTATTCTTTTTAAGCTGGCAAAGTTGGCATATTTCACGGTACATACCTAGTTTCAAATAGTTCAGCGGCTCTCAGTCGTTTTTTGTTAGCCAAATTACAGAGAACAAGCCACGCCAAAACCAATAACCTTCGTCGTTGTTTAAGGTCATAAGAATCTGCCTTCAAATTTTACAGGTGCATTCTTAGTTCCATATGGTTCAGGGGCTCTCAGTCTAAACAAAACTAAAAGAATTTTGAACACAAGTTAAAATGACTTTTAACACTATGCGTGCTAAGATCAAATTGAATTGCAATAATGTACCGCACGGAACGGCAACGCCGCTTTTAAGCAAAAATTTGAATTTTTTGGCGCGAAAACTGTTTTTTGATTATTACGTGGAAACTACGAGGTCTAGGAATCTGAAAATTTTGCTGCCTATGGCAGCAATTATGCTTTAATTTTTGCCCTTTAAATGAAAACTCTACGTTTGATAGTTTCGTCGATTCAACATGTGTCAGCTGAAGTGACGCAACTTCAGCTTACACATAGGTATTAGCTTATAACTCGGAAAGTATATAACCCAGAGACTTGAAAATTTTGCTGCCAATGGCAGCAATTATGCTTTAAAATTTGAGCTAAAATGCATAGTCATACCTTCTTTCGTATGGAAGATATGAGATGAGTAGCTGAAGTGACACAACACCAGCTTACACACAGTTTTTTGATCATAGCTTCTACATGTTTTGAGTAGCATCGTTCAGATTTTTCCTACCTTGTGCAGCTATTATGCTTTAATTTTCTAGTTATTGTCCAAAACCCTAACCTCACTGGTTTGCCTGTACTGGATGTGCGAGCTGAGGTTGTGTCACTCCAGCTGACACATAGTAAATGGCTCATATTATCGAAGTTCTTGTGGCAGCTAAACTAAGACTAGGATATTTGATTGCAGCTATTATGCTTTAAATATTGGCATAGGTAAAACTATTCTATCACCTATGAGGAAGCTGAAGTTACGCACACGTCAAAAATAATGATTCCAAAAAAAGTAAACCAAAACATTGAAAGTCAACCAATTCACTAGTCAGTCTTCGATGTCATCCAGTAGCGGTTACGTCTCCACACTAACCAATAAATATGGTGAACTGTGTAGTCCACTCATGCCGAAATTTCAGAATATCCAAAACAGTAAAAAAAGGCAACGTCACAAATATCATCCGTAAGTCTTAAATATATTTTTATGTGCTATATAAAGCTAATAATTGTAATTAATTCTTAATGTCAACAGAGCGAAAAGTTGCTGAAAAAAGTGTTGCCAGAAGGTATTTTTATATTTTCCCTTTAATTATCTTTAGGTTTCTTAAGGATCCAGTTTAGCCGATCAGTGGACAAAAATAATTCGACAAAGTAAAAATTAAAATTAGTGAAAACTTCGTCGCCCCTATAACAATTTGCTCTGTGCACCTTCGCAAGAAAGAAATATACGTAACAGTGAAATATCGTGACAAGCAGGCGTCAGTTTTATTTTTATGTAAATGTAATGTTATTTTATTTCCGAAAAAATAACTTAAATGTATGATGTAAATAATGATAATGTGTAAACTTATGTGTAAATAAGATAAAATCAATAGTAATCCCTTTACTATTGATTTTAACTCAAATTCGTACTCTTGATTTTTACTTAAATTCTTACCTTTTACCTACTCTGATTTTAGTTAAGGTTTACATACAATCTATAATATTAGTTTGTAGAATAGTGTCATGAATGGATCTGGGTAAGGCTTTGTGTGTAGTTTAGCTCTGGCCTAAGCCGGCCTAATACTTTGTTTCCGGTCTTGTGATTTCTTTAAACTCTGATCGTTATATAATTTACCCAACTAAATCGGGTAACCTCTTTTAATGGCAAGTTCATCACGTATAGAAAAAAAGGTTTTATTAAGGTACCAAAATAAATTTGACATGTTTCGAAATCGTGTTTTGTATGAAGACTATCCTTCTGGGACCCTATTCGGAGATTTGAGATTCTCATCTCACCATTTTGCGTCCTTGTTGCTCTAGTTTAAAATGTCATAGGTGTGAGAGTGACCAAGATAAAATCTCATCTCATCTCACGCTCAGGAATAGCCCCCCTGGACCTATGTAATCGGGCATATTCTGTGACTTATAGCTGTATAATGACATGAATGTATTATTTTTATATTTTACATAATTATCAATTATTATTATTGTTCTGACATACGTTTTTAATTATAAATATTCAACTGTGACGTGTAACTTTATGAGTTATCAATAAATTCTGATTTTTGATTTCTATGTTGATATTATTCGATTTTGCGTTTTAGGCCATGGTGACATGGTTTAATTGACAATGACATCAAGTGCGCGAGGATGTTTCCGTTCTGTCTGCGCCGAGCTTTTCTCTTCCACTCCAGTCTATCTTCAAAATCATCTCAGACTATTTCTTAAAATAAAACGACTCCATTCTTTAAATATTTTATTGAAGTAACAATTTAACATACATATAATGCAAAATACACAAAATAATCTTCCGAGAGTCCGTACGCTTACCCCTCACTCATATAAAATGGTGCAGCACTGGGCAATACAAAAATATTCTACTCAAAATAAAATGTGATTCCATTACATTTAACATGCAATGCAATTTGAATTTTGTACCCCTGACAGAGAAAGCTTAAAGCGGTTTGTGACTATTTAAACTATTTTATAGAACTACAACGTAGCTGGTTGGTAATTTCTCACCAACCAGTTATATAAATATCATTATTTCTTAGTGATTACAAGATTACAGCAATCGTAAGTGCGTTATCACAATTTAGGTCTATACACACTGGTGCTTAATCTAATGTCTTTCTTATAAAAATCTATACAAATCAACGTTCACATTCCAACCTTTGAAAGATAGTAGACACTTCATGATTTTCGATTATTGGCATTTTGCCCGGTGTGTTACGTTTGAGTTCGGAATGGTCTATACCACTGATGTTTCTACACAGACAATAAGTATGGGGCAATGTTGCTAGTACCAATAGTTAAAAATATGAGTAGAAAATCGGGGTGCAAGCGTCAAGTTCTTGTCACATATATCTGCCAGGGGGTAAATGCAGGGCTACGTACAAACGACTAATACGATTTGCTATCGACAGTCTTATCCACACAAACATTATCTCCTATTTCATCCCTATTAACAGTACTGTCAATTCTGAGCGCTACTTGACAGATCTAAACTAGTGTTGCTGTCATTTGACAGCTATATTTGACCATGCGAAGGTATCAGTTGTTGAGAACAAATCGATAGCGACCTGTTGATCTAGTCTACATGATTAGGTAAGTAGCTCAAGCAAATACAGTTTTTAAAGTTCGAATATGGTCAAATTCGAGGTTGTGAAGCCCGGTAGCAAGGTCACAGTTTGGGGCGACCCACTAGTTTAAAAACGATCTGTCAACTAAGCCTTCAGAATGGTCGAAGTGGCGTCAATTCTCTTGTCTCATTTCATACTAAAGATAGCACTAAATCTATTAAATGTAGCAGATAATATTAGTAAAGAAAGCTACAACAGAATTGACGTCATCGCCTTGTAATTTTTAATATAAAATGGCGTCTGTTTTTTAACCCTTTAACCGCCCGACACAATTTTATCCGACAAAGATTTTTGCCGCCCCTACGCCCCGATATCGGCGGCCCAGGCGGGATCAGGCTCGAAAATCAATCACATAAAGGCGTCCGCTCAAACTCGCTCGGACCTCCGCTCGTGTGTCTATATTATGAAATAGTAACTGACAACGCTAATAATTAGCAGCGCTAACTGTCAAGTGCGACGGATTTTCACACGTGCAACAGGCAACACGTCCGCTTGCTTTTCACCGTCCCAAATTCGAGTCGGACGGTTCCAGGGTTAAACTAAGACTATCGATAGCGTCTCGCGTTAATAGTTTTACTTCAGCTTAAGGATGGTGTTCTTCAGTTTGTCGACGTTGGCTCCGGAGAACTCCTCGATTTTCTTAGAGTTCTTCAAGAAGACGAAGGTGGGCATGGAGTTGATGTTGTACTCTGTTGCGATGTCCTCACACTCGTCTACGTCGACCTGGAATTAAAAATAAAAGAAATTGTTAAATTTTTTTTTTTTTTTTACGGGAAGAGGCGAACAAGCAGACGTTCCGCCTGATGGTAAACGGTAACCGCCGCAAATAGACAGCTGAAACATTAGCGGTGCGGTTAGTGCGCTGCCAATATAGAACTAAATTTCTAGACACCCTTAAATTAAACTTTTCACTAAATTTATAAAATTATTCTTAACTTAAATTTTACTTTTTATTTGCATTATTTTAATTTGGTATAGTTTCAACTAGTATAGGTTTTAATTTCGTAAATGGTAGTTTGATATTAGCTTATTTTTTATATTCTTTTTAAGTACCCTATTACGAGTATCTCATAAATCTGATAGTTTTTGAATTTTCGTCTTCGTTTGCAGTAAAGTAAATTTTACTTTACATGGTTAAAATTGTGCTCAAATGATTTCTTCGCTGGCTACCCCTCCATCCAAATATCGTTATTTATTTTCTTGACTAAAGTACCTGGCTTATTTTAATTCAATGTATTTTATTATCTAGCTAAAAACCAAATTTTGCTATTTTCAACTACCTTTTTGCAATCTCTACCTATGAAATACGTTTTCTGCACTTTCTACTATCCTACTAATATTATGAACGCGAAAGTTTGTAAGAATGGATGGATGGATGGATGGATGTTTGTTACTCTTTCACGCCAGAACGACTGAACAGATCTGGATGAAATTTGGCACAGAGATAGATTTTAGTCTAGAATAGCACGTAGTATACTTTTTAATCGCGGGTGAAACCGCGGGGCGCAGCTAGTAATGTTTTAAAGAGAAAAGATTTGTATGTATGTAACGAATTAACTAAAAACTACTGGTCCGATTTCAAAAAATCTTTCACCATTAGCAAGCTACATTATCCCTGACTGACTGACTGACATAAGCTATAAAACGCGAGAGAAGCCGCGGGCAAAACAGCTAGTCTTTTATATGGTAATATTATTGTCCTAGAAAATACAATAATTGTATTGCACATCATTTGAAGCAAATATTATGCAAACATGTCCAGGAAAATGTGAAATTATGCAACCGGGGAAAACCGCAGAGCAAATTTTAAAATAATATTATTAATGCTGAGAGAGAAAACAACTAAAATGAATCACATCATACCAACATTACAAATCATCAACAATCAACATTCTCCACCCACGAGTACCTATAGTCTTCTCTTCTTTACAACACATATTATTATAAAAATATAATCCTACTAATATTATAAACGCGAAAGTTTGTAAGAATGGATGGATGGATGGATGGATGTTTGTTACTCTTTCACGCCAGAACCACTGAACAGGTCTGGATTAAATTTGGCACAGAGATAGATTATAGTCTACCTACAATAGCATATAGGATACTTTTTAACTGCGGGTGAAATCGCAGGCGCAGCTAGTAAGTAATAAAGTTTATAACAAAATAATAGTTCCACATAATAATATTCCATATCTTATATCTTTAAATGAGCAATTCTTGTATATATATCCTACTAATATTATAAACGCGAAAGTTTGTAAGAATGGATGTTTGTTACTCTTTCACGCCAGAACGGCTGAACAGATCTGGATGAAATTTGGCACAGAGATAGATTATAGTCTAGAATAGCACATAGGACATTTAAACCGCGGGTGAAACCGCGGGGAGCAGCTAGTTTAGTATATAAGAGGTTTACGGGGGCGATAAATCGATCTAGCTAGGAATCATTTTTATAAATGTCATTTTATTCGTGTTTTAACGATAATCAATTTAAACATAAACTTGGAAGAAAAATAACAAAAAGGAGGCGTTTGAGTAGTCTCAACTGAAAAATATGACTCTTCCTGACATCTATTGGCGAATAATTTTTTGTGAGCAACTAATAGCTTTAACGACACAACAGCAGATGGCGTTGTTAAGTAACACGAAGTCAATCGAGTGTTTGCTTTGAGGTTAGACTAAAATCAATTGTTTATTTTCCAAAAAACACAATTAAAAAAAAAATACCGAGCAAAGCTCGGACATCCAGGTACTGATTAATATTAAGTCCAATGTAAATACGAAAATAATTGTGTTGGTGGCTGAAGTGGCCAAATTAGTGGTTGAATCGGTCTAGATAAAATCTGACATGGAAATAATAAGCATTGAAGGAATAGTTATTATGGAAAAAAATGTGAAGAAACTGGGAATCTAAGAATCATAACGAGAGCGCTCACTCGAACAAAGTCACGACTACGGCCTAGTATTATCCTAACTAGTCCTAACTAATATTATAAATTCGAAAGTGAGTTTGTTCGTTTGTTCGAAACGCTTTCACACCCTAACTAATCAACCGATCATCATGAAATGCATACATGTTGTCGGGGGCACAGAAAAGGACATAGAGTACTTTTTATCCCGAAAAAATAAACGGTTCCTGTGGGACCGCGGGTGAAACCGCGGGGCGCAGCTAGTTACTAATAAACTGCAAATATGAATGTATAGTGTGGGGACGCCTACAAATGTTCCAAGAAATTAATACTCAATAATTTATTGCTTCCATTATGGTACATGCAGTTCTTAAAAGTAAATTACATAAAATTGTATCACATAATGACCCTGATAGGGTATGGCAACATTGTTCGGACTGGATTTATTCTATTACATATTTTTGTCAGTTAAGAATTCGTCTAGAGTATTAAAACATTTTTTTTTTTTCAATATATCCATTATTGTATGGTATCTTTTAACGTTTTAATAAATTTGACCTCATCTTCTGTGTTTATTAACTGTATAGGTAATTAGAACATCTCTTTACACTAATATTATAAATACGAAAGTTTGGATGGATGGATGGATGGATGGATGGATGGATGGATGGATGGATGGATGGATGGATAGAAGTCTGTTACCGAATCACGCCAGAACTACTGAACGGATCTGGATGAAGTTTAGCACAGAGATAAATTATAGTCTAGAATACACATACGCTAATTTTTAACCGCGGGGCGCAGTTAGTCGTGTTTATAACCACGTGTTGCAACTAGTCATAATCTAAGTAGGTATCCCACTATTCACTCTTGGCAACAACACGATTCGTTTCCCGAATCGATGACTAAAGACTGCTTTCAAAGACTAGAATCTTTGCCAATAATCTCGCCGGTATTTTCATAGACAATTTGATAATTCAGTTATGACGTCATTCAGTGAAAATATTTCTTTTAATGTTAGTTTATGGTTGAAGTACCCGTAACCGACGAGCGTGTTTGAAAAGACTCATGCAAGTTAGAAGAAGGGAAAGATGTGTACCAGAATCGCAGCAAGTGGAGAGAAGTGGTCTCTACCTAGTTTCTTTCCTATTAGGTACTAGTAAAAACTACATTAATGAAAAGAGGATAATGTTAACCATTATTTAAAAAAAATTTACAAAATGTCCCGAATTTTTTAAAATGATTATTATTTAGGAGATAAAGATGTCTGGAGACTTTCATTTCCACCAAGTAGCCACTAGCACATACATAGATATGTGATGTTACACAGTAAACCACTCTGTAACAGTATGTAACACACACAATAACAGTTGTAAGCCAAAATTTGAGACAGTTAAAAAAATGCTCCTCAGTTTCTTGCCTGCTCTTCTGAGTAGTGGCTCTTTTTCCGAACAAGGCGGTCGAAACTAATAAACAACTTTGACGTTCATAAGTGTATCTTAGATACCCAATTGAATAAAACATTTTGAATTTGACTTTGAATATACTAATTAGAAAAAATGCACCAACTGAGAAACGCTCATTTTGAATCTTGTGCACATTTCGATCTGAACCCCGAACAATGTTGCAACGTTCGAATAACCATTCAGATTATTTACCTCTATAAATTTATTGTGATATTTGTTTATCAGACTTATCACAGTGCGTGTTATCAGTCAGTTTGTTATGATAAGGTATGCTACAATTAAATACACGGCGGAACGGTTGACATTAATTCGGTGTATCTGACAAATGTTTTAAAATACGTTGAAATTTAATTTAGTAATTACAAAATTTATAAATTTTCATATTATTCAAAATTCAAAATTTTATCGATAGTGTCCGTTTATATTTTAGAAATAAGTACACAAATTTGTCCGAAAATACCTAGAAATTTTTTTGTTCTAGTACATACAAAAATCATCAAATCTAGTGATGCAGTTTTTGGTACTCACTCAATGGTCAAAAAAAACATAATAAATTTAAAGACTAAGATGAAAACTGAAGATAAGTACGTCTCCTACATAAAAAAAAAACTTTAAATCCTTTTTGACAACGAAATGCTACTATAATCTTGACGAATTTTTTGCAGATAATTTTGATGACAAAATAAATCGTTCCGTACAAATTGTTGCCATACCCTAACAGGGTAATATTATTGTTTTTTTTTTTTACGACAGACTAGGCATGCGTTTGACCACTGACTCGCCTGATGGGAAGCGTCGACGTGATCGAAGGTGTAACACGCTTGCCTAGGAGATACTTATTCACTTTACTCTTAAACACCCCCGGATTGTATTTAGGTGTAAAGACAGACACAGGCAACGAGTTCCACACCTCTTACTACACTGATTACTTTGTTATTACATGTTTATAAGACCTGCATGACTACATAATTAATATGAGCAATAAATATTTGAGTATTGAGTATTGACCTATCTGACACACTGACACCGCGTCTCTGTGCGGAGAAGTGCACGAGAATTTCTGTGGTTCCGCACACCGCTGCGTGCGGCGACAATGTGATATCGGCCTTAGATACTCAGACTATAGAACTTACTTTTTAGTATCATATAATGTAGCCCTTATATGCTCGGGGATTAGGTCATCACTTCAATTACTTGCATTAAATAGTGTAGGTACATACCTACATGTATATGTTGTATGTATGTGAGGTGTACATACATAAACATTGATGACGTCACGCCATTATTGCTCAATGATTACTATAGTCCGTGCCGAGGCATTCAACACTCTATCGAGTAGTCCTAAAGCCGGTTTTACAATGAAACTATCTTAGTTCACCTTGGCTGATAAAAAAGTGTTAATTGTCATTGTTATTTACTCTGTTCCTGAGATTTACTGCGATAAAGGTTTTATGTTACTAGCTGCTTTAAGTAGAATTTTTTTCACGTTTTCCAGCAAGTTTCTTAATTGCATTTCATAAGATAAATTGAATTAAGGGTTCTTCTAGACGACCCATATTTTTTCTGCAGTAGGTACTGGCGCGACAAGATTTTATTTTACTAAGATAAGGTATCTCACAACTAGATGAAGATAAACTAAATTTATATATTTGTCAATAAGGCCTCTTAAAAAATACCACTTAAAAAAAAAAAACAATAATACAAAAATACATAAACTTAAATAATAACTACATAATTATTAAAAAAAACTGCGCTTGCAAGCGTCCGTTTTAGAGTGAGAAAAACTATATCTCCGCCCCTATGTTCTTGGTTTTTTTTTTAATGTCCTCAAGATAAAATAGAGCTATGAAAAATACCCACATTTGTAAGGGGTCACTTGACTGATTTATCAATAGATAGACATAGCAAATCAAGAATCCCTTTACATACGGAAGTTGTCTACATCCATAATACAAGGAAAATTCTTAGTTATTTAAGAATGATTAGAGAAGTGCAAAAGACATAAAAAAAATTGAAATTGCACTTTGTCACTCTGTAGGTAACTTTAGAGGCTCGTCAGTATCATTACTGGCTCTCTTCGCTCGTAGTCTTCTTCTAGACGAAATGACTATAGAAATCTTTAAGCCAATGCGAAGTTTAAAGCGGTCGCCGGACTCTGTACAACTGACGTATTAAATAAATCAATATACGCTGAGTAGTCACGCAAATATTGCGACAATATTTTGAGAGTGGCCCGACTATATGTATAGTCGTACATTTTTCTACCATGCCAGGCTGTAATCGGCAATATTGCCAGTATTGCCGGGCTAGTATTACAGTAAAATGGCCCGTCTAGGAACACCCTATCAAACTTAACTAGTCAACCGACTAAGAGTAGGCGCGCACTGCGCTACGGTGAGTTGCGCTTGCGGTTTTAAACCGGTACGACAAATTGTGAAATTATTTGGCGCGCGCACTGCGGCTAAACAGCCGCAAGTTTTCCGCCATTCGTACTACTCGGGCACTGTTAATATATTTGTAGGTAGTTGCAAAATTAATCTTCAATTAATATGTGGGTAGTTACAGATTACTTGTACGTTCAACCGCCATCATTTCTCTGTCACTCGTTTTGCTCTTTGATAAGAATAAGTAGCATCGCTTCCAAGTAATAATAAGGATAATAAACCTAAATAATTGTTATTTAAATCCTTAAATCATGTGTTTTAATTACGCTCGTACACCTAAAACCTAATAGGCACTACTAACAGCGGCGTGGTCCGGTTTTGATACCGCAGTGCGCTGGGCTAGACACAAGTTTAAAGGATGCAAAAAACCGTACGGCGCATCACCGCAACAAATTTGTGGCATATCACAGATGTTGATGTATCACAGATGGCTGATATACAGATTGATATGTAGATTTGTTCGATTGTACTCTGGGTGAATTCACAAAGATAGCAATACATATATTGTGTTACCGTAAGTTTCTCATAGGATATAGTTAGTTAGTACTTATTACTACACTATCGCATTAAGTATACCTGTAATGATAGCTGTAAGTTGTGAAAAATAAATAAATGTTTTAGCCGCACGCGGTAAAAAAACCGCAGTGCGTTTTTTCGGGAAGAAACCGCACCGGTAGTTGCCGCAGTGCGCGCTCAAGGTTACTCAGTTTGTTGCCGGCTCCTAACCGTTACTTTTGGCGTGTTCTGACCCTTAACGACTTAGCAGTTAGTCATTAGGCGAGTCAAGGTAGTAATATTTTAATGTACATGGAAAACAGAGGGCTGCTATTTTATACAGTAGATAGACGATAAGTTATAACACATAAGCCGAAGAAGTATTCACTTATAAACACTTAGATAGTTGCAAGTAAAAAACCCTCTAAAAATACATAATTAATTAAGTCCCTCATACAAATACTATTACTTCCAAAATCATTTTTTATTATTAACACGTTTGTTTACCAATTTATTTTTTGTAAATCCATATTTCTCTTTTGTTGAATCAAATAACTGTTTATAAAGTAAATTGTTAAAAGTAATATGCCTCGTCATAAATAAGTCAAAGTTTGCCGGATAGTTCCAGTTGAATAAATAAATATATTATATATATCTTTAAATGAGCAATTCTTGTATTTAAATATATATATAATTGGAATCTCGGAATCGGCTCCAACGATTTTCATACTATTTAGTATATTGGGGGTTTCGGGGGCGATAAATCGATCTAGCTAGGAATCATTTTTAGAAAATGTCATTTTATTCGTGTTTTATCGATAATCAACTTAAACATAAACTTGGAAGAAAAATAACAAAAATATGACTCGTCCTGACATCTATTGGCGAATAATAATACTATTTTTTGTAAGCAACTAATTGCTTTAACGACACAACAGCAGATGGCGTTGTTAAGTAACACGAAGTCAATGAGTGTTTGCTTTGAGGTTAGACTAAAATCAATTGTTTATTTTCCAAAAAACACAATAAAAAAAAAAAATACCGAGCAAAGCTCGGACATCCAGGTACTAAATGTTAATAAGTGTGCGCGGATAAAGAACGAGTTTTTACGATACTTCGTTTCATAACGTGGAATATACAGCTGATGACTGTTTCTACGAGAAGCTAAACTTAGAGGAGTCATAAGACCTATATGACACAACAAGCTACGCCCCACGGTTTCACCCGCGGTTAAAAAGTATCCTATGTGCTATTCTAGACTATAATGTATCTCTGTGCCAAATTTCATCCAGATCTGTTCAGCCGTTCTGGCGTGAAAGAGTAACAAACATCCATCCATCCATTCTTACAAACTTTCGCGTATATAATACTAGCTGCGCCCCACGGATTCACCCGCGGTTAAAATGTATCCTATGTGCTATTCTAGACTATAATATATCTCTGCGCCAAATTTCATCCAGATCTGTTCAGCTGTACTGACGTGAAAGAGTAACAAACATCCATCCATCCATTCTTACAAGCTTTCGCGTTTAATAGTAGGAAGTAGGATAGTGAAAGTCAATCAATCCTATCAGAAAAAAATATTGTTCAAGAAGGTTAGATTAGCTACCTCCCTTCTGATTCGAACAGGCAACAGATGATGGTGGAAGCAAACCTCGATATGTACCTACTAACGTATTTTTTCCTTATTCGTCCAAACAACAACAGACACTGTTTCCCTAACCAAAACATAACACTTAAAAAAAACAAGATACAAATCCCTCACCTACTTCCAACGACTACTTCAGTATCTCTGGCGACTAGCTTAGTCTCTCTAGCGACTTACCTTGACCAAATCTAGCGTAAACCCCGTCAAAAATATATAAGGAAGAAGATACAGTGCGAGCATCAAATAATGAAACGCATAAATTACGTTCAAGCACACAATTCACGGGTCACTTCACTGTTCACAAACAAAGCATGAAGTCGCAAAGTGACATTTATTGTAGTCTCTTGTAGTCTCTCTATCTTTGTTACTACATTATGTATAATTCAGCAAACGGAGCTGCGTAGGTATGCGTTTGCTTGTAGTTGTATTTGATCCACGTGCTGTGTGCTAGTAATTAGAATCGTGGCGCTTCTTCCTTATATCATTTAGATGGTTTTTCGTTTTTAGTCGCTCTATCAAAGAAAAATCAGTTTCCTGGCGACTTACCTTGAGTACAACGATGGAGTCAGCCATCTCCCCGGCGAGCTCGTCGAGCTTGGGCCCGATCATCTTGCAGGGTCCGCACCAGGTCGCCATGAAGTCGATGATGACGAGCTTGTCGCCCGCCTCGCCCAGCCTGGTCTTCAGGTCATCAGAGTCTTTGATGTGGATCGACATTTTGTCTTCTGGTGACAGATTTATTAATAAATATATAAATGTTCGGGACAAATTGCACACACGGTCATCTGACTCCAAACTAAGTAAGTATATTTGTATTTTTTAAATACACACTTAAATAGATACATATTAACACCAAGACATGGGACAAACACAAATGCTCATCATGAATACTTTTCCTAGTTGGGAATCGAACCCACACCTCCAAACTCAGAAGGGACGTTCACTGTCAACTGTGCTATCGGGCAGCCAAATGGTTAAATTAGTCAAATTTAATTCGTTTATTGAGTCTAACTGATGATATCTAAACTGCTAATTAGCAGTTAGCAGTTAATTCTACGTCTACAATAATATTATAAAGAGGAAATATTTAAACTTTTGTAGTTGTTGTAGCAAATCAACTCACAAACTACTGAACCGATTTTAAAGATTGTTTTACCATTAGAAAGCTACATTATCCCTGAGTGACATAGGCAATGAAACGTGAGCGAAGCCACGGGCTAAAGAGCTAGTATATTATAAACTAGCAGCGACCCGCGGCTAAATGGCCTTTTCTGTACCCCTGACAATGTGTATCCAAAATTCAATGGCGATTGGTTTATTAGCTAAGGCGTGAAAACGTAACAAGCAAACAAATAAACACGGTCACTTTCAGATTTATAACATTAGCTAAGAAGGGTAGGATGTGGAAGTCTGTGTGTTTGTAACGTTTTCACGCTCAAACGGATCGACTGATCAGGATACAATTTGGAACGGAGACAGATTAAAACTTGGAGTACTTTTTATTAGTTGTGTGTAACATCGCGAGGCACAGATAATCCACACTAATATTTAAAAATAGAAAGTAAATTTTCCTGCTTGTCTGTTTGAAAGCTTTTTACGGTTAAACGGCTGAACAGATTTCGATAAAATATGATGATTAGTTACAGTATATCACGAGAAAGATTTTTGGATACAAGTGTCTGTTCAAACGCGAACGAAGTCGCGGCTAACAGCTAGTAAAAACGACAGTAAGATAATAAAAAACACTAGCAGCCTTAGAAATAAAAAAAGTGCATAAACATCTGCTAAACCAATGTTCAGTTAGACATTCAGTAGCAAGTAAATAGCGCTATACAAATGTGTAACTATTGTTTGAGCAATAAAGGGTGAATCGGCGTTGGGTATTTACACACATGCTTAACACTATTTTCTTTTTCGTCTGGCAACTTTTGGTAAATTTAATTTAACCTAACTTTTTCGTCCAAATAGTTTTCAATAGGTAATTATTTTTTTAAATAAAGTTCACTATACAATTATTAATATTGCACATACAATTTACGTTTTAGGAAAGGTACGAGTATAATAATCAAACTACGAGTATATTGTTTTTTGAATCGCTTGTCCAAAATTCGTTGATATAAACTATTTTAGAGGAAAATATTTTCTTTTGGTTATAGTGGAAGACTAACAACAAATTCCTGAACGGAACAGTGAAGTCAATGTACCAACACTACAATGTGTATAATGTCACACTACCAACTATTACACACTTATTACACACATTCCATGATAGTTACTGAGTCTAGATCAGCTGTTAGAGTGAAATCCGCCATCTTGACCCCGTACACACCCGCTGAACAAGGGTGTGTAACGAACGTTTATTTTCCTTTGATTTTGTTACATCTGTACACGAACTGTACACAACAATATATACTTACACAAAAATATTTTTATTTTTCAGCTTTTGTGTTACACAACGTGTATGTACACATGTATTAAAACTTTATTTCTAAGGCTGTAACTGTTTTATTTATTCAGAAAAAAGTATCCATTAACCTTCCTCGTGAATACCTACTGTAACTAATTATCAAAATCTGTTCACCCGTTTAGCCGAAACGCCTAGAAACAAACAGACAGACAGAGTTCCTTTCGATTTCATAATATTACCACGGATAATAAGATTTCGTGTGTATAATAGCAAAAGGCGACTAATAAAAACTTGACAAGGCCAAGGCCGATTCGCTCACTGACCGTATCGATCCCTGGGGGGCTACCATGACATCCTGTTGCCATGACGGTTTTTTTTATGTAGAATAGGTCTGCGTTTGACCACCAACTCGCCTGATGTTAAGCGACGTTGTGGTCTAAGATGGGGCACGACAACCTATACGGTACTTATTCACTCTAGCCTTGAAGTTTTGTAGAGTGAAGAAGTACAAAGACGGCAGTTGAGTGAGGCGCTACAAGTGCGCTACTGCTCAGACCCGTCTTCGGAACGGTTACACCGGACTACATCCCGAAACACGACTAGGTTATTTCACGGCATGGCTTGGTCCGGTGGGTGGTAACTAGCCACGGCCGAAGCCACCCACCAGATTTTGCTACCCGGTTAGCACTACCCGGGGACCACGTGTAGGGAATCAGAATAGGGTACACTCCTATGGACGTGGGTAGCTCAGCCCCCAAAAACGGTTACGTTGTTTTCGACGCTGAGCGAACGCGAATCGTGTCGCCGCGCAATAAGGTCCATGGTCGCGCAGCGTCGAAAACAAAACGTGACCATCAGTCGTTAAGATGTCATGGTAGCCCCCTGCTAGACCTTCAACATCTTGCCTCTTCTGTCCCCTAACTATAATACAATCTATCCTACTAATATTATAAACGCGAAAGTTTGTAAGAATGGATGGATAGATGGATGTTTGTTACTCTTTCACGCCAGAACGGCTGAACAGATCTAAATGAAATTTGGCACAGAGATTAATTATAGTCTACAATAATAAATAAATTAGGGACATAGTCACAAACGGTCGCCTGACCCCAAACTAAGCAAAGTTTGTACTATGGCTGCCAGACTGATATACATACTTAGATATTTTTAAATACATACTTAAATAAATAATAACACCCAGACATAGATCAAACACAAATATTCACCACATAATAGCACATAGGATACTTTTTGACCGCAGGTGAAACCGCGTGACGCAGCTAGTATTTACATATTTATTAAACTATTGTTTTGATGTTAGTTCTCATTATGTTAATATAATTGATGATTATTTTTATAACGGAAAAACGACGGGGTGTTATAAGTTTGACGTATGTGTGTATGTGTGTGTGTGTGTGTCTGTGGCATCGTAGCTCCCGAATGGATGAACAGATTTTGATTTTTTGTTTGTAACGTGAATTAGTCGGGAGTGTTCTTAGTAGAAAACCAATTACGGTTTTTTTTTAATTTAAATTTAAAATTCCCGACACAAAAAGACATCACACTAATATTTTATAAACTACCTATAACACACAATCACAATCATGTTTTATACTCTAGACGAATTCTTAACAAAAAAATATATTTAAATCATGTAATAGAATAAATCCAGTCCGAACAATGTTGCCATACCCTATCAGGGTCATTATGTGATACAATTTTATGTAATTACCTTTAAGGACTGCATGTACCATAATGGAAGCAATAAATTATTGAGTATTGAGTATTCACAAACTTTCGCCTATAATATTAGTGTGATAAAGTTTGGATGGATGCATGGATGTTTGTTACTCAATCACGCCAGAACGGCTGAACGGATCTTGATGAAATTTGGCACAGAGATAGGTTATACTCTTAAACAGCCATGCACTTTTTAACTGCGTGTATCACCGGTGGGCGCAGCTAGTATTAAATATTTCGTTCTAAATATTTTTCCATCGGTCATTTGTTTACTTATCTATTTGACGATTTAAGATTCATTTTATGATGTCACTCTCATGACTTGACGCTATTTTGAATAATAACTCAGTTTTTGTAATGACTCACATTAAACGTCGACATTTTGCTTCTGTCCTAGCGACCGGCTTTGCTTGCTACCTATAAATTCCTACTAACTAATGTTTTATACATCCGTACGAAAGCCGAATTTTCCCTGCAAACTCAGAGATGTTCGCTTCGCTCGGGTAATAATTTTGTAACTTTATCGTCTGTGCAAGTCATGACAATATTTTATGATGTAAACTGTTTTTTTTTAACAAATTTCTAATGTATCTCCGCTTCAACGTCGCAATAAGTAGAGCAAGGAATAAAAATACAATTCTAAGGACGATTATAAAATTTAAACACAGTAATAACTTATTTTCTTCTTCAAAATATGTAGAAAATGATTAATAAAAAATAACGTTTCGCACTAGCTCGACTAGGATTTCCTGTGTCGGGGAAAATTCATTTTTCCTCGTAAAATGTTTGGTCAACGACATGGTTAATACATTACCACACCGTACTAGGAAAAAGGTTGGTATTGACGGTATTCGTCATTCATGTAAACAATTTTTAGACTTTTGTTGATACTTTGAAAACCGACTTCGATAAAATTTAAATGGGACCTCTAAAGTATGACCTACCAAACAAAAAAAGAATCATTAAAATCGATTCACAATTGGCGGGGTTATCGCGTAACATACATACAAATAAACATACAATCAAATTGAGAACCTCCTCCTCTTTTGGAAGGCGGTTTAAAAGTTCACTTAATATTTCCGTAATATCAAAACAGACTCGGAGAAAACAGTCGGAGTATCCGACTCAAAAACTATGTTCCGACTAAAACTATCCGTGATATTAAAATAGAATAGTAACTTGATGTTTTTTATTCAAATACTCTGTCTACGCTACAGGTTCTCAACAAGCTTATCTGGACAAAAAATGCATACATTTGAATATTAATAAGTACACATTTCAACCAAAATAGTCAATAATAATAATAATAATAATAGTTTGGACGTCAATGTCCAAAGTCGTAACAAAGTCGTACAAGTTTTGGGGAAAATCAAATAGTAGGGTGCAATCAATCTTGGGTTGGCTGACGTGAATTCTGGGAACATTTATTTACTAAATTAGGTCCTTTATGATCAGACTGTCTGCAGAGTAAAATAACTATTAGACGGACCGACTAAACTACACAGCAACAAGACGAAAATGCAAAAAAACTGTTGCAAAATTCTCAAAACCATTGCCATCCATTTCTGATACTTAAAAAGAAAAGGGGCGCATTAAAATTTAGTAATTTCCGATTTATTTAGTTGAGGGAGTCGTAATTACAGAATTGACGCCTACTAATGGTATAAACATGGATTATGTCACAGTTTCTATGCATTTATGATGAAAAGCTTAATGTGTAAAGAGATGCTGTAAATATATAATTTTAAATCAACTTACTTGTTTAAATAATACACTACAACTTATAAAATAATATCACAGTGAAGTAACTAAATTAGCACAATTAACCAACTTTGAACACGTGCGCAACGTTCGGCTTCCTGCTTTGTACTGGTATATTATAGTGGAAAATGGCGTATAAAATACCGCGAGTGGTAAAAACCAATGAGTCACTGCTATTATTGCCCATCTCTTTCTAGCGTCAAGAAATCGCTGCAATGAGGAAAGGGAAGGCGATACGCTGTTAGAAAAGTGCTTTTAATACGCGGAATGAGTGGTCAATCTTAAATATTAGTTTAGTAATCGTGACGTCATTTTTAGTAACCTAGACGGGTCGCGTCATGTTGCCAGATTGGGGAGCTGACGCAATTTTCGGGAAAAACTTTGGATAACTGGAGAAAGATACTTGGATCGAGGTATTGGGGTTGGGTTATTTTTAAACTGTATCTAAGGTATAGTTATTTTAGCCAATTAAAATGCGAAGGTTTCTATGTTTTGCAGTTTGTCTGTAAGAGCTGGATAGAATGTCATTCAAACATTTGGTATGGAGCTAGATTATGTTTCTGATTAAGTGTAAATCATAGGTTACTTTCAATGACGGACAAAAATACGCTATCTATAGGATAGCAGATAATCTCGAAAAATATGTTTCTACTAGACAACTTAGAATTATTAATTAATCGATATTATTATGAAAAAAGATAATTTAAGAATATAGTAGCCGTGGCCTTCATTTTAGCGCAGTCAAGCAAAACAAAAAGTACTTATTATAGCATTAGAAAAACTTATCAAATGAGGAAATTAAAAACCTCACACGTGGCAACCCTGCTTCCTACTAACTATTATCGGAGTTTTGGCGGGAACCGAAAAGATGGTGTCGTGTTTTTGTATTATTTTCTAAAACTTGTGATTCTTCGAGTGTTAAATTGTAATAATGGTGGATTATTAACGTTTACCGGTTCGTCAACGTGCACGAGTGTGGGCAAATGATACAAACATCGCGAAACGCGATTTTTCGTGTTCTCTACAAAACTTCACTTAAAGTTTCAGTAAAGTATCCATAACTTTACTGGAATGGGAAAAGGGGAGGGATTCATCGTCTTCATCATCACCTCATCATCATCATCCCATCATCTGTTACTGAAGGAAATAATATTACTAAGAATCCGACTGAAGGACGAGTATCCATGGTCATGAATAAATTAATAAAAAAAAAAAAACTAACTATTATCTAATCTGCGATCGCGTTGTCATTCTTATGGCGAGTATTATGTGATGAATAATACGACGCGATGATTTTCTATGGAAGTACTAGCCATGCCATGACTGGCCAGTTTATGGAACATCTTGCTGGGGACAATTTCACAATTTTATGCAAAGATGTCGTTCAATTATCACTCAACTAGCTGCGTACCATCTAGATACCTATACCTATATCAAAAAAGTACGCTGTGTGCTATTCCAGACTATGATCTATCCCTGTGCCAAATTTCGTCGGGATCCATAACATACATATCGTCACGCCTTTCCCCCGAGGGTGCTGGCAGAGGTGTAATTAATTCAACACCCACACTTCACCGGACGATATTCAGTCGCAAATGTGACAGGGGGCGAGCCTGTCGCCATACACCGGGCTCCAGTCATGTAGCAGATGACACACAGTACGCACATATGTTCACACAATGAACAAATTGGTGCGTGCCGTCGGCTGGGTTCGAACCCGCTCCCTCTGGCTTGAGAGGCAGGCCTTCTCCCAACTAGGCTGCCATCGCTCCGCTCAGCTGTTATGGCGTGAATGAGCAACAAACATCCATCCATGCATCCAAGCCTTCGTATTTATAATATTAGTCTGATGTGATTGGAAAATATACTATCGGTATACCAGTAATACGGCTACAAATATGGTAGCTAGCTGGGCGCTGCGGTTTCACCACGGTCCCTTAGGAACTGTTACCCTTGACACTGCGTATTAGCGTAGTATCAAGGTAAAGTGCCTAGATGGGCAATATTTTACTGCAATATTACCGACTGTAGCCCGGCGATAAGCAGCCATGCTAGAGTTTGACTATATGGCCGGGCCACACTCAAGGGATTGTCGCAATATTGCCAGCAACAGTATTGCAGCCACACATTAAAAATATGAACCGTCTAGGAGCACCTTTAGGATTATTCCTATTAAGAGGGCCGCGACGTTCTGAAATTTCCATACAAACGCACTACTCAAATTTCTTGAAAACCGTTTGTCAGATTATGATGAAATTTAGCATGTACAAATAAATTAACAATATCTTCGCCCCTATGTTCTTGGTTTTTTTTTAAAAACGTTCGCATCCGCATTTTAAGGGGTCACTTTTGACTGATTTATTCAATAGACAAAACAAATCAAAAATTCCATTACATAGGGAGGTTGTCTACATCATTAGCTGTTAAATGAATCAATAATACAAGGGAAATTCTTAGTTACTTAAGAATTATTACAGTAGTGCAAAAGCCATAAAAAAAAAAAAAATGCACTTTGTCACTCTGTAGGTAAGTTTAGAGGCTCGTCGGTATCATTACTCGCTCTCTTCACTCGTCTTCTTCTTCTAGACGAAATGGCGACAGAATACCTTAAGCCAATGCGAAGTTAGTCTAGTTCGCCTAGGTCGAAATTAGTTAGGTCGCCGGACTCTTAATGGACGTTTTTGTGTCCAAACACATTAGTAACAAACAAGTATAAATAAAAAAAAACCCTGATGCAGATTTTCATCAAACAGCTGGCTAAGCCAAGAACACTCCCGACTAATACACCTTTCAAACAAAAATAAAATAAAATCGGTTCATCCGTTCGGATGTAACTTTTTCATTATCTATTTCTTTACCTTTATGATTAAGATTTTACTCAAAAAATGCATGTAATGTAGTCATTATTTTGACAACCTTGTTTGAGCAAAGTCGACCTTGCCGTTCTGTTTCAAGGAGCGGCCGGCAAAGTTTTGCTGGTCGCTCTAACAGGCCGGCAAAACATTGCCGGCCGCTATTTTGACGTTTCAACGTTTTAAAAAAACTATATACAAAAAGATTTTATTTAAAACACCGCTGTTTGAATATAAAGAGAAATGTACAAAAAGATTTTATTCCATATTTGGCTGTATAGTTCCATTGCTAAAAAAAACAAAGAAGTAACAAAAGCGCGGGAAAGTCGGTGTTGAATTTAAGGGGTTAAGATGCGCCAATGACATTTGGCATTCGGCGCTCAGCTGGTTTTAGCGCCTCTAGTGATCAACGCTCGAAGCTTTTGAACATTGAGCTAGCATTTGTCAAAGACAAACAAATTCAGACGAAACACCGTGAAAAAAATATTTTTGCCTAAAAATGAAAGCCCTCTGTGATGTTATGCTTTATTGTAATGTTTTTTTTCTAAATTATTTGAAGCCAACGGCGTTTTAAAGTTGAGCCTTATAAGCAGCATGAGCGCGGTAGTTTGTTTATAAGTATAGGTAGATTAAGTATGTACTCACAAATATCCCGCATCTAAAGGTTTTGATTCCCTTTGGTCGTGCGTGTAAAATCTAAAAAAACAATCGTAGACCACGGACTCTCTGAAGTGTGAGATATTATCTTGGTCCCTCTCACTTTTATGATTTTTCAAACGAGAGAGACATTGACCAAAAAATATCTCGTGCGTAGGAATAGGGGAAATAATATAATATCGTAAGAATGGCCCTGGAGGGCTATTCTTGACGCGTGAGATGTTTCTTGGTCACTCTCACTATGACTTTTAAAACGAGAGAGACATTGATCAGAAAATATCTTTCGTAAGAATAGGGCTCCTGATGGGCATCCTAAGAACTCCGGTACCAGGGATAAATTACTCAACCTATCCTAAACCAATGCTTACAACATTTCAAAAATCTCATAACAAAAAACATATTTACTAGGACTAGCAGAGCTGTTCAATCGACGGCCCGCTTAAAAAATGTATTCTACGAGTTGGTAGTAATAATCTGTTTTACATAATCAGCAGGTAGTATAAAAATGACTAAAATGATTGAAAACATAGTGGACCTAGAACTTACAACCTCATTATTATCTCGATATTTTCTTGCCTGATTTTGCTGAAATGTTCCTACTTGAAGTTAAAAACGCGTTTGTGTTTAATATCTTTTTCATCACACTCGCTCGTAAAAAGGACTTTATTACATCAGTTTTAGCTCATAATCCGAGCTATTAAGCACGTGTGCTGTTACTTTACCATTATCGCACTAGTAACTAAACTAGACTTTTTTAAAATAAATCAACAATAGTTTTTTTTTACTTTTCTTAAATTCTTGATTTAAAGTATCATAACTACGTAATAACAGTAAATAAACATTATTTTTTTATCAAAATATTGACAATTAATTAGGTATGATAATTTAAACAAAGTATTCGCTTTATTATTTTGCCTAGGAAAATTTTGATAGGTGGAAAAGCAGCAAAATGCGCATACATTTTCAGAAAAATGTATTGACTAATGCAAGTCTGTGTTTTTTCCCCTCGCATGTGTGATGAAAAACGTCACATGAAACGCGTGTGCGTTAATAATTTACACTATTGGCTCCATTAGTGGGCTCGCATACGGCTCGCGCTATAATACCGCCTCGAGTGTAATAATCTTAGCACAAAAGTGTCATAATTTACGATTTAAAAAACTACACTTTGACTTAATTTTGTTTACTTAATTTTTTTAGTAAACTGATTTTCAATAAAAGTCAAGTTAGAAGATGTTTTAAGTGATCATTGTAACAAAATTAAAGCGACTTCCAAACCACAAATAAGCACTAATATTAATTAATATAATTATTATAAGCGCTACCCATCTATTTGAAGTCGGTGCCAGCCAAGTCTTATAGGTAGAAGAAGAAGGATACTACTTACAAGTATCTACCTAATTACTACATATACATAGTATCTATATACTACCTACTTGGCTTGGCTGGTTCCGAGTAGTAGGTAATTCCTACTAAACATTCAGACTGAAATATTTGGCATAGTACGAGTAACTCCTAGTACTTCTACCTATTACCAACAAGTATATAACCTACTTACTACACAAATTGTAACTATCTACTCCATATTAGACTTGGCTACCTATTAGATTTAGCTTGGAGGCCGAGTTAACGGCTTACCTACCCGCTACCCTTGCCATAGACACCTGTCTGAGCGTGACGTTTTAATCGGACAGTGCCAGCCAAACCCAGTATAAGACAATTGCCAATGCCAACTAGATAACTGTTGCCCGTACCATGGTCTGGCAATATGATGATGGTAGAGAGAAGGGTGCAGGTTCGGAGTGGGACCTGTGAATGACAAATACAAGAAACTAACGGAACGAGCTTTTTTTTATCTACGCGTACGAAATCGTGAGCAACAGCTAGTAGTTAATATAGTAAAAAAATCCTCTCTAGCTGGACTAAAGGGGTCTTAGATTGGATATTGAAAAACCTTTTGTAGCTGAAATACATGTATAGTGCTTAGATTTTAGCAAACACCAAAAAAATAATCAAAATAAACCGAGAATCAAAAAATATCAATAAATCAAATGCTTTAAAGGCAGTAATCGCTCAGATTAACACATCCTTAATCTAACACATGAAAATCAAATGTTGGTTTTATAGATGAAACATAAATTCGAGCGAAGCTTGCAGTTGGGAGTTTCCAAGCAAAGAGATTAACATTGAATGAAAACTCAGAATAAGCACTGTAAGAAGAGTTTATTTGAAAATTGAACTAGCTACCAAGAAAAAAATACGAGCACGTGCTCCTCGAGCTGCACGAAATTTAAAATAAAAGACTGTACCTTACTAGTACCTTTTTATTAGTTATGAGAGAGTATAATATTAGACAGTATTTTTAGAAGAGGATTCGCTTCTAGGATAAAGCAGTGTTTTTGTCTTGGGCGGCTTGAACCCCTCGCTGCCCTCAGGACTCATCTTCCCTTGCTGCGCTCGGGAGTTAACTCTAGATTCCCTCGTTACGCTCAAGGTACAATAAGCCGCCCGCGACGTAAGGCACTGCTTTGTGCCCTCGGTACATAATTTACTATTGTTACTCTTTATTCACAAAAAGGTGAATTTAGAAGCAAGACCTGTTTGCTTTTCTCCAATCAAGTCTATCGATTGTTTGGCGCAACCAAAACCATTGGGTCTTGATATTTCCTTAAATTTTACGAAGAAGAAGCTAATGTTATAATACGCCAATAACTTTTGTCTTTCTGTTCTTGTTCTGCTTCTTCTTCGACGATGAGATTCGGCAATGAAGACTGATATTGTTGTTCCTAAAAACAATATTAAATAATAATTAATTTGCAACCATACTAAGTCCCAACGCTCGTATCAATAATTTATTTATGTACATTGTGTACACAAAAAAAAAATGATTACCAGTTTATTCGAAGGTGAAAAAGTCCCTGTTCCTCGGATGCTCTGATAACTTTCGGATGATTTTGAACTAGGCATCTGTAGATAAAAATATAGGATAAGTTTTTAGTACTGAAACGGAAGTTTTTCACTCGCGCTTCGCGCTCGCTAAGTGAATGGTTGTACTGGCGTCACGCATGCCCATAGCAGTTCAGCGCCACTCTGATTATAAGTAGTGGCTCTATGAGCAACGTCTCACAAATTACATATCTCCGCTATTTTAAATAAAACCTAAATTTACAAAATTTCACAAATATCGGTTGAGAAATGCGATCTGTAGTGGAAAACAATCGGACATCCGTGCAATCAGACGCTGGACGCCGGACATACGATAACTTTAGCAATAGCATTTCCACTTGGCATAGCTCTGACTATGCACTATGCTTGTCACCCTAATAATATAAGATGTTAAATGTCTTTTAACTCACCTTAGTTCAGTACTTGCATTTTTTGTTGGCTGAACGCTTGTGTTTAAACTTTGATAATTTCGTTGATCTCTGTTTCTGAAAAAATGAAATAGAGCAATTTAAAGATATTAATTACACAATATTCATATTACTCAAAGCGTCTCGTTTGTCTCTTTCCATGATACCATAAAATATAAAACAATTACCAATTTATAATCCCAGTTTAAAATATATTACTATTCTAGTCTTCATGCAATAGAGACTAGATTAAAATAACTATTAAGACTAGATGCAGGTTGGTATCAGTTACCAAAGAAATTGTTGTATTTAATAAATATAAATAAATAACAATACATACAATAGTGACTCTGTGAGCTGGAGATCTCGTGACCGATGTCTGTCCGATTTGAAATTGTCACATGTATTTTATACCCAAATAAATTATTTGTATTTGTATTTGTCCTCCTCTACAGGTCACACTCCTCAACCGATTCTCGTGAAATTTTGTGAGCAGGTTTGACAATTATATAAATTTTTGTTTTGACTCGGATCAAAAAGTTTTTTGGAAATTTTCCAATTATGCATATATATCCTTTTTTAAATCACATCTCTGCCATATTGAAAAATTTCCAATAACCGCCTAGACACGAAAATTCTTTTTAAATATCGGACTTACTCACAAAGTTTCAAGAGAATAGGTTAAGAAATGCGACCTGTAGATTAAGACAGGTCTGGGCAAAGATCCGGACAGAAATCCAGACGGAATTCGGAAATACGAAAGCATTTTCGTCGAATCTGAAGCATAGACGCTTCGCTCGCTAACGATCTCTCGCTCGGTTATTGTTGTAAGAAAATGTAATAACTTTTCTTTCGAATTCAATGGCCATAACTCGGAACACTACTTTCTGAATGCAAATGCTTGAATTTTTGTATTAAATACTATTTTTTACAAAAAAATACTTTATTTTGATCAAAGTGACTGATCAGAGTGTTAGTAAGCATATTCTTTCAAATAAAAAATAAATGACGAAGTTATGCTGCAACAAACATTTCGTAAAATTTATACAATGTAATTGAGTGCGTCCTAATTTTTGAAGTCGGTTAACAAACCAGGATAAGTTAGAAAAATATGCTCACTACACTGCTAAAAATAATAATGTATTGCGGACCGTGGTTGGTCAGCTATACCTAACATAAAAATGTGATTGTTTCTAGTTTAGGTAGGTTAGTTTAGGAAATGTGCTATACCAAAAACAAAAAATAGTATTAGTCATTTACACCGTTCGCACGCAACGACCGCTTTCCGATATTGACATCGTAAGTACACATAATAATTATCATTATTTTATTTTTACCCGATTGTTCAAGAAGGATTATTTATTATTATTAACTATAGAATACTCCCCATTTCTATGTTATTAACTAGGTGTTGGGGCATCAGCAAGTATGCCACAGTTTCAATTTGAAATGGCTTAGGTATATTGACCTTAGTATAATTTTTGTGAATAATTGAATCAAATGAAATCACGAGAAAAAAAACAGCTGTTTCATACAGAAAGCTCATCGATCGTCGACAAAATGTAAGCAGATGCTTTTTTCCCCGATTTATATTACAAATAAAAAAGTTTAAAAAGTAATCGTTGTTTATAATGAAGAGTACAATGACCCCCGTTTGGCTTAGTACACCCTATACCGATAACCCTGTGCAATGTACTAATATGACACATATAGGTACATTTGTACATAACAAGAAAAAAAGCACAGTTCTGACAAGTCTTGCACTTGGATAATTATCATGAGCAACATGTACAATGGGGCCCGTGCCGTGGCGTGATGATTGTAGTACAGCACGACGCTGCGCGACCGCGGCTCGTATCACCGCAAAATAAGGTTCATGGTCGCACAGCGTCGGCGGGGAAATCCAACAATCATCGCAATAAGGTGTAATGGACGGTGAGGCCCTGAGAGTTAACATAGGTCGGAGGACACGTTAAACTGTAGTTTTCTATTATTTTTATCAGGAAAACAATCGTCAGACCGAATCACATGCCACTAAAAACTCAGACACTAGGGTTAGTCACTTCAGTCACAAGAAGAAGAAACGGGTAAAAATATTTATGTGGTAATTAAATATTAATAGGTAGGTAGGTACTTACCACTTTTTTTCTTACGCCTAGCTGCCTTGGTGACATCTCCCATTTTCATCGGATCAACCTTCTGTACCCTCTACTCACAACGCGATCAATTATTGTCCAAATATTTTCACTAGTAGTAAAGTCACTAAAAACTTATCAAATGTCTTGAAAAACTACTTTTTTTGATTGTCTCTGGATAATTAAGCACTGTTTAATTGATAATTTACGGACAAATAGAAAAAAAATGCGAAAATATTTTTCGGCAAGGCGAGTACGTCCCTCCTTCGTGAGGCGCTGGCGCCGACTGGCCCGTCCCCCGCAAAGGAGCTCGCGGGTGTCAGTGGTCACGTGATCTGACGAAATACTTCAAAATAACACAAAATATTACTAAACTAACTCAATTTTAACTCTAAAAATATGGTAAAAGGACGATCAATCATATTTTTAAATTTCCTATCCGAAGGTGTAAAAATATATAGTAACGTAATCTCCGTAAGCACGGTATTGCACGCCATGAGAACGAAAACAACGTTCATTTAATATTTTTTTACTCGCAATCTAGTAAGTAATATAATATTTTAATTAGGCTAATTAATAGGTAACAGAATGATCTTATTGGTGATATTTTTTTCATATCGGTAGGGTCCGTAGCTTCTTCACTATTACGAGTTGAATAGACGCATTTGGCGAATATTCAAGGCTTAAGTAACTTTACTTTTCATAATTGTCATTTTGACTATATTTTTAGTTAATTAATTTATATTTTATTTAAATTACTTGCTGGTTTTATTTAGGTTAGGTGCTTGCATTTTTGAGTAAAGCACTATACAAGCCTTGGCTCACAATGACTGCTTCGCTGGTCACGCTATGATTGCCTCGAGCTAGCCTAGCTACGCTCTAGACCTTCCAGCTTGGCCATCATTGCAGCCCTTGCTGTCCTCGCTGTAAAGGCCTCGACCTACGGCCTTTATCTCAGCTCGTCCATCAAGTGCTGCACGCTGACCGCGCTGTGTCGGCCTGGAGCTGCGCTACGCTGCGCTACGCTGCGCTGTCGGCCATCATCAGCGCGACCAGCAAAGTAGTCATTATAGATCGCGGCAGTAATGTACTATATATTATATGGATGAATTAAAAATTACCAACCAACAGTATATACGAATCACGAAATACGAACACCCCGTCGTTTGTGCGTCGGAGGTTAATTAAACAAAAAGACAAGTGTCAAAGCAAAATATTTTTTTGAAGACAACTAAATATTATGTTGTTTTTTCAGCCTACCCTACTACAATACCAATTCAGATCGGTCATAAAGCTTGGCACAAACTATAGTCTATCTCCATTATCCAATTAGAAAGTGGTAAGCTAGTTAAATTACCATCGGGCGTGAGAACTTAACTAATAGTTAAAATTAACTGCCACTGAGCCAGCGGGAGTTATCCAACTGGGGATTATTCTAACAGCTTAATGATAGTAAAGTTTATGGTGTTTTTAGCCTTTTCAAGGGCAATTTTACTTGCGTTTAATAATAATCATCTACAATCTTTCAGTGTTCTATCATAATTGCGATTTCCTAGCGATTTCCGAGCGATTTAATAGCAAGGCGATTGCGCGGCGTGATCGCAACGAGCACGCGGCGATGACGCGCGTAGCCAGTTCTAAATAGTACCAAAAGGTGCTATTACACCATGCGATCGGGGCTATCTACTATGTTATGTAGTGTAATAGAAGATAGATACCTAGTTTCTACCGGCACCCTCTTCTGACGCGTGATATGTTATCTTGATCTCATTCATTTTTCAAATGAGAGAGACACAAGGACCAGAAAACATCTTACGCACAAGAATAGGGGCCAGATAGCCAGAGTATCAATCGCATACGACAGATAGTTTGCTGTTATAACCCCTTAAGGCCTCAGTTTACTAAATAATTACTACGTCGCAGCATCTTGTAAAATTGCTGCGTTTACTCGCGCTTTTGGGAACTCACGGCGATCCCGCCGCTCAATCGCCTGGCATTGAATTGGCTCGCAAATCGCTAGTGTGATAGGGCTCTTAGTCTCACTGCAGGGTATAGGAGTTGTCTAAGTCTAACTAGGGAATATTGTATAATAACTTAAAAGCATAATTAATAGTGTTTCAAGTTTAATCACCAGTTACCGACGCCTAAAAGCCAGTAAAATTGCCTTTGTAAAGAAGCAATTATTTTTTTAGAAAGTTTTAACTAATGAGATAAAAATATACTCAATAAGATTAAAATATACTCAAAATGTGCTGTTTTTAAGGATATGGTTTGCAGCTCTATAAATAATGCGGTAAAGCCTATGCTATGCTGTGACACAAGACTAGTTTTAAGCATTCATTTCGGAAATTGGACATTCTGCCAATTGGAGGTAATGTGGGACTGCTGGACATTTTGCAAATTGGACATTATTTATGCGCTAAAATGTTGTTAAGCGTTTTTTTAAATATTTCTGCTGGAACAATAAGTAGTTTATCAATCCAGTTATTAAGTACTCTTTCAGGGTCATATCGACAGTACAGAAAAGGACATAGGGACTCATCCCATTGTTATTTGCTCCACAGCAGACAAACTCACTCTCATATTGGATTAAATACTCATATTTTAAAAGGATAACACAGTGTCCCTAAAATAACACATACGCTGCTTAATCATCTGCAACAGATGTTTACAACCATCCATACTTACTAATATTATAAAATCAAAAGTTGCTGTCTGTCTGTTTCTAGGCTTTTCACAGCTAAACGGCTGAACGGATCTTAGTGAAATTTGATAATTAGTTACTGTATTTCACAGGGAAGGTTTTTGGATACTATTTTCTGAATAAAAGCAAACAAAGTCGCAGGTAACAGCTAGTGTAATGCATGTATGACACAGTTACTTATAAAACCACAACCTCTGATCTCACATTACATTCTATGCACATGCCTGATTTAACTTTAAGTTAAGATGGTGTATAGGGCTCAAGCCTATCACTTTCAAATGAAAAGAATGGTGCGTCATGGCCTTCATCGTTGTGGGGAGGGAGAAGGGACCAATGTCTGGGAAAGGTGCTGCTTCAGGCAACATGAAAGGGGGGCATCAGTGCGTTTCTATGGAGATCCCGGTGCCATCTGCTATGCACAACAGATGGCCACCGAGGGGGTTTTAGTGGGTCATTTCCTACATTACTGAATTATTTAAGTTTTAAAAATAAACATTAAAAAGATACCCAGATGAACCCTAGTATTTCCGGCCATCTTTTTGAAAATTTCCCTCTACCAAAAAAATGAGCCCAAGCTAACTTTAGAACCCTTAAAAGGACCTAAGTTAGGTATAAATACAAACTTTTATAAGGTTGCTTGAATCACATTATCAATTGAAATTAATTTGAATAATCTGTTCGATAGTGACTGGACAGAATTCCATTAAACATAGCCAAAAATTGGATCCAGCCAGTTTGGAGAAAAATGATAATAAACATTTGTAATACAATACAAAAAATTATGTCAAAATTGTTATTCAAACTGCAGTTATATATGAAATAGATAACTGTGTATAATTAGATTCTCAAGGTAAACCACAAAGTAATATTTCCTGCTCAATCAACAATGCACTTTAAACACATTCACTTAAAGAGTATTACACCAAAATGCAATTTAGAATCCTGTTGTGGTTTCCGCTTATTCATTTGATTTGATACTTTGTTCCATTAGTTTTAGGAACCATTTTGCAAAGCTATCTTGATAACAGTACTGCATTAGCGTTCATCAAGTCAGTTATAAAATCATTAGTAAAGCATTCGGAATGTAGAACATGGGTTAAATGATTTAGGTCAAGTAGACACCATGGATTAATTACAAATGTAGGTACTGTTCCAGAATTTGTATTGAACCTCATCTTAATATATATCAATCTCGTGTCACAATGTTTGTCCTCAATGAACTCCTAAACCACTTAACCGATTATAATAAAATTCGCACACCATGTGCAGTTCGATCCAACTTGAGAGATAGGATAGTTTAAATATATATATATTATATAAATAATAAACGCGAACGAAGTCGCGGGGTGACAGCTAGTATTATGTATAATTATGTAGGAACACAGATCGATTTGATTTGTGACTAATTTGATGTCACCGATAGCTTTAAAGTACCTACCTACTTGAAGGTAGAAAGGGATCTACGGATATGTAAGGATGTAGGTACCTGGATCTACATCCCGAAATTCATATTTTCTACAATAAACATGTATACTTAAACCATAAAATGCCTTTAAAACTAGCCTAGATAATTGCTGATGATAGGCTACCAAAGTAAAAAACATGAAAACTAATAGCAAACTCAACGAAACATGAAAAAATCAATCGAAGGACCTAGAGCTCAGGGTGACAAGGTCATCAAGTTTATAGCGATTTAACGTTACCTAGAACGTGTAAAACTATTTCATACGATAAAAAGATTATTGATAAAGCTTCTTAAAACTACTACTTACAGTTTACACGAAGTTAATTAATATTTATTCCGATTTTCTAAACCGGCAGAACACGCGGAGACACAAGCGACGCAAGGCACAAAAAAAGTGTTGAACATTCAAGTTGAAATAGTGATGTTCGTTTCGCTATTCGTTATTACAATCGATTGCTATGCTTCCTTGTCAGTCAACAACAATAACTTTAGTGCAGTTGTCTGTTATTTATTTTACATAATTATTTGCATTTTCAAAACTTTTTTCTTGAAATTATTTTGCAAAATTTTACAGTTCTTAAAAGCTTAATCGTTTCAGGTTTTCGTAGTTAAAAAATAAATTGTCTAAATAAATTGTCCACTTACACTGAATATAAGAATTCCCTAAGTCCTTGCTTAACTCGTCAAATTACTCCTAAGTAGCTCCTACGTATATTTTCTTGAAGGAACCTTAGCAATTCCCTAAGAAAACCTTAACTTATTGTGCCTCAAATTTCCCTAGAAGCGCATCCGAATGATTCGATGACGGCATCACTAGCTGAGAAAAATATAATCGCTGTCAAATTTGACATTGACATTAACAGCACAACAACAAGCAACCTTTTTTTTATATTATCGCGGCTTTTGAAGAATTGGAACAACCACCATCAATGAAACATCAGAGAGAAGCTAAAATTCTGAACGAGCGGGAGGAAGTACGACTAGCCAAGCAATTGGATGGGCAGGGCTGAGGATTCTGCCTGTCGGACGGCTGTTTGGCGTCCTGCGGCTTTGCTTTGATAAGATTTCGCCTGGGGAGCTATTCCTGCGCGTGAGATGAGATGAGATTTTATCTTGGTCACTCTCACACCTATGACGTTTTAAACGAGAGCAACAAGGACGAAGAAAAGTGAGATGAAAATCTCAAATCTCCGAATAGGGCCACTGGTTGCGTTCAGGTGTGAGTGAAAAGCCTGTAGCGTAGTCCACTGTCCAAAAAAAAAAACATTTGCAGATATTGAATGATTGTTGACATTGACTACAACAATGACTGATGTTGACATTCTTGCCTAAATTGATCGGTTGATTTGAAGTTTACGTGTTTTGCAAAATTTTGATTCTAGTACAATTTCAAATATCGTCGAGGTTAGTCGTCGTCTGTAGAAAGCAGATCTAGAAGGAGAAGCGAAGAATTTTTTAGAAGTAAAAGTTATTTAAAATCAAGAATGGCTGCGGATATTACTCAAATCGGTGCACAGAAAGTGAAAAGCGTTGCAAATGGACAGGTACGTAGGAACGAACGGACGAACTTATTATATCTACGCACCAAAACATTTTCACCTAGAACTTTTCCGAAAGTTACGCTACTTTCCTTCCGGAAGTATCCTATCTAAAACGCTTATGTAAAAGCTAATGATTCGGTAAGTATATAAACATTGGTTGATGTTTATTTACTATTGTGATGTAAATTTTGTATTACACACTTAAATTATTGTGAGTTTTCACAATAATTCGTACTTTCGCGCTTGCTCATCACAGAGTACACACTAACATTTCGGTATTTTGTAACGGGTTAGATAGAAAAATTATTGTCATGTAATAAAGCTATGTTACTAGGTATACTTAACTAAAACCTATGTTCAGCGAATTTTAAGATTATATCCTACTACCTATAATAATAATTATAAACGCGAAAGTTTGTAAGAATGGATGGATAGATGGATGGATGTTTGTTACTCTTTCACGCCAGAACGGCTGAACAGATCTGGATGAAATTTGGCACAGGGATAGATTATAGTCTAGAATAACACATAGGATACTTTTTAACCGCGGGTGAAACCGCGGAGCGCAGCTAGTATACCTCTATCTTTAATTCGATGGTGGACACAGGAATTAAAAAGTTTGATCTCTCCCCCTAATACTGATAAGGGGACAGATAATACATTAAGAAGGTGAATAAAGTTGGAACTGTCCCCTCATCGGTAACAGGGGGACAGATCAAACTTTTTTGTCCATTCTGTCATCCCATGGGGACAAAGCAGGGTGACAGATTGGAATAATTTAACAATGGGTGGTAAATGGTAGACGATGATGATAAATATGTTACAGGTAACTTGATTGGCCTGGCAATATATTAATATGGACCGGTCATTAAAATAAATATAGAATAAGAGTGTCTTGGCTGCCTGACTCAATCAGAGAAAATCTGGCTTGGAATAAAAAATAGAAGGCTAAAGAGGGAGCAAAGTAAAGCTGCATTCCCACTTTAACCTTTGTGTTTTTTTTTATTAGAACCCCAAAACCTCCCCAACATAAATGGCTGGCCTAGAAAATAAGTCAACATAATTGATCCAAGTATGTTTTGCCTGTACAGACTGGTCATTATTCATAGTGACCAGATGTGCCAAATTACCCATAACAAATACAAAAGCTACATTATTTATGTAATGTAATCATTAATTAAACTAGGCATTTACACAAATTTTTATTTTAATTGTCATAATCCGGCAATGGTCTCTCTTTCCTCCTGGAAAATAATAAATAAATAACGTAAAATCTTTGTTCATTAGGCTTCCTTATCCCTCTTATAAGCATATGCCTCTAAATTATCTGAATTAGTGCAAGATAAAATAAATCACAATACCAGTATTAGTGTGATTTTTTATCAAATTGATATGACTCTGCCAGATAATTATTAACTACAGGGGTACACTGAAAGGTGGCAATAAACGGAAAGGAGGTCACATCTTCATGTAAAACTTTTACTATTGTACCGACTCTGTACTCATGAAGAAAACTGCGGTTCAATAGTCATCATTATCAGCCCGTAATAGCCCTGTTAAACATAGGCTGCTTTTCTTGTATGCCACTGTACCTGGTTCTGTGACAATGATCTTTTGCCCGTGGCTTCACTCGCGTATGTCACTCTCACTCGAAAAATTTGTAGAATCTGTTCAGTAATGTGGGTGATTACCTCTTACAAACAAAGTCACAAAGCTGAATTTTTAGTATTAGTAGGCATAGAAAAATTGTTAATCCTACTTCCTACTAATATTATAAACGCGAAAGTTTGTATGAATGGATGGATGGATGGATGGATGTTTGTTACTCTTTCACTCCAGAACGGCTGAACAGATCTGGATGAAATTTGGTACAGAGATAGATTATAGTCTAGAATAGCACAGAATATTTTTGAACCGCGGGTGAAACCGCGGGGCGCAGCTAGTAATGTCATAAAATTAAAGTCCATTGCTGATAGCTTTAGTAAATTGCAAAAAGAAGAATAAAAACATATAATTTCCTATTGTAGTTCACCTATCCTACTTAATACTTTTAGTGTCAAAGTGAGTTTGTTTTTTACGCTTTCACGCCTTTACCACTCAACCACCAATCATCATGAAATTTAGCATACACATTGTCAGAGGTATAATATATAGGATATAGGGATATAGGGTACCTTTCATCCTGCAAAAAAAACTATGGTTCCTGTGGGACTGCAAGTGAAACCTCGGGGTTCAGCTAGTTGATATATAATGTCAGGTTTTTTTCATGTTGATGGGCTAGAATTAGTTACAAAGTTACAACTTGAAAAAAAAAAATCATTTTATTATTATTCTAATTTTGAGTTTATATTTATTTATTTTCTGTCAATTAGATTATGGTGTCAATTTTGTTGTACTTACCAGTAATTAAGGGTTCCGCGACGCTCTGAAGTTTCCATACAAATGCGCTTGTAAAATTTCTTGAAAACCATTTGTCAGATTATGATAAAATTTGGCATGTACAATTGATATCTTCGCCCCTATTTTTTTAAAATATCCTCAAAAATAAATAGAGGTATGAAAAATATCGGCATTTGTAATTGGTAACTTTTAACTGATCTCGTAGATAGACAAAGCAAATAAAAAATCCCTATACAAGGGAGGTTGTCTACATCTTTAGCTTTTACATAAATCTATAATACAAGGGAAATGTGTAGTAATTTAAGAATGATTAGAGAAGTGCAAAAGTCATAAAATATAATTGAAATTGCACTTTGTCAGTCTGTAGATAACTTTAGAGGCTCGTCAGTTTCATTACTCGCTCTCTTCGCTCGTCTTCTTCTTCTAGACGAAATGGCTATAGAAAACCTTTAGCCAATGCGAAGTTAGTCTAGGTCGGCTAGGTCGCAGTTAGTTAGGTTGCCGGACTCTTAAACTACATTCACTGTTTTCGTACCTGGGGCCCTATTCGGAGATTTGAGATTTTCATCTCACCTTTTTTCGTCCTTGTTGCTCTCGTTTGAAACTTCATAGGCGTGAGCGTGACCAAAATAAAATCTCATCTCATCTCACGCGTAGGAATAGCCCCCCTGTAGGCCAAGTGATCATTTATTTAATTATTTGTTTAATTAGGTTGGTTTATACTTGATATTACTTTTCTTCTGTTTTTACCACCTACCTTACGCACGTGATTCAAGTAGGTACTTAAATGCCATTCGCGGTCACCTGTCCGGGCATTATAATTAAACTTTGTAACTTTTCAGGTCGTGGAACTAAAAAGTTTGTGGGAGGAGCAGAATGTGGCCGTCGTGTTCTTCCGCCGTTGGGGCTGCATGCTGTGCCGTCTTTGGGCTAAAGAGGTATAATTGGGCCTGACGGGGCTGTTTATAGTTCTATCATTGTCATATTTTCTCAGCTTCGGTGGCTCAGTTGGATGTGAACCTGCCTTCTGAGTTTGGGGGCGTGAGTTCGAATCTCACCTGAGGCTAACATTAATTTGATGAACATTCAAAATCAAGGTAAATGTGAAAATGTTATTATTCAATTTGGGTATCAAATATACACTAATGAAAGTCAGAGTTTTATAATAGACTCGACCGCCACATTAATTTGATGAACATTCAAAGTCAAGGTAAATGTGAAAATGTTATTATCCAATTTGGGTATCAAATGTACACTTATGAAAGTCGGAATTTTATAATAGACTCGACCGCCTTGTTCGGAAAACGAGCCACTACTCAGAAGTGTCCTTCTGAAGACGAACAGGCAAGAAACTGAGAGGCATACTGTCTCACAAGTTTTAGCTTACAACTAGGTTGCAAAGGTGACAAGTGAAACGCTCGAATTCCAGATTACAACTGTCTTTATTAGGAGAGTAACAATTTTAATATATATAAATTACGTGTCACGTTGTTTGTCCGCTATAGACTCCTAAACTACTTAACCGATTTTAATCAAATTTGCACACCGTGTGCAGTTCGATCTAACTTAACAGATAGGGTAGCTCACATATATATATATACAAATAATAACCGCGAACAAAGTCGCGGGGTGACAGCTAGTATATTATAATCATAGTCTATGTACCTATTTACTATATCTCAAGGTAATATCTACTCGTATGTACTAGTGGCTACTTGGCGGAGGTAGAAGGCTCCAGACATCTTTGTCTTATAAATAATTGTTAACTTTATAATATCCTCTTTTCATTCCCTAATGCGGTTTTTACATGTGATTTGAATTTTTCTTCAGTGAGCCCTGTTATATTTTTTCGATCAAAACGAACAGTTGCCTAAAAATGAGTTATTTGACTTAGTATAGTCAGTCTAGAGTCGACAAACCGTTGTCGCGTATGCTGGACCTGCAGGATCAGATCCAAGATGTTTTGAAGAAAGGCCAGGCCATGAGTACTCGTAACCGACGAGCGTGTATAAAAATACTCATGGAAATATAAGAAGCGAAAAATGTATGCCAGGATCGTAGCAAGTGGAGAGAAGTGGTCTCTGCCTGACTCAAAAAAATTGCTTTGCCTCCTCTTCCTCAAAATAAAACACAAACTTTATTTACTCCAGTGCACTGAAATCCTTGCACATTGCATTAGTGTTGTCCCGACCCGCGTGCAGTGTGGTTGAGTACGGAGCGGCGCTAATTTACTGGAATCAAAGTATGAACCTGGACGGACGTAAATTAGCAATTCAGTAGTCAACGCTGCAGCAAACCTGCGGTCAGCCCACGGTGAGCAGGCCCCCAATTCATTAAGTTTCTGATTGGGTCGGCTCCTCTAGTACGTAGCACATTAATCTCGTTGGTTCCTGCAGTTTAATTCTAGATAGTAGGTAAATTTTTAATCACTGGTTCTGATTTTCTGATACATAAATTCTCTCCACCCAGCTATCGGAAATAGCTCCGGTCCTTCAGAAGAACAACGTGAAGCTGATCGGTGTCGGTGTTGAAGAAGCGGGCTCCGACGAGTTCGTCAAGAAGAAGTTCTTCGATGGAGGTAAGTACTTGGGGCGTTCGCAAAACACGCGCGGACGTGCGTCGCGTGTGTCTGCTGTCCGTCGCGTGTGTCCGGTGTCTTGAAGTTTGAATTTTGAAATGCTTAAGTTAAGACTTTTCAAATGATATCCCAAATGACTAAATTATGTAGGTTTATTTGTTTAACCTTTTTTTTTTTTTCACCTTGGGAAAATCCTTTATGGATACCACCAACAGCCCGGGTGCGGGCACAGAGTGGTTATGTGGGAATCCCGCCACTGACGGCCTACCCACTAAAAACCCAAGGGTGGTCCACCTCGGCGCAAAATGTCGGGGCAACGGGTACGCCCCCCCGCCACGACAAGGCGGGAACCCGCGGGGGAACCGCGGTATTTGTTAACCTTTGTTTGTTTGTTTGGGGGGGGGGGGGGGGTATTTGTTTAACCTTGCTTAATTCGAATATGCAAATGTTTTCGCGGACGCCCCTTTTGCTAATTCGGTTAACCTTTTCCATCCTAACGTTGCCTAGAAGAGATCGCTCTTAACGATTAGGCTGCCTGTAGACATACTAGTTTTACTTTTTATTACTAAGTATTTAGTTTGATAATTTTAGGAATAAGAAATATAAATCCGATCGAAACAATAAATTACGTTTAGAACTTATGAATACATAGGCATGAATGCAACTTATACTTAGCAAAACTTATGAATATGAAGGAATATGAGATTCGTATAATTTGAGTTTTACATTTTTGGAATCCGAACTGAAACGTTTCCGAAATATACAACAGTAAAATACAAACAACTCTTTATTAAAAACATAAAATAATTACAATAATACTTACTTAAATAAGGCTAAACTAAGTTTTTAAAAGAATATTAAAAGTACGAGTACATAGGCTGGTCTTACTAAAATATAGCTGTCTTTGTAATTGCAGTTCATTAGACAAGGACATCCATAATTATAAAATCAACCTTTTGCAGAATTATTTCAAATTGAGTTAAGAATAAAGATTATTCTTAGGCCCACATGCTAAAATGACGTTCAGTCATGAATCTCGATTTAATGCTGGTTTTAAGTATGGTAAGACCAGCCCCCCAATTCGACTGACCAATTTTTTCATAATTGTTAATAAATTGCCTCAAATTGACCCTTTTCCAAACCAGAAGAGTCAAAAATACACAATTCATTAACAATTAAAAAACAATTGCTTAATAGAATCCCTGTAGGCCCTGTTTTAAATCGATATTCATGACTGAGCTTCGTTTTTGAATACGGGCCTATCAGTTAAATCAACCTTTGAAATTTGGCCTCTTATCTATCAAAATTTTTCCAATATTATTTGCATAATACACATACCTATAGGTACCTATAGGTACTGATAGCGTTATCTGTTAGACTGTTGAACGAAATCAACGCTACGTACTGATTGTACCTATGTCCGTGATAACTATGTAACCTTGAAATCTGGTAACCAAGCAATTACGAGAAAGATCTATTTAACACTATTTCTCAAATAAAATAGTAATGCTTCACACTTATGCTATTCATTAGGGCTCGTTCAGAAAGAAGCAGGGCGTAGCGCGGCTCAATGAACACAAGTGTAAACCTCCGATACCCATTTTCATCGAATATAGATAAGAACAATCCTGACTAATTCCCCTTTCAAACAAGAAAAAAAAACATCATAATCGGTTCATCCTTTCAGAAGCTACTATGACACAGACACACAGGGTCGGATAGAGTTGGAAGCCCGGGGCCCGAGACAGGGTGTACCAGGGAGTTCACCTACCGTCTAGCTTGCGGCAAGCCCCAAAACCAAGTCTGAAAGGGGCCCGCGCCGGCTGGGGTCCGGCTGGTAAATGTCACCCTGACTATATGGCCAGTCCGACCCAAACGCGCTTGTCAAATTTCTTGGAAACCATTTGTCAGATATGATGAAATTTATCATGTACAATTAAATTAACAATATCTCCGCCCCTATGTTCTTGGTTTTTAAAACAAAATGTCCTAAAGAGGAAATAGAGCTATGAAAAATATCAGCATTTGTAAGGGGCCACTTTTGACTGATTTATTCAATAGATAGACAAAGCGAATCAAAAACCCCTTTACAGAGGGAGGTAGTCTACATCATTAGCTTTTAAATGAATTCATAATACAAGGAAATTCTTAGTTATTTAAAAGTGATTAGAGAAGTGCAAAAGTCTTTAAAAAACTTTTGTAGGTTAGATTTATCATGAAGCCTAGTGGTAGTCAGTTGAACGTCATAGGTGTGAGAGTGGCCAAGATAATTTCTCATCTCATCTCTCGCGTAGGAATAGCCCTCCAGGGGCCCTATTCGGAGGTTTGAGATTTTCATCTCACCTTTTTTCATCCTTGTTGCTCTCGTTTGAATCGTCATGGGTGTGAGAGTGACCAAGATAAAATCTCATCTCATCTCACGCGTAGGAATAGCCCTCCTGTCCAGTTTGGACAAGTACCTAGTTCGTTCGGCACCAATATCGGAAAGCAAATAAAATATACATACAATAAAATATTTTTGATATCTCAATACGCAATTTAAACCAATAAATCAATGCCCGCGTCAAATATCAGGGACGCACTCAAACTATAAAAATAAACGCTCGATAGGTTCACTGCTTGGTTACTTCGGGCAAAACTATTAAAAATATCTCTAGACTTTGCTACGACGGTCTTGCGTGTTTTTCAATTACGGGTAATTTTCCATAGAATATATACTTATAGATAATTGGATTGACAACTACCATGTAATTGCTAGTGATTTGAATATGACGTTGGTTGGGGTGCTCCTAGACGGGCGATAGTTTCACTGCAACACTGGAATTGTTGCTGACTGTAGCCCGGGCATGAGACATGCTAGAAAGTTATGATGCTGAAAAAAAAATTAATACCATATCGCAACGCCTTTCCCCCGAAGAGCTGGTGGAAGTGTATTACAACTGAATATCGTCCGGCGAACTGTGGGTGTTGTATAACACCTCTGCCAGCCCCCTCAGGGGAAAGGCGTGACGATATGTTAAAAGTAATCTAAACTAATATTATAAAGAGGTATACATTTGTGAGTTTGTAAGTTTGTTTGTTTACCCAAACTACTGAACTGATTCTAACAATTCTACTAGAAAGCTACATGGTTCTCCCTGGTTTCACATAACCATTTGTAATATGATTTCACAGTTTATCATTTCATTTCATTTAAAATCAGTTGTTTCATGCAATTAAAATTAAAACCATTCATGCAATTTAATAGTTATTTACTAAAATATCATTTGGAAAAAAACATTCATCTGATCAGTCTTAGTCATTTGACAAAAACGTGCGTGACGTTGTTTTTCGAAATGAAATTAACATAGAACAGACACTGATCGCGTCGGTTTCATTTGTAAACTATTCACGTCGTGTCACTACTTTCTTAGAATAAAAGCCGACAGAATTTGATACAGGTTTATTAGCATTTTTATATTCGTATATATTCGTAACTCCCTGTATAAACTAATGTTGTCGATTCCATGTTCAACACCTGTGTGTCTAGCGTGCAATCTACAACATTGTTTTAAGGGATTATTGACTACCTATTTTATTTTGTAATGAAGTTTTATTTTGAGCTGTCTGTCTATGAGTCTTGTAACTTATAATAAATTTGTTATTATTCCAATGTATTTATTTTACTTCTTAATTTTTAAGTTCTTACAATAAATACTTAAATATAAAAACAAATACTATAAAAAAGTTAAAACTAGGGTGCCGCCGGCAGCGGGGCGAGGCCCAAGCTATCGGTGGTCAGGGCTGCAGAGTGAGGAACCTCCTGACAATACGGCACGTGTCTAGGATCACTGCCGGCTGTGTCTGGCCCTTGATCCAACCGTCTAACGAGAGCCTCTTGAGGTGTTGGTCGAGGCTCTTCGCTATGAGACCATTTACTGTGACATTTACCATTTACATTGATTATTTTTATTTATTTAATTATTATTATAGGCTATGAAATTCGTGAAAAGCCGCGGGAACAAGCTAGTTATATTAAATAGTAATTGCATGTATGTCTGATTCCAGACCTATACTACGTGGAGAACATCAGCACATACCACGCGCTCGGCTTCAAGCGGTTCAACGTGGTCACCATCATCACATCGCTCTTCTGGAAGCAGTCGCGGGACGCCATCTTCAAAGGACGCGGGATGGGTAAACATGCACGAAATTAACCTTCTGGGGGGCTATTCCTACGCGTGAGATGAGATGAGATTTTATCCTGGTCACTCTCACACCTATGACGTTTCAAACGAGATCAACAAGGACGAAAAAAGGTGAGATGAAAATCTCAAATCTCCGAATAGGGCCCCTGACCGCTGCATCGAAAATCGAAACGCATTGCCGTGCCCTGTACAATAAAAACAAGACATAAAGTCAAAATAAGATTAATAATAAGTGCTGTCTATATAACATAACATGTCGTCACGCCTTTCCCCCGAGGGGGCTGGCAGTCGATACAACCGGACGATACTCAGTCCCTAAATGTGACAGGGGGCGAGCCTGTCGCCATACACCGGGTTCCTGTCATGTAGCAGATGACATACAATACGCACATATGTTCACACAATGAACAAAGTGGTGCGTGCCGTCGGCTGGGTTCGAACCCGCTCCCTCTGGCTCAAGAGCCTTCTCTAACTAGTCTATCATCGCTGCCTATACACCAATGGTGAACTAGTAAAAGAAAATATTAACCAATCACAGGCATCGCAAATGACACGATCGGCGACGGGCTACAAAATGGCGGCCTGATTGTCGTCAAAAATGGCGGAAAACTAACACTGAATTTCATGCAGCTCGGCCCGGCTGATCGCTTACCTAATATTGAGATACTTGAGGTTAAATTAATAATTACTGCTATCAGATATAAAGCAGGGTTATTCGGAAAGGGTATACTTTGCTGAAAAGAGTTACGCGCTGTGCTCATTAAACAACAAACATTTTTATGTCCCACCGAACCCCACTGGCGGCAGTTGGGACAAAAATTAAAACTTTGTCCTAGCGACCATCACTGGTCGCTGTTTTGGTGGCGGCCGTTGGGAGCAAGCCACAAAAAGCATTGTTACTGTGGTGTATCGTGTTGTCGTACAAAGAGATCATAGATTATACCATTTCAGAGTAACCCGGTAGAATCGACTGCTAGTTTCTGCTTAAATATAGTTAACCGACTTCCTAAAAAGAAGTAGGTTCTACGTTGCTCTGTATGTATTTTTTAGTAGTTACGAGTATATTTAGTTTGCAGTAGTGTTTGTCTGTAATATGTAGACTTAGGCGGCGACTTGAAAGGCGACTGGGTACAGACTGGTGGCGCCATCTTGATTCAGAAAGGAGGCACCTTGCTCCGACATTTTGTACAGAGCGGGCCGGGCGATCATCTGCCTAACGCTGAAATACTGAAGGTGAGTTAGCATTTGAAAATCAGTTACTATTGTTATCTTCATATTGTTACTAGCTGACCCGGCAAACGTTGTTTTGCCATAAAAAATATTTCTTGCATGTCGTTCCGGAGGAGTATGGTAACTAACATTGTGACACGAGAATTTTATAAATATAGAGATGTTAGAATTTATAATATATGTTAGAATTTATAATATACCAGCGAGCATCAAGTCAGTCAAGTAGTATATAAGTATAAGTAATACTGCGACGGCTGCACAAGTAGGTACTTACACTTGAACTTGGTGAGACATGACGAGCGGCACTAGCCGATACCTACAACAGCTGTTTTGGGTGAGCGCGCGCGCGATGTACGATATAATCATTGTTTCTTGTATTTATATTTAGACATAATATGGCATATTTAAGCTAATTAAGGGTGAGAACTGTTTGTCCTAGACAAACCGCATTGGTTTTAAGGGCATGTTTAGTTTGAGCTGTAGTTGTATTTACGTTAACAATAATAATTAAAAAAAAAAAAAAATAGAAGATTTTTAAAATGTTTTTTTTTTGTAATTCCAGCATTTCAAGCTGGAACACGAGTACAACCCAGAAACGATGGCCAACAAGAACAGAGAGGACGCACAATGCACTGTATGTACCAACTTTATTACTTCACAACCAACATAAATACAACAATACAAGTATAAATATAGTATAAGTATATATATAGTGTACAAGTATAAATAATAAAAAAACCGACCCCGATTTTAATCAAACATAGCTAAAGAACACTCTTTCAAACTTAAAAAAAAAAACAAAATCAGGAGCTAGGATGCCATACACACACACACACACACGCACACACACAGATACTTCATACTTATAACACCCCGTCGGGGTTTTAAAATAAACATAAAAAACTTTTCACACTCATAGCTTCCCTACTAGGATTCCCTGTGTCGGGGAAGCCATGCAACACATACAAAGACACGGACAACTAACACCTAGAACCAGAACAGATAGTTAAATTCATCATTCAAATATCTGCCTGGATCGAACCCGAGACCTCCTGCTTATAAAGCACTCGATCTCCTACCAGGCTAGGAGGGCAACACTACTATCTTTAAATACTAGCAGTAAAGGCTGATCTCTACATCATAGCAAACAACTTTTACTATGGGACTAACCCTGATCACAAAACAAAAATCAGCTGTTCGAGCAAAAAGTTCATTGACCGGCGACAAAATGCATGAAACAGCTGATTTTTGTTAAAATATGTTTGCTATCATTTAGAATGTAGAGTATTAGCCTTTAAAATTTTGCTAGCAAGTAGAGTCAACTGGTACAAATGCGTCTGTGAGGCAACTGCGTCTTTCGAGAATTACTGACAAACCCTTCACAGATTAGGCGCCACCTACATCTTTTTTCTATCTTTAGTTCCAATAATCTGTACAAGATGGCGTTAGTTGTCTAATTTGTGAAGGGTTTGTCAGTAAGACGCAATTGACCCAAACAAGAATTTGTACCAGTTGACGCTATATTAAAAAAAAATCGCGTATAAGTCTGCGTTTGACCACCAACTCGCCTGTTGGTAAGCTACGATGTGGTCGAAGATGAAGCACGCAGACTTAAAAAATACTTATTCATTCTGGCCTTGAAAAGGCCCACTCAAATAATAATGCCCCTCAGTTTCTTGTCTGTTCTTCTGAGTAGAGGCTCTTTATCCGAACAAGGCGGTCGAGTCTATTATAAAAAATATTTGGCGTTCATAAGTGTATCTTTGATACCCAAATTGAATTAAAACATTTTGACTTTGACTCAAGAAACAAAGATGTCAAAAGAGGAGCAAGGATGACCAAAATCCTTTAGTCCTTTAAGTCAAAAATATTTTTGACACCAAAAATCAGTTAAAAGTGGTTCTGACCAACATCCTTAGTCAAAACAAATTTTGACTGCTTTTTGCAGTTAGAAGTGCGTTTGACCGGTTATGAGTTTTAACTATATCATATTAAGTACTCTTTAAGCTAAAACACACCAAACCCAGTTGCAGTCTGTTCCGTCTGCGTGCTGTCTATCGTTGTCAACATGTTTAGGTACTGTAACGGACTGGAAACGAACTGCTTTTGGCGTGACGTCTGACTGTCGGTATTCTACAGAATACACTACGGCGAGTGTGCACAAGAACTGCACGACCTGATCCAGCCATCACCGTTCTATTATAATTGTACCAGGCGCACCAGTGAGAGACACCCTCTTATGGTGGAAATTCCGCCAAAACGCACTAAGCGTTTCAAGTCAACTTTTCTTGTAAGAACTGCAGAGGTGTGGAACTCGTTGCCTGCGTCTGTCTTTCCACCTAAATACAATCCGGGGGTGTTTAAGAGTAAAGTGAATAGGTATCTCCTAGGCAAGCGTGTTACACCTTCGATCACGTCGACGCTTCCCATCAGGCGAGTCAGTGGTTAAACGCATGCCTAGTTTGTTAAAAAAAAAAAGACGTCTTTCATACTTCACTGGTTCTCGCAAACCGGAACGGACTGCACACGGACTGCACCTGCATTTGGTGTGCCTTTAAAGTAGTTAGTACTAAACCAGCGTGCTAACGTACATAACATAACTCTTCCAGCCAGAGTCCAAGCCGTAAGTCGCCGTGGCCGCCGGCGCCCATACACGCCATCTGGACCGAGCGACGGTGTAAGGGCACCTGGGTTTAGTTGTGGTAATCTATAGGTCTATAGCTTTTTATATAAAAAATATTTAAAAATATATGTATTATATAGAAGGTGAAGGTTTTGGGTGTAGAAACACGCAAGGGTGCTATTCTACCTGTCAAAGTGAACAACTGTTGGACCACAAGTCTACAAGATTCGAGAAAAATAAAATATTGTCTCCATACAACATTGGTCACGTGACTTAATTATTTTGCTCTCGAATTTTGCAAAGCAATGTTGTAAAAGTTGCTCACTTGTAAGGGTAGAACCAAACCAGCACCTTGTATAACATGTAGGGACTTTTACTTAACCCTACCAACTGTGGTGTATAGTGGAATGTTGAAACTTTGTAAGCTATGTTGGACAACTTGTCTATTTAGATAGATGAGGCAAATTACTGAAACATTTTTTTTAAATGATTTCATATTTTTTACCCAAACATATACATGATTTTGGGTATGGGAGGCTAAACCTAAAACCTCACCACGTATCACCAGAGGTGGGGAGGGTCCTAGAACAAGAGGTCCAAAAGTCTCTAAAACATCACAGGATTAATGGACGACCCCTTAATACGACAGTAATTTTGGCCACCAACATTAATTAATAGGAAAAAGTCGCCTACATTTTCAATATTCCACTATGCCCCATCAAGGAAACAATTAAGTGGGGTAAAGTAGAAGTATCTATTATACTAAAGATGTATAGCAGCTTTAGAGCGAGAAGACCGAAACTCTCATTCGCACATTGAATAAAAAAACTACTGAAAGTGGTATTGAAAAAGTTTGCTTTAAAAAAGCATTTAAATGTCTAAAAAAGGGTTTTAAAGAAAATATCACCATTAAAAATATCTAGTTACTCATTTAAAATGAATATGAAAAGTTATTAAAAACTTCACAACTAAAAACTTTTTATGTATTCAAATATAAATACCATTTTCGGTGATTTTAGACTTAAATTTCATTTGAGACTGACGACTTCATTCCATTAAAACAATTAAAAAAATATAGTAAAAATATAATTATGCACTCTTTATCTAAATTTCTGAAAATTGTGAAATAATGAATATTACATAATTTCACGGATTAAAAAATGTTACTACAAAACTGAACGAACCAAAATATTGCTGTCTTTGTCTTACAGATGAAAATTAAAAAGAAACAGCTATATATTTGTTAATCGATAAAAAATATTGTAAAATAGACAGCATAGTACTCTGTTGTAGTAAACTAATTAAAAATGCTATTAATGTATTGAATACTACGATTTTTACCTTGAACACTTTTACACAGTATATTTTTAGAAAAGTAAAATTAATATTTTAATACGGTATATGATCAAAATGTCTGTAGGATAATGTACTATGTACAGTACTCGGCGATATATAATATATTGCACATCGACCTTTGGAAAGAGACTTCACCTTCGTAGAGCGTTATCTCTGTCGCACACTAAACGAAGCTGTCGTATGAAAGAGATAACGCTCTACAAAGCCGAGTCTCTTTCCAAAAGTCGATGTGCAATATTTATCGCCGGGCACTGGGCAACTAGCTTAATCAGCCGTTCAATTAACAGCCTAGCCATTTCACTAAACGGCGCCGTTCAACTAGCTTCCTGAATGATATTCAGGCGTACAGTCTAATACAACATTTAATAAACTGGCTGGCTGATGTTCAGGTCATTCATACAATAGAGTGTTTATTTGCCAAAATTACTATTTTTGATTATAGAAATTTTTTTTTTGGATTAATTATGATAAAAATTAAATCTGAAAATGGGTGAAACAAACCGCAATTCTGATCCGCGACAACTGGCGGTCTTATCGCATATTTACGAATTCGCATATGTATGATTGTTGTGATGTTCTAAATTCTAAGTATATTTAACAAAATCAGTGTCAAAATAATTATGGCGTGTTTTAGATGTAAAATTTTACAAATGGAGGCTGAAACACCAAATTGTTATTGTTAAATTATATTTGTATTATTGAATTGAACCAAAGTAAGACTATAAATACTAAATATACAGAGGTGGACTATCCCTAAAGCCTAGTTCGCACTAGGCTAGTTGTTTAGTAGAGTAGCGACTAGTTTATAAACCAATGGCCACTTGTATTAAATTTAAGAATTGCCTAAGTCCTTGCGTAACAAGTTTATACTACTCCTAGCTAGCTCCTACCTAAATTTTCTTGCACGAACCTTCAGCCATTATTTAGGAGACTCTTAACTTTATGTGCCCGATAAGCGAATATTTCGCTAGGTAAGGACTTAGGGATTTCTTATATTCAGTGCAAATGGCCGTATATGTTTGCGAGCAGCAAAGTTTTAGTCGAGTACTTTAGTAAATTTCTCGACTGAATATCGTCCGGCGAAGTGCGGGGGCTGTACACCTCTGCCAGCTTCTTCGGAGGAAAGGCATGACGACATGTATGTCGACTAAATTGTTAACGTAGTCCGAACAAGGCTTAAGGCCAATTAGGCCCGGGTCTAGCAAGCCCAGTATGACAAAATTCTTGACTCTTTTGATTGAGACAGACGTATATTTACACATAGCCTTGTCACGTTCTCACACGACAAAAATTTGATGGGAAGATTTTGTCGCGGCGCACATGTTAAGCCTGCAGGACGCACAATTGATGACACAAGTATCAGTTTAAAAAACTTCTAAGTTAAACGGTTTTAATTTTATAATATTGTATTTTGGTCATTGTCTCTCTCGTTTGAAAATGATAGGAGTGAGAGTGAACAAGATAGCAACTTACGCGTCAGTATAGACATAGATTCATGTCGATTGAACGTTTAATCTTCGAGTGAAAACTTTTAAATTGCGCTTAGTTATCTTCGTCCTGAGTGGCTGACTGTCCCCTGGCTGACTCTTGAGTCGCGTATTGTGCAAATTCAATGTTCAGCAAGCAACTGTATCAAACTAAAGCGAATCAGCTGTTCGTCAGCATGAGACACGCCGTAAGCTGAGTGCGCGCTGATTGGACAATACAAAATATAGGGTCAACTGGGGCAAATGCGTCTGTGGGGCAATTGCGTCTTTCGAGAATGACTGACATACCCTTCACAAATTGCGCCACCTACATCTTTTTTATCTTTAGTTGCAATAATCTGTACAAGATGGCATTAGATGCCATAGTTGCAACTGTGATTGCTGTCTTACAACCATTACACTATCCAATTTTAGCACGCTAGCTTTGTTAGCGTACTACAAACCGGATAATGTTATGACCGCCATAACGAAAGAGAAAGGGGAGCTGTGCGCGTGCGCCGCAAGTGCGACTGCGGCGTCTTGCCTCTCTGTCGCTCGCGCGTACCTTCGTGTTCGTTATTGCGCAGCGTTTCGCGCCTAACTTCACAGCCCGCCATTAAGTTTGAATCGGCCTGGGGCAGCCAAGACTTAGTCCGCCTCTGGATAGATAGAATTAGAACAAAATAATAAAAAATCTGTTTAAATGCTTTTTAGTGGGCTATTTTTTATTGTTGTAACGTTTTTATATTGTTTTTTTTTTAAAGAGAAATATTTTAATGTCTTATTAAGTATTTTTTATGGGTATTATAATTGTTTTTTGTTCTTACAGACACAATTCATGATTTATCTTTATGGTAGTTTATAATAAGTTTTCTTTCAGGTGATTCGTTTCTTTGGTGTTGCGTGAAATTTATTTAGCAGTTATTTTCTTTTTGGCGCTAGACCGGGCAACTAAATTGAGTTAATAATGGAGTTTGTGACCATCGCAACGCTTTCCGTACGATATTTTGTAGAGATAAAGAACAGTAGTTTACCAGATTTAAAGTCAAAAAGTCGAAAAAGTCAAAATGTTTTCAATTGCAAAATGTTTTCGATTGACGTTTTTATTGTTTTATTTGAGTAACCATGTGCATATTTACTAAATATAAGTACTTGTAAAATAACGAAGAAAAACATTCAAAGATAATCAAAAATTCGTAGATCAAGTAGTTACCCGGTCTAGCTCCAAAACAGAAAAACTATGAAATTTAAATTTCGAATTAAATTACAATAAGCGAAACGAATCACCTTAACTTGCTGATGTCCGCGACTTCGCACGTAATGCTTGAGGAATGACAATAATTATTTTTAAACTAACCAAAAATTGTAACCACCAATTTTAATTGAGCTTTTTAAATAAATTAAGTGTACTTATAAAAAGAGATCGGATATTATACAAAGTAATTAAATTCGAATACATATTTACTTAAAGTTCACTTTTTCCTGCCTAAAGTCATTGAGAAAAAAAAATAGAGTTGCCGTCTTGAACAATTTTTTTCGAACGGCTATCCTTCACGCAGGAGAATCTGCAGGGCTATTCACAACCATTCGGAAACGTTTCCGTTCGTATTTAAAAAAAAATAAGCCTAAATTATTCGAATTTCAGTCTATATTCAAAAGTTTTTGAACGTGATTAATTCTTCCGATCGGATTTATACTTGATTCCCTATTCCAAAATTTATAAAAGTACTCGTATACTGAGATTCGAACAATTTGAGTCTGAAATTTCTGGGATCCGATCGGAATATCCAATCCTATACACTAAACAAATACCTACTAAATCCGATTCTTGGACGAAAAAAGTGAACTCCATGAACTACCCGTGAAGTTTAGGTAAATATGTATCTGAATATCCGATATCTAAGTTAATAAAAATAATATTGGACTGATGAATAAATATGTCTACCAAAACGATGATGCTACATTTTTAGAAAATAACAACACTATTTTTTAATCGCTTAATTTTAATTCACTCAATTTTTGAAATAAAGTATTTTGAATCCAATGTTTAGTTTTATTTTAGTAAAGAGGTACGTTCTTTTGCAAGTGAGTCTTCTCTTAGGGCCTAGAAGAGCCATATTTTCACTGCAATACTTGCCCGGCAATGTTGCGACAGTATTAGATACTAAAAGTGCACTTATGCACCCAGGTGTCTAAACTCAGGTGAATTAAATATACTCCGGGAATATTTTGAGTGTGGCCTGGCCATTTCGTCATACATTCCTAGCATGGCTGAAGATAGCCGGGCTACAGTCGGCAATATTGACAGTACTGCAGTAAAACTATGGCCCGTCCAGGAGCGCCCTTAGGTAGGAGTGGGTGAAACCGCGAGCTAGTCCTATTTATTTATATTATAAAGGGACCAACTCCACTAGTTACCCCAACGCTGGCGCCAATGTTGAAGAGACAGTTTTTGCGGATCCACCATGTTGACCGAGTGGGGTTGGGTTGACCGAGTTGGGTGTGACCGACAGCCCTCTGTGCAGAGGATGCATGGAGGTAGAGGAAACGAAACGGCACGTGCTCATGGAGTGCAGGAGCGTGGCAGAACACCGGGCTCAGCTTCTTCAATCCCCATCGTCACTCCCGGAGGCCTGTGGCAGCCTGAAAAGGCTGATGGACTTCTGGAAGCACCTGGGCTGGTTGGAGTGAAGGGAAGAGTAGAAAACCCCACGCACAATGGCCCAATCAACTGGCTAAGTGCGGAAAACGCCCTGCTAAACAAACAAACAGTGGGGTTGGCACCAACGGTGAGGCCAACGTGTAGAGGCGGGGTCACGCTCAAACTTTTTGATGAAACATAAGCTACTTTTTAACCGTTGAGCTAATACTTTCACTCCCTATTCATCAAGGGGCTTACCATGAGATTTGGTAGTTACGAAAACTTCTTTTGGTTTCGTTTGGCTCCATACATTTCAATAAAGCGCCCCTGGTGGAAACGTTAAGATACTAGGCTAAATGTATGGAGCCAAACGGAAACGAAAAAAGTTTTCGTAAACTAAGTTTCAAAACTCGTGCTAAGTAAGCCTCCAGGAACGTAAGTACGTAACTTTTTCGAAACAAAATGTAGTCTACGAAAAACCACGGTATTAATTACTTCCATACCAAATATTTTTGCAATCCTTTGAGCCGTTGAAATCGAGAAAATGTAACAAGCAAACAATGTAATAATTAATTTGCATTTATACTGTACGAGTGATATTTAAAGTTCCCGTTATGATGCAATGCAAACATGGAAAATATTTGCAAACTAAGGACTGAAAACTGATTCTGTAAAAAATTGTAAATAAATCAATACGCATTAGTGATGGTCAGCTAATCTCGTGATTATAAAATCGAATAATTAGGAGAAATAAGGTCGGTACGCTTTTTTATAGTGGATTCATTTTCTGAAGACGCTGACAAATCGAATAAAATAGTCAGAAAACAGTCATGTTCACTGATAAAGGTAGGTACTTATCTAAATATTACCTACATGATAAAGTAAAATGCGTATATTTAAATTAAATTTAGGCTAGAGTCTGTTCAGAACTGTTTTACACTTGAATATTTTAATGTCAATCATAGATTGATAGTTATATTTAAACAAATACATAACTAACTCTTGCCCGCGGCTTCGCTCGAGTTTCATAGCCTAGTCACATAGGGATCATGTATAGGCTTTCTAATAGTAAAAAAGATTTTGTAACATATAAAAGAAATTCAGACCTGTAGTTTTTGAGTTTATTCGTTACTAACTTACAAATTACCCATATTCTCTCTTTCTAATTTTAGTTTAGATTTTATTTAAAACTTACTTTCACATTCGAAATTCGAAATTCGAATAAATCGATCATTCGAATCAATTATACACGTCATTCATAACAATGACCTTATTGTTACATGCGACTAACCTTTGCCATGACATCCCGGGCTATCTATTTACTTATCATATTTTGTTGTTTATTATAATACATGTATTTACTTATGTTCCTGAATAGGTATAACAACAGTGTATTGTTCAGGAGTTGTACTGATTGCACGCTATTGAAAACAACTCGAGTTTTCTAGAGATGTGAAGTTATTTTCTAACTAGATTCGATGTGAAAATTTGTTTGTACCAAACAGAATTTACATGAAAAATTGCGTAAGTACCTACTCACCAGTTACTTTTTGTATTGAAAATTTAGGTAGACGTATTCATTTGAAATTCGTACACCATACGATACTGCGCCGTTTTCTGGTAGGTACATTTGCCAGTGTCAAGTAATGGATGTGTTTAATAGGTATTTAAAACCTACCTACATAAGTGGAATTACTAGGAATATATTAAGTTCAATAAAAAATCTTAAAAACATTTTTAACATGCATACCTAAACCTATAACTAAAAAATAATGTCAAGTAATGTAGTTCTTAGTTGAAATGTTATTCAAGTAACATACCTACGATACTCTAGGTCAGTTCAAAGTAATACTGTTTTTTTGTATTTTGCAGAATGTTAACGCAATATTTCATAGTGCTGGCGGTTATTTCGCGCTTAGTATCATCGTCAAACGATTGCGATGCGTGTCTCGAGGGTGTTTGCTATTCAAAGACACCTATTTTAGCCGGCTACCGATTCTCCGGCCAGTTGGCTGTCGATAGAACTGAAAATATCGTTTATTTTCATTATGAAGATGACCAATCAATCGACTTCACTGCGGCGTTCGATTTGGATGACATCAGATTGAAAATTGTCCCAAATATCAATTTTTCATTTGCTAGAGCCGTCGATCAATCAAGTCGAGACGTCTACATCGGAGGAGCTAAAGGCATATATAAATACAATCCTAATTCGAATACAACGAGTCAATACGGCCTATTGGATAAAACCATCTGGCACATGCAATACAAAAACAAAATTTACTATACAATCCTGTTAACCAAAGGACTTTATACCTTTGAAAATAAAAAATCGAAAAGTATTTCTGCGCTTTCGAACTACACAATCGATGATTTCATAGTCGATAATCGAGGCGACATCTATTTTTTGAGCCAGTCTAGTGTGTATCGGCTGAAAAAGGGCGCGAACTTGGCAACTGTCATTGCAGATGACATTTACTCTTTGTCCATAGACAAATTTGGTGTTGTTCATTTCGTGCATAGCGGCAAAAGAGGTTTGTACAAATTGGATTCAAAAGAGGAGTTGTATGAAGTGGGAGCTTTTGGGAACGGTCTGCCGATGAAGTCCGTATTCGACAACAATAATAATATAATCTACCACGAGAATAATAGCAGGAAATTGTACTATTTGATGCCCAATTACGGACGTTGTGTGGTATCCAGGTCTCGTGGGATCGCGAAGCCTAAAAATGTAGCGCAAGTCGACGAAAATGAAATAGAACAAGTCGTCATTCATCGCATTAGTTGATTCTATTAAAAGAATACCTACCTAGTAATTTATCTAAAAATAAATACAATCTATTTTGTTCCAAATAGAAGATGCATACTTAACCAAGTTAGTTTTTTATTTTCTTACGCAATTCCTTTCAACCTATGTAGGTATATAGGTAGGTTAAGTAGCTGAAATTCACTAGCAAAATTTAAATCTGTTGTTTGTCATCTGCTACATGACTGGAGCCTGGTGCATGGCGACGGGCTCAGCCTGTCACATTTGGGACTGGATATCGTCCGGCGAAATGTGGGTGTTGTATTACACCTCTACCAGCCCCCTCGAGGGAAAGGCGTGACGATATGTGCATAAAATACCTACCTATTCCTTATTTTATTTAGGTTTTGCAGTCGGTTTTTTGTTTAAGTTCAGTTAAAACTCTGCAAGGAAACTACTCACCTAAATAGTAAACTTACACTATAAGGTTCTATTATCGCCAAATTTATTCGCTAACCTCGTAGGTATTTCGTCGTAACTTAAAAAAAACACCAAGTTTTCACTCAGCTATACAAAACACGTGTCGTTCTTGACCGCGGCGTCGCGTGTGAATATAAAATCAAGCCATCATGACCACGCTGCTTGACCTCGGCTGGCCTTATAAATTAAGAAGCTGCTAGGTCTCGGATTGTGGTTACTGGAGAATCTAGATTTTGCTGAGGACCAAGGCCCTGTTTTACTTACTACGTAGGTAAATCAAATGTCTTTTTCAGTTGCGTATCGAATAATGGTCCGATTCCATTGAACCACTGTTTAAGCTAAACTAATAAGGCTCAAGCTCTCAAATCAAATCAAATGAAAAAATATTTATTTAGCATAAACATACATCTACACATAAGACAGGGATACCAGAATCAGACAAGTACTTAAGTATAATGTTTATGGATGTATAAGTCAAATTGATAATAACAACGATTCCTGCACTAGGCAAAGCCTGTATCGCTGGAATCTGATACGCATTTTCTATGGATTTAAACCTCAAGTTCACATTAAAATTTATAGGTAAACGAAGGTAACGAGGTTAAAAAAAAATGTACGATTATACGACTTATGAATCAAAGTTGTAAAAAAAAGGGGTCAAGCCCCTTCCAAAAGTATTTAATTCATGCATTACATCGCCGAGAGCAATGATAGCCTAGTTGGAGAAGGCCCGCCTCTCAAGCCAGAGGGAGCGGGTTCGAACCTAGCCGTCGGCACGCACCAATTTGTTCATTGTGTGAACATATGTGCGTATTGTATGTCATCTGCTACATGACCGGAGCCCGGTGTATGGCGACAGACTCGCCCCCTGCCACATTTAGGACTGAATATCGTAGGCGTGGTGTGGGTGTTGTATTACACCTCTGCCAGCCCCCTCAGGGGAAAGGCGTGGTGATATGTTATGTTATAAAATTCCAGATGTCAACTAAGTAGTGAAAAATAATATCCGTTTCTAATCTTTTTTGCCAGGTTATATTTTACCGTAAGCAGCGGGTAAATGCCAGCAAGGTGTAGCTCTATAAAAGGGTTAAAAGCTACTAAAAGTTTTATGAGTAGGAAACTGTAAGCTGTTCGTGAGTGTTACTTTGTAAGCTTTTATAAATTGTCCTGGAAGGTCCGTTGAATAAGGTTGGCTAAGGAAATTGTTAGTTTAATTGTTAGCTTTGTTGTACCTACCTACCTATAAAATGTTTAGGCTGTGTTTGTACTTTTAGGCAAAACTTTGTGTCACTAACGCATATTTCTAGATTAAATTCTTTATTGCACACACAAGTAATAAAAGTAAAAAAGGATAACAATGCTTGAAAATAGTGTAGCTGGCAGCCTTATGGCTGAGAGCTCTACCAGGCAACCTTAGTTTGGAGAGAAAGTACAGAATGAGTAGCAGACGATGTGCACTCATGTGTATACACTCAGGGGCGCTTTATTCAAATGTATGGATGGACCCAAACGAAAAAGTAAAAAGTTTAAGAACCAACTATCAAAACTCAGACCTACTAACCTCTACTGTCTTGTTCGCGCTAAGCCGTATTGTATCAGCTGTCCCTTTCTCTTTTAATTACTTAGCTTTGCTGGAAAATGTCCCTTAAAATCTACAAGTTTAATCAAAATGATCTATGTCTTTCTCTGGACTGCATCACCTCTCTTGCCAAGTGTATTTTATCCTATTTAATATTGTTAGCAACTAATAAATATCTTGTCGCCCCAGGCCCGCGGGCCTAATCGGCCTTAGTCCGCCTCTATTAAAGATACACCATAGGAAATTCTCTATAGATATTTCTACCTATGTACGATATTCTACTTTCGTCTGCCCGCGATATTGCATGGTGTATCGAACCATCACACACGCCCATAAAAATAGAATTTATTAAGTGATACAATATTGCCATGTTATATTTATTTACCATACCGTTTATTATTATACCATATCTATACCTACCTATCAATACTACCAATACCTATATTATACTACTATATACTCTATAATATCAATACCTATATATTCATCAAATCGTTTGAGCCGATTCAGTGTGAACAGGTTAACAATCATAACAATCACAAATAGACATCCTCACCCTCTCACTCACTCCTCACAAACTTTCGCATTTACAGTATAAGTGTGATGTGATAGTAGTAGGTAAGTACTCTATCACAGGCATAGTAGACTACATATATCACAGCGGTGCCCAAAGTGAGCGCCGTAGCGCCCTGGTGCGCTGTAGAGTAGGTAAAGAGGGGCGCTGTGACGCGTTCCTGTGTGTCCCAACTCCCAAGCTAACACGACTACGTTGCTAGTACTTTGTGTTCTATTTAAAAAAAAAAGAAGAAATGCTAGCTACGCCCCGCGGTCAAATGTATGCAAAATTTCATGGTGGTCGGTTAAGTGGTTAGTACGTGCAAGCGTAGCAAACAATCTCACTTTCGCATTTATTTATAATAATAGTCAGATGTTCTAGTGTGTCAGTATGGCAAACCTCAAGTCCTAACGTAAATACATACTTGAGTCTCATATTTATCATTGTACCTACCTATGTTTGCCCAGACAAAATGCTATACGTCGTATATATACGCTATGCTATACGTAATGCTTCAGTAGGTCGCGAACTGAAAAAGTTTGGCTACCCCTGCTAAAATAGCACAACTCAAATATCAATCACGTTGAGGTGGAAGAAGATGCAGAGGGAATATCTGAGCAAACATATTCGCTGCCAAGTTTCCGAACTGGTTTTCATGAACTAGGTAGGCACTTGCAGATCCAGGGCGGAGGGAGGGGGCTAATGCGCCCAAGAGTATCTCATTCACACTCTATAATAATAAAACATATCTATTTTTTGGAGTTTCTGAGTTTACCTATCTCGCTAAAGGTAAATTGGTCGTTACATTATCCAATTTCCAGTACGCTAGTAGAGCTAGCGTGGTAAAATTGTGTAGTATCATAGCAGTAAGCAATCCATTTTTTTTGCTACTTTACGGGCATTGCCACGCTAAGTTGCTTAGCATACTGTAAATTTGATAGTGTAATAGCCACTTTACCCTGTGTTAAGTCAAACCCCGTCCCAAACCAAAATCATACCTACTTTGATAAAGCTAACTTTCTATTATTTTCTAAATCTTACAATACAATACAATACAAAAACTCTTTATTGACACCAATTACAAAATAAATCTAAACTAAACATTCAAAAATATAGGCGCAATGGGCGGTCTTGTGAAACATCTTGTGATTCTTCGAGTGGTGGATAATTAACCTTTATCGGTTAGTAGACTGGGGCAATTGCGTCTTTCGAGAATTACTGACAAACCCTTCTCAAATAAGCACCACACATCTTTTTTCTATCTTTAGTTGCAATAATCTGTACAAGACGGCGTTAGTTCCCTAATTTGTGAAGTTAATAGGTTTGTCAGTAATTCTCGAAATACGCAATTGCCTCACAGACGCATTTGTCCCAGTTGACCCTACATAATAGGTAAGTAGGTATTTAAGTACCTACCTCAGGTCGTGATGTGATGTAACGCAGTTTATGATGCAGGACGGGCGCCAAGCGCGACAATGGATCTCTTGGACAGAAGCCATTGCACTCTTAAAGGTCCGGCGACCGCTTTAGACTAACTTCGCATTGGCTAAAGGTTTTCTATTGCCATTTCGTCTAAAAGGAGACGACGAGCGAAGAGAGCGAGTAAAGATACTGACGAGCCTCTAAAGTTATCTACAGAGTGACAAAGTGCAATTTCATTCATTTTTATGACTTTTGCACTTCTGTAATAATTCAGAAATAAATAAACATTTCCCTTGTATTATGCATTTATTTAAAAGCTAATGATATATGCAATCTGCCTATGTAAAACGATTTTCGATTTGAAAAAAAAAATGAAAAATGAAAAATGAAAATATATTTATTGCCAAAGAAAAAAAAAACACAATAGAAATAATTAGTAACAATAGTTAGATACATACGGTGGCAAAGGGTGTAAGCTCAGCACTGAGCTGCGTAAACCAGATCGGTTTATGCAAGGCTGATTTTCAGCTTACCCCTAGACTCGAATTAAGATGTTCGTCGAGGGTATAGTTATGCGAGTGTTCACTTTATACATTATAATATTTCGAAAAATTACAGCAAGTTATTTAATTAAGTCATATTGAGTACTTATGTAAATGTTGTCAGCAGTGATGTGTGTGAATTTAGGTATGTGTGCAAATGTGTGTGTGTTTGTTTGTGAGTGTGTGTGTGTGTGCGTGTATGTGAGAAAGTGTAACTGTGAGGATTGTATGGTGGTATTGTCATGTGAGTTTAAAGGTTGCTTTAAAATTATTTTCAAGCCGATCCAGTAGCAAGATTTTGTATTTTGCTTTGAAGTTATTACTACTTATTTTATTTCTCATAGGTGGAGGAATATTATTCCACACTTTTGCTGCACTGTACTTAAAGCAACCTCTAAAACTAACGGTCTTGTGTTTAGGGAATGAAAGAGTTAGCAGAGACTTGGCGCGGGTGTTAACAGACTTCAAATCTTTCAACCATATTAGTTTTTGAAATAAGTATTCCGGCTTTTTATTCCACAATACCCTTTGTGTTGTACATGCAAGATGGAGCTCTCTTCTTGCTTTCATATTTAAAATTTTGTTTTTAACAAGGTGTGCTTTGTCTATCTATTAAATAAATCTGTCAAAAGTGACCCCTTTCAAATGCCGTTATTTTTCATAGCTCTATTTGTTCTCGGGGACGTTTTTTAAAAAAATATATAATTCATTTAATTGTACATGCCAAATTTCATCATAATCTGTCAAATGATTTCCAAGAAATTTTACAAGCGCGTTTGTATGGAAAATTCTGAGCGTCGCGGAACCCTTAAGTTTAGCGATGACTAGCTGCAACCTGCGGTGTTACTCGTAAAAAAGAATTCAGCATAGGTATTCACTTATTCACAATCGGGAACGTTTCCGTTCGGATTGCAAAAAATCTAAACTCAAATTATTCGAATCTCAGTTTGTTTTCATAAGTTTTTAAACGTGATTCATTCTTCCCATCGTATTTACGCTCGATTCCCTATTCGAAAATTTAAAAAAGTCCACTGAGATTCGAACAATTTTAGTTTGAAATTTGTGGGATCCGATCGGAAACGTTTCCGAATGATTGTGAAATGTGAATAGCACCTCAGGGTTGGTTTAAAAGCTGAAGAAAAGGGTGCTATTTGTTGGTCTGATTCGTTTTTAACCGACTTCCAAAAAGGCTCTATGTAGGTACAGTGGAGGATCCAGGATTTTGGTTTGGGCTGAGGGCTTTACTTATGTAAGCTAGCTTTTTCAAGTTTTCAAGGTAGGTAAGATTTTGTTTGGTGGGGGCTGACTTAGTTGAGGGTCAACTACTTAAATACTCGTATATAAAGGTAGGCAAACGCAAAAGTGCTAAAAAGTTACGTTTTGGCAATGTAAACACATAACATAATTATCGTCACGCCTGCCCTCCGATGGGGCTGGTAGAGGTGTACAATACAACACCCACACTTCGCCAGACGATATTCAGTCCCAAATGTGACAGGGGGCGAGCCTGTCGTCATACACCGGTCGCCAATCATGTAGCAGATGACATACAATACGCACATTATGTTCACACAATGAACGAATTGTTGCATGCCGTCGCGTCGGCTGGGTTCGAACCCGCTCCCTCTGGCTTGAGAGGCGGGCCTTCTCCAACTAGGCTATCATCGCTCTCGGCAATGTAATGCGTGAATTAAATACTTTTAGAGGGTGCTTAACCCCTTTTTTTTACAACTTTGACATTCAAAAGTCGTATATTCGTACATTTGATTTGATTTGATTTGATTTGAGAGCTAGAGCCTTATTAGTTTAGCTTAAACAGTGGTTCAATAGAATCGGACCATTATTCCACACAACCAACCCATACCGTAAGTTACGAAATTATCTGACCGGAACCGGAAGTGCCTAGTTTTCCCAGTAAAATACGGCAGGTTATGTTATCCCGGATACCAATCTTCCCTCTCAAATTCACCGATATATAAGCACATTAAATATAATGCTCATGCTTCAAGAGAATAAACTAGGTAGAGGTCGATTCCATCTAAATAACTATCTACTTACTGTTATCAAGCACTCAAGAATTTATAAAAGCTGCGCCCCTCGGTTTCACCCGCGGTCCCACAGGAACTGTTTATTTTTTCGGGATAAAAAGTATCCTATGTCCTTCTCTGTACCCCTGACAACGTGTATGCAAAATTTCAAGACGATTGGTTGAGTAGTTGAGACGTGAAAGCGATACAAACAAACAAACGAACAAACTCACTTTCGCATTTATAATATTAGTTAGGACTAGCTGTTTCCCGCGACTTCGTTCGTGTTTGTTCAGAAAATTGTATCCAAAACCTTCCTCGTGATGCACTGTAACTGATTATCAAATTGCGGCAAGATCTGTTCAGCCTTAGCCGTGAAAAGCCTACAAACAGACAGACAGAAAGAGGTACTTTCGATTTTATAACATTACTAGCGACCCGCCCCGGCTTAGCACGGGTGCAATGCTGATACTAAATATTAGGTCCTTACGTATGAAATCAGCGTTTTGTCGTACTGATCAATTTGATCTGAAATATCTCCTCTTTGGTTAAGAATTCGAAATTCAAATTAATAAATTCATTTAGCTGGTTTTTTTTTCTTTGGAATACAGTCATTCATTTGTTATTTTCCTCATTATTTTTTCTTTGGCAAAGCTTATTACCGCTAGGGATTGCAATTGCTGGATCCAGCATACAGCAATCCAGCTGGATCCAGCGCCTTTTTAAACATGCTGGATGCAGCATACATCTTGATCCAGCGATGCGGATCCGCAAACGTATCAATTTCTATTGTTTAGTTTTGAGTTGCCACCATTTTCGAATCGGCGCGGCAACGTTGCTTTTTTCACCATAGCACGTGCCACATGAAAGGCAACGCCGCCCGCCCCCTTTCCCCCTTACCAACTGTATCGCTTATGTTTGTTTATTTTATAAATCAAAGACAGTTGATGAGTTGAATAACTGCTCTCGTCTCGATAGAAAGTGTCTTTGTGTCACTAAAGTGCTTATGAAGTGCGTGTTGGTTGTTGTTTGAGAGACTGAAAGGTAAGTAAAGTAAAATGATTATTTTTAATTTTAGTATTAATGTTGATTTGATTCATGTCTCTTACTTTCTCGAAGAAGGAAAAGGAAGACACGTTTGGTGAGGTTCGTCAACACATCGCGAAATCTTTTTGTTTTTGTTTTCTTATTTAAACCGATCTTATTTTATTACCTACCTTTAATTGCAGGAAGTAGGTACATATCCTACAGTGGACTATTTAGTTATTTAGAACTTTGTGTGTGTGTGTGTTTGTGTGTGAGTATTGTTGCTATTAAACAAGATTGCTAAAATGCGCAATTTTGATTGAAAACAAGCTGTGCCATGTGTATAAAGATAGGTTTTATAGGTTTATCCAGATCAAAAACGCGTTCAAACTATTAGTCCTCCCGTAACCACGGTGCGGTGCTTGCAATAGCGCCAAAATATCGGAAATAAACAAAATGAAGTTTGAACGCAATTTGAAACCCGAAATACCTACAAAATGTGTCATAGTAATCGCGACAGTTTAAATAAAATATTACCTTATTGGTTTTGTTAAGTTATTGCATCGCGATAGTTGTATTTATTTATCTTTAGGCATACTTATCTTACACTTCACCGATCTTTTCTTCATTACAGATTTAACGCTGTTTTTCGGACAGTTTAAAATGTCGACCAAGAATTCTAGCGACGGTAAAAAAAGTTTGTGGGACTTTTTCGTAAAGTTGGATAGTCGAAGTGCCAAGTGCTCGCTATGCCTAAAAACATTGCTTATTAGCAACCGCTCCACTACAGGGTTAAAAGGGCATTTACAAAAAGTACACTGTATCAGTGTCATAAGTAATGTCAGTGGCAACAAAGCTACTCGTAGTTCACCCAACAAAGATTTAGATAATGCAGATTCACAAGCTTCCACTGATGCTATAGCAACTACTTCAAAAAATGAAGATTATCAGGAAGTAGTTCCGAGCAAGAAGACCAAGAAGACTATTGATTTCTACTTTGAAAAGGAAAATTCTATGGAGAGTTTGGTCACTAGGATGGTGTGTAAAGATGGCTTTAGTCTAAGTACATTTTGTACATCATCCGACTAGAGATTATTATTCGCAAAATCAGGATTTCAATTGCCGACTTCTCCACATACCATCAGAGCGATCATTTACAGCGATCTTAAATGTTATATGAATATAAGGTTATAATTATGTTTGTTATTTAATTTTATGTTGATTATTTTGATCTCAAATTATTAAAAAACCAAAGCAAATTTATATAAGATATCACCAAATGAGTGGAAGATTTCAAAGATTATCGTAAGAAGTACAAATTAATAAAAAAATCTTAAAAATGTCGTCTTTTTATTTTCGTTCCACGTTTTGCTGGATCCGCGCTGGATCCAGCTGGATTCAGGTCAATCCAGCAAAAGTTCCGCTGGATTGAAAACGCCGCTGGATTGCAATCCCTAATTACCGCGCAAGTGAAAACATGAAATATCGGTATATTTACGAGTACGAGTTCTACCGTGGCACCAGTGCTGCAGAAACAGCTCGAAGAATTAATGATGTGTACGGCGCTGGTGTCGCTAAAGACAGCATGGTACGTTTTTGGTTTCAACGTTTTCGTTCTGGAAATTTCGACCTTAAGAACCAACCCCGTGGACGGCCGGAGATCAAAGTGAAAAACGAAGAATTAAAGGCTATTGTGGAAGCGGATCCATCACAAAGCACTTCAGAGATAGCAGCAGGCTTCGGGGTAAGTGACAAAACTGTATTAATCCACTTGAAGCAAATCGGGAAAGTAAAAAAACTCGAACGATGGGTATCTCATGAATTGAGTGAATCGAACTTGCAAACACGGGTCGCCTGCTGTGTTACTTTGCTCAACCGACACAATAATGAAGGGATTTTAAATCGAATCATTACTTGTGATGAAAAGTGGATATTGTACGATAATCGAAAGCGCTCATCGCAATGGCTGAACCCTGGAGACCCAGCCAAATCCTGCCCTAAACGAAAATTGACTCAGAAAAAGTTACTTGTAAGTGTTTGGTGGACTAGCGCCGGTGTCGTTCACTACAGCTTTCTTAAATCTGGCCAAACGATTACGGCAGATATCTATTGTCAGCAACTGCAAACCATGAAGGAAGAACTAGCTGTTAAACAACCGAGATTGGTCAATCGCTCTAGGCCACTGCTGCTTCACGACAACGCAAGACCACACACTGCACAACAAACAACCACTAAGTTAGCTGAACTACAATTGGAATGTCTGCGACATCCACCGTACTCCCCGGTCCTTGCTCTAACAGATTACCATTTCTTCCGGAATTTGGACAACTTCTTACAAGGAAAAAAATTCCACTCCGATGCAGCAGTCCAAACCGCCTTCAAAGAGTTTGTTGATTCTCGCCCCCATGGTTTTTATAGTAAAGGGATCAATGAACTACCCATAAGATGGCAAAAGTGCATAGATAACAACGGTGCATACTTTGATTAATTAAATATATTTTACAAAAAAAAATCGACTTTTTATTCCTCCCGTAGAAAACGCCAATTTCATACGTAAGGACCTAAACAGAAAAACTGTGAACGTTGTATATAAAAACATAGCGGCCCGCTCTGGCTTCGCACGGGTATAAACAAAAAAATGTTATTGTGGGATATCCATAAGAGATAGACATATACCATCGCGGAGTTTTCTGTAGACCTTTTCAATGTGTACAAATAATTAGTACATTATTTTGATAAATCTCGTAGGGTTCAACATGCGTTTGCAATGTAAGCGGAAAAAAATTGATAATTAACGACTTCACATTAGAAATCTCAAAAATAACAGTATTTTTCTACTATTTAGTGGATGTTATTTTACATATAAACCTTCCTCTTGAATCAATCTATCTATTAAAAGAAATCGCATCAAAATCTGTTGCGTAGTTTTAAAGATTTAAGCATACAAAGGGACATAGGGACAGAGAAAGCGACTTTGTTTTATACTATGTAGTGAAGTGTGAAACTGTGGATTAAGTTTGGCATTGGCGAAAAATTTTGCTATTGCTATTTCTTGAGGTTCTCTTTCAGTTTTCTGAATTCTTCAAGGGTGTTTCTGAAATAGTAAAGCAAATCGGAAGAAGATGTTATAGCTGTAACAAGGACAATTCTAGCTATTAGACCTGAATTACAGAGATCAGATGTAAGGCGAAAATACGGTGTGGACAAGGTTAAGGCGCGGTGTCGCTTCAAAACTTGTTCACATAAAATGTATAAAAGCGATGTTTCGAATTACACACAAGCGAAGTTCCATCCGTCAGTACATCAAGTTTCTCTCCCGGCGCTACTTTGATAGAGCCCCTCACCACCCCAACCCTCTTGTCACTCGCACCGTGGACTACTCCGTAGATCCCACAGACCCTCCCCTTCTCCGTAGGCGCCCTAGGAACATCCTAGGCGACCCGGACGACCCCATCGCCGTCGTCACGTCGGCGGCGCTGGGGTCGTCCGACCCGGCAGCTCCTTGCAACAGGAAGTATTCAGTTTTTGGTATAGGCGTCGGTTACCAAAGGCACACTATCATACACCGACCTCGCCGGCGAGGTCGAAGACTGCCTACAAGGTCTGTTAGAAGATCGGTTAGTTAGCTCGTAGTGTTCGCTTATTTTACGCCCCTCAGTTTCTTGCCTGTTCTTCTGAGGTGAGGTTCCCTTTCCGAACAAGGCGGTCGAGTCATTGTTAATAATAATTTATTTTGTTTTTAACCTTAACTTCAACCGTCCCCGTTAGGGCCCTAGAGCAAGCCCCTTCTGGGCTGCCAGGGCAATTCGACGCCCCTCCCTCGGCGACAGCCCAAGCCGAGGCCGTACCTCAGAGGTGCCCTTGCGCTCGTCGCCCATAGTTTGTAAGCATTTTTGAGGCCCTGCGCCATCTGCGCTTGCCTAATGCCCGGTACGCTGTCGAGGCCTCAGTGGCCAACAGCTTCTAAAAAAAAAAAAAAAAACACACAAGCGAAGCGACGCGGCGCAGACACGCCGCTTCACAACTGATTTGTGTTGGCGCCTCATCTTCGCCTTAAATCTGGCCTCTTTTTTAATTTTTTTTTATCAGGCCTTAGGTAGGTGTTCAAGACTAACGTGTAAACAAACCTTGAAAATAAGACTTGAAAGACTTATTTTTTTGTTCGAGAAAAGGCTTGCTTGCGTTTGGTTGCCATCTCGCCTGACGTTAAGCAATGACGGGACTTACAATGGAGCGAAAAAAAAAGCAGCAACTTCAAGAAGAAGAAATCTATCACTCGAGACTTGAAAAGTGCGTAAAATCGTGTAAGCACCACCTAGAAATATTATCCTATATATTATCTAGAAATATTATTATTATTATTTATCGGAGAGTCAAGACGTTCTGAAGATGCCTCGTGGAGAGGCGAAACACGTGTCGACGAAGTGCTCGAAGAATAGGGATTTTTTATTGCTTTTTAATTGTATAATTTTTTATTTGTATTAATTTTTCGACAAACATTTTTGTTGTAAGCATCATAACATTATTTCTGTTAAATTCCTTATTGAATTAGCTTCAAATATCAAATTGTATAAAGTGATGTACTTACTCAATGCGACGTTAACCCACTTGCTCCTGAATTAACTTTTTTTTCACTATTCACATTCACTTGAAATTTCGTATACATAACGTATAAGTGATCAGAAATAGGTAAAAAATAATTTAAAAAAAATTGCACTCCAGGAAAAGCCGGAAAATGCCGTATCGTAAACGATACAGTAGGAGAATCTACTGCTATGACCTTTACTATCCTGATTTGAACAGGGTATGTTATAAATAAGGAAATAGATAAAAAAATATTTTATATTTCAATTTTATTTTATTACATTATTTTAATTTCAACTTTCTTACAAAACGTTCTTATTTAGAGTATAAATCTTTTGAAAAATGTGTTTGGAAGCATTGTTACGTTGCATTTTATGGAATAAATATTGGCAAGTTTATGGCAGAAACCACACCACAATCGATTTGCCCTTTATTTCACTAAATGATGATCATTGGGCTTATAAAACATTTCATCCCAGTAGGGCTAACATTGTCCCCCTTAATTTTTCTGTCTCGCGTACAGGTTTGTATACTTTACTAAAATTTCTATGACTGTATTATCAAATATACATTTTTAGCAATAAATAGGTTTTATATTATTGACTGGACCCTGCACATTTTGCAACAAATCCCTGGAGCTCCCCATGTATAGGCTTGTAATACTTGATTTGTAATACTCCTAGAAGTAAATGGTATTGGTTCATCAGTCTAGGATTTATATCCGGTTGTATAGGAAATCCACTGGAAACTTTGATCTAGTGAGTCGAAGCGCCGCTGTCTGGAATTTATGGTAAAGATAAACAATCTTCGTCACCATCATCAGAGGAGTTCAGCCGTTGAACTTCAGCAGGTGCTTTGACCTGGGAGCTGGCAGATTTAGAAGTAATACGAAGTCTTCGTCTCCGGTGTCTTCATCAGTAACTTTAGCTTTACAATTTTCCGGTGGCATAGGTAATTGTTATGGAGTCTGGAATATTTATTTTATCATTTCGCTCCATTTCCTCAAACATTTCGTAAAGTGTGAGTGGTTTTCCTAAATTCCTATAACGAATAAATAATCATTGCATACGGTAGTACATTTTCCTACTGTATCTTTTACGAAACAGATGAAACAAAAGCAAAATATCCCCAGAAAATATTATACGATAATTTATTTATTTTTATTTTTGAATTCAGTAGAAACCAAGTATTGGTTTATTACATAACACATAGTAAATATCAACGTAAAATATTTTTTGAACTTACCTTGAATACCTCATTGAAATAATCCGGAAATTAAATCTTTATTTAGCACTAATAAAATTATTATCAGTTTACAGTTATTACTTTGTAATGACTGACTAAAGTCTTGAGAACTACTGACAACATCCAGAAAAATGTTAAACTACCCTCATAAATGTCAATTTTTTTTTAATGTTGGTGTTTCGTTTATGATACAGTAGGAGCAAGTGGGTTAAAGCGGAATTACACTAGATATTAGTTCAAGGAACAATTTTGAAGATGAACTTCCGCAAAGTAACGCCTGATTCAATCAACTAGAAATATTATATTTATGTAAGACAGTAATTTATAATATTTTTGAAAAAAAAAATGGCGCTTAATCTCTTGCCTGTTCTTCAGAGTAGATACTCTTTTTCCGAACAAGGCTGTCGAGTCTATTATAAAACTTTGACGTTCATAAGTGTATGTTTGATAATTGATACCCAATTGAATAAAAACATTTTCACTTTGACTTTGACTTTATAGACGAGTCATGCTATTAATTATTGGACTAATAGTCATGCTATTAGTCCAATTAGTAAGATTCATAAGTTTATTCCCCCAGCTTAATTATATAGTCGCTGTAATTACCAACAGTGCATTAGAAAGCTAGTTTCAAAGGTCACCATCTTAGACTAGCTTCACTTACGGTTATTAGCTGCGAAGTAGAGTAGAGATAGCATTGGGCCGCCAAAATCTCGCCGGAATAGCGCTACTATGACGCCAAAATGGCGTAGATACCGCACAATGGCGCTAAACTGGCGCAATCGGTGTTTTCAAAGAGGACAGAGATCGCAAACGTCGAGAGTCGTAGCACTAATTTTATCAAAATTGAATCTAACCAAACTGTCTTGCGTTGCGAGTGATGGGGCGGCTGCGTGGGATGTTATCGATGTTTTTTAGCGTGAAAAGGGACTTGAACTGTCAGTAGGATAGATAGGTACTTTTTATTATGGCAAGTAATCATAGTCAGTGGTTTTATTAAAGAGAAAATGTTAGAACAATGTTGAATAATAATTATTCATAGTAGTAATCTCAAATATTTTAGGGTTCTCGATTTAGAAAAAATTATGACATAAATTAACGGCTGTTCTGAACGGGAATCGTTTTGTGCCTTTTCGGCGTCTCGTGTTCGAAAAATGGTAGTTACGACTTGAGCAGAAATCCACGTCTTAAAGCGATTTATGAGAAGAAGAAAATGTTAGAGTCTGGCGGACCTTTTTTATAGGTATATAACTATTTTTTCAATACATCAACACGAACTTTATCTTTAAAATTATTATTGTATAGGGCATGTATTTTTTGTCTACTACTGGAAGTTAGCATTCAATTTCGTGAACTTCTCTTATTCTCGAACCAAACAGAAAAGCTGTTCGACACTGAAATAACATAACGAAATCACGCCACCGACCGTTTTTCATACATCTTTCTGTCCTGTCCATCCAAAAGTTTCCTAGAAAAAAAAACGCTTTAGGTGATAAGGCCACTCATGTACTGCCAAATGATTATTCTTCTCTCCATGTTTCTTATTTTGTATTTTTTGGTGTGCAATAAAGAAATATTGTACTTATTTTTTTTTATATCTTATCGATATATCGATACCCACGTCCCTAGAGTGCTTCTAAACTTTGGCACTAACTCGTGTGGGTTTCGACATGTTTTCCGCCGTGAATGTACGTCCGTTGATATCTGCGGAGCGAGTCAGGCACGCTAATGATACCGAGAGCTCGGAAGGAATCTTTCAAATAAAATGCAGCTTTCTTGAAAAATATCTATTCAGAATGGAAGACGAATTTGATAGTTGTTATTTGGTGGAGTTTGGTATTATTTATTAAGATAGTGCTTTTATGTATGTAGAGAGTTATAAGTGCTTCATAACTTATACCTGTTTTATGTCTCTCACGTCCAGTTGCGGATCTAGGGTTTTGGATTGAGGAGGGGGGGGGGGTCTTGGGTATTCCCATTAATCAAAATCCGTGGCCCCCGGGGCCATCTTTATCAAAATGTGCATGATTTTGGTTTAGAGGGGAAGGTAAGGGATAAAAGTTACTCACAGCTAAGTCAAGCCCCCCTTATCAAGGTATGCAAATACAAATTACTGAGAAACAATGTTCTTTTTTTTAAACCACAAAATAGGCATGCGTTTGACCACTGACTCGCCTGATGGGAAGCGTCGACGTGATCGAAGGTTTAACACGCTTGCCTAGGAGATACCTATTCACTTTATTCTTAAACGCCCCCGGATTGTATTCAGGTGGAAAGACAGACGCAGGCACGAGTTCCACACCTCTGCAGTTCTTACAAGAAAAGTTGACTTGAAACGCTTAGTGCGTTTTGGCAGAATTTCCACCATAAGAGGGTGTCTCTCACTAGTGCGCCTAGTTTGGTGTTTTTTTTACTATTCGTAGATAGGAGAGTGTAAATTCGGTACTTGAGGGGCGGGGAGGGGCATGAGCACTAGCGGATCCAGGGGAAGCTATACGTAGTGCCTCATGTTTCATGTCTCGTGAGATAAATCACACGTTAGACCGTGTCAAGTGATGTATCGCGCCACGTCACCACAAAACCTTACTCTGAATTTGACCCTAATTTTGACAAAACTGTTATAACAGCTTCTTGAAACATACACGGGCTTTATTTCAAAGCAGTAAGAGTTAGTTTGAAAAAGTGTTTGGTAATGTAGAAGTAATATGAAATAATAGGGTTGTCGATACGTTTTTTGACACTTCATTACGTTTAGATTTCGTATTATAGAGCATGTTCGTTATCAATCGAATACACTCGGTCCTTTGGTTTATTTATTTTTGGGCCAAAGTATTAAGTACATGCTTAAAATTCTGCCAATGTTAGTTCCCATAACATAAACTTCTTAGAAGTGTCTCCCTGTAAATGACTTTTTAGTAAATATAATAAATTTACTATTCTGTTATTGTAAGGTCGTTGGTTGACCTGAAATGTAAAAATAAAATAAATAAAATAACATATCGACACGCCTTTCCCCCAAGGGGGCTGGCAGAGGTGTAATACAACACCCACACTTCGCCAGACGATATTCAGTCCCAAATGTGACAGGGGGCGAGCCTGTCGCCATACATCGTGCTCCAGTCATGTAGCAGATGACATACAATACGCACATATGTTCACACAACGAACAAATTGGTGCGTGCCGTCGGCTGGGTTCGAACCCGCTCCCCCTGGTTTGAGAGGCAGGCCTTCTCCAACTAGGCTGTTAACGCTTTCCCAAAATGTTTTTTTAGTTTTTTTTAAGTCCCAAAATGTACTAAAATGTTAAATGTACTACTTTGAGCTCTCAACCAATACTCGCGACAAAACCGCGGAGAACTTAGCGGTAGATAAACATGTTTGCGTTGTCAGATAACTTTTCTTCTCTACATCCATACTAATATCATTTTCCGTAATTTCCTAGGAGGTACTGTAAAGATACTATCTTAGTACCTTTTTTATTAATATTAGTGAAAAGGGAATAATAATTAATAGTATATAATAAATTACAAACCCGCTTCGGAGGGCTCTGGTGCTCGCAACACAGTTTGATTACTATTGTGAGTGCCAGCCAGTTCTTACTGACAATAAGCAATTTACTTGTAATATTATTTTTATTATGTACCTCCTATAAATGATATTCTTTTTGTAAGACCCTAAGTTTGTGTCAATTAAGAATTTATTAATATTTATTATTATTATTAACTCGAAAGTAACTCTGTCTGTCTGTTTTCTTTTCACGGCTAAACGGATCTTAATGAAATTTTATAATTAGTTACAGTATATCATGAGGAAGGTTTTTGTTTTTTTTTATTTTTTCTGAATAAACGCGTAGATATAAAAATAAGTCGCTTTCCGCAGTGTCTGTCTCTCTGTCTGTATATCCGCTAATAACTCCTAAACTACGCAACGGATTTTAATGCGGTGCACCATAAATTGGACTTTTTTAACGGAAGGTGTAGGTTGTTACTACCTACATACTCGTAATCTAGTAGGAACCCATGGAATTATGTACAAATTATAATGATTTATAAAACGGGAATTATTCACGTACGATTTAGTCGATTATTCCGACTATAGTTTCAATCACATTCGGCGGTCTTCATCAAGGCGAGTGCGCGCGCGGCTGACTCTCGCATAGCACTGAATTAGTATTTCCGTTTTATAAATCATAATGTGTGAAAACCACGTCAGTTTCCATAATATGTACAAATTGTTGTTTTATTGTACAAATCAATTTAATTTAGGGTTCCGTTACCGCCTAATGAATGGGAAACATCGATAAGCGTTGTTAATTGAATGAGAATACAAAAAACTCGTTACATTGTTAGTCAATCATGTTAAGTACGAAAAAGTGTTGAATAATTATGAATACGAGTATTTACTCAACGCTTGTTTTGTTTCTAAGCATTTTGACTGCCTCGGTGGCTCAGTTGGTGGTGAACCTACCTTCGGAGCGTAGGGCGTGGGTTCGATTTCCGCCTAGAGCAAACATTGATGGTTAGTGATAAGCGTTTGTGTTTGTTCTAAGTCTGGGTGTTAATTTCTATCTAGGTATAAGTATTTAAAAATATGTGTAGATCAGTCTATGGCAGATGGTACAAGCTTTGCTTAGTTTGGGGTCAAGTGACCGTGTGTGCAAAATGACCCGAAAACTTATATAGCAAGTAGACGTAACAGTGAGGGATCACTGAGAGTATTCCCTTGTAAGTAATCTTATTTTCGTTGGGATCTCCTCACTTTCCACTGTAATCATACTAATATTATAAAAGCGCAAGTTTGTGAGAATGGATGGATGGATGGATGTTTGTTACTCTTTACGCCAGAACGGCTGAACAGATCTGGATGAAATTTGGCATAGAGATAGATTATAGTCTAGAAAAGCACATAGGACACTCTTTAACCGCGGGTGAAACTGCGGGGCGCCGCTAGTACAAACTAAATAAAAAAATTATATAAACCCGCAATAAACTAAAAACACTCCCCACTAATTCACCTTTCAATCAAAATCGGTTAATCCGGGCGTTACGATGCCACACACACACACACACACACACACACACACACACACACACACACACACACAAACACACACACACACACACGCGCGCGCGCGCACACTAAACTTATAACATCTCATCGTTTTTGCGTTGGGGGCACGAAACAGGCAAAAAAAACTAATTCAAATTAATTGAGTAGTTTTTTATGATGAAAGATGTTTATTTAACACACACACCACTTAATTTACACAAGTAGAGTCTTCCCCTGTTCCATCCCAGACAAAAGTACCTGATAAACAAGTAACATTGTTTAAAACAAAAACAAAAAGCCGGCTGCAAAATGTTGTACCCTATGTCATTTCCGCTATCAAAACAATTCAAATTAAGACACCACTTACATTCGAACCACAGCATTTCGAAATTTATCAAGCTGTTTTTTATGTAGGCCGTGCCAAAGAAACCTCCTACATACATATCCGAATACACGCTTAAACTCGAAAAACATAACCCTCCTTCATGCGCAGTCGGGTAAAAATACATCTCTTCCCTATAAACTATCAAAAAAAAAACAACAACCATGACTCACACGGAAAATAATCGATAAAACCGTCGATCACCTGCCACCCCTACTCGTCCTTAAGGTCGACAAAGCGTCGCGCATGATAATGTCCCATCACTATTGTCTATAAAAGCGATGCGCGTGCGCAGGACAATAAGCGAAAGTCAACGAAAATGAAGGTGATTACACGTTTTTTATGTGCTAGCATAATATTGTGTTTTTGTGTGGTGTAGTGTGTTTGTGGTATTAGTGTTTTAAAAATTGGATGATTTTTTCGTGATACTTACTGTTCTGAAAAATTTAGAAATAAATTTAAACTTAGCTATAAAAAAAAACAGGCAATTTCTAAAAGTGGAAAATTAAAATAAAATATTTTTTTTTTATTCAAAATTACATATAGTGAAAATATTGAAAATAAATTATAATGCAAATTTTTTACATCATTCAACATCTTTGATAAATTGTAAAGTGTTATGCGCTGCCTTATCGCTGAAAAATTAAAATAGCTTTTGCTAGTAATATGATAATAAAATTGATAAAAGACGGATAGTCGATCAGATTGCAGTTTGTAACTTCGAACCGAACTTGGTACAAACTAACTTACTAACTTTTGTAATATCAATATTTTAGAAAAAGTACAGTTCGCTACAAAAATTTCAGACTTTGTCTTTGAAAAAACCTTCCACCAAAATAAAATGTAAGGACGCCATAAGTAGTGCCGTTTGGAAGCCGATCCAATGAGCTAAGTACGAGCTCACATTACGTCTCACTCCTTCTCAGGACATAAGAAACGTGGCACGTCTTTAGTGGTCTCTTTTTCTTCGTGTAATTTGTATTCGCTAACTTTTTTTTTGTAACAAATGTGCTATATATGTGCATACTGCATACAAGGTAAGTATTGAAGTATAGTTTGATGGTTTTGACGGCACCATTGAGAGCCTCGGCAACTCACTATACTGGCGCTCACTTTTGCTAGCAGTCTTCGATTCCCTAGATCGTGTAGTATCGTCTCATGCCAAGTTTGCTGTTTACTTCAGTATGTTTTCGTCAATTGTCTGCTCCTAATATCAGGCCGCCATAGGCCTGGGTCTAGCCGGTCTTAGGCGCTGACTAGACAGAAAAAAGGACGGACGAGGATGAGATACGGACGGAGAAGAGACGTGTCACCTTCTTACAAAACGAGAAATGCCGCGTCCGCGTTCCGTCCGCGCCCTATCTTCTCTCTATGTGTTGCGTCGCGTCTGTAGCTTTGTCTTACGTCCTTTCTGTCTGGCTTGCCGCTTAGGTAAAGCCCGCCTCTGGCTATTTGTCATGTTTGTGAGGCTGAGTGTACCTAGACAAGGTTCACGAAGACTCAAAGTTCAGATTGGATAATTATATTACACAGACAGGTGCGCTGCACTTCGTTACCAACTTATATTGCACAATTAATTAACTTTATTCTCTTTAATTTGCGAAAGTTAAGGCGGACATAAAATTATAAAAAAATCACACGCTATCTTTCGCTCTGATTTAGAACGACTGAGGTAGAATTTTTATTGTTGAACGAGCACGCGAGGTCTCAGAATCTTCTGGAACATCTCGTCATTTGTTTGGTCGACAACAACTTGAGTATGGCAGATCCAATCCTCGTGAAATTCTGCATTTCGAATATGAGCGTTATCGGACGAGAAGTTATGGAAATATGCATGGTCTCCGTCCGATGCGAAAGACTACCTAGTTTTTTGTAATACGATGGTTGTCTCACAGCTGTGCAAAAGTCTCCTAGAAAAAAATATTTGTCAAAATTTTCGGAATAACATTAAACATATTTAAAAAAAAGCCTTTTTAGGCACTTTTAGATTAGACATGTTTTTAAGGCTTGTGATGTTTAACAAGATCTACGCGCTTCTCCGAAAATCAAAGTACAGGCTGACTCACTCTTAGCGCAAATCTCCACGAGCAAATTGCGTCTGCGTTTTGCACGAAATTATGAGAGGTTATAGGGACAGAGAGAAAGAAGAGATTTATAAAGTGTAGAAGCTTTCAGGACCTAGAAACCCAGTTACCTGCTTTTTCTGGGCTTTGCAATATTAGCTTGGTCACTGTCTTGTCTTGCTAGAAAAGTCACAAGAGCGAAAGTGACTATGATATCACAAGCACCAGACCTAGCCACCTATAAAAAGAAAGTTATTAGAAGCAATAATTTGGCAAAATAATATTATGCTTACATACTCGTACCTACCTACTTAATAAAAGAAATAAGTTAAGATATAAAGAAAAAGTTGCAACAACTCGTGGAAATCCACCCTAACCAAATCTATTCCACACCTGCTCCATTAGTCAGCATTTTCTGTAATTTCCCAGGAGGTACTGGCTGTAATATCGTTGTTGCTGAGTGGGGCGCTGGCGGAGCCCCCGGCGCCCTACGCGCCGAGTGGCTGGAGGCCTAGCGGACCTTCGTTCGACCTTCCACAAAGGGGGCCACAGGTAAGCTGAAACCTTTGTTTTTGATCCAGTACTTACCACAGAGACTATCAAAGCACACCTCATCTTTAAAACCATTTTCGACATTGAGAACGCAACTTTTTATGAAAACTCACTAAAAGTACATCAATTACGTAACGTTTTAATTTCCTTAGCTTAGTTGTCCAGGCCCTTCAAAAATTTACGATGGCCACCTACACTAATGAACATAACTTCTCCACAGCCATTACCTCTGGACCCCCGCAACCCACTTCCCCCTGCCACCTCCTACGGCGTTCCTGACGATGACGTGTCAGTTCAGGGCTTGCCGCCACCACAGGACCAGCAGCCCCTGTTCCAGACCTCACCGGTCAGCGGTCAGCAGTACGCTGGACCAGCATTCAACACAGACTTGAAGGATCTTGATCAGAGCTATAAACAGTCGCAGGTAAGTCCCAAATTATCTTGATCTTTGGATAAAGCCCTTATTTGTCTATCAGCATTATCATCAGTCTTCTTTGCGAGATGTAGGTCTCTTATAATCTACATCTTGTTTACCCATTTCTATGTCTCTGCTTTTGGATTCAACTTAGCACAAGTATTAATCCATAAGTCCCATAGCTCAACAATGTTTCTTTTAACAATTTTTCTAAAATCTTTTCAGTACCAGCAACAGCAAGAGAGGTATCGCGAGTACCAAAGGCAAAAACAACTTGAAGCCGAGCAAAAGGCTCCTAATGGCAACCGCCTCCCGGTTCCTCAAAATCCTCGCCAGTTCGCCAGCAGACCTTCTACCACAACCACTACCACTGAAGCTTCAACCACACCTGTAGTATCAACCACTGAATTGGATCTGAACCAAGGAGAAGTCGCCAACGACGATGCAAAATCAGCTAAACTGAAAAACGGAAAGACTTCAGTAGAAATTACTAAACAAAACGTACAAGAGTACCCTGGAGAGTTTTTCCTTAGTTCTCTAGCCCAGATACAGTTGCAGCCTCAATTTCTGCCTCTTCAACGTTTGTCTGGAGCTTACTTGCAGCCTCAAGGTGCTTCTCAGAAGCAAGTGGCGGATTTTGATGCTGCCACTCACTTTGCAGCGTTTCCGTCAATTTTAGCTCAACAGAATCTTCAGCCACAAAGCCCAGCTTTGTTTCAAAACGGTCAACAAGCTGTATTAGTTCAGCAATCTTACCAGCCTAGTTACCAACCTCAAATACAGTCACAATTGCAACCGGAACCGGTAATTTTGCAAGCTCCTGCTCAGTTCCAGCCTAACTTCTATGCGCAACCTAATCCTGATGCAGTGACAGTCCAGCAAGCAGCTCAGTTCCCTGCTAACGCATATCAGCCAGCACTTCAGCCAAATCCTGATGCAGTGGCAGTTCAGCAACCAGCTCAGTTTCCTGCTAACGCATATCAGCCAGCACTTCAGCCAAATCCTGATGCAATAGCATACCAGCAACCAGCCCAGTTCCCTGCTAACGCATATCAGCCAGCGCTTCAACCGAATCCTGATGCAGTAGCAATCCAACCTCAATATCAGCCCCAGCCTCAAGGATTCAGTCAAATTCAAGCGCAGCAAGTCATCTACCAACCACAACCGAATCAGTTTGCTCAATCAGGTCAGCCTCAACTGGTTCCCACGCTAAAAAAAGAATCAGAAGATGTAGAAGACAGAGAGGAACAAGGGAAACAAAACAATCAGCAGCAGTTTTACCAGCAACCAATTGTAGTCCAACCTCAATTACCTCAAGTTCAGTACCAACCTCAGCAGTTCCCCGCGCAGCTAATTCAAAGCCAAAACCAACCTCAATTCCAGCCTTCAGCTCAAATTCAACCCCAGGTTCAGTACCAGCCTGAAATTCAATACCTCCAACCACAAAATCAGTATCTTCAACCTCAGGGTCAATTCAATCAACCCCAAGGTCAGTTTGTCCAACCTGATGCTCAGTTCATCCAACCCCAGGCTCAGTACCAACCCCAGCCTCAATTCCTTCAACCACAAGATCAATACTTACAGCCCCAAGGTCAATTCTTGCAAGGTCAATTCGCTCAGCAGCAAAACCAAGGTCAGGACGCACTACAAAGTGGACTGGACATCAACCAGGAAGGCAACGACTTAGACCGGGATGAAGAGAAGGCATCAGAACCAGAAGCAGCGACTGCAGTAGCCACAGCCTTTGGAACAAGGTTAGTTGAGGCATAGAATAATTAAGGAGTAACGTTATTACGATTTGGACACTTGAGTGATGATTAGAATATTGATTTGGGTTTTGGAATCATTTTCCTTATCACGAGGTTAATGATCCATGTAATGGAATATTTGTACTTAATTATAATATACGCGTACTAGAAGAGAGGTCTAAAGTAATTTCGTATAGGCCGAGTGGCTAGCCCTCATGTGAGAGTTTCTAGGCCGCCCGAAGGCCTTTAGTAGTAAGCGATTAAAGACTGATAATGATGATGATGATCAAACTCATTGTTCAACCGTTTACACTCTGGGTACGGTACTCTAAAAACTTAGCCAAATAATAAGAATCCTATTAATAAATCTGACTGACCATCCATTTTAGGTCAAGGTCGTGCTTCTTCAGAATAATAATCATTTTAGTCCTTATTAGTAATGCGGTGCAGTATATGTAAATAACAGATGCAACAATAGAACATTGCCCTATTTTGGATGTTGAATATTGATGTGGTGTTTTGATGTATTCTGTATGGGTAGGGTTTTGAAATGTTCTTGGGCGAGGGTTGCAGTGATTTATTTTTAAGGTTTATGCTTGCAAGAAAACTCTCGCAAGAAATGTCCGATAGTCTATGGATCTTGGATGGTGATCTTCACCTCGGAAAATGATTTACAAAATTTTCTAATAATCATATTGCCAACAACATATAGGGCTCTTCGATGTCGCTCGACATCTTTGTCATCTTTTAAGTTCGAAGTCACGACATGGCCAAGGTATTCGAAGTTCTCTACAATTTTGATAGTCTGTCCGTTGAGGCAAACACCGGGAACATTGTCGGGTCCCTTTCCAGATCTAAATATCACCATTTCCGTCTTTTTGACATTGTAAATTAGGTCGTGTTCTTTAGCGGAACGTTCACAGATTGAAATGAACTGTCTAAGACCCTTTATCGTGGGGCAGAGCAGCATATGGTGTGTGAGCTACGACCTGCTTCGTAGTCCTGCACGGCGGATGGTGAATGGTTACCTTTATAATAAACGGAAACCGCATCTTTATGACACTTCTCAAAATGAAGCCATTTCTGATTATCAGCCAGTTCTAAATAACTAACTGCGCCCCGCGGTATCACTCGCGGTTAAAAAGTTATTCTAGACTTATAAATCTATGTCTGTGCCAAATTTCATCCAGATCTGTTCAGCCGTTCTGGCGTGAAAGAGTAACAAACATCCATCCATCCATTCTTACAAACTTTCGCGTTTATAATATTAGTAGGAAGGTACGCGTGTTAACCATCGTTGTACCTAACCAACAGTTAAGTTGCTAACTTTGAGGATCGACAAGGCCAGCAACAAAGGAAACGTGTACAAAACGTGAAGTTTAAAAGTTAGAAACAGCAATAAAGAAACCTTTAAAAACTTTTCACTTTAATTGGGATTTATTGGGGGTTTCTTTTAACAGTTTTAATGTTATTTACAGGACACAGCCTCGTTTACAGCCGAAGTACGGAGCTCCATTCCCAGTGCCGAGGGTGCAGGCCAACCCTGGTGCTACCGAATCCCCTGTTGAAGTAAGTTTCGTCATTATTGCCCAAAAAATACAGATTTAAGCGGAGCATCACATCACACGATTGTGTGTGAGTATGTATGTTTGCTGGTTCTTCACGCTCAAACGAGGGATTTCGACGAATTTTCTGCTGACGTGACATTTTGCGAACTTGACAATGTGCGCTGAGAGGAAATTTGGTATAGAGGTAGGTAATGTGAATCATGTTCAGAATCTCCTAAAAAAAAGACGAAATTATAGTCATTCCTAACTTTCACGAGTTTACAAAAGGAATGATTCCGACACTTTTAAGACTTTTTCTAAGAACCTAGGTTTTTCTTTTTTAAGATCTACGTATCAGTTTGCAAACTTTTAAGAAGTTAAGGACCAATTTGAGTAGTTATTTTTGCAAATTGTAAAGGTAGACTTTGTAAAAAGAAAGTTGAAGTGAAATAAAACGCAAACTGTGTTCGCATTAAGTTGAAGTTCGAATTTAGGTGAAATTTTTATCCGACTAGAAAGGAAGAAAAAAAGCGATGGTAGCCTAGTTTGAGAAAGCTCGCCTCTCAAGCCAGAGGGAGCGCGTTCAAGCCCAGCCGACGGCACGCAACAATTTGTTCATTGTGTGAACATAAGTGCGTATTGTTGTCATCTGCTACATGACTGGAGCCCGATGTATAGCGAGAGGCTCGCCCCCTGTCACATTTGGGACTGAACATTGTCTGGCGAAATATGGCTGTTATATTACACCTCTGCAAGCCTCATCGGGGGAAAGGCGTGATGATATGTAAGCCGTACTGTGCACATGATGTTACAAAACACAATATTGCATTAGGTACTTAACTCAACGGACCCCGTCAAGCACAGCAACATAGAAGAGAGGACAGTTTTAAAAATTTAAATTTTGAATCTTTGTGGGTAGTTTCAATAATTATGTAGAGTTTTTTGTAGAGTCAGTTTTTAGAAGTCAGTTATTAGATATCATAAATTCTTTCATAAAAAAATATCATCAAAAATTTCTAAAAACTGACTTTGCAAAAAAATTTATAACTACAACATTTGTTTTTCATTTTGGTTTCTCTTTTACAATACAATACAATTTTACTGTACACCAAAAAACTACATGAGAATCTTAAAAACTAAAATACATTTTTCGGCAGTACAACTTACTTTTACTTGTTTCTTCTGCAAACAAGTTTGCTATTTGGCTAGTTTTGTTTTGCAAATAAGTCCGCGTTTGCCCTACTCGCCTGCCTGTTGGCTGACGCTGACGTAGAATAGAATATTTTTTATTGTGAAACTGTGTAGGTACAAGGTGGTTTGTGTAAATATTAGTAACAACAGTTTTGCTCATATCGAACGTACAATAATTTAACAGTTTAATTTTTGTGTTTTAAGATTAAGCACGCAGTACTAGAAGATACCTCACTCTGATCTCTATTTAGTTGTGTCTTCTTCATATTAATAGTCACTAGTTACTATTATGTATTTTTATTGCTTTCTTAGGAAGTAACTGAAGACTCTCCCGCGGTCGCTCAGGCAACTGCAGTCGCTAATGGAGAGAGAAGGAAGAGCGCAAGACTGAGGTAAGAAGATACAAATTTTAATTTTTTGTGCAGACTAGCGTTTTTAATTTTTTTTAATTATGTCATATTGTTTTTGTTTTTTGTGTGTGGATGGATCTCTGAGTCCAAGTTTTATTGCCTCTCGCTTTACCAGCAAGTGACGTCAGCTGAAAGACAGATCAACCGAATGATATTTTGCAAAAAGACAAATTACAGTGAACGGACTGTTGACTCTCGCCGAGATTCTTCACAGGAATCCCAAGTCCTACTTCTCAGCAAATAAAATTCGTCACTAAGTTCGCGAAAAATGGATTGGGACAAAAGTTAATTGACCCCGCTTTCCCTATCCGCCTTGTTGTAACCAACTTGGCCTTATTGCGAATTAATAATAAATAATAATAAATAAATTCGGGACACTTCCACACACGGTCGCCTGACTCCAAACTAAGCAAAGCTTGTACTATGGCTGCCTATATAATAATATATTGAATTGAGAGTATAGTTTATTGACCTCACTACCTGCCGATCAGGGGTTGAACATTTTTACCAAACAAATCATGATTTGCTAGGTTATAACTTAGCTTTAAAATTAACTTCGTCTCAATCTATATGGCACGAGGTATAGCTGTGTGATTCGTTAGAATCGCGAACGTTGCGCTACATTTATACAGGGTTATCAGAAAAGGGTGAACTAAGCTCAAGGGGGATCATTGTACTCATCATTACGAACAACTTTTACTATGCAATCAACCCTGAAATCGAGAAAAAAATAAAAGCTGTTCCATACGTTTTGTTGACGATCAATGAATTTTTGTATGGAACAGCTGTTAGCTGTCGAGATTTGGGTTGGCTCCATAGTAAAAGTTGTTCATGATGATGAGTACAATGTCCCCTTTTGGCTAAGTACACCCTATACCGATAATCCTGTATAGTAGATTGTTAACTACATTACATGGCATAGTTTTGGCAAACATTCAGTAGTTCAGCGCTCCGTCCTACATAGTATTTGGGACGGGAACAAGTGATTGATCTGACTGAGAGGAATAGATTATGCAATGGAATACATTAGGGATAAATGGTGTTTGACTATACAAGGCTACGTAAAACGGTGCCACTAAGTCGAAAGGAGGTCATTGTATGAAGCTTTATTTTTCGTTGATAAATAGAAATACTAGAACATTGAAATTATCCTACTAATATTATAAACGCGAAAGTTTGTAACAATGGATGGATCGATGTTTGTTACTCTTTCACGCCAGAACGGCTGAAAACAGAGACAGATTATAGTCTAGAATAGCACATAGAATACTTTTTAACTGCGCGTGAAACCGTGGAGCGCAGATAGTTACAAATAAACTACAATGTGCTGCTGTGTACCAAAACTGCGCTTGTAAAATCTCTGCTCCTCCCAATATTGGACTACGCCGACGCCTGCTACCTGGATTTAACCGAAGAGCAACTTGACAAACTTGAACGTCTTCAAAATTACTGCATTCGTTTCATTTTCGGTTTAAGGAAATATGATCATGTTTCTGAATTCCGCCAAAAGCTCAAATGGTTACCTATCCGACTTCGCCGTAAAACTCACATCCTTTCCTTTCTTTTTAAAATTTTGTTTGTTCCCTCTACTCCACACTATCTTAAGGAGCGCTTTGAATTTGCTCAAGGTCACTCCGGTTCACTGAGAACCTCGCGTGCCCGTAAGTTACAACTCCATACCTGCTCTCACATCAATTTAGCATACAGTAAGGGTTTCACTGTGCAAGCTGTCCGGCTGTGGAATGAGTTGCCTGTTGCCATCAGACAGGCTGAAACATTGCCCATTTTCAAAAATCTTATATTTAAACATTGTCTTTCTCTTTGTTAATTGGTACATACATAAGTATATATTTATTATTTATATTTGTGTACAATTTATATATTAATTTATATATTATGTGTCTAAAGGTATTTGTGTAGATATGATATGTTTTATTTGTTTACTATTATTTATGCTTATTTATGCTATTATTTACCTATACTTATATATTATTTAGTATTTATGTATGCCACCGACCGTTTGTCATATTTAGTTCTGTCCTGTCCATCCAAAGGTTGCCTGGAAGAAATCGCTTTAGGCGATAAGGCCGCCCTTGTACTGCCGAATGATATTTTATTTTTAATATTCTCTTTATGTTTGTTTTACTTTGTATTTTTGGTGTGCAATAAAGATGTATTGTATTGTATTGTATTGTATTGTAATGTGTTTTTCAGAAGGGTGTATTCATATTTAGGGGAAGGTTTTGTTCTACTAGGCTATACTCGGCAAAGTAAACTACTTTTAGAACACAAATTTATTAAACTGGACAAAAAAAGTGTCCGTACAAAATAACTAGTCACGAGATCAATACAATTTTAGTAAACCCACGTAACTTCAATGATAAAGTAGAGCTGGTTTGATGATGCAGTCGAAGGTGGTCTAAGGAAGTTGCATAAAAGCTTATTTTAAAAATTGTTTTACATTAAATCTTACGTATATTTTACAGGAGTCGTCGCATCCGTCCGGTTTACGCCGTCGACAGATCCGGACGACTAGTGGTTGCTGAAGCCTAATGAAAAGGACAAATCCACGAGGAGATACAGGGCTTTATGCCCTGGATCCAGGGCCAGGATGCCTAAAGGGCTCAAGCTCCCCCAAAAAATATCAAATTCACAAAAATAGTAAAAGTAATCGAAAAATTAAGTACTTTAGTGTTTACCTACCAAAAAAATGTACCCTCAGCTAAATTAAGCCCCCCCCCCTTCCCCCCGCCCAAACCAAAATCCTGGACAAACGTACGACCACGTTCGAGGTAGATTTTTTGTGCAGAAATGATGTTTGTCAAGTTTTCTAGCTAGTGCCTGTTTTTCTGTTATGCTTCAGTCTTTTAAATTTCCTTACTCTTATCGTTTTGAAACGTCAAGTTTGTCTACATAGTATTTTAATTTTAATCAAAAATGAAACAGGCTGTCCGTATACCCCCTTACTAATAAACCTTGGACAGCCTCGTAATAGTTTTTCAGTATTTTGTCTTTTTACGATAGAATAAAAAAAAGATAAAATACTTTATGTACTATTTAGAGGTTATAGGTATACAACGTTTATTAGAAAGAAGAATACTATTTTTAACACTGCAAACGTGAAAAAGATTCTACTATTTTATAGCATAATGTTTGTATTTATACTATTTATAGTTAAATTATAGTCGTTATAGTAAAAATTTATTTTTCTCTATTTTCATATTTTGTATCATTTTATTTTCATCTACCTTTTAACATATTAATTTTCTGATATTCCTAGTGATACTACGAAGTGTCTGAAATCTGAATATTATAGTAAAATAACACTAAACTATCGGATGGTGTTTTATAAAACCCCTAGAAAATAATAAGAAGCTGGCATAATGGATTGAGCTGTTCGTTATCACTAGGAGTTTCGCGAAATCCAGGTTTCTTAATATTTACCTGTGATATAAATAAATAATAACTAAAAAAATATTTATTAACAAAACGAACTGAATCTCTCGTGAGCTTATGTATGTGATATTTAATATAATTATTTGATTTAAATTTTTGAATGCGTTTTTTTAAAATAATAATGTAAGTATGTATTTTTGGTCTGTTTATTTATTATCAGAAAATGCAATTTATTAATCAACTTTCTAGTTGGTTAAACTATGCATATAAAATCCCTTCCACACGATACTTATCCAACACGATTGACTAATCTCATATTTTCTATGCACACAATATTTCATATAATTCGATTGCCAATCTAGTCAAATTGGTCGTAAAATTGTATCGTGTGGAAGGGGTATTAAGTAAAACAAAGCATACCGTCAAAATTCACCAGGGCTGTATTAGCAACACAAGAATTCCATAAACAAACAGGAAAACCACGAAGAACGCCGGTACGCTTGCAATGACAAATAAATTCTCTCTGACAAAGCGTACTGGGCAAAAGAATAACATTTTCCAACGATGGGTTCTGTCGAAAGTATCCGTTCTAGCAGTTGATATGGTTACCGTATCTCCTTTGTCCTCCATAACCTCAGGCCCAACAACAATTGGTGGCTTTAGTACCTCTAAGTAATTTTTAATTAACTTTATCTTCAGCGTCTGCAAGGAATTCACTGAAGGACCCAGTTTAACTTTTTTAGACTCTTGTGTACTACGCGTTTGCATTATTTTGTCTATGACCTCACTCCGAACCAGGCTGCACTGTAAGCTTCTGTCTCTTTCTTTTAATTCTTGTGTCGAGATTACTTCTGGCTGTTCCGGTTCAATTACTTCTACATCTACCTTGTCTAAGTCTATGTTGACTTCAGGTGAAGAGGGAGCGAAAAATTCGAGAGATGCTATTGACGTCTTCAGCTCTTTGATGATTTTGTCGGTTACCGTTGTTTCTAGTCTTTTGAAAGCAACGTCTAAAACAAGGATTAGCTTATCCCACATCTCGGAAATGTTGTGGGGGATCTTCGATTGTTCTGGCAGTTTCATTTGCTGCATGTCGTCAATAAGCATTTCTTTTATTTCGTCGTGATTTGGAAGATTGATCGTTTTCTTTTTCGTTGAGGTGTCTCGCTCGTTGTATTGTTTCGTAAATATATTTGTGTTGATTATGGTTTCTTTACGGTGATCTCCCATGTTTTTGGAACACACGTGAAACTGTTGGCTTGTGTCGGTCGTGAAGCCGTCTTTCTGGTTGACGACCGTCACGGCTACTCTAGAGCTTGTCGAAGGAGTAGTGTCCGGATAGTATCCTAAACTAATCACTGTCTCCAAAATCGACTGCTGCGTCTTATTTGGGTTCTCATTGTCCTCAAATTCTTTTTTTTCGTTGCTTGAATCATATTTCGGGTATTTCTGTAAAGTACATGTCGCTGAATTGTTTTCGTCAAAATCGGAACTTGTTCGCGCCATATCAAATAAATCTTCACTTGATTCATCAAAATTTGATCTTTTATTTACTAACGTGACATTACTAACGTCTTTTGTATGCACAATTTTCTCTTTTGAGCTCCCAGATTTCATTCTATCCATTGATTCAAATTCGGAAGTCAATTGACCTAATTCCTTTGTTAATGGTTCGAATTGGCTAGTTAGACTTGCTAAATGCATAAATTTTTCGTTATTATTTATTTTTTCACCAGACGAAAGGTTTTTTGAATTTTTATATGCTAAAGCTACAGTGACATCTGATTTGTAAGGAGGCGTAGCGCTTGGTGAAATATCAGTTGCAGATTTCACAGTACGAATGCTATTTAGATCTTCATTTTTTGATGAAGTTCTACTGGGTACATACGTTAATGTTTTTCCGCTTGAATTGCTGATAAAAGAGTCGTTTTTAGCTGTAGACGGATACGAAGCTTGCGAACCATCATCATTTTCAATGGTCAGGTTGATGGGATCGTTATACATAGTTTCATCCAGTAAATTTTCCTTGGCTAGTGAGTTTTTTAACACTCTTGCCCTTGGAACTACTATCGATATGTTTGAAAATCTATCGCAGAGTCGATCAGAGTTATTAGAATTCCGTTTCACTCTTTCATAATACTTTTCTAACCGGTTGTTAATACTATTTTTTGGGACTTTGCATTTAAATTTATTACATTTCGGTGCAACACTTTTGTGAGCCTTCGGTTTTCTATTAATAAATTTGCTATTTTTGCTCCTTTGAGTGTAATTCGTGGCATTGAAAATTATTTCCGGTTCATCAAATTTTTCAACATTTTCAGTCTTTTCACCATCTGAACTGCCCGATGTTGCATCAGTTTCAACAAAAGTAATAATTTTGCTGTGATCTGCGTCTTCTAAATTTGATTCTGAGCTGATTGATTCGACAGCACCTGGATTAGTTTCTTCGATTGCTTCTATATTTCCATCGTTACTCTCTGGTGCATCAGGGGCTTGCTCTAACTTGAGTGTGTGTGAACTATCTAGCAGTTTTAAAGAATTCGTTGGTGTTATAGAGTTAGTACTTGGTTGAGGGCTGCGTTTGTTGCAGATCATTTGCTGAGCCGTGACGAGGTCGTCGTAAGTTTCTTTTAAAGCAAACGCAACAACGTATGTTGGAGGCTGTTTCGGAAACTTAATCCGAGATTTTGCTCTCTTAATAGATTCTCCGGAGAATATTGATAGTGTGTCTCTATTTAACTGCATTTTATTTGTTTTTCACTTTACCTGAAAAAGAAACCCAAAAAAAATGACTGAATACTTTTGCGAATAAATAAATTAAGAATTATTTATATGTGAACGCATCTTTACTTCTGTTCATTAAAGTGATACGTAATAAATTTTAAACAGTTTTTTTTGGCTTTGGAGTAACTATAGTGAGCGATAATGGGATTTGCGGTTATCCTAGACAATGATTCTCTCTATTGTACAGATTTATTTGACAAATATGCAACTGACTTCTCATGTAACCTAGGTTTAAACAGTCAACACATAAATAGCACAATCACAAGCTCTTGCAGTCGTATTTAGCTTAAATTATGATAGACACTTTTACGAGATAACTTTTTTGTTAGAAAGTTAAACTAACTAAAAAAAATGTGCTTATAAATGATTCAGGGTGAAAATCTGAGCAAACAAAACATATCAAAAAAATTTAACACAAACGCCTGTTATATAATACTTGTTATAAATATTTATAAGAATGTAGAGCCTAATAACAGATTTTTTTGCGGCGAAATTTCAACAGTTCCATAATCGTCATTTCAAGAAATACAATAAATAATAAATAAAAGGTTAAGTGTTATTTTAAAAGACTGACATATTTTTGTCTAATTTTTCTTAAGATCAACACTGAAAGCGTAAAAACAATACTTATCAATAATAAATAAATAATAATAATAATAAATAAATTCGGGACACTTCCACACACGGTCGCCTGACCCCAAACTAAGCAAAGCTTGTACTATGGCTGCCAGAGACTGATATACATACTTAGATATTTTTAAATACATACTTAAATACATATTAACACCCAGACATAGAACAAACACAAATGTTCATCGCATAAATGTTTGCCCTAGGTGGGAATTGAACCCACACCCCCAAGCTCAGAAGGCAGGTTCACTACCAACTGAGCCACCGAGGCAGTCTACGGAATAGCTGTTTTTTTTCGCGTTTTCATTGTTGGTGCCGTAATAAAAGTTGGTCGTAATGATGACCTCAATGATATCCTTAAAGAATTCCGTAGTGTGAAGCTACACCTAGTGTAATTTACAACAATCTATGAAGTAATTTATCACGAAACACATAAAAAAAATTACAAATTTAATCATAATCTCAAAATAATAAACAAAGAAACTAACAAAAGCACAAAAACTTAAAAAAAGCTTGTTAGTAACATTATAACCGTTTTGTAATCGTCATTGCTAAAAATACAGTGAAATCAGTATACAAATTTACAGTGACGACGCAAATTATGACGAAAAATATATAATTAAGCAAACATTATTATTCAGAACCCTAAATCAGAAAGCTGGACGTAATATGGCGTCTCATTAATACTATGCCCTTGTCCTGTAAATTTAACAGTTTTCGTATTATTTGGATTAATGTATTCAATCTTATGTTTCAATATGCGCTGGCAAAAAAATAGGAACAGTATAACAACAGGGATCCAAAGCACCAAGCAGTAAATAAAGCCTTCCAAAAATCCCATATCTCTACGGACGGGCGGCAGTTCACAGCAGCTGTCGATCTTCTGGTTGCCGCGGCAGGCTGGATCGCATAATGTACTACCACCGGTGCTCACAGTCCCACACACCTGCATGGATAACTTTTCAACATCTTCAGAGCATCGGTTGCTGGGTTTTTTTTCTCTTACAAAACAGGGCATGAAGGTTTTTGCTGGCTCAGCGTACATCTGGTTCCAGCTGCGTAGATTTGAAACTCCGCAGGAAGGGAAGGAAGTATCAGAAGGTGGAACGTTAAAGTCGTTCTCAAGCTTACTCTCATCACAAAAGTATGCAAAGAATTTGTTCTTCTCTTCAGGAGCCAACGCAAGTAGTGATCTGGATTTCAGCATAGTGTTCAACGATGGTTTTGTTCCGTTATTGGCAGCAGAAGTCATGTCTGTCACTCTTATGATTGATTCACTTTCTATGATATTGTATGAATTGCTTTTCTGCATGACACGGTCATAAAACTCCGATGCATTTTTCGCGTGCTTCGGTAGCTTAATGACGGATACCGGTTTTTTATTTGTAAACTGAACCGACCTTGAATTATTTTCAGAATTTTGAGTAGTTGCGTCATAAGTAGAATCCTTTGCCATACGTCCTTTAGCAAAAGATTCAGCTGCTTTTGTGAAATCCATAATGATAGCTTTGAGGTCGTGGATATTTTTAGTTATTCCGTCATCGGTAATGGTACTACGGTCGGCGTGTACGCAAGATAGATTATAATCATCAGATTTCGATTCAGCAGAGATATTGCTTTTGATAATATATTTTTCTTGGCTAGCTGCGCCATCTAATAGAGGTATAAGGACCCGACTGTTTTTGTTTTCTGATGTGAAGGGATCTGCTGTAATTTTCAAGGTTTCTTCTGTTTCTTTAGGCAAATCAACAGTAATAGGAGTATCTAAATTTTTAACAAGAGTATTATTGCTCTGACCTACACCAAAACTAATAAGGTTAGGGCTTATCACAGTGAACTTATCTTCTTGCTTAACATCGACTGTTGGAACGAATTTGATTTCTATATTCATCTTCATGTTTTTATTATCTTCAAAATTCATGAAATGCTTGCATATGTTTTGGAAATAGTCTCCGAACTGTTGAACATCATTTTGAGGCATCATAGCACTTTTTTTGCGTTTGTTTAAATCATTGAAACAAGTGTAGCGCTTATTATAGAAACGTGCTTTAGTTATTCGGCTGCGATGCTTTGCTGTATTCTTATTCGATTTTCTCGTTTTCATATTATCGTTATTGAAAGGTTTTGTGGTGCAGTTGTTGGATGACAAAGACTCGATGTTACTCAGTGGACTGGGTTTATCTATAAAACCTATCGTTGATGCGGAATTGCTTTGGTCTCCCTCATTAAAATTTTCATTAAATGTTTTATATTCTAATGAATTATTAATTTTATTGCTGATATAAAATGGACTGTTACTTTGGTCCAAAGAAGATAACTTTCGTAAGACAACGTCATTATCAGTCATTGTGCAATTATCAGTGATATTTTTCGTTGTTTCTATTCCGGCTATATTTGCGAGATCACCCATATACAAGCTTTTCATTAAGCTTGGCATTGCGTCTAGATTGTCATGTTTTATCATTTTATCTGTCATGGTCTTAGCCATCGCTTCATCAAAATATAATGTAGAGGAAGTTGTGCTTTTATGAGAGGCATGCGGTAGGAAGACTATTCGTCGATTTTTTCTCTGTTTCCTTTTTTTGCTTTCCGACTCATAAGTTGCACATCGTTTTGTAAAAGACTTTGTTGATATTGATAGTAAATCATAACTGGAAATGTTTGAACGTTTAATTGATTTTTGGATTGACAACAGCAGGTCCCGTCTTTCACTCTTCGTCGATTTAAATTCACTTCTGCTGTCGTGCACCGACTTTTTGTGTATATTTCTTGGAATGCTTAGAGTTGATATAATTCTTCGAGCTTTATGCGAGCCTGGTGAAGAATGACACGAAGATTCTTTACAACGCTTGTGCTTCTTTGTTTTCCCTATCTTCTTCTTCCTTGCTTTAATTTTTGAAAAAGACGAAGCAGTAGCCACTTTTTTATTCTTAACTTCTCGGCTTAAGTCATTTCTATTCAGAACGTACGTATGTCTGGACGAAGATTGACAAGTTTCATCATTTTCATCTTTATTTAGTAGTGAATAAAGTGCGCTTTCTAGTTTAGATTTAGCGTCACTATGCGTCAGCAAGTGTCTTATAATCCAGTCATTCAGCAAATCCTTTAAGTTGTCCATCATGATCCTAGTCGTGTCTAGTAGGATGTTGTTGGCCAGGTCTGTTCTTTCACTATCGCCACATCCACTGGATTCGGGGTGGTATTTCTCAATAGTTTCCATCTCTGTAGTACTCACTATGGTCGAATATTTTGATTTACCTGAACTCTTCGTTGATGGTTTGTTCATTTTCTTCATGCAGTATCTTCTTAGGATGCATATGTCAGTTTCGATGCTCAGATCTCTTTTTATTGTTTCTCCTTTTTTGTTCTGTACTTGTGATAGTTTTTTCTTGAGCTGCAGGATTCCGCATTTTGTGTAGAATGACGTCTCCGAGCATGATCTAGACTGAATAAGTCTGTGATTTGACTTTTTGAATAGAACTCTTGTGTCTTTGCCTTTGGTGTCCCGTTTTCCCATTTCGCTATCTTCCGTAGAATCATTCAGTCGTCTTCTGTAACCAAGAATAGTAGTACTCTGTTCATCTTTAGATTTAGTTTTATCTCTAATTAATACTAGTTAGCTGGTAGACTTGTGTACGTTCGGAATTCCTGGTAGATGGTAGATTCCTGTTAGTAAATAATATAAAATAAATTTGTAAGAACACGCAAATTGAAAAAAAAAAAAGGTTTTCAAATTGAATGACGCAGGCATTTCTTTTTATTTAGCCAAAAAAGGATTAATTATGTGATATGGCGTTGAGACCAGATTTTCAACCTGTCGCTTAAATCGAACATCATCCGTGTTATGTTCGCTTGTGAGTCTGGTTGCGATTGTAATCAAGTGCGAGTGTGCGTTAAGCAACATTTTGCGGTCGGGCTTTTGGTTATAGACAACTTTTGGTTGGTAAAACGGTTATTTTTTATATACTACACCTACCTATCTATTAATAACCTTAATACATATGCAAAATTAAAAAATATATAAAATTTTTACGTTGATTTTTTTGGAAGTAAAATATACTTTACAGGCGCCATAAATACCTACTCAACCTATATTCAGTATTGTATTGTAGACACTCAGTTCTGTAGTCGCTCACGCATAAGTTTAGCCGTTACCATAATAGCTAATGACTATTGGATTTAAGATCATTTAGTTTCCCTAAGCATGTACGCATACTGAATTGTGTTTACCAAAAGGCATACAAGTATTCTTTTGACGACCCTCCTGGCTGTGTTAGTAGTGCATCTGCCTTATAGGTTTGCGCTTTTAGGTTCGATTCCCGGTCGGGCAGATGTTTGAATTAAGAATTTAATTATCTGCTCTAGGTCTGAATGTTAGTTGCTGTGTTTGTCTGTGTTGTATAGCATCCGCGAAACAGAGAATCCTCCAATAGTGAGTTAGAGAGAGAGAAACGGTTATATTTGATTGTTTACTTTAAATTTTACTTGTCTTACCGTGTTTCTTTGCTGGTTCATGGTATTCTACGGAGCACTAAGATTTAATTTAGGTTTCAAAAAAGCTGTTACAAAAACATTAAAATAATAAATGTAGTCATAGATGAGTCTCAAAGAATTTTTTCAGCTTTGACATTATTTTGACTGCTTCTTGACTTTTTTGCTGTAGTTTCTTCGATTTTGCATTTGAAGGTTTTATGCAGTTTGAATTCTAGGGTACATTTTGCGCTATCAATAAATAATAACTATCAATAATAGCTTAGTCTCATATTCTCTTTTTAGAATAGTCGTAAGAGTAAGAGTGACCGAAATAGTGTCGATAGCGCCAGACTTGCCCCTCTCACGGTTTTTTTTTTTTGTAGAACGTTGTATTGCATGGCGTATGCCTCAGATCAACTAGAATATCAGATGGCGCACGGCGTTTGATTTAGGTGAAGCCAAGAACCATCCAAAAACTACGCTACTGTCGTATATGTACACAACACTCACACATTGACGCAAAAAAACTACGCTACTCGCTTCGTCAGTACTAACCTGGACGTCACGCTGAGAACATACAAAAAAATTCTGGAACGATGCCGTCATGTGCTGTGAAATTCGATGGAATAATTTTCCATGTGTAAGTATTGTTAATAACATCTCATTATATAGTAAACAGCATTGTTTTAGGTTATAATTTCGGATACCTATATTTACATAGTGCTTTTTTTTATTTTATTGGCAACTGGATACAGAGTCCTTAGTGCCATTTTAGGACTTGACAATGACATTACATGAATTTGTGGAATGTCGTGCAGTGTTGTCATAATCGCATTTTTTTCTCCAAAATATAATTTTAAATCCTAAGACTTTTTAGGTTCCCATTTAAGATTGAAAAAGCGACATTAAAAGAATGGATGGTTGCCATACAAAAAAGTCAAAATGATCAAAAATGGCAATCATCAAAAAGAGATGTTGTCTTTTCAGACCATTTTAATGAAAGAGACTTTTATCTGACCAAGCTTGGCCTTCGCCGTCTGAAAAGGACTGCGTATCCCATCAGGGTAAGTTTAATTTTTTACCAACGAAAAGTTGTTTTCAATTCAACGCGTAGGTATAATTTTTTTTTTCTGATTACGTATTATGGTTCCATACTCAAGGGGTGCTACCAGAACCCTAATACTAAGTCTACTATATTGCCTTCCGTTGAATAATTTAAAAAAATCTTTATTTCAAAACTGTCGTCCAGTTTAGGTATTATGATTAAGGTATGATGATGATTTTTTGGCAATTGATATTTGGCAAACATTTGATTAATTAACCTGGGAACTATTACATGAATTCAGTGGAATGCGGATACATACGTTGGAAAACTACAATACTCAGGGTAATTTTTTTTTTCATGGCAACACTTCCACAGCACACATGTAACAAGAAGTGGCTTCACCTACATCTAAGCCGTGCGCCATCTGATATTCTAGTTGATCTGAGGGCGTATGCATAGACATAGAGTAAAGACCCCTAATCGGTCAAAAATAATGATTCCAAAAAAAGTAAACAAAACCATTGAAAGTCAACCAATTCACTAGTCAGTCTTCGATGTCATCCAGTAGCGGTTACGTCTCCCCACTAACAAATAAATATGGTGAACTGTGTAGTCCACTCGTGCCGAAATTTCAGAATATCCAAAACAGTAAAAAAAGGCAACGTCACATATCATCCGTAAGTCTTAAATATATTTTTATGTGCTTTAAAAAGCTAATAATTGTAATTAATTCTTAATGTCAACAGAGCGAAAAGTTGCTGAAAAAAGTGTTGCCACAAGGTATTTTTATATTTTCCCTTTAATAAACTTTAGGTTTCTTAAGGATCCAGTTTAGCCGATCAGTGGACAAAAATAATTCGACAAAGTAAAAATGAAAATTAGTGAAAACTTCGTCGCCCCTATAACAATTTGCTCTGTGCACCTTCGCAAGAAAGAAATATACGTAACAGTGAAATATCCTGACAAGCAGGCGTCAGTTTTATTTTTATGTAAATGTAATGTTATTTTATTGCCGAAAAAAATAACTTAAATGTATGTTGTAAATAATGATAGTGTGTAAATTTATGTGTAAATAAGATAAAATCAATAGTGAAAATCAATAGTAATCCCTTTACTATTGATTTTAACGCAAACTCGTACTCTTGATTTTTACTTAAATTCTTACCTTTTACCTACTCTGATTTTAGTTAAGGTTTACATACAATCTATAATATTAGTTTGTAGAATAGTGTCATGAATGGATCTGGGTATGGCTTTGTGTGTAGTTTAGCTCTGGCCTAAGCTGGCCTAATACTTTGTTTCCGGTCTTGTGATTTCTTTAAACGCTGATCGTTATATAATTTTCCCAACTAAATCGGGTAACCTCTTTTAATGGCAAGTTCATCACGTATATAAAAAAAGGTTTTATTAAGGTACCAAAATAAATTTGACACGTTTCGAAATCGTGTTTTGTATGAAGACTATCCTTCTGGACCTATGTAATAGAGCATATTCTGTGTACGCAACATACGCCCACAGAATATGCTCTATTGCATAGGTCCAGAAGGATAGTCTTCATACAAAACACGATTTTGAAACGTGTCAAATTTATTTTGGTACCTTAATAAAACCTTTTTTTATATACGTGATGAACTTGCCATTAAAAGAGGTTACCCGATTTAGTTGGGTAAATTATATAACGATCAGAGTTTAAAGAAATCACAAGACCGGAAACAAAGTATTAAGCCAGCTTAGGCCAGAGCTAAACTACACACAAAGCCTTACCCAGATCCATTCATGACACTATTCTACAAACTAATATTATAGATAGATTGTATGTAAACCTTAACTAAAATCAGAGTAGGTAAAAGGTAAGAATTTAAGTAAAAATCAAAAGTACGATTTTGCGTTAAAATCAATAGTAAAGGGATTACTATTGATTTTAACTATTGATTTTATCTTATTTACACATAAATTTACACACTATCATTATTTACATCATACATTTAAGTTATTTTTTCGGCAATAAAATAACATTACATTTACATAAAAATAAAACTGACGCCTGCTTGTCAGGATATTTCATTGTTACGTATATTTCTTTCTTGCGAAGGTGCACAGAGCAAATTGTTATAGGGGCGACGAAGTTTTCACTAATTTTCATTTTTACTTTGTCGAATTATTTTTGTCCACTGATCGGCTAAACTGGATCCTTAAGAAACCTAAAGTTTATTAAAGGGAAAATATAAAAATACCTTGTGGCAACACTTTTTTCAGCAACTTTTCGCTCTGTTGACATTATGAATTAATTACAATTATTAGCTTTTTAAAGCACATAAAAATATATCTAAGACTTACGGATGATATGTGACGTTGCCTTTTTTTACTGTTTTGGATATTCTGAAATTTCGGCATGAGTGGACTACACAGTTCACCATATTTATTGGTTAGTGGGGAGACGTAACCGCTACTGGATGACATCGAAGACTGACTAGTGAATTGGTTGACTTTCAATGGTTTGGTTTACTTTTTTTGGAATCATTATTTTTGACCGATTAGGGGTCTTTACTCTATGTCTATGGTTGCGTAGCGAAAAAAAAAGCGATGGCAGCCTATTTGGGCTCACCCCCTGTCACATTTGGGATTGAATATCGTCCAGCGAAGTGTGGATGTTGTATTGCACCTCTGCCAGCCTCTTCGGGGGAAAAGGCATGACGATGTATGTTGCGTAGCGTAACGCTCCTTACGTAGCATGGCGATCTCTGTAAAGTGTAGAGCTAGTGGCGTCGCTGAAGTTCCGAACATTGTCGGAGCCTAGCCTAGCTAAGGAAGGTAAGAGAAACTCCGGGACAAGGCCGCTCCATCGGGCTTTAAGCGGAAAGCCCATATTAGACTGGCCAAACATACTGGACTGGCAACACCGTAGCTGAGGAACGGAGACCGAACGGAGGAGACGAGAGTTGGTATTCGGTGCACCCCTCTCTGTACCTTCGGTGGCCTTAGCGGGGTCACCACATTATGATGGCGGGAAGAAGAGAAGAGATGAGATGAGGGGAAACTAAGTGTTGGTATTGCGATGTGCCAGCATCCTATCCTCTTCGGCCGAAGTGGTAAGCGGCGGGGCCACTTATCTGACTCGTCTCATGGAGTCATTGGTTGAGTTGGTCCCCGAGGTGTATGTTGACGATGCGCCTGGTGTCCCAACACATCATCATCGAGAGGTGGAAGCATGCTCGGGCCGGAGCCCGAAGAGCTAGCGCTGTCGGGGCCGCGGATGCGCGAAAGTGTCCTCGTAGCCCCGACAACTTTTGGGGCAACTTTGCCAGCATATGTACTTAGATCGTAGACGTTTCATTCTCCGTCTACGACTTAGATCGATCATGAGTTCCTTAGGACCATACAGCAGAGATATTCACAATTATTCGGAAACGTTTCCGTTCGGATTCCAAGAATTTTAAACTCAAATTGTTCGAATCTCAGTCTACTTTTATACATTTTGGAATAGGGAATCAAGTCTAAATCCGATCATCATCGAAGAATTAATCACGTTTATATAGAAACTTATGAATATAGAGATGAGATTCGAATAATTTAGGTTTATTTTTTTAAATCCGAACGGAAACATTTAGCGAATGGTTGTGAATATCCCTGCTGATCTCCTAAATCGCTAACAGAGAATTCGGTCAGTTTTGTGGTGGGTGACCGCGAATGGCGTTCATAACAGACCACTATTACTGGTCAAACGATACATTACTCTGTAGATTTTTGTAATTTCTTAGAAAACAACAATCAGCTACGACAGCCAAAAAAATACTTCTCTCTTCCAAAATTCTAGGTAAAATCACTTGTAAAACCGCGCGCCGTTGGTGCATTCATAAAATAATACTGTGCATTTCTTTGACATTGTGGCTAGCTCTAGCGCTACGTTACAAGTAAGCAACCACATATAAATATTCTATGTTTTACGCTCGACGAATAATAATTTGTTCCGTATTAGAGGGCTTACACACAGCTACTTTCGCAGTGCTTCAGCAGTGCCATTTTTTAACCGACGACACTAAATAATTAATATTTTTCGTAGGAATCTGTTTTATAAGTGGTTCACAATATGTATTAGTTTTGGTTCTTTTACAGTTATTATTATCTATATTATGTAGGGTCCACTGGGGCAAATGCGTCTTTCGAGAATTACTGATAAACCCAGACAATACAGAGATTGGTTCAAGAAACAGTTTTTTTTGAAGAAGAACTTCCACAAAGTAGGTAACGCCTGATGTTGTAAAAGTAACTAACAAACGCAACAGTACTAGAAAAGTTTAGGTATGAAAAAATTTAATGATTGATTGATTGCGTATACAGAATAACATTATAAATTAAATAGATACGTACGTCTTAAGTAGTTATTAATTTTGTTAAGATAAAAAAAATTGTGTACTTACTATTAAGATCATTTTAATAATCTTATCTTAATATATATAAATCTCGTGTCACAATGTTTGTCCTCAATGAACTCCTAAACTACTTAACCGATTTCTATGAAATTTGCACACCGTGTGCAGTTCGATCTAACTTAGAAGATAGGATAGCTCACATGTATATATATATATATATATCTTATCTTATATCTTTAAATGAGCAATTCTTGTATATATATATGACGGCGCGAGATATAATTGGATAAAGAAAATCAGTTTATTTTGAGAGTTGTTAATCGATAGTTTTAATCTGTGGTTTTTGACGATTAATCGATTTGTTTATGGTCATTTAGAGCGGTTAACACCGAATGGAGTTGCGTTTGGGATTTCGGGCGAACGTCATGTCTGTCAGTCAGTGTTTGACAGGACTGGGCTGAAAGCGGTCGCACGCAATGGTCATTCGTAAACCCATTACTCTAAATCGCCAACTATCTTTGTGATCATTCACTAAATAAGTAGTCTAAGTGACTGTATAATTAAAATAGTGAAAAGCCTTCAATGCTGTCCCCTTATTTCAACGTTCCTGAAGTTTGACGCCGACCATAAATGATAGCGAGTTCACGGATGAGAAATCAGACACAACACCTCGGCCTACTAGATTTTCTCCGTCACCAAAAGTGGAAGGTTACAGCGCGGCGGCCTTTCCTATGTTTCTCCGACATCAATGGGATCAGATGCGACGGCGTGGCTCCTCTTTCCTACATTACCCCGATATCAGGAGTGAGATGTGAAGGCTCGGCTTCCTATTTCTCTATGTTTCCCCGACATCAGAATTGGGATAAGACTAATGCTCACAGTTAACAAGATGAGTGCTGAAGATGATGACGAGGACCACCGCTCTCTTTCCCCGACATCAGAATTGGGATAAGAATAACGTCCACAGCAACAAGATATGGCTCCGTCTTTGGCTACAATTCTACAATGATCTGGAAGCGAAGTGGCATAGCAACAGATGGCTGATAGGGTCGCCCCTACACTGAGAAAACTGTGTACGTGCTATTATTGTGGAGTGTGCGGACTGTTTTTTCGTGGTGCATAAAGTGCAGCAGAGCGGCAATGAGAGAGTGAGCATCGAGTAGACGTCTGCATTATCTCGACGGCGTTTGATTACACCTAGTCTATGCTATGTGACGCAACTAACAAACAACGAGAGACGAAGGATAGCAGTGTACCGAACAAAACGTCGACGCCTACGTGTTACTACTGCAACGAGGTTACATCGCCACTCGTTGATTGAAGAAGGACACCAAAATTAGCAGCAGCAACGTGCGAGATCCGGTCAATACCTGGAGGGCTATTCTTACAACTCGAGATTCCATCATACCTCGAAAAAAAATGGCTGAATTCGAGATGCCTTATTCTAGTCGCTCGAGATCGAGATAATCTCGATGGCTGGGGCGCGAGATGTCTCGAGTAGTCGGAGGCAGTGGAGACTTCCAGGGGGGCTATTCCTGCGCGTGAGATGAGATGAGATTTTATCTTGGTCACTCTCGCACCTATGACGTTTCAAACGAGAGCAACAAGGACGAAAAAAAAGTGAGATGAGAATCTCAAATCTCCGAATAGGGTAGTAGTGAATCGAGATCGAGATGAGATGAAAATCTCCTATCTTGAATTGGGCCCCTGCACTAAGCAGCCATTGATCACCTACGAGTAGCAATTGAATCCGGTGAGATGTTTTCATTTTGTTTGATATTCGTAAACGATGTATGTCAGAGTGCTATTTTCTATTGGAGTTGTTTAAAGTTTAGAAATACCCACAAACAGTTTAGTCAAACTGTCGCTTGCGGCACATGTGAGTCATGCAGTTAATAAATAACTTACTAAGTGTCAATGCTTTTGGTAAAACTAAGCCTGGAGGGCAGTAGCCGGTAGGACAGTAGCCTGTGTAGTAATAGCCTGTGTGGCAATAGCCTGTGTGGCACTAGCCTGTGTGGCACTAATCTACATGGTACTATCCTATGTGGCTCTAGCCTGTGTGGCAAGACGGTGTAGCAAGCCTGTGTGGCAAGCCTGTGTGGCCAGCCTGTGTGGCAAACGTGTGTGGCAAGCCTGTGTGGCCAGCCTGTGTGGCAAGCCTGTGTGACCAGCCTGTGTGGCAAGCCTGTGTGGCAAGTCTTTGATAACCTTACTTTTGTTGCATTGTAGTCTGAGTGACGATACCTAGCCTGTGTGGTAAGCCTATGTAGTAATCTCCTCCCGGTGTAATAGCATAGTACGAATTACGACCTAGCCTGTGTGGCAAGTCTAAATGACAACTTTAATGGCATGTTATTAGTTTGAAATTGGACACAGCAGTTTTCATAAGTCCAAACCGCGTACGTGTACAGTCATTGGATTTTTAATGTGGCTTGATTAAATTCTTGGAACATTGGATGTATGATTAATAATTTAGTTTTAGCCTCGATTATTCGATTGGTCCCAATACAATTTATTTCACTAAAAGTCAAGTTGCTTATTTCAATTATCATGACAATTTATGGGGATAGGTAACGAATATGAAGTTACTGTTAGAAGAGTCGATTATACTCTGGTACGATGTTTATGGTTGGTAGAATTGGGTTTAACTGTTTTGTGTTATCCCATAGCTGTGTTCGCTTTCTGTGAAATTGTGGAGGTAGATTTGAGACGGTCAGAATGACCGAGCGTTAAGTGGTTACTTGAGCACTTTTATGATTGTCCACAGATGATGAGATGCACTATTCACCCGAGGACGTGTGAAAATGCAGGATGGCCGTGACGGCGCGAGATATAATTGGATAAAGAAAATCAGTTTATTTTGAGAGTTGTTAATCGATAGTTTTAATCTGTGGTTTTTGACGATTAATCGATTTGTTTATGGTCATTTAGAGCGGTTAACACCGAATGGAGTTGCGTTTGGGATTTCGGGCGAACGTCATGTCTGTCAGTCAGTGTTTGACAGGACTGGGCTGAAAGCGGTCGCACGCAATGGTCATTCGTAAACCCATTACTCTAAATCGCCAACTATCTTTGTGATCATTCACTAAATAAGTAGTCTAAGTGACTGTATAATTAAAATAGTGAAAAGCCTTCAATGCTGTCCCCTTATTTCAACGTTCCTGAAGTTTGACGCCGACCATAAATGATAGCGAGTTCACGGATGAGAAATCAGACACAACACCTCGGCCTACTAGATTTTCTCCGTCACCAAAAGTGGAAGGTTACAGCGCGGCGGCCTTTCCTATGTTTCTCCGACATCAATGGGATCAGATGCGACGGCGTGGCTCCTCTTTCCTACATTACCCCGATATCAGGAGTGAGATGTGAAGGCTCGGCTTCCTATTTCTCTATGTTTCCCCGACATCAGAATTGGGATAAGACTAATGCTCACAGTTAACAAGATGAGTGCTGAAGATGATGACGAGGACCACCGCTCTCTTTCCCCGACATATATATAATTGGAATCTCGGAATCGGCTCCAACGATTTTCATACAATTTAGTATATAGGGGGTTTCGGGGGCGATAAATCGATCTAGCTAGGAATCATTTTTAGAAAATGTCATTTTATTCGTGTTTTATCGATAATCAACTTAAACATAAACTTGGAAGAAAAATAACAAAAAGGAGGCGTTTGAGTAGTCTCAACTGAAAAATATGACTCTTCCTGACATCTATTGGCGAATAATAATACTATTTTTTGTGAGCAACTAATTGCTTTAACGACACAACAGCAGATGGCGTTGTTAAGTAACACGAAGTCAATGAGTGTTTGCTTTGAGGTTAGACTAAAATCAATTGTTTATTTTCCAAAAAACACAATTAAAAAAAAAAAAAATACCAATATAAAGGTAATCCAGGTACTATAAATAATAAACGCGAACGAAGTCGAGGGTGACAGCTAGTATAGTTATAAATAATAATTAGGTTCGCACTCAAAACAATGCTTAGCAGAAATGTGAGATTTGTCGTCCACTTAGAGCAAAGGTGTGTAAAATCGCAAGATGATATACAACTGTGTTTTGCTGAACAAAGTCTCCGACTTATGTCGGTGGAACAAAAGCTGAAAATACAAAAAAAGTAACGCCTGATTCAATCAAGTACGTATACATTTTCGCATTTTTAATATAAAAAGTGGAAAATATAATTTTATTTCACTCACACGATGCTGGAACAAAATCACGTAAGCACACAAAATATTTCGAATTCATGACATAAAAAGTAAGAAATAGGATTTCCACTCGAAGGATTTCAACTTATGGGATTCTTGAACAAATACATGCTTAAGTTACTAGCTGTACGGAGAGTCCGGCGACCACTTTAGACTAACTTCGCGTTGGCTTAAGGTTTTCTATAGCCATTTCGCTAAGAACAAGACTATGAACGAAGAGAGCAAGTAATGATACTGACGAGCCTCTAAACATACCTACAGAGTGACAAAGTGCAATTTCAATTTTTTAATGACTTTTTCACTTCTGTAATCATTCTTAAATAACTAAGAATTTCTCTTGTATTATGGATTCTTTGAAAAGCTAATGATGTAGACAACCTCCCTATGTAAAGATATTTTTGATTTGCTTTGTCTATCTATTTAATAAATCAGTCAAAAGTGACCCCTTACAAATGCGGATATTTTTCATAACTCTATTTTCTCTTGAGGACGTTTTTTAGAAAAACCAAGAACATAGGGGCGGAGATGTAGTTCATTTAATAATTGTACATGCTAAATTTCATCATAATCTGAAATTTGGTTTCCAAGTAATTCAACAAGCGCGTTTGTATGGAAATTTCAGAGCCCTTAAAGTTTAAAATTATTGGAATCCGAGGAATCCGCAGGATCGCGCTGGATGCAGGCCGCTACCAACCGGTCTTATTGGAGATCTATGGGGGAGGCCTATGTCCAGCAGTGGACGTCCTATGGCTGATGGATGGATGATGGATGGATGGAATCCGAACGGAAACGTTTCCGAATGATTGTGAATACATATGCTGGACATACGAAAGTATTTTTGTCGAAACTGAAGCATTGACGCTTCGCTTGCTATCGCTCGCGCGGTCGATTAGTGTGACAAAAACTCAGAAGTACGTTTCCACATTTCAATATGATGGAGGAACAAACACGTACAAAAACATTCACATTTACGTAATCGCCGTAAAAATCCTCGCATGACGGTCGTGTCTAACCGGCCTTATGAGTTCAGTTGATATTTCATTACGCGATTCCGCCTCAAATTGGATTTTTGCTGTTTTATAATTTGTTTGATTGTTCCCTCTGTAAAGTAGACGAAATTTGGAGAATTGTTTTTACCTATATTTTTTTGTTTTTGCATAAATTTAACTAAGTACCTAGTATTGTATTGTCAAGTGAAGTGAGATTTAAAATGCTCTATGTAATAGGCCATGAAGGCACGCACCAATTTGTTCATTGTGTGAACATATGTGCGTATTGTATGTCATCTGCTACATGACTGGAGCCCTGTGTATGGCGTCAGGCTCGCCCCCTGTCACGTTTGGGACTGAATATCGTCCGGCGAAGTGTGGGTGTTGTACACCTTTCCCAGCCCCTTCGGAGGAAAGGCGTGACTATAAAGTCAAAGTCAAAAATATGTTTTTATTCAATTTGGGTATCAAAGATACACATAACGACACCCGCGACGAACAAGGTTGTAACTCAGGTTACGTCTAATTTGAATTAAAGACTCTAAAACTATCAAACTTTGGTCTATTCTGCATTGTGACTAAATCAATGTCAGAACCTTGTTCGTTGCGGGTGTCGAAGAACGTTAAAGTTTTTTTTTAAATAGACTCGACCGCCATGTTCGGATAAAGGGCCTCTAATCAGAAGAACAGGCAATATATTATTATTATGTTATAATGTTATGTCATGAAATAGGGGAGTAGGTCTTGTGTGGTTTCAGAGTATAAGGACTGGGACAAAGCTGCGTTATCATATGTATCTCATCTCACTAATATAATATGTATTATCCTTACTAATATTATAAATGTGAAAGCGTGGATGTTTGTTACGCTTTCACGCAAAAACTACTTGACGAATCATCATGAAACTTTGTACACATATTCTGGGAGGTACTAAAAGTAACATAGAGTACTTTTTATTAAAAAAAAAAAATTATTTTTTACAAAAATAAATGGATTCGATGCGAGCGAAGCCGTGGGTAAAAGCTAGTATTTTATAAATGCGAAAGTTTGGATGGATGTATGTATGTTTGTTACTCAATCACGCCATAACGGATGAACGGATCGGGATGAAATTTGTCGTAGAGATGGAGTATACTCTGGAATAGCGCATGAGCTACACCGCACACATTGACAACTTGAGCACATGTATACATTTTTACATTTTTATTTATTTTTGTGACAAGGCCCTTTACAGCTTCTTCAAATTGACAAGGCATTGTAGCCGCTACTACCTAATTCAAATTGTATTTTTATTACCTACTAGCTGTCACCCCGCGACTTCGTTCGCGTTTTGAGCTATCCTATCTCTCAAGTTGGATCGAACTGCACATGGTGTGCGAATTTTATTACAATCGGTTAAGTGGTTTAGGAGTTCATTGAGGACAAACATTGTGACACGAGATTTATATATATTAAGAAGATTGTAAAATGTGACGTTACCAAGTGTTGTTAATAACCTATGGTCTGAATAAATGAATTGAATTGAATTAATTTTTCTCGTTGAACTTTAGTATTATTGATCTAGTTGATAGATAGATAGATAAACTCTTTATTGTTCACACCACAGATAACAAAACAACAAGAGAAAAATAATGATAAAACTTATTAAATAGTGTAACAACTGGCGGCCTTATCACTAAAAGCGATCTCTTCCAGATTGATCTGATCTTCATGAGATTTTCCAGGTTAGTACTGTAGTTTAGAATACTATTTCGAAATCAAAATATAAGCCAAATTGAACCAGCAATAAGTTTATAAGAAATTGTAGGTATGGAAGTTTTGAGGTCTCGGATCGAGGAAAACTGCCAGAGTTTAATTGCACATCCACGTTGACAAATAGTCACAATGAAAAGAATTTGTATCCAAAATCCTAACTTTCTAATCCTGATCCTAAACTAATGAGCATTTAAAATGCGAAAGTGAGTTAGTTTCTTTGTTATACTTTCACGCCTTAAGGGTCCGGCGAACATTTTTGACTAACTATCTGTCGCATTGGCTAAAGGTTTTCTATTGCCATTTCGTCTAGAAGGAGACGACGAGCGAAGAGAGCATGTAAAGATACTGACGAGCCTCTAAAGTTATCTACAGAGTGACAAATTGCAATATCAATAATGTTTTATGACTTTCGCACTTCTCTAATCATTTTTAAATAACTAAGAATTGCCTTTGTATTATGGGTTAATTCAAAACTTAATGTAGTTACCACCTCCCTATGCAAAGAGATTTTTTATTTTTCAAAGTCAAAGTCAAAATGTTTATATTCAATTTCGGTATCAAAGACACACTTATGAACGTCAAAGTTTTTTAAGTAGACTCGACTTTTGCTTTGTCTATCAATTAAATAAATCAGTCTGTTCATACATCTACTTGTGCAGGCGTCGGCGGGGCTGAGCGGGCGCGCGGGGTGTCAACCGGCGGGCCTGAGCTCGCAAGCTTCAACACCAACTGCAATACGAACGGGCAAATCTAACCGCCAACGGTCTCCTTATTATTTTACTTTTATATCGTGAATTATTTACCAACATACCTATTAGGCCTAAACACAGTCAAAAGTGACCCCATACAAATTCGGATATTTAAAAAAAACAGAAACATAAGGAAAAAGATATTCCTCGTATTATACATGCCAAATTTCATCACAACCTCACGGACAGTTTATAAGAAGTTCGCTATGCGCGTTTTTATGGACATTTCAGAGCTGCATGGTACCCTTAACTACTCAACCGATCATCGTGACAATTTGCATACATGTAGACAGATACCTACTAAAACAGACATAAGCTACTCTTCATTCCTACAAAATAATAGTCCCTGGGACCCTATTCGGAGATTTGAAATTCTCATCTCACCTTTTTTCATCCTTGTTGCTCTCATTTAAAACGTCATAGGTGTGAGAGTGACCAAGATAAAATCTCATCTCATCTCACGTGTAGGAATAGCCCCCCTGTAGAACTGCGTACTCCCCCCGGCGACGGCCCAAGCCGAGGTCCGTACCTTAGTGGTGCCCTTGTGCTAGTCGCCCTTGGCTTTAAATAACTAAATTTTCAAGGCCCTGCGCCCCCCGCGATTGCCTTACGTCCGGTACGCTGTAAAGGCCTCAGTGGCCAACAGCAGTAGTCATTCCTACAAAAAATAGAACTGCGTGCAAAACCGCGGGGCGCAGCCAGTACCAAATGAAACTAAAGTAGTCATCTATTTTACTTCAGCAGATGTTATCTAACATGCTCTCCACAATAGGATAATAGAATCTAAACGGAGAGCGTGTTGTTTTTTAGTTTTAAGCTTAAGAAATTGAATTTTCTCGTTTGCAGACGTTTTCTTGGCAAACGTTGTGTTTTGTTGATGCACGAAACGATGTTTGAGGAATCCTTTTGGTGCAAGTATTGTGGAAAGTTTTATTAAACTGCTTGAGGAACTATTTTAGTAGTTCGTGGCGTACTTCGTAAGTCTCTGAGAACAGAATAAATATAGTGGAAGTAACCTTTTTAAATGGACGAAACGGAGGAGGTTTACAAGTCGTTTTTTTTTTTTTTGTGTGATCCATGAATGTAGAAAAAAAGTTACTTTTTTTCTACGTTCATGGTGTGATCATAACTTTTTACAGAGTAGTCCGATCATGATAATTCTTTTTTTATTGGAAAGAGTACCTATATTTCTAAGGAAGTCCCATATAAATTGGAAAAAAAAATTTACCCTAAGGGTGGGAAAATAGGGGGATTTACACTTACAGATTTTAATGCTGAGTTTAGACCGGTCAGTTTTTTATAAAAGACCTGAAATAAAGAAATTTGAATTTGAATTGTCCATATTGGGACAAAATATCCTACAGACAGTATTGTTGGCCGAAAAACCGGTTATAACCGGATACATCCAGTCGTAACCGGATATATCCCGATTTATCCAGATTCCTCGTCGCAGCACGCGCGTCTCTTTTGAGATATGGGTACGTTTGATGGCCTCTGATTTATCTAACGGAATCGAGGATGGTAGCACGTACGTTATTTTGTGACGCGAATGTATTGTACATGGCAGCTCACGTGATAAGACACGACTTGGAGTTTTCTCAAATATTTTCTACTAAGTTTCCTTACAGGGGAACCCTCTTAGCAATAAACGTTGGATAACCTCGGAGTAGTTGTAAAGTGTTTGTCTTATGATTTTATGAAACGGGAATTACTCACGTACAATTTAGTCTATTATTCCGACTATGGTTTTTTACTCTGCTATAGTTTTATAGACTACTAGCTGCGTCCTGCGGTTTCACTCGCGGTTAAAAAGTATCCTATGTGCTATTCTAGACTATAATCTATCTCTGTGCCAAATTTCATCTAGATCTGTACAGCCGTTCTGGCGTGAAAGTGTAACAAACATCCATCCATCCATTTTTACAAATTTCGCGTTTATAATATTAGTAGGATAGTTTTTTTGTACTCTGCAATACAGGCTCTTACGAGACCTAGCGCAGGGTACAGCGACTCAAAAGGTACCCATTTTAATTAAAAAAATATATAGTTTCGATTTTCAGTGCTATGCGAGACGCAGCCATGCACGCGCACTCGCCTTGATAAAGATTGTCGAATGCGGTTGAAACTATAGTCGAAATAATCGATTAACTCCTACGTGAGTAATTCCCGTGACATTAAATCATAATGTGTGAAAACCACCTCAGTTTTCACAATAAAAGTTTTTTGTATTTATTTTAGAACTTGATTGAAAAGAACAAAACACCGTATGGCTGTTCGGAGGCTATACAACGTTTATTGCTAAGGGGGTAGGTGTATTCATTTGTACCCCGAGCAAAACTTCTGTCAAAAAATTACGTACTCGTAGGTACATACTCGTACTTAGTAAAATTGACAGAATTATGTATTACCTTACGGGCTGCGCCCCATGATCGTTATTTTTTTGGAATTAAAGGTCTGTCCGTCTTTTTCTGTATTCTTGGCAATATGTATTTAAAGTTTCATGACGATCACTTGAGAAGATAAGGCGCGAAAGCGTAACTTGTCAGCGTCAATGGACACAGAATTCTTCAATTGAATGGTTATGTTTTAATTGAATTGAAATTGAATGGTTAACTTTAACTATACCTTTTTTGTATATCTTTGAAAATATTATGCACGTTCGCAAAAATCTACATAAATTTAAATTGAAATGTGACTCACAATTATAACACTAGAAATAAGGATAGGATAGCTGTACCGAGATTTAGACTGATTAAGTCAAATAAGTCATTTTTAGGCAACTGCGTTCGTTTTTACAATAAAATCCCAAAAAATTAACAGGGCTCACCGAGGGAAAATTCAAATCACATGTAAAAACTACATTAATGAAAAGAGGATACGAGTATGTATTATAAGGTTAAGAATTATTTAGAAGATAAAGATGTCTGGAGCCTTCCACTTCCGTCAAGTAGCCACTAGTATTTAAAGATATTACCTAGTTGTAACGTTGTAAGCCAAAATTTGTGAGACTGTAATTTATTTATAATTATTTGAAAAAATAATGCCCTTCAGTTTCTTGCCTGTTCTTCTGAGTAGAGGCTCTTTATCCGAACAAGGCAGTCGAGTCTTAATAACTTTGACGTTAATAAGTGTATCTTTGATACCTAAATTGAATAAAAACATTTTGACTTTGACTTTCTTTCATTACGAAAAAAATGCGGTTCCTATAGGACCGACCGTGGGCAGCAGCTAGGATCATCTAAAATTATGTTTTTTTCTCATTCGGAGAACTTGGCGCCGCACGCCTTGTACATTGCCAGTGTCAAGTAAATTATGAATTTCTTAGTAGTCGTCATGGTATAGCAAACTCCGCCAGGTATAGCATTCAGAAACACGTAGTGACGTCAATCGATGCTTAAGCAGGACCGAAATAAGTCATTTACTACAAGCTCGAAAGAGACGGATGACGGTGACGTCTTTATGTGTTACTGAATGCTAGACCTTGTTTTTTTGGATCATGGTTGTCATGTACGGCTACATTGACGCGCGATAATCGTGTTATTGTCGCGTGAAAACCATCGTTATCGTTATAGGCGATGTTTTTGTCTACATTAGCAGTCATCTCGTCGCCTTATTTCGCCCGATACATTGCTGAGTGACGAACTAGCCCGCTACACTTGTCGCGATAGCCCGAATTATTGCCAGAGGCCGCTAATGTAGCCGTACCATAATGATAATTCATTTAATGACTGCCTTGGTGACTCAGTCGGTCTACCGACTGAGCCACCGGGGCAGTCATTCCTTCTGACCTGCCTTCTGAATTAGAGGGCGTGGGTTCGATTGCCACCTAGAGCAAACATTCATGTTATGAATGTTTGGTTAGTTAGTTAGTTTAGGTTTGCTTAGTTTGGGGTCAGGCGACCGTGTGTGGAAGTGTCCCGAATTTATTTATTATTATTATTATTATTTATAATGAAAATTTGTGTTTGTTCTATGTCTGGGTGTTCATTATCTGTTTAAGTATGTTTTAAAAGTCAAAGTCAAAGTCAAAATGCTTTTATTCAATTTAGGTATCAAAGATACACTTATGAACGTCAAAGTTATTTAAATAGACTCGACCGCCTTGTTCGGATAAAGAGCCTCTACTCAGAAGAACAGGCAAGAAACTGAGGGGCATTATTAAATAATAAAAAATATATTATGTATGTATATATCAGTCTCTGGCCGCCATAGTACAAGCTTTGCTTAGTTTGGGGTCAGGGGACCGTCTGTGTAAGTGTCCCGAATATTATTATCTATCTATTTAAATTAAGTGATAGTGACGATAAATCCCCTATCCCCACTCCCCATTTCAGTAAAGTAATGGATAGTTTACTGAAACTTTAAGTACCGTTTGTAGGAAATACGAACAGTCCTGTCATACGGATGCACCATAAATCCTACATTCATAAGATCCAACTCCAAATGTCAACGTCGAACAAAGTGTCAAATAGAACCAGCATTTCCGGTTCCGGTGTACCGGAAATGATGCTCAAAGGAGGCGGCAGAGGTGCTTCCGGCTAAATATTTCAAATGACGTCGGGCGCGTTTTGATACGACTATTCTTGTGAGCAAAGAGGAGGGGGAGGTATTCTGGTAAAATCTAGACTATTTCCGTCCTTCTCACTCTTATGGCGCTTGGGTAAGAGAGAAAGTGACAGATATTATTTCTAGTGGACCAGAATATCCTTACCCCCCTTTTGGTTTTTGTCTAGACGATTGATTTTCCTTTATTTGTGAAAGGATTATCTTTGATATCCAAAATTATATGTTTTACTAAAAAAACCCAATTATGAGGGTTATAAAGCAACAGACAAACACAGGTATATCTGATCTTTACTTTTATACTTTGAAATCGAAAGTAACTGTGTCTGTCTCTCTGTTTGTAGACTTTTCACGGCTAAACGGCTGAAATTTTGCGGTTTCTTGATGAAATTTAATAATTAGTTACAGTTTATCACGAGGAAGGTTATTGAGTATTTTTTTCTAAATAAACGCGAACGAAGTCTGGTAGTTAATTAAAAACATTAACTCCCTTACTAATAAACGTTGAATGGCTTTGAAATAGTTATAAAGTTAGTTTTATTTTTATGTAGAATACGTCGACGTTTGACCACCAACTCGCCAGATGTTAAGCTACGTTGTGGTCTAAGATGGAGCACGACGACCTATAAGGTACTTATTCACTCTAGCCTTGAAGATACCCAGGTTGAAGTTAGTCGCGAATACAGATGATGGCAATCTCTTTTTCAATCGAGTAAAAAAATTAAAAGAGAGAAAAGACAAAACACTGTACAACTATTCTGTTGCTATACAACATGTATTAGTGAGGGAGTAAAATATAGCGTAGTGTGTGTAGTTTTCAGACTGTGATATTAAAAAAAAATGTATTCACATTAAACTAGCTGACTTCGTTCACGTTTATTCAGAAAAAAGTATCCAATAACCTTCCTCGTGACATACTGTAGCTAATTATCAAATTTAATCAAGATCTATTCAGCCGTTTAGCCGTGAAAAGCCTACAAACAGACAGAAATACTTTCGATTTCATAATTTTAGTGATATGCATAAATATGAATGGATTTATTCGTTTTCCCTCGCTTTCTCTCTTCCTCCAGCAGATTCTCTGAACCGTGTTTGAGGCCGGAAGTGACGTCGCCAACCGGAAGCGGACAGCCAGTCGAACGTAAAGCAGATAACGCAATTTTACCTGTTTCCGAGTTTCGAGGGAAGATTGTTTTGTTGAGATAAAGGAGTTATTTCGCTGATTCTCATTGTATTTATTATTCATTGATTATTTTAATATTTGTATTTGTAATTTATTGTTTAGCGAAGATAGCCTAGTTGGAATAAGGCACGCCTCTCAAGCAAGAGGGTACGGGTTTGATCCCAGCTGAAGGCACGCACCAATTTGTTCAATAATTTTGCGGATTTAATAATATGAAATCTGCTACATAACGTGAGCCCGGTGTATGGCGACAGGCTCGCCCCCTGTCACATTTGAGACTGAATATCGTCCGACAAAGTGTGGGTAATGATTAATTTGGGTGTAGATGAAAGAGGTATAATTAACACCTTTGGCAGCCCCTTCGGGGGAAAGGCGTGACGATATGTTATGTTATTTTTAACCACCGACGTATTTTTTGTAATTATATTAATTAAGTTTTGACATTTCTACTAATAATTTTAGATTATGTGTATTAAAGTATGTGAAATCTGACTCTAATTCTGAAATTTTGATATGTATAATTGCTTAAATGCGTTCATATTATTAAATAAAAAAAAAAACCACCGACGCATAAACGATGAGGTGTTATAAGTTTGACGTGTCTCTGTGTGTGTGTCTCTCTCTCTGTGGCATCGTAGCTCCCAAACGGATGAACCGATTCTGATTATGTTTTTCTTTTGTTTGAAAGACTAATTAATCGGGAGTACCTATTCTTAGCTATGTTTGATAAAATCAGGTTTTTAAAATTTTACATTTATACTTGCAATAAATAACTTCTGAGGGCTGAATTTTAGCTTCAGCTGTTACTACTAATTAACTTGTAATTGGCCTTCTGTCTCTATCTTCTATTTTTAATTTTGTACCTAGCTGTAAGTTTTCCTAAGAAAATAAAATAAAATAAAATAAAATAAATCGTTCGACTTTCAGAAAATACCATTCTAAAACCTTCTTCGTGATATCATCATCATCAGCCCGTAATCGCCCACTGCTGAATAGGCCTCTCTTCTCGTACGCTACTTATTATCTTTTATACTGAAACTAATTTTAATTGCATTTCATTAAGATCAGTTCAGCCGTTTAGCCGTGACAAGCCTACAAAAGACAGACAGGGTTATTATCTGTTTTATAATATTAGTAGTAAACATAGAGTGTAAAAACGTAACTACACTCGCGATGCTTATCTTATGCTATTATATAGGTAGTAAATAATATCATAGCGGATACTGGGGTCATTTCCGGCAAGTGTGTCGGCAATATCCCGCGCAATGTGAGTAAGCTAGGAACTTCAAGCGTTAGTCGCTCCGCACTAATAACTAGGGAGGGGACAGCAGAGCAGTCTTGAAAAATAGGCCCACTTTTTAAAGGCAATTTCATTACTTCACCATGTCTATCTGTAGTTTTAGTCCGTCCGTCCGTCTGGGACACGCCTTAAGCGTTAACTAGCCCTAAACGAATAACTAACCACTAAGAGGAGTCTTGAAAAATAGCCTTTATTTTCAAGACTATTTCATTTTATTTGAAGCGGGACTTTACGCGTTGGTTGGACTCGCAATAATAACTAGGGAGGAAACACTACAGGAGCATTGAATGTGGTGATACTTTTTTACTTTTTAATACTAATTCATAGTTATTATTATCATTGGCGAATCTAATGATATACTACCTATTTATTAGGTAGCATATCATTAGGTAGTAGGGGTGGTAAATAATAGTAGGGAAGGGAAAATAGAGAAGTTTTGAAGGTAGCCATACCTTTAAAAGGACTATTTTAGTACTTTCTTACTGCACCCTTAAATGTTTAAGGCTCGCATTAAATAACAAGTTAGGGGACACTAGCCAGAGTCTAAAAATTGACATTTTCAATTTCAAAAATTTGTTTTTAGATAGCTTCAAGCAGAAGGGGGTCTCGCACTAATAATTAACTGGAGGACAATAGAGGATAGAAGGGTATAGTGGTAAAAGTTTTAAAAGAGTTTTATTTAAAAGTTTTTCAAGTGAAACTATTTTTCAAGACTTTCACTATTTGATCCTAAGTTCGTCCTAAGTTTATCCTAAAATCGGGTTTGGCTGGTAACCTCCTAATCTTAAATCTGATATAATAAATGCGAAAATAAGTTTTCTCGTTTGTTTGTTACGCTTTTACGCTTTACCTGCTCAACCGATCATCATTGAATTTTGTATACAGGTTGTCAATGGTACGGAAAAGAACACAGGGATGTTTTACAAAAAAAAAAAAAATCTGTGGAACCGCTGATGGAGCTGGGGAGCGCAGATAGTATAGGGTGAACTGGGGCAAATACGTCCGTGGGGCATTTGCGTCTTTCGAGAATTACTGACAAACCCTTCACAAATTTGGCAACTAACGCAATCTTGTACAGAGTATTTCAACTAAATATAGAAAAAAGATGTAAGTGAGTGTGAAGGGTTTGTCAGTCATTCTCGAAAGACGCAATTGGTCCACAGACGCGTTTGCTCCAGTTGACCCTACTACATTTCATTTCTTTTGCGAAAACATTTCTGTAAATTTAAATGATATAGAAAGCGATTTTTGACTACAAAATAAATTAAAAAATCCTAAAACAGTCTTGTTTGTCAACCACTACCCCATCCCTGCTACCTACTACCTCAGTTTCATAATTAAAGTGCATATTATCGAAAGTTGAAACAATTACGACATATTTCCACTCTGCGCCGGTAATGGCTGCCAAGTTGTTTGTAGTTGAAACTGCAGAAGTTTCCACATTACCTACGTTACTACATTGTTTCTGCAATACGCGGAAGTTGTAGTTTTAGACGTTAAGTCTTTTTTTGTACTGTCAAATGATCTATTAATCATGGTTATAAATCTTATATCTTTAAATGAGCAATTCTTGTATATATTATATATATATAATTGGAATCTCGGAATCGGCTCTAACGATTTTCATACAATTTAGTAAATAGGGGGTTTCGGGGGCGATAAATCGATCTAGCTAGGAATCATTTTTAGAAAATGTCATTTTATTCGTGTTTTATCGATAATCAACTTGGAAGAAAAATAACAAAAAGGAGGCGTTTGAGTAGTCTCAACTGAAAAATATGACTCTTCCTGACATCTACTGGCGAATAATAATACTATTTTTTGTGAGCAACTAATTGCTTTAACGACACAACAGCAGATCGCGTTGTTAAGTAACACGAAGTCAATGAGTGTTTGCTTTGAGGTTAGACTAGAATCAATTGTTTATTTTTCAAAAAACACAATTAAAAAAAAAACCGAGCAAAGCTCGGTCATCCAGGTACTAAATAATAAAATAAAATAGCCTCTATTGCTGTTTCATTCTCAGATCAACCTAGAGAGTAAGATGGCGCACGGCGTATGATTTAGGTTAAGCCAATAACCATCCGAAAACTACGCTTCTGTCGTTTATGTACACAACACGCACACATTGACGCAAAAAACCTACGCTACTCGCTTGGTCATTCTTACCTCGACATTATCTGCATTGGTTTATGGTATAATTTCGTGGACATAAATATACATAGTGCATTATAAAAGTGTGGCCAGGACTACATTTTGAGGTTCTTTTTAAAAACTGTGCAGGTTGATTACAAGTAAATTTTTAAAAAGCCGTAACATTAAACTCTTACAATTGTGTGCAGTTTTAGAATATTAATTCTACTAAGGTTGTATATTGGAATTGAAATGGCTAACGTAGAGTTTAAGAATTATTATTAGTTTTCGTGCAATTATAAATGTTTTTCATGGCAACATTACCCCGCACACACATTGAAAAAGAAGTGGCTTCAGCGAGATATAACGCAGTGTTGCATCTTTTCCTCTAGGTTTATCTGAGCATTGTTTCTACAATACGCGGAATAAATAGTTTTAGGCGTTAAATCTATTTTGTACTGTCAAATTATCTGTTAATCATACTTATAAATAGGTAAATAAACTAAAATAGCCTTTATTGCTGTTTAATTCTTACTATTCTTACAATTAAGCGCGCGGTAGTAAGTATAGTATTGTTGTCCTAGTCTAAAGCGCAGTAATAACAAGGACAACAATACTATTACGGCGCGGTTCCCGCCTTGTTTGAAATAGCGCTAATAAGTGCCTACTTACTAAAAATAATTGATTAAAAAAAAATAATGCCCCTCAGCTTCTTGCCTGTTTTTCTGAGTAGAGGCTCTTTATCCGAACAAGGCGGTCGAGTCTATTTAAAAAAACGTTGACGTTCATAAGTGTATCTTTGGTACCTAAATTGAATAAAAACATTTTGACTTTGACTTTGATTTAATCTAATTCTAAGTGTTATTTGAATGATCGGCTACTGGATGTTTGTGTGGAACAGCTTGTCTGTCAACAAAGGCCTCCTCTAAAGATTTCCACGCATTCCTGTCATTTGCTAAACGGGTCCATACCGAACCAGCTATTTTCTTGAGGTCATTTTGCCATCTTTTGATTTGTCTGCCTCTATTTCTTTTGCTATCTCTTGGGCACCATTCTGTTACTAACTTAGTCAATTTCTCTTTACGTTCTCTTAACATCATTTCATAGTTACAGCATTTTAATTGATTTGTATATGCAATCCTGTAATAATATTATGAATATGAACGTTTGTGTGATTGTTACTGTTAGTCAATCACGCAAAAACGGCCAAATGAATTTGGATGAAATTTGGTATGCAAATTTCGATGAAGTTCGTTAGCAAAACTTGTTTTTAGTGTTCTAATTAGGCTGCCTTTTAAAAATTATCGACGGAAGTACCTTTATCTTAAAAAAATAACGGTACCTATAGGTGAAACCGCAAGGCGCAGCTAGTAGTCTATGTACAAAGACAGCCGAACGAGAAGTAGCTCGTAGCTCTACGTCGTAGCATAATATAATTAACCGTAGCGGTATTGAAGCTTTCGTAGCACAGCTGTAGCACCCGTAGCAAGATCGTAGAGGTTCTAAAAAATTGTAGAACCTGCTTAGCAGAACTATTTTGACCAGCAGCTTATTATGTAAAGCTCGTGAGTTTGATTACGATAGCTATCATACTATGCTATACTGTTCGCTAAAGAGGAGGAAGAAATAGTTGATTCAATATGTTGATTGTTAACTGGTCGTCTTTGGCATCGCGTTGTTTTGAAAGAGAGAGAGAGAGAGAGAGAGAGAGAGAGGGGAATAGAGAGACAGAAACTTTTCTTGAATAGTAGGATAAAACATACATATTTAAACAGATAACTTTGATCTATTATTTTAGCTTAGATTTCCTTGGTTTGGTTAAGGCTTAGCGTGAAATTCACCATATTAAACCATAGTTAGACTTACTACTAGTACAACTATTGTTTGGTCTGAAAAATTTCATGTGCTGATCCAAAATCTGCGAGCTTGCAAACCTATGACCACAACGTCCAGAGCCAAATAAATTCCAATAAAGTTCGCGTTCACATACCAAAAATTATTTTACCTTTCCACTTTTCTCATTACGTAACAAGTCTATAAGTATAGTAGTAAAAACTACGTGTCGTATAATATACAGCACATACGGCGTAATATACGGCCGCGTCACATGTCGCCCGAATGAGAGCCCATCGTAAAATATATACGGCGAATACTATCGCAGGCTCGGACGGAAAATAGAGTAAGGCATTTTTTACTGGTTTTTGAAGTTTGAATGCTTGTGTGCATGTTTATTTTTATAATTAGTAACTACTATTTTTTAAATTTTATAATTTTGATATTAAACTTAGTATGATCTCCAAAAAACATGAACTGATTTAGCTGAAGTTTAAAATTACATTTGTAAAAACTATGTACTTGGTAAAATTTCAAGTTATTATCGTCATCGGAAAAATATATTACATGCATGCATATCGTCACGCCTTTCCCCCAAAAGGGCTGACAGAGGTGTACAACACCCACACGTCGCTGGACGACATTCAGTCCGTGCACGGGGCGAGTCTGTCGCCATTTACCGGCCTCCAGTTACGTAGCAGATCACATCAAATACGCACATAATGTTCACACAATGAACAAATTGGTGCGATCCTTCGGCTGGGTCCGAGCCCACTCCCTCTGGCCTAACAGGCGAGTATTCACCGACTAGGCTATCATTCCTCTAAAAATATATATGTCACATAAATATGCCGAGAAATCCCAGTAGGCTCTGATACCTTTGCTTCGCTCGGTGAATTACCCATGTTATATAAACTATTACTTGGTTTTGACGTTTTTAAGAAAGTCCTGGGGGCCTACTAAGGGGTTGCTATGACATCTTATGGGGTGTAGTAGCTTGCAGGGGTAAGCTGGTCTGATTAGCCGATTTTAGCGTAGATTTAAACCCCTGCAAGTTGTTTTCTCTCACCAGTGGCTCCAAGTAGCTGTTATACACGCAGCGGCCACACCCCGGTAACCACGTCGGCTCGTGGGCTAAACCTGGTAGAGGGGGGACTTCTTTTACTGAGTCCTGAACGGTTACTCCCCGTCTAGTGTATGAAAGTCTGTCTCGGTGACGAAAGCACGTTAAAGCTGATAAGCACTCAATGTTGGTGGAGTCGGCGAGGCAGCAAGGCATTGTGGAAGGCCTAAGGCAGCGGTAGGAGTCAGTGTAGTTACCGTTGGCTAGAAACTGCATCCAGTTCTCTCCCAATTGTAGCGGGTTACCGTTCCATTGGGGTTAAGAGAACACGGACGAGAGAGTGCATCTGTGTGTGCGCGAACACTTATGCACTTAAATATTTCCTGCGCAAATGACCTGTTTCTGTTTACTGGATTCTGAAACTGAAGTCCTGTGGCGATAGACAAAGGTAGAGAGGTCCGACAATGATGCCTGTCGGGCTTTGTCTGATGTCTGCACACAGGCGGCATAGGGAGAGTGGTCGCTTCCGTATCGGGCAGGAGCAACGATGCAATTCGGCAGCACACTATGCGACGAAGCAGCTCTATTTAGAGAAGCACTGCTTCCCCCGCCCAGCCGGGGAAGGGGCTAGAAAAGGTGCCTTAAAAAATGCTTGTTCCGAAATTACTGGGGAGGTAGCAACCACGGCTGCCTGTGCATCCCAATAACGTGGTCGACGAAACAATAAGAAAATAAAAACTAAACCAATGATTTTCGGCGCATGGAATGTGCGCACACTATTGGATCGCCCTAACAATTTATGCCCTGAGCGTAAGACTGCCATTGTCGCTCGTGAGTTGCAGCGCTATAGTGTTGACATAGCTGCCTTAAGTGAAACCCATTTAGCTGAAGAAGGTGAACTTGTTGAGCACGGTGGTGGTTATACGTTTTACTGGAAGGGAACATCTGTTAATGATCCAAGGCGCTCTGGCGTAGGGTTTGCTGTTAAGACCGAAATAGCAAATAAACTAGATGAATTTCCTGTGTATATATCTGACCGAGTAATATCCCTGCGCAGTCATTTAGGTGATGGAAATTATATAAATATTATCAGCGTTTATGCGCCAACAATGGATAACACAGACGAAATTAAGGATAAGTTTTATGAGGAAGTTACCCAGGTTCTAATAAAAATTAAGCCTAAGGAACAAATTCTATTACTGGGTGATTTCAATGCTAGAGTCGGGCGTGACTTTGAAGCATGGCCACAAGTTTTAGGTAGGCATGGTATTGGAAGCATGAACAGCAATGGGCAAATGCTGCTCGACCTCTGCTCTCAGTTCCAATTAGCGATAACCAACACCATGTTCAGGTTGCCTGCAAAGCATAAAGCCACATGGATGCACCCGAGGTCTAAACACTGGCATCTCATTGACTACGCTATCGTACGTCAAAGGGACATTTCTCAAGTTCATTTGACTCGTGTGATGCGTGGAGCTCACTGTTGGTCGGACCACAGACTAGTCGTCTGTAAGTTGCAGATACGACTTCATCCGTCACGTCGGTTTTGTAGATCCAAGGTCACTCGCGTGCACTTGGATAAGCTGCAAGATAACGAGGTAAAGGAATTATACAAGCAAGGCATTAGTAGCTACGCATCACAAATGGACGTTGAGAATGGTGATTTACGACAAAAATGGCAGGAGCTCACTAGTCACATAATTCAAACTGCTTCTGACACGCTTGGCTTGCAAAAGCGAGTCAATGAAGACTGGTTTGATGACAATAATAAGATCCTTGTTGACGCCATTTCTAAACACCGGGAGCTCTTGCAAAGACAGAGTTTCACGTTTGATAATAGTACCCAAAAAAATGAAGTTAAGGAGAGTGCAGTGAAGTTGAGAAAGCTTATACGAGCTAAAAAGGATAAGTGGTGGCAAGAGAAAGCCGATCGCATGCAAATGCTTTCTGATACAAACCAACTTGGTCTCTTTTTTGGTGAAGTGAGGAGGCTCATTGGGCCACAGTATAGGGTTAATGTACCCCTGAAAGCTGCTGATGGATGCTTGATATCTGATAAAAGCGAAACTTTGCAGCGGTGGGCAGAACACTTCCAATGTCTACTGAACATTGATCGATCAGTCGATCTTGCCTATATTACTTTACTACCGAATTGCCCTCAAGTTCCTGAGTTAGATAGTGAGCCTTCATTGTCAGAAGTAGTGGTTGCTATAAGACAGCAACGGAATAAAAAAGCAGTGGGTCTTGATGGTATCGCAGGAGAGCTTATAAAATATGGTGGCGATGAGTTGCATGAAGTACTGTGGAAGTTCTTTAAGCGAATGTGGGTGGAAGAACGCGTGCCTCAGGCGTTCGTGACATCAAACATCTGCGCTCTTTATAAAAACAAAGGCGATCGTGCTGATTGCAACTCATACAGGGGTATATCACTTCTTTCTGTACCTGGAAAAATATTTGCCAGAGTTCTATTGAATCGCCTTGTCGAGCTCTCTGAGACAATACTGCCTGAGACTCAATTTGGGTTTCGACCCGGTAGAGGAACCTGCGAAGCCATTTTCTCTGTCCGACAACTGCAAGAAAAAAGCAGAGAGCAAGATCAGCCGCTCTTTCTTTGTTTTGTAGACTTGGAGAAGGCTTTTGACAGTGTTCCTCGTGAGGCTCTATGGGTCATTCTGCAAAAATTGGGTTGTTCAAACAAGTTTGTCAGAGTTCTGAGGCTTTTGCACGATGATATGGACTGCTGTGTTTCAGCCAATGGGAATCAATCGAGCTTTTTCTCTGTAAGTTGCGGAGTAAAACAGGGATGTGTTGTGGCACCCGTTCTGTTCGTGCTATACTTTGCTGTAGTTGTGAGGGAAGCTCTGCGTAATTCCGCACATGGTATTCACGTGCGCTTCAGAACTGATGGCAAGCTTTTTAACTTAGCTAGATTTAAAGCTCGCACCAAATGTTCATTCGACACCATCAAGGAAATTATGTTTGCTGATGATCTCTGTTTTGTGGCAGGAAGCCCAGATGGTCTGAAAGAGCTTGTAGAAAGCCTTGATGAGTCGTGTTTGAGATTTGGCTTAAAGATCAGCGTGACTAAGACCGAAGTGATGGCAATAGATCGCAAAAAGCTGGATATCCCACTCGGTACTCACGTTCTGAAGCAGGTAGACAAATTTAAATACCTTGGCAGTACGATAACCTCAAAAGGTGACTTGGATCCAGAAATAAGCAGCAGGATTGGTGCTGCCGCTGCTGCTTTTGGAAAACTCCGAGTAAAAGTGTTTCGATCTCACGACCTATCGTTAAACACAAAAATTAAAGTCTACATGGCGATCGTTTTGCCAAATCTGCTATACTCTTCAGAGACATGGTGCTTGTACCGTAAGCACATACGCGTCTTGGATAGGTTTCACCTCAAATATCTCCGAGACATTCTGAACATATCGTGGTCAGATCGGGTCCGAAATACGGAGGTTTTGAGAAGAGCCAATGTTGGTGGAGTGGAGGCCTATCTAATTCGGCGTCAGCTGCGCTGGTGCGGCCATGTCTCGAGGATGTCCAACGAGAGGGTAGCAAAGCGCATCTTTTATTCTGAACTCCGAGATGGTAAGCGAAAAAGCGGTGGCCAATTCTTAAGGTACAAAGATGTTCAGAAGCGACATATGAAGAGATGCAATATTGAACCTTCTCGCTGGGAAACATTAGCTCAAAATCGTGCCGAGTGGCGGCGTTTGGTGCAGCAGAATGTTTACTCTTTTGAAGATGATAGAAGGCGCGAACTCGACTCCAGACGAGACGACCTTAAAAATAGACCGCCTTCAAGTATTGTCTACAATTTTATTAACGGTACCCTAACGTGTAGCATATGTTTGCGCACTTTTAAAGCCAAGATAGGGTACCACAGTCACATGAAGGCACATGAACGAAGCCTTCCTCTACCATAGCAGAGACTGGTCGCCGTAGCCGAAATCGGCGAGGAACCATATATATGACATCTTATTGCCATGACAGTTGCGTTTTTCGACGCTGTGCGACCGCGAATCGTATCGCCGCGCAATAAGGCCCATGGTCACATAGCGTCGAATACAAAACGTAGCTGTCGTGGCAATAAGGTGTCATATTATGATAGGCTCAGTGTTACCGTCTGCCACCGGGTGGGGGCAGGCCGCGGGGGCAGACGGTAACAATCCGCTCTGGTGCCCCTGGTCAAGAGCACCAGTAACCAAAGACCGTGTATTAAAAAGATTTGTGGAAGTAGATGCAGCGAAAGATGTGTACCAGGATCATAGTAAGTGGAGAGAAGTGGTCTCTGACTACCCCTATGAAAAAAGGCGTGTCTATATTGTCATACAATGTCACACAATATAGACACGCCTTTTTTTCATTGGAGTAGTATGTATTGCTTGGTGGTAGGCGAATCAGTAAAATCTTAACGAACCATGATCTTTTTTTAACCCGAACAAAAAAAACGAACAGTTCCCTATGACAGCAGGTGAACCCAAAAGGCGCAGCTAGTATAGTAATATACGAAATTCGGACGGCAGTGAAACGAGCTAGGATTTGGGGTTCGTTATTTTTTAATTAGTTGCCTTATGGCTCGGAAATGGAGAGAAAACTGGAAAAGCGGTTAATTAAATTTAAATGATGTTTGAGAGCAGTTTTCGCTTTATTAAATCTATAAAAACAAATAGTGTGACATTTAAGGTATTTAGCGGTCAAAATATTGTTTTATAATAGTAGCTCACCTCGGTTCTCTCCACAACCCCTCGTCCGATTTAGCTCTTATACATAACAAATCGTCACGCCTTTTGCCCCGAGGGGGCTGGCAGAGGTGTGCACCACCCACACCTCGCCGGACGATTTTCAGTCCCAAATGTGACAGGGGGCGAGCCTGTCGTCATTACATTTAGCTCTTATACGAACTTAAAAAACTTCTATTGAGATAAACTACATTATGGAGATCGGACTAACAATACTCAAAGTTATCGTCGAAAACATCGTTGTCCCAGTAGAGTCTGAACCCTCGTTTCGCTTGGTGGGTTACACTAGTTGCACTCCGCGATGTTACCGGCTGTTAAAAAGTTAATCCAAGGCATAAGCTCGCTATCTCCGTTTCAAATTTAAAATAAAACAAGCAAATTTTTTGCAATATAATATAAGAAGAATATCATCATTACAGTCTTCTATATATGTTCCACTGCAGAAACATCGACCTACCCTACATTGGGGGTGATTAACCCGTTAGCCGACACGCTGGCTTAGTGCAGGTTGGTGGATGTCACATGTTTGTCGAACTGTTAATTCTAGGACATGTCAGTTTTCTTACGATGTTTTCCAAGTAAAAGAAATATAAGCCAAATCGATCAAGATGTCGAGGGGATACATAAAGTTGCCAGATTTTAGTTCTAAACAGACTATTACGAATAAAAACAAACAAAAAAAAAACGTTTTGAAACAAGCGCTATTATATCACACTTTCCAGGAGCCCTATTCTATCGCGAACGATATTATTCTTCCCTTTCACACTCTACACTTTTCAACCGAAAAAGACAGCGACCTAGATTATACCGCACGCGCCAGAAAAGGGCCGTATTTGGGGCTAATGATTTTTGCGCTGTGCGCCAACAGGGGTATAAAATATGCGTTGTTTTATGTAAAACACGATCTGCCTGATCTACATTCCAGCGCGCTGCTCTACGCCCAACCGTTTGTCAATTAGAAAGGGGATAAAAACAGAATGTAGCTACAAACACAGTATAAAGAGTTGCAGTAGCCCGTCTTTTACCTTTTCGATGAGCTCTTTCTACCGTAAGGTTGTTAAAAAGAAATGGCTCTTACTGATGAGAGCGCCAGTTGCTTTACTACAAGCAAAATAATGTGTGTCAGTCTACTGGCACCATCTGGCATTTGTATGTGTGTATGATTATACTTTTTATTTGTCCAATGTAAACTAAAGTACTTTATTTTCACCAGTCTGATCTGATCTTCATAACATTTGCAGGCAAGTAGTTCACGCAAATACAACTTTTCGGTTCGACTATGAGTTTAACCGGTCGGCGAAAATCACGTGACTTTTTTGAAGCTCGTGTTTCGTCCAATCGGCAATAGAAACAGAATCGCTACAGCGATTGCAATGTGTAGTAAGATCCCTGATCAGTAAGATTCGCATTCGCATCTTTTTTGAGAAATACGAAATGCTCATACTGTTAAAACAATTTGTAATACATCCACAAAGGTAGTCTCGCTTAATCCGCGCGTAAATTTTTAATTTGTGACATACAGTTTGCCTGCAAGCCGCCGAATGAGACCTACTCGTACCTGCCGATACGATGTCAATTTGCAGACTAGCTACGCCCCGCTGTAGTGCCCGTGGTTAGAAAGTAGCCTAAGTGTTAACAAAGCCAAAAGTCAAATTCAAAATGTTTTGATTTAATTTGGGTATCAAATATACCTACACTTATAAACGTCAAAGTTTTTTTTTTTTAAATGGACTCGGCCGCCTTGTTCGGATAAAGAGTCTCTACTCAGAAGAACAGACAAGAAACTGAGGGTCATTATTTTTTCAAATAATATTATCTCTACAAGAATAAATATTATCTCTACATAGTATGCACAATGTCGTACAATGTTGCCTTACCCCATCAGGGTCATTTTGTGATACAATTTTATGTGTTTTAAATTAAAAAAAAAAAAAAAATATCATTTATTTCATATAACTTTAGATCCATATTAATATAAATTAAGAAAAAAAATAATAATAATAATTTAACATGTCAAAATAGTGAAACCAAAAACATTACAAAATTACTAACACAAACATAAAAATACAAACAATATACCTACGATCAAACAAACAGAACACCACAAAACAAAATAAAACTTAATAATTCCGCACAAATTTACCTTTAATAACTGCATACGCCATAATGAAAGCAATTTATGTATTATTGGGTACTGAGTAACATAACTTATGTTCACGCCTTTCCCCCGAGGGGGCTGGTAGAGGTGTACAACACCCACACTTCGCAGGACGACATTCAGTCCCAAATGTGACAGCTTGATGAATGGTGACAGGCTCGCCATTTATTTGTTGTATTACACCTACCCAAGGCGGTACCCAAGATACAGGCCTAGCCTAGTTTGGGGCCCACCGAAAACATTTTTCTGGGTTCTTCTCTCTGTACACATCTATTGAAAATTTGCTTATGTGCTGTATTTTTTTTGGAAATAAATGTCCTCTTACCTCTGCCAACCCCCTCGGGGGATAGGCGTGACGATATGTTATGTATGTTATGTTAAAATAATACTAATAGTTAACTCGCTTAAAAAAATTAAGCTGTTTTTAAACATTTTATCAGTGAAAAACGAATTAACTAACACTTGTCCTACCTTATGGACACTAGAATACACAACAAAACATTAAATTACCATATAAATAATTATATTTAAGTATATTTATATTGACATCGTTATTTTATATAATACATATACATACTTGCTTAATATTTTTTTCATCTAAAAGGCTTGATTTTTTTCACTCTTATATTTTAAAATTTTTCGCCTTACTCATCTTGTTTCCCGGCCGTCGACCGTACCTGCTGTCGTAGCAATATTTACGGGCAGCGTAGTCCTCACTGACGTTTTTGTAATGCTAGTTTAACACTTTCCTCACAGCCCCGGACGTAATATTGGAAATTTACGAGGACTTTAGTGGAAAGATTATCGGTGGACTATTTAGTTGATCGTAGGTTACTTAGCAGAATTAAGCGTGCGACAGAATGGTTGGTCGTAGGTGGTTCGTAGTAGGTTGATCGTAGTAGATCGTAGGTTACTTAGCAGAATTAAGAGTCCGGTGACCACTTTAGACTAACTTCGCATTGGCTTAAGTTATTCTATAGCCATTTCGTCTAGAAGAAGAAGACGAGCAAAGAGAGCGAGTAATGATACTGAAGAGCCTCTAAAGTTACCTACAGAGTGACATAGTGCAATTTAATGAAATTGCACTTTGTCACTCTGTAGGTAACTTAAAAATAAATAAATTATTTTTATGACTTTTGCACTTCTGTAATCATTCTTAAATAACTAAGAATTTCCCCTGTATTATGGATTCATTTAACAGCTAATGATATAGACAACCTCCCTATGTAATGGAATTTTTGGTTTGTTTTGTCTACCTATTGAATAAATCAGTCAAAAGTGACCCCTTAAAAATGCGGATATTTTTCATAGCTCTATTTTAGCTTGAGAACGTTTTTAGAAAAAACCAAAAGATAGGGGCGGAGATATTGTTAATTTAATTGTATATGTATAGTGTATACGTTTGTGTGAAAATTTCAGAGCGTCGCGGCCCTCTTAAGCGTGCCAGAGACTAGTTGATCGTAGAATTAAACATGTTTCATTCCACAACACAACAATCCACAACGATTCCACAACATGCCACAAACTAGCTAAAATATTTATTCTTTTCTGTACATAGTATAACAGAGTTGTTTATCGCGTCTGTCTGTCTCTCTGTTAACTATTTACAGTGTATTTGAGTTCGAACTTGCAATTTAAAAGGCGTATAAAACAGTTTATTCCATCGACAAATCACCTAATAAATTTTCTTCATTAAATTTTTGTTTGTCTTTTTTTCGTTTTTAGGTACAAAATTTTACTGATTCTTGATTTTAATTAGTAGTCTATACTATCTTTTAACTTTACCCTTTTTCGATCGAGATTTTTTCATGAAGTTACGTAATCGTAACTTATAATTCTATAATTATAAGTTACGATTACGTAACTTCATGAAAAAATCTCGATCGAAAAAGATTCTACAAAAAAAAATGCGTCGATTTATAAACGTCCTCCGTTTAGTCGGTTAATAAAAAGTAACAGCTTTTTGTAACTGAAGACTCAGGAAAAAAAACTCAAAACTCAACTCAACAAAATGGCGGCTATTCCAAAATGGGCGGTTGTGGCCTCATATGGGGGTTATTTGATGATGAAATTAACTGTTCTATGTGCCTTTCAAATATCGCTTGTTCGAACTCAAACACACTACACACTCAGCTAACTCCTTCAAAACCACGGAAAGGATTTTGGTGCGTTTTCCACCATCAGCTAAATAATTTTTCAGGGAAGGTTTGAAGGTGCCGTGTAAAGCCAGGGCGGACTGCTAGTGTTAAGAATGAAAACCATCATCATCACATCAATATTAAAGAGTGATTATCCTTTGTTACGCTTTTACGCCCTACCTACTCAACAATCATCATGAAATTTTGCATACACGTTGTCTGGGATACAGAAAAGGACATAGGGTACTTTTTATCCAGAAAAACATGAGGGTGCCTGTGGAGCGCGGGTGAAACTACGGGGAGTAGCTAGTAGCAAATAAAATGTACTGGTGTAAAAATATGGAATCCAGATTCGCAGCACGAGTCGTGATCCCGCGAGGTGGCGCTGTCACCGGTGCATTAACCTAATTGCGTTGATTTAGTGCACAGATTATAAATAACAAATAGACAACTTCAGGGTACAATAATATACTTCGCCAGGTATAGTGTATATACATATATATATAATATACTCTATTCCGGTCACGTGGGCAACACGTAGTGACGTCAATCGATGGCCGAATTAAGTAATTTACAAACAGTTCGAAAGAGACGGATGACGATGACGAGTGACGTCATTACTTGTTGGCTCCCGGAATGCTTGACCTTTACCTTTTAGTTGACTATGTTTTTTTTAAAATAATTATTTCATGCATGTCCATGCATTACCATGGAAGCAAAGTCCTCCAGTCGGATTACTATAATAATAATAAATTACACTCGTATGTGTTGATATTATAATTAAATATATTTATGTGACTTATAAATGCTAAAGTTTGGATGGGTGGGTGGTATTATAATATTGGACGGATGGATGTTAACAATTCCGCCAAAATGGTTGAACGGATCTGTATAAAATTTGCCACAGGGAAAAATAACAATCTGATAGCTAGATCTGTATAGCACATAGGATAAAATATATATAAGTATGTGACATTGTGAAATACATATAAAGCAGAATGTTACTTTTAAATTTTGGATTTTTTCATCTGCCCTCTCTAATCTGCGTTTGGACCAAGTTCACTTCCTGGCACATTTTCCCCGCACGTATAGGTGACACGGGCACGCGATTTTCCTGTTTTCCCAAAAGATCTGTTTGACGTGAGGTAGAGCACCAAGTTCGCAGGGCATACCGTTAGAAGACTTTCACGGTCGCCAGCATTTACGTTAATACCTTTTCTTTATGTATTTAAAGATTGCCTGGAAGAAATCGCTTTGAGTGATAAGGCCGCTATTAAAAGTTTAGTTTGGTCAAGTTTTATTGTAATTATATCATGTACTTGGCTAGCTACTCGGCTTATACGAACTTGCTAGCTTTATGTAGTTACCTATAGTTTTTACCTGACTGTGCAAGAAGGAGGGTTATGTTTTTAGAGTGTATGAATGTAATGTTGTGGGTATATATGTATGAGGCTTTTTTGGCACGCCCTACTGCCTAAACAGCTTGATGGATTTCGACATGTGAGGTGTCATTTGTATCGTCTTGATAGTGGGAGTGACATAGGGTACAACAATTTGCAGCCGGGTTCTTTGTTTAACCTTTAATAATGTTACTTGTTGATAAAGTGTTGTTATATTGTATTGTATTTGGGCTATTTTACTCGTATCCAAACATCTCACCAAAGTTTGCACGACTCTTCAGGCTTCTGTCTTATTTTGACACTTTAAAACAAATGCCGATTAGAGTCGGTCTGGTTGAAAGATTATTTCTATTGACCCGGACATTTACCTGTCACTTAAATTGTCACCTCACTCAGTTATGGTTGGCTAGTTTGAAAAAAAAAACTTTTCAAAAGTTTTTAACATCGCTAGCTCTATAATGAGTTCTTGTGTGTCAAATCGGAGTAACAATGACGACGGATAATGACAAAATGAGCCTTACATAAGTACCTCGGAAACGGTGATAGATAGATGGGCATTATATACTTTTAAAATGTAGAAAAACTATGTAGAGTCATCGGGGGAAATACGTCTTTGGGGCAATTGCGTCTTTCGAAAATTACTGAAAAACCCTTCACAAATTAGGTGCCACCTTCTTTTTTCTATCTTTAGTTGCAATAATCTGTACAAGATGGCGCTAGTTGCCTAATTTGTCACTCAGTCGAAAGTTATGAGGTAACAAACTTTAAAACATTAAAGGATATTCTTTACTCTCTGCCCTTCAGTTCAGACGCTACCTCTGGTACGAGTCTGACTGCTCCAAACACGTCAGTAATATAATTGTACTTGTTTACACATTTTAAAACAATGTCGGTGAGTGCGCCCACTCGCGCGCATTATTCTTCTTGTTGTGCATTTCTTTCTTTTTTATTAAATGTTTAACTTAAATTCGTCTTCAAAATATTATTTTTTCTATGTATACATCATGTCTTGAATTACAATCTAGATCATAAGTTTTTTTGTTGGTTTTATGTTTTGTAAAGATTGTAATTTGTGTTGTGTACTTAAATAAATAAAAAAATAAAAAAATACAGTACGAATTGAGAACCTCCTCCTTTTTTGAAGTCGGTTTTAAAGATGGAAAGAGTCTTAGCGCTGTCTTTACTTGCCGCACGCACGGTCGTACAAATTTGCATAAAAATTGTGGCATGGCAATTTATTTTGTTGGAAAACATTAATTAGGTTTGTTTGCTATTACACTGAGAAAAAACTGCCCTAATTTTTGTTTAAATTACATTATTTGAAGTGATTGATGGTCTGCAGCGCTTTTGTGAAATTTCTTCCGTCACGTGTAAGTACACCAAATTCTCTCAAATAGATTACAGAAAGTGAATTAGTACACTGTCGTGTACTAATTTGATTGTCTCGGTGGCCCAGTCGGTAGTGAACCTGCCTTCTGAGCTTGGGGGCGTGGGTTCGATTCCCACCTAGGGCAAACATTCATGTGACGAACATTTGTGTTTGTTCTATGTCTGGGTGTTATTATTTATTTAAGTATGTTTTTTAAAAATTGTTATGTATGTATATCAGTCTCTGGCAGCCATAATACAAGCTTTGCTTAATCCATCCATCCATACATACAAACTTTCGCATTTACAATATTAGTCGGATATAATATACAAAAAATTAGTATCTTTTATTTTCTGTGAAATCTTACTAAATATGAACACCTATACCGAAGATACTATTTCTGTATTGCTTCGTTCTACAGTTTACACAGCCTAATTTATTTTTACGTCTTGAACTTTTTAATGTCTTATACTTGCTTAAATCCGATCTAACCAAAAGAATACCAAAACTACTAACTACCAAAACTGTTAGCCTAACAAAAACATCAAACAATGAATACAAGCAAACAGTGAAGAAATAAAATACGTTACCTAAACGTAGAGGTTTTTTTCCGGGATTGTCTTTAAGCACTAAATCCTTGTCACAGACAGAGTATGCCGTTATTTATCGCTTTCAATACCGCAGGCTGTTCAGACGTGGATCGACGCGGCTTTAGAGGTATATAATGCTTTCTCCATACGTAAGGAATAGGTTGAACGCTATAGGAAGTTGGTGGAATTAATCGGTTGTTAACATGAGCTAGAAATATCTAAAAACGTAATTATATAGAAAACTAGCTGTTATCCGAGACTTCGTTTGCGTTTATTCGTAAAAACATACTTATCTAGGGAAAACAATCATGTGATGAACATTTGTGTTTGTTCTATGTCTGGGGTTTATTATTATTATTTTTAATGTAGAATAGGTAGGCGTTTGACCACCAGCTCACCTGATGTTAAGCGACGTTGTGGTCTAAGATGGAGCACGACGACCTATAAGGTACTTATTCACTCTAGCCTTGAAGTTTTGTAGAGTGAACAAGTACAAAGACGGCAGTTGAGTGAGGCGCTACAAGTGCGCTACTGCTCAGACCCGTCTTCTTTCGTCTATATAAGTACGTATTTAAAAATATACACGGAAAAAAAAAGTTAGCTGCTGTTACTAAATTTTAGTTGCAGTAGCAAAAGTCCTTTCAAACTATAGGGACAGCTAAGTTTTTTGTTAGCGTAGCAAATTGTTTTTTGCTGAACGAAATTAGCTGTTGCAGCTAACAATCTTAACAATACTTAGCAGTAGTTGCTAACAATCTTAACAATTAGCAATAGCAGGTAAATGTTGTATCCTAAAGTAGTTAAAATATTTTGCTCTGATAGCTAATTGAAACATTCGAATTTGTTTTGTTTATTTATGTACCAAATTTAGTAAACTCAGTTAAGTAATTTGCAGTAACTGCAACTTGAGTGTGATTCTCCTAGCAAAATTTTATTTTGAATAGTAGCTAAGCAGTCTTCGTCGTAGTCAACAAAACTTTGCCAGTGTTTCGAAGATATTTGGTGCAGCAGCTAACACATAGGCAGCAAAACAGATTTAGTTGCCACAACTAAACCATTTTTTTCCGTGTACATGTATGTATATCAGTCTCTGGCCGCCATAGTACAAGCCTTGCTTAGTTTGGGGGCAGACGACCATGTGTGCAAATGCCTCGAATATTAATATTATCTAAAAACTGTATTCGTGATACACTGTGCCTAACTAATTATCAAATTTCATTAAGATTTGTTTGGCCGTTTAGCCCTGAAAAACCTACAAACATACAGACAGACATAGTTACTTTCGATTTCATAATATAATTATAACTAGCTGTTACCCGCGACTTCGTTCGCGTTAATTCAGATAATAGTATCCAAAAACCTTCCTCGTGGAATACTGTAACTAATTACCGAACTTCATCAAGATCCGTTTAGCCCTTTAGTCGTGAAAAGCCTACAGACAGACGGACACAGTTACTTTTGATTTTATAATTAGTATATATTTAATATATATTAGTACATTAGTATAGAGTATTTAATTATACATAGTAAGTAAGGATTCAAATTCATAGAAAAAGAAAAATAGGACAAAAGAGAAATAATTTTATATTTTTCTATGATTAGTCAGATTTTTATTAAATAATCAAAATTGAAATTATCTGTGACATTTAACATACCTACAGACAAACCCGACACAGACATTGAAGTCTCACCATAAAGGTTTTTACCTCTTTACTTTTTTTACCATTTTGGTACAGAACTCTAGAAACGAAAAAAAATTGTTTAAATTTGTTATTAATTTAGACCCACTTGCAAAATATTCGCAGTTAAATTCTTAAACGCACCCTGCGTTTAAGAATTAATTAATTTCGAGTTAAAATGTTATAAATGTCATTCTAATGTTGTGCTCACTCAATGTTAACTTCTAACACTTGGTGGTGCAAAACGATTAATCAGTTTAACCAGCACTTTAACCTCTGACGAGTAGTTAACTACGAGTTAAAAAGATAACAAGAGCTTCTGCAAGTGGAAACGGTTATTTTTCCAAAGTTTCCTTATACAATTGAAAATACCTTTCACAAGTAAAAATTAAAAATGTAAAAAAAGAACCGATACTGATTTTCATTAAACGTAGTTAACGACGAATTCACCTTTCAAACAAAAAAAAAAATCAAAATCAGTTCATCCGTTCGGGAGCTACGATGCCACACACACATACACACACACACTCACACACACGAACCCGCTCCCTCTGGCTTGATAGGCGGTCCTTCTCCAACTAGGCCATCATCGCTGCAATCGTAATAATGGTAGATTATTAACCTTTATCGGTTAGTTAACGTGCACGAGTGTAGGCAAATGATACAAACATTGCAAAACGTGACTTTTCGTGTTCTCTACATAACTCCACTTAAAGTTTCAGTGGCATATCTATCACTATTACTGAAATGGGGTAAGGGGAGGGATTCATCTTCGGCATTTTCACCTTTTCATCATCACTCCATCATCTGTAAAATACTATATTAACTTGACACTGGAAAATGCACAAGACGTGCGACGCCAAAATCCACTGGATGGTAGAACAATAAAAAAAAACTTTAACCTATGCAAAAATTCAAATCTCAGATCAACCTATAGGATATTATACCATAAACCTATGCACATAATGTCGAGGTATGAATGACCAAGCGAGTAGCGTAGTTTTTTTGCGTCAATGTGTGCGTTTTGTGTTCATTTACGACACTAGCTTAGTTTTTGGCTTTACCTAAATCATATGCCGTGCGCCATCTTATTCTCTAGGTTGATCTGAGATTCAAATGAAAAAGTATTTAATATTAGCACTAAATATTTTTGTTTTGTTACGATTTTCTGAAACTTTCCCGTTACATTGTATTTGTTCACAAACTTTGCTTAAAAACTTGAATAACAGATTACCTAATAAAACAAGAAAATTATAATTTTCCCTCAAAATTTTTAACATGAAAATTTTCTGATAAAGATCACTCCATCACTGCATCACACAATATTTTGTGCTCCGTATTTAATTTTAATAAAATAATTGTTTTAAGTGAATAATCTACTACTTTAAGACTGTAAATAAAGTAATAAATGTGTAAATACCAAGTGAAGTTGTTGGTAATGTGATGCACTAGAGTTTTTACTGAAAAAAGACTCGTGAATCTGACGTCTTTTCTCACAACGGGCGGATTCAAACTGACCGGACAAGTGAACAAATTGGAGTTTCTGTGCAAAAACCCTGGGAGTATTTGTGTTAATTTACATTATTAAAACAACACAATTCACAACACAACCCTACCCATTGCTCACTTTTGTGACAAACGTCCCTAACAAAACGACGACGTCCGTTATTTCTCCCTTTGCTTGACGTATATTGTGGAAGCAAAGTTGATGTCATAACTCTTTGTCGCAGACACAACCACACAACTATACACTAAACACTATTCACCACATTATAACTACAACTACGAGAGCTGCCTGTGCCCGAGTTTATATATATATTTTTCCTTTTCTTTTCTTTTTCCGGACCAACGGACAAGACAATGATGACCCGTCAGGCCAAAGCAAAGGACATGGAGCACAAACTCAAAACAGCAATCCTTGATTTGAAGGCCTGTAGAGACCTGAACACCCAGCTACTGCAAGAAAGGGAAGATAGTGAAGTAGAAATGAGCAAACTAATTTTAAAAAACACTGAACTCAAAAGTGAATTATCCGACCTACACCTAAAATATATAGAATCATGTGAACAATGCGACCACCTCCAGCATGTTATAATATCATTCAGAGAGTGTGGTGAGACCTATGAATTGGCCTTAAGCCGCATTAAAGACCTTGAGTTAGAGTTGAGCAAATGTAATAATGAATTATTAGTGCTAAAATCCAGAAAAAGTGATGAACAGGTAGCCGACACACTGAACCTATTCGATGAGCTGGTAGGTGGTGGCATGAATTTAAAACCTATAGTAAACATTGACCATACTAAGGAAAAATGTATGAATAATACTACCACCCATTTAAAAAGTCACAACAAAATTAAAAAATATATTAAAGTTAAGAAAATCATAAAAAAATGTCAAAAACAACTGAAAAAAAGGTGTTATTTTAGTAAAAATGTAGATTTAATTAAAGATAAATTGTCATTAGAAGAGCAACTAAAAAACTGTATGGAAGAACTAGACATTACTAGGCGATTATATGATAATGATACACTGCGACTTCGCTCTGACCTGCTCCAGAAAGAAAATACATTACAAGATATCTTTTCTGGATACAAGTCTGCTCAAATTCATCTAAGCGAGCACTACAAGACTGCAATTGAGCTAGTAGACCTGGTTAATAGTAATGTAGAGAGTTTGACCCTACACTCTGAGAACAACCTCATGACGGGTTCTAACCACCCTCAAAAAGATACCTCAACCCTTACTTCTAGTTCTACTAGTTCACCTAAATTAATCCTAGAGGCGGAGCAGAGTGAGGTACAGTGTATTAACCAAATCTTAGTTTTTTCAGACAGAATAGGTGTAGGCTTGGGTTCCTTATTGAGCAACAGTGTTAGTTGTTCTGTGGTAAACCACTGCATGCCAGGAGCATCATATGCTCAAATTGAAAAGAAAATATTAAGCTGTAAAATAGATAGTAGTACAATTGTTGTGGTTTACCTGGGGCAAAGTTTAGGTACAGACAGGAAAGAAGTGATTGCAAGAATAACTTGTCTGTTGAAATTAAATGCATTCAAAGTAATGTTATGTGCATTTCCATACTCAGACTCTTTGACTAGAAGTCAAAATAACCACATCCATTCTTTGAATGCATTAATGTTTAACATAGTTTCCCGTCATAGTGATAAGCTGCTATTTTTTGATAGTAATCAATTTATTTATAATTTTAAGTTAACACAGGACAGCATGTATTGTCCTAAGAAATGCAGACACTTGATTGCTACATTGTTAGCCTACAATATTGATTCAGTTATAGGAAATATAACGAAGTACAAAGATAAGGTCACAGTTTTTAGTAAATGTACTAATAACATAACTGTGACCAATAGTTTAAACTTTTAAGTGAGACAACAGAGAAGTGTGTGGACATTTCACTTTTTTATCAAAACATAAACCGCTTCTCTGGCAAAATTTTAGAAATAGAACTTTTATTAGATAAGTATAATTTTGATATTTTATGTTTCACTGAAACTTGGTTAAAATCAAATAAAATGCTATTTAATGTTACAAATTTTCAGGTGGCCAGTGCGTTTAACAGAGTATCCGCTGAAGGAGGAGGCTGTATTATTCTTTTTAAAAATAACATGAAATATAAGGAGCGCTCTGACATAAGGGGCTATTCTGTTGAACGTGTCTGTGAAATTGCTTGTGCGGAAATGGACAGGCACATAATATTATGTGTTTATCGACCACCAGCATCTAACTTCAATCATTTTATGTCAACAATGGAGTGCGTACTAAAGAAACTTTCTAAATCAAATAGATCTATTTTGGTTTGCGGAGACTTCAATATAGATATTTTAGTCAATTCTACGGATAAAATTAATCTAATTTCTTTATTTAAAGCATTTAATTTAAACTATCTTTTCTGCGAGCCAACTAGAGTAACGGAGACCTCATCTACTTGCATAGACAATATTTTCTCAAGTTGTAAAACAAAAGATTTATCACTTTTTAACGGAGTCAGGTCAGATCACAAGGGCCTTGCAATTAAATTTGAAATTGATAAAATAAAGAAACCATCTTTAGTTGAGTGTAGACCATTAACGAAAGGTAGGTTAAAACGACTAAATAATTGCATAGAGTCGAAACTTATTTTAACTGATTTTTCTGTCAATAACCCTAATGACAGTTATGAAAAATTATTTAAAATAGTTAGCAATGAATTTAATGAAATTTGTCCAAAGAAGAAGATTCAATTCAACCAAAAAATACAGTTTAGTGACTGGGCGACCAGAGGTATACGAAAAAGTAGAGATGTTATGTATGATTTATATAACAAGAAATCTCTGACATCTAGTAAGGATTTTCATGACTATGTTAGAAAATACTCGAAAACTTTTAAGTCGGTTTGCATTCGCGCTAAAGCTTTGTTTATAAAAGATAAAATTCAAAAATCCGATAATAAAATAAAAGCTGTCTGGAAGACCATCAACACAGAGACGGGAAAAAGTAAGTCGAGGGATTCAGAATTTACGCTGGTAGTTGAGAATCAGCCGGTTTCTGATGCAAAATCGGTAGCCAACTCTTTTGAACATTTCTTCTCTAGCATACCCTTTGATGCCACCAAAACGCTTAACTCGTCTCCAGATGATGCAGGTGCTTTTCTAAAAGAACACTTCTCGCGGGATATACCAGACTTTCGGTTCAGATACACTTCCATCTCTGAAATTATCAAAACTTTCAGAAGCTTAAGAGTTAAATCTAGTGAAGATTTATGGGGATTATCAGTAAAAGTGTTAGAGTCTTTAATAGAAACTATTGCACCACACCTCATGGTCATATTTAACATGTGTATTGACAGAGGCACATTTCCCGATTTAATGAAAAACAGCAAAATTACCCCTATCTTCAAATCGGGTAGTAAGTCAGATCCCTCGAATTACAGACCCATCTCTGTGCTTCCGGCTTTGAGTAAAATATTTGAAAAGATTATACTTAATCAACTGTTGTGTCACTTTAACATACACAGTATATTAAACGAAAATCAGTTCGGTTTCACGAAAAGTAGATCAACAACAGATGCGGGAGTTCGATTAGTTACGCATGTGATGGAAGCTTGGGAGAGTTCACAGGATGCCATCGGTGTCTTTTGTGATCTTTCCAAAGCGTTTGATTGTGTAGAACACCGCACCTTGATCCGTAAATTACACCACTACGGAATTCGTGGAATCGCTCTAGATCTTGTCGAGTCATATTTAACTGATAGACAACAAAAAGTGGGAATTAATGGCGTCACATCTTCCGGATCTTTAGTTACAATGGGAGTACCACAAGGTTCTATCTTAGGCCCGTTCTTATTTTTGGCGTATATAAATGATTTGCCGTATATGGTTAAGGACCTTACAGACATAGTTCTATTTGCTGATGATACATCTCTTATTTTTAGAACAGATAGGAAAGATAGTGAACTTGTGCATGTGAACAACGTACTGACTATTATTTCGAGATGGTTCGCTGCGAACAATTTGTTACTAAATGCAAAAAAAACTAAGTGTTTAAAGTTTTCCATGCCTAATGTTAGATATATAGAACCAAACGTAATGCTTGAGGGCGATAAACTTAACATAGACAAGGCGACGGTGTTCCTGGGTATAAGCATTGATTCCAAACTGCAATGGGGTCCACATATTAGTGCTCTGTCTGGGAGACTTAGTTCTGCTGCTTATGCGGTTCGCAAGATTAGGCAACTGACGGATATAGCTACAGCTCGGATGGTTTACTTTGCTTACTTCCACAGCATAATGTCATATGGCATTTTGCTGTGGGGATCAGCTGCTGAAGTGGAGGCCATTTTTATTTTGCAAAAGCGAGCGGTCCGCGCTATCTACGGAATGGGTCCCCGTGAATCATTGAGAGATTTATTTAAAGAAATAAATATTTTAACTTTACCTTCTTTATATATCTTTGAAAATATTATGCACGTTCGCAAAAATCTACATAAATTTAAATTGAACAGTGACTATCACAATTATAACACTAGAAATAAGGATAGGATAGCTGTACAGAGATTTAGACTGACTAAGTCAAGAAAGTCATTTTTAGGCAACTGCGTTAGTTTTTACAATAAAATCCCGAAAAATATAACAGGGCTCACCGAGGGAAAATTCAAATCACATGTAAAAACTACATTAATGAAAAGAGGATATTATACCTAAGGTTAAGAATTATTTAGAAGATAAAGATGTCTGGAGCCTTCCACTTCCGCCAAGTAGCCACTAATATTTATATATATTACCTAGTTGTAAGCCAAAATTTGTGAGACTAATTTATTTATTATTTGAAAAAATAATGCCCCTCAGTTTCTTGCCTGTTCTTCTGAGTAGAGGCTTTTTATCCGAACAAGGCGGTCGAGTCTATTTAAATAACTTTGACGTTCATAAGTGTATCTTTGATACCTAAATTGAATAAAAACATTTTGACTTTGACTTTGACTTTGACTGCAAGGACAGCGCTAAGTTACGATCTTGGAGGACAAAAAAGACATGGAGTAAGCTTTGAAGTAACAAATTTAGACTGCATTATGAAAAACTAGTGTGAGAGAGCAGTGTCAAAACGATAGGTTTCTTTTTTTTTCTGCTGCCAAATGACGCAATTGGTTTTTGAGTAGAAATTTATTTAATTTTTTTTTTATTTAGGTTCAACTGAGGCAAATGCGTCTTTCGATAATTACTGACAAACCCTTCACAAATTAACGTTATCTTGTACATTTTGTTGCAACTAAAGATAAAAAAAGATGTAGGTGGCGCCTAATTTCTGAAGGGTTTGTCAGTAGTTCTCGAAAGACTCAATTGCCCCACAGACGAATTTGCCTCAGTTGACCCTATAGAGCTAAGTAAACTTTAACCTTAGGGCCGCTTGCAAGAAGCTCGGGTTGTTTTTTATTAATTAGTTTTGAGTTAACTGCTCAAAACTAATTAATCGTGTTGCGTTACCAAGAGTTAGAAGCTAACCTTGAGTTACACAATATTAGAGTGAAATTTACATCATTATAATAAGATAAGTTTTTTTTTTAAATAACTAACCCCTCTCTACCTGTATTCCCCTTAAATAATAATTAAAGATTTGTTAACATAAGTTAACAAAAGCCACGGTCCCCGAAGTCCGTGGAGTGTAATAAAAAAAAATTGCTGACTACAATAAATACACATTACATAACAAATAAACAGACAAATGAACGAACAAACTAACTTTCGTATTTATAATACTATAGAAAGGAATATATGTCCGGCGAAGTGTGGGGTGTGTTGTACACCTCTGCCAGCCCCTCGGGGGCTGACGTGACGATTTGTTATAAAAAAATTTGAGCTAGATAAGAGTAAATAAACTAGTTAAGCAAGGACTAAAGCAATTCTTATACTTAGTGCAAGTAGCCAGTGTCCATAATATGCAGCGGTCTCCATTTTTCATTTGTCCATGGTTCCTTACACAAAATAGTAATATTTTATATTTCGTAGATAAATCTGCGCAAATTTTCCACAACAAAAAACATTTCTTACAAAAATACTTGTAATTTCACAAGTTGATTATCCCGGGGTTCTAAATTATGGATTGACCCTGTCTTGGACGAGGCTGGCCATAGCACTGTGTCACAGTACAGAATCTTCAAGGCTTTCAGGCTAAAACACACTGCATCGGACACCGCTCCGGTGTGCGGTTATGCGGTATTTAAGACCCGGTATTACACGAAATCAACGAAAACAAGTTTTTTTTGCGCCTAGTTTGGTATGAAGAGTTGTGATGATCAGGTGCAAAATACAGCTGGTAGTAAAAACAACCAAAATCAGTTTAACCCAAGTAGGATTTTTTTTAAACATTCTCATTTTGGAAAAAAAAAATCACAAAAAGTCTTGTCTTATAAAAATTGATTCAGCGTAGTTCTCTAAATCTTCAGTGATTACGCCACTTTTTTTTCTATTATTAGTTCTCTAAAGTTTAACCGAGTAACTTATTCTTATTTGTGTTTTTGTTACGATTAATACCAACAAAAAAGGCAAAAAAATAAATAAATCTAGGCGCCGATCTCATTTTACCATAAAAATGACATACGAATTTAAATTGCAAATGAAGCGACTTAAGTAAACGTGTGTAGGCAGAAAATCGTGGTATGTCCGAGCCTTAACGTTGACTGTACATACTGTAAAAGAACAAATTTAAAATTAAAAAACAAACCAGACACAGATTTTGATCAAACATAGCTAAGAACACTCCCGACTAATTCACCTTTCAAACAAAAAAAAACAAAATCAAAATCGGTTCATCCGTTCGGGGGCTATGACACACACACACACATACACACACACACGTCAAACTTACAACACCACGTCATTTTTGCGTCGGGGGCTTAAAGATAGAATTGAATAGAAAATTGAGAAACCTATCATACTGGTTTCCAGTGCGTGACCCACGGTAACTTCCAGGACGAGAGTAGTCGAGTACATTGCCAAGGGAGCTTGCCAACTTGGAATTGAAATAATTGCAGGAAATATTTGAGAAATTCGTTGCTTTTTAATGGAAATAATTTCAAATTTCTACTCTAGGGGGAGAAGTAAATTAGTAGCTATGGTTAGTGGTGAGTAACTGAGTAGGTCATTTGTATTTTGAGTTTTTAGCTGTTTTTTTTGGGTTGTTTTTCGGATGGGTGATAAAGAAATGTATTTTGTGACTGAGAGCTGTGTTTCGGATATTGTGATGTGCTGGCTCTAAGACTGGATAGATTAAATTGGTGGTTTGATTCATATATTTAAAGTTGATTAAAAAAAATCATAACTCTACCTATGGTATGATGAGATCTTAGCAGCGGTTATGGTAAAAAAAAATGCATTTTTTTTTAATATTTTAAAAATACATTTATAAACCCACGGCTTCACCCGCGGTCCCACAGGAACCGTTTATTTTTTCGGGATAAAAAGTACCCTATGTCCTTTTCTGTACCCCAGACAACGTGTATGCAAAATTTCAAGACGATTGGTTGAGTAGTTGAGACGTGAAAGCGTTACAAACAAACAAACGAACAAACTCACTTTCGCATTTATAATATTGGTTAGGATATTTTTTTGTTTTTCAACGGATATTTCTAAAACCAAAAACGAATTCCATTAGTAAGTATTAAATTTTAGTATAAGAAGAAAGGAAAAAGTGGAAGGCAAAAGTGGAACAAAGAAAGAATCTACGAAAAATAAAGAAACAGTCTGGTCCGAAATAAGGCTATAATAATAATAATAATAAAAGTAGTAAGTATAAATAAAAATATAAGAAGAAAGGAATATATCAAAATTTAATAATTAACAGTGTAATTGTGTCGTTAGTTAAAACATCAGTAATTGTAAGTCATATTTTGGAGTTTTGAGATGTTTTTGACTTTTTAGAGTTTTAAGATATATCAGAAATCAGAATTTATTCATAACTCCAATAGTTACACGTCACATTTCAATAAATGTCAAAAATACAAGTTTATAAATGTCAAAACAGTAATTACGCATGTCAAATGAAGTAAATAATTAATATCAACAAAAAAAATTACATACCTATTATTATTAATAATATAACTAATATTAGTTATATTATTACTACTTTTAAATTATTTTAAATTACTTTTAAATTATGATTATTTAAAATAATAATAATTTAAAAGTATCTCATTGTAAAATAAGATGCAAGATATTATCTTGGTTGTCTTAAAACACAACCAACATTTATCCCAGTGACCCCCAGTAGCGGTGGTAGTTGAGAACAACCCCACTATGTATAATCATTTTCGCCCCTACAATTTAGACAAATTGATGTTCAGCACGGAGATTAGAGCGCTGCAATTATACTGCACAAAGGCATATAGATCATAGGTCGGGAACCGCTGGTGTTTTTAGTTACTGCTACGCTTTTCCAAAGACTCTTAAACAATAATAAGACTTAAGGGTCCGGCGATCACCTTAGAATAACTTCACATTGGCTAAAGGTTTTCTATTGCCCTTTCGTCTAGAAGAAGACGACGAGTGAAGAGAGCAAGTAAAGATACTGACTAGCCTCTAAAGTTATCCACAGAGTGACAAAATGCAATTTTTTAAATTTCTATGACCTTTGCAGCTATGAATTTAGATAACAAAAAAAATCTCTTGTTTAAAATCTTTAATTTAATAGCTAATGAGGATTTTTTGATTTGCTTGTCTATCTAATAAATAAATGAGTCAAAAGTGATCCCCATACAAATAAGGATATAAAACAAAAACCAAGAACATAGAGGCGGAGATTTAGTCATTTATTTGTACATGCCAAATTTCATCATTATTTGACAAATGTTTTCCAAGAAATTTGACAAGCGCGTATATAGGTATACAAAATTCAGAGCGTCGCGGAACCCTTAATATCTACTTTCGTACTACGTTACTGTAATATTTGTGTTTGTAATCATTGTAATATTTAATGGGACTTCTTCGTAATGTAACTACGTTACTGTAATATTTGTGTTTGTAATATTTAATAAGACTTACTTATAATTTTGAGCGATGTTAGCCTAGTTGGACAAGCCCCGCCTCTTAAGCCAGAGGGAGAGGGTTCGATCCTAGCCGACGGCACGCACCAATTTGTGCATTATGTAAACATATATATTTATTTATTTTATTTTATTCGGAAAACATACAGTGTTATGTACCAAGATTACTAATAAATAGTTAGACACCATTTATCTGTTTTCGCATATTGAAACAATTTTTTTTTGTTATGCTCATGAGGGAAGAGAAACGTTATTATTACACTAAAAATACACACAGAAATACACAGTCAGGGAGACACACAAAACCAGTTTTTAGTTATCTTTTGTCTAATTGAGTTCAGGGATGTGTTGAACAGGTCAAAGTCGGGAAAGTCGACCAGTTCGTTTACGGAGTTAGATGCTCTTAAAAAGAAAGAGTTTCGTATATGTGCGTTTTGTGTCATCTGTTACATGACTGGAGCCCGATGTATGGCGACAGGCTCGCCTCCTGTCATATTTGGAACTGAATATCGTCCGGTGAAGTGTGAGTGTTGTATTACACCTCTGCCAGCCCTCTATAGACCCTATAGTAATTACAGTCGAAAGTTGACACAATCAGTCGACAGGAAATTGCGTTGTCAAACTGTCTTTCAGTAGTCGTTATCATCATCATCATCAGCCTGTAATTGCTGAGCATAGGCCTCTCTTCTCGTACGGCACTCATCCCGGTCCTGTGCCAATCTTGTCCAGTGGCCCTATTCGGAGATTTGAGATTTTCATCTCACTTTTTTTCGTCCTTGTTGCTCTCGTTTGAAACGTCATAGGTATGAGAGTGACCAAGATAAAACCACACTTCGTTTTCCGAAACGCGGCCACCAATCCGTCAACATTTTAGTCCACCTGCCATCACTCTGCCTGGCAAGATGTCCTGCCTAGCTTCATTTGAGTTTCGTGATCATCCCGATGTCGCGAACTTTGGTGCGACGTCGGATCTCGGCATTTCTCACTCGGTCTTGCGTACTCACTTTCAGTAGTCACTTAGTTTGTTTATCTGAGAACTTCCATGAGAGCATGATCCAAAAAAACATGGTCTAGCATTCCAGGCGCAAACACGTAATGACGTCACTCGTCATCGTCATCCGTCTCTTTCGAACTATTTGTAAATGACTTATTTCGGTCTTGCTTAAGCATCGATTGACGTCACTACGTGTTGCCCACGTGACCGGAATGGTATACCTGGCGGAGTATTTTATTATACTACTAGCTGTCACCCCGCGACTTCGTTCGCGTTTATTATTTATATATATATATATATTTAAACTATCCTATCTCTCAAGTTGGATCGAACTGCACATGGTGTGCGAATTTTATTATAATCGGTTAAGTGGTTTAGGAGTTCATTGAGGACAAACATTGTGACAAGAGATTTTTATATATTAAGATGCATGAGAGTAGATTTAATTGTCTATCTCGATATTGAATAGAATAAGAATAAGAATAAAAATAATTTATTGACAAACAAGAGAATTAAATTAAATACAGTTAATTACAGAATATATTAAACAGATAAAAGTGTTTGGCAATAGGAGTTAGCTCAGCGTTGTCCTGTGCAAACTTGTTTGTCTGTGCAAGCTGGTTTTCAGCTTACTGCATTGCTCGAGCTTAGGTGTTGGTCGAGCGGAAAAATTAGTAACAAGCGGCATCATAAATTAAGTTACACTAAAATGGTATCGATACAAAAAAAAAAGAATAGAAAAAGATAAAAGTAATGTTTCAATCCAGCAGCTCCCGAACTAGCAGACTGATGCACGGCTTCCGCCTCACGGCAGTGGATGACCACGACTCCTGATTACACGCTATTTGTCACGACTACCTACATCCTAAGTTCTAATTTGGCTAGCTTTAGCCACCTAACACTATAAGTACTACATTATTATTACTAGCTGCGCCCCGCGGTTTCACCCGCGGTTTAAAAGTCCTATGTGCTATTCTAGACTATAATCTATCTCTGTGCCAAATTTCATCCAGATCTGTTCAGCCGTTCTGGCGTGAAAGAGTAACAAACATCCATCCATCCATCCATTCTCACAAACTTTCGCGTTCATAATATTAGTAGGATTTATTACTAGCCAGGTTTCACCCGCAGTTAAAAAGTATCCTATGTGCTATTCTAGACTATAATCTATCTCTGTGCCAAATTTCATCTAGATCTGTTCAGCCGTTCTGGCGTGAAAGAGTAGAAAACATCCATCCATCCATCCATTCTGACAAACTTTTGCGTTTATAATATTAGTAGGATTTGTTACTTTACTAGCTGCGCACTGTGCAGTGTTACTAGAAGTAAAAAAGTAGCATATGTGTTAATCCAGCCTATAAGCTACCTCTACTCGAAATTTCATCCAATTCTGTCCATCAGTTTGAGCGTGAAGCAGTAACAAACAAACTAACAAAATTTACATTTCACTAGCTGCGTACCATGGTAATACCATAGTATGTAAAAAGGAAAACACGATTAAAAGTAGCCTATGTTTTAATCCATAGCTATTCCGTTCCGAATTTCATCTGAATCAATCCGTAAAAGTAGAATAAGTTTTTTTTTAAGAATAAGTAGTATTCGTGTAATTTCGTAGAGTTCAATAAAATCTATTCATTTACATAAAGCAATAAGAATAAGTAAGTAATTTAAGAATAAGTAGTATTCGTGTAATTTCGTAGAGTTCAATAAAATCTATTCATTTACATAAAGCAATAAGAATAAGTAAGTAGTTTAAGAATAAGTAGTATTCGTGTAATTTCGTAGAGTTCAATAAAATCTATTCATTTACATAAAGCAATAAGAATAAGTAAGTAGTTTAAGAATAAGTAGTATTCGTGTAATTTCGTAGAGTTCAATAAAATCTATTCATTTACATAAAGCAATAAGAATAAGTAAGTAGTTTAAGAATAAGTAGTATTCGTGTAATTTCGTAGAGTTCAATAAAATCTATTCATTTACATAAAGCAATAAGAATAAGTAAGTAGTTTAAGAATAAGTAGTATTCGTGTAATTTCGTAGAGTTCAATAAAATCTATTCATTTACATAAAGCAATAAGAATAAGTAAGTAGTTTAAGAATAAGTAGTATTCGTGTAATTTCGTAGAGTTCAATAAAATCTATTCATTTACATAAAGCAATAAGAATAAGTAAGTAGTTTAAGAATAAGTAGTATTCGTGTAATTTCGTAGAGTTCAATAAAATCTATTCATTTACATAAAGCAAATCTTCGCTGGCCAAAGAAACTGAAAACGTAGCTTAAAAGATCGCTAAAAGATGACTATCGTCGTAATATAACATGAATAATAAAATAACCCAACCCTAAGCTCAGGCCAGAGATTGCCAACTTTTTTGGTCCGTGGTCCACTGGTGCGTTTTTCTGTATAGGGCTGATGCTTCGCCCTTCTTTTAGTACGGCTTGTAAACGTTTACGGTCCCAGACGGCAGTTGGGCTGAAATTTGTCATAGATATAGTTTCCGTATGAGTACTTCACTTCCGAAGTAAAACAGCTCGAGAAATAATAGTTTCCTCGACTTTGTGACCCAAAATAACGAGATTATTACACAATGACGCAAATAAAATCAATAATTGTTGATTATCAACTTCTGAATCATCATAATCTTCCTACCCTTGTCCTACTCAAGTGTGATTTCGTATCATTGATACCAATTTATCGCTCTCTCTCAATCAACTCTTAATATCTGTGTCATAATATAATCTGTCAAAAGCGATGACAACCTAGTTAGAGAAGGCCCGCCTCTCAAGCCAGATGGAGCGGATTCAAACCCAGTCGACGGCACGCACCAATTTGTTAATTGTGAGTACATATGTGCGTATTGAATGTCATCTGCTACATGGCTGGAGTCCGGTGTATGGCGACAGGCTTGCTCGCCCCTGTCACATTTGGGACTAAAACTCGGAGGAAAGGCTTGACGATATGTTATGTTATGTTAGAACTCTTTATTTATTTATTAAACAATAAACTTTCTTTTTTCCACCATCACGCCTGATAATAAGCAGTGATGCGGCCTACGATAGAGTACGCTTGCCTAGAAGGAACCGATTCATTCGAGACTTGAAGACACCCAGATTATAAATATCGGAGAATACAATTTAGCAGAGCATTTCACACTCTCTGGCTCAGGCTCAATTCCTTTCAGGGCCCGTACCATGATTTCTTATTGCGATGATTGTTAAGTTCAGCCAGAGACGCTGACCGCCAACCGCATCGCCATGCAATAAGGTTCATAGTCGCGCAGCGTCGGCGTCTAAAGCTAATTACCACCGCTATAAAATTTTACGGTACGGGCCTAACATGAACCCCTGACCAAGACTAGATTGGGAACCACTGCTCTAGTTCTAGCCTACCACTTTCTTGGAACATTTCTTTTCATTTGATCCGCGATATATTGCAGTCAATTTTCGCTCATAAAACGTCTGCCCGAACTAGATTTGAACCATTATTTTTTTTCATTTAAGACTTAGGTTCAAATTCCACCATAAAAAATCTACAAGTCGTTTTTTTATGAGACTGACCAAGCCGCTTGCTTGATGGTAAGCTTGTATTTTTTTTTAATGTACAATAAGTCGGCGTTTGACCACCAACTCGCCTGATGTTAAGCGACGTTGTGGTCTAAGATGGAGCACGTCGACCTATAAGGTACTTATTTACCCTAGACTTGAAGTTTTGTAGAGTGAAGAAGTACAAAGACGGCAGTTGAGTGAGGCGCTACAAGTGCGCTACTGCTCAGACCCGTCTTCGGAACGGTTACACCGGACTTCATCCCGAAACACGACTAGGTCATTTCACGGCATGGCTTGGTCTGGTGGGTGGTAACTAGCCACGGCCGAAGCCTCCCACCAGAGTTTGCTACACGGTTAGCACTGCCCACGTGTAGGTAATCAGAATAGAGTACACTCCTACGGACGTGGGTAGCTCAGCCCCCATATAACAGTTCAGTTCCAGTAGTATTTAGTACCTAGAGTATTTAAATCTTGCGCGGCAATGCACCATCGTCATCCTGAGATATTAAAATGTTCTCTTTGTGTTTAGTAATATTTTTTTGGAAATGTTGCTTTACTTATTCGTACGTATCTTGTTGTAGATGACGATGAAGCACGCTGGCCTAGAAGGAACCCATTCATGCGAATTTTTTTGTCAAGAACATATTGTGAACTTGTAACTTGAAATATTTTAAGCTTGTAAATTACTAAATCAGGTCCTTAGTTTACAGCACATCTTACAGGCATTACGTCAACGTCAAAACCAACATGTAGTAGGCCTGTGCATGATATTACAGCATTAGTTATATTAATGACGCCATCTTTGTTTACGTTTCAATGAAAACACTAAATTTAGTGAATGATTGAGTGAGTGAGGGAGTTAGTGAACGAGATTGAATGAAGGTTATTTAAAGTGGTTTTGATAAGAATGTGTTATTAACCCCTAATACAAATATAATAGGATTGTTTATAATATGTGTCTCTGGCATCGTAGTTCACAAATAGATAAAAAAATTGTTTGGTTTGAAAGATGACTTGATATGTTGATAAGTGTTCCTATGTCGACGATGTTTCAAACTCTAATTTATTATTAAAATAACGGTTTAATACAGTTTATTTTGAATGTGAAGTAGCTGTTACTCTTATTTTCGCAATTTCACGGTTAGCTCTATAGTTGTTCATAGTTAAAGTACAATGACTCATTTTCGTCTTAGCGCACCCGTTTCTGATAACCCTGTATGCATAGGCCTCTTTATGTTCAGTCAAAATAACTTTACCAAAAACTAAAACTATGACGTTCATAATTGTATCTTTGATACCCAAGTAAATAAAAACATTTCGACTTTCTTACTTTTTCTTTACTCCAGAAACTTAACAGATTCCCAGGAGCTCATTGACTTGTTTCCACGGGGAGACCCAGACTCCAGAAACTCAACAGATTCCCAGGAGTTCATTGACTTGTTCCCACGGGGATACCTAGACACCAGAAACTCAACAGATTCCCAGCAGTTCATTGACTTGTTCCCACGGGGAGACCCAGACTTCAGAAACTCCACAGATTCCCAGAAGTTCATTGACTTGTTCCCACGGGGAGACCCAGACTTCAGAAACTCCACAGATTCCCAGAAACTCATTGACTTGTTCCCACGGGGAGATGCAGACTCCAGAAACTCAACAGATTCCCAGAAGTTCATTGACTTGTTTCCCCGTGAGAGACCCAGACTCCAGAAACTCAACAAATTCCCAGCAGTTCATTGACTTGTTCCCGCCGGGAGACAAATGGTCGGCCGCGAAGAAAAATCACAACACTCGTTAAATCGATGCTTTCATTAATTTCCGACACGCCATTTCCTCTTGTACGCCGGCTAGAAGTTTCCTAGGACAGGAGGTGACGTAGCTGTAGATTTTAGAGGCTTTTTGTCCGAACAAGGCGGTCGAGTCTATTTAAATAACTTTGACGTTCATAAGTGTATCTTTGATACCTAAATTGAATAAAAACATTTTGACTTTGACTTTGACTTTGATTTTATTTTTATTTTGTGGTGTTATAAGTTTGACGTGTCTGTGTGTGGCGTATGTCTGTCTGTCTGTGACATCGTAGCTTTTTTTTTATGTAGAGTAGGTCGGCGTTTGACCACCAACTCGCCTGATGTTAAGCGACGGTGTGGTCTAAGATGGAGCACGACGACCTATAAGTTACTTATTCACTCTAGCCTTGAAGTTTTGCAGAGTGAAGAAGTACAAAGACGGCAGTTGAGTGAGGCGCTACAAGTGCGCTACTGCTCAGACCCGTCTTCGGAACGGTTACACCCGAACGGATGAACCGACTTAGATTATTTTTTTATTAGTCGGATGTGTTCTTAGCTATGTTTGATGAAAATCGGTGTCGGTTTTTTTTAATATTTAATATATACTCATACTTGCGTCTAACAATATTTACTTTTACAGGCAACTGCAGACGAAAAAGTTAGCCATCACTCAAAAACCTACTTTTATTTGGTCCTTAGCTCCTGCACTACAATGCCAGCATATTCCGTGTAACAAATGACGTTCATTCGTAAGATTCCGTAAATGGATACTTACAAACCACGAGTATTGTTACATATTTTATACATAGCCCGAGTTATGGGGTCGCGATAGTGGAGAAATCTAGGGGAACGAATGCGAATTGGCGTTTTTTCTGTAGCTAGCCCGGCTCGGCCCGGCACGGCCCGGCACGGGACGGCACGGCACGGCAGCTGGGGACTCATAAATGTATGACGATACTAGGCTCTTTTGGCTGTGATTTCGCTCGTGTTTCATAGCCTACGAGTATGTCACTCAAGGATAGTGTACATTTCTATTGGTGAAAGAATTGATGAAATCGGACCAGTAGTTTTTGAGTTTATTCATTACCCACATAGACATCGACACAAATCATTTTCTCATTTATTCATTGAATTTTACTCCATTTATTTAATTCATTCAATTTTATTTTATTTTATTCGTTTTATTCAATTCTATTTAATTCGATTCCTGTTTTAAATTTTATTTAGGACTACTGTTTTTAATTTTAATCATTAGATAATACATTTAATAATTAATTTTGAAATAATTTGATTGATGCCAGTCTGGAAATAAAGAATTTCATTTAATTTCATTTTCATTTCAAATCTTTCCTCTTTAAAATATATATCTTGATATATTTATTTGTACAGTTACACAAATTTAATTTAGGGCCCTGTCTGCTGCCCTAGCGTGCTGTGCACTTAACAATGTAAAGGTATTATTTCTATAATTGAATAAGTGCATAACAAAAACAGTATTAAAAATAGTAAATATATTGCTCCATAATAAAACCAATCTAGTCAAACAAAATTCAACTGTGGTTAACAGCCAGCAAATCCAACATCTTGTGCCTCCAGAGAGCTCAAAACAATACTCTAAGGGTACTATCATCAGCACCCTGGCATGCTCGCAACTCGGAAATCCAAGAGTACCTGGAAATCCCTACTATCTCGGACGAAATTACACGACACTCAGCCAACTACAAGTACCGTTTAACAAATCCGTTATCCAGCATGCTCCTGCAGCCAAATCCAATTAGAAGACTTAAGAGACCGGACGTGCTGTCCCACTAAGGGGAGATAGAGCAGTGGCTCTTCCTCGCCAAACGCTAACCTCTTGCAACTCACCTGATTATAGTCTGGATGACTGATCACAGGTCAAAAAAAGGAAAAAAAAAGATATAACAGATACAGTACTATTTTCATTTTTATATGTATAATAAAATTATACTCTCACATCTAATGTGATATGTACACTTAATGATAACAATTTATAAAAAAATGCAAGCCCTGGTGCTAGAGCACGGTGAGACCAAACATTGTTAAATTATAATCTATACCAACCCTTGTTTCTGCATTAAAATATTTTGAATTCGAATTTGAACATATACACTCACCGGCGACAGCCACAGCACGGCAGCCTTGATTCCACCGGTGGCGTGATGCCGTGTCGTGTCGGGCCGTGCCGTGAAGGCAAGTGTAATACCGCCTAATGACGATTTCTTTCTTTTAGTGTCAAAGACCTTTGTAGCATAAGTAGGTAGCGAAAGTAGGATTTATTCAGTCAAAGTCAAAGTCAAAATGTTTTTTTTTTCAATTCAATTTCTTTATTTGCTCGTCAGTGGGTTACAATGATCTTAATTATTAAGGTAGTTATTGGCTGTTCAAACCTATTGAACAGCCAATAACTACCTTACATTAGGTGTGCAAATTAATTATGTCAACAAAATGTTATGAAATTAGATAAAATGTCAAATAGAAACATATAAAAATACTTTAAAAAAAAATTAATGAGAATGTTGGCAAAAAAACTTAGTATTTATCGTGATAAATATGGTAGCGACACGATGCTTTGTCCAAGAATTCTTTTGTTGTGTAAAAACTTTCGCTCACTAGCCACTTTTTCAACTCCGTACTAAATTTATTAAATTTATTCAATTTAGGTATCAAAGATACACTTATGAACGTCAAAGTAGCTATCCTCTAGCAGTTTTGAGTTCTTAAACCGTGCGTATACTTAACAATAAAAGCAAAAAAACTCGTGTCTCTGTGGCTCTGTGCATGAGCTGTAGACCTCGCGGCCGACGTCTGCCCTCTACAGGTCGCATTCCTCAACCGATTGTCGTGAAATTTTGTGAGTAGGTTCAATATTTATTAAAATTTTTAGCGATGAAGTTTTTGGCGGTGATCTGTTTTTTTAAATTAAAAAAACAACTCAAAGAACTCTCCCGACGAATTCACTTTTCAAACAAAAAAAAACAAAATCAAAATTGGTTTATCCGCTTGGGAGCTACGATGCCACAGATAGACACACGCAAACACACGTCAAATTTATTACATTTGGTCGTTTTGCGTCGTCGTGGGTAGTCGACGCTTCGCGACCATGAACCTTGTTGCGCGGCGATACGATTAGCAGTCGCGCAGACTGCCAATCGTATCGCCGCGACAACAAAACGTAACCATCATGGCAACTCAGATCAATCTAGAGGAAAAGATGGAACACTGCGTTATATCTCGCTGAAGCCACTTCTTTTTCAATGTGTGTGCGTTTCAATTGCACAAAAACTAAAATTAATTCCTAAACTCTACGTTAGCCATTTCCGTGTAAATATACAACCTTAGAAGATTTAATATTATAAAACTGCACAAATTTGTAGGGGTTTAATGTTACGGCTTTTTCAAAATTGACTTGTAAAAAAACTGCACAGTTTTTAAAAAGAACCTCAAAATGTAGTCCTGGCCACACTTTTATAATGCACTATGTTTATTTATGTATACGAATTATACCATAAACCAATGTACATAATGTAGAGTTAAGAATGACCAAGCGAGTAGCGTAGTTTTTTTTGCGTCAATGTGTGAGTGTTGTGTACCTATACGACAGTAGCGTAGTTTTTGGATGGTTGTTGGCTTCACTTATATAATACGCCGTGCGCCATCTTATTCTCTAGGTTGATCTGAGCATGGCAATGAAATGGCCCTTATGATGTCATCATGACAGGCAAAGAGATGTCATGGTAGGTAGGTTGTAATAATATAATAATAATAAACTATATTATAATATATACTCCGCAGGTTTAGCATCCAGAGACACGTAGTGACGTCAATCGATGCTTAAGCAAGACCGAAATAAGTCATTTACAACAAGTTCGAAAGAGAAGGATGACGATGACGTCATTACGTGTTTGCTAAATGCGAGACCTTGTTTTTTTGGATCATAATGTAGAAAAAGGTGACATTAGCGGTCAAAACGCTACAGAAAAGAAAATTCTTACTTTACTAATTATACTCGGAAAATCGAAAGTAACTCTGTCTGTCTGTCTGTCTGTTCACGGATAAGCGGCTGAACGTATCTTAATTAAATTTGATAAATAGTTGCAGTATGTCACAAGGGAGGTTATTGGATACTTTTACTGAATAAATAAATCTTTATGTCATGAAATTATGTAAATTAATAAAAAAATAACGCGCCGCTTACCAAATGCGTCAGACTACATCACAGAATAGTACGTAGTTGGTAATAAAATAACAACTGACAACTAAAATTAAAACTCCTCTCAAAACCAGCCAGTATTTTTTTTTATGTTGGACTCTGATCTCTTTGGTAACGGATTATTATTTATAATTTGAAAAATAGTTACAGTATATCATGAGGAGGGTTCACGGATTCTATTTTCTGAATAAACGCGAACGAAGTTGCGGACAACAGCTAGTACAAAATTTATATTTGACGATTCCTTAACTGAACACGTACGATAGTCTACACGTGATGAGTTGAAGAAATAAAAATGTACATAGCTAGAGCTCATTGAGTTTTATTAAATGAACACACGCGTGTTGAAATTTCTTTGTGTAGACATTGAATTTGTTCAAGTGTTCTCAAAGCGTTAAAACGAAATAAACTATTGGATATGTGTCAAATATTTCCAAAAACTGAAGGGACATAAGAACCTATACTTAAGAGGGCCGCGACGTTCTGAAATTTCCATACAAACGCGCTACTCAAATTTCTTGAAAGCCGTTTGTCAGATTATGATGAAATTTAGTATGTACAATTAAATTATCAATATCTCCGCCCTTATGTTCTTGGTTTTTTTAAAAAACGTTCTCAAGCTAAAACAGAGCTATGAAAAATATCCGCATTTTAAGGGGTCACTTTTGACTGATTTATTCAATAGGTAGACAAAGCAAATCAAAAATTCCATTACAGAGGGAGGTTGTCTACATCATTAGCTGTTAAATGAATCCATAATACAAGGGAAATTTTTAGTTCCTTAAGAATGATTACAGAAGTGCAAAAGTCATAAAAAAAATTGAAATGGCACTTTGTCACTCTATAAGTAACTTTAGAGGTTCGTCAGTATCGTTACTCGCTCTCTTCGTTCGTCTTCTTCTTCTAGACGAAATGGCTATAGAATACCTTAAGCCAATGCGAAGTTAGTCTAGGTCGAAGTTTGTCTAGGTCGCCGGACTCTTAAGTTAGTTGGTTAGATATAGGTACAGGGTGTTACAAAAACCCTGTTATATCCGACAGGTGCGCATTCAGTATCGACTGGAGGATGTAATTAAACTAAATTAAATTACATATTGACCTTTAAAATGTTGCACATCGCGCTCCGCCCTCCTAAAAGCGTGAGCGCAGCCACTAATCGCGTCGGTTTTATTTGTAAACTATCCGCGTCGTACCGCTACTTTCTTAGAATAAAAACCGCCAACATACGATGACTGCCTCGGTGGCCGAGTTGGTAGTGTACCTGCCTCCTGAGCTTGGAGGCGTGAGTTCGATTCCCACCTAGAGCAAACATTAATGTGATGAACATATGTGTTTGTGCTATGTCTGGGTGTTAATATGTATTTATGTATGTATTTTAAAATATCTAAGTATGTAAATCAGTCTCTGGCAGCTATAGTACAAGCTTTGCTTAGTTTGGGGTCAGGCGACCGTGTGTGGAAGTGTCCCGAATTTATTTATTTTATTTATTTATAAAGATTTGTTAACATTTTTGTAAAAATTCCTTTTTTTCTTGCGCTCTTAAACCGGTAATAACTCTTGCAATTTTAACCATGCATTTTTTTTAGTTTTTGCATGAATACCTAAAAGTGTGTGTACATGCCCTTCAATTATACAACAGGGTTTTTGTAACATACTGTATAGTGTGGTATTTATGTAAATGTCGCAGCCAACTAGCTTATTTCGCCGCTCAATTTACAGCCTAGCTTTTTCACTATATTCAGCCATACAATCAAACGGCTAGCCAAAATGGCTTGGATCGACAACGTTTTTTTTTTTTTTTTTTTTTTTTTTTTTTTTTTTTATGAATGACTAATGCTGTTGGCCACTGAGGCCTCTACAGCGTACCGGACGTAAGGCAAGCGCGGAGGGCGCAGGACCTTAATGGACTTTAGTTATTTAAAGCTAAGGGCGACTGGCACAAGGGCACCACTAAGGTACGGACCTCGGCTTGGACCGTCGCCGGGGGGGGGGAGTCGATTTGCCCAGGCAACCCAGAGGGGGTTTGCGCTTGAGCCCTATTAGGTTTATCTGTTTGACTATTTGGAGAGAATCTAACCGAGATCGACAACGTTGACTACTTGCCTATAAGACGCTACGGCTGAATATCATTCAGGAAGCTAGTTGAACGGCGCCATTTAGTAAAATGGCTAGCCTGTTAATTGAACGGCTGATTAAGCATGTTGGCAGCGATATTTAATTATATCGAACCTTCTAACAAAACTTTGATACAGAAATGCATCCTGTAGAGGATAACATAGCCGGACAGACTCTAGACATAAAATACCAAAGCATTTTTGCCAAAGCTGGAGCAGAGATAATTTGCGCTCGCTCTTTTCATCACTCAAACATCTGCACGGTCCAATCGAATCAAAGTCCTTTCAAGGCAGACGCGCTACAAACTAAGCTAGAAAGGTCGAAACAGTTTCTCCTTGTCAAGTTTTGGTGGGGTTTATCCTATGTTAGTATCGAAAATAAAGTCTAGCTTATATTTAGGTTGCCAGAGGCCGTCTCGTTGCAAATTGAGAAAGTCGTATGCCAGTGAAGTTCTACGCCAGAATCTCTGTATTTTCATCAATTTTAAAACTTGGTTTTCCTTACAAGGCTTAAGATTTGAGCGGATGAAATATTTCTTTAAAAGATGAATAACATGAAATAACATATCGTCAGGCTTTTACCCTGAAGGGGCTGGCAGAGGTGTACAACACCCACACTTTGCCGGACGATACTCAGTCTTTAATGTGACAGGGGGCGAGAGTATTGTCGCCATACACCAGGCTCCAGTTGTGTAGCGGATGACAATAAATATGCACATAATATGTTCAAGAAATGAAAAAATAGGTTGGATTGGCAGCCTTCATTTGGGAAAAGATATATAAATAATAAATAGATAAAAACCAAATGGATCCTGTCACACTTCAGAATGCTAATGGGTACAACATAGCTACAAACAGGTACAAATCTATATAACGACAATCGCATTGCAAAATCGGCGAAACATCTTAAACGGTATGAGGTATCATTAGAACCTGTCGCTTTTTTGCGAATCCTTTAGACCACGCTGCTTGCCTCTGGTTTGTGCTCGTAGCGAGCCGTTCGCCACGACACGTTACCACGAAATGAAGTCAATCTCCAGCTCAATGACAACACGTGCGGTACTAAATCAGCGCGCGAAAGCAGCAGCTCGTCGTGACACGCACCATTGCGTACAGCGGAGTAGTATGCGAAAGCTCTTCACTCTCCATCATTTATTGATGGATAAATGCAATCTCTTTTCCCCACCAGCCGCTGTTTCTCCGCTTTCGACTTCTCTCTCCGTTCTCCGCTGTCCGCTCCTGTCTTACCCCATCCCCCCGCCTCAGGCCCCTCAATATAAGTTACGGAAGCCAATACCAAAGTCGACCTTTTTACTCACAAGCATATTGTTTTGAACGCCTTGCGGATTTCCTAGAACGGTCTAGATTCAACCCCCTTTCATCTCCTTTTGGCCCCAAGATGGAAATGTTAGAATGTGGTTTAAGAGCGTAGTACGAACGTTTTCGAGAAACTATTAGTAACGTTGGGTTAGGATTTTTTCGATCGAGCGAGTTTTTTTTATTTTTATTTAGAATAGGTCGGCATTTGATCACCAACTCGCCTGATGTTAAGCGACGTTGTGGTCTAAGATGGAGCACGACGACCTAAAAGATACTTATTCACTCTAGCCTTGAAGTTTTGCAGAGTGAAGAAGTACAAAGAAGGCAGTTGAGTGAGGCGCTACAAGTGCGCTACTGCTCAGACCCGTCTTCGGAACGGTTACACCGGACTATATCCCGAAACACGACTAGGTCATTTCACGGCATGGCTTGGTCCGGTGGGTGGTAACTAGCCACGGCCGAAGCCTCCCACCAGAGTTTGCTACCCAGTTAGCATTACCCGGGGACCACGTGTAGGGAATCAGAATGTATCAATCAGATGTGTAGGAAAACGTGTAGCCCCAAGCGATTATTATCGAGCGAAGCATCTCTGCTTCAGCTTATTCAGATCTCTGTCCGGATCTTTGTTTTCCTCTACAGGTTGCTTTCCTCAAAAGTTTCTCGTGAATTGAAATTGCATTATTTTTGCCAAAAAAAATCATAAAATATCACATAATTTCGAAAATTTTCCAAAAGCTGACTGGGCAAAAAAGAAAATCAGTATAATTATTGAACCTACTCAAAAAAAATCACGAGAATCAACCTGTAGAGGAGCAATGCGACCTGTCGAGTAGGACAAACGTCGTTCGCGAGGTCTACAGCCTTTAGTATTAGACTGCTTTAGGCTCCGATTCCACCAGAGGTGTGCTAGGCCGCTGTGTAGTGTCAGGGTGCGTAGCGACGCTGTGAAACGGTGCGCAGATGAGCGATGCAAGATAGATAGATAGAAAAAAACACTTTATTGTTCACACCAGAAATTCCAAAACAAAAGTCAAAGTCAAAGTCAAAATGTTCTTATTCAATTTAGGTATCATAGATACATTTATGAACGTCAAAGTTATTTAAATAGACTCGACCGCCTTGTTCGGATAAAGAGCCTCTACTCAGTAGAACAGGCAAGAAACTGAGGGGCGTTATTTTTTCAAATAATAAATAAATTACAGTCTCACAAATTTTGGCTTACAACTAGGTAATGTCTATAAATACTAGTGGCTACTTGGCGGAAGTGGAAGGCTCCAGACATCTTTATCTTCTAAATAATTCTTAACCTTATAATAACCTCTTTTCATTAATGTAGTTAATGAAAAGATGTCAAAAATCAAAAGAACAGAAACAACTCAAACTGTAGTGTAACAACTGGCGGCCTTATCACTAAGAGCGATCTCTTCCAGGCAATTCTTCAGATCAAACTAAACGCAAAAAAATACTTGTTTTCGTTGATTTCCGTCAACGAAAACAAGTATTTGTTTTCGAGTTGTATTACCGGACCTTAAACATGAACAAGTTTTGGAGCAGCACTGCGCCTGAACCTTATCCGCGCCGCATTTTTGCCTTACGTGCGGTCTGTATAATTTCAGCTGAGATTTTGCCCGGATGAAAGATCTATTTTAGCGATAAAATCTCTTTTCGCTCAAACAAAAATAATCTATTCAATTTTTTGCTTGTAAACGATAGTTCTTCGTACTAGGCCCTATGTATCGGGCCATTTATGTTGCTTTGAAATGTTTTATTTCTGCGTAGATATATCTGATTCCGAATGGAATTGTGTATTGTTACATCTACATCACTGTGGCAGGTAATCTTAAAAACCATAATTAAGGGTTTCGCGACTCTCAAAATTTTCCAAACAAACGCGCTTGTCAAATTTCTTGGAAACCATTTGTCAGACTATGATGAAATTTGGCAAGTACATTTATATGAACTACGAGTATATCTCCCCTCCTATGTGTTTTAAAAAAAAATGTCCTCAAGAAAAAATAGAGCTATGAAAAATAGCCGCAGTTGTATGGGGTCACTTTTGACTGAGTTTTTTATTAAGTAAAAGATAGACAAAGCAAATCAAAAATCTCTTTACATTTATGGAGGTTGTTTACATCTTTAGCTTAAAAATGAATCCATAATACAAGATGTTTTTTTAGTTATTTATGAATGACTAGCGTTTCAAATGTAGCCTGTTACCTGTTGATGGTAATCCTTTTTCTGGCCGGCATTTGTCGACAACAACTCCGGATAATATTTGTTGTGCACCACGAATATGCACAGACAGCTCAGACGATTAATAAGGAGTTAGTATGTATTCTAAAACAATTGCGTGATGCGATGTGAAGACAAGACAAATTTCATCAAACATAGTAAAGTTAAGAAGACTCCCGACTAATTAACATATTTTATGACTTTTGCACTTCTTTAATCCTACTAATATTACAATCGCGAAAGGTTGTAAGAATGGATGGATGGATGTTTGTTACTCTTTCACGCCAGAACGGCTGAACAGATCTGGCTGGAATTTGGCACAGAGACAGATTATAGTCTAGAATAGCACATAGGATACTTTTTAACGTACCATTTAATGTTTACCAAATAGTACTAATATTACTATCCATTTTTATAATATTTTGACATGTAAATAATACTTACGAAATAAATTAATTTGAATAGGAATATAACCGCGGGTGAAACCGCGGGGCGCAGCTAGTATTAGATAATCAGATTGAATTTAGAACTCAGACTAAAACATTTTAGGCACGCTTCGTCTTAACGTCTAAAGTTTTCTTTTAAACCATTTTAAAAAACCCTCAAGACGTTTCCAAGTTTAAGTGTTTTAGTAGTTTCCCACATAAATAACACGCCTAACGAGAAAGCAATAAATACTTTTATCACGAAAAGCGTATAAATTATAAAAAAAATATGAAACTTCAAGAAACACCGAGTCAATTTAAAGTTTCGCGCTGGAGAAATAAAATTTCGCTACTTGGAGACATCTGCTCATCAGAAAAGTTTGTTTAATTTAGGAAAGGGGAGCGAAATAAATTGGCGAATTTATCGAAGAGTAATCAACATTAATCTTACTGTGGAAATTCGCGTTGACTTCGCCTTAATTGCTTGGAAATTCATGAATGCATGAAATTGTTGAAATTGTGGCAGGTATGGCTATTCAATGGCGTGGCCGCATATTGGCTTAGCTTTGGTTCCAAGCTTGGCTTCAATTTAAAATGGTCAATATTGAACCTTATTACTGCGTGGCACTGGCTTCAATATCAACCTTGTGTCCAAAGATACAGATTATTGAGAAGATTAAAGATACACATATTGGCACCAAGATCTAGATTGGTGCAAATATGACCAATGTGTGGTCGCGGTATAGGATTGCTTTGCGCTCCGCACGGTGAGTGGGAATGCGTTTCTCCCCGACTACGCAAGAAGATAGATAAACACTTTATTGTTCACACCAGAAATAACAAAACAACAGAACAAGAGAACAAAATAAGAGTGAGTGTTAAATACACCTACTTAAACTATTTGAACTATACTTACATAGACATTAATGTCATACTAATTTATTACATTCTTATACTTAAAATATCTAATCCTACTAATATTGTAAACGCGAAAGTTTCTAAGGATGGATGGATGTTTGTTACTCTTTCACGCCAGAACGGCTGAACAGATCTGGATGAAATTTGGCACAGAGATAGATTATAGTCTAGAATAGCACATAGAAATATACTACTTTTTGACCGCGAGTAAAACCGCGGGGCGCAGCTTGTAGTTAATAAAATATACTATTTATTACATTTGATATCACTAAAATAAAGTAACATACTTTTTAGATCAAGAAGGAAATTTTGACAAATTAAACTTTCTAACGGCATCCTTAAAAACAGCAAGCAAGGGAGCATGTCTGGTAGCGACAGGCAGCTTGTTCCACAATTGGACTGCCTGAAATGCAAACGACTGACCATAGAACATAAGAAGGAGGGTTATGTTTTTCGAGTGTACGTGTGTGTGCATGAGGTTTCATTGGCGCGGCCTACAGCCTAAACAGCTTGATGTATTTCGACATGTGAGGTGTCATTTGAATCATCTTCATTGCGGAAGTGACGATACAACATATTGCAGCCGGGTATTTTGATTTTCTTTTAATATTGTTGCATTTCATTTGCTTTTGCTCATTATAAAGTTTGCCAAATACGCGACACAGAGTCAGCCAGAGGACAGTCAACAACACACAGTTCGATTAATCAGATGATCTCTCTGACTCTCTGATGACTCTCGCATTTATTCTGCCCGTGAGAATAATCTCTCGTCACCCTGAAGCAATCATTACACTGTCCAATTTGCAGTATGCTAACTTAGCGTGCCAGTGTCCGTGCGATAGAATTCAATTAGATTTCTAACTGTCTAACTACCATCACACTATCCTAAGCACGCTAGCTCACCTAGCGTACTGAAAATTGAATATTGTAATGACAGCTTTACGGCCATTACACTGTTCAATTTGCAGTATGCTTACTTAGCGTGGTAGCGCCCTTGCGATAGAATTCAATTAGATTGCTAATTAATTAGATAGGTCGGCGTTTGACCACCAACTCACCTGATGTTAAGCGACGTTGTGGTCTAAGATGGAGCACGACGACCTAAAAGGTACTTATTCACTCTACCCTTGAAGTTTTGTAGAGTGAAGAAGTACAAAGACGGCAGTTGAGTGAGGCGCTACAAGTGCGCTACTGCTCAGACCCGTCTTCGGAACGGTACTGTCTTCTTCTTCACACTATCCAAATAAGCACGCTAGCTCACCTAGCGTACTGCAAATTGGATAATATAATGACAGCTTTACATACACATCCTTACTTACTAATGCAGTGATTCAATCCAGCGCTAGAATACGTAATATAATTACCGGATCAAAGTAAACGCGTTAGAATCTAGTTCAGGATTAGATTGAGTTAGAGTTCGTTATACTATTTTCAAAGTAGAATGATGCGGGAATGTTATTTTTGTAATATAGGGTCAACTGGGGCAAATACGTCTGTGGAGCAATTGCGTCTTTCGAGAATGACTTACTGACAAACCCTTCACGAATTAGGCAACTAGCGCCATCTTGTACAGATTATTGCAACTGAAGATTTTTTTTAAATGTAGGTGGCGCCTAAATTGTGAAGGGTTTGTCAGTAATTTCCAAAAGGCGCAATTGCCCTACAGACGCATTTGTCCCAGTGTACCCTATTACGTTACTTTTGAGCCTCTCATGTTTCTCTATGTTACACGACTCAAAATGTTATTTTTATGTTAGGTAAGTCCTTAATAAATTAATTAAACAATTTCCAGCAAACAACAGAAATATCTTGAAACAGTAATGTCGGTTCAGTTTATCCTTGTTTGGTATTTTAGTTTTTGTATTTTGATTAGTTTTATTAGTAACATTTTCTAAATAAGATAAGTGTTTTCGGTTTTACCTCACATCGTTTTGACCAACCCAATGGTTAACTGAGAGATTCATAAATATTACTTTTTGAGCTGTCTCATGTTTTATTTGAGTGAATTAGACTAATCGTTTCTTTTCACTATAAATAATTATCACAGCACTAAAATACTTATCTTGAATTATCAATAATTGTAGTGAATTAGGGAATAAACGCGAGTAAATTTCAATAAACGCGGCTGTCATTCGCACCATGCCAAAATAAATAGAGTATAGAGCAATAGGTTAAAACGCTTTGTATTTCTTGTTTTTTTCACCTAGGGAAAATCCTTTAAGGATACCATCAACAGCTTCGGAGCGGGCACAGAGTGGTAATGTGGGAATCCTGCCACGGACGGCCTACCCACTAAAAACCCAAGGGTGTTCCACCTCGAAGCAGAATGTCGGTACAACGGGAACGCTCTCACATACGACCGCGGCCCCGACAGCACCAGCCCCTGCGGGCAACTCCTCGAGCCTACGCTGTTCCGCACCATGACGATGTATCGAACCCTAAACACTTCGGCATCATCCACCAAAGAATAGGCTGAAACACTGTTCTAACATAAATTAGACTTAAAACTAATTAAGTAATCAGAAATCAGAAACGTTTATTTGCTACACTGTGTACAAGATCTTAAATATGGTGTTAAGTCCCAACAGTGGACCCATGTCTGGCGTACTACTTATGGTATTGAAGTACTACTCAGTACTTATATGTAATACTTAAAGTACTCATTTTAAACAAACATTAAATCTAAAATATCTAATTTACAACAAAAATATAAATAGGATTTACACAAACAATAAAACTATTCTTTTCAATAAAATTAATAGTCATATCGTATCGTAGTACCTAATAGTAGTATCGAATGAACTCTTTCACATTAATCCCACCATTCACGCACGGCACGTAACAATCCACTGACGAATCTACGTGCATGTGAATGCTATCGTTGAGCGGCTCGCGAAAAAATCCGCCCGTCGAAGACTTTAACATCGCGCCGAGCCCTCGCCGCCTAGCGCGCCTGAGTGCTCGTATAGTGTGTGGCCGATGACAGATTTGTCCGCCGACTCGTACGGCGTAGCGTACGACTCGTGACTCGTCTAATGAATGGTGGGGTTTACATTTATGTTAGTCTCGCGGCACACTGCCAACCATGATCCCAAAAAAACATGGTCTAACATTCCGGGAGCAAACACTGATGACGTCACTCGTCATCGTCCTCCGTCTCTTTCGAACTATTTGTAAGTGACTTAATTCGGTCTTGCTTAAGAGGCACTTCGCTACTACGGCGGGTGAGAGGGAGCTCCAACAGCATGCTGGCTGCGCTCGCGGACAGACTGTGGCCCTATTCGGAGATTTGAGATTTTCATCTCACCTTTTTTCATCCTTGTTGCTCTCGTTTGAAACGTCATAGGTGTGAGAGTGACCAAGATAAAATCTCATCTCATCTCACGTGTAGGAATAGCCCCTCTGGACTGTCCCTATATAAACCAATGTTGTCGATTGCATGTTCAACACCTGTGTGTCTAGCGTGCAATCTACAACATTGTTTAAGGGACTAGTAAGTACCTATTTAATTTTGTATTTAATTTTGTGTGTTTTGGTGTGTTGTGTAGCTGTATATGAGTCTTGTAACTTGAAATAAAGAATTATTATTATTATTAAGCATCGATTGACGTTACTACGTGCTGCCCACGTGACTGGAATATTTAGGAAACTCCTCCTCAACTATCATTTTTACAAGCTTTTATTTTATTTCTCACGTCACAACTTCAATCTACTATTAAAGTCGCAATTGGAACTGATATCAAACTTATTAAGAAATATGTTTTAGTCTAATGTAAGTGCTTTTTCTCATTGCGAAAATGTCGCATTATCTTGAAAGCTTTCGGGGACATTGTACTTAGCCAGTTAATAATTTAGTTGTTCTGAGTCAACTCAACACTGTCCGTGTTGAATCTCTACAGTACAGTTTAATTTGAAGAAAATTAAAGACTTGAGCTTCTTTAAGGTTGAGTTTTTGAGTTTTATGTAATTTTGACTTCGATCATCACTACATAGTATAAAACAAAGTCGCTTTCTCTGTCCCTATGTCCCTTTGTATGCTTAAATCTTTAAAATTGCGAAACGGATTTTGATGTGGTTTTTTTTTAATAGATAGAGTGATTCAAGAGGAAGGTTTATATGTATAATAACATCCATTAAATAGTGGAGAAATACTGTTATTTTTGAGGTTTCTAATGTGATGTAATTTTTTCAGTGAGTGACATAGGCTACATATATTATGTTATACCCGTGCGAAGCCAGAGCGGGCCGCTATGTTTTTATATACAACGTTCACAGTTTTTCTGTAGTGTATTTAGTACCAGCATTGCACCCGTGCGAAGCCGGGGCGGGTCGCTAGTATACCTATATAAAGGAGAGACGGTACGAGAATATAGTTAAAAAAAACCGCATAAATTAGGCGCTGCACACAATTAGATACTGTCAACGGAGCTGTGTAGTGTCAGTTCGCTTGTAGTTGTTATTGGGTCCGCGCGATGTCCCCCCCGAGAGTTCCCGCCTTATCGTGACGGGGGGGCTCAGTAGCCGTGGCTTCGGCAACCACGGTGAAGCCAAGAGGAATCCGAGGTGGGGGGCCGCTTCTTAAGGCTTTCCCCCCAAAATCCCATCTCGAAGCGGCCTAAGTAGTAAGTAGTAGTAGTAGGCCTAAGTAGTGTGGGTCTGTATGGGTAGACCCACAACTGAGGCGGGCTGGCTGCAGAGCTGGATGGGCGTTACTGCAGCTGAAGGCTGGGGGCCACGACGGCTCCCATGACCCGTCGCATGGGAACCATGGGTGTCTAGCCTTGGGTGCTGCCTGGCGCCCACGGGCAAATTGGTCCCCGAGGAGGTGGATGATGACGATGTGTCTGGTGTTCGACACATCGTCATCGAGAGGGCTGAAGCTCGTGGTGGTACCCGAAGGGGCTGGCGCTGAGTGCGAAAGCGTCCCCGTAGCCCCAACATTTTGCGTCGAGGTGGAACACCCTTGGGTAGGCCGTCAGTGGCGGGATTCCCACATAACCACTCTGTGCCCGCACCCGGGTTGTTGGTGTTATCCATAAAGGATTTTCCCAAGGTAAAAAAAAGTCCACGCGATGTGTACTAGAAATTAGACTCGTGCCGCTTCATCCCTACACTATTATTTCGATGAATTTTGACGATAGTTGAGTGACTTGATCCAAGTTCGTTGTTTGATTGAATTTCGAGGTTAGTAAAGTGGGATTGAGTGACGCTGAGGTAAGTTTGACGAGAAATTTACTTAGTTTTGGCCTGACGGCTTGACATCAGTTTAAAGTCAATTTTAGATACTACTAAGTTCAAAGAAGTTTGAACACAAGGAAATTGAGTCTAGTACAAAGACAAGTAGGAAAGGAAGTCATACCTAGATATGTTAAATTTCAGCTCTATAGGACACTAACAAGACAAGTGGTTAAAAGCATGGTACGGGTATAATAATATACTCCGCCAGGTATAGCATTCAGAAACACATAGTGACGTCAATCGACGCTTAAACAAGACAGAAATAAGTCAATTACAACAAGTTCGAAAGAGACGTCTGAAGATGACATCATTATGTGTTTACTGACCTTGTTTTCTTGGATCGTTTACGTTGAAACTACGTGATATGTAATTCGTCATTGTCGAGCAGATGGTGTGAAAAGTAGAGTATTCACCTCTGGGATAATGCAGTGTCTTGGGCGGCTTGAACCCCTCGCTTCACTCAGGACTCTACATAACTCCTTCGATTCGCTCGGGCGTTATATTATAACTACTTAACTCTAGAGTCCCTCGTTACGCTCTGGGTTCAATAAGCCGCCCGTGACGTAAGACACTGCTTAACTCCCTTGGAGCATAATCTACTATTTTCAAGGCTGATGGCTAAATTTCCTTACTCGCAATGTTTTCGCATTGGGATTATAGGCCTATATAGCCTATTGGTTTTGTTTTCATGTCGTAAAATGCTTCATTTCCATATTTAAAAAAAAAACGCAACATTTTCTTAATGTACATAATAATGTTCAAAATGATATTATAGTTTTGATGCCAACGTGAAGAAACGTCTCGGCACATTGCGCATTCTGTTATTTTTATTTACTTGTGTTATTTAGAATGATGGATTAGTACTTATTTTTTAAGTATCCTTGAACGTGCTCAAACGTTTTTTTTTTTTTTATTATATTATAATAGGTCGGCGTTTGGCTACCAACTCGCCTGATGTTAAGCGACGTTGTGGTCTAAGATGGAGCACGACGACCTATAAGGTACTTATTCACTCCAGCCTTGAAGTTTTGTAGAATGAAAAAGTACAAAGACGGCAGTCGAGTGAGGCGCTACAAGTGCGCTACTGCTCAGACCCGTCTTTGGAACGGTTATTTCACTAGACTAGGTCATTTCACGGCATGGCTTGGTCCGGTGGGTGGTAACTAGCCACGGCCGAAGCCTCCCACCAGAGTTTGCTACCCGGTTTTGTTACCCGGGGACCACGTGCTGCTAAGCAATTGATTTGACTGAATGACTTTGTACCCATGGTCACCAATTGAGGTAAGTTTTAGTCATTATCTTTTGAAACGGACTACTTACTTTGCGAACATAAATATGTAAGTTACATAGATGCTTGTAAAAAAGTATCAACAGTATAATAGCTAAACCAATTTCGATACATTTTAGAAATCCTGCCAAACAAATTTAACCTCTATCAACGTCAAGACAATGCCTAATTTGTCTTGCAGAACTTGCAGGTTGCACAAGGTTACTAAGAATTACAATAAAAAGTTTCTGTGGTTATGTTGCTAACTGCAACATAAAAGTGCGTTCAAAAACATGTTTTTTTTCTTCAAAACGTTTATACAACGATCAATCGCTTTAACGGGCCGCCACAATATTACGTGGGATGACCATAAATTGAAATATTAAAAATATGGTTGCCAAAATTGGTTTGAAATTAATTGGCGACTCGCCAGCTCGCCAAAAAGTCAGCCGTATTAATAAATTTGTCTACTTTACATAACGCAACATTTCACGCTTTTCCACAAAGGGATTGGCAGAGGTGTTAAACAACCACACTGCGCCGGACAATATTTAGTCCCAAATGTGACAGGGGATGAGCCTGTCACAGACAGACGCGCACGCACACACACACACACACACACATACACACGCGCACAGAGAGAGAGAGAGAGAGAGAGAGAGAGAGAGACACGTCAAACTAATAGCACCTTGTCGTTTTTACGTCGAAGGTTGAAAATTAAAGAAAAGAATAGGTAAAATTAATACAATAAAAACATACATTCCTATTTCTTCGCTGTAGTCGGGTAATTACTTTCTAAGTATTATACAAACTGTCTAAGTACTCAGCAGAATTTTATAGTCTAGACGCGTGGTCACCACACACTTAAGAGGCAGCGTCATTATCATTAATTCGCGCATCTTCGCAAGTAACACCCGTTTATTGATTTAAATTACACACCCAGGGTTATAACAGCTTATGGTGCGCCTTAATGACACTAAGGAATGCGCTGAGAGTAGACTAGGTAGCCGTAACAGGCTCTTAAAAGTCCCGTGACGCTCTGAAATTTCCATACAAACGCGCTTCTCAAATTTCTTAAAAACCATTTGTCAGGTTATGATGAAATTTAGCATGTACAATTAAATTAATAATATCTCCGCCCCTATGTTCTTGGTTTTTTTTTAAAACGTTCTCAAGCTAAAATAGAGCTATGAAAAATATCCGCATTTGTAAGGGGTCACTTTTGACTGATTTATTCAATAGATAGACAAAGCAAGTCAAAAATCCCTTTACTTATAGAGGTTGTCTACATTCTTAGCTTTTAAATGAATCCATAATACAAGGGACATTCTTAGTTATTTAACGAATGAATAGAGAAGTGCAAAAGTCATAAAAAAAAATCTCACTTTGTCACTCAGTAGGTAACTTTAAAGGCTCGTCAGTATCTTTACTTGCTCTCTTCGCTCGTCATCTTCTTCTAGACGAAATGGCTATGGAAAACCTTAAGCCAATGCGAAGTTAGTCTAAAGTGGTCGCCGGACTCTTAAGGAGAAGATGAAGGTCAATGGTCAACATTTTTGTCAATGGTGGTTTGGTGTGTACTCTATTCCGATTCCCTACACGTGGTCCCCGGGTAGTGCTAACCGGGTAGCAAACTCTGGTGGGAGGCTTCGGCCGTGGCTAGTTACCACCCACCGGACCAAGCCGTGCCGTGAAATGACCTAGTCGTGTTTCGGGATGTAGTCCGGTGTAACCGTTCCGAAGACGGGTCTGAGCAGTAGCGCACTTGTAGCGCCGCACTTAACTGCCGTCTTTGTACTTCTTCACTCTACAAAACTTCAGGCTAGAGTGAATAAGTGCCTTATAGGTCGTCGTGCTACATCTTAGACCACAATCGCTTAACATCAGGAGAGTTGGTGGTTAAACGCCGACCTATTCTACATAAAAAAAAGCTATCTGTTTCCTGCATTGAAGATATGATATCACTGAGTAGAAATTGGAAAAAAACAACAGATTAATCATCTTACTAATCAACATTGTACATTATAATAGTCGAAATAGTCGACCGAGCAAGCGTTAGTGAGCGAAGCGTCTATGCTTCAGCTACGACAAAAATGCAGAATTGGGAGATACGAAATCGTATGTCCTAATACTCTGTCCAAAGAACAGATGGAGTAACGAAATAATAGCCACAGCAAGAAAAGAATGGAAAATAAAAGCAAGGGACAGAGAGAGTTGGAGTAAACTGGAGGAGACCTATACCCAGCCTGGGGTTCCAGCATCAAATAACACAGATAATATTATTTAAAAAAGCTGTCATATTAATGTAACTATATCTTTATTCAATCAAAGTAAAATTGTTATTTAAGGTTGTTGGAAATAAATGGGTTTAATAAAAATAAAAAAATTATAAAATACTCTTCTTTACCGATTCTCTTGAAATTTTGTGAGCAGGTTCGTTAATTACACAGATTTTTTTTTGCTGAGTCAGATTTTGGAAATTTGAAACAGTATCGGGTAAGAAATGCGACATGTATAGGAAGACAAAGATCCGGAGAGAGATCTAGACAAAAATCGGACATACAAAAGCAGTTTTGTCGAAGTTGAAGCAAAGACGCTTCGCTCGCCATCACTCGGTCGGTCGATAAACTAACACCCGGACGTAAAACAAACACAAAGTTTATCACATGAATGTTTGTCGTAGGTGGGAATCAAACCTACACCCCGAAGCGCAGAAGGTTGGTTCACAATCAACTGAGCCACCGAGGCAGTCAGTTTTATTATGTTAATAACTAGCTGCGCCCCGCAGTTTCACCCGCGCTTAAAAAGTTACCTATGTGTTATTCTAGAGTATAATCTATCTCTGTGCCAAATTTCATCCAGATCTGTTCAGTCGTTCTGGCGTGAAAGAGTAACAAACATTCATCCATCCATCCATTCTTACAAACTTTCGCGTTTATAATATTAGTAAGATTATGAGGTATGTATTAAAACTGATTTCACAAGAACGGGGGAAATAAAAAAAAAACAAATGTCAAATAATTAGTTAACATTTTCATTATATTTTATTATCCAAAAGCGTCGATATAACTTCCGTTGAACATCTTTTCAATGACTGTCAACAATTCTTTCATGTTATTATTGGAAGTGATAACATCTTGAGCATGTAACATGACAGACAGAGAGACGAGAAGGAAAATCTGTAATTAAAATAAATACATTACAAATACAATCCAGGGATCCGGCGGCGTTCAAATACAATCCTACTGGATCCTACTGGATTGTATTTGAACATGTAATATGGGTAGTTAACATGAGCCGTGAGTAAATGGTCTTTCTACAATTTCAACCTAAATTGTTTTTCAAATGTTATAAGTTTGACGTGTGTGTGTATGTGTATATATATGTCTGTGTTTGTGTGTGTCTGTCTGTGGTATCGAAGCTCCAGAACGGATAAACCGATTTTTTTTGTTCGAAATCCGGGTGTGTTCTCAGCTATGTTTGACGTGTCTGTGTGTGTGTCTGTATGTCTGTGTGTGTGTGTGTGTCTGTCTGTGGTATCGAAGCTCCAGAATGGATGAACCGATTTTTTTTTAAGTCGGGTGTGTTCTCAGCTATGTTTGATGTAAGACTGTGTGGGGGATTTTTAATATTTCAGTTTATTTATTAGAAAGAGACAATCATATGCGTGTTCTAGCTTAATCCTCAGATAAACCTAGAGGAAAAGATGGAACACTGCGTTATATCTCGCTGAAGCCACTTCTTCTTCAATGTGTGTGCGTGATAATGTTGCCTTGATAAACATTTACAATTGCACGAAAACTAAAATTAATATCTAAACTCTACGTTAGCCATTTCCGTTCCAATATACAACCTTAGTAGATTTAAAACTGCACATATTTGTAAGAGTTTAATTTTAAAAAAATCGTTTTTTTCGAAATTGACTTGTAAAATAACTGCACAGTTTTTATAAAGAACTTCAAAATGTAGTCCTGGCCACACACTTTTATAAAGCACTATGCATATTTATGTACACGAAATTATACCATAAATCAATGCACATAATGTCGAGGTAAGAATGACCAAGTAAGTAGCGTAGTTTTTTGCGTCAATGCGTGTTGTGTACATATACGACAGTAGCGTAGTTTCTGGATGGTTTTTGGCTTCACCTAAATCATAGCATGCCGTGCGCCATCTAACTCTCTAGGTTGATCTGAGAGCTTAATCACGTATAATATTCGTAGATTAAAACGGTAGAAAGACAATTTGTCTCCAGCCTGTGTGAGCCCTGCTGAGGGGTTCTTAAGGCGAGGCTTTCCCAGAACTTTAGGTATTTTACTCTACCTCAGGCCGCACTTTTTGGGAGCGCGACGTATTCATTCACGCGACACAAAAGTTGTGTGCGATGCGCCGCGCGCACGTCTTTCACCCGTCAGTCACGTTATGGTATCGAGTACCTAAACACCCATTTTTAGGAAATCGATAAAATAATCCGTCCGTCATTGTACTCATCCATTTTATGAACATTTTTTATTTGAAGCCAACCAAAAAAAAATCTAAAAAATGCCGTTCAAGCCAATATAGGTACAACCAATCTCATGTCCACGAGTTGTTGTATTTTTGATGTGTGAGCAGTCGTGGCATTAGTTTCATTTTACCGGTAGTGTCATATTTCCATTTTATCACACTTCACACTCATAAATACAAAAGATTGCGATTGTGTGTGGAAGTTAGGTACTTACTCGTATTTCACTTATTCACACCTAAACGGCTAGACGGATGAGGATCATATTTGGAACGGAGTTAGCTTATGCCCTGGATTGACACATAGGCTACTTGTTATCCTTATTAGGACAAATATTTATACAGGGTGTTGGAATGATTGTGTAACTACCGGTATTCATTAAATAATACAACATAGTAAATTTCATTATTTATGGGTATATTGTATAACAATGGTAATAACAATTTTAATTACCTTAATTTACCATTAGGTGCGTACTAATAATATTGTATGGTTTGTTAAATGTTACAAAGTTAAAAAACTACACGATTCAGATATAATTTTGAACAATAATTATGAAAGAATCGAGTAAACTTATACCGGATATATACATACCCTGGGTACGAAGTGGCGGACATTCTGCTAGTACTAACAAAACATCCAATACAAAAATATACATTCACAATATTTACATTTATATATACAATTGAGCTATAGGTACGTAGTATTATTATTTGTTCTGTGATATAGTTGTAGAATCGATGGCAGCCTAGTTGGGAGTGGCAATTTTGCTCTGCTGGGTTCGAACCCAGCCGACGGCACGCACCAATTTGTTCATTGTGTGAACATATGTGCGTATTGTGTGTCATCTGCTACATAACTGGAGCCCGGTGTATGGCGACAGACTCGCCCCCTGTCACATTTGGGACTGAATATCGTCCGGCGAAATGTGGGTGTTGTATTACACCTCTGCCAGCCCCCTCGGGGAAAAGCGTGACGATATGTATGCATGTCTAGCCATAAGTTCTGTTACAAATGAAAATGCATTTATTTTTTTATACAGTAATGTAATGTTAATAAAAGTTATATTTACATATGTATTGAAGTCTTAACAAAAATATAACTATTAACAAAAATATAACTATTATTCAAAATTACCACATTTGGCCTTGATAGAGGCCTTTAGTCGGTCTGGCCAAGAATCTATGGATTTACGGACTGTTTCCATGGGAAATTTAGCCACTGCTTGCTTCAAAGATTTCTTAAGTGACTCTATGTCGGCGTGTCGTTTAGAGCAGGCCATGCCCTCTAAACCTGACCATAATTTGTAGTCCAGGAAGTTTTTATCTGGGCTAGAGGAGGGCCAGTCTTCAGCCCTTATAAAGTCCGGAACATTGGCTTCCAGCCAGGCTTGGGTAGTTCGCGCCTTGTGACCATGTGCAGAGTCTAGTTGGAAACTCCACGGTAGATTTTTAAAAAGTGTATTGCTAAGGGGTTGTACAACACCATATAAGACGGTCTCTTGATACACTTTGGCAGAAGTTTTAGCCCCCTTTTCACAAAAACTAAGCTTTGTGACGCCGTGATAATATACCTCCCACCAAACCATGACTGACGCAGGATGATGACCACGCTGAGTGAAACAGGGTCAATGTCATCCACGTGCCTAAAACAAAATAAAAATAAATATTTATAAGTATGATGTCCAAAAGTTCAAAATATAAAAATTCTAAAAAACCGACCAAGTTCGAGTCGGACTCGCGCACGGAAGCTGTCGTTCAAGCTTGTTGGTATGTATGTACATAATTATATAACAACTACATTATAAATAAATGAGCTTTCAAATGACACCTCAAACAACTGATTTGATGAGATAGAACTCGAGATATAAGCAATAATCTACAACGGTCGGCGGCCATCTTTGTGACGTATATACTTAGCTTCGCGTGTCCCCGCTATCGCTTCTTACAACCGGCAGTTTCGAATTTCAAAGGCAACGACGAACACATCCATACCAGTCGTAGGTTTATAAAAGCCGTACTTACAAGATTTACCGAAATGCTCGATTTTCGCTAATCGTTAAAAACGAATATACAACTTTACGAGTTTTCTTCAAAACAGCCAAAATCACGTTGCAGTACTAATCAGGCCTAGATGTGTTCAAATCATACGGCTATAACTCAAACGCTACCAAACACTCGTGTAGTACAGATTGCTCAGTCAAAAATGAAAGTATGAACGACGTCCCCTATCTCACCTAACACCCTATATAATTTACATACATACAGTACAGTCAAAATTTAGCGAAGATCCGCCACCTTGCATGTTACAAAAAGAAGGTAGGTACTTACGTTTCGTCAATTGCAATGTCATCAGAGTTTATTACATTCTCTTGAAGTACTCTCCTGCAAAAAAAAAAACGAAGATAAGTATTCATGTAGGTAAGTATAACTACGTAAATATCACTACTAGATATACCACTAGGCCGGGTATTTACTCGTTGTGCAGTTCAGATTCCTCAGTAAAAATGAAAGTATGAACGTCGTCCCGTATCTTACCTAACATCCTGTATAGTTAAAACTTAGCGAAGATCCGCCGCCCTGCATGTTACAAAAGGTAGGTAGGTACTTACGTTTCGTCAATTCCAATGTCATCGGAGTTTATTACATTTGGTTGTAGTACTCTACTGAAAAAAAAAAAAAAACTGTAAGATAGGTATTCGTGTAAGTAGGTATAACTATATAAATATAAATATCACTGGTATGCCACTAGGTCGGGTATTTACTCGTTGTGCAGTTCAGATTGCTCAGTAAAAATGAAAGTATGAACGTCTTCCCGTATCTCACCTAACATCCTGTATAGTTAAAACTTAGCGAAGATCCGCCGCCCTGCATGTTACAAAAGGTAGGTAGGTACTTACGTTTCGTCAATTCCAATGTTATCGGAGTTTATTACATTTGGTTGTAGTACTCTTCTGAAAAAAAAAAAACTGTAAGATAGGTATTCGTGTAAGTAGGTATAACTATATAAATATCACTGGTATGCCACTAGGTCGGGTATTTACTCGTTGTGCAGTTCAGATTGCTCAGTAAAAATGAAAGTATGAACGTCTTCCCGTATCTCACCTAACATCCTGTATAGTTAAAACTTAGCGAAGATCCGCCGCCCTGCATGTTACAAAAGGTAGGTAGGTACTTACGTTTCGTCAATTCCAATGTCATCGGAGTTTATTACATTTGGTTGTAGTACTCTTCTGAAAAAAAAACTGTAAGATAGGTATTCGTGTAAGTAGGTATAACTATATAAATATAAATATCACTGGTATGCCACTAGGGCGGGTATTTACTCGTTGTGCAGTTTAGAATGCTCAGGAAAAATGAAAATATGAACGTCGCTCCGTATCCTTAGCTCACAAGTTGTCTGGGTGAAATAATAAATGGTGACCGACATAGTCAAAACTTCGCAGAACACCCGCCTCCCTGCGTGATACAAAAGGTAGATAGGTACTTACGTTTCGTCAATTCCAAAGTCATTGGAGTTTGTTACGTCTTCTGCAAAAAAAAACTGTAACTGTAGGTAGGTATAACTACATAAATATCACTAGTAGGTATACTAGTAGGTGTACTAGGCCGGGTATTTACATCGTGAATACACGTAAAGAGACAAAAAAGTATCTATGATGATGAGTATAATATTTGAAAACACTAAAACGAATATAAGTAGGTACTAATAGATTTGTTGATACATCATCTGACTACAAAAAGCAATGCAAGAAATGTCGATTCTAGTAAATAAAAACAATGATTACCACTATAATCTAGTAGAAGTTTATCTACTTACCGACGTTTGCTCCTTGACTCGTACGATTTTCTAAAAGCCAGACTTGAGCATTTTTTTCGTTTATTATGTTTGTTACCCATTATGGCAAAACTAAATGCTTGGTTGGTGTTGGTGTGTGCGGCACTGCGGAGATCACAAAAATTTGGCACACGTCCGGCGTCGACGGGGTCTGCGGGCGGACTGGCGGTCACGCAAACGCGCCTTTTTACCATGAATTCGTGATAAAAAAATCATATAAAATTACCATGTTAACTTTTTAGCATTTTTATTTATGATTCCATTTTTTTATTGCGTTGTAATTCGTAAAAAAAATAAAAAAGCAATATGATTTGTAAAAATTAAGTCGCAAATCGTGTTTAAAATACCAAATAGAGGTGACTTTGGATTTTTTTTCTATCGAGTGAAGTTATTCATTACATGTATCAGATTTATGATTCCACTTAAAAACATGCTTAAGAATAACATATTTTTTTTTACACAGTAAAAAGCATGGTTTATCTTAGAGGAAAGTTGATTCTTGCTAGACGTTTTCTGGCCAGGCTCGCCTTAAGAGAAAAGTGCATAGGTATCTCCAAGGCACGCGTGTGAGACCTTCAATCACGTCGTCCCATCACGCGAGATTTATCTAAGGCATTCCTAATTAGTTACTGACACAATTTAAAAAGCAAAACCGACTTAACCGACTTGAAAACCAAACGAAACCGAACCAAACCGAACCGAACCAAACCGTACCGAAGCAAGCTTAAAAATCCGACTTCCCATTCTGTAGTTCATAGACAATTTTATTTATAGACTTGTTGATATTTAAAAAAAATCTAGACTAATATCCTACTAATAATATTATAAACGCGAAAGTTTGTAAGAATGGATGGATGGATGGATGTTTGTTACTCTTTCACGCCAGAACGGCTGAACAGATCTGGATGAAATTTGGCACAGAGATAGATTATAGTCTAGAATAACTTATTAGCCGCGGGTGAAACCGCGGGGCGCAGCTAGTCTAATATAAATAGTGTCGCGAGCGAGCGAACAGCTGTCGCACCAGGTACGACACACACACACACATTTTTGTGTAGATTGGTTTAAAAAAAACGTATTTTGTGAAAAATGTTCCTGGCTTGGTTTTGATTTTAAGCAGCCGACCTGCAGCACCCTTATTGTGACTTAACTAATGACATGACAAATTGAATTATTAATTCTATAATTTTAACTATTTTAACTTAATTTTCTGACTTTTTAATAATGTATCTACTTGCGGGTTTAATTTCCTGAATAAATGAATTTTATTATATCACCTTTATATAAAGTTAAACTACCACTCACTGACTGACTCACTGACATAGAGAAACCTAAAGGGTATACGCAGGGGTGGTGGGGGAAAGTGAGTATGGGGTCGTGTAGGGGTTGGTTCAGAGGGCCCGGGAAAAATCCGAAATTGGAACTTCTCCCTACCCTGATGGTGGTATGCCCTCGTATCTCGGAAACCAAAAAAAAATTTACTAAAGCACTTGAACTAAAAATGAAGGCAATCTTGGGAATTTTCAGAAGCAATAAAAAAAAAGATGGCCGCCATACAAAAAAAAAATCCATACAAAATTGAAACGTGAATAACTCGGAAACTATTCAAGTTTTAGATAGTCTGCTTGAACAAAAGTCATAGGGAATCGGGGGGGCTACCAGGTGGGGGTCATAAAAATCCAAGATGGCGGATTCAAAATGGCGGCCAAATTTCAAAATGGTCCGAGGATTCTGATTTTTTGCATCCGGAGGTTTTAATAATAATTTTATTAATACCATTCCTGAAATAAAATTTTGAAAAAGTGTTTTTTTTAATATGGCTGCCATACATTCAAATTTTTCCATACACGGCGAAACCTAAAGGGTACAAGGGGGGGTGGGGGGGAAAAGTGAATATAGGGTCGTATAAGGGGTGTTTTACAGTCTCCGAAGAAAATCCGAAATTGGAACAAATACCTACTCTGATGGTGGTATGCCCTGGTATCTCAGAAACGGTGCATATTTTTGGTAGAGCGCTTGAACTAATATTTTAGCAACTCTTGGGACCTTTCAGGAAAAATAAAAAAAAACATGACTCCCATACAAAAAAAAATTCTCCATACAAAATTGATACGTGAATAACTCGGAAACGTTAAGTTTTTTAGGGAGTGAGATTGAAGAAATGTCATAGGGAATTGGAAGGGCTACCTGGTGGGGGTAAAAAAAATCCAAGATGGCGGATTCAAGATGGCGACCAAATTTCAAAATGGTCGGAGTGGTCTGATCTTTTGTATCTGGGGGTTTTTGGGGACCCCGATTCCAATTATGAAAACAAAATTAACATGCTGCGAGGCCGAAGGCCAAGCAGCAGTACTCGAACGGTGCAAGGCGAGGCCGAAGGCCGAGCCTTGCAGCGGTCGAGTACAATGACACACAATCAAAGTCGGATAGATCACATTAGCGAGGCCGAAGGCCGAGCCGCACCGGGGCGAGGCCGTCAGGCCGAGCCACGGTGCGTACAGGACTACTCGACCGATGCGAGGCGAGGCCGACGGCCGAGCCTTGCACCGGTAGAGTACGAAAACTGCGATTTAAACAGACTGCTTGACCGAATAAACTGCGGAATCGAAACGTAGGGCACCACAAAATCAGGGCTCCCCGACTACAGGGCACCGCGGGCCGCTTGCGGCCCGCGCACCGCCCAAAATACTAGTTATTATTATAATAATAGTATGAGCTGAATTGGACGAGCGGTTGAGGAGATATGGGAGGTATCTTTTCAAGGCGAACTTCTAGTTAGGTCACATTATGGTATAGTAACATACTCCACCAGGTATAGCATTCAGCAACACGTAGTGACGTCAATCGATGCTTAAGCAAGACCGAAATAACTCATTTACTACAAGCTCGAAAGAGACGGATGACGATGACGTCATTACGTGTTTGCTGAATGCTAGACTTTGTTTTTTTGGATCATGAAACACATTTTTTTTTTTTAAGTATGAATAGGTAATGTGAAATTAACCCTATTTTTCTACTTCGCCGCGGTCGAGTAAAAACAGGTGATACTTACCAAGCAAATAAACATTTTAGTGTAATCTAAATGATGGAAAATACTTATTTATAGTAAAAGTAAATGAAACCTAGCTGAGTGAATTTAAATAATTAACTGAAGCAATTCGAAAACTGTGTCTATTTTATATTCGTTGACTCGGCCTTAATTAGCTTAGGTCTAGAAATTGGAATACCTACATTTTAATTATTATCTTTATATCAGTCTGGTTTCATTTTACAAGTTTAGTTGGCGCCGTCAAACAGCGCGCACTGTTGATAGCGCACACTGTACTGCCTCGGTGGCTCAGTTGGTAGTGAACCTGCTTTCTGAGCTTGAGAACAAACATTATTATGTCATGAACATTCGACACACACAGATAAATGTTCATCACATGAATGTTTGTTCTAGGTGGGAATCGAACCCACGTCCCCAAGCTCAGAAGGCAGGTTCACTACCAACTGAGCCACCAAGGCAATGGCAGCGCGCACTGTTGGCGGTACGCACTGCTGACAGCGCGCACTGCTGACAGCGCGCACTGTTGACAACGACGAAATGGCGACGCAGCCGCTCATGGTAACTCCCCTACCATGAGCGCCCATGATGCTAAATTAGGATTTTCCCGCGCGTCATGGCGCGCATAAGTTTCCTATTAGATTTTATAGATTAGTTGACATATGGAATAAAAAGTAATATAATGTTTCTCCATTCAGCGGTGGGGGAACCACCAGAGCGCGCGACAAAGAAACCAGTCTATCCGAATGTTGAAATATAAAATTTTTTATGTTTACACGTTTTTCATAAGTACCTGAAAAATTATTAATTAAAAATGATAATTAATTGAATTTTGAAATGATAATTGGCTATTAGGTATTTTGTATTTTGCAAACAGAATTTTGCCAATAAAGTTTTTCTCATAGATTTTTGATATTTTTTTTTATTAAAAAACGAATTAAATTAGCTAAGTATTTAAAATATAGGCTTACTTAACCAAAGGAGTCACAATAAAATACAATGAACGTGGGTACCCGTTTATAAAACGTTTCTCCATACAAAATACAACGTACGTATTTATCACTAATGTTACTATTATACAATAATTCGCGAGAACGAATTTTATAATTTATAAATAATAACCTACTTGATTACTACATAAATTATAACGCCTTTAGCAATAAACATTGTATAAAACTAAATACATTGTATACTTACAGGGTTTTGTCTTTGATTATATACATTTATTTTTATCTAAAAATTAAAAAAAAAGAAATACAAAATACTTTCTAACTATTACGAGGTATACAGGCTTTTATTTTTTTTTATTTCTTTGTCCCTCAACATTGTCTACTTACATTAAAACATCTTAATTACTTAAGAAAAAAATATTACATACATGTCGCCACGTCTTTCCCCCGAGGGGGCTAAAGGGGTATAATATAACACCCACAATTCGCCGGACGATATTCAGCCCCAAATGTGACACGGGGCGAGCCTGTTGCCATACACCGGGCTCCATTCATGTAGCAGATGACATCCAATACGCACATATGGTCACACAATGAACAAATTGGTGCGTGCCGTCGACTGGCTTTGAACCCGCTCCCTTGAGAGGCAGGCCTTCTCCAACTAGGCTATTATCACATCTTCATAAAAATATTAGGTACAGAATTTAAAACAACCAATCATCATCATCATCATCATCATGTTAGCCCGGCAGACGTCCACTGCTGGTCGGCTGCCTCCCCCAATGATCTCCACATCGACCAGTCCTGCGCTGCATCCAGCGGCTTCCCGCGACCCTCACCAGATCGTCAGTCCACGACCGAGAGTGCAAGTGTCCCGAATTATAAATGGAGACGTCATGCATAATATAAAATGAAACGATTACCTAATTATTAAAGCATAATTATACACAAATAATAAATAAAATAATAAGTAAAAATTGTGAATTATAGCCGTGAATAAACTTTTTAGTAAAATTAAAATAGTTCATAATCATTTTAAAAAAATTACTTAAAAATTAATAATTAACTTTCAAATCTATAACCCAATCTCTATACGATGATGGCGGATAAGTAGTTTTACTATAACGTTGTGCAAAGTTTTTTAACGCAACACCCACGTGGTTTAATTCGTCCTTAACGAATTTGAGGACATTTTTGTGGTTTTCTTCTCCGCTCTCCGTGTTGCTGGCGGTTGGTTTCTTAGTGTTAGTGGTTGGTTTCTTGGTCCAGCGTTTTGGTTTTCCGGTCTTCATGAATCTTTTGGGTCTGATAGTTGTTTTCTTAGTAAACGGTGTGTTTTTTTTGGTACTGGTTCTCTTGGTGATAAAAGCTCTTTTTTTGGTCCTGGTGGTAATTTTCTTGGTAGTACGGAATACTTTTTTGGTGCTAATTGTAGGTTTTTTGGTGGTGGTTGTAGTTTTCTTTGTGGTACGGACTACTTTTTTGGTGCTGATTGTAGGTTTTTTGGTGGTGGTCATAGTTTTCTTTGTTGTATGGACTATTTTTTTGGTGCTGATTGTAGGTTTTTTGGTGGTACGAGCAAATTTTTTGGTGTTGGTGGTTGGTTTTTTTGTGCTGGTCTTAGTTTTCTTGGTGGTACGGTGTTCTTTTTTGGTACTGGCAGGAGCTGATTTCTTGGTGCTAGCTTTTGGCGTATGGATGGTTGCTATTTTAGTGGTTTTAGTTAGTTTTGTGGTGCTTGTCGGTACTTTCGTGGTGCTTGTTTGTTCTTCTTTGGGGCTTGTTGAATTTTCCTCGCCCCTTTTCAGTTCTTCCGAGATGCTTGTCGGTTCTTCCGAGGTGCTTGTCGGTTCTTCCGGGATGCTTGTAGGTTCTTTCATGGTACTTGTTTGTTCTTCCGTGGTGCTTATAGCTGCTGCCGTAGTGCTTTCGACTGCTTCTGCAGTGCTTGCAGCTGCTTCTGTTGTGCTTGTAGCTGCTCTAGTGGTGCTTGTCAGTTCTTCTATGGGGCTCGTCTTCTCTTTCGTGGTGCTTGTAGCTGTTTCTGCAGTGCTTTCAGCTGGTTCCGTGGCGCTTGTCTGTTCTTCCGAGGTGGTTGTACCTTCTTCTGTTGTACCTGAAGCTGCTTCCGTAGCGCAAGTAGCTTCGTCTGTAGTGCTTGTAGCTGCAACCGTGGTGCTTGTCGGCTCTTCTGTGGTACTTGTAGCTGCTTCTATGGTGCTTGTCTGTTCATCCGTGGTGTATGCCTGTTCTTTTATGGTGCCTGTAGGTGTTTCCTTAGTGCTTGTAGCTTCTTTTGTTGTGCTTGTAGCTGCTTCCGTGGTGGTTGTCAGTTCTTCCATGGGGCTCGTCTGCTCATTCGTAGTGCTTGTAGCTGTTACTGTGGTGCTTGCAGCTGCTTCCGTGCTGGTCGTCTGTTCTTCCGTGGTGGTTGTAGCTGCTTCCGTAGTGCTTCTAGCTTCTTCCGTTGTGCTTGTAGCTGCTTCCGTGGTGGTTGTCAGTTCTTCTATGGGGCTCGTCTGCTCTTTCGTGGTGCTTGTAGCTGTTTCTGTAGTGATTTCAGTTGGTTCCGTGGTGCTCGTCTGTTCTTCCGTGGTAGTTGTAGCTACTTCTGTTGTGCTTGTAGCTTTTTCCGTAGAGCATGTAGCTGCATCTGTAGTGCTTGTAGCTACAACCGTGGTGCTTGTCGGCTCTTCTGTGGAGCTTGTCTGTTCATCCGTGGTGCTTGTAGTTGCTTCTGAAATGCTTGTAGCTGCTTCAATGGTGCCTGTAGGTGCTTCTTTAGTGCTTGTAGCTTCTTCTGTTGTGCTTATTGCTGCTTCCGTAGTGCTTTCAGCTTCTTCGGTTGTACTTGTAGCTGCTTCTGTTGTGCTTGTAGCTGCTTCCGTGGTGCTTGTCAGTTCTTCCATGGGGCTCGTCTGCTCTTTCGTGGTGCTTGTAGCTGTTTCTATAGTGCTTTCAGTTGGTTCCGTGGTGCTCGTCTGTTCTTCTGTGGTGGTTGTAGCTGCTTCTGTTGTGCTTGTAGCTGCTTCCGTAGCGCATGTAGCTTCGTCTGTACTGTTTGTAGCTGCAACCGTGGTGGTTGTCGGCTCTTCTGTGGAGCTTGTCTGTTCATCCGTGGTGCTTTCCGCTGCTTCCGTGATGCTCGTCTGTTCTTCCGTGGTGGCTGTAGCTGATTCCGTAGTGCTTGTAGCTGCTTCCTTATTGCTTTCAACTTCTTCCGTTGGGCTTGTAGCTGCTTCCGTGGTACTTGTCAGTTCTTCTATGGGGCTAGTCTGCTCTTTCGTGGTGCTTGTAGCTGTTTCTGTAGTGCTTTCAGCTGGTTCCGTGGTGCTTGTCTGTTCTTCCGTGGTGGTTGTAGCTGCAACGGTGGTGCTTGTCGGCTCTTCTGTGGTGCTCCTCTGCTCATCCGTGGTGTTTGTAGTTGCTTCTGTAGTGCTTTCAGCTTCTTCGGTTGTACCTGTAGCTGCTTCTGTTGTGCTTGTAGATACTTTCGTGGTGCTTGTCAGTTCTTCCATAGGGCTCGTCTGCTCTTTCGCAGTGCTTGTAGCTGTTTCTGTAGTGCTTTTAGCTGCTTTAGTGTTGCTCGTCTGTTCTTCCGTGGTAGTCGTAGCTACTTCTGTTGTGCTTGTAGCTTTTTCCGTAGAGCATGTAGCTGCATCTGTAGTGCTTGTAGCTGCAACCGTGGTGCTTGTCGGCTCTTCTGTGGTACTCACCTGTTCTTCTGTGGTGCTTGTAACTGCTTCTGTAGTGCTTGTCAGTTCTTCCGTGGCGCTTGTCTGTTCTTCCGTGGTGCTTATTTGTTCTTCCGTGGTGCTTGTAGCTGCTTCCGTAGTGCTTTCAGCCGCTTCCGTAGTGCTTGTAGCTGTTTCCGTGGTACTTGTCTCTTCCTCCATGGTGCTTGTTGTTTCTTCCATGGTGCTTGTTTGTTCCTCCGCGGGGCTTGTAGCTGCATCAGTAGTGCTTGTTGAATCTTCCGTTATGTCTGTTTGTACTTTCGTGGTACTTTTCAGTTCCTCCGTGATACTAGTAGCTACTTCTTTGGTGCTTGTCGGTTCTTCCGTGGTGCTTGTAGCTGCTTCCGTAGTGCTTTCAGCCGCTTCCGTAGTGCTTGTAGCTGTTTCCGTGGTACTTGTCTCTTTCTCCATGGTGCTTGTTGTTTCTTCCATGGTGCTTGTTTGTTCCTCCGCGGGGCTTTTAGCTGCATCAGTAGTGCTTGTTAAATCTTCCGTTATGTCTGTTTGTACTTCCGTGGTACTTTTCAGTTCCTCCGTGATACTAGTAGCTACTTCTTTGGTGCTTGTCGGTTCTTCCGTGGTGCTTGTAGCTGATTCCGTAGTGCTTTCAGCCGCTTCCGTAGTGCGTGTAGCTGTTTCCGTGGTACTTGTCTCTTGCTCCATGGTGCTTGTTGTTTCTTCCATGGTGCTTGTTTGTTCCTCCGCGGGGCTTGTAGCTGCATCAGTAGTGCTTGTTGAAGTTTCCGTTATGTCTGTTTGTACTTCCGTGGTACTTTTCAGTTCCTCCGTGATACTAGTAGCTACTTCTTTGGTGCTTGTCGGTTCTTCCGTGGTGCTTGTAGCTGCTTCCGTAGTGCTTTCAGCCGCTTCCGTAGTGCTTGTAGCTGTTTCCATGGTACTTGTCTCTTGCTCCATGGTGCTTGTTGTTTCTTCCATCGTGCTTGTTTGTTCCTCCGCGGGGCTTGTAGCTGCATCAGTAGTGCTTGTTGAATCTTCCGTTATGTCTGTTTGTATTTCCGTGGTACTTTTCAGTTCCTCCGTGATACTAGTAGCTACTTCTTTGGTGCTTGTCGGTTCTTCCGTGGTGCTTGTAGCTGCTTCCGTAGTGCTTTCAGCCGCTTCCGTAGTGCTTGTAGCTGTTTCCGTGGTACTTGTCTCTTGCTCCATGGTGCTTGTTGTTTCTTCCATGGTGCTTTTTTGTTCCTCCGCGGGGCTTGTAACTGCATCAGTAGTGCTTGTTGAATCTTCCGTTATGTCTGTTTGTACTTCCGTGGTACTTTTCAGTTCCTCCGTGATACTAGTAGCTACTTCTTTGGTGCTTGTCGGTTCTTCCGTGGTGCTTGTAGCTGCTACCGTAGTGCTTTCAGCCGCTTCCATAGTGCTTGTAGCTGTTTCCGTGGTACTTGTCTCTTCCTCCATGGTGCTCGTTGTTTCTTCCATAGTGCTTGTTTGTTCCTCCACGGGGCTTGTCGGTTTTTTTACGGTACTTGTCTGTTCTGTCGTGGTATGCGCCGGTTCTTCTGTGGTACTGTCAGGTTTTTCTGTTGTGGTAGTGGTTGATTTTGTTGTCGTTAAAGTTGGTTCCTTAATCGTCGTGGTTGCTTTCGTGGCTCTTGTAGATTTTTCCGGAATGCTTGTAGATGCTTCTGTGAAGCTTGTAGACGTTTCTATGGTGCTTGTTTGTTCATCAGTAATGCTTGTATGTTCTTCTATGTTGGTTGTAGCGTTTTCGGTATTGCTTGCATCTTCTTTCGAGGTGGTGGTGATTGTTTCTGTGTTTTTGGTGGCTTCTTCAGGGCTAGTAGGTACTTCCGTGCTGGTAGAAGGTTCCTTGTTACTTGGAGATAATAGCGGAGATAATAAGCTTGAAATGATGTTTGCATCTGCCAGGATCATGAGGCAGGATAGCACCAATATCTGTTGAAAATAATATGCGTTGATTGAATCACACGTTACTACACGTTATATACTTACAATATATCTTCAAAACTGTTTCTTTAGCAAAAGCCTAATCCGCTTTAACGGTAAAAACGCTTTAAATAGTATTTCCGCTTTAACGTTGCATTAAGTACCACAAAGAATTTTGGTTCAACTTTATTGATTTTCTTTGAATCTTTCATTTATGTGAAAAACATTTGTTTTATGTCTGGGTGTAAATGTTGTCTATTTAAGTATTTTTATTATAATATTTAATTTAAAATAGACGTGGATGTATCTCAGTCTCTGCACGCCGTAGTACCAACTTTGCTTAGTTTGGGGTCAAATGATCGTGGGGTGCAAGTATCCCGCATAAATAAATAAATAAATTCGGGAAACTTCCACACACGGTCGCCTGACCCCAAACAAAGCAAAGCTTGTACTATGGCCGCCAGAGACTGATAAACATACTTAGATAGATATTAACACCCAGACATAGAACAAACACTAATATTCATCACATGAATGTTTGCCCTAAGTGGGAATCGAACCCACGCCCCCAAGCTCAGAAGGCAGGTTCACTACCGGCTGAGCCACCGAGGCAGTATAAATATTATAAGGATGAGGAATATTTATTATAATTTACCTTATCTGAAACAAACAATTTGCATTTTGAATTTTTGAATTTTAAATATGTCCTTAATACTCGTAACAATAAACATATCAAACATTGAAATTTGACATGGTGCTGTATAACCTAACATTACAACCTAACCTTACATTACATTGGGCTACTTTATAAATAGGTAAGCATAGGACCTGAAGTAGAGCACTTTTGTTTTCTAAATATTCTTTTAATGTATAAATAGTTTTCCCTAGCAGAAGATTTTTCACTTTATTATGGAACACCGTGGCATCTCTTTTGGGAGCTTATTATAAAGTTCTCGTCTTTTCACTAAAGGGAGTCTAGTGGACATGCGTAATCTGTGACGAATAGGTTCCAAATAAATTATATTTTTACTAGATCTTGTACTATTATATATATACACACCGAACCTACATGTAAACCTTATACTATTATATTTATCCACACCGAATCTACATGTAAACCTTGAATGTGTTGTTGTCGTATATTATTGTCCACAGAATAAAATACATTAGTACTACGCAGTATTACGCGGCCAGTTTCTATTAGAATGTTTTCCAAAATGTAACTTCTCTGTATGGTCATTTCTGTACGCAAAAATATGTTCTTTGTAGCGGGTTTGAAAGTTTCTCCCTGTTTGTCCTACGTAAAAATCATTACACTCACTGCAGTTGTAGACATCCTCTCTTTGTTGTTGGTATCTTAATCATTACATAGTCTTCACATGTACTGGCTGGTCGAAAAGCAGCAGTGCGTTGTTTTTTCTGAATATTTTTGTGACTTATTCTGCCGTTGTTGGTTCCAAATAATGTTAACCAACCTATTTTTCTATTATTTCCGCTGGGAATACACCTTTAGAAAAACTGCATTGATCTGATTCTAGATTGCTGTTTCTACTTAAATAGTTAAGTTAGCTACCATTTCTCTGCTTCAACCATTACTCAAAACAAATCAAATCAAATATTGTTTATTGCATCAGATTACATATAATTTACAATTACTACTTCACTAACTTATTACAATTATGGTTACGTTTATACATAAGTAGAATATTAATTTACACTCAGGGGCCCTATTCGGAGATTTGAGATTTTCATCTCACCTTTTTTCGTCCTTGTTGCTCTCGTTTGAAACGTCATAGGCGTGAGCGTGACGAAGATAAAATCTCATCTCATCTCACGCGCAGGAATAGCCCCCCAGGTGCCTGCGCTAGGTTAGGGGAAACCCCGTGTTACATTACTTGTTGCGATGTGGTAATTACTCGTATTTTATGGAAAATATTTTTTTCTTTATGTAGTTTTCTGGTAAGAGTAGAGTTCTGTACACGTTACCTTTAAATGCTATATGGGATGCTGGGAGGCAACTTGTGCTATGTGGAGTTGTTGATAGTAGAATGATACAGTCAATCCCTTGGTGTACTTAACGCGATGTTAAAGCGGAAATAAATTTGATATTTGCTAAAGAGACAGCTTTGAAAATAATCTTGTTAAGTCAAAGTGAGTTTGTGTTCGTATCTCGATCAATTAATGTCATTCTTTGTTCTCCTTCTCACTCCTACATTGATAATCATTTTCGGTGAATACCCAATCTGACAAGGGTTAAATTTGGTACAAAAATTACTAAAATTGTTAAATTTTTTGGTGGTTAACATGGACATCCCGAGCGTAGAATTTTTGGAGTTCTTTTAAATAAATTAAAAAAACTAATTACTAGTTTATGTTAATATATGTTTATGTTATGTTAATGTTTGATCGAAATTCGACGTCAGGGTAATTATCACAGTGAATTTTCTTAATACTCCGAGGTTGGTATTATAATTCAATCCCCTCCACAGTCACCGTCAGTTTACGCTTACACATAGAGAGAATAGGTACCTATATACCTATACTCAGTAGTAACTTAAAAAAATGCTGATGAAGATAAAAATAAAATGATTATGATAAAAATGACTACATACCAAACGAAAAAACATTTTTTAACAACTTCCAGCAAAATACAATACACAACAGCACTACCTTCACTGATACATAATAAGACTATATTTACTTATATACTTGCTTGTAATTAACTAATTAGTAGCCCAGACTGTCCTAGTTTCAGATATTTTTTGTTTTTTCAATTACAGACTAAGATTAGGTAAGTAGTTGGTAGTTTAATATACTTTTCATGGCTGTTGCAGACTAGCTGTACCCGCCGGTTTTGATGTTATTTAGGCTTTTCAAATTTAAGTTATTTACTTATAGTATTATAAAAAAAATTATTAATACGACTGCCTCGGTGGCTTAGTTGGTAGTGACCCTGCTTTCTGAGCTTGGGGGCGTGGGTTTCCCACCTAAGGCAAGCATTTATGTGATGAACATTTGTGTTTGTTCTGTCTGGGTGTAAATATATACTTAAGTATGTTTTTAAAAATATATATGTATGTATTATATCAGTCTCTGGCATCCATAGTACAAGTTTTTCTTAGTTTGGGGTCAGGCGACCGTGTGTGAAAAATGTCCCGAATTTATTTATTATTATTTATTTATTTAGTGTCCGAAATGGAAGTGAATATTGTTTTAAAATTCTAAAAACCCATTCGGACACTGTGTCCGAAAATCTTGTGTCCGAAATGGGACCAAGCCTCACATTGTAAGTATGTCACGCTCTGTTTTCTGACCTTCTGGCGATTGTAAAATAAATACCTAGTAAAGTTTATTTTGTTACAAATTGACAGGAGATATATGTCTATATGTTGCAGCCTACCTACTTAATCAGCCGTCCAATTAATAGCCTAGCCAGTTTACTAACTGGCGCCCTTCAACTAGCTTCCTGAATGATATTCAGCCGTAGCGTCCAATACACCACTTTATAAACTGACTGGATTATGCTTAGGCTACTCATATATTATTAGGGTGATTATTTGGCAAAAATACTATTTTGGACCGAAAAATGTGAATCTCTCTATCAAACATTGAACACAGTTTTACAAAGTATTCAGAATAATTTTCACGTTGATATTTATAGCTTTTACTTAAAAAACGGGTGATGACCATGACCCATCATGACCCGAAGATGGGTCTGAGCAGTAGCGCACTTGTAGCGCCACTCACTCATGCCGTCTTTGTACTTCTTCACTCTACAAAACTTCAAGGCTAGAGTGAAAAAGTACCTTATAGGTCGTCGTGTTCCATCTTAGACCACAACGTCGCTTTAGGTTTTAGGTTATCATAATAAAATGTCTATGAGAATTGCGGTCTGTTTCACCGATTTTCGGATATCACGTATTTTATACGTGGTTACTTTTTTTTTTTTTTCTATGTAGAATAGGTAGGCGTTTGACCACCAACTCGCCTGATGTTAAGCGACGTTGTGGTCTAAGATGGAGCGCGACGACCTATAAGGTACTTATTCACTCTAGCCTTGAAGTTTTGTAGAGTGAAGAAGTACAAAGACGGCATGATTGAGTGGCGCTACAAGTGCGCTACTGCTCAGACCCATCTTCGGGTCATGATGGGTCATGGTCATCATCCGTTTTTTAAGTAAAAGCTATAAATATCAACGTGAAAATTATTCTGAATACTTTGTAATACTGTTTTCAATGTTTGATAGAGAGAAATTTATCAAAAATCCATTCTATAATTTTATATCTCATTTGATAGTGTCGCGAGCGAGCGAAACAGTTGCTGCGCCTTACTCCTGTACCTTAAGACGATTTAGGAACTAATTACTTAAACTTATCTACAACTAACTAACCTACGTACCTAACTATTGACAGCCAATAGTGGATGGTGACGAGTTAAGAATGGCTCGTGGACTTCTTAGGTACTCCGTCTCAAGTTCTCAGGGATATACGACGTCAGTCTCTTTGGATTAGTCATAGTATAATAATATGGCATTCCGGTAACGTGAGCAACACGAAGTGACGTCAATCGATGCTTAAGAGGGCCGCGACGCTCTGAAATTTTCATACAAACGCGCTACTCAAATTTCTTGAAAACCATTTGTCAGACTATGATGAAATTAAGCATGTACAATTAAATTAACAATATCTCCACCCCTATGTTCTTGGTTTTTTTTAAAACGTTCTCAAGCTAAAATAGAGCTATGAAAAATATCCGCATTCTTAAGGGGTCACTTGTGACTGATTTATTCAATAGGTAGACAAAACAAATCAAATATTCCATTACATCATTAGCTGTTAAATGAATCCATAATACAAGGGAAATTCGTAGTTATTTAAGAATGATTACAGAAGTGCAAAAGTCATAAAAAAACATGAAATTGCACTTTGTCACTGTATGGGTACTGTATATTGCACTGTTTATTGTATATTGCACTGTGTAACTGTAGAGGCACGTCAGTATCATTACTCGCTCTCTTCGCTCGTCTTCTTATTCTAGACGAAATGGCTATAGAATACGTTAAGCCAATACGAAGTTGGGCGATAATTTGTCCGTTATGTCGCCGAGTAACGAGCTAACAGGCTACATTTGTCGCGATAGTCCGAATAATAGCCGACGGCCGCTAATGTATTCGCACTTAATGGTACTGCTACATTAACGGCTTTGGGTCCAAGTGTATATTTAAATAAATTTTCAGGACATTTTTGCACACACGGTCGCCTGACTCCAAACTAAGCAAAGCTTGCACTATGGCTGCCAGAGGTTGATACTTACATAAATTTTAAATTCTTACTTAGTGAAATGTTAACACCCAGACATGGAACAAACACAAATGTTCATCACATTAATGTTTGCCCTAGGTGAGAATCGAACCCACGCCCCATGCTCAGAAGGCAGGTTCACTACCAACTGAGCCACCGAGGCAGTCTAATTAATCAGGTGGTCCAGTATCCAGATTCAGTTTACAAAAAATACCGTCACGCCTTACCACCGAAAGGGCTGACAGAGGTGTACAACACCCACACTTTGCCAGCGATATTCAGTCCTAAATGTGGCAGGGGGCGAGCCTGTAGCCAAACACCGGACTCCAGTTATGTAGCAGATGTCTTTAAATACGCACTTAAGTTCACACAATGAACAAATTGGTGCGTGCCTTCAGCTGGGTCCAAACCCGCTCCCTCTGGCTTGAGAGGCGGGCCTTCTCCGACTAGGCTATCATCGCTTATTAGATTCGATTAGAATCAGTTAAATGCACTGATATTAAGACTTAAAAGTTTTTAAACATGTATATTGGTACAAGGTACATGGTACATAGTGAGACACTGCTTGCTGTTCCTTTGTCGAAGTAAATCTAAGTTACACTAAAGCCGCAGATGGAGAATGAACAATCTCCGTCTACGATTGAGGTATTTTTACCCGACTGTGCAAGAAGGAGGGTTATGTTTTTCGAGTGTATGTATGTGTAGTTATGTATGTGGGTATGCATGTATGAGGTATCTATAAACCTCATACATGCATACCCACATACATACATACACACACCACTACTTTCTTACCTAACTACACTGTAGGGGCACACCCTACAGCCTAAACAGTTAGATGTATTTCGATATGTGAGGTGTCATTTGAATCGTCTTGATAGTGAGAGCGACATAGGGTACAACATTTTGAAGCCTTTTGTTGTTCTTTTAATAATGTTACTTGTTTCGCTTTTCTTCTGTCTGTCAAAGTTGATGTTCCAATTAAATATTTTGCTAGGTTTGCACTGTTAGACGGTAATCAATACTTTTCTAAAGTATAACTAATAACTGTAACTCCACACTCTGTTCATATCGAATTTCTTTTTAATATTGTCGGATTATAATCCTGGAGCATTACAGATAATATAAAGCTTACTGTTCATGGTCTTATTGAACCCTGTAAGTAATACATAATTTGACCATGTAATATTGTTTCATAGTCAATCTGCCTCGGTGGCTCAGTTGTGATAAACCTACCTTCTGAACTTGGGGGCGTAGGTTCGATTCCCACCTAGGGCAAACATTTATGTGGTGAACATTTGTGTTTGTTCTGTCTGGGTGTTAATTATCTATTTATGTGTGTATTTAAAAATATATATTTATGTATATCAGTCTCTGGCAGCCATAGTACAAGCTTTGCTTAGTTTGGGGTCAGACGACCGTGTGTAGAAATGTCCCGAAATTTGATTATTTATTATTTATCTTAGAAAATAATGTTGTAAATACCTAAAAAGTTTTCATTTCAGAACTCTGTTATTTAGTAAGTGTTTTCTTTTAGGTCGGCGTTTGACCACCAACTCGCCCGATGTTAAGCGACGTTGTGGTCTAAGATGGAGCACGACGACCTATAAGGTACTTATTCACTCTAGCCTTGAAGTTTTGCAGAGTGAAGAAGTACAAAGACGGCAGTTGAGTGAGGCGCTACAAGTGCGCTACTGCTCAGACCCGTCTTCGGAACGGTTACACCAGACTACATCCCGAAACACGACTAGGTCATTTCACGGAATGGCTTGGTCCGGTGGGTGGTAACTAGCCACGGCCGAAGCCTCCCACCAGAATTTACTACCCGGTTAGCACTACCCGGGGACCACGTGTAGGAAATCAGAATAGAGTACACTCCTACGACGTAGGTAGCTCAGCCCGAAATGTTGTTATAGCCCTCATTGTTGGTATTTCTACCTAAATAAATAAATAAATAAAATAAATAAATGTCTCTCTACACTCTATAAAACCTAATCGCAAAAATGTCATTTTCGTTAGTTTTCAAGATTTATGTAGTAGTGTAATTAGTTAGTGAGCCAGCCAGCATACCTATATGAGCATACAGGGCGTTGCGAAAACCCTGTTGGATAATAATTGATGGGCAGGTACAAACACATTTAGGTATGCATACTAAAAAAACATGTACCTTAATAATAGCAAGAGTTATGACCGGAGTTAAGGCGCAAAAAAAAACCACAGAAATGTAACAAATCTGTTTCATTTGTTGTTGGCTTTTATTTTAAGAAAGTAGCGCGGCACAAATAGTTTACAAATAAAACCGACGCAATTAGTGTCTGTCTGCGTTCACGCTTTTAGGAGGGCGGAACTCGATGTCTGTTAAAGTTTTTTATAGTCAATATTTCGTTTAACATACTGCGACCAGCTGCGACCCGTGGTTTCACCCACGGTCCCACAGGAACCGTTGATTTTTCCGGGATAAAAAGTACCCTATGTCCTTTTCTGTATCCTAAACAACATGTATGCAAAATTTTAAGAGGATCGGTTGAGTAGTTCAGACGTGAAAGCGTTACAAAGAAACAAAGAAAATGAACAAAGACTCACTTTTTCATATTATATGTAGTACCTTTGATTTTAGTCTAACCTCAAAGCTAACACTCATTGACTTCGTGTTACTTAACAATGCCATCTGCTGTTGTGTCGTTAAAGCAATTAGTTGCACACAAAAAATAGTATTATTATTCGCCAATAGATGTCAGGAAGAGTCAACGCCTCCTTTTTGTTATTTTTCTTCCAAGTTTATGTTTAAGTTGATTATCGATAAAACACGAATAAAATGACATTTTCTAAAAATTATTCCTAGCTAGATCGATTTATCGCCCCCGAAACCTCCTATATACTAAATTGTATGAAAATCGTTGGAGCCGATTCCGAGATTCCAATTATATATATATATATATACAAGAATTGCTCATTTAAAGATATAAGATATCGTCACGCCTTCCCCCGAGGGGGCTGGCAGAGGTGCAATACAACATCCACACTTCGCTGGACGATATTCAGTCCCGAATGTGACGGGAGCGAGCCTGTCGCCATACACCGGGCTCCAGTCATGTAGCAGATGACATACAATACGCACAAATGTTCACACAATGAACAAAATGGTGCGTGCCATCGGCTGAGTTAGAACCCGCTCCCTCTGGCTTGAGACCGCATGCCTTCATCGCTTTATAATAATAATAAGGATAATTATGTTAGACTAGCGACACGCCCCGGCTTCACACAGTGCTTCTAGACCTTCCGTGAATAATAACCTAACTGTTATGTTGGTGAAAACCACATCAAAATCCGGTTGCGTGGTCGGATATGCAGATAGAGATACAGACAGACGAGAGAGCGTCTTTGTTTTATATAATACTATGTAGAGAAAAAGATATAGATTATAGTTAGGATAGGCTGATAAGTACATTTTTATTAGTTGATTGAATCGGGCGTTACTTTGCGGAAGTTCATCTTCAAAATTGTTACTTGAACTAATATCTAGTGTAATTCCGCTTTAACGTTTAAGTACATCAAGGAATGTGAATTTTCTATTCTATTCCTAATTTAGTTTCTTTAATTAATTTAATGACATTTACTAGAAAACGTCATACAAAGTGATTTTTAAATCTATTTCATCTATCATTTTTACTATGATGGGCTGTTTGGACACCATAGTCTAGAATTTAGTCTAAGAAATAAGCCATCAATTTAGGAAGGTGACGAGTTGGTGGTCCGACTAAGGCCCTGCGTCACCTGCGCTTGCCTAACATCCGGTACGCTGTAGAGGCCTCAGTGACCAACAGCTAAAGGCATCTCCCAGACAGACGCAGCCAGCGGTGGCGGCCACTGGCGGTCCATTAATAAAAAAAATAAATAAATAAATTCGGGACACTTCCACACACGGTCGCCTGACCCCAAACTAAGCAAAGCTTGTACTATGGCTGCCAGAGACACTTACATACATAGATTACATACTTAGATATTTTTAAATACATACTAAAATAGATATTAACACCCAGACATAGAACAAACATAAATGTTCATCACAATATGAATGTTTGCCCTAGGTGGGAATCGAACCCACGCCCCCAAGCTCAGAAGGCAGGTTCACTACCAACTGAGCCACCGAGGCAGTCAGCTGCTACGGCACCATTGGCTGCGACGGCAGGCCGCATCTGTCTGGGAGACACATTAAGGTCACAGCACAAATATCAACTCGGCAAGGGGTCGTCACCGTGTCGCCTTACCTCACCAAGGCCCCGTAAGCCCATTACATTACGATTCCGATTGATGTACGTTACAGTAGAGAGTTTCTTACAAAGAATACTGAACGGCTCGAGTTGATACGGTGACGATTCCTTTCTGAGTAGATAAGTCTGCTACGACCTTCAGCCACTCTCAAGAAAAAAGTGGTTCTCATATCTTGTGCAAAGGTTTACCAATGCTACTCAGCGCTGCAATGCGGTGAGTATCTACTGGAATTGGCTAGTTACCACCCACCGGACCAAGCCATGCCGTGAAATGACCTAGTCGTGTTTCGGGATGTAGTCCGGTGTAACCGTTCCGAAGACGGGTCTGAGCAGTAGCGCACTTGTAGCGCCTCACTCAACTGCCGTCTTTGTACTTCTTCACTCTACAAAACTTCAAGGCTAGAGTGAATAAGTACCTTATAGGTCGTCGTGCTTCATCTTAGACCACAACGTCGCTTAACATCAGGCGAGTTGGTGGTCAAACGCCGACCTATTCGACATAAAAAAAAAGCAGAAGGAGCGGTATGGAGCAAAATAATGCGCCAATAAGATCGCTTCCCTACGTAAATGAAGTACTATTGGTGGATTATTTTCCTCCCGCACTGTGCATCTTCTTCGCACAGTTTAGGTGGAAAGGCAGTATGAGTACCTACTTCCAGAACTTACTTGCCGCGTACTTGAAGAATGTGGTATGACCATACCCTGATGGTCTTTCCGCCAAGATACAACATTGAGCGTTTTAAAAATGGTGTAAAAATATATAATGTCTACAAATTTCTTGCCGGGCTGGCAGTGTTTCAACAGCATCGCTAGTGTTGCAGCTGTCTGTAGGTGGCGGTTATCGTTTACCATCAGGCGGGCTGTCTGCTTGTTTGCCTCTGTTCTTATTTAAAAGGTTTTTAGCTAGTTCAGTTAGGGACGAAGGAGGATGGAAGACTAATTCTTTTATTTTGTTAAATGTTGCTTATTTTTATTGTTGTTAATGTTTTTTTTATAATTTGACTTTTAATTGGTTTTATTATACATATTGCACAGGGTGCACTGACGATCTGGTGAGAGTTGTGGGAAGCCGCTGGATGCAGCGCAGGACCGGTCGTTCTGGAGATTATTGGGGGAAGCAGCCGACCAGCAGTGGACGTCTGCCGGGCTGACATGATGATGTTGAAAATACATATACAAATATCTATACTACCTCTAATTTATGCTAGTAATACTCGTATAACATTTAATAACCTAAGTAATTTAAGAAACGGTTCCGTACCATTATAATGGTACGTAGCTAATGCATTAGCTATAACGTGGTATGTAGCTAATGCATTAGCTACAAAAACGGCAAAAATCACGTTTGTTGTATGGGAGCCCCCTTAAATATTTATTTTATTATTTTTTAGTATTTATTGTTATAGCGGCAACAGAAATACATCATCTGTGAAAATTTCAACTGTCTATCTATCACGGTTCATGAGATACAGCCTGGTGACAGACGGACAGCGAATCTTAGTAATAGGGTCCCGTTTTTACCTTCGGGTACGGAACCCTTAAAATTACGTTTTGTACACAAAATCGGGTGTTTCTTAAACGGCGGACATATTTTGGGATATCATTGTGCGCATCATTATGATTTATGAATCACATTATGATTTAAAAAACGGGAATTACTCACGTGCGATTTAGTCGATTATTCCGACTATAGTTTCAACCGCATTCGGCGATCTTTATCAAGGCGAGTGCGCGCGCGGCTGCGTCTCGCATAGCGTTTCATCGACCATAATGTGTGAAAACCACGCCAGTTTCCATAATAAGCAATGAAATCGCGAAAAAAAAACTTTATACTTACATACATAAATTTTATTCAACCTCGGCTAAATGTATGGAACAACTGATTAAAAAAAAACCGTTTAAACTAATATAGTATTCAAATAAAAAAGTAAATTTCATATGAATAAGTAAGTGTTTTATTAAAAAAATTACAAGTAATGAATTTAAAAAACTCGTATTTACATGGCTTAAGAATCTAAATTATGACGATGTTGAGAAAATGCTGTCTGAAAAATGTTTTGTATAAAACACTACTATTACTGTTATTGCATTTTAATAATAATAAAAACAATAAATTAAGTACACTATATAGTACGTAGCACAGTTTTTTTTACTAGTTCGGAAACCAGTGGCTTCAATATTTTTTGTTGTAAAATTTGTTTTTATGTCAAATAACTAAATTATTGATTGATTGATTGATTAGCCTATTTGGAAGAGGGGTTGCCTCTCAAGCCAGTGCGGTTCGATCCCAGCCAAAGCCCCTCAATTTGTTTATTTTGTACATAATTATAGGCGTATTAATGTTAGACTGCCTCGGTGGCTCAGTGGGTAGTGAATCTGCGTTCTGAGCCTGGAGGCGTAGGTTCGATTCCCATCTAGAGCAAACATTTATGTGATGAACATTTATGTTTGTTCTATGTCCGGGTGCTTATATGGTATATACGTATATATTTAAAAATATATATGTATTTATATTCATTTCTGACCGCCATTTGCTTAGGTTGAGGTCAGACGACAGTGTGTGCAAGTGTCCTGAATATTTATTTATTTATTAAACAAAATAATTATGTCATCTGCCTGTCATTGCCTGGAAGAGATCACTTTGAGCGATAAGGCCGCCCATTAAAAACTTAGTTAAGCACTATTAGTTAAGTACTATTGTAATTATTTTATGTTTTTAATAAAGAGTTGTTGTTGTTGTTGTTGTTGTATACTTGACCCCGATGTATGGCAACAGGCTTGCCCCCTGTCACATTTAAGACTGAATATCGTCCGGCGAAGTGAGGGTTTTATGGACACGTCTGTGAATCCCTTCGATAGAAAAGGTGTGAGGATATAATGTCAATATATTTTTAAAATCATTTTTGTTAACAATCCAATTATTATTATTTATTCACAATCATTCGGAAACGTTTCCGATCGGATTCCAAAAAAATTAAACTCAAATTAATCGAATCGCAATCCGTATTCATGAGGTTTTAAACGTGATTCATTCTTCCGATCCGATTTATACGCGATTCCCTATTCCAAAATTTTGAAAAGGAGACTGAGATTCGAACAATTTGAGTTTGAAATTTGTTGGATCCGATCGGAAACGTTTCCGAATGATTGTGAATAGCACCGCTGGAGGCGGAATAATAGATAAGCAGCAAGATATGTCCTACCCAGTGGTTAAATGACTTTTCAAGTGATTCAGTTCATTCTTAATGAAAGTAAGAATGTCAGGAGACTCTTTCTTGGGATTCTTGGATCCTTCAGTGGTACTAGGAGTCGCCTTCTTAGGTTTAGGCGTTGTTTTATTGGTATTTGAAGGTTTTTTCGTTTTAGATTTAGGTTTGTCATCATCATCACCATCGTCATCAGCATCATCATCCGTTATAGGTTCATCTGTGTTGCTTGTAGGTGCTTCCGTGTTAGTTATAGGTGCTTCCGTTTCAGTTATGGGTGGTTCCGTTTCAGTTATAGGTGCTTCCATGTCAGTTGTAGGTGCTTCCGTTTCAGTTATTGGTGCTTCCGTTTCAGTTGTAGGTGCTTCCGTTTCAGTTATAGGTGCTTCCGTGTCAGTTATAGGTGCTTCCGTTTTAGTTGGAGGGGCTTCCGTATCGATTGTAGTTGTTTCTTTAGTGCTTGGCGGTCCTTCTGTGTTCCTTGTTTGTTCTTCCATGGTGCTTTTCTGTTCTTCTGCGGTGGTAACAGGTGCTTCCGTATCGGTTGTAGGTGCTTCCGTATCGCTTGAAGTTTCTTCATTATTGATTGTAGGTGCTTCTGTTTTTGTGGTGCTGGGGGTTGGTTTCTTGGAGCTAGGGGTTACTTTTCGGGTAGTGGTCGTTCCTTTTTTGGTGCTAGGGGCTACTTTTTTGGTGCTGGAGGTTGGTTTTTTAGTGCTTGTCTTAGTTTTCTGGGTGCTAGGAGATACTTTTTTAGTGCTGGAGGTTGGTTTTTTAGTGCTTGCCTTAGTTTTTTGGGTGCTAGGGGATACTTTTTTGGTGCTGGAGGTTGGTTTTTTAGTGCTTGCCTTAGGTTTTTGGGTGCTAGGGGATACTTTTTTGGTGCTGGGGGTTGATTTTTTGGTACTGGTCTTAGTTTTCTGGGTGCTAGGAGATACTTTCTTGGTACTGGCAGTTGTTTTCTTGTTGGCGGTGGTCGCTTTCGGAGTACGGGTGGTTGCTATTTTAGTGCTTGTAGTTGCCTCCGTGGTGCTTGCCTGTTCTTCTGTGTTGCTTGTCTGTTCTTCCGAGCTGCTTATCTGTTCTTCCGTGACACTTGTCTGTTTTTCTGCGGTGCTTGTCTGTTCTTCTGTTCTGCTTGTAGTTGCTTTCGTAGTGCTTGCTGGTTCGTTCATAGTGCTTGTCTGTTGAGCTGTGTTGCTTGTTTGTTCTGTCGTTTTACTTTTCTGCTCATCTGTGTTAGTTGTAGCTGCTTCCGTGGTACTTGGAGGTTCTTCCGATGTGATTGTTTCTGTGCTGCTCATTGCCTCAGGGCTAGTAGATACTTTTGGGCTGGTTGAAGGCTCCTTGGTGCTTCGAGATGACCGCGGGAATAGTAAGCTCGCAACAATGTTTGCATCTGCCAGGATCATGAGGCAGGATAGCACCACTATCTGTTGACAATAATATTTGTTAAGTCAAGGTGAGTTTGTGTTTGTGTCTCGATCAACAGGTGTCATTCTTTCTTCTCCTTCTCTGACTGATAACAAGCGTTATCAGTCGTGATGATTGTGATGATAATTTTGGCTGATTGTCCAATCCGACTAGAATTTAGAAATTACTGAAAAATTCTTAAAACGGTTTAATTTTATTTTTAATGGTATATCGGTAAAGGGGAGACTAATAGCCACTTGTACTAAATACAAGAATTGCTTAAGTCCCTGCTTAACTAGTTGATAACTACTCCCAGCAAAATTATCGCTTATCGGGCACATAAAGTTAAAATTCTTCTAAGGAATAGTTTAAAGTTCTTGTCAAAAAAATAAGATTGGAGTAGATTAAACTAGTTGAGCAAGGACTTAGGCAATTTTTATATTTAGTTCATATGGCTATAGAAGACGCGGAGCGTAGCACAGTGGGCAAATTAAACATCAGTGATTTTTCATAAGTGTTTATAAATATAATTTTATTATTATTTAGTATTTGTGTATCTTTTAAATTTAGCTTATTTCTTTATTGTGTATTTATCATGAGTGTCTGTCTTTTAAGTGTTACTTATCTATTTACCTTTATATTTGTGAAAACTTGTATTTGGCCTTCTGTCTCTATCTCCTATTTATAATTTTGTACCTAGCTGTAAGTTTCCTAAGAAAATAAAATAAAAATAAAATAAAATAATGCTATTGCCACCGATATAACCCAATTTATTTTTTCAAGTCGATAATAGCATTCATGTAGAAGCACGTTCACGTGCGTTCTGTTTTTAAAAGCTTCTAATAAACTTGCAATGTACTCGTATGTATGTAACTATGTTTGTTCGGGTGGAATCTTGCAACTTAATTTTGAAACAGATATCTTTAACCGACTGAGCTGAAATTTTGTATACACCTTTAGTTTGGATGACAATGTATGGGTAGGTGTGAGACGTCATTCAAAATCCAACATGGCGGAACACCCAAAATGGCGGACAAGTTATTTTTAATGCACTCCTATAATATGGGTGTCAAATGAAAGGGTTTGCTGATAGTAGCTCGAAAAATATTATCTTTAGCGCAATAAAAAGTTCTCTTGCAACATATTTTTTTTAACAAAAAAACCTTTGTTTATATAAACCTTTAAATACTTTTTTTTACGCGCCGCTCAACGCCCATCGTCTTCACGAGGCCTTATTGTCAGCGCACACCGATTTTTTAGTTAATTTTATCGTATTCAATCGAAATGAAATTTTAAATTGATTGAAATAAAAATGTTACTGAATTAACATTTAATGAACATTGAATTTTTTGGAATTAATAAAAAAACGAATTGTACATTTATTTTTTAAATTTACATAAATATGAAAGCTCGAAGATCGACCTTAAAGTATTTCAAAGTGGATTTTGTTGAGGCTTAAAAGTCGGTACAAATGTTAAATCCCGTCCTCCGCTGTCCGATAGTTTAAGCTAGCTCTCTAAGACCTTAGCAAAGAGTGGAAAATGGCTGATGAAGATAAAATTAAATGCTTATAATACGTACCAAACGAAAAAACATTTTTGAGCAATAGCCAACAAAATGCAAGTGCACCACAGTACCGCACTCACTGATAAATAATTAAACAATTTTTACTTTTATACTTGCTTGCAAATTAACTAATTAGTAGCCCAGACTGTCCTAGTTTCCGATATTTCTTGTCTTTTTTCAATTACAGACTTAGATAGTTAAGTAGCTTAATTTAAAATTATATTTTTGAATGTCTGTTGCAGACTTGCTGCAGCCCGCGGTTCTAAAATTTGCTTTACTTCTTCTGACCTTCTGGTAAATTTAAACTAAGGCTTTGTGAGCTGTAGATCTCGCGGCTGACGTTTGTTCTCATCTCAGGACGCATTCCTCAACTGATTCTCGTGAAATTCAGCGCCCCGCAGTTTCACTCGTGTCTAAGTTTCCTATGTGCTATTCTAGACTATAATTTATATCCAAATTTCATCCAGATCTGTTGAGCCGTTCTGGCGTGAAAGAGTAACAAACATCCATTCATCCATCCACCCATTCTTACAAACTTTCGCGTTCATAATATTGCTTTGTGAGCTGTTGCTACTCCTCGTCAGTTCGTAATCCTCATGTGATTCTCATGAAATTTTGTGAGTAGGATCGAATGTTGTACAAAAAAAATTGCCGAGTCAGTAGTTGGAAATTTCAAGAGAATCGGTTAAGTAATTCGAGTTTGTAGAAGTCCGGACACACGAAAGCATTTTGGTCGATGCTGAAGCAGCGACGCTTCGCTCGCTAACGCTCGCTCGGTCGATAAATTTTAAAGCTTATTTAGTGAAAAAAAAAATTGTACTTAGTCAAGTATTAAAAAAAAAAATTAGATATACATGGTTATTTGTAACTTACCAGAAACCTCATAAGGGTTCATTATGCTCATCAATTTGAACAACTTTTACTATGGGGCGAACTCCGAAATCGCGAAAAAAAAATTCACTGTTCCATACATTTTGTCAAAGGTGATTGAACTTTTTGTATGGAACAGCTGTTTTTTTTTTCGCGATTTCGGAGTTCGCCCCATAGTTAAAGTTGTTCGTACTGATGAGTACAATGAACCCTTAAGAGGTTTTTGGTTAGGTACAATTAATAACCCTGTATACAGAGATTACAGGGTTGAAGACAAAGGTGTTAAAAAATCAAAAAAAGGTTTGTATGCTTGTCATTTTAATCAGCTTTTATTGTAAAACGAAACATGCTTTTTATTAAAATTAATTCAGCTGTTCAATTGAAACGGAATTCAATTAAATTAAATAGAAAATTTCGAGGCTCATGGTTAATTGTTTAGGTTGCTTTTTGCTGCTGATTGTTGGTTTTTAGCATTATGGGTTGTCTTATTGGTAGTGGTCGTTCTTTTCTTGGTGCTAAAATATGGTTGTTTTAGTGATGGTCATGGTATAATAATATACTCCGCCAGGTATAAGTACCGATTCCATTTCGAGTCAAAAAATTTTGACTGGCCTACACTCATTTTCGTGCCTAATATTAGGTCCTTACGTATGAAATTGGCGTTTTGTACGGGAGGAATAAAAAGTCGTTTTTTTTTTGTAAAATATATTTAATTAATCAAAGTATGCACCGTTGTTATCTATGCACTTTTGCCATCTTATGGGTAGTTCATTGATCCCTTTACTATAAAAACCATGGGGGCGAGAATCAATAAACTCTTTGAAGGCGGTTTGGACTGCTGCATCGGAGTGGAATTTTTTTCCTTGTAAGAAGTTGTCTAAATTCCGGAAGAAATGGTAATCTGTTGGAGCAAGGTCCGGGGAGTACGGTGGATGTCGCAGACATTCCAATTGTAGCTCAGCTAACTTAGTGGTTGTTTGTTATGCAGTGTGTGGTCTTGCGTTGTCGTGAAGCAGCAGTGGCCTAGAGCGATTGACCAATCTCGGTTGTTTAACAGCTAGTTCTTCCTTCATGGTTTGCAGTTGCTGACAATAGATATCTGCCGTAATCGTTTGGCCAGATTTAAGAAAGCTGTAGTGAACGACACCGGTGCTAGTCCACCAAACACTTACAAGTAACTTTTTCTGAGTCAATTTTCGTTTAGGGCAGGATTTGGCTGGGTCTCCAGGGTTCAGCCATTGCGATGAGCGCTTTCGATTATCGTACAATATCCACTTTTTATCACAAGTAATGATTCGATTTAAAATCCCTTCATTATTGTGTCGGTTGAGCAAAGTAACACAACAGGCGACCCGTGTTTGCAAGTTCGATTCACTCAATTCATGAGGTACCCATCGTTCGAGTTTTTTTACTTTCCCGATTTGCTTCAAGTGGATTAATACAGTTTTGTCACTTTTTGTCAGTTTTGTCACCCCGAAGCCTGCTGCTATCTCTGAAGTGCTTTGTGATGGATCCACTTCCACAATAGCCTTTAAATCTTCGTTTTTCACTTTGATCTCCGGCCGTCCACGGGGTTGGTTCTTAAGGTCGAAATTTCCAGAACGAAAACGTTGAAACCAAAAACGTACCATGCTATCTTTAGCGACACCAGCGCCGTACACATCATTAATTCTTCGAGCTGTTTCTGCAGCACTGGTGCCACGGTAGAACTCGTACTCGTAAATATACCGATATTTCATGTTTTCCATTGCGCGGTAATAAGCGACGCCAAAGAAAAAATAATGAGGAAAATAACAAATGAATGACTGTATTCCAAAGAGAAAAAAACCAGCTAAATGAATTTATTAATTTGAATTTCGAATTCTTAACCAAAGAGGAGATATTTCAGATCAAATTGATCAGTACGACAAAACGCCAATTTCATACGGTAAGGACCTAATATTTTAGACCTGATTTTGGGTATATTTTGTGAGCTGATACGAGAAAACTAGTCACATTTTTCATAGCAGCTCTTGTTCATGAGGAAGAAAGTATACATAACACAAGCGAATTACCGTGTCATTAATCGGTTTCCGTTGATTTTTCATTATATACTCACCGCATATGTAACAAAACATATCAGGATCGTTAATGCAACTTCTTGAATTACTTGCCATCATAAATTTATACGATTAATGTCATAAAAGTAGTTTTAGCATGGACTGATTTTGAATAAAACCGTAAAAATATAAAAAAGAATTGTAGGTAAACCAGAGCTGTCAGCTGACATCTAGTAGCAGCAATGTGGTTCATACTACCTACTTTACCGACTACAGATGCGAACAGAGCTGCACCAAAACAATTTTTTTTTGTAGGCCAGTGAAACATCACGCGAGCAACACGTAGTGACGTCAATCGATGCTAATGCAAGACCGAAACATGTCTTTACCACAAGTTCGAAAGAGACGGATGAAGATGACGAGTTACGTCATCAGGTGTTGGCTCCCGGAATGCTGGATCTCGTTTTTTGGATGATGGTGTTGGTCGTTATTTTCTTGTTTTTTTTTGGTGCTAGTTGAGATTTTCTTAGGTGGTGGGAGTTATTTTTGTGCTTCTGATGATTGTCACGAGGCTAGTGGGTAGGATTGTGGTCCTTCGAGGTGGTCCGGGGAAGAATATGCCCAGCCTGACGTTTGCATCTGCCAGGAACAGAAGCAAGGTTAGCACCAATATCTGTTGAAAATAATGTCGTTAAGTCAAGGTGAGCTTGTGTTTTTATCTCGTTTAATAAAGGTCCCTCTTTCTTCTTCTTCATAGTCGTAGAAGAGTAAATTTAGAGAAATTCATTCTCTCTTTCTAACAAGCGTCATCAGTCGTGGTTGTGATAATCATTTTGAATGACTGGTACAATCCAGGGTATGTAGATTTCGAAAATAAAACTCAAAACTGTTCACCAACGAAAACATCAATCTATAAAATAATTTTATTGTTTGATTCTAAGTCAAAATGTCTTTATTTAATTGGGTATCGGAGATACTGTTATAAAAATGACTTAACCGCCTTACTCGGAAAAAGAGCTACTACCCAGAAGAACAGGCAAGAAACTTATGGGCATTTCTTTAGTGATTCTTTGATAATTGTGAGTTGTACGGCGAGGAGACTAGTGATTTTTAAAATACACTTACTTACGAATATTTATCACTTGTACGATATCATGATCTAAAATAACAAGCTCTAACATTCTGGGAGCAAACACGTAATGACGTCACTCGTCATCCGTCTCTTTCGAACTATTTGTAAATGACTTATTTCGGTCTTGCTTAAGCATACATTGACGTCACTGCGTGTTGCTCATGTGACCGGAATGCTATAAATAGCGGAGTATATTATTATACCATGTACGACATGTCAGACTAATGAAGACCATTATAGAGGGAAAGGTAGAAGGAAAGAGAGGACGGAGAAGACCGAGAAGAATATTTATAGACTAAAAAGGAGAAGGCAGTTGTCATGTCGTACAAGGAGGTGAAAGCCCTAGCAGAGGACCGCCGCCTGGACAGTACTCCACCGACAAGAGCATTGCTGAACTAAATTTTACACTAACATGAGTATTTATCGTAATCAATCAAAAGTAAAAAAAAACAAATGCTAATTCAAACATAAATATTCGAAGATCGATCTTGGAGTATCAACATGTTTTTTTTTTAATTTGGCGGTTTTGCCACTGTATACTAGTTTACGCTAACCCGTAGAGACCTATGTGACTGAAAAATGGCAGATAAAGATCAATGATAAAGACATAATGATTTTAATAAAAATGAGTAAGTTAAGTACACACCAAACGAAAAAACATTTTTAAGCAATACACCGCTGTACCGTACTCACGAATATTTATTTTTACAATGTGGCATTTAGTTTACTTTTATATATGCCTATTATTATAATTAATTAATTAACTAATTAATAGTCCAGACTGTTTTAGTTTATTTATATTGCGACATTTTTTGCCTTTTTTCAATTTTGGTAAGATAAGTAAGTAGAATCCGTTTATTATGACTCCGCCTATATTGACCAGCCGGTTATTATGACGTAATTGCACTACGAAGTTTGGTTTTCATATAAAATTCTTTATAAAAAAGTCGGATATAATGACTTCCCTTACAGTGACATGTCGCTTATTATGACCCATTTTTAATAAATTATGTCCGGTTATAATGACTGACATGATTCTTTACACCTTCGGTATTGTTCATTGATTCCCGACGACGTTCGGCACGTTCACAGCAATATTGAAAATCATAATTTGACCATAGCTATGTCTTCTATCTATACACAATAGTATTACAGACTGTTTTTACAATAAAATGAAAAAACAAAAGCAGACAAAAATTACAGATTACTTACAGTAAAAAATACACTTGTATGTGTTATTATAATAATGTGCTGATTACGTGCAATTTTGATTTTGATTTTATATGGATGTAAACATACATATGTAATTGCATATGTACTATGTTTCTGTATTAAAATACTTAAACACATACATATTTACATAAAAAAAGTTTTTCATTTCACATAACGCTTTATATGACGTCCGCTTATTATGACGTGTTTGTCAATTCCTTTCAATGTCATTATAAACGGACTCTACTGTAGCTTAATTTACTTATCATGGCTGTTGCCCGCGGTTTTACCAACAATTTTACTGTTCTCGAACCTTGAAGCGATTGTAAGATAAGTTTGTTTTTTTACTTCGCAAGAAGGAGGGTTATGTTTTTCGCCTGAATGAATATGAGTCAAAAAAGTATCGGGATTGAATGATTTGTTTATGGTTCCAAATTCATTTTTTTGTTTTTTGGAGAAGGCCTGTCACTCAAACCAGAGGGAGCGGGTTCGAACCCAACCGACGGCACACACCAATTATTTAGATTATTTATGGAGAAAAACTTATCCTATGACTATGACCATGATCATCCTTGTGATATAAATTATGAAGAAATACCTTATCAAATTTGTCAAGATCCGTTCAGCCTTTTGGTCGTGAAAAGCTTACAAACTGACAAATATAATATTTTCGCTTTTAAAATGTCGTCTCTTCTCTTTTTTGGCAATACATTTTATGATAGCGTAGACCATACCTAGTAAAATTTTTTTAGAAAACAATTTAATTCATTGTTAATCTAATTTATTCAAGAATGTAATGGATCCACGTACAAGTTATTTTTAAATAGATAACTTTGAAAGCGGTTGAGTCACTATTTAGAAATATTGATAGAGCTGTACCAGACTGCCTCGGTGGCTCAGTCGGTGGTGAACCTGCCTTCTGAGCTAGGGGGCGTGGGTTCGATTCCCACCTAGGGCAAACATTAATGTGATGAACATTTGTGTTTGTTCTATGTCTGATGTTAATATCTATTTAAGTATGTATTTAAAAATATCTAAGTAAGTATATCAGTCTATGACAGTCATAGACTGATAGAGCTTAGATAGATAGATATATAGATAGAGCCATAGAGCTTTGCTTAGTTTGGGGTCAGACCGTGTGTGAAAGTGTCCCTAATTTATATTTATTTTATGCCTACGTTTTTAAACCTACTTATTTTGTCACATTCATATTTCATAGCAATAAAACATCTAGATGGAACTGTCCTACACAATAATTATTTATACCTACTCATCCAGAACACCATCACGACTTTTCACAATACACAAGGCATCTTAAGGCCCCGTCTTACACGAAATCACCAAAAACAAGTAGGTGTCAAACTAGGTGCAAACAAAGCACCTAGTTTGACATGAAGAATTATGACGATCAGGTGCAAAACAATACAGCTGGTAGAAGAAACAACCAACCAAAGTTTAACCGAAGAACAATTTTGAAAATGATTCTCAATTTGGAAAAAAAAATCTCAAAAAGTATTTTCTTAAAAAAACTATCGGAAATAACTATCGGTTTTCTAAATTTTCAGCGATTACACCAAATTTTTTTCGATTATTAAATAACCAAATGAGTTTAACCGAGCAACGTATTCTTATTTGTGATTTTCTTATGATTAAAACCATTAAAAACGTCAAAAAAGTGTAATTTTGCACGCCAATCTCCTTTGCTCTCAAATATGATTTACGATTTTCAACTCTAAGTAAAGCGGTTTAAGGAAACGTGTGTGTAGGTGAAAAAACGTAATATGACGGCGCCTTAACTACGCAAATTGTGAACGGCTGACTGTCAGCTACACTACCAATTTTACCTACATTACCGAAGAAGAAAGAGACTGGAAGAAATCGCTTTAGGCGATAAGGCCGCCCTTGTACTGCCGAATGATATTTTATTGTTTTATTTTTCTTTATGTTTGTTTTACTTTGTATTTTTGGTGTGCAATAAAGATGTATTGTATTGTATTGTATTGTATTGTATTGTATTGTACCGAAGAGTCCGAACAACATATACTAGTAACCTACCATGACATCTAACTGCCATGATAGTTACGTTTTGTTTTCGACGCTGTGCAACCGCGAGTCGTAATGTTGGCGCAATAAGGTCCATGATAGCGCAGCGTCGAGAACAAAACGTAACCAGTATGCAGTTTGCGGTGTATCGCTTGCTGATGAGCGGCTGATTCTCCTTTAGTTTGCTACAGCTCAACATTGAGTTTAAATATATAATACAAGCTACGCTCCGCGGTTTCACCCGTGGTTAAAAATATGTACTATTCTAGACTATAATCTATCTCTGTGCCAAGTTTCATCCAGATCTGTTCAGCCGTTCTGGCGTGAAAGAGTAACAAACATCCATCCATCCGTCCATCCATTCTTACAAACTTTCGCGTTTATAATATTATAGTAGGATAGGATTGTGGAATAAGTATTCTTTTTTTTTCTTTTTTTTTTTAATTTTTTTGGTGCTTATGTCGCTATGCGACTATGTCAGCTCCATGTACATTCTCTTGTCACCTACTTCATAATGTTATGCATTAATTTAAAAAGTGTTCTAGCCGCTTCACCCAGTGGAGCAGACAGAACACTTTGAATCACACTGACATCGAGAACATTATAACCGTATTGAGTGAGCATGGCAGATCTAACAGATTGATTCCGTGAACATTCCACCAGGATGTGATATACGATAAATAATAATTATATACGATAAATATAATATATAAATACGATGAATTTATAAAATAAATACTTTGCAGAGTGTTCCCTGACACTTATAATCTGGGTGTCTTCAAGTCTCGAGTGAATCGGTTTCTTCTAGGCAAGCGTGCTCCATCGCAGGCCGCATCACTGCTTATCATCAGGCATGTTGGCGGTCAAACGCAAGCCTATTAAGTAATAAAAAAAAAAGGTTGCCCAATACGTGACTCTGGGTTAGTCAAAGGACAGTCTGCCCGCTGCCGCTTCCAATTTGCTTCATACTAACTATCTGAACCGGACGAGACAAAAAAAAATCTGCAAAAGAACTACGTCAGTTGCCTAGATTTATCTTTTTACTTATACATACCTATCAAGAAAGATTATTAATTGTCTTTGTTTTTGTCATTTTTAACCGACTTCCAAAAAAGAAGAGTTTCTCAATTCGACGGTATGTTTTTTTTTGTGTGTTACGAGATATATTTATTTATTTGTTAAACACGAATAATAATATTGTTGTTCCATAAAATTAAATACGAGCTTCATGTTATGCCTGAAGAGACGTGCAAAGTTTGGAAAGATGGCAAATTACAAAAAAATAAAAATAAAAAAATTGTCGAAATTAAGTTACGAGATTACTCCGTCAACTGTGATTTGATTTTACTGATTCTTCTTTTGTTCCGTAGATCATACTTTAGGGGTGGTCCCGTATACATTTTAACGAAATCGGTGAAGCAGTTTTTTAAATATTAACAAAAGTCTAAAAATTGTTTACATGGATGACGAATTACAGTACCCGGCAGTAAATACACATCGACCTTTGGAAAGAGACTTCGGCTTCGTAGAGCGTTATCTCTTTCGTACGACAGTTTCGTTAGTGAGCGACAGAGATAACGCTCTACGAAAAAGAAGTCTCTTTTCAAAGGTCGATGTGCAATATTAATCGCCGGGTACTGTACAGGCTGGGAAGTCTGTTTTTTAAGCTTTACTTTTTAAATTATTCCTTATTCAGATACTTTACACTAATGAAATAAGAAAAAAACTCATTTCAGGCTATATATTTCACCAAATTCAAGTGAAATAACATTTTACCAATATAAACATCATAAATTATTATCATATAAAATCATCATTATCATTATTCGTATTCAAAATATTATTATGCTGTCGTTATTCTTTCTATTCTGAAGGACTACTTTTATTAAAAAGTAATTTTATGAAAGACTTGACTAAACTGGTCAATTGAGTCAACTTCTCTCCAACTTTTTTGATGGGGTTGGACTCAGCTGGAGCTTTAGTAGGAGACGAAGGTGCTTCCGTGGCGCGAGAAGTTGGTGCTTCAGAGGCGGTAGTCTGGTCTGGTTTTGAAGTCGGTTTCGAAGTGCTGGTGGTCGTTTCTGCGGATTTGGCAGTTGCTTCCGTAGCCTTGGAAGTCTTCGACGCGGAAGTAGTCTCCTTAGGGGCTTCGGTGGTTGGTTTCGAAGTGCTGGTGGTCGTTTCTGCGGATTTGGCAGTTGCTTCCGGAGCCTTGGAAGTGTTCGGCGCGGAAGTAGTCTCCTTATGGGCTTCGGTGATTGCTTTCGAAGTGCCTGTGGTCTTTTCTGCGGAGGGGTTTTCTGTTTTTGTTTCCGAGGGCTTGGAAGTTGATGCGTCAGCTTTTTCGGGATGTTTCTCAGTAGGTGCCGGAGTTTCTTCTGGCTTTGGGTGAAGGGTCTCCAAAGTAACTTCGTTACTCCACGTCGGTGCTACGAGCATCAGGCAAGATATCACGAATATCTGGTAAAAGAAAACTAAAATAGGTTATCCTACTCCAACCGATCATCAGGAAATTTGACATACACGTTTTTAAGGAAAAAGGATATCATCCTAAGCTCAGATCAACCCAGAGAATAAGATGGCGCACGGCGTATGATTTAGGTGAAGCCAAAAACCATCCAAAAACTACGCTACTGTCGTATATGTACACAACACGCAAACATTGACGCAAAAAAACTATGGTACTCGCTTGTTCATTCTTTCCTCGAAATTATGTGCATTGGTTTATGGTATAATTTCGTGTACATAAATACACATAGTGCTTTATAAAAATGTGGCCAGGAGTACATTTTGAGGTTATTTTTAAAAACTGCACTTTTTTTACAAGTTAATTTAGAAAAAAGCCGTAACATTAAACTCTCACAAATATGTGCAGTTTTAGAAATTAATTCTACTAAGGTTGTATAATGGAACGGAGTTTGGGAGTTAATATTAGTTTTTGTGCAATTTTCATGGCAACATTACCCCGCACACAAGTTTAAAAGCGAAGGGGCTTCAGCGAGATATAACGTCTTTTCCTCTAGGTTGATCTGAGATCCTGAAAAAGTGAACGGTTCCTGTGGGAGCCCGCTGGGCAGAGTTACTTAAATAGAATAGTCACTAATACTTTAATTTCACGAATTAAACCTTCATAAACATTTACCCCCTACTTTTAAACTCTATATCCAGGAATACTTCGTAATACAGTGTTTTCTCTTTTTCTATCGCGTTAAAAATGTAAAAGAAAGAACATGAAAAAATACTGGACAACTATTACGAGACTATAACGTTTATAGGGGTTTTTAACCGTTGGTTTTTAACCGCAGAGAATGCCAAAAAACTGGTATGTAAGCCTTGATGCCAGACGGTGATCGTGGCCCTACTGCTCGTGCGCCATCTATGGCATAAAAAAAAACTAAAAACTGTTTCTTGAACCAATTTCTAGAGTATTTCCGCTCTAACGTCGCATTAAGTACGTCAAAGAATATTGATTTGTGAAATGTAATTCTTCGAGTACTTCTTCGACACGTGTTTCGCCTCACCACGAGGCATCCTCAGGACGTGTTGACTCTACGAGTGCGTGGTCGAGAATTCTCGGCCACGCGGAAATACACTAGGAATTGGATCAAGAAACAGTTTTCAAGATAAACTTCCGCAAAGTAACGCCTGATTCAAGCGACTGTAAAAAACTATTTACCAGATCCACCAAACATCTAATAGTATTTGACCCAGCATTATTTTTAGTTATTTAAAAAGACTTGGTTTGAAAAATACACACCAGGCGTAAATACATCTTGGAGCAGTAGCAAATTTCAAGAAAACGTATTCAGTGATACGTTTCCTAAAACCCTAGCTTTTATACCTACTTGCCATTAATAGCCTTCGCCATGTCATTGATTCTCAACCTTTCAAACTTTGATAGAGAGAGGTAAGATCCCTAGCAAGCAAATAAACATGCACCGCCTTTACTAAGGCTATTTTCTGCTACTTCTTTGATCCCCATCCATTCACATTTTGTTGCTTTTCTAATTCAATATTGTTGGTAAGCGATGATAGCCTAGTTGGAGAAGGCCTCTCAAGCCAGAGGGAGCAGGTTCAAAGCAAACCCAGCCGACGGCACGCACCATTCATTTTATGAACATATGTGCGTATTGTATGTCATCTGCTACATGACTGGAGCCCGGTGTATGGCGACAGGCTGGAACATGTCACATTTGGAACTGAATATCGTTCGGCGAAGGATGGGTGTTGTATTACACCTCTGCCAGCCCCTGCGGGGGAAAGGCGTGACTATTTGTTATCATTTTAATATTGTTGGACAATATTTTGTACTACAATAGGTATGAGTGTCGTGAAATCTAGAGCCATATAATTATGGAAGCGTGCTTCACCGCAGTCCGCATTACGATGCACTCAAACACATTTTTGAATGGAAAAAACATTGCCTATCCTTCTCTAATAATTAATGTGGCGAATTTAGTTTAGGCCACCACAATACTACTAAACAAATGCCTAATAAATCCTAATACCTCCCCCTAAGGGCTACGATCTTTAAAGTTGAGAAACTTCAACCTAGGCGGACCTTGTTTCATCTATTTAATGTCTTTGTCAATAACCTGTTGAGTTAACGAAGTAGTTGGATTATTTATTTTATTGTAAGATACAAGTCGACATTAAACTATAACGCAGACAATATAACCGGCTGACAGCTGTGTAGCCTGTGTAGTCAGTGGCCAGAAGAGTATTTCTTAGAGAAGAAGAGTAGAAATACTTTTCTCGCTTGCACCGCCAAGATGCAGCCAATCCTATGCGTATTAATTAATTTGGCTTATTGGTCAATTTTATATGTAAGAGGGATTTTAGGTCCCTGTCACGCACCCAGTGTAGTGATTTGTATTTCTATAAATCTTCTTTGATACTTACTTGTTAAAGATTTTATTGTTTCTAGATTCTTTTTAGTTTTAGCTACAATGTATTTTTTTAAGCTTATTGTACTACTTCTTGTTCTTAGTAGTAGTACAAAATTGTCTATGGGTCTAAGTCATCAGAGAGTTATAAGTTTATTAGGTGACAGGCTCGCCCCCTGTCACATTTGGGACTGAATACCGTCCGTCGAAATGTGGGTGTTGTACATCTCTGCCAGCCCCCTCGGGGGAAAGGCGTGACGACGAACGATATTATTGTAGCATATTTAATTTAATTTCCAAATTTTGTACAATAAATAGAAATAAAAACAACTTAAAAACTAGGGTGCCGCCGGCAGCGGGGCGAGACCCAAGCTACCGGTGGTTAGGGCTGTAGGGTGAGGAACCTCCTAACAATACGACACGTGTCTAGGATCACTGCTGACTGTATGTCGGCATGTACTATATGTCGAGATGTTGGTCGAAGCGCTTTGCTATGACACCGTTCATTATTATTATTTAAAATTGAGTATTGTATCTGCTTGCGCGATCAACTGGTTTCATTGTCTTTGGGTTGTAATCAGGTGAAACTTTCTTTCGTATTTAATGAAACATGAAATAGGGACATTGATAACCTAGTTCCGTTTGACGCGACAAAAGATAGTATTCACTAGGTATGGAAGAATCACAATTTGACACACATGCTTGTATTACTTTAGGCATAGACTAATGATACTATGCTACTAGTTCTAGTACTAGTATAGTATCACTAGTCTATGCTATAGGCTATCTAAAACACGTGGGGTGTTATTGATATGGGTAATACTGTTTTACTGGAGCCCCCTGTGTTTTTTGGCACAATGCGCCATCGCTGCAACTGCTAGTCGAGTAGGTTAATACTTAGAACTGCTTTTTGTTCTAACATCAGCAGTTTTTTGGACGATGGGTGCATCGTTTTTTGTGGAATATAGGTATTTGGTTTTTGCTGTATTTTGTATTCAGCGATGATAGCCTAGTTGGAGAAGGACCGTCTCTCGAGCCAGAGAGAGCGGGTTCGATCCCAGCCGATGGCACGCACCAATTTGTTTATTGTGTGTACATATGTGTGTGTAGCATGTTATCTGCTACATAACTGGAGCCCAGTGTATGGTGACAGGCTCGCCTCCAGTCACATTTGGGAATGAATATCGTTCGGCGAAGTGTGGGTGTTGCCACACCTCTGCCAGCCCCTTGGGGGGAAATGCGTGACGATATGTGTATTTTAAGAGTAATTTTTTGTTTAAGTATTTTTTTCGAGAACTAGTTGTCTAGTCAACCTAATAAAGGTCTTAAGACAATTTTTTAACATAAATTGAATTGTAATATGGATAATTAAATAAAATAAGAGGACAAGTATATTTAAATAAGTACCAACTGCTTCTTCTTCGTACTCTTCGTTCTGAAGGTCCTCCCCGTTCTTAATGCCCCTCAGTTTCTTGCCTGTTCTTCTGTGTAGTGGCTCTTTTTCTGAACGAGGTGGTAGAGTCGTTTTTATCATTTTGACATTCATAAGTGTATTACTATACCCAATTGAATAGAGATATGACATGATTTGAGTTGAACTGCCTTCACTGAGGCGTTCGCCAGTTGCTTCCACACCACTCTGTCTTTGGCTTGTTTTAGGGCAGCAGTGACGGAGAGTCACTGCACGGAGTGGGGGCCTACCTCATGGTAGGCCCCCAGGACATCAAGATGTCATCATCTTATTACCAAATGGTTACGTTTTGTTGTCGACGCTGCGCGACCATGACCCTTGTTGCGCGGCGATACGATTCGCGGTCGCACAGCGTCGAAAGCAAAACGTAACCATTATAGTAATAAGGTGCCATGATAGGTCCCCTGTACTTTATTATTTATGTTGTGATTATACAAATTTAACTGACCAATTTGACAGGAACAAAAAGTCCATATGTGTCTATGATGTTTGATTAAAATATGATAGAGTTTAAGTAATACTTTTTACTATTTAATATTTTTAATTTTTATTATTTTGTGTTGACATTTTATGTATTGTTTTTTAATGTAATTTATTTTATTCTGTTTTGAATATTGTTGACATAGATGTTAGTGGATATGTCCGTTTTTATGTCATTAAACAATTTGAATTTGAATTGAATTATTTGCCTTCGTGTCAGTAGTAACACTGATTTGTACCATTGATAGAACAACTTTGTATCCTTAGTACCATGAGGATATTCCCCCTTGATTGTTAACCGATACCCATGGAACCAGTGATACAATTTTGTATCTCTTGTATCTATTGGAGGCCCTGGTCATCTTAGGATAATGGGGCCCCTATGACTTGGACAGAACACTATTTTGTTAGAATTGACAAAGAAAGTAGATAAACATACACGCTGAAGTCGGAAAGCCTAATTTTTGGGCGAGAGTAGAATAGCTTCGCGCATGTAAAAGCTAGTAAGTTGGTATAGTCAGTAATTTAGGTTCGATTTCTTCGAATAATATAAGTTTTTTGGTAATAAATATTGGTTATCTGACAGAAACTAGGGACTTTGTATTTGACCGAGGGGCCCCTATCGATCACGGGGCCCCGGACACTTGCCTAAAGTGCCCACTGGAAAAGAGGGATCTGATATTAGGTACCATTAAAGAAAAGTAAAGATATTCCACGTAATGTCATTTTTGTAACTGTAACCGTTCCGGTAAACTTTTCTGAATTTCAGACACAAAAGGCCTTTATTAAAAGAAATAATCTACATAAATAAAGTATCGTTATATTTTAACGTAGCATACCCATTACCATATTAATATGGTTCCGTATTTAAGGCTCCACGCGATGTATTTGACATTCAAGACATTCTCCAATTTTAATATCGAGATCGCATCTACAGATATGAGACTCTTAATATATCCCGTGACGTCATCTCAGTAATATGTTACCGAGAGAGTGCGAAAAGTTAAAAATATGGGTTATTCCCAAACTACACCAAGATGATTGAAATCTTGGAGTGGTTTTAGAGTTTGGAGTAATTTGAGAAATTTTCTCAAATTAGTACTCGAAAAAAAATAAGTGTTAGTATATTTTTACTATCTTGAAATTGTTAAACTTTTGTGAAAACTAATTAATTAATTCTTAAACTAGGCTATCATCGCTTTTTTTGGTCTATTCTTTTGCTTTTAAATAAAAAGAAAGGAGTACTTTGGTAACAAACAAAAAAAAACAATATTTTAATTTTCTCGAGAAGTGAACATTGTGAAGGCCAATGAAATTAATACTTATTTAAATTAAAAATTTGGAGCTGACATCTCTTCTAGCATTTTCGAACGTGAACCTGCCTTCTAAGCTAGGAGGCGTGGGTTCGATTCCCACCTAGGGCAAACATTCATGTAAAGAACATTTGTGTTTGTCCTATGTCTGGGTGTTAATTATCTATTTAAGTATGTATACTATAAAATATAAAAATACAAATGTATGTATATCAGTCTCTGGCAGCCATAGTACAAGCTTTGCTTAGTTAGGGTTAAAAAAGTATCATAGGTGCTATTCTAGACTAAAATCTATCTCTGTGCCAAATTTCATGCAGATCTGTTCAGCCGTTCTGGCGTGAAAGAGTAACAAACATCCATCCATCCATTCTTATAAACTGTCGCGTTCATAATATTAAAGTAAAGTAAAGTAAATTTTATTGCTCAAAACTGTGTACATATAAAGATGAAGTATGTTAAAGTACCTAGTCTCAATAGTTTGTCCTAGCGGACATGCAATATTTAACAGTTAAGAAAATTGTGTAATATTTATTATAGTAGGATTAGCTGTTGCCAGCGACTTCGTTTACGTTTACTCAGAAAATAGTATTCAGAAACCTTCCTCGTCAAAATACCGTACCTATAACCATCAAATTTCATCAAAATTTATTCATCCGTTTAGCCGCGTGAAAAGCCTACAAACAGACAGACAAAGTTACTTTCGATATGTCCGAAAAATGTCTGGAGCCTTTTACTTCCGCCAAGTAGCCACTAGTACGTAGATATAATATAAAATTACCTAGTTGTAAACCAAAATTTGTGAGACAGTAATGTATTTATTGAAAAAATAATGCCCCTCAGTTTCTTGCATTCTTTTGCTTCCTTCCTTCTTTTTGCTGTTCTTCTGAGTAGTGGCTCTTTCCAAACAAGGCAGTCGAGTCTATTATACAACTTTGACGTTCGTAAGTATATCTTTGATACCTAATATAATAGTATACATCATATTTATATGGATGTGTGTGCTTATATTCGTAATACATATAATCCAAAATAACCGTTGCTTCGATTATCTTTAATTTTATTAGATGAGTAGGAGTAGGTACTATTTGCATTGTAATTACAGACTAGGCGTTTTCGGAAATGGACGGTTTCAAACCTGTACCCTAGACATTATCACACAAGACGTAACTCCGCAGCATGCCGGCGACATCGCCTCGGGGTAGAGCGACTAATGAATACTATATTACGTTACAATAAATTATTCTGACGCAGAAATGATACTTCAAGTAAAAACCAATTACACGTATTTCAGCGTTTTCACGTTTTTTTAGAGGCGTTCTGGCGGCCTATAAGCTAACACAGTTAAAAGTTCTTTCCCTACTAGAAAACTACATGATCTCTAAATGTCATAGGCTACAAAACGCGGGCAGAAGGGCTAGACAGTGTACTTCTTCACTCTACAAAACTTCAAGGCTAGAGTGAATAAGTACCTAATAGGTCGTCGTGCTCCATCTTAGACCACAACGTCGCTTAACATCAGGCGAGTTGGTGGTCAAACGCCGACCTATTCTACATTAAAAAAAAAGTAAGTTCGTATAGGCCGAGTACCAGGCCCTGCATTTGCATTTTTTTTTGCCTCATAACCAAACGTTTCAGATCGGATCCCACAAATATCAAACTCAAATTATTCGAATCTCAGTCTACTTTCATACATTTTGGAATTGAGTATAAATCCGATGGGCAGAATGAATTACGTTTAAAAACTTATGAATACGGACTGAGATTAGAAAAAATTGAATTTGATTTTTTTTGTAAAATGAACGGAAACGCTTCCGAATGATTGCGAATGCATATGCAGGTCTTTGTATCAATTTATTAACCACAAAGTATCGTCAAGCGGAAAAATAAATACGCTCAAATTGGTGTACTTTTTGAAATGCAAATCTGTACGCCAGTGTACAATTTTGACGCGATTACCGTAAAATATATGGGAGTTGTATGATATCGTAAATCATAGAGGACAGGTGATCATTTACTTATTAGCACTGTTGGATGGTGTTGTGCAAGGCAAAGTGGTTCCATTTTTAATTCAGCTTGATCCTGCTATTCTGACGCGTGGGATGTTATCTTTGTCACTCTTACTCATATGACTTTTCAAATGAGAGAGACAATGACAAAAAAATACTCGAGTTGTAGGAACAGGCCCCTGTATACAGGGTTATCAGAAAAGGGTGTATTAAGTCAAAAGGGCGTCATTATATTCGTCATTTTAGTATGGAGAAAAAAATAACAGCTGTTCCATACATTTTGTCGACGGTCAATGAACTTTAGACAGAGATAGATTAATTCGAGACACTTTCACACACGGTCGTCTGACTCCAAACTAAGCAAAGCTTGTACTATGGCTGCCAGAGACTGATATACATACTTAGATATTATTAACACCCAGACATAGAACAAACACTAATGTTCATCAGACGAATGTTGGTGAACATTGAATGGTTCGATTCCTAGGTGGGAATCGAACCCACACCCCCAAGCTGATGATGGAGTTATGCAATAACATACAATAATAAGTGACAAAATTAAAAATTATGAAAAAACCCACGACGATTAAAAAGTAATTGAAACATTTTAAAATCTGCATCAAAATCGGACTAGAAGTTTTGGAGAAAAATGGCAACATGGATTTGCACAAACAATGTTTGCTGCAGCGCCCCCTGGTGAGTTGTAACACTATCTAAGAAAATGCACCAATCAAACCCAAACCCATAACTGAAAACTGCATCAAAATCAGACAAGTCGTTTTGGAGAAAAATGGCAACATGAATTTTGTCATAGATATTTAGAGTTTTTATTTAGTTTAGCTACCCTGACTACCGTGTTGTTTATATGTTGACATGTAGCGTCAAGAGAATAAAGAAAAAGTAATTTCGTAAAAATAATTGTTCAATTAATAAACGCTTAATATGAAACTGATGTGCACACTGTAGCGAACTCTACTAGGTACTCTACATACTACATCACACATTTGCACAAACAAACATCCTAAACGCAAATACCGTCTCCGTTCTGTCGTGGATAAAAACCACCAAATACAAACCAAGCGAACCTCCTCTGTGAAGTCGGTTTAAAATGTAAAGCCTTGAAAATGTTTTCTTGGTAATTTTTTACTTCAATCCATCCACTATTACACCTAAAGACCGGTATGCAAAAGTTCTCAAAACAAAAAAAAAACAAATTCAACCAATCATAAATCCACGCTCGTAAAAAAATACCTGCAATTTTTTATTTAGATGTTGCATTTTATTTTCGCTCGGAGCTCCAAATGTTAATTTCTTAAATAACTCAATTTTCGTGTACGTTTTTATTTATTATGGCTTTAATATTTTACAGCGTTGCCAGTAAAGACGGGATGTTCGCATAAATTACCATTTACTGGTAAAAGGTACCGACGACAGTTTACAAGAAATTCGTTAAAAGTACTTAAAATATTAAGGATGCCTACATAAATGTCAACATAAAAATATCTGATTTTAACATTGAACTATGAGTAAATTGAGTATTCTTTTAACTTTTAGAATCCACTTTTCTTTTCCAGACTTTAAATATGTCCTTATTTAAGTGTTGTGTTGTTGTTGTGAAATGTGGCGTAGTAGCCACACTTCATTGGGACATCACAAAAAGGTACAATTTTTCCTCTAAAGGTCGATTTACATCAAACGAGCTAGAGCTAGAACAAGAGCAGTCTTTCGTAATCTTTAAGTGTAAGTAAATGAAAGCTAGACGTATCCATTTACATTAAGGTCGATTTACATCAAACGAACATAGAGCTAGAGCTAGAACAAGAGCATTCTTTCGTAATCTATTTAGTGTAAACAAAAGTTTGACGTATCCATTTACATCAAACAAACACAGCGCTAGTGCTAGAACAAGAGCATTCTTTCTTAATCTTTTAGTGTAAACAAAAGCTAGATCGAATGTTCTTTGCTCATTTGAGTCAATTCTGTGGTTGATATTGGTAGTGCTTCGCTATGTCTGATTCTGACAGCGACATCATTATTGTAAGTGCTGCATTTATTATTTTGAAGCAAAAACTCAAAAATAAAAGAAGGAAGAGACGTCAGTGGGTTACAAATTTAATGCAACGAAGAACACTGGGTAATGTAGGTGAAACAATGACGGATATGCAAAAACAAGAAGAAAGTGGTCAATACCAAAACTTTTGTAGAATGGCGGCGGAGGATTTTGATTATTTACTTTTTCTAATCAGTGACAATATTCGGAAATTCTATCATTAATAAACATTATTCCTGAGACCAATCCATAATTTAATCGATAAGATATGTCAACAATCACTAGAACACAAGAACGCTTTGATGAGACCGCTCAGTGGCGCGAGCACGTCCGAACACACTAGAATGCTCTAAGCAACTGTTCACTCGCTCTTGCGCCGTTTACATCGAGCGAGCGAGCATTCTTAGAATGTTCTATAGAATCTTTGCGAACGCACTAAGAACAACGAAAGAATGCTCTACGCCTGTTTACACTTGAAGAATTTGATGTAGTAGGGATAGAATGAGGGATAGAATCGCTCGTTTAGTGTAAATCGACCTTTACACGTCAAACATTTAGCTCAATGTGAATCAATACTTTACTTTCATTAAAGCATGATCCAAAAAAACACGTAATGACGTCATCGTCATCCGTCTCTTTCGAACTTGTTGTAAATAACTTATTTCGGTCTTGCTTAAGCATTAATTAAGACGTCACTACGTGTTGCTGAAAGGTAAACCTGGCGGAGTGTATTATTATACCATGCACGTAAGTATTTACTTTAACAATATAGCAATGTTATGACTAATGACATTATGTAGGCAACCAAAATGTAATGATTGAAATGCGTGAAAATAATTGTTCAACTATAATATATGTAGATGACGTAAAATTACAGCAATTACGACTCCGGGTTGGAGCCACAAAAGCCTTGCAACAAAATTTAAATTCGCTCGCATAAAAACCACATAAAATTGGAAAATAGCGAGGGAACGCAATAAAGCAATAATGCCGCCATTTTGGAAATGAAACGTCAACTTTCCCGCCACAATTTAATTCATTTTTAATTGTCTATGGCACTGTCGTTACTTCGAATGAGGCCTTCTATTTCTATTTTATTGTGGTTGGAATAATTGTGTTTTAATTTTATTATGGCTTCAGCATGCATTTGCATTTATACTTAGTACATTTTACATGTAGGTAGTTTACTTACTTTTTCTTATAAAGTTTAGCATTCTCACGAAATATGCTCGTAAAAAGTCTGTAAATGTAACGTGTGTGTTTTTTACGTGGATGACCTATTTTTAAATTAAATACTACTTTTTTTTGTATAAAAGGCTTTGGCAAAAAATAGTTTAATTTCTAGCTGGCGAATGGCAGTGGATTATTATTTTTCAGGTAAAAAATGCAAACTGCTGAGTAAGAGGGACGGTAGATAAGTCCAAGTTAGAGCGAGAGAGTAAAACTTTCAGTTCAAATGATGAAGATTGCGTTATTTTTTGTGTTGTGTCCTCTCCTAATGCTATTTTTAATAAGTTTATAAAGTTAAAGAAAACTAGTACTTTCTTAACTGTTTATTTAAGAATTTTAGGTTCCAAAAATGGTTTTTTGTGAACAAACAAATTTAAAGAAAAAGTGTAAACGAAAAATGTGGCATCATTAGGCTTTCGCTGAAAACGGCCTAAGCCTATTTTTTGTAAAAAAAAAAATGTGACTAGCGGCTCGCCTCTGACATTTCAACGCCTATATTGGAAGATTTGTGACCTATTCAGAGTCCGCTATTTTTGACCGAGCGAAGCGAATGTCGCAGTCTGATTGCCTCTTGTGTGTATTATGAGTATGTTTGATAAACAATCGCTTGCTTGATAAACAATAGCCACTAGTATTTATAGATATTACCTAGTTGTAAGTCAAAATTTGTGAGACTGTAATATATTTATTATTTGAAAAAATAATGCCCTTTAGTTTCTTGCCTGTTCTTCTGAGTAGAGGCTCTTTATCTGAACAAGGCGGTCGAGTCTATTTAAATAACTTTGACGTTCATAAGTGTATGTATCTTTGATACCTAAATTGAATCAAAACATTTTGACTTTGACTTGACTTGCGGATCTTCAAAAAAATAGCAAAGAGTTTATCCAAATACAATTTTAAAGTAATCTCTTTTGAACCAATCTCAATGTAACAAAAAATCTATTTTTTTTTCTTTTGTTTCTACAGGATAATTTGGCGTCGCACGTCTTGTGCATTTGCCAGTGTCAAGTTAATATATTATTTTACACATAAAGAAGTGATGATGAAAAGGTGATAATGATGATGATGAATCCCTCCCCTTACCCCAGTTCAGTAAAGTGATGGGTATTTTACTGAAACTTTAAGTTGAGTTTTGTAGTGCCCACACTCGTGCTCGTTAACAAACCGATAAAGGTTAATAACTCATCATTTAAACACTTAAACACTCGAAGAATCACAGATTTAGAAAATAACACAAAATTACGACAGCACCTTTTTGTTTCCCGCCAAAAACTCCAAATCAATTGTTCTTTACGTACCATTTGAATCGTTGAATGACAAAGACCATTTTTGTAAATCTTAATTTTTTTTTAATGATTTTATTGTTTATAAATGGTTTATAGCAATGAGCTCCTTTTAGCTTAGTACGACCTTTCCACGTGGCCTTGTGCAGTCCCACAGACTGAAGGGCCCCGAAGCTATTTCGAAGGCTTATATTCTAGCTATCTGGGGCCTTATTTTCGAGTCATCTTCCCTTTTTAAAACCGGCCTAATTTGCATACCGTTATTGGATGGAGGAAACAAAGCTATCGGCTACTGTGACCAATAGTTTGGGAATTATTTTTAGGACAAATATCCCCTTCAAATCCGTAACCAAAAACAAAACGGGCGAAGTGCGAGTTGGACTCACGAAAGAAGGGTTCCTTACCATTATCTGTAAAAACCGCAAAAAGACACATTTTTTGTATGGGAGCCCCCTTTAATACCTACTTGTATTTAAAAAAAATTGTTGAAGCGGCAAAATAAATACGTGTGAAAATTTCAACTGTCTGACTATCACGGTTCATGACATCATATTTCGCTAGGAGTATAGTTTAAACTTTTAATAGCCTATCTAGGGTTTCAGTACTTATACATAACACAACATATCGTCAAGCATTTCCCCTGAAGGTCAGTGACAGGGGGCGAGTCTGTCGCCATACACCGGGCTCCGGTTTTTGTAGCAGACATTAAAACACACACATAATATATGTTCACAGTCACACAACGAACAAATTGGTACGTGTCTTCGGCTGGATCCGAACCCGCTCCTTCTGGCTTGAGAGGCAGCCTTCTCCGACTATGTCTGCCAAATGCTAGTAGCATGGTGTCTCTACAGATCTTTTGGCCTGAACCCAAGCCGTTGGCAGCCCCGGGCGAGACTGCTACCTGATTATAGCGCCTCGAAATGTTCCCACTTTCCTACTATTTACCCTACATTCGTACTATTTATCCAATTTCAATGTTAATCTTAGTTCAAATGGTTCTGAAAATATTTATCTTTGATTGAAGATTTTGGATAACGTTGATTGGGTAATCAGTATTTTTTCAAGAAGAATTTTATTGTGCAACGTATTCTTAAAGCTCGATCCCGTACTTTTTAAGAGACACTTGCAATAGCTCGGGTTATCTTTTTACTGAAAGTTAGCGGGTCATCAGAGGTTGTACTGTCTTAACAGTAACTTAAGCTAAATTGAAACGTTATGTTGGCGCGATCAAGCACCAGATATTATTTCGGTCATTGTCTCTCTCGTTTGAAAAGTCATAGGAGTAAGAGTAACCAAGACAAATCTTACGCTTATGTATGTATGTACCTATTGGGCTCAAGAGTACGTAGCTAACCTTGAGTTGGCTCGATATTGTTGTGACATGGATAACACTTTAACTTTAAGTTAATTAACCCTGCGTTCAAGAATTAAACTTCGTAGACCGTATCATCTACAAGTGGGAAATAATTCTTTGTTTTAAATCCTGCGACAACTTTTGACAAATACTTCTATGAAACTTTGTACGTACATTATGTATCCATGACAATACATGTTGATAGCCGTTTTTTTTTTGTTTTTTAATTTTGTTATTCAATATTTCATGCTATTTCAGTCGCTCGCGCCGCAACGCATCGTGTACCCGAGCCGTAAGCCATTCCACGGCACGATCCCGTCCATTAAATTTGACATTAATTTATGACAGCGTTTGTCATGGACCCGTAAAACAGTAATTAATATCTATTTAACGGCGCTGCCATTAACGACTTTCAAGCTATAAAATGTAATCGATGAATATGGAGACGTTTCAGTTTCAGACCCTTTGTTATTTGATTTAGGGAAGTCATATAATTTGTTGGAGGTGGCAAAGGGAATATATTAGTCGCGGCAAAGGAACGAATCTAAGCAAAGCGGTGACTTTCGTGTCTTCTCGCTTGCACTGGTAGTATTGTGCGGTTGAATGAGTGAGATGACCTGTTTCGCGCTGCTTTGTTAGATTTCGTTCTTTAGCGAAACGAGTCTTACAGTTTGGCACTGCTTAGTGCTTACAAAAAATTGCTTAGTGCTTCTAATAATAAAACTAGTTTTTGCTCACGGCTTCAGTATTCCGGTGAAGCTGAAAAAATAAAGCTTAAACTTCCGAGCGCTATTCTTGATAAACCTCTTATTTTTATTTACTAAGCTCTACTAAACTGGGATTTACCCATCCCACTTCTGAAATTAATTTTCCTCACATATCCTTCGAGATTTTCTCTTAAGTACTATATTGTTTTTCGTCATAAGTGTACGATGAAAGCCGGAAATGGATTTCTCGGGGCTTAAAAAAGGGAACGGCTTAATGGGGCGGAAAGGGCGGAAATGTCAACTTATATGACAAACTATGGGACTGTATCTATGGATAATATATTGGATAATGGAGAAAATAACAGTTTACTGTTTTTTATATTGACTAGCTGCCCCGCGGCTTTGCCCGCGGTCCTAACTGAAACCCTATTTTTTTTCGGGGTGAAAGGTGCGCCCTATGTCTTTTTAACCCCCAACGCAAAAACGAAGGGGAGTTATAAGTTTGACGTGTGTGTGTGTGTGTCTGTGGCATCGTAGCTTCCGAATAGGTAACCGATTTTGTATTAGTTTTTTTGTTTGAAAGGTGAATTAGTCGGGAGTGTTCTTAGCTATTTTGATGAATATCGGTGTCGGGCTTTGCATCTAAACGTTTGACCTCGTTATTAAACATTTGACCTCGTTATTAAATGTTTGACCTCGCATTTGAACATTTGACCTCGTCACTAAACGTTTGACCTCGCATCTAAACATTTGACCTCATTACTAAACGTTTGGTCTCGCGTCTAAACGTTTGACTCCGTTATTAAACGTTTGACCTAGCATCTAAACGTTCGACCCCATTATTTAACGTTTGACCTCGCATCTAAACATTGACCTCGTTAGTTAACGTTTAGCTTCGCTTCTAAACGTTTGGACTTATGTCTAGCAGTTATAACTAAACAATAAAGTTCAGCGTCGTGTCTAAAAGATTAATCTCGTGTCTAAAATGATTGTCGCTGAATGTTTATCCTTTGACCTAAGCGTTAGGATTCGAATCTTAGCGTTTGGCCTCGTTTTAAACTGGCTAAAAGCTAACGATCGTCCGCTAAGCCCGCATCCTCATGTCCATACATCTTGTCTAATTGACGTTATCTCCGCTCGCAGGACGCCGGTTTTTCTTTATTTCTCCGCTTTATACGATGTCGCGGGCAGCATGGGGACGTTGGTATATTTTAATAATGCCTGAAAAAGAATTTTGAGTCAAGTATTATTAAGTGAGAAGCGATGACAGCCTAGTTGGAAAAGGCCTGCCTCTCAAGCCAGAGGGAGCGGGTTCGAACCCAGCCGACGGCACGCACCAATTTGTGAATTTGTGTGAACACATGTGCGTATTGTATGTCATCTGCTACATGACTGGAGCCCGGTGTTTGGCGACAGGCTCGCCCCCTGTCACATTTTGGACTGAATGTCATCCGGCGAAGTGTGGGTGTTTTATTGCACCTCTGCCAGCCCCCTTGGGGGAAAGGCGTGACGTGTTAATGTATGTTGATGATGATGATATAATGTATTAATGTTCATCTAATCACGAGTATCTTAAATCCTGTCCCATTCAAATGTTGGGTTTATCCGCTAAACTCTATGGTTCGTATGCTAGAACAACACTCAGTCATAAATCACGATTTTAAGTATGGTAAATACATTTCGTCGCGCCTTTCCCCCGAGGGGGCTGGCTGTATTACAACACCCACACTTCGCCGGACGATATTCAGTCCCAAATGTAAAACATAAAAAAGGAAAACCAGTTTATATTGAGATTCATACGGGCTTAAGAAGTTTGCTTCGTTCAGTAAATGTTTTATTATTTCTGAGTTTTTAATTGACTCTTTACTATCCTCGTTACTAATAAAATTTCTATAGCCTTGGGATATTTATAATAGTGTTTTGTCTTTTTCTTTCTTTTAAATTTTTGAACTTGATCGAAAAAGATGCAACACCATACACTTAACTATTCTAAGTATTTTTGAGGCTATGTAACGTTTACTATTAAGAGGTTTTATGATTATCACAATAAATTAAACTAAGTATTTAGGTACTTTAAAATTTTATATTTAACATAAAAAATATATTATGTAAATCAATTTAGTAGTATTGAAAATGTAATATACTTATCTATTGTTCTTGTTATTGTTGCATTGTTGTTTTGTTTATAAACTAAATAAAGCTAAAAAATATAAGCTAAAAAAATTATTAAATCTGAATCGAAATTTCTATCAAAGCGTTTTATGCGTGAGAAGAAGTTCCAGTATGTAAGAAACTGAATTCTCACCATGTATGCTACTAATCGAGATTTATTAAACTAAGTTTAGTGAAATGCAAAATGACTTTTAACCTCAGTTTTTCACGTAAACCAAGTTTAAAATGAGCTAATCGCGTTTATTTTCACTTCGGCCCTAAGTCTAAGTTCACTTTAACTAGACATATCCCGACTCTCCCGATTCTCGCCTTCCCACGACATGCGTTGTGTTTTTATTATATTTCCTCCGTTCGACAGTTGCCGATACAGAAATATGACAGAGGGCCAGTTTTATTGAGTTTGGCTACTCGAGATACAACATTGTTATATCTGCCATCGAGATTAGTGAGCGTTTCCACAGGAAATTTTTGTGGAGCAAAACAGTTTTTGCTCCTTATTAAAATAAATTTGTGTTTTCCTCTAGCTCTTACTGGTAGGAAAATAAGGACTAATTATTTCTTAAATTAGGTCCGGTTTTAGAATATATAATCTTTAAAAAAATACTATAAGGTACTTATTTTCTGAGAATTTCTGCTACAGGACTGAAGCCCGGTGTATGGCGACAGGCTCACCCCTGTCACATTTTAGGACTGAATATCGTCCGGCGAAGTGTGGGTGTTCTATTACACCTCTGCCAGCCCTTTCGGGAAAGGGGTGGCGATATGTATGTATGTATGAGAATATACACTGTGTATCCCTAAACGACGGAGATATTCTAGAATACCATTATACTCATTATCATGACCAATTTTTACTAAAAAAGAGAGTTCGAAAGAGACGGACGACAATGACGTCATTGCGTGTTAGCTGAATGCTCCTGATGAAAGTCCTGGTTTTTCTGGATCATACATCATTCAAACATTTGTCCGACCGAGAATCGAAATTTTTGTTAATTATTGCGTTACACGTTATTAACTGCGGGTTTCATTAGGTTAGGCACGACTTCAACGCAATAATTAACTCCTGTTAGAGGGGCTTCAACATAATGCAGTCGGAACTCCGACTAGAAAGGTATGAAAAAGTAGGTAGATAGTAGATTATGTAGTATGTTTCATTTCACTGTTTCCCGCTCGTGGAAACGTCCGCTTAGCGTCACATATCTGCGGGCGGTCGATAGAAGACATCTAAAGGTATCAAGTTGTGTGTGCTATGAAATGCTATATTGCTAACGTGCTTAGATGAGAAAATATACTTTCAGAAAAAATAATAAAAATGTTAGTAGGTCATTGATGTAACTATGCCATTTTCATTGTAGGATGATGCGGGTTACAAATTATGACTCAAAACTTTAACAGCACCTTAAGAGTCCGGCGACCGCTTTAGACTAACTTCGCATTAGCTAAAGGTTTTCTATTGTCATTTCGTCTAGAAGAAGATGACGAGCGAAGAGAGCAAGTAAAGATACTGACGAGCCCCTAAAGTTATCTACAGTTATTTCAATAATTTTTTATGACTTTTGCGCTCTTGTAATAATTCCGAAATTACTAAAAATTTCCCTTGTATTATGCATTTATTTAAAAGCTAATGATGTATGCAATCTTCCTATGTAAAATGATTTTCGATTTGCTTTGTCTACGAGTATCTATTAAATAAATCTGTCAAAACTGACTCCTTTCAAATGCCGTTATTTTTCATAGCATTTTAAAAAAAAACGTACTCGAGAGCAAATAGACTCTCGTACGTTTACGTAGCCGCTTGCTTGCCCGTGTCAACTAGTAGTTAACAAATCGAGAATTTAGAAATGTCCATGTCAAGTAGTAGTTAACATAACCTTGAAGTCAGCTTTGCCCGTGTCAACTGGTAGTTGACATTGCATTTCACTCAGCTATGCCCATGTCAACCTGTGGTTAACATCGCTCCCGCCGTCAAAAAATCGGTTTCTACCCGTCTTTATCGCTCCAGGGCCTAATTTGTATTATTTGTCCCGTTTCTTCGTGAAATTTACCGTCCACACAACCAGTCGAGCATCCAATGAGAGAGCAAAGGTCAAGACAAAAAATAAAAACATTCCGCTTCACTTCAGTCCGAATCATACTCGATTCGGTGAGGACTGTGCAGATAAGAAATTGAAGATTCGGAGATAATCCGGTGTTAGATCTTATGACATTGTACAAGTGTTATACCTTTTTGGAATGGGGATAAAGAGTTCTTTTTGTATTTTGATTTAATTTTTCTATATCCATAAGTGTACTTATATAACAAACAAAACTGATAATCTGAGTGATTTTACTGAGTGTATGAGAACTGTTTTAGAAATATGCATATTTCTCAAATGTGGTAAATGCTATCCGCATGATTTTTATTTGTTTTCGAAGAATATAAGACTACTTATTTAGTGTTAGTTATTTTTTTTCCTAAAAGTGATATTTGTGCATTTAATAGCCTTGTTAAGTTAAGATAAATTACGCCGCGCGGCGCCAGATATTGGTATGGAAACAAAGGCCATTTAAAAAATAAATATCTATGAACAAGTGATCATTTTTTTTTCTTATTCTATTATTTATTATATTGACAACATAATCAAAGAATAAAAACCATATGTCATCGCTTTTATTTTTGAGGTATGAACTTTTGAATTCAAGACGAGCTTCAAAACGCCCTACTTCTAAGTTCAGCACAGCATAACTCTGCACCAAAGTCGTAATTTGATAAACAAAAGATGACATTGTTTAGGTCGTTTCATAGTGAACATAAATATATAAAACACTTGACACTTTTTTAAACAAATTGAGTCACAAGAAACGATTTTGTGAAACCCGACCCGCGCGCTGACTGCGCAAAAAATGGCGGGGCAAAGTGGGGTCGTCACGTTTTTTTCGTGGGACATTTGAGATAGGCACGCGCTGAGGGCCCGGGCAAAGGCGCGTTGCGCGCGGACCCCCCATGGGCAAGCAAGCGGGTAGCACGCTTTTTTTTAAAAAAAAAAAAAACAATAGTATAGGGGCATAGCTATAGTTCATTTAATTGTACATGCCAAATTTCATCATAATCAGACAAATGGTTTCCAAGAAATTTTACAAGTGCGTTTGTATGGAAAATTCAGAGCGTCGCGGAACCCTTACAAGCTGAAGCACACCAAACGCAGGTGCAGTCCGGTTTGTCCGTTTCCAGTCCCTTACAGTAGCTACGTATTTAGACGAAAGGGTATGGTTAACCGATAGGGGCTTGTGTAGGGCTAATTTGAAAGTGTATGTTATACCGAAAGAGGCTTGTGTAGGGTTAATTTGAAAGGGTATGTTATACCGAAAGGGCTTGTGAAGGGTTAATTTGAAAGGGTATGTTATACCGAAAGGGGCTTGTGTAGGGTTAATTTCAAAGGGTATGTTGAACCGAAAGGGGCTTGTGTAGGGCTAATTTGAAAGGGTATGTTTTACCGAAAGGGGCTTGTGTAGGGTTAATTTGAAAGGGTATGTTGAACCGAAAGGGGCTTGTGTAGGGCTAATTTGAAAGGGTATGTTATACCGAAAGGGGCTTGTGTAGGGTTAATTTGAAAGGGTATGTTAAACCGAAAGGGGCTTGTGTAGGGCTAATTTGAAAGGGTATATTATACCGAAAGGGGCTTGTGTAGGGCTAATTTGAAAGGATATGTTAAATCGAAAGGGGCTTGTGTAGGGATAATTTGAAAGGGTATGTTGAACCGAAAGGGGCTTGTGTAGGGTTAATTTGAAAGGGTATGTTGAACCGAAAGGGGCTTGTGTAGGGCTAATTTGAAAGGGTATGTTTTACCGAAAGGGGCTTGTGTAGGGTTAATTTGAAAGGGTATGTTGAACTGAAAGGGGCTTGTGTAGGGCTAATTTGAAAGGGTATGTTATACCGAAAGGGGCTTGTGTAGGGCTAATTCGAAAGGGTATGTAAAACCGGAAGGGGCTTGTGTAGGGCTAATTTGAAAGGGTATGTTAAACCGAAAGGGGCTTGTGTAGGGCTAATTCGAAAGGGTATGTAAAACCGGAAGGGGCTTGTGTAGGGCTAATTTGAAAGGGTATGTTAAACCGAAAGGGGCTTGTGTAGGGCCAATTTGAAAGCTACGCTATAACGCACACGAAACTCTAACGGACTGAAATCAGACAGACAGACGCAAAATTTCACTAGAATCGGCTGAGGAATACGCCTGTAGAGGTGAGCAGACGTCGGCCGCGAGGTCTTCAGCTCACAGCCACTAGTACTATGTTTACGAGTCGTTTTACCTCCGTATCACCTCCTCGCTCCCAATACGTAAGAGAAGAGCCCTTGAAGAGTCCCCACTTGGATCAAACATGTTGAAACAAACTGCTCGTTACACGTAAACTAGGACGACCATAGTACTAATATTGCTGAGAAGGTTTGAATGTTTGTCTGTTTAATTTAAAATTTTGTTTCTTGTTGATACTTAGTGCTTTTTAAATTTAGTCTTTGAACGCCAGCGTAGTCAATAAGTCGGTTTTTTTATTGCAAATGAGAAATCAGACTTTATTGATAACTTCTATAGTTACACGTCACAGTTGATTTTTTATAATTAAAAACGAATGTCAATACTAATTTGACTGCCTCGGTGGCAGAGTTGGTACTGAACCTGCCTTCTGAGCTTGGGGGCGTGGGTTCGATTCCCACCTAGAGCAAACATTAATGTGATGAACATTTGTGTTTGTTCTATGTCTGGGTGTTAATATGTATTTATGTATGTATTTAAAAATATCTAAGTATGTATATCAGTCTCTGGCAGCCATAGTACAAGCTTTGCTTAGTTTGGGGTCAGGCGACCGTGTGTGGAAGTGTAAAAAAAAAAAAAAAAAAAATTGAAAAAAATAATTCATTACTGTCATTATACAGTTAATAATAGTAAAAATAGTTTTATAATTATTATGTACCTACAACTATTATTATAAAAAATAAGAAAAGTTCAAAAATATCTTATTTTAAAATAAGATTCAATGTCATAAAACATAATTATTACCTAGGAACCAAGCTCTGAGCTTGGTTTTGAAGCACGCGGTAGAAGGCGCATCCCGAACGGAAGTTGGTATACGGTTATAGACCGCCGGCCCTAAAATATACACTGACCTCTTCGACTTGACGAGACGATGTGAGGGGGTTACTAGCTGGTCCTTCTTTTTATGACTACGTAAATTGAACGTACTATGGACGCTCCTACGTTGAAAGATATCCAGGTTTACATGGGTGAATAGGGCTACCTGGTAAACGAGCTAATATCTTACAGAGGTAATATCTGAAGCTCTCGCTTGCTTAATTAGGCTTGCGTTTGGCCTCCAACATGCCTGATGATAAGCAGTGATGCGGCCCACGATGGAGCACGCTTGCCTAGAAGAAACCGATTCACTCGACACTTGAAGACACCCAGATTATAAGTGTCAGGGAACACACATTCTGGCAGAGTATTCAAATTCAAAGTCAAAATGTTTTTATTCAATTTGGCTATCAAAGATACACTTATGAACGTCAAAGTTTTTTTAAATAGACTCGACCGCATTGTTCGTACAAAGAGCTTCTACTCAGAAGAACAGGCTAAAACTGAGGGGCATTATTTTTTCAAATAATAAATAAATTACTTTCTCACAAATTTTGGCTTACAACTAGGTAATACGAGTATCTATACATACTAGTGGCTACTTGGCGGCTCATGCCTTATTCCACACTCTAAACGAGAGAAACGAGATCTCAGAGCCTACTAGACTAAATTTGAATTTGGATGTATTTAAGTAAGTTTATACTCGTATATTTGCCCGCCGATAGTTTGAAAACTATTGATCCGATTTTGATTGATTTTTGCAAGCAAGTAGTTTATTTTAATGCAATTGTGTAGTTCAAATATGAAGTAAACTGGTTAAGGGGTTGTGGAGATATGATGGTTATAATTCTATGCGAGATAGGTACTTGTCATACCAATTCTTTACATGGCTGAAACCGTGGTATAATAATATACTCCGCCAGGAATAGCATTCAGCAACACGCGGTGACGTCAATCGAAGCTTAAGCAAGACCGAAGTATGTAATTTCCTACAAGTTCGAAAGAGACGGATAAGAATGACGTCATTACGTGTTTGCTGAATGCTAGACCTTGTTTTTTTTTATCACGACCGAAACCAGGATTATCAGCTAGTCTTGTTCTAAAGTCCAATAATTGTATAACAAGACGGCAAGTCCCGAACTTGAGAGATGATCCACACGAGAGTCTCGAGTGAGTCGAGTTCGAGGGTTCGCGGACAAGACACGTATTTCAAAGATAGGTTGGACCCTACTATTTGTTTACGAAACGATGAACATAATTTATTAAGCTCGTAAAAGAAAAAAGTCGTCCATCTCGAACTGAGACGAGACCATGGTCGAAAGAGTTCGATCAATTCGAATTCGCATGTACTACTTGTCTGTAAAATTGTAAGAAGAACGAATCTACGATACTCAAGAATAGAATAGAATAGAATTGTTTATTGTCATAAAGTCACACTCATAATAATGAATTACAATGTATTAGAAATGCTCCTGTCATGTACTCGTCATTTTACATACATTGGTTTTTATTTCTACATTTTACATTTAACAAAATTTTAATTATTAGTTCATTCTTATTTTTTCCTGTCTTTATTTATATCTTTTTTAGTCTACACTTACTTTAAAAAAAATCTTATGAAATGGTATGAAATAAAATAGAAGCTGTATAAGACTCTTTCTTATGAATAAAGAGTTATGAGTTATGGGTAGGTATTCATTTAATATACGTTCAAGCTGTAAACAGTTTTAGACATTTTTGACATGTTTGACATTTGAACAGAACACAAGTTACCATCATTGATAGCAATCAATTTATTTATTACTAGCTGCACCCCGCGATTTCACCCGCGCCGCGGTTAAAAAGTATCCTATGTGCTATTGTGGACTATAATCTATCTCTGTGCCAAATTTCATCCGGATCTGTTCAGCCGTTCTGGCGTGAATGAGTAACAAACATCCATCCATCCATCCATCCATACATACAAACTTTCGCATTTATAATATTAGAAGGAGGTAGGATTTTAAGTTAACACCTCGCTCGGTCTATATTATGGACAATCCTTAGTGAACGATAGCCTAGGCTCGCCTCTCAAGCCAGAGGGAGCGGGTTCTATCCCAGCCGACGGCACGCACCAATTTGTTCGTTGTGTGACATGTGTCATATGCTTAACTGGAGCCCGGTGTACGGCCACAGGCTCATCCCCTGTCACATTTGGGACTGAATATTGCACGTAGAAGTGTGCGTGTTGTATTACAACTCTGCCAGCCCCCTCGGGGAAGGGCGTGACGGTATGTATGTTTGCTATTTCAAATCAGAGAGAGAGAGAGAGAGCGAGAGAAAGAGAGAGAGAGAGAGAAAGAGAGAAAGCGAGAGAGAGAGAGAGAGAGAGTTAAAAATAAGTGTACGTGTAGTAATACACCTCTACCAGCCCCTTTGGAGAAAGCCGTGTCGATTTTTTTTTTAAATCGGCATAAATATTGTAAGAAAACCCTTGGTAGGTACTCCGAATCAGTTGGACACTCCAAAACCTCAAAGTTGTAGGGCCGAGCGGCAAGCATGTTAGACCGGTCCATACTAATTTGTACGGAACACCAAACTCTTGTAGACACGCCCTTGGCTCGAGTGGATACATGAGATTTGTTTGAATGAATTTTGGGAAGGAAACTTTTTCTTTTTTGCATCCTTAGAGAGAGAAAACTGTGGATTCGAGATTTTTTGATTTGAGAGGGGTGCGTGAGCGGACTGTACTGGTTCGTGTCTTCGTGCCATACAAATAAATAACATAACATATAACATTTCGTCACGCCTTTCCTTCGGCTGGAAGAGGTATAATACAACACCCACACTTCGCCGGACGATATTCAGTCCCAAATGTGACAGGGGGCGAGGCTGTCGCCATACACCGGGGCTCCAGTCATGTAGCAGATGACATACTACATGCACATATGCTCACACATTGAACATAATTAATATTGTTAGATTATATTATCTGTAGTACATTCTTGTTTCTCTGTCTCTGGCAACATTGCAATGGCCGATGAAGCGTTTAGTCTTAAAAGTAAGAAACATAAATTAAATAGTAAGAACGTGTAAACTCAAAATAAATAGCAATAGTATTTAAAACTAAAATCAGTGTTTCATTAATATGGTAGCGGAGAGTGGTTTTTACAAAAATAACAAGTTTGTACGCGTAGTAAAAAAACCTAAAAACGTGGTTGTGAAAAAATGGCGTCGTCCATGAAGAATAACGAAATACTGATACCTATATTCGATGGAGTCGAATACAATAACTGGAAAATAAGGATACTAAAGTTTCTGCAATTCAAAAAATGTAGAGAAGTTGCATTACGCAAAAAAAATGTGAAAGATGAAAATGAAAAATGGGACGAGATGGACATCCAAGCGACCAATTATATTTATAGTGCCATATCAAACAAGCAATTGGAATACGTGAGTGATTTGCAATCCACTTATGAAATAATGAATAAGTTCGATCAAATGTATCTCAAAAAATCGACCGCGTTGCAAATCGTATGCAGAAATAAATTAGAAAATGTCAAACTTGAAAGTTATTCACAAGTCGATTTCTTTTTCGACGATTTCGAAAAAGCCGTGAACGAATTGAAGCAAGCGGGCGCTACAGTCAGTGAGCAGGAGAAACTGAATTACATGATAAAAGCTTTACCACCGACATACAATCACATTGGTGATCTTATCGATGTGCTTCCGGAGAAAGATAGAACAGTGGATTACTTGAAGAGCAAAATTAAGTTGAAATCTTTTGAAGAAAAACCAGAAAACGCCCATTTAGAACAAAAGTCTAATGTGTTTAAAGCTGAGACAAGACAAGTAAACTCAACACAAGCAACCCAAAATAAATTGATTTGTTACAATTGTGGAAAACCAAATCATATGAAGAAAGATTGTCGATACAAAAATAATTATAACCGTGGACGAGGTCGTGGATTTTCAAGTTATCGTGGGCGAGGATCATTTAATTATCAGAGAGGCAGAGGTAACCACAACCAGAGATGGAACAATGATAACCAAGGTAATAGTTTCCATACTACAACTATATTGAATAATAATACTGAATGTGAAAACAAATCTGCAAATAAAAATGAAATTACATGGTTGTTGGACAGCGGCTGTACAGATCACATTATTAACAGTGATGAGTATTTTGAATCTTGTGAGACATTGAAAAGTCCTATAAAAGTTAAAGTCGGAGACGGAAGAATACTGGAGGCCACAAAGGTTGGGAACATTAAAACAAACTTCCAAGTTTATGGAAAAAAGTCTGAAGTTACATTAAATAAAGTTTTTTATGTGAAAGAAATGAAAGCTAACCTATTAAGCTACTCCAAGATAACCGACAGTCATTCTATTGTATCAAAAGGACGCTTGTCAAAAATATACAACTTTAAAGGAAAAGTACTAGCCATAGCAATAAAACAAGACAGATTGTATGTGATGAAAAGTTATATGTCAAATGACTCAATTCAGGCAAATGTGGCTACAATGACTGTGAAAGAAAAGTTACACCGAACACTTGGACATGTAAATTTTTATAATTTGAAAAAGATGTGCAAAGAAGAAGTATTAGAAGGAATACCTAAAGAATTAGAAGAAGAGTATATGAAGTGTGCTATTTGTATGGAAAATAAAATGCATAACTTACCTTTCAAAAATAATAGACGAAGAGCTCAAGACATTCTAGAAATTGTACACACAGATTTGAATGGGCCTCACCGTGTCACGGTTAACCAAGGCGAAAAATATTTCCTAAGCTTCATCGATGATTATAGCAAGTTGGCAAAAGTTTATTGTATCAAGTCAAAAGACCAAGTTTATGAATGCCTAGTACAATATGTGAATGAATGTCAAAATCTAACTGGAAAAATGATAAAAGAATTAATTTGTGATAATGGAACTGAGTACATAAATGGACAAACATTCAAATTTGCACAAGAAAAGGGAATAATATTAAAACCATGTCCCGCGTATGTACATGAATTGAATGGGACTGCAGAGAGATTTAATAGAACAATTATGGATATGGCAAGATGTCTTCTGTCAGAAGCCAAAGTAGAGAGACGTTACTGGCCAGAAGTTGTGAAGGCGGCAGCATATTTGAAAAACAGAACTTTGACAAATACAATTGAGATTAAAACACCATATGAGATATTTTTTAAAAGAAAGCCATCATTTAGTAATCTGCGCATGTATGGCAGTAAAGTTTTTGTGAGAATACCAGAAGTTAAAAGGAAATCTAAATTTGATAAGAAGGCTGAACCTGGAATTTTACTTGGATACACAGATGTAGGGTACCGAGTATTAATTGACAACAGAGTGATTGTAGCAAGACATTGTGATATTATAGAAGAAGATGTAAAATGTATCGGATTCAATGATGATGATGAAAATGAACAAGAAAATTCAAAGCAAAATTGGACTGCGTTATGTAATAACGAATTAAGCGACGAAATCGAAAAAAAAGAGTTATGAATGCAGATCGACTATAGGTATGATAAACTATGTATTCAGCTATTTTTGTGTTCAAAAATCACTCTTACGGCCTTATAATAAGGGGTTGAATCAAGCGACATTTCGAACTTTGCTAGAATTTGTGCACACATTCGTTTTGTATTAAAGAATTATGCGTCAAAGTTACAGTTACAAACAGTTTTCAAATTGCATAAACGAATTAAACACGTCCACGATGAAGATAATTCAGTTTTGCCTTTTGATTTAACCGTTTTTAAACCGCAGCATCGAATTAACCACCTAAAATGGTATTTAATTCGTTAATGCGTATCACCACACGCGCAATCTTTCATCCGTTCGTGAATGAAGCGCCAGCTTCTGGCGTTTCATTCGTTATTGCATTCTATTTTCGCGGGTTTTTGCGTACGGGACGGGGTGGGGCGGCAGCGGGTGGTCTCATTACGCATCTAACGTAATAACGGAAGGATGTTTTGTTTACTTATCCATCATTTTTGTTGTTCATAAGTGAATTTATTGAAAAACAGCGTTAAAATGGATAAATTTAATAAGAATACTCGTGGTTACCGTTTCATTGCTTCATTAACAAGCAGTGATGCAATGCAAAGTAATTCTCTACAGGTATGTATCGTATACCTACTTACTACTCGTTTATTACCTACATTACATTATGTTGTCTAGTAATTCTGTTTACCTATTTATCTATACATATCCTATTAAAGATAAATAGCTATTCATTTATTTATCTACATACAGATAGTGCAATCTACGAAGACGCGCCCCACTCTTCTTCCTATTATAATCGCTTACAGTACAAGTGTACGCGCTAATTACTGTATAAGTAATTACATAATATAGGTAATTAGTGTGTATCGACAAAACTAAAGCACTAACAGACTGTAACACACTTGTACGCGACTAGGGAGAAGAGTGGGGCGCGTCTTCGTGGATTGCACTATCTATACCTACTAATGTAATAGGTATAAAATGACGAAATCGTCGCGCGCTTTTTGACATTACTAAATAAAATCCTTGATGAAATCCAACTTAAACATTAAGTGGTGAATTACACACATCAACGAACGACAACGAATACCTAAATCATAATTGACATGATTTTATTGTTTTAAGGACACTACTCAGATTTACGACAAAACCCGGATACAAAATAAATACACCCAGCTGCATGATGAGGTACTTAGTTAAATTTCGGGAGCACTTAATATGTTTTTTAAAAACTAAAATAAAACTAGAGAAGTAGTGTTGCCGATTTGGAGGCAAGGAATATAATAATGAAAACTTAAAACTAGAGCCCAAAGGCAGACTTACAACTAGGCCGGTGGTCCGGCTGCGAGAATGCCGACTCGGCGCTGATAAGGCTCGCACCGGTGCGGCCGCGTCTAGACGCTGACGAAGGCATTCCCGACTCTTAGTCTAAACAAGTCTTAGGGGCAAGGGGATACATAACTCCTCCATCCCTAAGAGAGAAATTATCGGAATGTTCGATTGGAGAACTTTTCCGGTAATTTCGTAAAACATGAATTATGTTTTTGCGAAAAACATATATAAGGCTTACACATACGCTTAATACTAGAAGGCCGGAAATGGCGTAACTAAAACACTATTAGAGTCCATTTCTCTTTTGGGTTCAAACACTTCACTGTTTTTTTAACACAAATGACAAATACTTAAGGTCGTCGAGGTTTGTATCGCGTATGTTAAGTGTAGGTGCACTTGATAGATTTGTATTCGTCTGGAATGCTGGAAGGCTGATAACGGGCAACGGAGTCACAGCGTCTGTCTCTGTGTAGATCTGGTGGTGATGCAGCTTCATCCCGTTGATCTCGAGGTCACATGGCTCGTCAAGGGTAATGACGTATGTTCCGCGCACCGGATATTTGTAAGTGTCTTCGGTGCATATTTTGATAAGTATTGTCTCTTTTCTGGTAAAGAGTATCCAACTGTTATAGTTGATCTTCTGGAGTTTTACATCTTCCACGTAGACAGGGTGCTGCTTACAGCAGCTGAGGTTGCCGTCGTATCGGAGGAGTTGCTCCTCGCAGGTAGGCCCATTGTTTAAGGCCCTGTCGTCACTGTTGCATAAAAATTGATCTCCAGCGGCGAGTGGTCGACACGGTGTTGAAATCGGCTGGTATTTCAACCCTTTCGCCAATAGGTAGGGGTAGGTTGGAATTATGGCTAGGGTTTGATTGTCTTTAGAAATGGGAACAGTGTACATTTTATAATAGTTATATGTATAATTATCAGTTATCGGTACCTCCATTATAAATGTGACCTGGTTTTTCTTTACAAATGATTTTACTGAAATAGTTTCCTCTATCTTAACTAAATTCAACTCGTTAGGAGTATAAACTAGGTTTCCTGTTTTAGCTATTAATTGTAGGTGATACAATAATTCAGTAGAGTTTACAATTGACGGATATAATATTGAGTTCCTACTTAATGCTCTCTCGTTTCTCGTTTTTCCCTAATTTTAAATATTTGTATAAGAATTTTGTACGCTTTTCGTGGTCTTTAACTAACTGTTGCGTGTATATTTTCTGAAATTCTACGTTGAAGGGGTTGTCGGAGTCTGTGTGTCCAAAGACTACTTCAAATGGTGTTAGCCCTGTGGCTGTATGTATAGTATGGTTGTATGCCATAATCGAGTATGTCATAATTGATGCGGCGTCTGTGCATTTCTGTTCGTACTTAGCTAATCTATATATTTCAATAAGGGTCGAATGGAACCGCTCGATGAGTCCCATTGAGTTAGGGTTGTTAACCGTACCTATGTGACGTTCTATTTTATGTAGGCTAAGGAAATCCTTCATCAACTCGTTGTTAAATTCCATTCCCGGATCTGAACTAATTTTCTTGGGGATTCCGTAGAAGGAAAAGTATTTCATGAGAGCTCTCACAACTTCAGGGGTAGATTTGTTAGGAATTTCCATGGCTTGTCCTAGTTTGCTGAAAGCGTCTATGAGGGTGAGATAATATTTGCCTTCTATGGTGAATAAGTCCATAAAAAGTTCCTGAAAAGGGGCATCCTGTGTCTGGGTGAGTTGTAGGAAGGGTTTAATCGGTTTTCTATCGTATTTCATTTTTCTGCATGCGTCACAGGAGTTAATAATGGCTGAGGTAGTTTCTTCCATTTTGTTCCAGAAGTAACTTCTTCTTAGTCTTACCAGTGTCTCTTTGATTCCTCTGTGGCACGTCTTTCCTTGGTGATATTTTAGAACTATTTCTTTCTGCTCATTCTCATCTTCCACGTATACTACTCGTTCTGTACACTCGTAGAGTTTTATCGTGTCTTTCTTGAATAAGGAAATTACTATATTACTAAATTGTCGGCGATGTTGATTTTCTTCAAAATAAATAAAATACTTTATTTTGGGTCTTATGTACTCCTTGAGAAATTCTTTGACTAATTCTGGATTGTTTGTGGGAAGAAAAACTTCTAAAATTTTATGTTTGTTGTGGGAAATATCCTTAACTTGAGTTTCATTTTTAAACCATGAAAATACGAGAATTTGATTCGGCTTGGTGTCGATAGCTTCATGTAATATGGGTATTCCAGTTGATTCTAAGTCGTCTGTTGAATGGATAGTCTGCGTTTTGCTGCTTCCAGATGCAGAAGGAATGATTGGTCTTTCAATTGAGAGTTCAGGAAGTTCTGCTGTGTCTGTGTCTGAATCCGATATTGTGATAGAGCTAGCGGACGTTGTGGAAGAGTTACTTCTTTGGAGTTCTCTAATTTTCTTTTTCTGTTTCTTCTTGTTTTGGTCTACGTTTACTGCCATTGAGTTTCCTTCTTCTTCTTCTAAGACGTTGAGCTTAATTCTGCTTAAGGCATCTGCATTTGTATTCTGTTTGCCGTTTTTGTAGATAATTTCAAAGTCGAAGTCCTGAAGGCGTAGTCTCCAGCGTGTGAGCTTACTGTTTGGGTCCTTAAGGGAGTTCAACCATGCTAGGGGTCGGTGATCAGTGTATATATAGAATTTTTTTCCATAGAGATATGGTCGGAAGTGTTTTGTTGCCCAGATAATGGCCAACAGTTCTTTTTCTATTGTACTGTATCTAAACTCTGTGTCGCTCAGGGTTCTACTTGCGTATGCTATTGGTTTATCGCTGCCAACTTGTCCTTGAGAGAGTACGGCTCCTAGGGCTACGTTGGAAGCATCAGTGGTTAGAATGAATGGCTTTTCAAAGTCGGGGTATTGTAAGAGCGGTGCGTGAGTGAGTAGCTCTTTACATTTATTAAAAGCGTCGATGTAATTTTGGTCAATTATAATTCTATTTCGTTTTTTTAAACAGGCTGTTAGAGGCTGGGTAATTTTTGCGAAATTCGGAATAAAGCGTCGGTAATAACCTACTAGTCCGAGGAAACTTTTAATTTCCGTGGTAGTTTTTGGGATCGGGAAATTTAACACTGCTTCTATCTTGTCGTTATTAGGTTTTAGTCCGTCTCTTGTAATTGTGTGTCCAAGATATAGCACTTCTTTTCGTAAGAATTCTGATTTGTCTAACTGTATTTTCAGGTTGGTCTGTCTGAGTCGGTCAAAAACTAGACGTAGTTTTTGGATATGTTCTTCTAGACTGGATGAGAAGATGATGACGTCATCCAGGTACACCATGCAATGTAGCCCTTGCAGTCCACGAAGAACATGGTCCATAGTTCGCTGGAAAGTAGCGGGGGCTGTTTTCAAGCCAAATGGCATTCTTAGAAATTCGAAATGTCCGTTTTGAGTACTGAAAGCAGTCTTTTGTCTATCTTCTTCTTCAACTTCTATCTGGTGATAGCCACTTGCTAAATCTATTGTTGTGAAGTAAGCACTTTTTCCTAGTTTGTCAAGTAAGTCGTTTATATTTGGTAGGGGGTATTTATCGTCTATCGTTATCTCGTTAAGGCGTCTGTAATCAACGACCATTCTGTATTTTCTTTCTCCTGACGCATCTAATTTCTTGGGTACTAAGTGGACTGGGGCATTCCAAGGGGAATGAGATTCCTGAATTACGTTATCTTGTAACATTTTTGTTACTTGACGGTTTATTTCTTGGGCTTGTGTCGGGGCTAGTCTATATGGTCTTACATAGATTGGGTCTTTATTCTTAGTCCGTATATTATGTTTAACTTGGTTTGTAAAGGTCAGCGGTAGTTGTTCGCAATGGAAGATGTTTTTGTATTCTTTGCAGAGTTTGAAGATTTTCTCTTTTTCTTCTTTATTCATGTGGTCTAGTCTAATTTTCTTTAGGTTTTCTTCTAATATTTTCTCTATTTCTATTCCGCGATTGTTTGTAGTAAGGTTAATATTATACTTCGCTTCCGGGTGGTAATTAACCACTTTTAAGGGTTGCTTCACTGTTATTTTCACTGGTTCGTTTGAGGTGTTTTGGATAACTGTGGTAGCGTATCCGTTAACGCAGTTTACTAAGGCGCTGGGCATACGTACGCCAGGGCCGAATTTTCTGTAGTCAAGTATTGCGTTGCCTGAATATTGGTCTATGGGTAGTTTGACACGTTTTTCAGTTCGGGCTTGAATTTTCACTTCGTAATTTAAATTTTTATTTATAATTGGAATAATGGTAGTATTTGTTTTCAGAACCGAATTTTTCAAATCTATTACTGCATGCAATTGCTCTAATAGGTCGTTTCCTATTAATCCGTCATAGCGTTGGTCGACGTCATAGACGTAAAATTTATGGTACTCGTTGCTTTGGAAAGTCGGTAAAAGCGGAATTTCTATGACCTCACTGTGGTTGCTTGATGCGTGCGTGCTAACTACTTGGAAGGGTTCATGCCGGAGGTGGTAATAGAAAAACTCGTAAGCTTTTCGGGGGCTTATGAACGAGCGCGTACTCCCGGTGTCTATCATCAGTTTTGCGTCTATTTCAGGTATATAAATATGGGGTAGTTTCAAAGTGGGGTCGCAATTCAGTTCTATGGTCTCTGCTCCGTAGAGGCCGGTGTATGAAAATTTTCCAGGGATTCCTGAAGGGTTTCCATTTGTGGCATGTCTGTATATGCTTCAGCTTCAGTTTCGTACGCGTCTTCAGCTACCTCGTACATGTCGGGGTTGTAGCCGTAGAAGTCTTCGTAGCCTGTCGTGTCGTAGATCTCGTTCACCTTGAATCCTTCTCGCGGTTTCAGTGCTGTCCTCATTGTCGCATCGGACGCTTGTAGATGCGGAGGGTTGATTTGGGGTAATTTGGGTCTGTAGCCCATCGGCTGCTGTTGTGTCATCCCTTGAAGGGGTTGTTGGGTGAAATTAGGCCTGTAGCCCGTTGGCTGCTGTCCAGTGCCAAACTGTGGGCGGTAACCGAGTTGAGGTTGGTAACCGAGTTGAGGGCGGTAACCGAATTGAGGGCGGTAACCGAATGGTTGTATTGGAGCCTGCGGCTTAGTTAATGTAGGTTGATTTCCAAAAATTTTAGGTGTGGCGTTTGGTATTAATGACGTTGGTTTAAATGAGGGCTGGTTTGGGTTAATCCCAAATTTAAATCCTTGAGGAGGGTTTTGTTGCGTGGTTTGTTTAAATGTGGCATTATGGCTATGGTTACTATTACGGGCGTCGTAAATTCGCCTACGCATATTATATTGATCGGAAAAGTTTACCTCTTCTAAAACTACGCTAAGGGCGTCTTCTAGGGTCGCGGGTGATTTAAGTCTGACTATTCTTACCATGTCCTCTGGTAAATTATACAGAAAAACGTTGAGTGATGTATTATTGTATATAATTGCTTTAGCCCGTTTGAGTTCTACGTCGCTTAACATGTTTACTTTAGACATCAGTAATGAACGGACGCTCTGGATACGGTTGCAGAATTCTAGATAACTTTCGTTGGATTTGATTTTTATTGATTCTAGTTCTATTGCAATACATTGTTCACTACGTGGGTCTCCGAAGTGTTGTTTTAGAAGTTCTTTTAATTGGCTCCACGACTCTATGTCCTCCCTTTCCGAAAGTAGAGCCGCTGCCTTATCATTTAATCGGCTAGTTACTGATTGGAATACATATAGATTTTGTGCAGCGTCTCCTCTGTACCTGTTTATTACATACTCGCTTTTTCTGATATATAAATTTAAATGGGTCTTATCCCCACCAAAAATAGGGATAAGGTTTAAAATTTCGCGGGGGATTGCAGTTATTTGTTCCATTGTATAGATATGTAGTACACAGGTATGAAAAAACACGAGACAATTACAATATGCTTATTAAAATTAAAATATGTACGTTATTAACTAACCTAAATTAACACTTATTTAGTATTTAAAATTTTTAATTGATTTTGAAATTAAAATTTAAATGTTTTACTTATTTTTAGAGCACAAGAAATTGAATTGTAAATTTCCTTGTTAATTACACTAATTCACTTAAAAATTTAATCGATTTTAAGATTAAAATTTTGAATTTTAAAGTAAAACTTAAAGTAAGAGGCACACTAAATAGAGTTTTATATCTAGTCACCTAGGTCACGTTATATCAAAAGAAGACTTATTTCGATAATAACAATTTTCTTGGAGGGTAGGGAATTGGCAAGGATGGCGAAAAGTTGTACTCACCAGCCGACCGCTTCCATACCGGTGTCCCGTTCTCTTCAACTTATTTATTTGGTTCGTGGGATAACTGTTCGGCACTTTACCTAAATAGGCAAACCGCACTTTGCCGTACTAACACGGAAGCTCAGTTATAAGCGTATATAACCGCACTAGTTTAGCCAGTTATCCTACCGGCTGCGCCAGTTAAATTTCGGGAGCACTTAATATGTTTTTTAAAAACTAAAATAAAACTAGAGAAGTAGTGTTGCCGATTTGGAGGCAAGGAATATAATAATGAAAACTTAAAACTAGAGCCCAAAGGCAGACTTACAACTAGGCCGGTGGTCCGGCTGCGAGAATGCCGACTCGGCGCTGATAAGGCTCGCACCGGTGCGGCCGCGTCTAGACGCTGACGAAGGCATTCCCGACTCTTAGTCTAAACAAGTCTTAGGGGCAAGGGGATACATAACTACTTATCTGTCAAATACTTTTTTATGTTTTCAAATCTTGCATGTTAGTGATTTGTGGGTTTGGTGTTAGTATGTGAGGTTTTGCCTAGCATGTGGAGAGTATGAATGTGTGACTTGTACCGATTTAAAGATTTTTCTTGTATTCGATAAGACTTGCCTTGCCTCTTTACTCGTTAAAATAAAGTTATGTACAATGACCCCTTAAGAGGTATTGCGTTTATTCTGTTACTCCCTGTATATTGTTACGCCAGTCGTAGAAACTATACGCTAATCTGTGGCGATGTTGTTTACAACTACCGATAGGTAACGCAGATTAGACAATAGTAGCCACTCGAGCCGCGCGTTCCATTGTTAAATCCGGAACAAAAGAAATCTTTCTGGAAAGCAATTATTGTGCACCGTTTTTATGATGTTTTTATCTAGTTAATAATGGGGTGTTTATTTGAATCCAAATGTTCTAGATTGAACGCGTGGCTCCGCGTGATAAACAACTTTTTGTGTGTTTGCGCTATTGTTAAATCGAATGCTCTGGATATCTTAAATTTGTATAAATACGCGGACGACCGACGACTCGGAGTCAGTTTTGATTACGCGTTCAAAGTGCTAACATTGAAGTAATTGTGCGAGAAGTGTTCAGAGTGTTATAGTGCAAGTATCTAGTGTAGTGTAACAGTGTTTGTGTGTGTGTAACTGGTGAATGAAGTGAATCTTCGGATACATCGACGTTTCATTCCTTTTATCCTAACCCCGCTCGTAACATTTGGTGTCAGAAGTGGGATAAAAGGAAAATGCCGATAACTCCGCACGACGACGATTCGCTTCGCACCAGGAGCCAACGCCGACAAGAGGAGGCACGCCGGCTAGAGGATCAGACACGGCGACAGGAAGACGTTGACCAGAGGCGGTTCGGAAACAGCTCGTTCTTGGTTGATGTGAGTGAACCAACGACTGACGATCGATCAGAGAATTTGGGAGCGGCTTCAGTATCAGCTGCCACACCTACTTCAATCGACATGACTACCATGATGGCAATGCTCCAAGGAATTACTCTCCAGCTGAAGGAAGGACAGGAAGAAAATGCTCGTCGTCTGGAGGAGAATGCTCGTCAACTGAAAGAAGAGATAACTAGCCTGCGGACATCATTGAAGACTGAGTTCAAAGAGTTAAAGGACCAAGTTGACCAGCATGAAACCACCGTAAAAGAACATGACATCGCTATCAAGGACTACTCAACTCGCATCTTTGAGGCTGAGACACAGATCGCTGACGTGAGAAAATCTTTAAATGTTCTCAAGTCTGGAAATGGAATAGCAGCTCCTGTGTTTTCTGCACCTGTAACACATGGATTCAAGGTGACACCTTTCGACGGAAGTTCCTCGTGGTCAGCCTACAAAATCCAATTTGATGCCATAGTCGAAGCCAATGGATGGAATAAGAAGCAAGCCATGACTGCTCTCACAGTAAGCCTCCGCGACCAGGCTTTGACTGTGCTTGAAGCACTGGGCAAGGACGTCACTTATGAGAAGCTTCTAGAAACTTTGGAAAGTCGTTACGGAGATGAACACCTAGAGCATGTCTTTCGAGCACAAATGAAGAACAGAGTTCAAGGCCGCCGAGAAAATTTGCAAGAGTGGGCTCTCGAGATAGAAAAGCTATTTAGGAAGGCTCACCAGTCTTCACCTATACCCAACGACGAGCAGCTGGTTGAAGCATTCGCCGATGGAATACGTGACAGTGAAGTGAGGGTAGCAGTACAGCTTCGACATCACAAATCTCTGAAGGACGCTTTAGCTCACGCTTTAGAAGTAGAAGCTGTACGAAATCCTACGGGAGAAACTCAACGCATCAGGGAAGTGAGCGAAACATCCCAAAATCGTTTCCGGTTTATCCCTAGATGCTACAACTGCGACGAAAGAGGCCATCTATCGCGTAACTGTTCGAAGCCACGGCATAGGAGGGACCATCGTCAAATTGAGGAAAAAGTGGATAACAACGCCGCCCAGCAGCAGGGAAACGAATAAACGCCAGGACCAAGGGGCGGGTGCTGGCCGGTGATTTACAAGCCCCGAAGATTTCGATCTCACAAGTTCAAGATGGAAATAGCCTGATCATCAAAGGTGAAATTAACGGAACACCCTGCAAGCTGACTTTGGATACTGGAGCATCTCGAACAGTGATCACAGTTCCCGATTCGCTAAGCGTTACCTTCAGGATTTTTGAGGCTGCAACAAAGTTCAACTCCTGACAGCGACCGGTCAGCACATACCCGTCCGAGGCGAAGAATCAGTGGCATTGACGCTGGGTGAGGAGACTTTCCAACACAAAGTGATTGTGGCTGATATAGTCGATGATTGCATTCTGGGACTCGACTTTATGCGAGAACATCATTGTGAGATCGATGTCAATCAAGGAATCTTAAAGTGTAGATCAGAAGAGATCTTTATGGAAGGGGCTACAGCAGGAAAAGTGTACTGTCTGAGGAGGACTATCCTTCCACCGAAGTCGGAAACCATTGTGGTAGTGAGACTACCACCAAAGCTAAGACACCAACGACGATGTGTGCTAATTGAACAATTGGAAAATAATCATCCATGGATAGTGGCACGGACTCTAGTGAAGACAACTAATACTGGCGTAGTGCGTGTATTGAATCCCAGTAATGAGGAGCATCTCATAAAAGGTGGAACTCTAATGGGCACTTGCGAGGAAGTAGATTGGATGCGCAGATGTCAAGAACTACCGAGCAAATGTATACCTCGTGAGAATTTCGACGTGTCCACACTTTTAGAAGATTGTGAGGATCTTACTGGAAAAGAGCGTTCAATGGCAAGGAAGATGTTACTGCATTACGCCGATATCTTTGCTTCAACCGATGCGGACAATGGGAAAACCGGCCTAGTAAAGCACACGATAAATACAGACGACCAGCAACCGATACGCCAGCGGCCACGAAGAATACCAGTTGCTAAGGAAAAGGAAGTGGAGACCATGATTGAGGATATGGCGAAGAACGAGATCATCGAGCCCTCATCCAGTCCATGGTGTTCTCCTGTGGTGCTAGTAAAGAAGAAAGATGGCAGTATGCGGTTTTGTGTGGACTACCGACGACTTAACGATGTAACTAAGAAAGACAGTTACCCTCTGCCCAGAATTGATGACACATTGGATACGCTGACGGGAATGAAGTGGTTCACAACTTTGGACTTGAAAAGTGGTTACTGGCAAGTGGAAATTGACCCTAAAGACAAAGAGAAAACCGCATTTTCTACGGGAAAAGGGCTTTGGCAATTCAATGTGATGCCATTCGGATTGTGCAATGCCCCTGCAACTTTTGAAAGATTAATGGAGCTAGTGCTTGCAGGGTTGATTGGAGATGCTTGCCTGGTCTACTTGGATGACATCATAATTGTGGGAAAAACATTTGAAGACCACCTCAGAAACCTGGAACTAGTGTTAACGAAAATCCGTGCAGCCAACCTTAAGTTGAGCCCGAAGAAATGCTCATTCTTCAAACGGCAAGTTAACTTTTTGGGCCATGTAGTTTCTGAAGATGGTGTGCGGACAGATCCGGAGAAAATCAGCGCGGTCAAAGATTGGCCGGTCCCAAAAGACAAGAAGGAAATCAGATCATTTTTGGGTCTATGCTCCTACTACCGACGATTTGTTAAAAGGCTTCTCTGATATAGCAAAACCGTTGCATAGACTAACTGCAGAAAAACGAATCTTCCACTGGGATGAAGACTGCGACACCGCTTTCCGAGAACTGAAGAAGCATCTGTGTGAAACACCAATCCTTGGATTCCCAGACACTGAGAATGAATTCATCGTTGACACCGATGCCAGTAATATTGGTATAGGCGGCGTACTATCACAACGAAAAGGAGATCAAGAGGTTGTGATAGCTTACTACAGCAAATCCTTATCCAAACCAGAAAGGAATTACTGCGTGACAAGGAGAGAACTGCTGGCAGTAGTGAAGACTTTGCGGCATTTTAGCAAATACCTGCTGGGAAGAAAATTCCGCCTGAGGACCGATCACGCTGCATTAACTTGGTTGCTTCAATTCAAGGACCCTGAAGGACAAGTAGCAAGATGGATTGAGCAGCTGCAGGAGTTTGATTTTACAGCGGAGCATCGCAGTGGCAGGGCACATGGTAACGCGGACGCATTGTCTAGAAGGCCTTGCCCGGAAGACTGTAAGCATTGTCTAAAGCAAGAGTCTAAGGAAGTTGTACCCGTCAGGATGCTCAAAACAGATCTTAGTGATGAATGGAAGCAAACCCTCCAGGCAGCACAACAAGATGACACGGACATTTTTTTTTTTTTTTTTTTTTTTTTATGTAAAATAGGTCGGCGTTTGACCACCAACTCGCCTGATGTTAAGCGACGTTGTGGTCTAAGATGGAGCACGACGACCTATAGGGTACTTATTCACTCTAGCATTGATGTTTTGTAGAGTGAAGAAGTACAAAGACGGCAGTTGAGTGAGGAGCTACAAGCGCGCTACTGCTCAGACCCGACTTCAGAACGGTTACACCGGACTACATCCCGAAACACGACTAGGTCATTTCACGGCATGGCTTGGTCCGGTGGGTGGTAACTAGCCACGGCCGAAGCCTCCCACCAGAGTTTGCTACCCGGTTAGCACTACCCGGGGACCACGTGTAGGGAATCAGAATGGAGTACACTCCTACGGACGTGGGTAGCTCAGCCCCCATAAAGCCAATTTTCGAGTGGATGGAGTCTGGTGCCTCTAAGCCAAATTGGAGTGATGTGGCTGGCATGAGCATAACGACGAAGAGCTATTGGGCACAATGGGACAGTCTTCTTATCCATGAAGGAGTATTGTGCCGCAAATGGGAAAACACACGAGGCAATCGCTGTCATCTACAAATGATTGTGCCTAAAGCTAAGGTACCTGACGTATTGCATCTGTACCATGGATATTCAGGAGGACATCTGGGAGTAAAACGGACGCTGCTAAAGATTCGAGAACGATTTTACTGGATCAATTGCAGAGACGACGTAGAAGACTGGGTACGAAAATGTACAAGCTGTGTTGCAGTGAAAGGCCCACACACCCGTAGCAGAGGTGAATTGAAGCTGTATAATGTCGGAGCACCATGGGAACGAATAGCGTTAGACGTGGCGGGCCCATTTCCTGTCACTGATAATGGCAACAAGTACTTCGTGGTTGTTATGGACTATTTTACCAAGTGGCCAGAAGTCTTTGCAATTCCAAATCAAGAGGCTCCTACAATAGCCGACAAATTAGTGCATGAAGTGTTCTGCCGTTTTGGAGTACCACTGGAAATTCACAGCGATCAGGGAAGGAATTTTGAATCTCAACTGTTTAAGGAGGTGTGTCAAGTGATGGGTGCTCACAAAACAAGGACTACGTCATACCATCCACAGTCCGACGGAATGGTGGAACGATACAACCGCACTCTTGTGACCCATCTAGCCAAAGTGGTCGAAAACAATCAGCGAGATTGGGACAAGCACATTCAGCCATTTCTACTGTCGTACCGTAGTGCTGTTCACGAAAGCACCAACGTCACTCCAGCCTTTGCAAACTTTGGAAGAGAGTTACGGCTGCCTGCGGATTTAATAACTGGCATTCCACCAGACTCGCCACAACCCATAAACGAGTACGCCAGAGATCTACGGAATAAGATGAATGACATCTACGAACTTGTTAGAAATTCTGGCCAACAAGCATCGGAAAAGATGAAGACTCGATATGACAGGAAGTTCAACGACCCTGGGTTTGATGAAGGATCGCTAGTATGGCTTCATAATCCTGTACGCAAGAAAGGGAAATCTCCAAAGCTGCAACCCAAATGGGATGGACCATACCGAGTGGTGACCAAAATGAACGACGTCACATATCGCATACAGAAGGGTCAGCGAGGCGCACCTAAGATTGTCCACGTTGATCGACTGGCGCGATATCACGGGACTAACGATGCTCGGGACGAGCATGTCTTAGGAGGGGGTAGTGTTACGCCAGTCGTAGAAACTATACGCTAATCTGTGGCGATGTTGTTTACAACTACCGATAGGTAACGCAGATTAGACAATAGTAGCCACTCGAGCCGCGCGTTCCATTGTTAAATCCGGAACAAAAGAAATCTTTCTGGAAAGCAATTATTGTGCACCGTTTTTATGATGTTTTTATCTAGTTAATAATGGGGTGTTTATTTGAATCCGAATGTTCTAGATTGAACGCGTGGCTCCGCGTGATAAACAACTTTTTGTGTGTTTGCGCTATTGTTAAATCGAATGCTCTGGATATCTTAAATTTGTATAAATACGCGGACGACCGACGACTCGGAGTCAGTTTTGATTACGCGTTCAAAGTGCTAACATTGAAGTAATTGTGCGAGAAGTGTTCAGAGTGTTATAGTGCAAGTATCTAGTGTAGTGTAACAGTGTTTGTGTGTGTGTAACTGGTGAATGAAGTGAATCTTCGGATACATCGACGTTTCATTCCTTTTATCCTAATCCAGCTCGTAACAATATTTTTGTACAATAATATACGTATAACCTGCAGTAGATGGTTCGCTCAATATTACCATTACTTGTTTTATATTTTTAGATAACCAAAGTATCTGAGGCTACCCATTACAATGTTTTACCTGAAGATGAGTTATTGGAAGCTAATGAACAAAGAGTATTACTAGATATATCTAACTCCATAAATCTTGTTCATACAACGACAGAAATTGACGAAAATAATATAAGCGTCTGTACCGAAGTAGATGATGCGTACCAAAATTTAATTCAGATGGAAAATGATGACTTAGGCTCAAGGTATTTAGATTCCATAGAATTCAATACTACAGCAAATTCAAACCATGAGTTACAACAAGAACCACAAGAAAAAAGTTACAACAACATTGAATGTTCTCAGCAAGAAAATGCAGATCTTACAAACATCGATTTATCTATATCAACAGTCAATCTATGTGACAATAGCCCCAGTATACTAGACAATAATATGACTACATCTCAAGTTAGTGTTTTAGCTGAAGAAAATTCACTTATAACTATATCAGAAATATCAACTGGCAATCATAGTGAAGGTGATCTACAGAACCCGATGATATCTGAACCAATAATAAATGAAAATAGAACTGGACGACCAAAGAAGGGCAGAAAACGGAAATATCCTGATCAAACACGTGAAATTCGTAAAAAGTTATGTGAAACTAACAATCAATACATAAATCAAAAGGGAGAAGTAGTCAATCAACGAAAGTTTATCGATGTTCGCTGTAATGATGGTTGTCATGAAAAAATATCGGTAAAAGAGCGCCAAGAAGAATTTTCAAAATTTTGGGAGTTATGTTTTGAAGGAAAGTGCTTGTATATATCTTCCAACGTGAAAGTGACATCAATAAAAAGGAAAAGAAACAAGAATTCAAATAAAAGAAATAACACTCGTGTCTATTCTTTAAAAAACATAGTTGTTTGTGCCAAAATGTTTATCGATACTTTAAGAATTTCATCTGCAAGGATTGACAGATACTTAAAAAAATGCTCACGTCCGGAAAAAATTGAAGACAAAAGGGGAAAGGTATCAGGAAACACTCGTAAGATGCCTCAGGATGTTGAACAAAGTATTATCGAACACATTGATAAATTCCCAAAATATAAGTCCCATTACTGTAGAGCGCAAACAGACAGGATGTATTTACCACCGGATATGACTTTGTCGAAAATGTACGACTTATATTTATCGGAAGCAAGCTTTGATGAATCAAGAAAGACAGTTTCATTTGCATCGTATAAAAGAATATTTTATACCAAATTTAATCTACAAAGGAAAAAGCCACAGAAAGACACGTGTAATAAGTGCGACCTATTTGCTGTAAAAATCAGAGATACCACTTCACAAGAAACCAAATTAAATTTAGAGAAGGAAAGAGAGCAGCACCATAAAGAAGCCGAAGACGCACGTGCAATGAAAAGACAAGATATAACTTTGGCTAAGACTTATGATCATATTGAAACCCTGACATTTGATATGGAAAAAACACTGCCACTGCCAAGAATTCCAACCAACATCGTATTTTACAAACGCCAACTGTGGCTTTACAACTGCGGTGTGCATTCAGGAAAAACCGGTAAAGGGTTTTGTTACGTCTGGGTGGAAGGAATAGCAGGCAGGGGAGCACAAGAAGTAGGCTCCACTTTACGTAAACATATATCTTTAAATCTAGACTCAAAAGTCAAAGAACTAATCCTATGGTCAGACTCCTGTGGTGGCCAGAACCGAAATATTAAGTTGACTCTGCTACTATTTGCAGTACTAGAAGAAAATGACAACCTAGAAAAAATCACCCTACGATTTATGGTCCCTGGGCATAGCTTCTTAGAAAATGATAGCGAGTTTAGTGATATCGAATCAGCGTTAAAAACCCATACTCGGCTTTACACTCCACAAGACTACATTGATGTGATGACCAGTTGTCGTAAGAGAAACAAGTTAATAGCTAATAAAATGGAAAGTTTAGACTTTGTCGGAGTTTCTAAAATGCTGAAGACAATAGTGAATAGAAAAAAAGATATAGAAGGAAATCCTATAAGCTGGTTGAAAACTAAAGAAATAAACATTTTTAAGGATAGACCTGGTCGGATATTTCTTTCAACCTGTCATGGCAGTCAAACCCATGAAGTAGATCTGAATAAAATACCAAAAAGAGGGGCAATAAATAACCCATTGACATTATCAAGGCATTATGAGCAACTTTGGCCACAAGGAAAACCTATTTCTCAACCGAAGCTAGATGATATAAAATCCCTCCTTCATCTCATACCATCTGATGCGAGAAAATATTACGAAAATTTAACTGGATCTCGTGATTTAGAAGATGATGTTGAAGGTTTTGATGGATCCATTGATTTTGAAGTAGAAGATGAAGAATAAAAAATAATATGGTACAGTGTATAAGTAATTAATAAAAGAAAAAAAAGGAATAAAAGTATTAATAAGATGTAGAAGTGTTACAACATTTGTTTTGTTTAAGTAAATTTTATTAAAATAACTGGATTTAATCTTATGTTCCAATTTATTTCACCCGAAAAAAATCGCAATAAAGTATCAAACGACAATAATGCCGTATAGTACGTTATTGATAAATAAAATGGTCTGAATATGGCTTAAAACACATTAACAAATTAAGCGGAAAAATGGCTATAACTACAAAACTGTATAGTTTAGCCTTATATTTTTTTAACAAATGTGAACTTATACATATTTTATATGTTCAGAATAAAAATTATACTCTTGACATATTAAATGTATGCACAGCGACCATTTTAAGTTTGAAATTTTTGAAGCTCATTTTCTCAGGATTCGTTAAATGGCGCTTAATCGGTTCTTACATAACGCAGTCCAATTGTAAAAAATATGAAGATAGTGAAGAATATGAAGATGCCATATCAAATGATAAAGAATTAAAGACTCAGAAAAATAATTTAGAACAAGTACATAAAAATGATGAAACAAATATGAATCAAAGATCTAAGAGAGAAATTAAAAAACCAGTACGGTTCGACGACGAATTTGGCTACTATTGTGTTTATGTAAACTTTTGTGATGCTATGATTCCAGATAATTTTCAGGAGGCGATATCATGTGATGACTCAAAACAATGGGCAGGAGCGATGAATCGTGAGTTAGACAGCCTAGTTAAAAATAATACATGGACCATGGTCAACAGACCACAGGACAAAGAGGTCATTGATGTGAAGTGGGTATATAAAAAGAAATCTAAAAATGAGTATAAGGCCAGGTTAGTAGTAAGAGGTTTTCAACAAACTGATCAAATTGATGATACTTATTCCCCTGTTGCTAAAATGCAAACTCTAAAGGTACTTCTTTCATATTGTTGTCAGGAAAACTTTAATATTAATCAAATGGATGTTGAGACAGCTTTTTTAAATGGTAGAGTATTATCAGAGGTATATGTACAGCAGCCACCAGGCTATGAAGACGGTACCAGTAGAGTTTACAAACTAAATAAATCTTTGTATGGTTTAAAGGAAAGTCCTAGAGCTTGGTATGAATGTGTAAATGACTTCCTAAGTAGTATTGGTTTCCGTAGAAGCAAATATGATTATTGTCTGTATGTAAAAACAAATGAACACCTATCTATATACATACTACTATTTGTTGACGACATGCTGATCTGTTGTAAAAGTAATAAAATTATTGCTGAAATTAAAAATAAACTCATGAATAAATTCACAATGAAAGATATGGGCAAAGTCAAGAATTATATTGGTATTGATATTGAATATGATTATGAGAAATGTAACACCATGACATTAAGTCAAAAAGCTTATATAGAGTCACTAGCAAAACATTATAAAATTGAACACTCTAGATTGCCTAAGACACCAATGGAAATGAATCTTAAATTAGAAGAATGTGATGTAAACAAAGATGTAAAGTACAGAAATTTAATTGGTGCATTATTGTACATCAGCTCAGGCACAAGACCTGATATATCTTTCAGTGTAAACTACCTAAGTAGATTTCAAAACTGCTATAATGAAACTCATTTCAAACATGCACTGCGAGTACTAAAGTATTTGTATTTAACTAGAGATCTTAAACTGACATATTGTAAAAATAATGATGCTGATAAATTAGATTGTTATGTAGATTCAGATTTTGCGGGTGATACTGTTTGCAGAAAAAGCACCACCGGTTTTGCAATTAGATTATTTGGAAATACTGTTTATTGGAAGTCAAAGAAACAAAATTGTGTAACTAAATCCTCATGTTTCGCTGAATATGTCTCATTATCAGAAGCAGTAACTGAAATAATTTTTCTAAAGTCTTTAATACTAGACATCTTTCAAATAGATTGTAAGCCAGTAAAAATATTTGAGGATAATTCAGGTGCATTAGCTATTGCTAAATATGGTAACTTTACTAAAAATTCAAAACATATTGAAGTGCATTATCACTATGTACATGAAAATGTAAAAAAACGGAGTTATAGATGTAGTAAAAGTTGATTCTGAAGATAATGTTGCAGACATTTTTACCAAATCATTGGGAAACATAAAGTTTCTTAAATTCAGAAAAATGCTAGGTTTGGTGTAAATAATAAAATAAATACTTAGTTTAAAAGTCTTTATTAAAATAAGTAAATGTGTAGTTATGTATAAGATTAGTACCTAAATAAGAAAATAATAGAGTAAGATAAATATGTTATAGTATAGTGTTTGAGTAAGTTAAAGAAGCATAAGTATAAAGAAGTAAGTTAAGTAAGTAAATATATTTTTGTACGAAGAGTAAAGAGAAACAAAAATGTAAGGAGGCGTGTTAGATTATATTATCTGTAGTACATTCTTGTTTCTCTGTCTCTGGCAACATTGCAATGGCCGATGAAGCGTTTAGTCTTAAAAGTAAGAAACATAAATTAAATAGTAAGAACGTGTAAACTCAAAATAAATAGCAATAGTATTTAAAACTAAAATCAGTGTTTCATTAATAAATATAAATATTAATTATGAACATAATTAATATAAATCGGATTATTTATTTTAAAAGTTTTAGGTTATTTTAAAAGCGATGATACGAGTAGCTTAGTTGGAGAAGGCCCGCTTCTCATGCCAGAGGAGCGGCTTCAAACCCAGCCGACGGCACGCACGAATTTGTTCATTGCGTGAACATATATATTTTGTGAAACATTTGTGAACATTTATTTACATAATTATATTAATTATGTTAATTATGTTCATTGCGTGAACATATGTGTGTATTGAATGTCATCTGCTACATGACTGGAGCCCGGTGTACGGCGACCGGCTCACCCCCTGTCTCATTTGGGACTGAATATCGTCCGGCGAAGTGTGGGTGTTGTCTTACACGTCTGGCAGCCTGTTCGGGGGAAAGACGTGAAGGTATGTATGTTTGTTACTTTAAATCAGAGAAAGAGAGAGAGAGAGAAAGAGAGTTAAAAAAATGGCTTATGTTTGACTACCATCTCGGCTAATGTTAGCAATGACATGACCTATACAGATATTCCGACATCCCCATAAAAAAAATCTGTAAGCGAGTAATGCCACAGAACGCAACTAGTTTTTCTACTGTTCCGTCACAGAAATAATACGTTAATCAAGTTTCAATGTAATTAATAGCTTTTCATGATGTAACTGAAGAGAAACAAGTTGCGTGGGTGAAAGCTACTGGATTACATAACTTAAATTATACCGGGTTGAAAAGACACCCACGCAAAACAACGGTCTTTTACAAGTGTAGGTATTGAAGAAATACAAATTCAACGATGAATCAAAGTCAAAATGTTTGTATTCAATTGGGGTAACAAAGATACATGTAAAAACGTCAAAATTTTATGATAGACTCGACCGCCTTAAATAAATAAATAGTACCTGGATGACCGAGCTTTGCTCGGTATTTTTTTTTTTTTAATTGTGTTTTTTGGAAAATAAACAATAGACTTTAGTCTAACCTCAAAGCAAACACTCATAGTTAATGAGTGTTTGCTTTGACTCGTTTGAACACTCGAACACTCATTGACTTCGTGTTACTTAAAAACGCCATCTGCAGTTTTGTCGTTATAGCTATTAGTTGCTCACAAAAAATAGTATTATTATTCGCCAATAGATGTCAGGAAGAGTCATATTTTTCAGTTGAGACTACTCAAATGCCTCCTTTTTGTTATTTTTCTTCCAAGTTTATGTTAAAGTTGATTATCGATAAAACACGAATAAAATGACATTTTCTAAAAATGATTCCTAGCTAGATCGATTTATCGCCCCCGAAACCCCCTATATACTAAATTGTATGAAAATCGTTGGAGCCGATTCCGAGTTTCCCATTATATATATATATATATATATACAAGAATTGCTTATTTAAAGACATAATAATAAGATATTTTGGGACATTTTGCACACACTGTCATCTGACCCCAAGCAAAGCTTGTACTTGTTTGTAAAGCTCTGGCAGCCATAATGAAGAATGCTCCCAGAATGCTTGGTTGACATGCGGTAACTTTTCCTAATATCGATTGTTAATTAACAATCACGTGAGAACGAGAAACATTTAACGAAAAATTGCAAGTAGAAATTTCGTATAATTTGTTCTAAGAAAGAAGAAGACGAGTGAAGAGAGTGAGTAATGATACTGACGAGCCTCTAAAGTTACCTACAGAGTGACAAAGTGCAATTTAAATTTTTTTAATTGTTTTGCACTTCTGTAATCATTCATAATTAACTAAGAATTTCACTTGTATTATGGATTCATTTAACAGCTGATGATGTAGACAACCTCCCTATGTAATGGAATTTATGATTTGCTTTGTCTATCCATTGAATAATCCAATCAAAATTGACCCCTTAAAATGCGGACATTTTTCATACCTCTGTTTTCGCTTGAGAACGATTTAAAAAAAACCAAGAACATAGGGGCGGAGATATTGTTAATTTAATTGTACATGCTAAATTTCATCATAATCTGACAAATGGTTTTCAAGAAATTTGAGTAGCGCGTTTGTATGGAAATTTCAGAGCGTCGCGGCCCTCTTAAGAGTTATCTCGTATTGATTCTTTGCAATTTAAATGGAGATGAAGACGCTACCAAGTGATGATAATTGTATTTTAATTTGCTTATCACGATTGGCGTTCATTGCCGCCGCCGCCTTAACAAGTACAGTCAACGACATAATGTTGAGGCTTAAGAATTTGGCTGTTTTAGTACTAGCGTGTCGTAAATGCATACAATACAATACAATACATCTTTATTGCACACCAAAAATACAAAGTAAAACAAACATAAAGAAAATATTAAACAATAAAATATCACTCGGCAGTACAAGGGCGGCCTTATCGCCTAAAGCGATTTCTTCCAGGCAACCTTTGGATGGACAGGACAGAACGAAATATTACAAACGGTATAGTGACTTTTTTCATGCAAACGTGTATGCAAAATTTTATGATGATCGGTTGAGTAGTTAGGATGTGAAAGCGTTACAAACAAACTTACTTTCGAATTTATAATATTAGTTAGGACTATTTATGATATTAATTACGATTATTTCATGATTATAATAGCGTTTACCCGCAACTTTATTCGCGTTTAGTAGCCAAAAACGTGTTTTTTGGCTACTCCTAAACTCCTAACTAAATTCCACGTGATTTACATACTTACTGTACCTAATTATCAATTTTCATTCGTTTATCGGTTCAGCTGCTTAGCCGGGAAAAGCTCACAAACAGACAGACAGCCAAAATCACTTTCGATTTAGTATGGATACAGTCAGTAAGAATTAGTACAATACAATACAATACAAAAACTCTTTATTGACACTAAATACAAAATAAATCTAAACTAAACATTCAAAAATATAGGCGCAATGGGCGGTCTTATCGCTTAAGAGCGATCTCTTCCAGACAACCTTTGGATGGAATAAAAACATTATGATTAAGCATGGACGGTGGTGTGTGCTAAAGAAAAATAATAATAATAATAATTAAGCAATGTACTTACAAATTTGAGAATTATAATAAACATACATACTAATACCTACATAAATAATTACTAAATATACAAATAAACTACCCAGATATGAACATACACAAGTACCTACATCAATAAATACTAACGCAGTAACTTAGTAAAAGTTAAAAAAATATATAAAACCACCAACACCGATTTTCATCAAATATAGCTAAGAACACTTCCGTATAATGATACAATACAGAGCTACGATGATGATGAAGAGATCCCAAACGGAGGAACCGATTTTAATTTTACATTTTTTTTTTTGAAAGGTGAATTATACGGAAGTGTTCAGAAATCAGAAATCGGAATTTATTGATAACTCCTATAGGTTACACGTCATATTAGATACGATAGATTAGTTAGATCGAACTGCACACGGTGTGCAAATTTGATTGAAATCAGTTAAGTAGTTTAGGAGACTGTTTTTTTTTATTTTTTTTATAAAGATTAGGTCAACATTTGACCACCAACTCGCCTGATGTGAAGCGACATTGTGGCCTAAGATGAAGCACGAAGACCTAGTAGGTACTTATTCACCCTGGCCTTGAAGATACCTAGGTTGTAGTTAGTCGGAAAAACAGATGGTGGCAAACGATTCCAGTCCCTAGCCGTTCGTATTAAGAAGGTGGGTCTATAGCGAACTAACAACGTGACAAGTAATTTATTTATATTAAGATTTAAGTTTTGCCTTGCCTGTGACGTGTGTGACGTCACTCGCCGGTTTCAACGGAAGATCAGCGCTGGTTAACCACCATTAGCCAGCATTATGCTCAGTTGGAGCCGGTTTGTGGCAGGAAACCTGTTTTTCTGTCTTTATTTTTTGTTGTGTTTTTTTTTGTTTCCTGTTGCAAATAAAGTATATTCTATTCTACTACGTTACGTTATGTTTGATGAAAATCAGTGTCGGTTTTTTATATTTTTTTTAATTTTTAGTTTGTTACTGTAGTACTCATTCTTCCTAACTGTATCCATACTAAGTCAACACACAGACACGTCAAACTAATAACACCCCGACGTTTTTACTTCAGGGGTTCAAAGTCAAAGTCAAAATGTTTTTATTCAATTTAGGTATCAAAGATACACTTATTAACGTCAAAGTTATTTAAATAGACTCGACCGCCTTGTTCAAGAACAGGCAAGAAACTGAGGGGCCTTTTTTTTTCAAATAATAAATAAATTACAGTTTCACAAATTTTGGCTTACAACTAGGTAATATCTATAAATACTAGTGGTTAAAAATAGAAGTTCAGAATAACTGTGATGAAATTAAAATCCGATTTATTTACATTCTACACCGATGGTGGCACTCGCATTAATTGTTCCAAGATATTTGAGAGCCAAGTACCAACACTTGTCTGCCTCCATGTACCTACCATGTTAAGTGCACAGAAAGCACGTCGAGTTAAATATACATTCACACTTTAGACTGGGTTGCAAACTTTAAGATATTAGCGATTGTATTAAATCGCTAATATATTATAATAAACAAACAAAAAAATTGGTTGCCTGTAAAGTCGGTATAAGTACGGGCGAAAGTTTTACGTGACAACGACAGGGACGCGTGCCTTTCACTTTTTATGTCTGTCTCTCTCGCTCTTAGGCGGGCTAACCATGCCCGAGTGGAAGGGACGCGTGCCTCTCACTCGCTCTCATTGTGAGCGCATAACGTGAGCGGAGCGTAACGCAGTTTCTTGAAGTGTCACCCGGCAAACTTTTTTTTGACGTTGTCACGTCAAAAAAAAATCCGCTTCCAAATTAAAACACTTCCCAGTTCCCACTAATTCATCTTTCAAACAAAAACAAACATAATCAAAATCAATTCATCTATTCGGGAGCTACGCACACATATACATTCAATTACACACACACGCATTACGGGGCGGAGCGAAGTAGAGTAGAGAGGAGTGCGTGGTGTGCGGAGTAAAGTGGAGTGGAATGGAATGAATGGAGTGGAGTGAGTGGACGAGTGGAGATGAATGGAGTGAAGTAGAGTGGAGAAGTGAAGTGAGTCACGTCGGGTGGAGGAGTGGAGTAGAGTAGAATGGAGTGGAGTGGGGTGGAGTGAAATGGAGTAGAGATGAGTAGAGGAGTGGAATAAATTGCAGGCGGAAATCGTCTCCCGGTCTTCGGTCGCTTGTCACGGTCTCTAGTCTCGGTCGCGCACGCGAACTGGCGCACATATAACTGCCTACAGTTAAGGCTCGGTCATTCCACGATTATCTACCCACACATACGTTTACGTAACCCGCTTTAATTAGAGTTGAAAATCGTAAACCATATTTGATGGTAAAATGAAATCGGCGTCTAGAAATACATTTTTTATTGGTATTGACCGTAATAAGAACACAAATAAGAATAAAATGCTCGGTTAAACTTAGAACTAATCTGGCTGTTTAATATTCGAAAAAACCAAGCAAGTAGCTTAGTTTTTTTTGCGGCAATGTGTGCGTGTTGTGCGCATATACGACAGTAGCGTAGTTTTTTGATGGTTTTTGGCTTCACCTAAATCAAATCAAAATCAAATCAAATCAAATATTTTTTATTTTGGCACAAACAATAAGTACAACATATGATGTGAATTCACTGACTCCGAACTAGAGAAAACTGTGTTTCGGTAATCATACGCCGTGCGCCTTCTTATTCTCTAGGTTGATCTGAGGTGTTATTATGGAAGTACCTCTCATGACTTGAACCGTGTCTCGTTCAATTAAACTGTTCCTTCATATAGATAAAGCGTCTATCAAACGTCTGGACGAGTCTAATGCAGTCCGAATTGCTTCGCGAATATCTCAGCCAATCAGAGCGACATCGACGTCGATAACGAACTTCATTCTTTACGATCATCCTCATTATCGTATGGCTACATGGCTACATATTATACATATGGCTATTATAATCCTAATTTTCTTAGGGTTTTTTTACCCGACTGCGTAAGAAGGAGAGTTATGTTTTTCGAGTGTATTTATGTATGTATGAGGTTTCTTTGGCACGCCCTACAGCCTAAACAGCTTGATGGATTTCGACGTGTGAGGTGTCATTTAAATCGTCTTGATAGTGGAAGTGACATAGGGTGCAATATTATGTAGCCGAGTTTTTTTTTCTTTTAATAATGTTACTTGTTTGTTCAAAAAATTACACTCCGCGGACTCCGGAGACTGTGACCTTTGTAATTATTATTATTTAAGGAGAATACAGGTAGTTAGTTTTCAAGTCTTAATCTAAGGTTGCATTAAGGGTGATCAGGTTACTTATTGCTACATTGTGAGTAGACCACGAGCAGACCAGCGACCCGCAAGCAGCATCCGATCACGAGTATGACGCATGTGCCAGCCATCGCTCTCCTCAACTCATATTTGAGGGAAGAGAACGACCCGACACACGACGCCGCCGCAAGAAGGTGGCTCCGATAGTGAGCATGAATGCTCGAAATGTACCTACAATCTCTATAAATAGGTACCTTTTAATTTTAATTTTTTTACTAACTAAAACTCCGCTCGAAACCAGCCAGTTTTTTTTTAATGTTAGACTGATCTCTTTGGGAACGGATTATTATTCATAATTTGATAATTAGTTACAGTATATCACGAGGAGGGTTTATGGATACTATTTTCTGAATAAACGCAAACGAAGTTGCGGGCAACAGCTAGTAATATTATAAAATTGAAAGTAAAAAAGAAAAAAAGAAAGTCGTGTTTCAGGATGTAGTCCGATGTAACCGTTCCGAAGACGGGTCTGAGCAGTAGCGCGCTTGTAGCTCCTCACTCAACTGCTGTCTTTGTACTTCTTCACTCTACAAAACTTCAATGCTAGAGTGAATAAGTACCCTATAGGTCGTCGTGCTCCATCTTAGACCACAACGTCGCTTAACATCAGGCGAGTTGGTGGTCAAACGCCGACCTATTTTACATAAAAAAAAAAAAAAGTAAGTCTGTCCATCTGTCTGTCCTTTGTAGGCTTTTCACGGCTAAACGGCTGATGAGATCTTGATGATTTTTGGATACTATTTTCAGAATAAACGCGTCCGACGTCGATAATAAACATACATACATATCGTACATACATCTCGTGTCACAATGTTTGTCCTCAATGAACTCCTAAACCACTTAACCGACTATATTAAAATTCGCACACCATGTGCAGTTCGATCCAACTTGAGAGATAGGATAGCTCAAAACGCGAACGAAGTCGCGGGGTGACAGCTAGTAAACTATAAAATCATTCACACTAATATTATAAAATCGAAAGTTACTCTGTCAGTCTGTCTGTTTGTAGGCTTTTCACTGCTAAACCGCTGAACGGATCTTGTAGAATGTTGATAATTATATATATATTAATAGTATTTCACGAGGAAGATTTTTGGATAGGTACTATTTTCTGAATAAACGATTAATAACACGAACGAAATCGCGGGTAACAGCTAGTATTACATAGTAATAAGGTTTATTGATACTATAAACCATATTTATGAAAAACTTGGTTTTATGATTGTGCAATAAAGAATTTTGTTGAGCGCAAAATATGGATTGGTTTGAAAGATTTTATAGACTGGTCGAGTTATAATGTCATAAATACAAAATGTGCAAAATGTACGCGCAAAAGACAAAATAACAATGATTTTCGTAAGTTTTCATTAACATCATTATTTTTAGCCCCTGACGCAAAAACAAGGGGTGCTATAGCACCCCTTGTTTTGACGTGTCTGTCTGTATCTCTGTGTGTTGTCTGTCTGTCTCTCTGTCTCTCTCTCTCTCTCTCTCTCTCTCCCTTTCCCTCTCTCTCTCTGTGTTTGTGTGTGTGTGAGTGAGTGTGTGTTGTATATGTGTGTGTCTATGGCATCGTAGCTCTCAAACGGATAAACCGATTTTGATTTTGATTTTTTGTTTGAAAGGTGAATTAGTCGGGAGTGTTCTTAGCTTTGTTTGATAAAAATCGGTGTGGATGAAAATTGGTGTCGGAAGTTTTTAATTTTTATCATAGTCAACAGGTATCATTTGGGGGGTACGGTAGTGCCCCTGCCAAGTCGAGCTTACAAAGACACAGCCGTACCGTCCATTTCTTGAAGCCATAATACAACGTGTTGCTTTGCATTCCCGCCGAATTTGTAGAGGTAGTTATTCTCCACTAGAAGAGCACGAATAAACTATAAGGCAACCGAAATCGAAAAATAGACTGCTCCATACATTTTGTCGACGATCAACAATTTTTTTGTATAAAATAGCTGTATTTTAGGGTTCCGTACCCAAAGGGTGAAACAGGACCCTATGACTAAGAATCCGTGTCCGTCTGTCACCAGGCTGTATTTCATTAACTGTGATAGTTAGACAGCCGAAATTTAACAGTTGATGTATTTCTGTTGCCGCTATAACAACAAATACTAAAAAACATAGTAAAATAAATATTTAAGGGAGCTCCCATGCAACAAACGTGTTTTTTGCCGTTTTTGGCATGGAACGGAACCCTTCGTGCGCGAGTCCGAATCGCAATTGGCCTGTTTTTATTTTGTTTTCATTTCAAAGTTGCCCCATAGTTTATTCGTGGTCTGCTTGTGGACTACCTCTTCAAATTCGGCGTGAATGCAAAGCAACACGTTGTATTATCTTAAACCTGCATTAAAAGTTTTGAATTAAAAAAAATAATTAAACAATCAATATGTAGAAATATAATGGTCAAGGATATCAGTTCGAAGCAAACTACTAGGTCAATATAATGGAAAAAAATGTTGTTTTTTTTTGCAGACCTCAAGATTAGCCGTTGTACTTTGTTTATTGATACCAACAGCAAAATTCCAATATCCAATGCAAATGCCGTATCCAATGCCCGGAATGCCAATGCCCGGAATGCCCATGCCCGCAATGCCCATGCCCGCAATGATGGTGCCTTTCATGAAACCAGACCCAGCACAAATAATGATCACTGAAATCAAATTTAAAGGACTCACAGAGACTTCTGCGGAAAAAAGAGAAAAGGAAGAAAGGGAAATACAAGAGAAAGAAATAAAAATAAAGAAGGAAAAAGAAGAGAAGGCGAAACAAGATAGGGAGGACGCTTCAAAGGTAGAGATGCAAATGTCGCCAGTGATGATGGTGATGCAGCAGCCAATGATGGCTATGCCAGCAATGCCAGCATACCCAATGATGCCCCCAATGCCACCTCCAATGCTGCCGCCAATGCCGCCACCAATGTCATTCCCAATGCCACCAGTGCCTATAATGCCCCCGGTTCAAGTCATTCGGCCTTCAAACAACAGGCCTAGCGGAGGTAACTCGCCGGGCGGCTACACCAATTGTGATGAAGTTCATCATCAGCACGTTCCTAAGCACCGCCCAACAAGAAAAGATAAGAAGAAACATCATCGTAATCGTGACCGGACTTAAAAACACTATTTACAAGGTCCATTCTGAGCATTTTTGAAGCCAATCTGCGGACTGCTGCGGTCCACCGCAGTGTCGTCTGCATATCAGCATAACATAACATATCATCACGCCTTTCCCCCGAGGGGGCTGGCAGAGACAACACCCACACTTCGCCAGACGATATTCAGTCCCAAAATGTGACAGGGGGCGAGCCTGTCGCCATACACCGGGCTTCAGTCATCTAGCAGATGACATACGAGTACAATACGCACATGCTCACACAATTAACAAATTGGTGCGTGTCGTCGGCTGAGTTCGAACCCGCTCCCTCTGGCTTGAGAGGCGGACCTTTCTCCAACTAGGCTGTCATCGCTATTTATGACATGCATTTCAGCATGTCCGCATTATAAGCGCGGTGGGATTTGCCGCTGCAGTCGTTACTCATTGAGCGAAAGAAGCAAGGTTTCAGAGACGACTGGGACATCTCGACATTAGTTTATTTGACGATAGCTTGAGTATAGCTGATCCAATAAAAAATATTTTTTTTTTAAATAATTACGAGTAACGAATAATGAAGGGTTTGTCAGAAATTCTCGAAAAACACAATTGCCCCACAGACGCATTTGCCTCAGTTGACCTTACAAATAAATTGTTATGATAGTGCTGCCTGAGAAGTAAATCTGCGGTTGGTCTTGGAATTGCCCCTTTAACAAGACATATTTTTTCAGAAAGTTGCATATTGCTAGTTCCATTTTTTAACCGACATAAACTGTTTTTAGTTAGATATATTCTTTATTGTTCACACCACAAGTAACAAAAAACAAGAAAATTATTTAAAATGATACTTATTCTATAGTGTAACAACTGGCGGCCTTATCACTAAAAGCGATCTCTTCCAGGCAACCTTAGGATGGAGAGGATACGACAAATCATTATGGGACAGGGTGTGCAAAGTTAACAGAAATAAACAAATGATTGATAATTTAAACAAACTTCGAGTGATATATATATCTACATAAACTATTTAAATTATGTATACATCAACATAAATGTATTATAATACATTCTAATACTTAAAATATGTATAGTTAATAAAATATACTAATTATTACAAATTTCACTAAAATAAAGTAACAAAATAGATAAGATAAATAAATGTCATGTTGTAATGTCACAATAATGTCATTTCATGTCATTATTGTGAGCTGTAAATTTTGTTTAAATAAATAAAATAAAATAAATAAATTTAACAAGGCAATTTTGATTTTTTGATTACATTTCGTCTATTACTAATGTTTGTTCGGTAACAGATGTACTAATGACGCGAAATAAATTAATAAGAATCTATATAGAATTTCCTTCCCGCCTTAAAAGGGATGGAAAAGTCCCAAAAACAACAATGAAACGTGAAAACGTAAGCGGCTTAACTCAAGGTAAACGTACGTGTTCAGATTTATTGCAAGCAGTCTGTTTACTTGTCGTTAATAGGCGGCGTAATGATTTCGTAAATATGGCACAATTAGTTAGATGAGTAAATATATATTAGGTCCTTACGTATGAAATTGGCGTTTTGTACGGGAGGAATAAAAAGTCGATTTTTTTTTGTAAAATATATTTAATTAATCAAAGTATGCACCGTTGTTATCTATGCACTTTTGCCATCTTATGGGTAGTTCATTGATCCCTTTTACTATAAAAACCATGGGGGCGAGAATCAATAAACTCTTTGAAGGCGGTTTGGTCTGCTGCATCGGAGTGGAATTTTTTTCCTTGTAAGAAGTTGTCCAAATTCCGGAAGAAATGGTAATCTGTTGGAGCAAGGTCCGGGGAGTACGGTGGATATCGCAGACATTCCAATTGTAGCTCAGCTAACTTAGTGGTTGTTTGTTGTGCAGTGTGTGGTCTTGCGTTGTCGTGAAGCAGCAGTGGCCTAGAGCGATTGACCAATCTCGGTTGTTTAACAGCTAGTTCTTCCTTCATGGTTTGCAGTTGCTGACAATAGATATCTGCCGTAATCGTTTGGCCAGATTTAAGAAAGCTGTAGTGAACGACAGCGGCGCTAGTCCACCAAACACTTACAAGTAACTTTTTCTGAGTCAATTTTCGTTTAGGGCAGGATTTGGCTGGGTCTCCAGGGTTCAGCCATTGCGATGAGCGCTTTCGATTATCGTACAATATCCACTTTTCATCACAAGTAATGATTCGATTTAAAATCCCTTCATTATTGTGTCGGTTGAGCAAAGTAACACAGCAGGCGACCCGTGTTTGCAAGTTCGATTCACTCAATTCATGAGGTACCCATCGTTCGAGTTTTTTTACTTTCCCGATTTGCTTCAAGTGGATTAATACAGTTTTGTCACTTACCCCGAAGCCTGATGCTTTCTCTGAAGTGCTTTGTGATGGATCCGCTTCCACAATAGCCTTTAATTCTTCGTTTTTCACTTTGATCTCCGGCCGTCCACGGGGTTGGTTCTTAAGGTCGAAATTTCCAGAACGAAAACGTTGAAACCAAAAACGTACCATGCTGTCTTTAGCGACACCAGCGCCGTACACATCATTAATTCTTCGAGCAGTTTCTGCAGCACTGGTGCCACGGTAGAACTCGTACTCGTAAATATACCGATATTTCATGTTTTCCATTGCGCGGTAATAAGCGACGCCAAAGAAAAAATAATGAGGAAAATAACAAATGAATGACTGTATTCCAAAGAAAAAAAAACCAGCTAAATGAATTTATTAATTTGAATTTCGAATTCTTAACCAAAGAGGAGATATTTCAGATCAAATTGATCAGTACGACAAAACGCTAATTTCATACGTAAGGACCTAATATTTCCGTTCCGAAGACGGTTCTGAGCAGTAGCGCACTTGTAGCGCCTCACTCAACTGCCGTCTTTGTACTTCTTCACTCTAATAAACTTCAAGGCTGGAGTGAATAAGTACCTTATAGGTCGTCGTGCTCCATCTTAGACCACAACGTCGCTTAACATCAGGCGAGTTGGTGGTCAAACGCCGACTTATTGTACATAAAAAAATAATAATTTTTGATTGAACGCAACGATCTCTGAGATCTCTGAGTGTAGATAGATATATAGATAGATAAACTCTTTATTGTTCACACCACAAGTAACAAAAAAACAAGAAAATAATTTATAATAATACTAATTCTATAGTGTAATGAAACAATTCGGTATTAGTTATTAGTACCTACCTATATTAGTGGCTCTTTGAGCTGCAGACCTCACGGCCGACGTTTGTCTTCCTCTACAAGTTCCTCTTAAAATTTTGTGAGTAGGTTTTTGTCGATTTTTTACAATACAATACAATACAATACAATACAATACATCTTTATTGCACACCAAAAATACAAAGTAAAACAAACGTAATTAAAATATTAATCAATAAAATATCATTCGGCAGTACAAGGGCGGCCTTATCGCCTAAAGCGATTTCTTCCAGGCAACCTTTGGATGGACAGGACAGAACGAAATATGACAAACGGTCGGTGGCATACATAAATACAATAGTAAACAAATAAAATATAGTAAAACATATCTACACATATACCTTTAGGTACTTATAATAAGTACATAAATTAATTTATAATTTGTAAATATATATAAATAATATATATATACATATGTAAGTACCAATTAACAAAGAGAAAGATAATGTTTAAAAATAGGCAATGATTTCAGCCTGTCTGATGGCAACAGCCAACTCATTCCACAGGTACACATTACATATTCCACATTAATTTTTTAAAAGATTAAAAAAAATTATATCCCCACAGTTTTGAAAAATTTCCAAAAACTGTTGCGACACAAAAAAAACTATTAATTAACACACATTTTCAAGTAAATCGGTTAAGAAAAGCGAACTGTTGAGGAAGTTACAAAGATCCGGACAGAGAACCATGTACGTCCATTACATACAAAATGAAATTGACATTAATTGTATCTTTAACTTTAATAAATTCTTGACTGATCTCTCAGAATATTGTGTGCCCAATAGGGTAGCTGTTGAAAACTATAATATTCAATGTGACCTGTAACTTCACAGCTGACAATAAATGATTTTGAATTTGAATTTGAAAAAAATAAAGTCTATTTTGTCTAGAAGAATTCAGAAAGCTGTATATTATTATGATGTTTAGTACAAAAAAAAGCGATGATAGCCTAGCCGGAGAAGGCCTGCCTATCAAGCTAGAGGGAGCGAGTTCGGACCCAGCCGAAGGCACGCACTCATTTGTTCATTGTGTGAACATATGTGCGTACTATATGTCACCTAGCTGCAACATGACTGGAGCCCGGTATATGGCGACAGGCTCGCTCCGTCACATTTGGGACTGAATATCATCCAGCGAAGTGTGGGTGTTGCACACCTCTGCCAGCCCCTCGGAGGAAAGCCGTGACGATGTGTGTGTGTGTGTGTGTTTAGTATTTCTGCAAATCTACACAACATTCCTACACTTTTTTCTCTCTACCAAAAAGAGGCTCGTGAATCACAGCTTATGCTCCATCTACTAGCTCCCAGCTAACCAAAAGTAAGTGCCACGAAAAAATACATACAAGCCGACGTGACAGATTTATTATTATTAGACTTTACATTTACCGGAGCAGAAAATCGTAAATACGTACTTATTTGTGTTAGGGCTGAGGCTTTTAGTTTAATTACGATGGATTTACATTGTTTTGTGCTAATGTAGGACTCGGTCATTCCAAACGTATGTATATGTAGACAAGAAACGCCCCGCGGTTTCACCCGCGGTTAAAAAGTATCCTATATATATAATCTATCTCTGTGCCAAATTTCATCCAGATCTGTTCAGCCGTTCTGGCGTGAAAGAGTAACAAACATCCATCCATTCATACATTCTTACAAACTTTCGCGTTTATGATATTAGTAGGATAATCGCTACATATCAATACGTTTACTTAAGCCGTTTCGTTTAGAGTTGAAAATGAGACCTGGGGCCCTATTCGGAGATTTGAGGTTTTCATCTCACCTTTTTTCATCCTTGTTGCTCTCGTTTGAAACGTCATAGGTGTGAGAGTGACCAAGATAAAATCACATCTCATCTCACGCGCAGGAATATGCCCCCTGTAGACGAAGATCCCGACATACGAAAGGATTTTTGTCAAAGCTGTGTTTGACAAACGGTGACGTTTAGCACACCAACTCTCGCTCGGTCATTACAAAATTATTGAAAACCCCACCAAGAAGAGTTTAGATCATGCTTCCTTTAAGAGGGCCGCGACGTACTGAAATTTCCATACAAACGCACTACTGAAATTTCTTGAAAACCGTTTGTCAAAATATGATGAAATTTAGCATGTACAATAATAATTAAATTAACAATATCTTCGCCCCTATGTTCTTGGTTTTTGTTAAAAACGTTCTCAAGCGAAAATAGAGCTATGAAAAATATCCGCATTTTAAGGGGTCACTTTTGACTGATTTTTTTGCATCGGGACTTAAACATAGATAACTACCTTATAAGAGTTGTTAAATTCGACGATAAAATTTAATAGTCAATATTTGCGATCGTCTCTGGATTTTCCGGAAAATTTCCCTAATTATTTTGGCCAATAAATCTCCCTAATTTGCAAGTATTTACTTCCCCGAAGATTTAGAGGAGCACTTAGCTGATTGTGTGTATTCATTTTCGTGATTTCAGTCGCACGGTATGATCATTTTTATCTATGAGTAGCTGCGCCCCGCGGCTTCACCTGTGTAGTTTTTTCGGGATGAAAAGTACCCTATGTCCTTTTCTGTACCCCTGACAACCTGTATGCAAAGTTTTATGATGATCGGTTCAGTATGTAACGCGTGAAAGCGTAACAGACAAATGAACAAACAATCTCACTTTCGTATAATTTACTTATATTATAAAACGATGATAGCCTAGTCGGAGAAGGCCCGCCTCTCAAGCCAAAGGGAGCGGGTTCGAACCCAGCCGAAGGCACGCACCAATTTGTTCATTGTGTGAACATATGTGCGTATTGTATGTCATCTGCTACATGACTGGAGTCCGGTGTATGGCGACAGGCTCGCCCCCTGTCACTTTCGAGACTGAATATCGTCCGGCGAAATGTGGGTGTTGTACACCTCTGTCAGCCCCCTCGGGGGAAAGGCGTGAGATATGTTAATATTAGGAAGGATCAGGATTATAATTATTTGCAGAAATATAGGTATGGGCAGGATAGTTGGTCCTAAAGGAAAGTCTCACTACGAGTATATTCAGCCCCACAGCATAGTGGAAAAACTCCTTTATCTCTCTCCTTTGTTAGGAGCTGAATTGGTTTTACGCTCTAAAAGTCCCTGTACAAAGCGATGTCAATTATCCAAATAAAAATCAAAATAATTGAATGCGAGCGTTTCGAACATTTCCTACTATTTCTCTGAAAAAATCTCGACAAATTAATTGTACTAGGACCATGATTCCAACGGAAAATACGTAAAACTTTTTTTTTCTGTGATACGGATTCGTTGGAAAAATGTTCAAAAATAGTTTAGCAGCCAAATACTCCTTTGAGCTGTGATTTCACTAGAATTCCATTTAAACTTAAACACAGTAATATTTGCAATCCTATTAAGTACATTAGTACGAATATGAGTTTGTTTGTTTTGCTTTCACGCTTTAAATACCCAACCAATAGATAGATAGATAGATAGATAAACTCTTTATTGTTCACACCATAGATAACAAAAATAACAAGAGAAAAATTATGATAAAACTTATTATATAGTGTAACAACTGGCGGCCTTATCACTAAAAGCGATCTCTTCCAGGCAACCTTAGGATGGAGAGGATACGACAAATGAGTATGGGACAGGGTGTGTAAATAACAAAAATAAACATAAGATTGATACAAAGAAACAACAAAACATCGAGTATTATACTTATACACCTACATAAACTATTTAAATAAAACTTACATAAAATTACATCATACCAATTTAATACATTCTAGTACTTAAAATACCTATAGTTAATAAAATATACTAAATATTACATACATATATATCACTATATACATATAACTATTACATACATACAACAATCATACTATCAATCATACTAAACCAAATCATACTATCATACTATACCAAGTAGAAAAATACTTTCATTTAATTCCGAATAAAACTCTCTAAGCTCTGTGAGCTGGACACATCGCGACATGCGTCTATCCTCCCATACAGGTCGCATTCCTGAATCGAAAAATAAACATAACATTTTGTTTAGTGTTTTTCGATGCAAAAAGAGGAATGTTATTTAGTTAGCTGCCTTGACTGTCGATTGCCTCGGTGGCTCAGTTGGTAGTGAACTTGCCTTCTGAGTGTGGGGGCGTGGGTTCGATTCTCACCTAGGGCAAACATTCATGTGATGAACATTAGTGTTTGTTCTATGTCTGGGTGTATGAGTATGTATCTATGTATCTATTTGACTATGTATATAAAAATATCTAAGTATGTTATATCAGTCTCTGGCAGCAGATTATTATCTCAGTCATTCTGAAAAAAAATCCAAAAACTGCTTTAACAAAAATACTGTATAATTATTATAAACCTACTCACAAAATTTTAAGAGATCGGTTAAGAAATGCTATCTGTAGATGAAGACAAAGATCCGGACAGAGATACAGAGATAATACGGACATACGTAATTTTTTTTGTCGAAGTTGAAGCAAAGACGCTTCGCTCGCTAATGCTCTCTCGGTCGATAAGCGGTGACCACGGGTGAAACCGCGGGGCGCAGCTCAGGGTCGGACTGAGCTGGAAAGGCCCGGGTGGCTTCCCACAAACCAGGGGCCCGATACAGGGTGTAGCTTTCAATCTACCTACCGTCTGACTTTTTTTTTATGTAGAATATTTATATTTATTATTCATTGCTGATATTACATATTCTTCACTTACAGTACTAGTTTAAGTTACATTATGTAATAGGTCGGCATTTGACCACCAACTCGCCTGATGTTAAGCGACGTTTCGGCAAGCCCCACAAGGCAAGTCAAGTCCGAAAGGGGCCCGCGCCGGCCGGGGCCCGGGTGACAAATGCCAGCCTGACTGTATGCCCAGTCCGACCCTAGCTCAGCTAATCCAAACTAAAACACAGTAATGTTCGCGAAATCAAAAAAATACCGTTAAAATCAGCTCTCACAAACTAAAATGACATAAACACCGAAAATGGCTATATAATATCAAAAAACATCGCCTGCCCACATTTTCGTTCCCAAAGTATCATTGCTGAATTATTCATGGGTTAAATTTATTCGAGAATACATTCATACAAAAAATCTCATTGACTGCCTTACATTGTGTTAGGCGGAGAGCCAGCCGTTTTTTATTTTGCATCACAGTCGGGACTGCGAAGTTGAGATAGGTTTTTGTTGAATGATAAGCCGTTTTAGAGATGAATTTGAATTTAAAGTCTACTATGAAAATTCTGTGACTTAGGTATAAACTCAGATCAACCTAGAGGAAAAGATGGTACATTGCGTTATATCTCGCTGAAGCCACTTCTTTTGAAACTTGTGTGCGTGGTAAAGTTGCCATGAAAAACATTTACGATTGCACGAAAACTAATATTAATTTCCAAACTCCACGTTAGCCATTTCCGTTCCAATATACAACCTTAGTAGATTTAACATTCTAAAACTGCACATATTTGTAAGAGATTTCAAAATTGACCACACTTTTATAATGCACTATGTAAATTTATTTACACGAAATTATACCATATACCAATGCACATAATGTCAAGGTAAGAATGACCAAGCGAGTAGCGTAGTTTTTTTTGCGTCAATGTGTGCGTGTTGTGTGCATATACGACAATAGCGTCGTTTTGGATGGTTTTTGGCTTCACCTAAATCTAGGTGATCTGAGGGTATAAAACAGTTTGAATTTAGAGAAACTTTAAACGCTTTTCTAGACTTTTTAGATGATTGGACGATGGTTAGGTTTATTAACATTTATCCAGTACATCAATCCAGTACTTACTAGAATCCAGTGACTGTAAAACCTTATTTAAATTAAATTAAATAAATTCAAGACACTTCCACACACGGTCGCCAGACCCCAAACTAAGCAAAGCTTGTACTATGGCTGCCAGAGACTGATATAAATACTTAGATATTTTTAAATACATACTTAAATAGATATTAACACCCAGACATAGAACAAACACAAATGTTCATCACATAAATGTTGATGCTAAAGAAACGTAAGAGATATTAAAAACGTTAAAAGGACACTGATGAAAGTAGCAGTAAAAAACTTCTAAGTTTTTTCTCTCTTCGCCTCCGAGTAAAAGGCTTGAAGAGGATATGAGGTGGCGATAGATACGGCGTTGTGAGACAAAAATGTCACGTAGATGACACGCTCTTACGTCAATCAATGCCTAAGCTAGACCGGAATAAGTCATTTACAACTAGTTCGAGAGAGATGCTGATGATGTCGATAAACTTAGAGTGACGTAGTTGGGTGTCAATTTCTGAAACGACTTAAACTAGATCTTGTATTTTTGTATGTGTTTTATTTTTTTTGTATCGTATTGTACATGGATTTTTTATAAGTAACTAGCTGCGTCCCGCGGTTTCACCCGCGGTTAAAAGTATCCTATGTGCTATTCTAGACTGTAATCTATCTCTGTGCCAAAATTCATCCAGATCTGTTCAGCCGTTCTGGCGTGAAATAGTAACTAACATCCATCCATCCATTCTTACAAACTTTCGCGTTCTTAATATTAGTAGGATAGGGACAGGTAATTTCTAGCGCGATTTTCTCACTGCTGACCGCCAGGCGACGCGACGGTGCAGACGTCGTGCGCAACGTGCGATGTCGCGTGCGAAACAGAATGAGAATCTTCTGGGGAACAGCTCCTAGCCTATACGCGGAAGGCAAACGGTACCTTTTCATAATTCATTAGACGTCTAGAGCAGAGTGGGACCGCCATTTTTATTTAAATCTAATCAACTCACTTCAGTTAAAATTGACTATTTGTGTATTTTGAAACCCGACATGAATTCATAACTGTGTGAAAAATTAGGTGTTTAAGTGAAAAAAATCCTGCCTGAGAGGTAAAAGAAACAATTTTATTTAGCATTTTGAAGTTGATACTAATAGAATGCAGAGAATTTTATTAATTTGTAAGGACGAGACAAATCTATATATTTAAAATGGTACCAACATACATAGGTTAATCCCTATGAGTAAGTACTCATAATATATCTAGAGAGAGTTTCGTACTGTCTAAGAACGAAAAAACAAACCAATTTTTTATTATCATAGGCGTGTTAGGCTCTCACAAGAGCAACCGACTATCTGGTGAGAGTCACAAGAAGTCGCATGGGCTCTATTCCTACGATTTGAGATATTTTCTGGTCTTGGTCTCACTCGTTTGAAAAATCATGGGTGTGAAAGTGACAGATTTCATCTCACGCGTCAAGAATGGAGGACCTAGATGCGGGTAGTACGAGATCGGACGCAATTATAAATGACCGGCGCCTCTAGATATTAAACTATAGAGTTACAATGCTTCAAGACCATGTTTGCATAGTTTGGACATTTATAAACAGACAGTTAAATTAATTAAGCCAGAAAATACAGGTAAATTTCTCAAGCCAGAGGGAGCGGGTTCGAACCCAGACGACGGCTCGCACCAATTTGTTCATTGTGTGAACGTATTGTATGTCATCTCCTACATGACTGGAGCCCGGTGTATGGCGACAGGCTCGCCCTCTGTCACATTTAGGACTGAATATCCACCGGCGAAATGTGGGTGTTTTATTACACCTCTGCCAGCCCCCTCGGGGGAAAGGCGTGACGATATGTTATGGTAAATTAATCTTTCAATATTTAAAACACAGGTTGTTCTTATAAAGCAGTTGTGTTTTGGTTCTTAGCCGTGGGTAAATGTGGTATTCCAAGACAGACCGCAGACCGCATCCGTCATTGCTGCCGGTGGTAGAGGTTGACCGCAATGACATTTCTATTATATTTATGTATTTTTAGGGAACCGACTGCAGTTTTGCCGCACTTAGCATCGGTTCAAAACAAGTATCATTGTTTTAAAACTTCTGACTGTGAATGATTTTTATGATATTCGCGTAAAAAAAGAAGGACATACTATGCATTCATCAAAATTACGATTTTAAGGATACGAGGGGAGCCTAAGGACGTACCTCATGCGGGTCAAACATTTAACCCTCCTTTTTTATTTCGCCGTAGTTGGGTAAAAATACGTAGAAATAAAAAAAATACAAAACTGAAAGCTTTGAAAATTTTTTACGTGAACGATTTCTAGAATAAATTCCAAGCGGATTTTTCGGAATTCTGCTATGTTCATATAATAGATTAACTCAGTGAATTATACTCAATACCATTGATTTTTGATTTTGTGTTGGCAATAATAATTAGTAATAATTGCAATGGAATCACGTTAATGATTTAGCAAAGTGGGCATTTTGACCGCAGCTGTGTCGCTGCGGTCAACCTCTTTCACGTGCGGACGCTGTCTGCAGTCTGTTTAGGAACTGCACATTATTAAGAGTACCTAAGTAAATAAAATAAACCAACGGCTACGATTCTTCGTAAACACTAGAAGCCGTGAGATCATTTGCAAAAGCAAAAAACAAAACGCAAAACTCGAAGCAAAGGACCGCCTTTTGACGTTTCGTTTCCTCTATTTTTCTTTGGGCATGAACCCGCTCGAAGCCGCCATTTTGTTTTTTTACTTTTTTAAAGTTTAAGGCCAGTAATTGACAGATGCGGTTCTCGATTTGTGTTTACGAATTTTTTATTCATTTTATTCATATTTTTGTTGAATTAAGCGACGTGGTTAATTTAAAAAGGCAGCCGGAGAAGAATATAATTTATTACAGGATTAAGCTAAACGATTGGGACTGAGTTTATGATGTGTGCTAAATTTTGAGAAGGTAGGTAGTAATGTGTGGTCGGTTAAGTCTACTACACCATTAACTCAATTTAGCTGACTTTTCAGAATTTGATATTTTTATGACTCTTACATTTATTTTTATATTCATTTTAATTCAGAATCGTTTATTGTTTAACTGTGTGTTACAAAGATCTCAAAATAATATAATTATAGTATCAACAGCTTCGTCCATAGCAGACATACATAAATTTGTCAACGGTATACAATGTCAGAGCTACATATATTATTTGTTAAATATTAAATTTGTCATTAAAAAAATCGTCGGCCTTATAATAACTTTTCTCTATCAAAACATTGAATAATTAATTTGACTTTGACGTTCATAAGTGTATCTTCGATAGCCTTAACATTAATTACAGCGGATTTGATTTGATAAAAAAAAGGTTGTTCAATAATTATTAATCTACAAAGTAGGTTTTACGCAATAAAACAAGATTCAAAAGAGATTCGAAAGCTCCAACCGATTTTTATCAAACATAGCTAAGAACACTCCCGACTAATTAACTTTTGAAACAAAAAAAACAAAATCAAAATCGGTACATCCGTTCGGGAGCTACGATGCCACACACACACACACACAGACACGTTAAACTTATGACACCCTGTCGTTTTTGTGTCGGGGGTTAAAACCAACAGACTTCCAATACGTGCAGTATTGGAAGTCTGTGTTAAAACGAAAACAACCATTTTGAACTCTATACACTGTCAGAACCTGGATCAATACTTTTTTAATGTAAGGTCAAGTCGTGCGGAAATCTTACGCTCTAAACATAAGTACAATATTTCTATTCGTCAAGTCAACAATGCCATGTTCTGTATGTTCATTTTTATTACTAGTATTATTTTTGTTTTCATTATTATTGTTTCTTTTTTTTTCTGTCTAGATTTAGAATTAACATAATCATATTAAGTTTAGTATTAAATTTTATCTAGTAAAAATATAATATGTTTTAGTAATAAGTTCAAAACTTGGAGGTATTTTGTTAAATTTAGAGAAGCCACTGGCTCCCGACACACAGTCTTTGACTAGTTTGGGAGCCTCTGGAATCAAATTTGAAATTGTCACATGTTTTTGTACCCAAATAAATTATTTGTATTTGTATTTTATACTGCCATAAAAACATACAACCACTTACCTATTGTCTTCAAATCTTTAAATAGGTACATCACAATTTAAAATTCAATCAAAAACCTGGTTAGCTTCAAAAGTGTATTAATTAAAACCTAAAAGAATATTTTAATGATGATACATATAATAATTTATCATAAAGTTAGAAATGTGAGAAGTAGAAAATTTTAAGAAAGCTCTCTTGAATTAAGATTAAGATTAGGCTGGTTAAATTTGAAATGTAAAACATAAAGTAAGTAAATAAAATAAACATAGTAGGTAATCAATAGCCTCATATTGCACGCCCGCGATGGGCAAACAGTTGAAACTCTGAATCTTAAATTAAGAACACTTTATGTACCTACACAGTTTATGCAATAAAAATATTCTATTCTATTCAATCGTTTAGCATGTCATCCGAACTGAACCACATAAGAAATGCTGAATGTGGCGACTAACATATACATTTGCTCGATGAGAATATTCGCGTCGAGAATTTGTTTGTTGTGACCATCTGTTTTTTTTTAAATTTCATGACACCTGAATTTTTGCGACGGCAATTACAATAATTATTGTAATTATTAATTGTGAGCGTTAGCGATCAAAACGTCTCTTCTTCAGCTTTGACAAAAATGCTTTCGCATGTCCGAATTCTGTCTGGATCTCTGTCCGGATCTTTGTCTTCCTGGTCGCATATGTTAACCAATTCTCTTGAAATGTTGTATCTGAAAAAAACTGTATAATTATCAAAACTGCTCACAAAAATTCACGAGAATCGTTTGCCAGTACGGCCAGTAGAGTATGCGATTAGTAGAGGAGACATACGTCGGCCGTGAGGTCTACATCTCACAAAGCCACTGTAACTAGTGGCAACAAACATTACTGTTTTTTTTTTTTTGATGACTCTATGCTGTTGGCCACTGAGGCCTCGACAGCGTACCGGGCATTAGGCAAGCGCAGATGGCGCAGGGCCTCAAAAAATGCTTACAAACTATGGGCGACGAGCGGAAGGGCACTTCTGAGGTACGGCCTCGGCTTTGGCTGTCGCCGAGGGAGGGTTAATTATTATTAACAATGACTCGACCGAAGAACAGGCAAGAAACTGAGGGGCGTAAAATGAACGAACACTACGAGCTAACTAACCGATCTTCTAACAGACCTTGTAGGCAGTCTTCGACCTCGCCGGCGAGGTCGGTGTATGAGTGTATGACAGTGTAACCTTTGGTAACCGGCGCCTATACCAAAAACTGAATAAGTACTTCCTGTTGCAAGGAGCTGCCGGGTCGGACGACCCCAGCGCCGCCGAAGTGACGACGGCGATGGGGTCGTCCGGGTCGCCTAGGATGTTCCTAGGGCGTCTGCGGAGAGGGGGAGGGTCTGTGGGAGCTACGGAGAAACATTACTGTTTGACTGTGCTCCGCAGTTGTAGTCAAAGCGCGTGCGCACATAGCAATGCTCGCTAGCGAGTAACTTGGTAATGTAACATTCAAAGGCATTCGCCAAAAAACTGACAGCTAGGCAGAGCGCGCTCGGGTACTCAGCGGTCGTCATCAATTTCTCTGCACGCTGTACTGATATGCTGAATATTCGACCTGACGAGCTCAGACGAGTGAATATTCATGTCAGTCGTCAACTAGTATCACCTGCGTCCACCCGTCCGTAAACTGACCTTGTTGTCCGCTCAGTGGCGGATCCAGGATTTTGGTTTGGGGGGGTGTTGTCTTATGTGAATGTAAGCTTTATTAAGGTATGTGACATTTTGGTTTGATGGGAAGGGGGGGGGGGGGGCACACCCACCTGACGGTGATAAGGGCTGTGTTTGCCTGAGTGTAACCTTGATTAAGGTTACCCTTAAGGCAAACACAAAAGCACTAATAAAACAAACACTTCGACTATTGTGAGTATAATTTAGATACTTTTGGAGCGAGGCTTGGGCCCCTTAGGATCCGTATTAGGACCTCCCCTCCCCCTCTGGATCCGCTACTGCGTCCATTGCTTAACATCGTTCATCGTTTACGAACACCCACTCAAACTATTCTGCGAAAGCTACGTATGTTTGCAGGCATGTCAACTTTCGGTACGATTTTCACATTGCACGGATCACTGGATTCCGCAAACCACCTAAGTATGGTCTATGGCAAATATACTTATTAGACAAAAATGGTAACCGTCACATTTCATCGGGTTTTTCACTATCCTAACAAAATGGATGGCATACAAAATGATCCGCCTTTCATATCGTAGCCGGGAAAGGGTCGTCCGTCGGTCGACGTACCAAGGAAGGAATACAGTGATTGGAATGACCAACCTAACCAAGACACTGGGGCCTACTTCGGCCAGGGGGCCGAGGTAGGCACCAGTGGCAATTACTGGCCAAAGTAGGCACCAGTGAGCGTTAGTAAGTAGTTAGCGTTGCTTTTCTTTGCTATTGGTGAACCGAGGCCAATAAATAGAATAAGTAGTTTGTTATCATAAAGTCACGCATAATAATTCATTACGAAGTGAATTCTTCTGTCTCTCATAATCTTTACTCATCATTTCACATACATAGATTTTTATGATTTTTTGTGGTACAGTAAGAGAGAGATCTACTCGTATATTAACCCAGGGTGGGATAAAAAAGGCCATTGATGATGATGGTTCAACAAGGGGACTCTGCCAGTCTCGTAAGTAGTTTGCCCACGGTAAACCTACACAATAACAACAATACATACATAACAAAATTTCAATGGGCGTTCAGAATGCTGGCCTTTATTTCGCCCAGAAATTGAGCATTGCCGTTCAGCATGGCGCATTCTGGGCACCTTTCCCTCTGCCAACGGTCTTTTAAGGGAGGTGTTTAATTTTTAAGTATTAGATTTCGTTTAGATTTAAATGTTTGGTTTTTATTTATTTATTTTATTTAAAAGTTACACTCCACGGATTCCGGGGACCGTGACCTTTGTTAACAACAATTTAAATTATTATTTAAGGGGAATACAGGTAGAGGGGGTTTAGTTTTTAAGTAGTGATTTGAAATGTTTCTTGTTATTAAGTTCCTTAAAAAATAAGCTAAAAAAAATAGGTAGATAAGTAATTTATGTGTTAAGAGAAGTTTTAGTGACACTTTGACAAACACGCATGTCCACTCCAGCTCTTTAGACTCACTTCCCGCTTACATCGTCCTAATCTATCTATAAAATATGTACTCGATCCTCCAATGAGTTATTTAAAAATCTATCTGTAAGATATGGCAGCTTACTTGGGAGAAGGTCCGCCTCTCAACCCAGAAGGAGCGGGTTCGAACCCAGCCGACGGCACGCACCAATTTGTTTATTGTGTGAACATAATTATGTGCGTATTGTATGTTATCTGCTTTATGACTGGAGCCCGGTGTATGGCGACAGGCTCGGCCCCTGTCACATATGGGACTGAATATCGTCCGGCGAAATGTAGGCCAGCCCCCTCGGAGGAAAGGTGATAGAAATATGCTAATGTTGATAGAAATAAAGTAATGGAATTTGGTCATGAGACTATATTTTATATTTTGTAACTTGTTGTTAATACCGAACAATTACAAGAACTACTTGTCAAGCTTGACAGAGTCTAATCACATTGACTGTGTCAATCCTTAATAAGAACTAATCTAAGTAGGTGGTACTATCTTTGAATTTAAACCTCAAAGTACAATAAAAGGCGTGGCGCTGTGATGTGTAAAAATCTGCGAAACCCAATCCACCCCAGTTTCTCGAGGCTTAATGCTGTAGCAACCCAGCTCGCCTTAGCTGTGGCGACAATTTTCCAGCACACACGTCCTCTCCAACTCTTTACATTCCCTGCCCATCGTTCCAAATTCTACCAAAAATTTATTCGATTCTCCAAAAAGAAAAAAAAACTGAGATGCTCAATCGACTCCAGTTTTTCAGAGCGACCTAGCTCGCCTTAGCTGTGGCGACACTTATCCAGCGCACACGTCCTCTCCAACTCTTTACATTCCCTGCCCATCGCTCTACAATCTATCAAATATATTCGATTCTTTTTTTTTTTTTTTTTTTTTTTATGTAAAATAGGTCGGCGTTTGACCACCAACTCGCCTGATGTTAAGCGACGTTGTGGTCTAAGATGGAGCACGACGACCTATAGGGTACTTATTCACTCTAGCATTGAAGTTTTGTAGAGTGAAGAAGTACAAAGACGGCAGTTGAGTGAGGAGCTACAAGCGCGCTACTGCTCAGACCCGTCTTCAGAACGGTTACACCGATTCTCCGATCCGATTCCGGATTCTCCGACCGAGTTATCTCTACTCCGTGTGTATAAATCGAAGGAGACCCCAGTTTATCAGGGGCTTATGGTGGAATTATGCAGTCTTGGACGGTAGCTCCGTGAGGCACAATCGACTCTGTCAACCATATTTTTCATCCCAGCTCAAGTTGATTAAGGGCAGTAGGTAAACTTAAACAAAAAATACCTCCTAGGTAATCTAAAAATGGGTATCTCTTAGGCAAGCGTGTTACACCTTCGATCACGTCGACGCTTCCCATCAGGCGAGTCAGTGGTCAAACGCATGACTAGTCTGTTGTAAAAAAAAACTGTTAATTTATTTTCAAAAGATCTATTTTAACCCTGACGCGAAAACGACGGGGTGTTATAAGTTTGACGTGTGTGTGTGTGTGTCTGTCTGCTGTGGCATCCTAGCTCCCGACCGGATAAACCAATTTCGATTTTGTTTTTTTTTTGTTTGAAAAGTCGAGAGCTGAGAATCGAATCGATCGAAGTCGTTGAAGCTAAGAATACTTAGCTATGTTTCATGAAAATCGGTGTCGGGGGTTTAATTTTTTAAAATAAAATTAACAATGAATAGAATTAGCTGTGCCTTGATGTCGTTCGCGTTTGGAAAGAAGCCTATCTGCTATTCCAGACTATCCTACTAATATTATAAACGTGAAAGTTTGTAAGAATGGATGGATGGATGGATGGATGGATGGATGGATGTTTGTTACTCTTTCACGCCAGACCGGCTGAACAGATCTGGATGAAATTTGGCACAGAGATCTACTCACGTATACTATAATCTAGATAGAGAATAGCACATGGGATACTTTTTAACCGCGGGTGAAGCTGCGGGGCGCGGCTAGTAATCTATATACGAGTACTATATCTCTATCAACTTTCATCCAGGTCCGTTAAGCCATTCCGTTCTGGCGAGATTGACTAAGGGAGGCACACCTACTCGTAGGTCTCTGACAGCCTGAGAAATTATGTCAGCGACTATGTTTACTGATGTCGGCGACAATATTTCTAAAGAAATCACGTCACTTCGGCGGGTTGTGTTAGCGGATCGGCTACATTGATTTATCCATCCAACCTATTGGATTCATTTTACTGTATGATATGTTTGACAAGTTGTGACCTTCATTTTGCTTGGTTATTAGTTCGTCTTGAATTGTGACTTCGCGACGCTCATATCTCTACAACCACTTGGTAGACTAAGCTCATATGAGACTTAAAAATTGTATTGAAACAAACTGTATAGCAAAATTTATGAAGGTTGTATCAACCATACCTACTCAAATTATGTGCGATGACTTGATAGTGAACCTGCCTTCTGAGCTTGGGGGACTGTGTGTGAAAAATGCCTCCGAATTAATAAATTAATATACATATATATACACATACATACAATTGCCGAGTTTTTCCAAGAGACTGCGACCTTCACTTCGCTTGGTCAAACATACTGTACGTCTCTTACTGCAGTCGACCTCAATAGACTATGTCACATCATAAAATAAGGGTTGTCAAAATCCACGTACAGCAGGGCTGTCAATACCATGTAGTATTGTTCATGCTTTACAACTGACGGTTTCACTACGTGATCATTGATATAGCTTTACGACAACCAACCTTAAAAGGCCTCCAACTACCCTTCAAAACCTTCAAAACAACCAGTCAAGATATTCTAGCTAAAACATCAACTACCAGCGTTCAAAGATCTCCACCTACCCGCAATTTTATCAAAACTTCCGGTCAACAGAAATTGGTTGATGCGAGTTTTGGATCATTGGCTCATAATTGGAGTACAGAAGCATGGTTTTCAGATTTCAGTAATAAATTAGATTTTGGTGGATGCATCACGTTTTATCGTCTGCTTTAATAGCTCTGTGGCGGAACAAGGAAATGAGAAGGTTTAAAAGGCTTTAAAGCAGGTTTTATGTTGTATTATGCCGGAATGTAGCGTAAAAATATTTGAAGAATATTTTTTTCGGGTTGAGAGTTGTTTTATAACGGTTTTACACGAACGGAGTAATTTGCGACGGGAGTTGTTTAAATTTAAACCGTGAATGAGGAGATAAGCTTAAGATTGACGATTTTGGACTTGCTAAGAGCTTGAATGGCTTTTATGGAGAGCATACCTGGCTCTTAAGAGCCCGGTGACCTAACTAACTTCGACCTAGGTGACCTAGACTAACTTGGCATTGGCTTAAGGTATTCTAAAGCCATTTCGTCTAGAAGAAGAAGACGAGGGAGGAGAGCAAGTAATGATACTGACGAGCCTCTGAAGTTACCTAGAGTGACAAAGTGCAATTTCAATTTTTTTAATGACTTTTGCACTTCTGCTAATCATTCTTAAATAACTAAGAATTTCCCTTGTATTATGGATTCATTTAACAGATAATGATGTAGACAACCTTCCTATGTAATGGAATTTTTGATTTTCTTTGTCTACCTATTGAATAAATCAGTCAAAAGTGACCCCTTAAAATATGGATATTGTTCATACTCGTAGCTCTATTTTCGCTTGAGAACGTTTTGGCAATCTGGCTCATATGAAGAGCCTATCTAGCTCTCAGATGTCATTGTGAGACGTAAAACGTGACCGTGGTGACTGACGGTGGATTTCTAACGTGGAGAAGAGCGGAGTGGAGCTCAGTGGTACTTCAACTGACCAATCACAGTGCTCGAAATGTTCACTTTACTTGTATATACTTTATATTTACTTATACATAGATCAACTGGGGCAAATGCGTCTGTGGGGCAATTGCGTCTTTCAAGAATTACAAACAAACCCTTCACAAATTAGGCGCCACCTACTTACCTACTTTTTTCCATATTTAGTTGCAATAATCTGCACAAGATGGCGTTAGTTGCCGAATTTGTGAAGGGTTTGTCAGTAATTCTCGAAAGACGCAATTGCCCCACAGACGCATTTGCCCCAGTTGACCCTACATATTCGATATAATTATAAAAGGTGCTGTTTTTGGGTGTGGTAATACTTAAGGGTGTTATTCGTTGTGCATCGTGCTGTTATCGATTTGCAAACTTATGTTCTAAAAGTTGTTAATTTTGACGGATTTAACAACACCCTTATTTATTTATTTATTTATATAAATTTCACAAAACTTACAGTTTATATAAAACCAGAACTAAGCTAGGTAAGTACATATCACAAATTCGATTGATAGCTGAAATGGCACATTACATTTTGAATTATATAATTGACATTAGAGTAAAACAAGTCTACGTCAGGCTGTTGAGCGATTAGGTCGTTAAGCAGAGTGAGCGCGTGGTGTGTGGGTGCGTACCGCGAGGTGTCCGTGCTCGCGGGCTTGCGCGCCGCCAGCAACGGCGTGCGCCTGCGGGCCTCCGGCCTGGGACCGGAGATTTTAGATTTTCATCTCACCTTTTTTCGTCCTTGTTGCTCTCATTTGAAACGTCATAAGTGTGAGAGTGACCAAGATAAAATCTCATCACATCTCACGCGCAGGAATAGCCCCCTTGGCCGCGCCACCGCGCGCGCGCCGCTCCTGATCCACCATTTTTAACGCACACAGAGACAAAGCAGTAGGATTATCGATTTTGTTATTCATAAGTAGAGTAGTGAAAGATAAGCGCACCTTAGATTACACACAAAACCAGTACCTTGTATAATACATAAATCTCGTTGGATATCTGATCAAACCTCAACTCTGATATTTACCACTGACCTGAGGACACGCAAGGGACTAGATTAGACAATTCAGCGACCAATTTCAAAATCATTCAGAAACGTTTCCGATCGGATTCCAAGTGAAATTGTTCGAATCTCAAGTCTTCTTTTTAACTGATTTCAAAAAAGGAGGAGGTGCTCAAATCGTCTGGTTTATATAATTTTTTTTGTGTGAATGTTACGCGATTACTCCGCCAATTCTGAATCGATTTTAATGATTCTATTTTTGTTTGGTAGATCATACTTTAGAGATTATTCCTTCTAAATGTTATCGAAATCGGTCGAGCAGTTTTTAAAATATCAACAAAAGTCTAAAAACTGTTTACATGATTAACGGAAATCGGGTTTTAAGCTTTCCTTTTTATATCCTACTATGGTAAATATTATAAACGCGAAAGTTTATGTATGGAAGAATGGATGGATGGATGGATGTTTGTTACTGTTACACGCTAGAACGGCTGAACAGATCTGGATGAAATTTGGCACAGAAATAGATTATAGTCTAGAATAGCAAAAAGGATACTTTTTAACCGCGGGTGGAACCGCGGGGCGCATCTAGTTATTTATTTTTTGGAATAGGAACTCGAGGACAAATGTGATCGAGAATTAAGCACGTCTAAACACTTATGAATGCGGACTGAGATTCGAAGAATATAAGTTAAACATTTTTGGAATTAAATTCAATTCAAATACATATTTTTATTTTTCAAATCAAATATTTTTTATTTTGGCACAAACAATAAGTACAACATAATAATATGATGTGAATCCACTGTCTCCGAACTAGTGAAAACTGTGTTTCGGTAGCCAGTGCCTACTCCCATTAATAAACCTAAGTTTGTTATTTGGAAACGTTTCCCATTGATTTTGAATAGGTGCTGGCCTTAGAAACTCTAACACCAGGGCTTGTATGTTTTCAAAGGGCTTGCCAAACTTGCCCTTTGAAAACATACAAGAATAAAACACTAGATGTTTTTTTAAATATTATGCAAATGTAAAAATCACAATTATGGGCTTAAGTTTATTACGTTTCGAGTCAGCGAAAGGCTGTACTGAAACGAGCGGTATTATTTTCATTGCAAAATAACGGAACAATGGCGTGTTTGACAGAGATTGCATCAAAAACGAGTTAGGCATTTTAGATCTTAAGCTGCAAGGGTTCGGGGAATGTTTTTGTACTTTTTTTTTACTAAAGTTTGTTTAAACAAATAACCAGGGGGGCTATTCCAGCGCGTGAGATGAGATGAGATTTTATCTTGGTTACTCTCACACCTATGCCGTTTCAAGCGAGAGTGACAAGGACGGAAAAAGATGAGATGACAATCTCAAATCTCCGAATAGGCCCCCAGTTAGTTACCAGCAGGCCCAGGATGCAAGCCGTGATCAAATTTTGTCGACTGTTTTTAATGAGACATACATACGTAGCTTTGTCACGTTCTCACACGGTAAAATTTTGAGGAAAAGAATTTGTCACTAGGCAAATTTGGTAAATGGTAAGCGATTGTTGTGGTGGTATTTTTCTAAAAAAAATTATGAACGACAAATCCAATTTTAGTTTTTTTTTTTACAATTAAATCTAAACGGTTTTTAAACTTGTGTGGTAATGTTTTGGGAATGTTAATGTGTGTGGTAAATGTGTGTGTGTTTTATAAGAATCGGTTTAGTAGCTAAAAAACTTGCAAGATTTGAATGAAACAAATAAAAACATACGAGTACCAAATAACACCGCTAATTAGTCAAGGGATTCTGACTAATTAACACGGGACTTCCGCCGTTTCCGTGTTGCTCGAAGAGCTCTGACGATATAGCGGTTACGAGGTCACGGTTCGAGCTAAACAACTAGTAGTAATAAATAAGTGTGATGTGATAGTTATTTTTTGACATCTCACTCTCTCTCTATCTTCTGAAGTCTGAGTTTCTAGGCCACCGGAAATCCTCTGACATTGCTTATCGCCCGGTTGTTTTAAAACAAAAACATTTTGAACATCGTTGAACATCGGCGTAAAGTGGCGCGTTTGGCTATTTTCTACAGGCTGCATTTCGGCGAGTGTGCGTTGGAACTGCATGACTCTTCTTCCCCTTTTTACAACAGAACAAGTCGGAAAACACGTACGTACCATCCCTATTCCCTACTTAGTTGACATTCCACCAACTCGTACTAAACGGTTTGCCTCCACCTTTCTGATACGAACCGTTAGGGAATTGAACACCTTGCCATCATCTGTATTTCCGACTAACTACAACCTGGGTATCTTCAAGGCTAGAGTGAATAAGTACCTTCTAGGTCGTCGTGCTCCATCTTAGACTACAATGTCGCTTAACATCAGGCGAGTTGGTCGTCAAAGGTCGAACTATTCTAGATTTAAAAAAAAACCGGGGCCTACAGTTGCGTTCTGCCACCCGCAGTCACCCATCCGAAGACTATGTACTTACTTATCCCAGTTCAGTTTCAGGGTTCAGTCGTCATTTTTCTTTTTGCCACTATTGGTGCTGCCACTACGTTCTGTCGTTAACGTTCCACCATCCTCAATCCGTCGGGAACTCTAAACCCAAAAGCATCTGAACTTCAATAAAAAACAAACTCCTTCAAGCACTTACCCCGCCCTTAACTTCATGTTATGACTGACATAGCCAACATACGTCATTTCCGCGTCACTCACACGCTGCTTCCGGCGACACCGGAAGAGCGTGTCACCCGCCCAGCCGACTTCCGACGCAGAATATTGAAGAGGTACTTCCGGTCTGCTTTCAAGTCGGTTGGGTGTTGTGATATTGTTGGACGACACGAAATGTGTTTAATTTAAACCATTGTTTAAGGGTCCGGCGACCAATTTAGACTAACTTCGAATTGGCTTTAGGTTTATTGCTATTTCGTCTAGAAGAAGACGACGAGCGAAGAGAGCAAGTAAAGATACTGATAAGCCTCCAAAGTTATCCACAGAGTGACAAAGTGCAATTTCAATCATTTTTGTGAATTTTGCACTTCTCTTGTCATGCTTAGAAAACTAAAAATGACCCTTCTATTATGTATTATAAATTTACAAGCCAATTATGTAGACACCCGCCCTATGTTAAGGGATTTTCGAGTTGTTTTGTCTATCTATTAAATAAATTAGTCAAAAGTAACCCCTTACAAACGCGGATATTTTTTTAGATCTTTTTTCTCTTGAAGACAACATAGGGGCGGAGATACAGTTCCTATAGATAATTAATTGTACATGCTAAATTTCATCATAATCTGACCAATGGTTTCCAAGAAAATTCAGAGCGTCGCGGAACACTGTAGCCATCTCAACGCGGAACACATAAACAGATTAATCTTAGTACCTATAGCTTTTCTACTAGTTGAACATGAGAAGCGATGATAGCCTAATCGGAGAAGGCTCACCTTTCAAGCCAGAAGGAGCGGGTTCGATCCCTCGGTTATTGCATAGTTTAAAACTGAATATGTGCTTGGATTTAAAAAAAACGTCCTAAACATTAAATAGAGCTATGAAGAAATCCGCATTTGTAAGGAGTCACTTTCGACTGATCTAATTAATAGATAGACAAAGAAATCAAAAATCCCTTTAATTGTGAAGGTCATTAGCTTTTAAATTAATCCATAATACAAGAAAATTTTTTAGTTATTTAAGAATGATTAGAGAAGTATGAAAATCATACAAAATATTAAGTTTGCTCTTTGTTACTCTGTAGATAACTTTAGAAGCGCATCAGTACACTTACTTGCTCTCTTCGCTCGTCGTCTCCTTATATAGAAAACCTTTAGCCAACGCGAATTCGCTAAAGGTTCGGGGAGTGTGCATCTGGTTTGCATGACCTTATTCTCCCTAGCCCGTTCTTCTATAAAGGAACCTAGAGTACAAAAAAGCGGCATCGTTTTATGGTCGACATACCTATACAATAAGCTTTGGTTCCTCATTTCTCATACGGGCCGCTAGGAATGGAATACTCTGCCAGAGTGTGTGTTCCATGACACTTATAATCTGGGTGTCTTCAAGTCTGGAGTGAATCGGTTTCTTCTAGGCAAGCGTGCTCCATCGTGGGCCGCATCACTGCTTATCATCAGGCATGTTGGCGGCCAAATGCAAGCCTATTAAGTAATTTAAAAAAAAAAGTTAGCTTAAAGTGGTCTCTACCCTGGACCTGGACCCTAAAAAAGTTCGTGTAAACTAAGTTAAGTTTAGTAGGAGCTAGCTAGGAGTAGATTAAACTAGTTAAGGACATAAGCAATTCTTATAATGGCATTATATATTATACTAGCTGTTGCCCGCAACTTCGTTCGCGTTTATTCAGAAAATAGTATCGATAAACCCTCCTCGTGATATACTGTTGTTAGTTATCAAATTATGAATAATAATCCGTTACCAAAGAGATCAGAGCCCAACATTAAAAAAAATACTGGCTGGCTTTGAGCGGAGTTTTAATTTTAGTTCTCAATTGTTATTTTAGCACCAACTATGTGCTACATATTCTGTGATGTAGTCTGACGCATTTGGTAAGCGGCGCGTTATTTTTTATACATTTACAGAATTACATGACAAAAAGATTTATTTATTTAGAAAAAAGTATCCACAAACCTTTCTTGTGATATACTGCAACTATTTATCAAATTTCATCAAGAGACGTTCAGCTGTTTAGCCGTGAAAAGCGTACAAACAGAGAGACGGACAGAGTGACTTTCGATTTTATAATTAGTAAGGATTAGGAAAGGGACCATAAGTATTATTTTTATATCACAACTTTTCTCCCTCTTTCAAACTGCGAGGCGTCCTAAGGGGTGAGGTATACTTTCCAAAGGATTCAACTGTAATGCTATACCAAAACTTCTAAGCTGCTCGCGCCTCAAAATATCAAGTTTACACGAAGCAAGTATTGAAGTAAACTAATCCTTTTGGGGATTGAGAAATTACAGTAAGTTATCTGTGTTTAGGAACAAATGATACTTAGATGGACGGTGATGGCTTAGTGCTAGGTTTAGTAACCAGCGGCTTAAGGCCCGGTATTACACGAAATCAACGAAAACAAGTATTTTGTTTGCGCCTAGTTTAATATCAAGAGTTGTGATGATCAGGTGCAAAAAAATACTCGTATTCTCGTTTTGGAAAAAATAATCACATAAAGTGTCTTCTTTAAAAAACTGTTTGAGCGTAGTTCTGTAAATTTTCAGCGTTTACAACACATTTTTTTTGTTTTTTATTAAAATAGCCAGAATATTTCTCTAAAATTTAACCGAGTATCCTATGCTTATTTATGTTCTTATTACGTACGATTAATAGCAATAAAAATAACAAAAAAAAATTCTAGGTGTCGATCTCATTTTACCATGAAATAAGATATACGATTTTCAACTCTAAATGAAGTGACTTGAGTAAACGTGTGTGTACCCACACACGTTTATCTACCCAGATAATCGTGGTATGACCGAGTCTTAAGTAAGGCTAATCGACCAAGTAAACGTTCGCGAGCGAAACTTCTCTGCTTTAGCTTCCATAAAAATGCTTTCGTATATCCGAATCTCTGTTCGTCTTCAGGGGGGCGATTCAGTTAATCATAGCCGATGCTTAACTGAACCGTTGACGTTGCGTTTGTCAAAAAAAAGACGGCTGGTGAACGGCTCAGCATCACTAATGGTTCACAAGCGTGTGAGCTAGAGCTCGACCGCTGCTCCGCCCGGTTAAAAAAGACTGACGTCACTGCTACGTAGCTAGGATGTTACTGCGGGGCGTTTAACTGGGGCCACCTCAATTCCATAAAATTGTATCTAGCTCTTTGCATCTTAATACAATTGCAATATTACCTACACCAAAGATTTACTATATTATGAGTTATTTGCTGTTTAAGTTATAAGATAAATACGTAATAACAAGGCTGTAGGTAGTTAATAAAAGTATAAGTGTGGTGAAAACCTATTATTTTTACATTTAGTATCATCATTATCATCGGCATATCAAATATTGACCCATTTCAGAGCGTGAGCGTTCTACTGAACGACACGTGACACGATCTTCTGCTTTAAGCATCCACCTAAGCAGCTGTTTATCGCTCCACTCGATGGCAGAGTGCTTCAATCTAAGTTTGCTGATTCTCGGTATCCACTCTTAAAATAATAACACATTTCGGTCTTTCTACGAGCATGACCATTTCATTTTCATATTTGCCAATTCAACTTGCTAAACCTTTGCTATGTTGGTTGTCTTAGTTCTACGACGGATTACCTCATTTTGGATTTTATCTTTAAGAAAAACTAGCATCAATGCTCGCAGTGTTTTAAACCTATGAACTAACTTTATTGGTTAGTGTCTTCGTTTCGTTGCTGTAATGTAATTAGCTCAACATTGATATGGAGAACGAAGCAAGAACCTACTCATATCTCATAGAGAAAAAGCCCTCTCCCCCTAACTGTACCTAAATACACCACTGATTTATTTAGCACAACGTCATTCATTCCCATGGTTCCTTTGTCATTATCAAAGTGACTGTCAATTTTGAGTGACAAAACCGAATTCCTTCTTCGAAAACAAAAAAAGAAACGAAAGCACTGACCGTTATCATGTGCCGCTAAGATGTGCGGCAAGGATACATAGTATTCTGTGCCAGTAATTTTCTAAGCTACATAGGCTAGATCTAGACAGACTAGCAGGAATCAATAGTAAATATTAGGAATCAGCTACTACTAGTAGTAGTTCGTCTCATCGTAACTCCTGCATAGGTATTCACAATCATTCAGGAACGTTTCCGTTTGAATACCAAAAATTTTAAACTCAAATTATTCGAATCTCAGTCCGTTTTCATAAGTTTTTAAATGTGATTCAGTCTTCCGATCGCATTTATGCTTGATTCCCTATTCCAAAATTTATAAAAGTAGGCTGAGAGTCGAACAATTTAAGTTTTAAATTTGTGGGATCCGATCGGAAAAGTTTTCGAATCTGATTCTGAATAGCACCTCTAGACCAATTTTGTCTCACATTCGAACTTAAAAATTGTTTGCACGAACTACTTGCCTGCAAAATTTCATACAAATCGGATTGATCAACAGAACATACTCAAGTTGTCATCGATCGAACAGTTAATGCCAACTTTTGCTTTCGCTCGATCAATATATAGACGGAAATATTACTTTTTGTATCTCAGGATCCTAGGACCTACTTACACGAATATAGAAGGTATATAGAAGGCTTTATATTATTTGAACACCTACCTACAAAATTAACACACATCAAAACTACATTATAAATTGTTTAATACATTAAATAAATAAATCACGCTCACACAAACAAAGCTCACTAGCTATAACAAAGTCCGAATAAAGCTTTCATTTAACATTATAGGCTACTTTTTAACCGTGAGCAACACCGCAAAGTGCAGCAAGTAATATCAATCATTATATTATCGATAACACACTTTTAGTCTTTTTTTTTATGTACTCGCTCTATTGTTGGGCTCTAGGCTTAGCAGAACTCGCATGCCTAAGCGACAGCCTAAGCGTTTTTTCATAGCTTCTGCTCCGTTTTTATTCAGTTTTGTCTGCTTTAAAAGCTATAATAACATCGAAATATATGGTATTTATTGCAGTCGCTCCGTATGTTATCACTTCTAGGGCATTTTTCGTGAAAGTCGTGTAATCATTTCATTTTAAATAAAACGAAAACGATCATCTGAAATATGAGAAAAAAATGGATTAGTTCATAAATGTACATATTTTTTTAGTTAATTCCCTAGATGGTTTAAACATAGGTATACATAGGTCACTTTTTGAGCGCAAGTAATATCGCAAGGCGCAGCTAGTAACAAATAATAGTGATCATCATAGCATGGGAGCAACTCGCCTATCAGTCGATACTAAACTGAGCCATCGACGTTGAATTTGACTGCCTCGGTGGCTCAGTCAGTAGTGGACCTTCTTAGAAGGCGCGGGTTCGATTCCCACCTAGGGCAACCATTTATGTGATGAACTTTTGTGTTTGTTCTATGTCGGGGTGTTAATATCTTTATAAGTATGTATTTAAATTATGTATTAAAAAAAATAGGTTCAGGGCAATATCACTGTCTCTTAAACGTACCAGCTTGGTACCATCAATGCTTCACAAACATAACACGTTTGTGAAGCGTTGATGGCACCAAACAATCGATGTTGCATTAACCATAAAAAAGAGGACGATGATCGGCTCAGTATCACTGTCTCTTAAACGTATCAGCTTGGTACCATCAATGCTTCACAAACATGACACGTTTGTGAAGCGTTGATGGCACCAAGCAATCGACGTAAAAAGGACGAGAATCGGCTCATTACCACTGTCTCTTAAACGTATCAGCTTGGTACCATCAATGCTTCACAAACATGACACGTTTGTGAAGCGTTGATGGCACCAAGCAATCAACGTAAAAAGGACGAGGATCGGCTCATTACCACTGTCTCTTAAACGTATCAGCTTGGTACCATCAATGCTTCGCAAACATGACACGTTTGTGAAGCGTTGATGGCACCAAGCAATCAACGTAAAAAGGACGAGGATCGGCTCATTACCACTGTCTCTTAAACGTATCAGCTTGGTACCATCAATGCTTCACAAACATGACACGTTTGTGAAGCGTTGATGCGTTGATAGCACCAAGCAATCGACGTAAAAAGGACGAGGATCGCCTCATTATCACTGTCTCTTAAACGTACCAGATTGGTACCATCAATGCTTCATAAACATGACACGTTTGTGAAGCGTTGATGGCACCAAGCTGTTGCCCGTCTGCTTCTTATGATAATAGGCACGTCAACGGTCCATTTAGGCATCAGCTCAGTTAATCATCGGACGAGCAACGGGTCAGTACCACTAGCGCTTCACACACGTGTCACCTGTAGTCTAGTTGGCCACGTTTATGAGTACTAAAACGTGGCCAACTAGACTACAGGTGAGGGTGATATTAATAGTTTACATTTTTATTGTTATTAACACAAGCTTTTATTTAATTTGCAATGTATGTAAGCATGTATGTATGTATGTACCTATGTGTGTATGTATGTATGTATGTTACTATGTTTGTTCGGGTGGAATCTGGCAACTCAATTTTGAAGCAGATATCTCGAACCGATTGAGCTGAAATTTTGCATAGATAATAATTTTAATTAACATAATTAAAATAATTTAACATAATTTTACATTCGCATGGTACACCATGCATACAATGCATGGTTAGCTATATGATGTCATTCTAAATCCCACATGGCGGAACACCCTCAATGGCGGACAAGTTTTTTTCAATGCACTCGTATAAGATACATACATTCATATGTGCATACATATCGTCACGCCTTTCCCCCGAGAGGGCTGGCAGAGGTGTAATACAACACCCACATTTCGCCGGACGATATTCAGTCCCAATGTAGCAAGCCTGTCACCAAACACCTGGCTTCAGTCATGTAGCAGATGACATACAATACGCACATTGTTCACACAATGAATAAATTGGTGCGTGCCGTCGGCTGGGTTCCAACCCGCTCTCTCTGGGTTGAGAAGCGGGCCTTCTCCAACTAGGCTATCATCTCTTTCACTCTTGTAATAACATGGGTATAAAATGAAAAGGCTTGCTGAATATTACACGAAAAATAAAGTGACGTCACTCTAAATCCAATATGTCGGTCTTCTAAAGCTGGCGGACTAAGCTTTTTAAACTTTCATACAATATGGGTATCAAATCAAAGAATTTCATGAGAAAACGTACGAATAGTTAAATTTGAATGTGACCGGCAAACGACCTTGCAACAATTTTGCGTTTAGTGAGATGAACAGACTAAGAAACCTGTCGAGCGAAAGCTAAAAGCAAAAAAATAACTAGCAACTTATAATATAAATTGTGTAATGGCGTTCTAAGCTATTAGTAAAAGTTTTATAGGAAAAGAAAAATTATTTATTTCTTTTTAGCGCATTAAATATAAAGCTTGTTTTTGAAAATGAATTTTTACTTTTAATTTATTCAAACTAAAAAAATATATTTATTAAGCAAGATACTCGCCTCTGAAACCTCGCTTGGCTCGGTCAATAAGCACGTGCAGTATTAATGGAATATCCACCTGGACCACGTCCAGTATGAGGCTTATTCGCGCGTTTGGTAACGGACCTACGTCATGGCACGGCCCATTATCTCGTCCAACCTGTCTGCCAGAGGAGTTACATTCCATTTCCACCAAGTAGCCACTAGCACATAAATATAATATGGTATTACCTAGTTGTAAGTCAATATTTGTGAGACAGTTATCTAATTATATTTAAAAAAAAACTGCCCTTTAGTTTCTTGCCTGTTCTTCTGAGTAGTGGCTCTTTTTCCGAATAAGGCGGTCGAGTCTATTATAAAACTTTGGCGTTCATAAGTATATCTTTGATACCCAAATTGAATAAAAACGTTTTGACTTTGACTTTATTGATATAGGCACTCGTACCGCCACCAGTGCCTCATTTACTCCTATTTTTCAAAAATCGCAAAGATTATATTATCATTTTCATCATTTTCATGATAATATCATTAGATAATTGATATTTTTAAAAGATAGGCAATGTAATGAAGTTGGCTGCGTACTGAGACCTTTTATCTTACGTAACTTCATAACACACACAACCCTTGTCCGATTTGACTAAATACAACATCTCGTAGCTGTCCCGGGAAAAGTTGACGTGCGGTGCTGAGGACTGTGATGAGTTCCTCTGGAAAAGCCGGGACCCTCCATCAAGAACTAAGGCAAACCAGCGAGGGGGAAATTTTCTATCCAGCAGAAATGTGCTAAAAATTTGCGGTGCGAATGAGTGGTTTAAGTGAAGAAATGTATAGTTACTTATTATCATTTTGGTGGAGTTTTTCCTCGAAAATCTCCGGTGGTTCCCTTCGTGGGAACAAAGTGTCACACTTTATTTTTGGTTTCTGGTCTGTACTTAGCTATTCACGCTGTCATGCATGTATGTGTGCGAATGATGCCAGTCACTTTCCTTACTTTCACCCTGTAAAATAATTACGTACTTACTACATTCTACGATTAGGAATAACTTTATTAAGAACTATTAAACTATTAAATGTATAAATATATTTGTAAGTAATTAAATCTATTGGTGTTTTCTTCAGTTGTCATGAGTTGTCATTCAAATACAAAACAAAAATCTCGACAGCTGAGAAAAGCTGTGGGCTTACCGCGAGTTTTGATGGTTGGCGAAAACTTTTTTGTTTTCGTTTGGCTCCATACATTTAACTTAGTTCCATAGACAGACTTCGTCTATAGAATACCACTGTATTGGATGTCTGTGGTTTCATAACGTTTCCGCCAGTAGCGCTCTATTGAAATGTTTAGAGCTAAAACTGAAAACAAAAAAAAGTTTTCTTAACGATCAAAACTCAAGGTAAGGGCCAACTATAGTCCTGTTCAATTATTTAAATTCAAAATTGCAGACTCTCCTAATTGCTCTTGTGGTTTGGATATTGGTTCGGTAAATTTTATATTTTTTAGCTGCCCACTTCGTAGTAAATCATCCCTTTATTCTACCATCACTAAGTGTAAAGTTCCGCTTCCAATACACATTTCTTCTCTGCTCTCATTCCCAAACAAAAAAATCATTTTTTCATAAGCTAATTTTATTCAGTCCAATAAATTTCGTCTACTTTTCTTTTTATTTTCTTTTTCCTTTCATTTCTTCTATAGTACTATCTACCTCACCAGGATTATTTCTCTTCTTTTCTTTTTATATCAATTACTATCGCCTCCCTCACTGTTGATGGCAAAATTGCCCCAAAACCCTAAGGGGCAGAGGCCACTACAAACAATTTTTTTTTTTTTTTTTTTTTTTTTTTTTTTATGTAAAATAGGTCGTCGTTTGACCACCAACTCGCCTGATGTTGAGCGACGTTGTGGTCTAAGATGGAGCACGACGACCTATAAGGTACTTATTCACTCTAGCCTTGAAGTTTTGTAGAGTGAACAAGTACAAAGACGGCAGTTAAGTGAGGCGCTACCAAGTGCGCTACTACTCAGACCCGTCTTCGGAACGGTTACACCGGACTACATCCCGAAACACGACTAGGTCATTTCACGGCATGGCTTAGTCCGGTGGGTGGTAACTAGCCACGGCGAAGCCTCCCACCAGAGTTTGCTACCCGGTTAGCACTACCCGGGGACCACGTGTAGGGAATCAGAATAGAGTACACTCCTACGGACGTGGGTAGCTCAGCCCCCAAAAAAAAAAAAAAGCCGAGTTTTGTAGGAAACACGCAAAGTAGTATTTAATAATGCTTGTTTAATTTACCCACGCTCATGCACTAGGTATAGCAAACCGGTAAAGGTTAATAATCCACTATTATTATTCCTCGGAGAATCACAAGTTTTAGTAAATAATTTAAATTCATGACACCATCTTTTCGGTTCCCGCCAAAAACTCCTTAACAGTAAAAAAAGGTGCGCTCATCCGTGGTTATTCCATGGTCATTCCATGGTGCGACGTGCGCTCCGATCGAGGCAAATAGTGTCAGAATCATATTGCCACTCCATTGCATCTACATTATGTAATACTAGCCGCGCCCCGCGGTGTTACTCGCGGTTAAAAAGTGATCCCGGGTATGAGCTACCTCATTATCAAGTTTCATCAAAATGCGTCCATCCGTTAGAGCGTGAAGATGTAACAAACATACACAGTCACAAACTTTCGATTTTATAATATTACTAGCGACCCGCCCCGGCTTCGCACGGATGCAATGCTGATACTAAATACACTACAGAAAAACTGTGAACGTTGTATTTAAAAACATGCGGCCCGCTCTGGCTTCGCACGGGTATTATAAACAAAAAAACGTTGTTGTGGGATATCCATAAGATATAGACATATGTATACCATCGAGGAGTTTTCTGTAGACCTTTTGAATGTGTACTAATAATTAGTACGAGTACATTATTTTGATAAATCTCGTAGGGTTCAGCCTGCGTTTGCAATTTAAGCGGAAAAAAAATGATAATTAACGACATCACATTAGAAACCTCAAAAATAACAGTATTTATCCACTATTTAATGGATGTTATTTTACATATAAACCTTCCTCTTGAATCACTCTATCTATTAAAAATAAACCGCATCAAATTCCGTTGCGAAGTTTTAAAGATTTAAGCATACAAAGCGACAGAGATAGGGACAGAGAAAGCGACTTTGTTTTATACTATGTAGTGATAGTGTAGTATTGTGATTACTTATCAGTAGCTTCTGTAGCCCAGTGTTGTCAACTTATTATAATGAATTTTCCACCATAGTATGAAACACAATAGCTTGATAAAATAGTGTTTGAAACACATATAGCTTGATACCATAGAATATATGCTCCCTATCTCGATACGTGGGACAGCCAATAACATGGTATTTTATGAGTAAGGGTTGTGTTGCAAAAAATATATCCTAACGGCCCATACTTACTGATATTATACACTGTCTCGATGGATCAGTCGGTAGTGAACATGCCTTCTAAGCTAGGGGGCGCGAGTTCGATTCCCACCTAGGGCAAACATTCGTTAGATGAACATTTGTGTTTTTTCTATGTCTGGGTGTTAATTTTTAATTTAAGTGCGTATTTAAAAATATATATGTATGTATATCAGTCTCTGGCCACCATAGTACAATTTTTGCTAAGTTTGGGGTCAGACGACAAGTGTCACCGTGTCTGCAAGTGTCCCGAATATTATTATAAATAAAAAATCGATAGTAGCTCTGCCTGTTTTTAGGCTTTTCGCGGCTAAATGGCCAAACTGATCTTGATGAAATTTGATAATTAGTTACAGCATTTGACGAGGAAGGTTATTGGATACTATTTACTGCTAACAGCTAGTTTTTAATGAAAACCAATTTGCAAATACTTTATAGTCTGACCCACGACTTCAGAATTCAGAAAATAGTATCCAATAACCTCCTCGTAAAATACTGTTACTAATTTTCAAATTTCATAAAGATCTGTTCAGCCGTTTTAGCCGTGAAAAGCCTACAAACATACAGACAGAAATACAGATAGAGTTACTTTCGTTTAATATTATAAGTAAAGTATGATATGGATTTCGAGCTTTATTATTTACTTATAACAAAAAAAATGTTTCAATGTAAGTTTTTAACATATTTTTACAAACCAGAAACTGAATAGGTTTTTATAAAAAAAGAAGCATAATAACAAATCCAACATAAGGTTTAATTCTCAAACAACCAACTTTGAAATTAATAAATCCTACAATGTCCGACCACACCACACCACCGAAAAAGATGGCGCGCTCCTCTTGATGCTTCTCAGGCAAGGAGTTTCCCACCATGCAGGTCCCGTCATCGTGACGTCAGCAAGGAGGTTTGGCTTAACATTTCTCATAATATATTATCACCACACCTTTCTCCCAAAGGAGATGGCAGAGGTATATTACAACACCCACACTTCGTCGGTCGATAGTCAGTCCTATGAATGTGACTGGGGTGAGCTTGTGGCCATACAACGGGCTCCGGTCATGTAGCAGATGACATACAATACGCACACAATATTCACACAATGAACAAATTAATGCGTGCTGTAAGCTTAGATCGAAACCACTCCCATCTGGCTAAAAGTTTCTTAAAGGTCCCTAAAAGTTTTTTAATATTTAATTATCGCGGATTACCCCTATTACCTATTATAGATAGGTAGTGTAAGTATACTGTATCCGGAACCCAGAAAACCCTGAAAACTGCAGTCTGTCAACTTGCGGTCTTATGTTATAAATTAAAGTTATGCGCGTTTTAAAACACCATCTGCTGCGCGATTAAGAAATTAATATAAATTTAAATTTGAACATAATATTTTATTAATTGTTGTTTTCATGAGCATTTATTTGCAAACGAAAAAGGTTTGCTAGGAATTGGAGACGTTAAGTTTAGTTTGAATTCTGAATTTTTAGTGTAATCCCCAATACTCTTTAGAAAAAACATAACCCTCTTTCTTGCGCAGTCGGGTGATAATAAGAGGTAAGAACAAAAAAACCATTAAATTCATACCTAATTGTATTGTTTTATTGTTTCTAGTTCACAACCAAATTTTAAATTATTCTGTGTAATTTTATTAAGTTTAAAGCCTTCCTCTTTCTGTATTGTCAACTAGTGACGTGATTTATTTTCAGACCGAGCGACGCGGCAACGCGATGAACCACAGTAACTAAGCGACACTATACAGTTGAGAGACGCAAATATACAGGAAATAATTTATTGAAAGGAACTTCAAAAATTTCAATACTCCGGAATTTATTTACATCATCACCATATACAGTACTGAAGGATTTTGTTTCCATGGTCATGAAAGCTTTTAAAAAAAAACTTGAGTATTTTTGCCGGGAATCAGAAAAAGGCAATTTTTGTTTATTTTATTAAACTGTGTTTCTTTGAGTATTCAACTAAAATAATGGTGGTGTAATAACCTTTATCGATTTGTTAAAATGCACGAGTGTCCGCAATTGATACAAAATTAGTAACGCAACTTTTACTTTTTTGCCAAACAAAGTAGTGATTTTGTTGAATGTGTGGTCTTCTAATTTTTCTGCAGGAAACAAGTGACTCATTGAACAAAAATACAAGTCCTCTACAAGAGGACAAACATCGACGCGAAAAGTCCAGAACCCGATAAGTAATCCAGTGAATCCAGTAAAGAATTTTTTATAGTAAATTACTGAAGTGCACATATTGTGTCAGCCTAGAGAGTTTGTTATAATCAGTCGGCCCGGTCGAATTAGCGCCGCGTAGGTATATGGAATGGTAAAGGTAAAGTGGTAAAGAGATAGTACGTTAACTAGGGCCACAACTGAGTATACTTTGTTCCTACTCTCACTAGACCTTTCAGAATGCTAATGATAAATTATGATATAAAATAGGGCTGTTTATTCCCAAGAAACTGTTCCAGTGCCCACTCTCATCTCTCCTTGTTACATTCCGTTATTCTATGCTAAACACATATCTACTTTCGTTCATATTGTTGCATTTTGTCAATATCATAGAAGATGTAGGTAAATCAATTAAACTTTCATGTTGGTATTATGTATCTATATTACATACTCTTTGGTATGATGTATTTTAACAATTTGACTTGATTTATGTCAAATAGGCAAGGAAAATTTGTTCCTAGAAAAATAGCATACGTCCATGGAAAATAGTAATAGATTTCTAATTACCTATTTATTTTACAGGTTTTCAGGTTATGTAGGAGAAAAAAACAGAAAAGGAAGAAACAAATAAAGTACTAGTTTTGTTTTTAGCAAGAAATATGAAACGTACAATGAGCAAAAGAAAGAAGCATAAATAGGTTTTTACATAGTTTTTCCAAATAAACCATAAGTTGATGTAGAGCTATTTATTAAACTTTAGACATTATTTAATGCTATTAAACTATTGTTTTAGTAGGTATTGTTTTAAGACAATGTCGAAGATAGAACCAAGTGAAGGAGAAAAGTAAGTATACAGGGTACCTATTCCTACCATTCGAGATATTTTCTGGTCTTTGTCTATCTCGCTTGAAAAGTCGAGAGTGAAGGTGACCAGATCTCATCTCACGCGTCAAGAATAGGAGACTAGGCTGACGTCACCATGAGGGAGTAGGACATATAATGGGTAAGAGCGAGGTTAAGAGTGAGAGAGAATATTAGATTTATTTCTGTATGTTGGTGTAGGTGACACGTTGGTGACACGTTAGTGACACGTTGGTGACACGTTAGTGACACGTTGCTGAAGCGTTTGAATCTATGGGTAGGTTTTATTTTTAAAGAAACTAGAGTAGCGTTTTTTTTTGGTCTCCCGCATAGGGGAATTTGGCGTCGCACGTCTTGTGCATTTGCCAGTATCAAGTTAAAAGAGGAACGTTCAAACTCTACTTTTTCATTCACGTCATAGACAACATAGATTCCATAAATATTTAAATACCTGAATTACGGTTTAAAAGTCTGTGGTTGCAATGCCGTAGCCGGTGCAATATTGGCTTCTGACATGGCTTTATTATTATTGTTGTTACTTTGTCTACTAGAGCAAACAGCCGAGACCTACGGTTTAACGTGCCATCCGAGCTACAGTAGCACTCTGTTGTAAATGCCACTTGCGGTCACCCATTCGAACTCACGATGTCGTCTGTTGTATAAAATCGGTGATCGGTTATGAGCGTCCAGTACCTAGTAGAATTAAGCTGTGACCAGTACAACTTTTCTGTAATATTAATTTGTTAAGTACATTGACATCCCATTTGGTTAGGTCTAAGCATTTTTTCGCAACCGGCCGTCCCAATAATTTATCGTTGCCGGTTCCAATAGTGGATAGCGTGCTAATAGCCTGATAGCTAAACTTCTTTGAAACTTCATGATTGATTGACTTTATCAATGACCAGTCCCTCAGAATAATAACTAAAGCAATAATAACTAAGTAATAACTATTGCTTCATGTTCTAACAGACTCACGTTTGCAGAAAAAATTGCTTTTGCTCCACCGGCGGAGCCTGGGTGGATCTAAGTGGCCTAAGAGATAACGTAACATGTCGTCAGAAAAAAAAATAGGTCTGTTATATCGCCACACCCTGCCCTCTGATAAGGAAGGGGGACGTCACGCCTTTTCCTCGAAGAGGTTGGCAGTGGTCATATCGTGGTCATATTTCCGAAACTTATGGCTAGGTACATGTTTTAATAAGTTTGACTGCATGTTTAGTGAGTAAATTGTGTAAATTTTAATTTTTAATATACTTACTCGTACCTATTTAATAATAAAATATACATACTTATCGTACTTAATTTTAAAATAACTGTGCATTTTATTAAACTTGTAGGTAGGCCTTAAAATACATATTTATGTCACTGTTAGATTTGTTATTGACATGGAAAAAAAGCAGCGTACTTATTTTAAGCATACTATCAATTTTTAGTAGTAACTACTCTACATAGTTTGTGTACGTCGTGATCCAAAAAAAAAAACAAGATTTAGCCATGGTAGCATTCCAGTCACGTGAGCAACACGTGGTGACGTCAATCAATGCCGAAATAAGAAATTTACAAATAGTATGAAAGAGACGTGTGACGTTGACGAGTGACGTCATACGTGTTTGCGCCTGGAATGCTAGACCTTGTTTTTTTGGATCATGGATCTAGCATTCCGGGAGCAAACACATAATGACGTCACTCGTCATCGTCATCCATCTCTTTCGAACTATTTGTTAATAACATATGTCGGTCTTGCATCTGGCGAAGTGTATTATTATACCATGCATGGTGTACCTATGCCGTTCCGTAGCTGCACAAGAAGAACGTGCCATCCATGAGCAACGTTTAGCTCTTTCGATGTAATTTGAAAAATTTCGGGTTTATCAGTCAAAATTGACAGCATACTTGAAAATGACATTAGAAATGAAAAGTAAGTAGGTATAACATAAGTGCCAGCACAAATGCACAGCTTGCGCGGGCACGTATCTTGTCGCTGCGACTAGACGCATAGCTGTCGTTTGGATCTAATCGACTTGCATGCGCGTGTCTTCGCAAATGCACCGTATGTCCACGCACCATGTCCGTGGCCGATGACCAACTACTCTGTTCTTGGCACTCTGCGACTCAAATGCCAACTGCGTAGAATTTTGAACAAAAAGTAAGAATGTTGTCGGCTGCAATCTATCTTTGCGTTTAGTCGTCAAGCTGTTGCATAGTGTGCGCTTTCGCTAAGGGAAAGAAGTTCTTGTGTCAAATAAATCAGTGATGTATTCAGGTAAAGATAGGGGTAGGGGGCCTCTTCCTCTGCAATATGAGTCTGCTTTATTTTTACTCAGATAAAAATGTCTGAGATAATGGTTGAATCAAGCCATTTTAATCCGCGGACCTGAAACCAGGGGCCCTATTCGGAGATTTGATATTTTCATCTCACTTTTTTTCGTCCTTGTTGCTCTCGTTTGAAACGTCATAGGTGTGAGAGTGACCAAAATAAAATTTCATCTCATCTCACGCGCAGGAATAGCCCTCCAGGCCTAGCGCACTCTGCGTTTTACACAGCGCCAATAATATAGGTTTGCCCTCTGCATGGAACTCAGCTAAGAGTTACTCGCGCGTAGGACCTGGCGCGGGGCTAACGCTAGTAGAAATGTAATTCTTTTGCAGATTTTTATTAAAGAGTAGTCACTGGAAAAGCCAAAAAGTGCTGCATAGCACAAATACATAAAAAAAACGAAATAAAGAATAATAGTAGGTACTTAGTTTATACTTACCTCCATATTAAACAACAACATACTTATACACTACACCTTTAGGGCATTCTACTACCTATATATTTTGCTTTCTCACAACTCGATAATACAGACTTACTTAATATATTAACCCGATAATACAGACTTGAGTGACAAAGGGCCCTAGACAACTTTAACATTTATAATTTAAATTTCTGGCATTGCTAATGTTTTCTAAATGTTTGATAGGTTGAAATCGTTTCCAAGCGATTCGGTTTCTAGAATCAGTAAAGCTCTAACGTCAGCAGCAGACCTAGCATGCGCAACGCGACAACGGTAAGTTGACTCTTTTTATCGAAGACAGACGTATATTTAGACATAGCCTTGTCACGTTCTCACATGACAAAGTGACGAGAAGAATTTTGCCGCGCGCGCATGCTAGAGGTGCTGGTGATCGGACGAAATACGAGCTTTAAAAATGTCACGTTAACTCGTCCAATCAACAACTAGTCTTATAGCGTTAGCGATTCTAGAAAGAGAATCGGTAAACGCTATGAGTACGTTTAAATTCGCATACTTACTGTGTCAGCAAGATTCTTCTGTACCTACCTACTTGTACTGTTATTTATTCCGAAACGAAAACACAGTAAAGCCAGTTCATAGGGTTTTAAAATACTCATCGAGTCATAGAATAAGTTAATTACTAACCCTACGGTTAGGTTAGAGGCGCCCTGCATGCAGTCAAGTGGAATGGACAAACATTAGATAGGCTGATGATACCTAATGATGATATAAAATGCGAAAATAAGTTTTTCAGTAAGTATACAAATAAAATAAGTAAGTACTTTTACTAAGTACATGCTTGAACCTACTAATTTATCATTTAAGCTTCAAACTGATTGACTCGAGATGCTGGAATTGTTGCGAATCTGTTCGTAGAATACAAGACGAATACAGACGCAACTATTCACGATTTGCGTCAGTATGCTTAAAGCCTTATACTAAATAATTAGCACATACAATAGTAAATCTTTGGTGTAGGTAATATTGCAATTGTATTAAGATGCAAAGAGCTAGATACAATTTTATGGAATTGAGGTGGCCCCAGTTAAACGCCCCGCAGTAACATCCTAGCTACGTAGCAGTGACGTCAGTCGTTTTTAACCGGGCGGAGCAGCGGTCGAGCTCTAGCTCACACGCTTGTGAACCATTAGTGATGCTGAGCCGTTCACCAGCCGTCTTTTTTTTGACAAACGCAACGTCAACGGTTCAGTTAAGCATCGGCTATGATTAACTGAATCGCCCCCCAGGTCACCAACTTCACACGTTCATGTGATTAGCTGAAGGGGGGCACCCCTGTAGTGCTAGATACGAAATTAGAAAAAACTCCGCAAGGTTCACTCAGCCATTTTCAACTTTATCAAGTCCAATTTTCAAAGGATCCAAAAAACCATTGTTGTTTTGTTAAAACCAAGGGCTGCAGGAGTTTCTGCTTAATAAAACTTTTTGCATTACCGTTTGGCGAGTGCTTGGCTAAATTCGATTACCCTGCATTTGTTTAAGTAAATTCTTGAGTTTTTCTTGCCTGGTAAGGCATTGAAGAAAGTTAAGTCTAAGATAAACAATACAAGTATAAATTAAAAAATTTAAAAACACCAATTTTCATTAACACCGATTTTCATCAAACATAGCTGGCAGAGGTGTAATACAACACCCACACTTCGCCGGACGATATTCAGTCCCAAATGTGACAGGGGGCGAGCCTGTCGCCATACACCGGGCTCCAGTCATGTAGCAGATGACAAACAATAGTATTTTATCTGCTACGGTTTCACCCGCGGTCCCACAGGAACCATTGATTTTTCCGGGATAAAAAGTACCCTATGTCCTTTTCTGTACCCCAGACAACGTGTATGCAAAATTTCATGATGATTAATTGATTGGTTGAGGCGTGAAAGCGTTACAAACAATCAAACAAACGAATAAACTCGCTTTCGTATTTGTAATATTAGTTAGGATCCAATATAGTCACTCAAACACTAAGATAAACCTCCCCAACTGAACTAAAACCGTAAGATCAGCCAACCAGCCTAAACGAACTTTAATTATCAACGTAAGCACATCTACAGAAGCTCAGAACCCGCTTGTTTGTTCCGTCTAGTCTAATAAAAAACCTAATCCGAACCCGATAAGAAAGGGTTCATAATTACATTCTGGTAATCCCTCGTGACAAAAATAAAACAACGAGCTTGTGTAAAGGTAATATGGAGAGAAGATACGTACTCAGGTTTGGTCGGGTGGGGGCAGTGAAAACATATTTAAGTGCTACTGGCCAAATTGGAAAGTTTGGTCGGGAGGGCGCAGTAATCTTTTTGTGATGTTTTTACTGTGATTTTTTTTTTGGCTGATTTGAAAGTTATGTTTTCGGGTTTCTAAGTATGTTTTTTTTGTAAATCTGTTCATTTTAAAACGCCTATTGCTTGAACAGATATACTAGGTTCTGGTCAGGTGGGGGCAGTGTTTGATTGAGACGCAATATTTTTATTTGAGTGCTATAGTGCTGAATTTTAAAGTAATATTTTGAGGTTTTTAAGCATGCGTTTGTTTATCTCTGTTCATATATCAACTCCTATTGCTTTAACAGATATGCAATTTAAAGTTTAGTCAGCCTTATTTTGAATTCCACAGATTTAAAACGAATCTTAGTGAAACCAATAGTTTTGTAGTCATTTATTACTTTTTAAACTAACCATTTTTCTCAAAAATGAATTAATAGTTTAAAAATACAGTAGATAGAAGATATAAATAAGTTGTTGAAATAAATCCTTTGAGCTCTTGATTCAAAAGTTTCTCAACTGCTATTTAATCATGCGTAATGTAGGTTAGTAATAATGTTGTTTGAAAAGCCATCAATTATCAAGTAAAATTGTTATTATTTACTCTAATTTCTACACCTTTCTTCTCTCCGCAGTTGTTTAACCGCTGCCTCAATGGGTCATCCAGCCCCTCTTCGCCCCGTCCTTAGTCAACTCGCTAACAAAAGGCTGTATATCCTCAGCATCGCTAATCAAGTACTGGACTGAACCCTACTCAATGTGAGCTGGATAGGGCGCGACGCATCTTATCGAAGGTTGTAGGAACAAGGGTGGCGTGGAGCGGAATAGGAAGTAAACAAGTTGAAAATATTGTGATTGTAATATTAATTTGCACCTTATTTCAAATCACACAGACGGACACGTCAAACTTCAAACACAAACGCTGAATGCTGAATCATAATGTTTTTATTCCATCCAAACGCTGTCTGGAAGAGATCGCTCTTAAGCGATAAGACCGCCCATTGCGCCTTTATTTTGAGTGTTTAGTTTAGATTTATGTTGTATTTGGTGTCAATAAAGAGTTTTTGTATTGTATTGTATTGTAAACGTCAAAAACACCCCGTCGTTTTCGCGTGGGAGTTAAAAATAGGAAGTTCCTTACCACCATGCCAGCTTTAGGTACTACCATGGCTAAATTAATTTTGATGAAATTCAAGTGCATTAAACTAACATCTAAAAGACAACTTTCATTCCAAGAATCATGAAACATTTTAAATATTGACGAACCGAAAACCCGGAAGCACCATTCTGACTATCCTCATCCTAACTTCCTAACTAATATTTAAGCGAAAGTGAATTGTTTGTTTGTCAGCTTTCACGCCTTAGCTGCTCAACAGATCATCATTAAATTTTCTGAGGCACACACAACATTGTCCGGAGCACAGAAAAGAACATAAAACAAATCGTCACGCCTTTCCTGTGAAGGGGCTGGCAGAGGTGTAATACAACACCCACACTTCGCCGGACTATATTCAGTCCCAAATGTGACAGGGGGCGAGCCTGTAGCCATACACCGGGCTCCAGTCATGTAGCAGATGACAATACGCACATATGTTCACACAATGAACAAAAGTACTCTTTATCCCGAAAAAACGAACGGTCCTGTGAGACCGCAGGTGAAGCCGCGTTACGCAACTAGTCATTAAATAAATAACAAACCAATATTCAACTTTCTTATTTATTTAAAGGGACGTGATTTTCTACTATCATGCTTTGAGGAAAAAAAAATATTTATTTTTCTCCTGGCAATTCTACGACTCTCCAGCCCCTACCATGTACGGGCGGGTTTCATTTGACACCTTCCTCTTTAGAGGGAAAAAAAGTCCAATTTTCGCTATAGTATCTGCTTTATTTTCCGGTTCGATAGGTTGCTTCAATTAACCGGGAGGAAAACGCTTCTTTATCGATCAATTTGATGTAAAAGGCAATTAATTATGCTTAGCGAGTAATTATGTTGGGTGATGGGTTTGTTTTCTTAAATGGACCTAAGTCATTTAGCTCCTTGCATGGAAAGGGAAAGAGGTGATTCGGTCCTAAAGAAAATTAAACAATACTTAATTATTAAACTTTTGTCTGCTTTAATCTGAAACTATCTGGGCCCCGTGGTTTCACCCGCGGATCAAAAGTAGCCTATGTACTAATTCAGACTATAAGCTACCTCCACATCAAATTTTGTCAAAATCCGTACATCCGTTTGAGCGTGAATAAGTAACAAAGAAACACATAAACTTTCGCTGGCTCTTCTGCCTGTTGCTTTCCGCGCGTTCCGTAGCCAATGGCAGTCAGGAACAATGTAGCCTTCGAGTGGTGAAAAAATTTTTTGAATAGGTTCAATAGTTTTGGTACCTCAGAATAGGTTCAATACCTCTTACAAACAAACTCGCATAAATGTTCCCTCGTTTTAATGTGGATTTAGAAGTATGAATACACAGGATGTTACAAAAACCCTGTTGTATTTGCAAGGTGTGCATCCAGTATCGACTGGAGGACGCAGTTATGCTAGTTTAAATTAAATATTGACTGTAAAAAAATTTAACGCACATCGCGTTCCGCCCGGGCCCTCCTAAAAGCGCGAACGCAGACACTAATCGTGTCGGTTTAATTTGTAAACTATTCGCGTCGAGCCACTACTTTCTCAGAATAAAAGCCGCCAACATATGATACAGATTTGTTAACATTTCTGTAAAATTCCTTTTTTTCTTGCGTTCTTAAACCGGTCATAACTCTTGCTATTTTTAACGTGCATTTTTTGGTATTTTTGCATGAATACTTCTACATGTGTACCTGCCCATCAATTATCCAACGGGGTTTTCGTAACTCCCTGTATAGGTATCATCTATTTATAATATGAATATTTTTTTAGTCAAGTACATGTATGTACATGACACATACATACATATAACCACGCCTCTTTCCCAAAGGGGTAGGCAGAGACCACTTCTCTCCACTTGCTACGATCCTGGCATGCATCTTTTGCTTCTTCCACGTTCATGAGTCTTTTCATACACGCTCGTCGGTTACGGGTACATGTACAATTGAAAAAAAAACGTCAAATTAACTTCAACTTATTTAAAAAATAAGATTTGTCTACCGAAAAACAGTTCCCGTCCAGAACGCCTCTACTAAAAGTGCCCATTAAGCTGGCGACATTTCCCCGCTGTATCGCCAGGGAGATGCGCTGGGCGAGAAACTGCCTCGAGCGAGGATTTTCCCTACTCTCGCAGGCGACGCCCTAACTCAGCTACAATTTTTTATAGCAACGATAGATAGCTAGATATCTTAGTATACATATAGACATATGTTATCTCAAAGAAAGATCTTCATAAGCGTCAGTCTAAAATCACCTGCTGCCAAGTACAGACGCACGTTTACCCCACTCGTCCCGGGGGGCTATTCTTACACGTGAGATGAGATGAGATTTTATCTTGGTCACACTTGGACACGAATAGGGCTACAGTGGCCCTATTCGGAGATTTGAGATTCTCATCTCACCTTTTTTCATCCTTGTTGCTCTCGTTTGAAACATCATAGGTGTGAGAGTGACCTAGATAAAATCTCATCTCATCTCACGCGCAGGAATAGCCCTCCTGGTCCTGTGTCAATCTCGTACAGGTTCCACCCGTGTCATTTACAAATATCGTCGACCCAACGAGCTGGTCGACGGACGACTCGTTTGCGATACGTAGCCAGAAAAATTTACTTACTTAGACAATCATAATCATCAGTCAATCATAAAAAAATTAAATAATTAAAATAAATATAAATATTACGGTATACTTTTTCACACAAAGAACATGTGTGTGAAAAAATCTATGGCTGCTAGAGACCGATATACATGCATAAGTACACAATTATGTTAAATACGTATATACTAAGTAACAATGTAGATGCTAGTAGCTCTTTTGTCCGCGGCTTACATACCCTATGTTACACAGGGATAATGTAACTTTCTAATGCTGAAAGAATTTTTGAAATCGGGCCAGTAGTTTTTGAGTTTATTCGTTACAAAAATACAAGATAAATTTAAAAACTCTTGACAGTTAAAAACACTCCCGACGAATACACCTATGAAACAAAAAAAAAACAAAATTAAAATCGGTTTATTCGTTAGGGAGCTACAATGCCATAGACAGACACACACACACACACACACAGACACCTCGAACTTATAACACCCTGTCATTTTTGCGTCGCGAGTTAACAATACACATTTTTCCTCTATAAAATATTGGCGTAGAAGTGTAGATACCTAGAACCGAGAACCTAGACATAGAACAAACACAAATGTTCATCACATAAATGTTTGTCCTAGGAATCGAACCCACGCATCCTAGCTCAAAAGGCAGGTTCACTACCAACTGAGCCACCGAGATAATCAAAGAAAGAGACCTGATTGTTTTTGCCACAAACCAGCTCAACTCAGCATGATACCGGCTATAGAAATCAGTACAGGCCCCTATTCTGATGCGAGAAACAAATACCAAATAACATCTCACGCCTCAGAGTAGGGTGCCTCGCCCCGAGTGGCCCTCTATTCTTGACGCGCGAGATGTTTTTTAGTCTCTCTCTCTCTCACATGACGTTTAAAAAGAGAGAGATAAAGACAAAAAAGTATCTCTCCTTGTAAGAATAGCCTTTCTGGGCCAATACCATGACTGATTGATTGATTGGCTGCCATGATGGATTGATTCCAACGCACGACATTGAACCTTATCGCGCAGCGATACGATTCACGGTCGCACAGCGTCGGAAACAAAACGTAACCATCATGGAAATATGACGTCATGGTACGGGCCAGGGACCCTATTCGGAGATTTGAGATTTTCATCTCACCTTTTTCGTCCTTGTTGCTATCGTGTGAGACGTCATAGGTGTGAGAGTGAAAAGACAAAATCTCATCTCACGCGTAGGAATAGCCCTCCAGGGGGGCTATTCCTGTGCGTGAGATGAGATGAGATTTTATCTTATCTCATCTTAAAAAAGGTGAGATGAAAATCTCAAATCTCCGAATAGGGCCACTGGTCTTTTATCCAGAAATCATCAAAAACCGCGATAAACCACCGCTATAAATCCATCACGGCTTTGTCCGGAAACTGATTTCGACGTAATGGGAATAGTATTCCCGCTACGTCGCAGCGCTTCCTGTAATGTTGAGACCAATAACAGCTACAAAGACTCCGGACATTGCCTTCTGGTTAATTAATAAACAAACTCCGAACAACGCAGTAAGTTGCGAACTTAGCTTCCAATTATGCTTTGCTTGGTTGTCTTTAATGCGGGCCGCGTCCGGGCCCGGATTGACGCTGTCGATTAAAAATGAGGCTTGTACTGTGTGATGTTGTACTTTGCCAGGCCCAACAGAAAACCAGCGCTGGTTGTGTACAATGAGCAACATGCTGAGTTGGGCCGGTTCTGTGACAATGTATTTGTATTTTTATTTTGTGTATTTAATATTTGTCTTCCTCTTCTATGTGCATTGTCACAATAAAAGTACTCTGATTTTGATTCTGATGTAGAGAGAAAAATTGAATGTCAAAGTGTACCTGTATGTAACCTGCTACGGAGTTTACACAGTACACACCAAATTCGCCGACAGACGCCGACTTTATGTTTACACCAAGGCATATAAATAACAGAATGTCGGCGGCTGTCGGCGACTTTTGTGTGTAAATTCCCTAAGCCAGCTTACGACCGTAAGGCGTCTTTAACAAAGGATAGGCAGTAGATTAAATATATAATAACCGTGTTTCAAGTATCGTAAGCCAAATATTTTGGTCCTTTTAAAATAATAAAAATGTTATCATCATGTTAATGCAACTGAAGACGAGAAGCGTTAAGTCAAGACGACAAGTCACTACCATGATAGAAAGCGCAACTGACGTCAATATCAGCATCATAACACACCGTCATCTAAAATTCAATACAGAATTCAACATTTCAATGTCAGAACCGTCCGGGCCCGAACAGGACCCATCGTAAAGGATCCTTTTCTTGGCACCAGGTTGTTCTTGATAAATTATTTACTTTAATTTTCCATTTGACGCCTCTGCTGACGAAGTTTCATTATTGATTCGCTGTCAGCCAGTAGACTGTCTAAACTTCAAAACTGGGTAAACTGATACATTTTAAAAGTGTTCTAAAAGTTTTCCTTGACGAAAACGTGATTTGTCTGATAAGTAAGTAATTCTAAAAAGGTTGTGTTTTTTTTTACAACAGACTAGGCATGCGTTTGAACACTGACTCGCCTGATAGGAAGCGTCGACGTGATCTAAGGTGTAACACGCTTGCCTAGGAGATACCTATTCACTTTACTCTTAAACACCTCCGGATTGTATTTAGGTGAAAAGACAGACGCAGGCAACGAGTTCCACACCTCTGCAGTTCTTACAAGAAAAGTTGACTTGAACGCTTAGTGCGTTTTGGCGGAATTTCCACCATAAGAGGGTGTCTCTTACTGGTGCGCCTGGTACAGTTATAAAAGAACGGTGATGGCTAGATCAGGTAGTGCAATTCTTGTGCACACGCGGTTAAAAACCTTGTAGTCTTTTTAATCGGAACAGAGATAGAGAAAGACAAGGCGAGAACTCTCGCTGAGAATCTGATACTTACTTGTGCAGAAGATAAGAATTGTGTAAGTCCTTGTCCTTGCTTAACTAATTTAATCTACTTCCTAGCTAAATAGATAAATATACATGTATTTGCTTTAAACACGAGTAATAATAGATAGATAGATAGATAGATAAACTCTTTATTGTTCACACCACAGATAACAAAACAACAAGTGAAAAATAATGATAAAACTTATTAAATAGTGTAACAACTGGCGGCCTTATCACTAAAAGCGATCTCTTCCAACCTTAGGATGGAGAGGATACGACAAATGAGTATGGGACAGGGTGTGCAAAAATAACTAAAATAAACATAAGATTGATACAAAGAAACAACAAAACATTGAGTATTATACCTGGTTCTTTTTTTGTGTCTATGATAGATCAAAAACATACTAATTCACGTCTGGACAATCGGACGTGGCGCCAACTGACGGCGAGCTTGAGAAACTAGCCGCCATTCACCGCAGTTCTTTCGTTAACCTCGCATAGACTACAAGCACACTTTTACCTAAATCATTTAACCCATAATTACGCCGCGAATCTACCTAAAAACTATTAAATTATATAAAGGACAGCTGAAGGAGCTTCTTTCGAGTGTTATTTAGTCGGTGTAGTGCCTGTGAACTGTTCTGTGAGATCTCACGTGTGGGCCACGCACGCGGCCATTAGCCGGTGCCGACCATTTAAACCACCGAGGGCTTTGACGACGCTGGATTGGTATGTACATCTATCATTTTCACATAAAAGTCCTAAAGCCTGGCCTTCAGTGTTCTCTGTATTACTATTCACCCCGCTCCCGCAATTACGCATCTTTTTTCAACCGCAAACAACCAAAGAAAATATCCAAGAACCAGCGCACCCGCCGATGACGGAAATATTAGATTTTCTTTTAATTTTCCCCATCATTTTATGGTCCTTCAATACCGGATTTTGGATATTTTCATTATTTTACAACCGATTAGTACCAATTTCCTTTAAAAATCCTCAAAATCGCATTTTTCTACAGCTAAGTAGGCCGCCATTTTGTGTGCTTGAACGTCTTTAAAACTCGCCTTTGAAACCAAAGTACCTATTATTGAAGAACTCCTTTGGTTACCGCATTACTTTATTATGTATCCCGCACCGATATAATTGATATATCATTACCTAAACCGCATTCCATTGTTAAACTACGTCACATTTAATCGCATTCCGTTATCTCTGAACGAATCCTCGCAGCTTTATGCCTACTGTATGCACTTTCACTCGATCGCGTAAATAAATAGGTAATCATGGCATCGTCGTCTAATGAACAGAAAATGAAACTTCTCGAATGTCAACGACATGTGTATTTTGAACGTTTACAACAAATATACGATATCTCGCGTAGTGACTTAAATGATCCTAAGACATTAGAGGACTTTCTATGTTCTGTCGAAACATTAGACGAAATTAGAAGTAATTTTCAACAATGCGTGAAAGATATAAATCTGATTTTACTTAAAATAGACAAAGATTCAACGCCAGATTTTAATAAATGGCTCGCGTTCGAAGATATTTACTGTCGCATCAAACGTAAACATTCTCAGTTTGCACCGAAGCCGACTATGGCAGTCAAACAGAATGATAACTCGTCACAAGGAGTTAAATTAGCTCGCATAGAAATTCCGGAATTTGACGGCAATTCAAAAGATTGGCCGCTCTTTTACGCAACTTTCCAAAACGCTGTACATTTGAATCCATCTCTTTCTGTTACCGAAAAGATGTTTTACCTCGCTGGTAAGTTGATAGGCAAAGCTAAAAATGTTTATGCCGGTTTTGTGCCTTCCGCCGAAAACTACGAAACAATATATAACGCTCTTGTGTCAAAATATGAAGACAAAAGAAATCTGGCTGCAACTTATTTGAGCCAAATGTTTTCATTAAAACCCGTCGCTTCCGCTACCGCTGACAATTTAGAAAATCTTGTTGATCAATTTTCGAACTCATATCTTGCACTAAACAATTTAAAGTTAGCCAATCTATGCGACTTTGTTATGACGTATGCGCTATTACAGCGCTTAGATAAAGAAACCGCACGCTTATTCGAAATGGAAAACCGCGGCAAAGAAATACCTACTTGGGACGGTTTGCTTTCTTTTGTCCGTGACCGCATAAAGGTTCTAAATCGAACAGGTGATAACACTAACCACGGAAACACAAAATCCAAACCACAGACAACTACGTCTAATAAAAACAATGCGCGTTCATTCGTCGTCAACAACAACAATGCTTGTGCACTATGCAAAGATTCTAGTCATGATCGTTTGTACTCATGCCCTAAGTACAAAGCGCTTAATGCACGCGAACGTTACGATTATATCAAAAAGTTACGCGCTTGTATTAATTGTTTAAGCCTACAACATAGTACAAATGCGTGCAAGTCCGAAAATAGATGTTTTCACTGTAAGAAATCGCACCATAGCACCCTGTGCTTCTCAACCGATAATAATTACAGATCACCTGTTGCAATGTCAACGACCGCTAACGCTAACCAGCACGACCGCATAGATAAGAAAACTTATAGTTCAGGATCGACTGAGCAAAAAGCTATCGCGTCATCAAGCTTGGTTTCTAATGAACCTGTAAACAATGTAGCTTCATTTTGTAGTATGAGTGCTAACTTGAAGAACCCGCGTAAAACACAAAATGTTTTATTAGGTACCGCTCTTGCCAATGTGAGAAAAAATGACGGATCTTTAGCTCAAGTCAGAATTCTAATTGATAACGGATCGCAAAACCACTTCATTTCCCGCCGCGCTTGTAAGAAATTAGGCATTCGCATCTTCCATGACAATACTGAAAGGTCCGTGAACGGAATTGGCAGTAGTTCCCAGACTATAATTGGTATGGCAGATATAACTTTGATGTCTCGATACGAGAAAAGCTTTTCCTTACAAATAAAACCGCTTGTTCTTAATAATATTTCCTCTGATTTGCCGAGTCGTGAATTTGACACTTCGACCTTGACCTACATAGGTGATTTACAACTCGCTGATCCGAACTTCAACCAACCCGCTGAAATAGATATTCTGCTAGGTGCAGAAACATTTATGGAAATTCTAAGACCCGCTAAAGTACTAGGCCCGCCTGGCAAGCCAGATTTATTAGAAACTGCTTTCGGATACTTACTCTTGGGATCGATCGCTTCGCTCCCTTGTTATGATGACTCCGCGAACAATGATAACGATCACGCCTTTTTCTCGTCGGGTAACGACTCGATCGAGTCTTTAGTTTCCAAGTTCTGGGAGCTTGAGTCAGTGCCGCTTCGAACTCACATGTCCAAAGCCGATAAAGAATGTGAAGACTTTTACGCTCTAAATACACACCGCGATACTACAACTGGACGTTATGTCACCGCTTTACCCTTCTCGCAGTCGACCTGTGTGCTAGGCGACTCCTTGACAACAGCCTCTCGCTGTTTGTCTTCGCTCGAACGCAGATTCCATACTAATACCGCCTTGAAACAGGAATATGATAACGTGATGAGAGACTATCTCGCACGGAACATTGTTTCGCCCGCTCCCGCCCTCACTGACAAGGATTATTATATCATACCGCACCACGGTGTTTGTCGACCGGACAAGCCGCTACGCGTTGTTTTGAACGCCAGTGCGAAATGCATTGACACGAACGTTTCACTAAACGATTGTTTACATTCCGGCCCTAATTTACAGGCAGATTTAACCGCAATTATATTAAAATTCAGACTATTTCCGATTGCTTTAACAGCGGACATCAAACAAATGTTTCTGGCCATAGGAATTCGTGAAGAAGATCGCCGCTTTTTAAGAATTTTATACAAATTTGACGAAGACGATACTGCCAAGCTGTATCACTTTAATCGCGTTTGCTTCGGTTTACGGTGCTCACCGTACCTCGCTATGAAAACTGTGAAACAGCTCGCTCATGACGAGACTGATCTTCCGCTCGCTTCAGAAATTGCTAGTGACCACCTGTACATGGATGACCTTGGAGTCTCAGTGGCCACCGTCCAAGAAGGTGTTCGACTGTCACAAGATTTGATTGAATTATTTAAGCGCGGAGGTTTCGACTTAGTTAAATTTGTGAGCAACTCCCCCGAAGTATTGAGAGCGATTCCAGTAGACAACCGCTTATCTTCAAAAATCGAGTTTGATAAGGAAGATAATATGAAACTGTTAGGTTTGATCTGGTCTCCAGTTGAAGACGAATTTTCAATCGCCATCAAATTTACCCCGCAGAACAAATGTACTAAACGCCTCATGCTTTCCACGGTCGCGAAATTATGGGACATTAACGGCTTTTGTGCTCCCGTTATTTTGCATGCCAAGCTATTAATCAAAGCTCTGTGGACTGCTCAGATTGACTGGGATACAGAGCCACCTAGGGACATTTGTGTGGCTTGGAAACGCTTCCTTAGTGAGCTTCCCGCACTGCAGAATTTCAAAATACCTCGCTTCGTAGGTATTGTACCAGAAGCCCGCGTCATACTGTTAGGCTTTGCCGACGCTTCGGAAAAAGCGATGGGTGCTTCTGTGTACATTTGTATACAACCTAATTCTGGACCAAATGAGGTCAATTTAATAGGCGCTAAAAGCAAGGTCGCCCCGCTCAAGGTCGTCTCTTTAGCCCGCCTGGAGCTATGCGCTCTAGTGTTGTTATCGAAACTATTTCGATTTGTTATCGAAACCGTTTCCTCTCGCTGTCACATTGACGAAATCTTCGCATTCACCGATTCGACGGTAGCCCTTCATTGGGTTCATTCGTCTCCGCATCGCTTCGATACTTTCGTGGCGAATCGCATCGCTCAAATACAGGATAATCTCAGTTCTAAGCACTTCTATCATTGCGAGAGTGCACAGAATCCTAGCGACTGTTTGAGTCGCGGCCTAACACCCGCTCAACTGCTAGATCACCCGCTGTGGCTTCACGGCCCCGCTTGGGCGCGTGACGAAATCCACACTTGGCCTATCAATCGATTCACATTCGATCCCGCTCAAGATGAAAAACTTTTAGAGCTTAAAAAACAATCGAATGTTTTCATCACTACTGATGATAGCGAACCCTTTCTTTGTACATTGGCTAAACGAGTTTCGTCTTGGTCAAAATTTCTACGCATTGTCGTGTATATATACCGCTTTCTAGGTAAGCTTCCCCGCTCTAGTCGAATGCAAATCGAGCATTTACAACATGCTGAAATTGCTGTCATAAAAGCACTCCAACAACGATACTTTCAAAATGACATAAACGCACTTTGCAAGAAACACCGAGCTTCTAAGTCGCTCCTTCCGCTTTCTCCATTTTTGGACAATGAAATTCTTCGGGTTGGAGGCCGATTGGAAAAATCGTCTCTTGAATTTGACAGCAAACACCCGATTTTGCTTCCTAAAAAGGATCACATCGTGAATCTAATCATTGACTATTATCACCGCAAATATTTACACGCTGGTCCGCAGCTACTCTTGTCGATGCTAAGACAGAAGTTCTGGATTATCTCCGGACGCAGTACTGTAAAACAGCGCTTTCGTCTTTGTAATAGCTGCTTCAAGGCCAATCCTCGCACAGAGACGCCCTTCATGGCAACTCTGCCAGCCGCTCGTGTCAACGAGGCCAAACCCTTCCTTTTTACAGGGGTAGATTTCGCCGGACCCCAAGAAATACTAATAAGTCGCTATCGTGGCGCACGTAGAGTACGTTGCTATTTCTCACTTTTCACGTGTATGGTAACCAGGAGTGTACATATCGAAATTTCGACGGATCTATCGACAGCCTCCTTTCTTCGCGCTTTTAAACGCTTCATATCCCGTCGAGGGAAAATTCTTTCGCTATTTTCCGATAACGGAACGAATTTTGTGGGTGCGAAAGCGAAACTTGATGAACTGAACGAGTTTCTAAAGTCTAAAGCCTTTCGTGACGCTTTTACTGAAGAAACTCTCTATCAAGGCATTAAGTGGCATTTTAACGCCCCGACCGCAAGTCATATGGGTGGCGCGTGGGAGAGCATGATCCGTGTCCTCAAGGTCCATCTTCGGCGAACTATAGGAGACGCTCTTCTTACTTACGAGGAATTACTCACCGTCGTTACCCAAGTTGAGGCGATACTCAACTCTAGACCCTTAACCGCACTGAGTTCTGATCCCGCGGAACCTGAAGCTTTAACACCGGCACATTTTCTGACTCAAGGTCCGCTGGACTCATTTTACTCCGACCCGCGATTAGAATCCGTAGACTTGATTCAAAATAAACGCTTAATTGATGGCATAGTTCAGAGATTCTGGAATCGTTGGAGACGTGAGTATCTTAACACACTTCAAACGCGCGCTAAATGGAACACTAAATATAATTCGGTAACTAAAGGCACTGTAGTCCTTCTAAAAACTGATAATTCACCGCCACTACAGTGGCCGATAGGCATAATTGAAGATGTAAAACCTTCGTCTGACGGGATCGTTCGAGTAGTTTCTGTACGCACACGAAATGGCACCTACGTTAGGCCTGTGGTAAAACTTTGTGTTTTGCCTTCCCAATAACTTTATTAAACTTATTGTTATAGTTACGCATGCCTGTCTAGGCTGCTTTAGTTCTAGATTTTAGTTTAATATATAATTATTTTCCCATTATTATTATTTTTTAGTCATCCATGTGCACTCACTGGATGTATTTCCGCTGTAACCCCACTACGCTTTACAAGCATTTGCATTAAGTTAATCTTATATTTATCCCTTTAGTTCAGGAGCTCTCTTTATCTCCTGAAGGCCGTGGGGATGGTTCTTTTTTTGTGTCTATGATAGATCAAAAACATACTAATTCACGTCTGGACAATCGGACGTGGCGCCAACTGACGGCGAGCTTGAGAAACTAGCCGCCATTCACCGCAGTTCTTTCGTTAACCTCGCATAGACTACAAGCACACTTTTACCTAAATCATTTAACCCATAATTACGCCGCGAATCTACCTAAAAACTATTAAATTATATAAAGGACAGCTGAAGGAGCTTCTTTCGAGTGTTATTTAGTCGGTGTAGTGCCTGTGAACTGTTCTGTGAGATCTCACGTGTGGGCCACGCACGCGGCCATTAGCCGGTGCCGACCATTTAAACCACCGAGGGCTTTGACGACGCTGGATTGGTATGTACATCTATCATTTTCACATAAAAGTCCTAAAGCCTGGCCTTCAGTGTTCTCTGTATTACTATTCACCCCGCTCCCGCAATTACGCATCTTTTTTCAACCGCAAACAACCAAAGAAAATATCCAAGAACCAGCGCACCCGCCGATGACGGAAATATTAGATTTTCTTTTAATTTTCCCCATCAATACCTATACACTTATATAAACTATTTAAATAAAACTTACATAAAAGTACATCATACTACATCATAGTACATCATACATTAAAATCGGTCAAGCGGTTTATAAAGTATCAACATAAGCCATGAACGTAGAAAAAAAGTTCTACGTCCATGACATGAGCCTAAACATTTTTCACAAAATCCAATTCAGATGTAGGGAAACGGTTATTTAAACTTTTTTTTAACCTAAACCCGATCTAACGTCAAAAACAAAATAAAAGTAGAGGTATAAAGTTGTTTAAAATTAAAATTTTCGGAAATTAGCGAAACGAATCATCATAAGTTAACTTGCATAGCAACAAGCATGATCTAAAAAACAAGAAGATTCCGGGAGCAAACACGTAATGACGTCACTCGTCGTTCCGTCTCTTTCGAGCTATTTGTAAATGACATCATTCGGTCTTGCTTAAGCATCGATTGACGTCACTACGTGTTGCCCACGTATTCGGAATGCTATACCTGGCGGAGTAATATTATTTCACCACGTTTTTAACGACTTTTTTTACAAGTATATGACATACTAGCTGTTGACCGCAACTTCGTTCGCGTTTATTCAGAAAATAGTATCCATAAACCCTCCTCGTGATATCCAAAGAGATCAGAGTCCACTATTAAAAAAATACTGGCTGGTTTTGAGCGGAGTTTTAATTTTAGTTGTCAGTTGTTATTTTAGTACAAACTACGTACTATTCTGTGATGTTATCTGACGCATTTGAAAAGCGATGCGTTATTTTTTTATTAAATTACAGAATTTCATGACAAAAACATTAATTTATTCAGAAAAAAGTTTCCAAAAACCTTCCTAGTGACATACTGCAACTATTTATCAAATTTAATCAAGATGGGTTCAGCTGTTTAGCCGTGAAAAGCCTGCAGACAGACAGACAGAGTAATTTCGATTTTATAATTTTATTAGTAAGGATGTCGGTCTTGCTTAAGCATCGATTGACGTCACTACGTGTTGCCCATGTGACCTTTTTAAACTCGGAATGCTCTATACCTGGCAGAGTATATTATTATTACAAGACAACAATAAACCACCTTAATTTGTTCTGCAACTAAACACCTGGGAGAGATTTCCAGCACGTTACAAAGATATACTCCGCAGCTGTGAATTTACGAGGCCGAGCGCTGGAGATTATAGAACACGTTAGGATAAGACGTTACTGAGATGCAGTGTGTTGAGTCAACAAAGGTAGGGTTGGTTGTGTTATGTATGCTTAGTTTATAATACTACCCTATATATTTAAATGTCATATCTGCATATCGGCTACCTACCTTCGGAAAGTAAAATAAATGTCAGTCTCGATACAATGGCCGTTTTAATACGCATCGCGCGCTTCCTTAATTCCTAGATAAAACATTGGCGACGAGTTCACGAACCAAAAGTAATTAAAATCAAGTGTTGTAAACAGTGTCGTGTCGAAACTCAAGAAGAATCATGAATTTGGGTCAAATAAAAGAATTTAAAGTCAACGTGGACCGGTGGTCAACCTACGTGAGCAGAATTCGGGCATGGCTCGAAATACACGACGTAAAACCGGCTGAATATTCAAAACACCTAGTTGCAGTAGTGGGAACAGAGCCCCTGGACCTAATGATCGATTTATGTTTCCCTGAAAAACCAGAGAAGGTTAATTTTGACACGCTAGTGAAGTTGGTCGAGGACCACTTAGCTCCGAAGCGCTCGGTTATCGCAGAACGCATGATATTCAGATCAAGTAAACAAACCGAGTCGCAAAGTGTGACTGAATATCTCGCACAGCTAAAGAAGTTAAGCAAAACGTGCGTATTTAGTACTACTGAGATATTAAAAGAAAATCTCCGCGATCAATTTGTTTACGGATTAAAAAGTGACAAAATTCGACAACGCCTGCTTACGGAGACGGATTTGACATTCGACCGTGCGATCGAATTATCACTTTCGCTGGAAGCGGCAGTCAGGGATGCTCAGGAAGCAAACACGAGTGCCACCGGACCCGGAGACGGCGAGCAGGTTCACGCGGTCGGTGGCGGCGCCGGCCGGGCGGCCAGCGGCTACCGCGGCGGAGCGCACCGCCGGGGCGGCGCGCGGCCGCGGCCGCCGCGCGGCAACGCAGGGGCAGGGGCCCAACAACAACAACGTGTCAGGTGCTACCGGTGTGGTCAGGCGCACCGACCAGAAAAGTGCTCATTTTTAAATGTGGAGTGTTTCGTATGCGGCAAAACGGGCCACATAGCTAAAGTTTGTCGGTCGCGTAAAAGTGGCGATGTGCGTAAAGTGGCCGAGGACGAGTTCAGCCCCCTGGCATCTAGTGAAGGTGAAGACGACAACATTTATCAGTATAAGGAAGAGGACGTTTATCAACTCTTCGACAAGGAGGACGACGTGCGCTGGCTGCTGCCCGTATCAATCAACGGCAAGTCCATCACCATGGAGGGTGACACGGGAGCCAGCATGAGTATTATCAATAGATGTATGTACGAAAAATATTTTAGTAATATTAAGTTGAAGGCACGTAAGTCCAATTTAAAAATGTATAACGGTCAGAAGGTAAAACCGATGGGTGAATTCACATGTGACGTCACATTAAACGGCAAAACAGTAAACGATTTGTGTCTAGTAGTGATAGATAACGACAGTAGCGATGCCTTATTCGGCCGTAAATGGATGCGAGCGTTCGGCATTCGATTTCCCTCTGTGTCGTCGGGAGATAGGGTCGCCCACGTTAGCGAGAAACGCGCTGAGACACGTGCGGCTATAAAACTGTTAGAGAGTAAGTTCCCCGAAGTTTTCTCTCCAGGAATAGGTGCGTTTAACAAAGGTAAGATCGAGTTGGAGGTAGCGGCGGGCGCCGTGCCGGTGTGGCGGCGCGCGCGGCCCGTGTCCTACGCGCTGCGGCCCGCCGTGGAGGCCGAGTTGGAGCGGCTCGAGCGCGCCGGCGTCATTACGCCGGTCGAGTGGAGCGAGTGGGGGACGCCCGTCGTACCTGTCATCAAGAAGTCAGGAGAGGTAAGATTATGCGGTGATTTCAAAACTACTCTTAATCCGGTTCTGTTAGACGACAAATACCCATTACCTAGAATCGAAGATATATTTGCATCGCTGCAGGGAGGAAAACTTTTTAATAAAATCGATTTGAGTAGGGCTTATCAACAATTGATCTTAAGCGACGATGCAAAAAAGTATTGTACTATAGTGACTCACAAAGGTATGTTTACGTATAACCGATTGCCGTTCGGAGTTAAGTGCGCCGCGAGCAAATTCCAAAGAGTGATGGAAAAATTGTTCAAACTGCCGAACGTAGCGGTTTATCAAGATGACTTACTGATAAGCGCACAAAATGAAAAAAAAAGCATGGAGAGTTTGAGGCAGGTCTTTAGGATACTGGCCGACAGCGGCCTCAAAGTAAAAAAAAACAAATGTAGTTTTTTTCAGAAATCGGTATCGTATCTGGGTTATGTGATAGACGCGAACGGATTAAAGACACAAACTTCAAAAATCGATGCCGTGAACAGGACTCCTCGGCCGGCGAACGTGAGTCAGTTGAAAGCATTTTTAGGCTTAGTCAACTATTATGGAAAATTTGTGCGTAATTTAAGCGACATTTTAGAGCCACTGCATGCGTTACTCAAAAGTGATCACGAATTTAAATGGACGCGGGAATGTGAAGCTTCGTTTTCCCACATTAAGCGTTCATTGAGTGAAGCTCCGATACTGGCCCACTGGGACCCGGAGCTACCTACATTCGTTACGTGCGACGCATCTCCGCACGGAGTGGGTGCCGTGCTGTCGCAGCGCGCACGAGACGGGGCCGTGCGGCCCGTGCTACATGCCTCGCGCACGCTACAGCCTCCCGAGAGGAACTATTCGCAGATTTGTCGCGAGGGTCTAGCTATAGTGTTTGCCGTCAATAAGTTTCACCATTACATTTACGGAAAAAAATTCACACTAGTAACGGACTGCAAACCGTTGGCATCGATCTTCAGCAATAAGAAAGAAATACCGGCCATGGCCGGTAATAGACTACAGAGATGGGCGATTATCTTGAGCGCGTACGATTATGAAGTAAAATGCATAGGGTCGAAACATAATTGCGTAGCAGACAGTCTATCGCGCATTCCGATCGACGATGACAAAGAGTATAGGGCGGAATCGTACATTAACTTTATATCGGAACGGGCCCCGATCGATTACAAAACGGTCGCTAAACACACGAAGAAAGATGATGTGTTGCAGAGATTAATTCACGCTATTAACACTAACTGGATATACTGCCAAGATAAGGATTTAAAAACGTATTTCGATGTCAAACAGTTCCTCAATGTCGAAGTGGGGTGCATTTTGTTCGGCCATCGAGTAATAATACCGGGATCTCTAAGAAGCTCGGTACTAGAAATGCTGCACTCGAGCCATCAGGGTATTGTGAAGTGTAAGAGCATAGCGAGGGGGTACGTGTACTGGCCGGGCATCGACGCGGACATCGAGCGCGAGTGCCTGGGCTGCCCGGCGTGCGCCGCCACGCGGCCCGCGCCGCCGCGCGCGCCCCTGCACCCGTGGCCGTGGCCGCAGGTACCGTGGTACAGGTTACACGTCGATTTTTTTTCGTTAGGCAACCTGACCTACTTAGTTCTGATAGATGCACACTCCAAGTGGATCGAGGCGCACAGCGTAAGTAGCACGTCAGCTAATGTCACAATAATAACGCTAAGAAAAATTTTTAGCCAGTTCGGTATTCCGTTTCAGTGTGTATCAGACAACGGACCTCCTTTTCAGAGCAGCGATTTCAGATCTTTCATGGAAAGCTGTGGCATAAAACACACGTTAGTATCACCATACAAACCCAGCAGTAACGGTGCAGCGGAGAGCTCCGTCAAAATAATTAAGAATTGTTTAAAAAAAGCTATACTGGACAAGGCCGACTTGAATGCGGCACTTGATAAATTTTTACTGTCCTATAGGTCAACGACCCACAGTCTAACCGGCAAATCACCGGCTGAGTTGTTGCTAGGCCGCAGGATTCGCACTCCATATGATTTGCTGCGACCCGACATTGACGAGATAGTACGACACAAACAAGACAAGATGCGAAATAGCAGAGAAGGCAAAGCACGCACCTTTGAGGTAGGCGACCATGTACAATTTAAATGCTTCAAAAAAAATAAGTTCATATGGGAGAACGGTATTGTACTTAAATGTCTAGGACCGGTCACGTATTTAATCGAACACAACAGTAAAACTGTTAAGAAACACACTGATCACATAATCAAACAACATAACACAAAAGAAAAAAGGAATAATTCTAAAAATAGGGCGGAAGGGGTAGATGATAGAAATAAAAATAAGAATATCGAGATAGGCGACTTTAATATTATGCCTTATTTTGAGAACCAAAATATTGGCCATGAAAATGAGAATCCAGTAGACAAAGAATCCGATAATTCGGGTACTAGCGAAACCACGGTGACTCAGAGGGAAGTCGTCGCACCACCGCCGCTCAGACGTACTCGCAGGGCTGTCGATCGCTTTATGGTCACGTAAGGTATCAACATGTCTCGCCGTGCACTGATAAGACACATGAAACGAATTCACCCATCGGCCACATAAAATTAAGATTATATAGATATTATATATTATATATAGATATTACGATGTCATAAAATAGTATAGTAAATAGATAAGTAGTTATACATGTTTAAGATATTGTCAGAAATAGATAATATTAATTATGTACATCCGACATGTATTTTAAATCTAGTATGTGTTAAAAACTGTTTTTATGGTACTTATGAGTTGTATTTTTAAATTGATAAAGTGTTAAGGTTCATACTTAAGGTTTATACAGCAATGTTATAGGTTAACGGTTACACATCTTTCCTTGTATATTCTTCATACAATTTTGTAAGATTATTATGGGAACAGAGAGGGGAAGATGTTATGTATGCTTAGTTTATAATACTACCCTATATATTTAAATGTCATATCTGCATATCGGCTACCTACCTTCGGAAAGTAAAATAAATGTCAGTCTCGATACAATGGCCGTTTTAATACGCATCGCGCGCTTCCTTAATTCCTAGATAAAACAGGTTGGAAAGGATATGCTAAGTCGAAAGGGGTATCGTACTTGTCATGTAAATGAAATTATTTATTTCCATATTTACTACATATTTCAAATCAATAAAAACATTAAATTTAATATTATAATCTACTGATAAAATAAAAAAAGTAAAAAGTTGACACAAAATCTAATTAGATGAAATTGAATAATTAAATTACGTAGAATTCGCAAAAAAAATTATAAAATTAACTAAAATTGAATTGGATTAAATGTTATGAAAAATCTTATGAACGACTGTTCAAAAAATGTTTGACATGTGTTCTAAAACAAATATGTAGGTAACCTCATATTGCAGAGTAAAATGTTTGGCAAAATAAAATTAAGTGCAACCCACCAAAGTTACTAATTCCGCAAGTTGGTTCAATTCTATTTGACAACTCTCTATTAAGTGAAATATCAATGGAAGCTATAAAAATAATCGTGTCAAATTTTGGTAAATATTATGATCCTTAGGTGCTAGCTAGATAGAAAAGACGTAGGACGGGTTCAAGACAAGGACGGAGCGGAGACATGTCACCTACATACAAAACGAGCACGTTCCGATGACGGTTCTGAGCAGTAGCGCACTTGTAGCGCCTCACTCAACTGCTGTCTTTGTACTTGTTCACTCTACAAAACTTCAAGGCTAGAGTGAATAAGTACCTTATAGGTCGTCGTGCTCCATCTCAGACCACAACGTCGCTTAACATCAGGCGAGTTGGTGGTCAAATGCCTACATAAAAAAAAAGCATCGCGTCCGCGTCCCGGCTGCGCCCTTTCTCAGGGGACTTACCATGAGTTTTGATAGTTACGAAAACTTTTTTCGTTTCCGTTTTCATACATTTCAATAGCGCCCCTGGCGATGTTAAGGAACCAGGTTTTCGTTTTCGTTTTCGTTTTCGTTTCGTTTTCAAACGATAATTATCGTTTGTTATAGTACTAGAATTTTACGTTAATTTAATTGCATAACACAAAGGTAACTTTTAAGAACCCGTCCCCGCCGTCCGTCAGTGTGCCCAGACCCTTGGCGATATAAACTCTAGTCCACAGTGCAGTGTCGCCCTCAACGGACACACGACACCGGAGGCGGGACAGCGTCTTGTTATTTGCGACAGAGGTGCCGTCTGCCGACAACGAAGTGGAAAGATATCAGTAAATTAGCAAACACACACGGGTGTTAAGATTACCGCACAATTTAACCTGTGATTGAACATTGTTGTAATATGTTCATCGTTTTCCATAGATTAAAAATAAGTATGGTTAAGCGATGACAGCATAGTCGGAGAACACTCGTCTCTCAAGCCAGAGGGAGCGAGTTTGGCCGCAACCAAAGGCATGCACCAGTTTGTTCATTGTATGAAAAAATTGGTAACGTATTGTATGTCATCTGCTACATGACTCGAGCCCGGTGTATGGCGACAGGCTCGCCCCCTGTTACATTTGGGACTGAATATATTCCGGCGACGTGTGGGTGTTGTATTACACTTTTGCCAGCCCCTTGGGGGAAAGGCGTGACAATATGTTATGTAGTTGTTCACTACATCTAAGAACAGTATAGAACATTGCAGTACATTTAACAATGCAGTTTCACAGCACCATTTGGAGTGGGAAGGTGCGGACGAGTAGCTATTACATTTTTATGGCTCACTAATGTCCGCTTCGCGGGACTTTACTTACTGTATATTTTATGTTGCATGGTTTACTCGCTGCGCCCTGCGGCTTTACCTCATATTGTACAGGAACCGCGCCTAATTGAGTTGACGGACAGTTTAGGCGCACAATATCAAAAAAACAAAATGAGAAACAGTCGCAAATTGTCCAAAGAGCAACATGTCACAATAAGCAAGGAGCAAAATGTCCAAGGCGTACAGATCAACCTAGAGAATAAGATGGCGCACGGCGTATGATTTAAGTAAAGCCAAAAACCATCCAAAAACTACGCTACTGTCGTATAAATGTACACAACACGCACAAATTGACGCTAAAAAACTACGCTAATCGCTTGGTCATTCTTACCTCGACATTATGTGCATTGGTTTATGGTATAATTTCGTGTACATAAATATACAGTACCTGGATGGCCGAGCTTTGCTCGGTATTTTTTTTTTATTTTTTAATTGTGTTTTTTGGATAATAAACAATTGATTTTAGTCTAACCTCAAAGCAAACACTCATTGACTTCGTGTTACTTAACAACGCCATCTGCTGTTGTGTCGTTAAAGCAATTAGTTGCTCACAAAAAATAGTAGTATTATTATTCGCCAATAGATGTCAGGAAGAGTCATATTTTTCAGTTGAGATTGATTATCGATAAAACACGAATAAAATGATATTTTCTAAAAATGATTCCTAGCTAGATCGATTTATCGCCCCCGAAACCCCCTATATACTAATTTGTATGAAAATCGTTGGAGCCGATTCCGAGATTCCAATTATATATATATATATATACAAGAATTGCTCATTTAAAGGTATAAGATAGTGCATTATAAGAGTGTGGCCAGGACTACATTTTTTCTTTTTTAAAACTGTGCAGGTTTTAATTGTTGTCGAGTCGATTTTTAAAAAGCTGTAACATTAAACTCTAACAAATATGTGCAGATTTAGAATTTTAAATCTACTAAGATTGTATATTGGAACGGAAATGCCTCACGTAGAGTTTGGGAATAAATCTTAGTTTCCGTGCAATATATAAATGTATATAAATATAAAATATAAGTAAATGTTTTTCATGGCAACATTACCAGGCGCACACGTTTAAAAGAAGTGGCTTCAGCGAGATATAACGCAGTGTTCCATCTATTCCTCTAGATTGATCTGAGAGTAAGAGACATTACTAGAAGAACAGGCAAGAAGAGGCATATTTTTTTCAAATAATAATTAAATTAGTGTTTCAAAAATTTTGGCTTACAACTACGTAATTTCATACTAAACATATAGTAGCCACTAGTCCATAGGTACTAGTGGCTACTTGGCGGAAGTAGAAGGCTCCAGACATCTTTGTCTTCTAAATAATTGTGAATTAGTTAAGTACTTTTGTTCGACCCGCCTAAAATTACGCTCCGTCTTACGCTCTACGCTCTTACGTCTTACGCTCTTTACCATGCATAAAAACAGTCGTGAGCGTCGTTTTTGAATACGGCCCCTATAAGACCACTAAGAACCCATTTAAAGGCAGCTAAAATCTAGATCTCGGTTAATGCTAATCCATTTTAAATTACCAAAATTCTATCCGATTTCCATGGCGTTCTCCATTAAAAGTAATTTTGCAGCTAAAGACCGGAAGTGGGAAAATGTTTAGTACAATCTCTACTAATAAAATAATTGAGACAGTTTGTTTGTTTCTATTATTTTTTTACCTCTGACGCTAAAAGAGGGGTGTAATAAGTTTGACGTGTTTATGTGTCTGTTTGTGCTATCAGAACTCTTAAACGAATGAACCGATTTTGATGCGGTTTTTTCAGTTTGAAAGTGATCGAATGGTTCTTCTATAATCCTAACTAATATTATAAATGCGAAAGTGAGTTTGTTTGTAACGCCTTGACTACTCAACCTATCGTCATGAAATTTTACATAAACATTGTCTGGGTTACAGAAAAGGACATAGGGTACTTTTTGTCCCAAAAAAAAAAACGGTTACTGTCGGAACGCGGATGAACAGGGCACGGCTAGTTTATAATATTTTCAAAAAATTGTTTTTTTTTAAATCCATTTTCAATTTATTACTTGCTGTTGCTACTGATTAAGATTGATTTGCGTATGATAATAGTTCAAAGAGCATAAAGTGACATAGCCATTAAAAAACTAAGAACTAGCATTGTCCCGTAGCTGCACCCGCTGTCATACGAGAACTGGTAACTTCAACAAAAAAAGTTAGCAATGTCAATCTAAGGCATACGAGTAAAACTATAAACTATTTGCTTCTAATCTCATTAAAGCCCGTTCAGCAGTTACACATAACATACAACATATCAAATCAAATCAGGGGGGCTGGCAGAGGTGTAAGACAACACCCACACTTCACCGGACGATATTCAGTCCCAAATGTGTTAGGGGACAGCCTGTCGCCATTCACCGGGCTCAATTACAATATGTGCGTATTGTATGTCATGTAGCAGATGACATACATTACGCATATATGCTCACACAATGAACAAGTTAGTGCGTGCCATCGGCTGGGTTCGAACCTGCTCCCTCTGGCTTGAGAGGCGGGCCTTCTCCCAACTAGGCTGTCATCGCTTAGCTCATAATTAATGAGTATTAATATTTATTTTTTATAATTGAGTATTAATATTAAATTTGTTTTTTTATATTATACAGGAACATTCATGTGGTCATGAATGTCTTGTATAATTAGATTAGTATATTTTACAGAAATGTTCAATTGATATATATTTATTTATTACACACAAACAAATAACAATCGATATAACAATACATACATCTAAGTTCTGAACTGGATTGTCATCCAAAAATAGTGTGTGCAAAAAACCAAAAAATATACATAGGCAAATGTGTCATGGGACTAAACTCAAGCACGGAATTCTTAAAATTACTAATTATACACTAAAATTATACCTACTGGTACAGTGTACTATATAATAGACTAATAGAATAAGATGGGTTATAAATGGAGGATACCTTTAATGGTTTTAACATAATTGAAAAACTTGCGATCAAAAATATCAACTTCGTAATTACTTTTTAATAAATCGTTAAACTGACGGGCCATTTTTTTCTTACTATAGGATTGAAGTAGGAGGTATTATTCTTATAAGCTTGATCAAATCAAATCAATCAAATCAAATTTCTTTATTTAGCGAATAGTACAAAGGCAAGTTGCATACGCTGAGGGCCCCAAACTCGGCGCAGCCGGTATCTTGGGGTCCGATCAAAGCATTACCAAAGTAGAGTGGTCGCGCGTTTGTACATAGTATTAAAATTGCTAACATTACATTTTAATTAAAATAAACTAAATTAAATTTAAAAATAAATAGAATAAAAATAGACAAAAATATGCATATTACAAAAATTAAATTCATAATCAAAATTAAAATTAAATCGGACAAGACGAGAAATAATATTATCATAATCATAACATAAAATTAATTGAAATAGATTGATTATCAACACAAAATAGACTTGAAATATTAAAACTCAAATTAAAAATTATCAATTAGTTAAATAAAATTGTGTAAATATAAAGTTTATAATAAATATGTAAAGCGCAAAGAGTTTGGTAACTTTGGCTTAAATTATTGTGGGCGTGACACAATAACATTTGCACACGCGAGTGACGCCGCGGGAACCAGCTAGCTCCTCGTAACAATGGCGCTTTCTCGTTAGTAAAAAGTTTTTCTCATCCGCTCGTTTCCCTGAAACCTTTGTAAATACAAATACAAGGTTAAGATAAAAGTTGCCGCCAGCGTCTCTCAAACTATGGAATATTTTGTGGGCCTTGAAAAATGATCCTTGCATCATCTATGGATATTTATATGTATCCGTGTTACTGCAACATACTTTTAAAATTTATTATATGTGTGCGTGCGTGTGTGTGTGTGTGTGAGTGTGTGAGTGTGTGTGTGTGTGTGGCATGGTAGCTCCCGAACAGATGAACTGATTTTGATTTTGTTTTGTTTGAAAGGTGAATTAGTCGAGTGTGTGTTTTAAATGAAAGGCCTTGACTAGTAGAATACACTATGACAATTATTTTTTTGTTGAAGTTTTTTTTTTTTTTATAAATGCTTCTTCCCTCACTAATAAAGTTTGTTTAAGCCTCGGAAAACTAAAAAATGTTTTATTAAAAAATGTTTAGAGGTTGTCTGGAAGTGATCGCTCTTAAGCGATAAGACCGCCCATTGCGCCTTTATTTTTGAGTGTTTAGTTTAGATTTATTTGTATTTGGTGTCAAAGAAGTATAAGAAGTGTAAGAGTTTTTGTATTGTATTGTATTGTATTTTTCTAACTTTTAAATTCTCACTTTTAAAAGTGAGTTTTGAGTTTAAACTCAATGGAAGAAGACAAAACGAACAAACGACTTTCAATCATGAATCTCCATTTAAAAGTGGTTTCAAGTATGGGGAAACTAGTTTTATATTCGATTCTTAAATTTAAATGGAAACTCATGACTGAGCGTCGTTTTTGAATGCGATCCTAAGTATAAATATTTCGAGTCTATGAAAATGTAAAAATAAATAATAGGTACATATTCATTTGTGAGAACTGAGAATGTATGGTTTCCTTGTTTTTCATTTCCTTTTTACCCGACTGCGCAAGAAGGAGGATTATGTTTCTTGAGCGTGTGTACGTAAGTATGTTAATATGTGTGTATATATGAGGTTTATTGGCACGCCCTACAGCATCAACAGCTTGATGTATTTCGACATGTGAGGTGTCATTTGAATCGTCTTGATAGTGGCATCGACTTAAGGTACAACATTTTGCAGCCGGGTTTTTTGTTTTTCTTTTATTAATGTTACTTGTTTTCAGTAACATAGTATTTATTTTTCAAGCTGAACTTGTAATTACTTTGGATTTCGAATTCATTAAATTTTAACTGGAATTGGGTACTTTTAATTTTCAAACATTTAGGGTTCCGCACTAAAAAATCGGCGTACGCTTACCATCAGGCAACCCGTTAGCTAGTTTGTCAAGTATGGCATAAAACATAAAATAAAATAAAAATCCGTTTTTTTTGTGGGTCACAGTCCAGTCAACTTTGGGAACCACTGGTTTCCTCTATTGTAATAATTATGTACTTACAACTGGCACAGAGCTGTGTAAGAAAGTTTTTTATTGTATTGCTACAGATATTGACCAGCTATTCGAGCTATCAACCGGTTATATATTTTGTGCTGCACGCTTGTCACGAATAGGTTAATATCTGTAGCATTTGTCGCAGCTAAGTTGTCTGGAAGAAATCCCTCTCAAGCAATAAGACCTGTTTTTAAATGTTTAGTTTAGTTTGCATTGTATTTGGCCCTAAAGACCAATGAAAATGAGCCTTAATACACGGGTATTGGATCTTCGTCATAAAATAACACCTTTTCAGAAATCAGGTCGTCAGTAAATAAATCAAAATCACCTACGAATATACGCAATCGCCGTTTTTCTTTGAACTACGGAGCGTATAGTAAAAATAATATCTTAGGCTATTTCAGTGAACGACGCTATTTTCATACGCAGTTGAACCACGGAAGATCAGATCTTGTTGGAAAGGCATTTCTAGAAACTCCACAAATATCACACATGTTTTACCCGACTGCGCAAGAAGGAGGGTTATGTTTTTCGAGTGTATGTATGTATATTATGTATGTATGTATGTGGGTATGTATGAATGAGGTTTCTTTAATAATAATAATAATATAAATATCTTGGAATAATAATTTTTTTTTATTTCAAAAACTACATGGTAAAAATAACACTATCAGATACAAACATTTTTTTTAGGAACAATAAAAGAATTTTGCCTGACATGCATTTGGTATGCCCTACAGCCCTAACAGCTTGATGGATTTCGACATGATTGTGAGGTGTAATTTGAATCGTCTTGATAGTGGAAGTGACATAGAGTGTTACAATTTACAGCCGAGATTTTTAATTGTTCTTTAATTCACAAGTTTAGTTAGTAAAATGTAATGTTTGATTTATGTTTGATAAATGATGTAATATATTTATTCTATTAAGTAGAGCAGTTCCTTGGTTGATACACATATTTACAATAAGTATAAAAATATAAGTATTATTATTTTAAAAAACTCGATTGCGAATATTCACCCGCGCAACAAAGATGAATCTAATGACATGGCGTCGATCAAAATTTGTTTAGCCGAACATAGAGACATACAGACACACAGATCAAACACCAACCTTTTTTTGGTTTCGGCGCAAACAAGTTAAACCATCGTCATCGTGAGTTAATATCGAGCCGCTGCTGGTTGGTTATAATTTTCGTGATATAAAATAATTTACTCTTAAACCTACCTCTAATGCAATACATTCTTGCTCATACATATGACTATACATAAGAGCCACGCATGGCCATTCTAGGCACTTGTAATGTTCTAAGCAAAAAACATTAAAATAGGCCAAAAATTACTTTGTTTTACGTCTAAAGCTCCCTTATCGACTTCTTATAAATAGAATGTGAGCTAGTGGTCAGTCTTACTAAGGTACTACTCGAAGAGTATTAGTAAGACTATAAGACTGACGCCTGATAATTTCCTGACTACTCGTAGTAGTCTAGTTGATAATCTTACTATTAAGTTTTTAAATAATCATAGTTAAGTTTACTACTAACTTATTGAGCTTGAACCAAAGTCTTAAAATAAAATTAGGAGAAACGAAATCCTTTTATTTGATGGTAACACAATGTTGCATAACCCTAGTAAAGTTTACTACTAACTAATTAAGCTTCAACCAAAGTTTAAAAGTAAAATGAGCAGAAACGAAATCCTTTTATTTAATGGTATCACAATGCTCCATAATTAAATATAATAAACATGGAAATATCTTCTAAAAAATACAAACTGTTCAGGCTGTACTGTTTGTAGTCAGTTTGAATTTCAGTTTGACCTGTATGTATTGCTTATAGTTAAATGTATGTACATATGTATCCATCCCCAAATGTTTCCTCCTTTCCTCGTAACTACTAAACGGCTGAACTAGTTTTGACAAATAGTATGTCGGTCGATTCGTCTTCGTTGCGCGAGGGTCTTAGGCTACATTTTGCAGTCAATTTTTTTAAGAGTCCGGCGACCACTTTTGACTAACTTCGCATTGGCGTAAGGTTTTCCATAGCCATTTCATCTAGAAGCTGACGAGCGAAAAGAGCAAGCAAAGATACTGACGAGCTTTCAAAATTATCTACAGAGTGACAAAGTGGTTTTTTTTTATGACTTTTGCACTTCTCTAATCATTTTTAAATAACTAAGAATGTCCCTTGTATTATGGATTCATTTAACAGCTAATGATGTAGAAAATCTCCCTATGTAATGGAATTTATGATTTGCTTTGTCTATCTATTGAGTAAACCAGTCAAAAGTGACCCCTTAAAATGCGGATATTTTTATACCTCCATTTACGCTTGAGAACGTTTTTTCAAAAAAACTAAGAACATAGGGGCGGAGATATTGTTAATTTGATTGTACATGCTAAATTTCATCATAATCTGAAAAATAGTTTTCAAGAAATTTGAGAAGCCCGTTCCTATGGAAATATCAGAGCGTCGCGGGCCTCTTAAGTAATGATTTTTGTACGTTTTTAGTAAGAGCGTTCGCTAGCTCCTCACTGCCAAATTTTACGGATATTTTGTGGGCTACAAAGATTTCATAGTCCATTGTGCGCAGTTTACCTACTGGTCAGATTTTCTTTGATGTCTGGTTTTATGTTATCATAAGATATGGGTTTTTACAGGTAAAATCGCTGTTATTTACGAACACGGTAATCGGTTTCTTCTTGGCAAGCTCCATCGTACAAGATTATCGATTAACATCAGGCGATATGGCATTGTCCATATTACACAAGAATTAAGAATTATTATTTCGGCAATTAATAAAAACCGGCCAAGTGCGAGTCGGACTCGCGCACAAAGGGTTCCGGACTATTATCTATAAAAACGGCAAAAAAAAAACACGTTTGTTGTATGGGAGCCCTCTTTAATATTATTTTGTAGTATTTTTTGTTGTACATAAAACACTAAATAAAATAAATACAGGATGGTGACAGACGGACAGTGGAGTCTGTACAAAACCTTAAAAAATTAGAAAAATATGGATAAAAACCACTTCATCCCAAATCCACTTACTCAAAAGTCAAGAAGATAAAAGTAATGGTAGCCTAGCCGGAGAAGGCCCGCCTCTCAAGCCAGAGGGAGCGGGTTCGGATCCAGCCGAAGGCACACACCAATTTGTCCATTGTGTGAACATATTATTATAAGTTAGTGAACATAATTATGTATTGTATTTCATCTGCTACATGACAGGAGCCCGGTGTATGGGTGTATGGCGACAGGCTCACCTCCTGTCACATTTAGGACTGAATATCGTCTGCTGATGTGTGGGCGTTGTACCCCTCTGCCAGCCCTCTCGGGAGAAAGGCGTGCCGATGTGTAAGAGTCAAGAGGATTGAGAATGGGGATACTCAGGCAAGACAAGTAACATGTCGTTACTTGTCTTGCCTGAGTTAAAGTCTTGCCTGTTTGCCTTGCTTGAGGGTTAAAACATGTATTCTTAATTAAATATTTTGAATCCAACGCAACGGCAATCAACATTATAGAAGACAAGCCGCACCCCGCGGCTTCACCTGCGGTCCCACAGCCACTGTGATATTTTTCGGATTCAAAAGTTTATAATGTCTTTTTCTGTAGGTAATCCTGACAACGTGTATCCTTTTCATTGGTAGGTTGAGTAGTGACAAACATACAAACGAACAAACTCACTTTCGCATCAAAATAATAGAAGAGTAGTTGTTTCCCGCCACCTTGAATTTGAAGAAATCCGCCGAATGATATTTTATTTTTAATATTCTCTTTATGTTTATTTTACTTTGTATTTTTGGTGTGCAATAAAGATGTATTGTATTGTATTGTATTTGTTCGCGTTTATTCAGAAAATAGTATCCAAAAACCTTCCTCGTAATACTTTATCTGTAAAACAAATATCATCAAGATACGTTCACCCGTTTAGCCGTGAAAAGCCAACATACAGACAGACATATAGAGTTGCTCTAGATTTTATAATATTAGAATGGATTTATACTTCGATAATTATTTATATTATATTATCATTTCCAATCACATCGTGGACGCGCAGTTAATTAGAATTATTAGATAAAATACTAGTTCTGACCACACAAGCGGTTATTAAAAGCAAGTAATTGGGCAGTAGTAGTCAACTAGCGGTCCGCTGAGATTTTTGCTGCAGCCCGGCAGTCAGCGCCACTTGTTAACTTGGGAGGAATTACCTGTCAAAATGGCCAAGTGGTGTGGGACGCGTGCGACACATTTTAACTCGTTTTTTGGAAATATAAGCTTTTCCGACTTACTATTGATTTGGCCAGGAACAACAGCTGATGCATCTAGCTGATGGAAGCCCTATTTAGCTAGGTAGTTGTATTGTTGGAACTGCATAGGTATGCTATGAGTGTGTTAGGACTTTAACTTAAAAACATCAGATCTTTCTTGTATGCAAATACTTCTGTACTTTCAAAGGTTATGGTCATTATCTAAATCAATTAAAATATTTTTTTAAGTGTGTTACTTTGAAAAAACGCTACGTTGTTGATGGCGATAATAGCCTAATTGGAGAAGACCCGCCTCTCAAGCCAGAGAGACCGGTTCTGTCCCAGCCGACGGTACGCACCAATTTGTTAAGTGTGTGAACATATGTGCGTATTATGTCATCTGCTACATGACTGGAGCCCGGTGTATGGCAACAGGCTCGCCCTAGTCAAATTTGTGACTGAATATCGTTCGGTAAAGTGTGGGTGTTGTATTACCTCTGCCAGCCCGTCGAGAGAAAGGCTGGCTTTCTGTCAACGATATGCTAAGTAGTAGTTTTAAAAATTCTTGCAAACAGAACACGTTATTTAAATCTTACTAGACTGCTAACAATCAATAGGACAGTCCGTAAAGAATTAATTTGACTCAAAATTGGCCCACAATTTAAACTGCTTGAGCACCGTTGCTAACAACTTTTCATGGACTCGTTTGATTCGATATTGAAGCGATAACGAGACAGGTTTCATGATGTTTTATTAAAGTTGAACAAGACGCCAGCCCACCTTGAAGAAGACACCGGCCGGGATTTTGTACTAAGTCCTAGTCAATTTTGTCGCGGTGTTTTCCGTGTAGCCTAGCGATGACAGCCTAGTTGGAGAACGCCCGCCTCTCAAGCCAGAGGGAGCGGGTTCGAACCCAGCCGACGACACGCACCAAATTTGTTCATTGTGTGAACATATGTGCGTATTGTATGTCATCTGCTACATGACTGGAGCCGGGTGTATGGCGACAGGCTCGCCCTCTGTCATAGTTAGGACTGAATATCGTCCGGCGAAGTGTGGGTGTTGTATTACACCACTGCCAGTCCCCTCGGGGAAAAAGGTGTGACGATATACATATGTATATATTTTGGGTTCTAAAAGTATATTCTATTCAAAATTTATATTCTATTTATCTATTTCTATGCTATTTCTATTTATATGATATTTTATTCTAAAATTTATAAAAGTAGACTAAGATTCGAAAAGCTAAGTTTGAAGTTCGTTTCATATCTTTGGAACATCAGAACAGCAGAGCTTAGGGCGAAAAAATGTTTATTCTTTGTTGAAATGACTTAATTTGGGACGGATGGCACTATACCTCTATATACTTTTCCTAGACATTTTAAACGATTCCTTAGCTTTCATACGTTTTAGACTTAATTAAGTATGCGTTTAAAAATAAATGTAATTATGTATGTAATAAAAGCACAACAGTCTCTGGCAGCCATAGTACAAGCTTTGCTTACATTGGGGTCAGACGACCGTGTGTGTAAAATGTCCCGAATTTGGGGGCTGAGCTACCCACGTCCGTAGGAGTGTACTCTATTTTGATTCCCTACACGTGGTCCCCGGGTAGTGCTAACCGGGTAGCAAACTCTGGTGGGAGGCTTCGGCCGTGGCTAGTTACCACCCACCGGACCAAGCCATGCCGTGAAATGACCTATTCGTGTTTCGGGATGTAGTCCGGTGTAACCGTTCCGAAGACGGGTCTGACCAGTGGCGCACTTGTAGCGCCTCACTCAACTGCCGTCTTTGTACTTCTTCACTCTAGTAAACTTCAAGGCTAGAGTGAATAAGTACTTTATAGGTCGTCGTGCTCCATCGTAGACCACAACGTCGCTTAGCATCAGGCGAGTTGGTGGTCAAACGCCGACCTACTCTACATAAAAAAATATATATATATTTATTTATATCCAGTAACATACCCCTTTCGAACCTGAGTAACAAGATCGTGAGTTACATTTTCAAAAAAATCTAAATCCGCTCGCAACTCTTATCTAAACACCAAACCGAAACCACATCATCGTGAGTTCGTCGAGCAACCAATAAGGACTCGTTTTCGCGGCAAAGTCAAGTAGTCGTCACGTGCGGGCCGGCAAGATGGCTGCGTTTATAGACCCCCGGACAAGATATCGTAAGTTTTACCTATTTTTACTAAATTTTAAGTGTTTTATATCATGCTTCATACGTTTATACATTGTTCAAAGTGTAAGAAATCGAATATTATAAATATCTTGTGTAAAATATATCTAATTATGGAATTATATCGTTGCAAAGTAGGTATAGCACGATCGTGAGCTCAAGGTCACAATTATACTAACGCACAATAGTAAGTTGATCTAATTTTCCGTGATTTTTTAGTATTTTGTTTTATTTTAGGATTACCATTGAGTGACGAGCTCGTGCTTAGCTTGCTGCAGGACGGAAACTGTTCGAACTTAGAGGTAGACGATCCCGATGACGATTTTTTCGCGCCGCAGCTTGTATGTGAAGATTTAGCACCAAACGAAGTACCTTGTGTTGCTGAACCGACACCACCGCGCAAGGAAGGCAAGAAAAGGAAGACTCCTACTTGTGATGCTCAACCTAACGATAAAGCAGGACCATCAGCTTCCAAAAAACGTAAGAACCTGATCAAAGTGAAAATTACTCGGCGCCCACGTATTTGGAAAAAAACTGATTTTATCGATAAGCCACACGATTACTCTGGCCACCCAGCATCGGCTGTAATTAGATCACCTATTGAATACTTCCAAGATTATTATAACGATGATTATTTCGAACACATGTCAGTATGTACAAATATGTACCACATGAGAAAAACTGGCAATATATTAAAAACTTCTAAACAGGAAATGAAAATATTGTATGGTATTCACCTTTTGATGGGAATATTATCTTATCCTAGAATCGCTATGTATTGGAGACAAAAAATTAACATTGATATGATAACGTCTGCAATGACAAGAGACCGACTAATGACGTTGCGAAATAATTTACACGTAGTGAAAACCGATTCTCCACCCATTCAAACCACAGTTAATCCTCTCTGGAAAGTGCAACCGGTAATTAACGCGGTCAAAAATGGCTGCGAAAAAATTTTAAGAACGCCAGGAAGATATTCAGTCGATGAACAAATGATTCCCTTCACAGGGAAGTGCCACCTCAAGCAATTAGTTAAAAACAAGCCTCGCCCAGTAGGTCTTAAAAATTTTGTTGTCACCACTAGTGAAGGGCTCATGGTTGATTTCGAAATATATTATGGCCTAAATCCCGCACTTTCGCACCCTCTTGGACTTGGACCTGCAGTTGTGCTACGCCTCGTCCAGAGTGTACCTCGTGGAAGCTGTATCTTTTTTGACAGATATTTTACAACCATCCCTTTGTTGGACGAACTAATGAAACTCGGATATCATGGAACCGGTACAATCATGGCCAATCGTATTCCGCAACGTCAAAAACTGAGCTTCAAAGACGACAAAAAGATGAATAAGGGGGACATTGAGCAAAGAGTATCTAAAGACATAGCTTTAGTTAAATGGAAGGACAGCAAAGCTGTGCTTACAGCTTCAAACTGCACTGGTGGTACGGCAATAGAAATTGTTAAACGATACGAGAAGAAGCAAAAATGCTACGTTGATGTTGATGCTCCAAAGATAGTGACGTCCTATAATGCATTTATGGGCGGTGTAGATGTTTTGGACCAGTCTATTGAATACTATAGAACATTTATGAAAACACGCAAGTGGACTTTAAAAGTTATACTTCACTTTATGGACTTAGCTGTAGTTAACGCGTGGCGACTATACAGGTGCGATTCCTTAGCCAAAGGTATTCCAAAACACCGCATTCAGGATCTACTGGCATTCAGATTTGAAATAGCTGAAACGCTTATTAATACTCCTGACCGGGTTGAATCGTCTCCACTTGTTGACATCCAAAATAATATATCAAGTCGATACAGGCCAGCAAACAATCCTTCGGTTGGGAAAAGATACGATGGCTACGACCACTTGCCCGCATTTGATGACATAAAAGCTCCACGTAAATGTCGTTTCGAGAGTTGTTCTTCACGGTCTAAAATCAGATGTCGCAAATGTGACGTTTATTTATGCCTTAGTCGTGACAAAGACTGTTTTTACCTTTATCATACTAAATAAGACTAAGAAACAATTATTTCACTTCATATCTTACAATGAAGACTGAAAACATGAGGCTAGGTACTCTACTTAAGGCTTAGATTAGAAGATTTTTTTATTTGTCATTATTATCGCCAGAAAAGCATTTAGGTTTTTGTTTGTTAAAGATTTTTTAAGATATGTTTTTGATTGAAAGACTTTAAATTACCTGCCTATTTGTTTCTTAATTTTAAGAATAATATAAGATATAAGTTTGTGATTTTGCCAGAAAGGCACATGTAACACTAAACTGTGATTTAAAAACTAAAAAATAAATATAACCTTTCGAATTAACTTTTGATTTCATTTTCACAATCACGTATACGCTTATTAATGTATATAATGTTTAAAACCTCCCCAATTACTATAACTTAAGTGAACATACGCAAATAAATTCAATTTAACTAGTTAATCATTAAATATACGTCATTTAATTTGGAACTCACGATCATGCGCAGGTAGAAGTAAGACCTAGAGCTCACGATCGTGATATGTACTTTTAAGAACACTGGTTAAAAACAGATTTTTTTTACTATTTTTCTCATAAATCACATTACCAGTTACTACAAAAATCATAAAAGTTACATTGATCTAAGTTAAAAAAAATCTCAGGTCTGAAAGGGATACAACGATCGTCAGCCTTGCCCTGTCAACAACAGTAAATACGCCTAAATCCGCCATTTCCAAATCACACAAAAAGCGGAAATAACAATATCATTACTGAAATACCAAATAACGTCTTCGTCGAGTTGCCGACACGAAATTAGGTATTCATTGCCAATAAAAAGTTTATCCGAATAAGTTTTCAATAAATAATTGATTCGAGGACTCCCCTCGACGTCATTTGGTACAAGTATAACAAAATTACAGAAGATCTTTGTTGTCCGAACGAAGCAATGGTCTCAGAGATTTATTGATTAACATGCTTTTATGAAATGAATTTTTTTATTAATCTTGAAGGTTTTTTATGTGCATATCCTAACTAATATTATAAATGGGAAAGTGTTCGTTTGTTTGTTTTTGTAACGCTTTCACGTCTCAACCACTCAACCAATTGTCTTGAAATCGTGCATAATATACTCGTATATGTTGTCTGGGATACAGAAAAAAACATAGGGAAAAAAAATAAACAGTTCAACATTTTATTTTTATTGCATTGCACATATTCAAAAAAAAAAATTCAAAATTAATTTATTTCAGACATGACACCCATAACAGCACACATTGTAAATTACATTCAATTAATATAAGTATAGGTAATGTGTAAAATTAAAAACTGAACTTATTTATAACAATTGAATAAATATGAATAACAATAAAAACAATCAATAATTATATAAACATGTCAATTAAAATAAAAAATAGAAAATAAATAAATTAAATGTCAAATAAAATAGTAAGTACATTAAAAATTCAAAATGAAGTCAAGGAAGAAATCAATTACTTATACTATACTCGTATTAATTACTAGTACTTTCTCTCCGGCATCGGTACCGGTAAATGTCTCTCGCCACAATGCCGGAGATAAGCACAGTCTAATCTGTTCGCGATCATGTTTAGGATGGTGTTGGTGCTGGCCCGCACTCTGCGCACCAAGGACGCGGCTCGCGACCTCATGGTCGCGTGAAAACAAGCCATGTGTGCATCGGCGAACATGCCTGAAGCGCTACAAAATCGGGGCAACCCCAACAACACCCTAAATGCATTGTTATAAAGGACCCGGAGGTCACTATATTTCCTTTTAGAATATATGGTCGACATACCAACAACACGCACAAAACGCTTTGGTTCTTCTTTTCTTATACGGACCGCTAGAGTGTGGAATGCTCTGCCAGACTGTGTGTTCCCTGATACTTATAATCTTGGTGTCTTCAAGTCTCGAGTGAATCGGTTTCTTCTAGGCAAGCGTGCTCCATCGTAGGCCGCATCACTGCTTATCATCAGGCTTGTTGGCGGCCAAACGTAAGCCTGTTAAGTTAAAAAAAAAGGCCAGATCGAATTGTTCTGCCTTTCATAACCTAATTACAAAACTAATATAGACTGAGACAAATTAATATAGACTAGAATAGTAACAATAAATTGAATGTGAGCCCGCATTGCCGAATCCATTGCTCACTCCAAAATGAATTACCCACATTTAAACTAACAAAGGCCAGACAAAGACTATTATTTTCTAGGTACAGTTGTGTCAATTGGCCCGACATGAATCAGGGTGCCTAGGTTATGGAGCCAATTATATCGGGCATATATGGGAGCATTGGCAGTACTGTAATATAAACAGTAGCACAAGTTGCAGAGGAATTTGTTCCCGTTCTCTTCACGTCGTCTTTCACGCAGTTTTTCCATTCTTCGGTTGTCCTCAACGGCTAATCACTAGTGATTTTGTGTACGGAAGACCTAGCGAAAACGTGTGTCTGTTCTAAATCTGACTGTTAAATATCTATTTAAGTATGTATTTAAAATATATATGTACTTATATATCAGTCTCTGGCAGCCACAGTACAAGCTTTGCTGAGCTTGGGGTCAGGCGACCGTGTGTGGAAAAGTCCCGATTTATTTATTCTCGGGCATTTATGGGGGCATTGGCAGTACTGTGATATAAACAGTAGCACAAGTTGCAGAGGAATTTGTTCCCGTTCTCTTCACGTCGTCTTTCACGCAGTTTTTCCATTCTTCGGTTGTCATCAACGGCTAATCACTAGTGATTTTGTGTACGGAAGACCTAGCGAAAACGTGTGTTTGTTCTATGTCTGGGTGTTCAATATCTATTTAAGTTTGTATTTAAAAATATATATGTACGTATCAGGGTAAAAATATATGTGTACGGCAACCATAGTACAAGCTTTGCTGAGTTTGGGGTCAGGTGACCGTGCGTGGAAAAGTCCCGATTTATCCGATTTATTTATTCTCGGGCATTTATGGGGGCATTGCCAGTACTGTGATATAAACAGTAGCACAAGTTGCAGAGAAATTTGTTCCCGTTCTCTTCACGTCGTCTTACACGCAGTTCTTTTATTCATTCTTCGGTTGTCCTCTACGGCTAATTACTAGTGATTTTGTATACGGAAAACCTAGCAAAAACGTAAGAAACTGTGTCTGTTTGAAGGCTTTTCACGGCTAAACGGCTAAGCGGACCTTGAAAAAATTGATAATTAATTACAGTATATCAGGAGGAATGAGGAGGAGGAAGCGATGGCAGCCTAGTTGGGAGAAGGCCTGCCTCTCAAGCCAGAGGGAGCGGGTTCGAACCCAGCCGACGCCGACGGCACGCACCAATTTGTTCATTCTGTGTGCATATGTGCGTATTGTATGTCATCTGCTACATGACTGGTGCCCGGTGTATGGCGACAGGCTCACCCCCTGTCACATTTGTGACTGAATATCGTCCGGCGAAGTGTGGGTGTTGTATTACACCTCTGCCAGCCTCCTCGAGGGAAAGGCGTGATGATATGTTTATGTTTATGTTTATGTTTATGTTTGTGTTTGTGTTTGTGTTTGTGTTTGTGTTTGTGTTTGTGTTTGTGTTTGTGTTTGTGTTTGTGTTTGTGTTTGTGTTTGTGTTTGTGTTTGTGTTTGTGTTTGTGTTTGTGTTTGTGTTTGTGTTTTTTGTTTGTGTTTGTGTTTGTGTTTGTGTTTGTGTTTGTGTTTGTGTTTATGTTTGTGTTTGTGTTTGTGTTTGTGTTTGTGTTTGTGTTTGTGTTTGTGTTTGTGTTTGTGTTTGTGTTTGTGTTTGTGTTTGTGTTTGTGTTTGTGTTTGTGTTTGTGTTTGTGTTTGTGTTTGTGTTTTTTGTTTGTGTTTGTGTTTGTGTTTGTGTTTGTGTTTGTGTTTGTGTTTATGTTTGTGTTTGTGTTTGTGTTTGTGTTTGTGTTTGTGTTTGTGTTTGTGTTTGTGTTTGTGTTTGTGTTTGTGTTTGTGTTTGTGTTTGTGTTTGTGTTTGTGTTTGTGTTTATGTTTATGTTTATGTTTATGTTTATGTTTATGTTTATGTTTATGTTTATGTTTATGTTTATGTTTATGTTTATGTTTATGTTTATGTTTATGTTTATGTTTATGTTTATGTTTATGTTTATGTTTATGTTTATGTTTATGTTTATGTTTATGTTTATGTTTATGTTTATGTTTATGTTTATGTTTATGTTTATGTTTATGTTTATGTTTATGTTTATGTTTATGTTTATGTTTATGTTTATGTTTATGTTTATGTTTATGTTTATGTTTATGTTTATGTTTATGTTTATGTTTATGTTTATGTTTATGTTTATGTTTATGTTTATGTTTATGTTTATGTTTATGTTTATGTTTATGTTTATGTTTATGTTTATGTTTATGTTTATGTTTATGTTTATGTTTATGTTTATGTTTATGTTTATGTTTATGTTTATGTTTATGTTTATGTTTATGTTTATGTTATGGTCCTTTATGAATGTAATTAATCGTTCTAACAGTTTTTTAATCGTTGAATTAAGAAATCGTTCTAACAGTTTTTTAAAATATAAACAATAGTCTAAAAATGTTTACATGGACGAGCTTTGCTTTTTACCCGACTGCACAAGAAGTATGTATTCGAGTGTATGTATGTACGAGTATATATGGAAGAATGTATGTTAGTGGGTATACATGTGTGTATGAGGTTTCTTTGGCACGCCGTACAACCTAAACAGCTTGATGTATTTCGACATGTGAGGTGTCATTTGAATCGACTTGATAGTGGAAGTGATATAGGTTACAACATTTTGCAGCTATAATAATGTGCAAACGAGACGTCCTATACACATAGATACCCATACTGTTGTATAATGTATGTGCAAACAAAACAGACATTATATCACGTAGGTATCCCACCAGTGGCTTTCTAACTCTGCTAAATAGGTGAAATTATTGTTCCTAACATTGGACATTTATACCTACATCTGGGTTCTATGATCTTATTGCAAAGGAATTCTATAATTGGAATGAGCTCAATTAATTGAACTTCCCGTTAAGGTATATAAAATGATAAAAGGTTCTCTTGGGGTTACGAAATGCTCAGATTTCAATGTTTAAAGATGGCTTGTCTCGGGGGCTTTCTTGAAATATTAACACAATTTTGAGATGTGAGAGAGATAAGATGGGTTTATAAACACGACACGAGTGCAATATAAGCAATACTGTCCAGTAAGCAGTGCAATACGGCAATCATAATTTTTGCAACATATTAATGTGTACATACCTTTAGTATCCATTTAATTTTTGTAGTTTATTGAGTGTTATTATTATTATTGTTGTAGTTTATTGATTGTTTTTGTTATTATCTTTTTGTATTTTACTTATTATCTCTTGCAGTGTGTACTGTGTATGTGCTTGTATCGTGACGTCACCAAGCTGCTCCAGCGGAAGACCAGCGCCGGTTAACAGCCGGCATTATGCTGAGTTGGGGCCGATTTGTGACCTTGTAGATTGTACAATTGCCTTAAGAGTCCGGCGACCTAACTAATTTCGACCTAGGCGATCTAGACTAACTTCGCATTGGCTTAAGGTATTCTATAGCCATTTCGTCTAGAAGAAGAAGACGAGTGAAGAGAGCGAGTAATGATACTGGCGAGCCTCTAAACTTACCTACAGAGTGACAAAGTGCAATTTCAATTTTTTTTATGACTTTTGCACTTCTGTGATCATGCTTAAGCAACTAAGAATTTCCCTTTTACTATGGATTCATTTAACAGCTAATGATGTAGACAACCTCCCTAAGTAATGGAATTTTTGATTTGCTTTGTCTACCTATTGAATAAATCAGTCAAAAGTGACCCCTTAAAAATGCGGATATTTTTCATAGCTCTATTTTCGCTTGAGAACGTTTGAACCAAGAACATAGGGGCGGAGATATTATTAATTTAATTGTACATGCTAAATTTCATCATACTTAATCTAAAAATGGTTTTCAAGAAATTTGAGTAGCGCGTTTGTATGGAAATTTCAGAACGTCGCGTTAATGTGTTTAATTTTAAATGTAGTGGTCAAATAAACTTTTTTAATTCTTTCAGATGTTCTTTATAGAGTAAGTTGATTGTTAGGTAACTAAGTACAATAAAAATTAAGTTTGTGTGATTGTACCGGTGACCCGCCCCGGATTCGCGGGGTAGCTATAACGCATGAAATCTTCCGTGAAAAATTATTTACCTCATGGTAAAAATCGCATGAAAATTATTTACCTGATGGTAAAAATCGCATCAAAATTATTTACCTGATAGTAAAAATCGCATCAAAATTATTTACCTGATGGTAAAAATCGCATCAAAATTATTTACCTGATGGTAAAAATAGCATCAAAATTATTTACCTGATAGTAAAAATCGCATCAAAATTATTTATCTGATGGTAAAAACCGCATCAAAATCCGTTGCGTGCATGGTTTAGGAGTTGACGGACAGAGACAGAGAGACAGACAGACGCGGAAAGCGACATTGTTTAATAAAGTATATATGTAAAAATAAACGACCGAGCGAGCGTTGGCGAGCGAAGCGTCTCTGTTTCATCCTCGACAAAAGTGCTAAATGTATGTCCAAATTCTGTCTGGATCTTTGTCCGGATCTTTGTCTTCATCTACTTCTTCAAAACAGCGGAGATATTATTAGAATTATGTCCGCTATTTTGAAAACAATCTTAAGTGTGTCTTGAAAAAAAAAACTGTATAATTATTAAAACTGCTTACAAAATTTCACGAGAATCGGTTAAGGAATTCGACTTGTAGAGGAGGACAAACGTGGGCCGCGAGGTCTCCAGCTCACAGAGCCACTGGTCTATCTGATGGTAAAAACCGCATCAAAATCTGTTGCGGGGTTTAGGAGGAATTAGCGGATATACAGACAGAGAGACTGATAGACGCGGAAAGCTACATTGTTTTATACTAAGTAGGTATGTAAAAATAATTAACTTTGTAAACTACTCGTCTGGTTTATTTCTACTTCCTATACTAATATTTTAAAAGCGAAAGTGATTGAATAATTTTGTGGGCTATTTTGATTTAAATTCTGAACGGAGATAGATCTTAATTTAACACATAGGCTACTTTAATTTAAAATTAATAGGTCTTTACAAAGAGTAATCTAATGTGTGATATGTATTCTGCACTAGAAAAAAGTCGAAATACATGAAAAACTCAAAATAAAGATACTGTTCAGATCGTATTTTATTTCATACTTCAGTCATGGTTATCCACAAGTATAAATTAAAGATTTAGAAAACACTAACACCGATTTTCATCAAACATAGCTGAGAACTAACTGCCGACTAATGCACCATTTAAACGAAAAAAAAAACATTAAAAAAAATGAATGTATCCGTTCAGTTCAGCTACGATGCCACAGACAGATACATACATACACACACAAACACACGCAACCACACACAACCACACACAACCACACACAAACACCAATGTACACACGTCAAACTTATAACACCCCGTCGTTTTTGCGTCGGTGGCTAAAAACATGATTAAGACAACAAGATACAATATTAAGACCACCCCCTCCCCCCGGCTTCCCCTAAACCTCTCCAAAACACAATAAGCGTCCGACCGCCATGGTTATCCTTCCTCACCATAAACGACCACCAATAAGACCGGTTGCTAATTGCAAAAACAATGTCCTACGTGGGCCGAGGGACAGAATTACCCCACTCGCTGCGGACATTAATTAGTACTAGACATTGATATTGGAAACGTGTCCAATGTACGACACGTCACGATAAACATATTTGTCAGGTTATCACGGAAGAACGCGAAAGTGTGCTCGTAGTCCTGACTGACGAATGACGAGGACAGCCTTGAGTTACATAGTATTATTATACCTCTATGATCTGTACCAGAGTTGGAACAGCCCGGGATTTTTAGTGAGTCGTCAGATTTCCCAATGAGCCACCGGAGAAGCAACGGAGGAGGATCTTCCACGCCCTCCTTCGAACTCCACAACTGGAGTCTTGGGTAGCGGACTCAGGTGGGTCCGTCGCCTGACAAAAGAGACCCCTGAGCAGTGTTGCAATAAATTATTGAGTATTGAGTATTGACCAATCGAGTAGATCTCCGTATCTCTTCTCCTTATTATATTAAGAGTACAACGGACCCGTACGAAGACTAATTGGTTTAGTCCGCGCTCGGTGTTGCAGCACCGATTCGTAGCTGCTTTTAATTTCCTGTTCTCAGCTTCTTTTTATCTCTTTCTGAGTGGAATTAAGCTACTTAGGCGCTACGTTTCCCTTTAGCTTTTACAAGCTTTTATTTTACTTGCGTTGTTTGTATGTAAGTTGGCGGTTTCAGAATTTGTTAACCGGCAACCTAACTAACTTTGACCTAGGCGACCTAGACTAACTTCGCATTGGCTTAAGGTATTCTATAGCCATTTCGTCTAGAAGAAGAAGACGAGCGAAGAGAGCGAGTAATGATACTGACGAGCCTCTAAACTTATCTACAGAGTGACGAAGTGCAAATTCAATTTTTTTATGACTTTTGCACTTCTGTAATCATTATGAAACTAAGAATTTCCCTTGTATTATGGATTCATGTAACAGCTAATGATGTAGACAACCTCCCTATGTAATGGAATTTATGATTTGTTTTGTCTATCTATTGAATAAATCGTTTGTATGTAAGTAGCGCGTTTGTATGGAAATTACAGAGCGTCGCGGCCCTCCTAACGATTTTAGCCACTTACCACTTACTTATGCGTTTGGGTAGAAATTTGTAAAAACTCGCGCCAAGGACTGAAGTAGTGGCTCTGTGAGGTGTAGATCTCGCGGCCGACGTCTGTCCTACTATACAGATCGCAATCCTAACCAGATTCTTAAGAAATTTTGTGAGTAGATTCAATAATTATTATTTTCTTCCAAAATGAAAAAAATTTTGGAAAAAAAATGTATCTCAATTATATTTTGATTTCGTCCATTCCATTCTAGTTTATTAATTCACAATGTATTTCTATTATTCTGTTAATTATTAATGTGGTGCAATTTATGATGATAATAATGTGACTGCTACTCTGATTATTTAATTTAAACTTGTATGAGTCTTATGATACTTGATGAATAAATTATTTATTATTATTATTATTCTGTCCGCAATCCGACCTGCAGATGAAGACAGAGATTTGGACAGAGATCCTGATAGAAATCCAGACAGAATTTGGACGTACAAAAGCATTTTTGTCGATACTGAAGCATAGACGCTTCGCTGACTGATACTTGCTCAGTCGATGACGTATTGAAAATGTTTAATTACTCGTCAGTGTCAGTTTTAACAAATATCTACGTCAAAATAAACAGATTTCAATTTACAGTTAATTTTCTAAAGTACATACTTTTTGTTGAAAACTGTGAAAATATTTCATATTTACAATATATTATTGTTGCAACGAGATACGATTTATACTCTAATTTCATATTTACAATATATTATTGTTGCAACGAGATATCATGAAGTTTCACACGAATGGGTTTATTAAAAACCAATAAATTAAAAATAATAACAATAATCATGACTTTAACATTTAACGAATGAAGTTGACATAAGAGTTTAAAACCTTACTATTATGTATAGTAAAGCAGTTTATTGACTATTAAATTACTATTAAATTTAATTTAATATGTGAAGGGTTTGTCAGTAATTCTCTAAAGACGCATTTGCCCTAGTTGACCCTACATTATGGAATCGACTTCGGTAGCGAAAAAAAAAGGTTTTGGTTAATAAATAAATTCGGGACACTTCCACACACGGTCGCCTGACCCCAAACTAAGAAAAGCTTGTACTATGGCTGCTAGAGACTGATATATATACTTAGATATTTTTAAATACATACTTAAACAGAAATTAACACCCAGACATAGAAAAACACAAAAAATGTTTGCCCTAGGTGGTAATCGAACCCACGCCCCCAAGCTCAGAAGGCAGGTTCACTACCGACTGAGCCACCGAGGCAGTCTATTTTGTATATTAAAGCAGTTTATTGACTATTAAAGTACTATTAAATTTAATTCAATTTGTGAAGGGTTTGTCAGTAATTCTCGAAAGACGCAATTGCCCCACAGACAAATTTGTCCCAGTTGACCCTACATTCGATGTTGGTATAAAAAAAAAGGTTTTGGTAAGGTCAAAAGAAATTAATTAAATTACTTTATGTGTTGTGAGCCGACGAAAATGAATTAAAACAGGTTCCTTTCCAGTAGTTGCTGGTCGTTAGCTTGGCAATCCATCGCTGATGATAATTATGATTGATGATGATGATTTATGTCAAACGTGTCGCTTTTGAGAACATGCGTCAGAAAAACGGAGCAATAACTTAACTCTCCTTTTAGGGCAGTCGGTTAGCATTTACATCACTTTTAACTGTCCTAGCTAAAATATTGGTTTTTCCAGGATGTTTTTTTTTCGTTCACTATGATATGTAGGTATCTAAACCGTAGAAAAAAAGATATTAAAAATACAGCCCGATTAAAAACAGCTGTGCATGTTAATTTTCATACAATCTTATTTGAAGTATTGATAACATTAAATTTTTTCGACAGAAGATAGTAAGTTTTTGGGTTTATTTTCGGCTTCGTTTAGTTTTTGGTTTTCAGTTCGAGGCGACTACAAAAAAAATGATTCTAAACCGGTTCTTATTTGCGACATCAGCATGGAAATGGTCATTTTTTTCTGTCACCGCTCATTTTAAAAGGAAGTGGACCACACACGTTGTGTAGCTACCGGATTTACTCGGAAAATACTAAAGCAAGTTTAATCCTTTTTTTAGTAAATATTGTTTGTCTTTATTTTATGCACTAAGGTACACAGAGCATTACTAATATAATAACATATCGTCACGCCTTTTCCCCGAGGGGGCAGCAGAGGTGTAACACAACACCCACACTTCGCCGGATGATATTAAGTCCCTAAGGTGATAGGGGGTGAGCCTTTCGCCATACGCCGGGCTCCAGTCATGTAGCAGATGACATACAGTACGCACATATGTATGTATGTTCACACAATGAACAAATTGGTGCGTGCCGTCGGCTGGGTTCAAGCCCGCTCCCTCTGGCTTGAGAGGCGGGCCTTCTATGAACCAGGCTGCCATCGCTGCCTACTAATAATGTAGCCAGAATTTATATACGGTTCTACACGAGTGAAATTGTGTTAGGAAGGTATAAGAAAAAATTCGCGGTAACATTTTGCGTGTTTGCAAGCTTGTAAGATGTATGATCCAAAAAAACAAGGTCTAGGATTCCGGGAGCAACACGTAATGACGTCACTCGTCATCGTCATCCGTCTCTTTCGAACTATTTGTAAATGACTTATTTCGGTCTCGCTTAAGCATCGATTGACGTCACTACGTGTTGCCCACGTGACCGGAATGCTGTACCTAGCAGAGTATATTATTATACCACTAGCTGTCACCCCGCTACTTCGTTCGCGTTTATTATTTATCTTATATCTTTAAATGAGCAATTCTTGTATATATATATATATATATATAATTGGAATCTCGGAATCGGCTCCAACGATTTTCATACAATTTAGTATATAGGGGGTTTCGGGGGCGATAAATCGATCTAGCTAGGAATCATTTTTAGAAAATGTCATTTTATTCGTGTTTTATCGATAATCAACTTAAACATAAACTTGGAAGAAAAATAAAAAGGAGGCGTTTGAGTAGTCTCAACTGAAAAATATGACTCTTCCTGACATCTATTGGCGAATAATAATACTATTTTTTGTGAGCAACTAATTGCTTTAACGACACAACAGCAGATGGCGTTGTTAAGTAACACGAAGTCAATGAGTGTTTGCTTTGAGGTTAGACTAAAACCAATTGTTTATTTTCCAAAAAACACAATTAAAAAAAAAACCGAGCAAAGCTTGGTCATCCAGGTACTATTATATATTTGTGAGCTATTCTATCTGTTAAGTTAGATCGAACTGCACACGGTGTGCAAATTTGATTCTAGTTTAGGAGTCTATAGCAGACAAACAACGTGACACGTAATTTAAATATATTATACCATGAGTTTGTAATTTTTATCTGACTTTTTGCGTTGACATAGTGACCGCTACTACTACAATATTTGCTACGGTACTAGCCACTACGGTGGTATTTTTCAAGGTTCCGTACCCAAAGGGTAAAACGAGACCCTATTACTAAGACTTCGCTGTCCGTCCGTCCATCAATCTGTTTGTACTGTCACCAGGCTGTATCTCATGAACCGTGATAGTTAGACAGATAAATTTTTCATAGATCATGTATTTCTGTTGCCGATATAACAACAAATACCAAAAAATAGAATAATATAAACATTTAAGGGACTCCCATATAACAAACATGACTTTATTGCCGTTTTGTGGACGATGATTGAACACGATGACAGCCTAGTTGGAGAACGCCTGCCTCTCAAGCCAGAGGGAGAGAGGGTTCGAGCTCAGCCAACGGCCCGCACCAATTTGTTCATTGTGTGAACATATAATGTGCGTATTGTATGTCATCTGCTACATGGCTGAAGCCCGGTGTATGGCGCCAGGCTCGCCCCCTTTCACATTTGGGACTGAACATCGTTCGGCGAAATGTGGGTGTTGTGTTACATCTCTGCCAGCCCCCTCGGGGGAAAGGCGTGACGATATGTACGATATGTTAAGTGGTGGTGAAGTTTGGCTTAAGCAGTGGTAGAGTTAAAAGTCATAATGTTAGCCTAATTTTATTGATGTTCATATCAGAGTTAAATAATTACTTTCCAAAAAACTGAGCATGGCAAATAATAGGTACAATCAGACGAAATTGTATTACAAATTGAAAGACAATACAGTTGGTACGGAACCCTTCGTGCGCGAGTCCGACTGGCCCTTGGCCGGTTTTATTTAATGTTTGTTACTTCAGAACTCCGATACTTGTAAACTGATTTGTTTTTTTTTTTAATCTAATGCATCTAAAATGCATGGTATAATATAATAGTATACTCCGCCAGGTAAAGCATTCCGATCATGTGGGAAACACGTAGTGACGTCAATCGATGCCTAAGCAAGACCGAAATAAGTCATTTACAAATAGTTCGAAAGAGACGGATGATGATGACGTCATTACGAAAAAACTAGATAACTAGACCCCGTTTTTTTGGATCCTGGTTCTATACACCCAATTCTGATTATTTCTAAGTAAAACGTCACAATTCCATCCAATGAGCTCATGAATGAGGCGCGCGCCGGTCGCGTGTCAATTTTTTGCTTGTTAAAATACTTCGCCCGCTGTGAATGAACGCGTGTTGTGAATGAATGACTTTAGACCGGCTGTAGCTTGTTACGGGTTCCGTACAGACTAGGAAACTGGATTAAATGTAGGGTCAATTGGCACAAATGTGTCAGTGGGGCAATTGCGTCTTTCGAGAATTACTGACAAACTTTTCACAAATTAGGCAATGTCCGGTACGCGGTCGAGGCTTCAGTGGCCAACAGCATAGAGTAAAAAAAAATACAATGATCTGTACTAGTTAGGGATAGTTGCCTAATTTGTGAAGAGTTTGTCAGTAATTCTCGAATTATGTATTTAAAAATACAATAATAAGTACAAGCTTGCTTAGTTTGGGATTAGGTGACTGTATGTGAAACTCTCCCGAACTTATTTATGTCGCAAACGGTACCTTACATCATAGTATAGATACTTAGTGCTAAAACAAGGATTCTTTTTCATTATTGGGTAAGGAACTCTAATCCTTTACAATCACATAAACGCTATTTAGTGAGTGATAGAATGCACGCTACGTTCATACACCATTGGGTTGAAAATGGCTTACATTGGAGACTAACGTAAATAAATAAATTGAATCATGCGTTTTAAGCAATTAGTTGAAAAGAGTTTTTAATGTCCCAAAATTAATTAAACTTTTGTATTGATTAATCAATGAATAAGGAATAATAAATTAACAAAAATTTAACATGGCAATTATTTCTTTAACTGCTTTTGGCTGACATAAACTTATTGGATTTAAAACGGTTGCTTGAAATTTAATGGACTTGTGAAGTGTTGGTAAACGATGACAGCCTAGTTGGAGAAAGCCTGCCTCTCAAGCCAGAGGGAGAAGGTTCGAACTCAGCCGACGGCCCGCACCAATTTGTTCATTGTGTGAACATATGTGCGTATTGTATGTCATCTGCTACATGACTGGAGCCCGGTGTATGGCGACAGGCTCACCCCTTGTCACATTTGGGACCGAATATCGTCCGTCGAAGTGTGGGTGTTGTATTACACCTCTGCCAGTCCCCTCGGGGAAAGGCGTGACGATATGTATGATATTTCATGTGTTGGTTGTTGGTGGAGTGGTAGAGTTAAAAGTCATAGCCTAATTTTTTGATGTTCATTTCAGAGTTAAATAATTACTTTCCAAAAAACTGAGCATGGCAAATATTAGGTACACTCAGACTAAATTGTAATACAAATTGAAAGATAGTACAGTTTTTTTGCAAATTTATTAATTTTTACTTACAGTAAATAACGAACATAAAATATTTACCTAAATATTTTTTTAAAGATAATTCTACTAACATTTTTATAACACATATCATCACGCCTTTCCCCCGAAGAGGCTGGCAGAGGTGTAATACAACACCCACACTTCGCCGGACGATATTCATGAACAAAAACATTCATTCGCGAAAATTTATTTGTAAACAGATGTCTCAACAATCTCTTCATCTACCTTCTAAAAAAACTGCAACCAATATTTTCCTGTCACAGACATCGAACCCTAACCTCTCACGTACAGCCACTACGCCACGGGTGTCTCCAACTATATTATCTGATACGCGAACAAAAGCAGGGCAATACACAAAAAGCATAAAATATATCCGTAAAACGCAGGCAATCTTTAAACCAATCTTTTTTGTACCATCGTTAACGATTCACTCCTGATCTCGATGTTCGTTAAGATATCAGTCAAAGGACCTGGTAACCGGAAAAATCCTTAACCGATTTTGTTTTAATTCGACATTTGGAAAAAAATCTTACCACTAATCTTAATACATATAAATTCCGTATCACGTTGTTTGTCCGCTATAGACTCCTAAACTACATAACCGATTTCAATCAAATTTGCACACCTTGTACAGTTCAATCTAACTTAACAGATAGGATAGCTCACATCTAAATATATAAATAATAATAAACGCGAAAGAAGTCGCGGGGTGAGAGCTAGTATAAATGTTCAGTGACGAACCTGTGCTTATTTGACCACTTGCGGCTTTTTTTGTACTTGTCTTTCTTCTTGTGGTATATAACCGGGTAACCAGAAAAAAGTACTATCACATCCGGTTCAATTCCGCTTCGATTCGAAAGCGGAAGAATACGGTAATGGTTTCAATGCTTTATTAGCAAAGAAATGATTACCTTATTCTGCCAATTTTATTTCCAAACAATAACAATGAAATCACATTTTTATGTAAGCGCAAACATTGAGTACAGCTAAACCGATTTGGTTGAAACTTATAACAGCTATTTAAAACAAAAAATCGAATCACCAACACGCACGAAACGCTTTGGTTCTTTATTCATAGTGCGGACGGCTAGAGTGTGGAATGGAACACTCTGCCAGAGTTTGTGATCCCTGTCACTTATAATCTAGATGTCTTCAAATCTCGAGTGAATAGGTTTCTTCTAGGCAAGCGTGCTCCATCGTAAGCCGTATCACTGCTTATCATCAGACTTGATGGCGGCCAAACGTAAGCATATTCAAGCAATAAATAGTAATTATAATTTCTATTTATTAAGTAGTATCTCTGTAAAAACAAAAAACCAAACAGTTCATGTAATATTTTTGTCATTTACTACTGTGTCCTACCAAAAAAGAGAACAACATTATTACCAAACTGCTAAGACGTAGCCTCAAATACCGGTTATTATCTACCCTTTTCGGTCCCCAAATTCCTTATCTTCGTTAAGACATCCCCGGAGACGATTTGAACGTCGTAAAAAAGGACACCTGTTAGTTGATTTACAACTGAATAAGTATTTTTGGACGACCTTTTTAGGGGTTATTGAGTCCTTAAGGCTCGACTGAAGAGTTAAGTCACCTTGATAACTTGCTCATTGATTAAGATTTCGCTTATCAATTTTCTAAAAGTTTTTAATTTAACCAGGGACAAAGTTTTTTGTGGACTAGCTTCGTCTCGTGGCTTTACCCGCTATTCCACCGAAACCAGTATTTCTGTGACGAAAAGTATACTAAGTATTAGTCCAGGATATAAACTACCTCCACAGCAAATTTTATCCAAATCCAATCAGCCGTTTGATCGTAAAAAAGTAAATAAACAAACTTACAAACATTCGCATGTACAATACTAGCTGCGCTCCGCTGTGTTACTCGCCATTAAAAAGTAGCTGATGTCCTACTCCAGACTATCATCTATCTCTGTGCCTAATTTCATCCGAATCCGTTTAGCCGTTTTTGTGTGATTGACTAGCAAACATCTAAAAATCAAAACGTACAAACTTTCACTTTTATAAAATTAGTAAGATAGGTTACTCGACTTTAGACCTTATGTAAAGCTATGTAAATAAGTTCAAGAAATGTTCGCATCAACGTCCCTATATATTTACCTCAATGTTCAACGGGTGAAACAGGTTTTGTTAGTTTTTCTATTGAGCCCTCGTTTTTCACCTTTTCTTAAGGCCAAAACTGACTATGATAATTTTAAATACTTTGCCAGTGAACGAATACCAAAAAAATATAAAATCAAATAGTAACATACTAATATTACAATCGCGAAAGTTTGGATGGGTGATTGGATGTTTGTTACTCGATCACGCCAGAACGGCTGAACAGATCTGGATGAAATTTGGCACAGAAATAGATTATAGTCTGGAAAAGCTCGTAGGATACTATTTACGCGCGAGTGCAACCGTGGGGCGCAGCTAGTGTATTAATATTTAATCTAAGATTTCGAAAATCGAGTCAAAGAGTAGCCTTTGTGTGTTAATCCCGGGCATAATATTAAGCTATCCTATCTCCGTTCTGAATTTCGTCCAGTTCCGTTCATTATTTTGTGCGTGAAACGAAGATATAACACACATGTGTGAAGAAGTAACACACACACAAACTTTTGCCTTATTATAAAGAATGATAATAAGTGCAGAGTGAGATTATGTAAAACAGTAATTTCTAAATAATTTTCTGAATAATAAATTTGACTGCCTCGCTGGCTCAGTTGGTAGTGAACCTACCTTCTGAGCTTGGGAGCGTGGGTTCGATTCCCAGCTAGGACGAATATTTGTGTTTGTTCTATGTCTGGTTTTTAATATCTATTTAAGTATGTATTTAACAATATCTAAGTATGTATATCAGTCTCTGGCAGCTATAGAACAAGCTTTACGTAGTTTGGGATCAGGGACCCTATTCGGAGATTTGAGATTCTCTTCTCACTTTTTTTCGTCCTTGTTGCTCTCGTTGAAACGTCATAGGTGTAAGAGTGACCAAGATAAAATCTCATCTCATCTCACGCGCAGGAATAGCCCCCCAGGCGACCGTGTGTAGAAATGTCCCGAAAAAAGAAAAGAAAAAAAACTAAAAAGTAATGGTTATTTACCTTCAAAATAGTTCAAAGTAAAACAAGATTTGAATGGAGCCCTGTAAGGGTACGCCATATTTTTAGTTCCAAAGAGTCCCGGGAATTCTGCTATTTTTTCTAAAGAATACGATTTATTCGCGTCTAGTTCAAAATGTCGATGCTTTTAGAGGGAACTAGGATTGACAAGTCAATTATGAAAAAAGTCACTTTAGAGGTGGAACTATAAATAAAGTACTGAGAGGCGAAAAATATGAAAATGCGTTGTAGGTTTTTAGGGTCCTGTACCCAAAGGGTAAAACGGGACCCTATTACCAAGACTCCGCTGTCCGTCCGTCTATCTGTCTGTCCGTCTGTATGTCATGAACCGTCTTAGTTTCAAAGACAGTTGAAATTTTCACAGATGATGTACTTCTGTTGCCGCTATAAGAACAAAAACTAAAAATCAACTTTATATGCCATTCGAATCACGGTAGCGCTCACAAATCCAACCAAAGAGGAAACTCCGAACAATTTAATTTATTTATTTGTTTATTTATAAGAACGGGGTCTGAATTAAATGCTTCGTTAGTAAGTTATTAATGCGGTTACATTCGGCTTGATTAACCAGAGCCATTAGGGTTAAGAAAAGCCGACATGGATAAAACATTGGCTGATGTATCAATGGGGTGCGAGTCTGGGAAAGAGTTGTAGGGTTCCGGATACAATTAATCAGGTAAGTAAGTTAAGATTAAGGGTAAGGTGAATACGGTTAGGTTTTTCTGGATCTGTGTGTGTGCGATGGCAGCCTAGTTGGGAGAAGGTCCGCCTCTCAAGCCAGAGGGAGCGGGTTCGAACGGTTTGGGTTCGAACCCGCTCCCTCTGGCTTGAGAGGCGGAAAACACACACACTATAACTATCAGGTAACACCCACTCATGCACAGCACTCTACACTCTAGCGGTTCCCACAACAAAGGTGGAACCAAAACGTTTCGTGCGAATAACTCCGAATATAGATTTGATCACAAACAATTATCTATTTCAAAGAACACCTACTTAATTAGTTAATTAGTTAATTACAAGCGCGACGCGCCACTACGTGTTGCCTTTCACAAATTACACATATTACTTCCAACTTCCATACTCACTATAGTATATACAGGGTGCTGGTTTTAGGTTTCAAATTTCTTAGAAACCATTTGTCAGATTATGATGAAATTTAGCATGTACAACTAAATGACCTATTTACCCTTCCCCTATGTTCTTGGTTTTTTTTAAAAACGTCCTCAAGAGAAAATAGAGCTATTAAAAATATCCGCATTTGTAAGGGGTCACTTTTGACTGATTCATTCAATAGAAAGAGCTTTGTCTTTCTTTAATCAAGAATCCCTTTACATGGAGAGGTTGTCTACATCATTAGCTTTTAAATGAATACATAATACAAGGGAAATTCTTAGTTATTTAAGAATGATTACAGAAGTACAAAAGTCATAAAAAAATTGAAATTGCACTCTGTCACTCTGTAGGTAATTTTAGAGGTTCGCCAGTGTCATTACTTGCTCTCTTCTCTCGTCTTCTTCTTCTAGACGAAATGGCAATAGAAAACCTTAAGCAAACGCGAAGTTAGTCTAAAGTGGTCGCCGGACTCTTAAGGGTATTGTTCAAAGTGAACAACTTATAGAACTTCAGTTTGCAAAATACGAGGAAAAAATAACCTCTCTCAACTGCCGTCTTTGTACTTTTTCACTCTACAAAACTTCAAGGCTAGAGTGAATAAGTACCTTATAGGTCGTCGTGCTCCATCTTAGACCACAACGTCGCTTAACATCAGGCGAGTTGGTGGTCAAACGCTGACCTATTCTATATAAAAAAAAATATTCTAAAAACAAATTTGATCATATGACTAGTTATTTTGTCTGGAGACTCGGTTATTGTTCATTCGAATTTTAATAACGTACATTATGTACTAAAAGTTGCCCACTTTGATAGGTAGGACAACACCCTGAAGTATTCCTAAAAAAACACAGCACGTTGTAAACGTACATACATGTACATTGTACACTGGCAAAGATTTACGTTTAACATTCAATAAAATACCAAACTTAATAGCGGCTGTATCGATAACGAATAGCATCATTACGATTTCTACCATGATTACTCCCAGAGGATATAAAAACAAAATTTATTGTACGGCATCAGCATGAAAGCAAATAATAACACAACTCTTCTCACTACACCCGACCATTATTACAAAGCGAGCAAAAAGCGTTTCGATCGACTTCATTACTTGCGCGGATCCCTAAAAAAAACAAAAAAGCAAGGACATACACTTCACCGGACGAACTGGTTACGGGCGCCATTTCATTGACGAATAAATGGGTGGTATTGAAGAAAAAAGTAATCAATGAAGTTTTACTTGCCAGAGAAAAAACAACTTTATGTCGCACAACACTAAGTACAAAAGGCAGTGTCAAATAACTGGTTGTTACGTCATGTTTTTGATCCTTGCATTCGGAAGCGACATGTCAAGAATGCTACGCGCACTCACGCACTCTATTTTCGCTTTTTTTCCCGACTACCCTCATTAAATTAAGACTTAAATTGGTTTAAATGCGTAATTGGCGCTTATGTCGTTTTTTTGTTTGAGGTAGGAGTTACCGTTTTAACAAGATTGTATCGATTGTAGAATGCAATTACCTTCTGTAGGACTACTCAAAGCCTTCTGTGTACTGGATTGTACATAACGTAATTTGCAAATTATACCTTGCTTCAATAAATGTAGAGTTCTATTTATGTTTCACAATGTATTATTTTTTTTATTTATTGAGTAAGTATTCATTCTCCGCATGTTTTATTTTCAGTGACTGGCTGTTGATCTACTTCTTAGTCCTACTGATAAAAAAGGAGAGGTTTCTTTCCGTATATCCTATCCGCTAACTTTTATTAAACTACGCAAAGGATTTTGATGCGGTTCTTACCATCAGTTCGACATTTTTACCCGACTGCGCAAGGAGGGTTGTGTTATTCGACTGTATGGATGTATGTATGTATGATGTTTCTTTGGCACGCCCTACAGCCTAAACAGCTTGATGGATTTCGACATGTGAGGTGTCATTTGAATGGTCTTGATAGCGGAAGTGACATAGGATACAACATTTTCCATAGGGATTTTTGTTTTTTTTATTTTGGCGTGGGTTCAATTCCCACCTAGGGCAAACAATGATATGATGATCATTTGTGTTTGATCTATGTCTGGGTGTTAATATCCATTTAAGTATTTTTTTTTTTATATATCTATGTGTACTAGTCTCTGGCAGCCATAGCACAAGCTTTGCTTAGTTTGGGGTCAGGCGACCATGCGTGAAAGTGTCCCGAATTTATTTATGAAGAAAGTGACCCCCTTTCGGCTTAGTACCACCATTCTGTGTAACCCTCTTTTAATCTTTCCCACATCACTCACTTCATTCATAACTCGGTTTCCCGTAAGTATGTAATAAATGACTCTAGGTAGATACATATCTGATCAATGTACTCGTAAGTATGATATTATATTGCCTAAAGACATCCATCAAATAAATTGATAGGTTAACTAATAGCGTATGACAATATAATTCGCTTGATCTATCGTTAATCGAAAAAAAGCGTTCGTCAATTAGCAATTTTAATGACAATGTTTATGTCTTGTTTTGTGTTTCGCGCACACTTGTGTATCTTTGTCGCGCTTAACATACAGCGGTAGGAATGGGCGTGACAGCAGCAGTAACATTAGACAAGTATTTTTTTTAAAGAAAAAAAAAACCCGTCAGCCAATTGTTGTATCCTATGTCACTTCCACTATCAAGATGATTCAAATGACACCTGACATGTCGAAATACTTCAAACTGCTTAGGCTGTAGGTCGTGCCAAAGATACCTCATACATACCCACATACATACATACATACACTCGAAAAACACAACCCTCATTCTTGCGCAGTCGGGAGAAAAACTTAAAGTTTGTATTGTGTTTAAATATATAAGCTTTATATTGTGTATAAATATTTCAATGTCAAAAATCAGCTAACCGTGGCTAACCCATGGTTAAATGAAGTTTATATCCTGTAATGAAACCCAAACGACGTGTGTGCAAAATTTTGTAGCGCACGGTTGAATAGTTAAAGCGTGAAAGTTTAACAAAAAACAAACTTGTTAATTAGGAGGTTATGGTTAGGATTAGGATATGACGCCTTTACATTTTTTTTATAAGTCTTAACTTTAGTAAGACCCAGAGAGAGGTCATTATTATACTTCATACAAATGTGCGATTTTGACAAAACTTTGTAAGCAGGTGTATTCAAATTGGAAACACATAATGAATTTAAAATGATTTGTGATATAGGATTGAATAAAAAAAAGTTTTTTTTTTGAGTTTTCGGTCTGCCCTAACCAGCAATCAACTAAATACTACGTAAATTCTGAGTTTAGTCTACATACAGCACACAAAAAATTATAACGTTTAAAAAGTTTCGAGTGTGCGCAGGGCATTAAATACGTCCTGAATGTTGTGTACTGTAATTTATTGGCAAATTTCATTTTAATTGCCTTTATTATTTTATTATATTTATTGCAATAAACATGTTTATTACACCTTAAGGGGATTGATATAATAAGTTTTGTACAATGTTTATTATTTAAACTTGAAATATCGAGTTTTAATTATCTTCATGCCTCAAGGCGGTCCTGTAGTAGTAAATTAAGCAGTGCTAGGGCTGTAATTAGCGCTTTATTGACCAGGTACGTACTCAACCATGTATTGAGGTACTAACATAAACATATCGTCACGCCTTTCCCCCGAGGGGGCTGGCAGAAGTGTACAACACCCACACTTCACCGGACGATATTCAGTCCCAAATGTGACAGGGGGTGAGCCTGTCGCCATACACCGGACTCCAGTCGTGTAGCAGGTGACATCCGATACGCACAAATGTTCACACAATGAACAAATTGGTGCGTGCCGTCGGCTGATCGAACCCGCTCCCTCTGGCTTGAGAGGCGGGCCTTCGTCAACTAGGCTATCATCGGTTATACTACAAAACATGTAAAAATATATTATACTTCAGTAAAGAGACAAAATGTAAGTAAGAACTGGTTTGGTGTCTCCCTGACAGTCTTATGCTGGGTACAGACCAAGCCAACGAATTCCAAATAATACGCTGCGTCTCGTTTCTTTTCAATAAAATAAAACGAGACACTGCATAGCGTTGGCCTTCGTTTTTAATACTGTATGTTTGTTGTATTATTTTTTACGTTAATTATGTTTTTATGACATTCAAGGCCTCTATAGATGAATGTTCCTGTCCAAAGCAGCCTGCCTGGAAGATCGCTTTGAGCGATAAGGCCGCCCATTAAAAACTTAGTTAAGCCTTATTTAAGTACTATTGTAATTATTTTATGTCTTTAATAAAGAGTTGTTGTTATTGTTGCTGTTGTTATGTTTTCCAAATAAAATAAAATTGAATTAAGTAAGACGAGGTAAGAGGAGATAAACGGTGGTGAGCTTTGTTTTGCGAATTTAAAAAATGACGATGGCAAAAATTCATATTACAGTACATATTAAAAAAAAATTACAGTAAATTATTCAACATTACAAAAGTTAATATTTTTTTTACCTAAGTAAGTATAGTTATTCGGTGAGATCTAAGGAAGCCTCCTGCTGGAGAAATTTGGTAGAGTCCGACCCGAGCAGGAGGTGACATGGAACAAACAAAAATACATAAGTATACAATGGACAGCTAACACCTAGACCCAGAACAAATATTTTAATTTATCAAATGTCTGCCTGGACGAGAATCGAACCTGGGACCTCCTGTTCATTTAGCAGTTGCTCTCTGTCTAGGCTAAAAGGGTAGTTCGGTGTCTTTAGAACAGAGCAGGCCCCCGATATTTGACGTGTGAGATATTTTTCGGTCTCTCTCACTCCTATGACTTTTTAAACGGGAGAAACAACGACCAAAAAATATCTCGACTAGTAAGAATAGGGCTCCAGGATAGGCTGTATGGAGGTAAGCAAATCTCGGTTATCGGCGTCAGGTTGCAATCGGTATTTGATACGATACATTTCGAAGAGAGTGTACCTGGTTTACATGACCTGATTCTCTCTAACCCGTTCTAATACCGTACTAAATGGGATTAAAAAAATGTTGCATGAGTTTCCCGTTCGTTACATCACATATCGTCACGCCTTTCCCCCAAGGGGGTTAGCAGAGGTGCAATACAACACCCACACTTCGCCGGACGATTTTCAGTCCCAAATGTATAGGGGGCGAGCCTGTCGCCATACACCGGGCTCCAGTCACGTAGCAGATGACATACAATACGCACATATGTTCACACAATGAACAAATCGATCGTTACAGTATGGGTATTTTTAAGTTTCGAGAATGATTCGGTTTCTTCTAGGCAAGCGTGCTCCATCGTAGTCCGCATCAATGCTGAATATCAGACGAGATGGCAGGCAAGCATATGAAAAATATCCTACTTATCCTACTAATATTATAAATGCGAAAGTTTGTAAGAATGGACGGATGGATGATTGTTACTCTTTCACGCCAGAACGGCTGAACAGATCTGGATGAAATTTGGCACAGAGATAGATTATAGTCTAGAATACCATATAGAATAGTTTTTAACCGCGGTTGAAACCGCAGGGCGCAGCTAGTCCTATTAATAAAAATGACAGTAAAAAAACGAACACATTGCATCATTATTGACTCAGATAATTTTTGGGGTTTAAGTCTTTTATTTCCCCCCTCCCTAGATCCCTCACTGTATGCGGCCATTTCAAAACAAGCCACTGCAGTGTAATACATAATGAATATGCTCGCTTGTTGGCCTACAACAAATGCTTTGAATTAGTAACGCATCCGTTGAGTGTGTTTTATACGATTGTGGACAAGGGGCGGCGTGCATTGGTCTGGTAATTTAGTTGGTCTGTCGGACCAGCTTGTAATGCTGTTGCTGAGAAAATTTGTGACCAGTGACTAGTGGTACAGCAAATTAAACGAAAAAAGTAACGTTGCATTTTTACACCACCTCGATAATGACAAATTACGTAGCGTCAACGGAAAGCAATAAGAAAAAGTTGTATGATAATCCCAAGTGATTATGTTAAAATTGATTGAAAACTTAGCATTGTATCCGTAAAACAACAGTTTATTCGAAAATCAAACTGGCCACCACCAGAAAAAAACAACACAGTTGCATGAAGTTTAAAACAAAAGACAGTGTTTAACTTTGGTGTAATATTTTTCACAGTTCCTTTTTTATAGTTTCGTAAAAGATACAGTTTTATCCCCTAAGTGAATAATGTACTGTGTAATTGTCTTATAATAATAAACTTATGACGCAGTATACCTACAAGAGGCTGACCTTGTAGCAGTCCGTCTTTACATATTTTTGTTAAAATTTTGCTACGAACATCAAACGTTCATCACGTGTAATATGTATGTATTTATGTAGTAGTCACACTTTTCAGTCTGTCCAACTCATATTTATACAAAAGTTGTTTTGAGTTTACTATTTTTCGTTACCAATTAAGGAACCAATATTTCTGAAATGGTTTTTTAATGTACTTACTACGCACTGACACTACTACTCAATGACCTACTTGCCCGCCAGCCTGATTTCCAAAAAAACAAGGTTTAGCATGCAGCAAACACATAATGACGTCATCATCATTCGTCTCTTTCGAACTTGTTGTACATGACTTATTTCGCTCTTGCTTACGTATTGATTGACGTAACTACGTGTTTCAGAATGCTTTACCTGGCGGCATTATTTATAATTTATAACGATTTTGTACCAACTGTTAGTTTTTGTAAGTTAATGTAAATAATAATTAAATGAATGGTAATTAATGTATTGACTGCCTTGGTGGCTCAGTCGGTAGTGAACCTACCTTCTGAGCTAGAAGGCGTGAGTTCGATTCCCACCTAGAGCAAACATTCATGTGATGAACATTTGTGTTTGTTCTATGTCTGGGTGTTAATTATCTATATAAGTAGGTATTTAAAACATGTATGTATGTATTTCAGTCTCTGGCCGCCATAGTACAAATTTGCTTAGTTTGGGGTCAGACGACCGTGTGTGCAAGTGTCTCGAATATAAATAATAATAATAATACTAACAAACCAGAGACTTTTTAAATCTGGCCGGCATGTGCACGATGACTCGTCGAATCAAACATTTGAACGCGAAACTAGAATTTATATTTACCGTGGCGTCGATAGCGCGTACGTCGTAAATATTGTGAAAACAAAGGAAACTATAACTATTACAAAACTACTGGAACTATAGAAATAGAAAACGTTGTCACCTCGGAATAGGTACAGTGTTTTGTCTTTTTTTTTTACTTTATAGGCTTGCGTTTGGCCGCCAACGTGCCTGATTATAAGTACTGATGCGGCCTACGATGGAGCACGCTTGCCTACAAGAAACCGACTCACTCGAGACTTGAAGACACCCAGATTATAAGTGTCAGGGAACACACACTCTGGCAGGGTATTCCACACTCTATTGTCTTATTCTTTCTTTCATTATTCATTGAAGGCATTCATGCATCGAGGCTGGCCACCAGCTGGTTTTAGTGGGTCGCCAACATGGCAACCCTACACTGCCCAAACGCGACCCTCAATCGCTATTGCGCGTCTGCGTGCAGATTTTCCACATCCCAAAAAAAAAAAAAAAAACGCTGTAAAGCGTGCCAAAGAAACCTCATACATACATACAGACACTCGAAAACAACCCTCCTTCTTGCCCTGTCGGGTAACAAAGTGTTAAATTGTTATTTCTCTATTTTACTGTGGCATGGTGCGGTTGACAGCCGTATTTATTTTACACGCGTTTATTGCTTAATTTACTGCAGTTGTTGATGACAACGTATTTTAGTGTTGTGATTTATAAGAGCAGCTGAAGTTTTAGTCACGATTTGTAAATCGCAGTAACTTTCAAGGGTGAAGAGGAGCGATTTGACTTATTTCAGCCGCACCATTCTACAATGAAAATCCTACTTCTACTAATATTATAAACTTTCGCGTTTTAAACGCGAAAGTTTGTAAAAATGGATGGATGGATGGATGTATGTTTGTTACTCTTTCACGCCAGAACGGCTGAACAAATCTGGATGAAATTTGGCACAGAGATAGATTATAGCCTTGAATAGCACATAGGATACTTTATAACCGCGGGTGAAACCGCGGGGCGCAGCTTGTAGTATAATAATGCCAAATTTAAAGGAGAAACGGTAAGAGAGCCTAAAAATGGGCCGTATGAATTAGGTGCAGCACACAATTCACCGAAGTCACAAACAAACTCAACTAATAGCAACACTGTGTACTAGACAACAGTCATAATTATTGTTGTCTCGTTCTCGCTAAAGTCTCTTGTACGTCTCTCTATCTTTGTTATTGATACACGTAACATAATACTGTCAACGGAGCTGTGTAGTGTCCGTTTGCTTGTAGTTAGTTATATTGGGTTCACGCGCTTTGTACTAGAAATTAGACTCGTGCCGCTTCTTCCTTATGTTATTTCAATGCCTAATTAAAAAATCTTTATTTTTCAATTTTAAAAAATATCAAGTAGTCGTACTTTACTTATTGAATTTTTAAAGCTTTAAAATATTCTTTAGACAGCATGTTTTTCACAGGATATGCGACGTAGAAGACGTCTTCCATTCACAAAATGAAATTGCATATTTTATGCGCTGCCTCTTTAGTTTTCTTGAAAAATAAGGATTTTAGAGGAATTTTCTTCATGTCATATTAAAAGTATCTAAATTTACTATTTTTTATTACTTCTACATGTTTTCATGCTAATTATAGTCCGTACGTACCAGTCGCTTGCGTATTTTAAAGAAAAAAACATGTGTATTAGTGTGATCTTAACCATTTGATTCCAAGGCCCGCATGCTAAAACGAAGCTTAGTCTTAAAACTCGATTTAAATATAATTTTACATAAAAACAATTTTAAATCGAGATTTAAAAATCGTGGTTTATAACTGTTTTACTAACTGTTTTAACTGTTTTTGTTGTTGACTGAGCATCGTTTCTGAATACGGCTCTAAGATTCCATTAAGAAAAGATTTTTTAATAGTTAGTAAAGTAAAAGTAAAAGTAAAAAAGCCTTTATTTCAATTACACTTAATTTCAATTAATAAATTATAAATGTCCATTGTCACATAATGCAGTCATGTGTAGATGTCGCCTCCTTGGCGTAGGCCTCCCCCAGTTTTGTCCAGTGTTTTCTTTCTATTGCTTTTCTCCTCCACTCTATTCCCAGTCTTTGGTTGAAGATACCAGCGTCTATGTGGTCTTCCTCTATTTCTCCTTTCTCCTCTCTAATAGTTATTGGATAAATATATTCAAATCTAAGTAATCCTTCCCAGACATTTCATAGCTAGGTATGCATAGCTCTCCCAATGGTGTTTTTAAAACAACTAAAGCTAATCGAAAAAAAAAACATAGCCAGATGATTACACACTTCAAGTTTTAACAAAATTTGACGAACTGATTCCAAAAAATTCACTGTTTTTAAATATTTGTAACATATTTGTACACACTGTCGTCTAATCCCAATCAAAGCAGAGCTTGTAATATGGCTGCCAGAGACTGATAAACATACATAATACATTTTTTAAATACATGCTTAAATAGAAATTATCACCCAGAATAGAACAAACACAAATGTTCATCATGTTAATGTTAAGCCTTAAGTGAGAATTGAACCCACGCCCCCAAGCTCAGAAGGCTAGTTCACTACCAACTGAGCCATCGAGGTAGTCAAACACAGACCATAGGAGCACTTTTTAACCCCCGACGCAAAAACGGAGAGGCGTTATAAGTTTGATATGTCTGTATGTGTGTGTGGTCTATCTGTGGCATCGTAGCTCCCGAACGGAGGTACTGATTTCAATTCTGTTCATTTTTTTTTAAAGTTGAATTAGTCCTAAGTGTTAAGTGTTAAGTGTTAACTATGTGTAGTGTTAAGTGTTAGCTATGTTTAATGAAAATCGGTGTTGAGGGTTTTTTAAATGTTTAATACATAAAACTACCGAACTCTGCAAAACTATTAGCTACTAGAAAGTCCACTTATCTAGTCCAGTCGTTATAGAAGTCCACGTCTAGGCCATTTCGGAACACACTAATATTAATTACCCATTTCGTTCAGCCCCAACGACCAAGAGAACCATTTCACTAAATACGAACGATGTTCTAGATTATGAGGCCGATCTAAAATGCCCATTAAACATTGTATCGGGAATCTAGATTGTTCTGGTTCACTGGTTCTTTACCTTTGGTACCGTTTGGTCCGCAGCGGCTCGAGATAATTTGGTCCGCGTGCTGGTCCACGTAGAAGCCTATGAGACAGGTTGAACCTTACGTACTTGGACCCAGTAGGACTTTTTTTCTTACAAAGAATAATAATTAGACGAGAGCATCCTCATTTGTATCGCGACCGCGCTCACTACGACGGCTGCACAAGTAAGTACTTACACTTGAACTTGGTGAGACATGACAAGCGGCACTAGCTGAGATCTACAACAGCTGTTTTGGGTGAGCGCGCGCGCGATGTGCGATAGATCATTGTTTCTTTAAGTACATATTTATATTTAGCCATAATAAGGCATACTTAAGCTAATTAAGGGTGAGAACTGTTTGTCCTAGACAAACCGCATTGGTGTTAAGGGCATGTTTAGTTTAAACTGTAACACAGTTATGTTATGTTAATAAAAAAATATAAAAAAAAGGACCTTAGTGAATATTCTTTTTAAAAAAAATCTACTTTCCCACATCCGAATTGTTTCCGAAGTTTGTAAGTACAACCTTTCTAATAAGAAAAATTTTAAAATCACTAGGTTTATAAGTAACGATAAAAAGCGAGTTATATGATAAAAAGCATTTTAAACAAGTATTAAACTTAAGTGTTATATTATTAAGTATTAAAAAAGTAATTAAACATAAAAAAACCCCCGAAACCAATTTTTATCAACACAAATTTTCATTAAACATAGCTAAGAACACTCCCGTCTAATTCACCTTTATAACAAAAAAAAAACATAATCAAAATCGGTTCAATGTTCGGAAGCACACACATACACGTCAAACTTATAAACCTCGTCGTTTCTGCATCGGATGTTAAAAATACAGCCGTATTGAGAACTTCCTTCATTGAAGTCAGTTAAAAACAAAATAAATTACGATGAAACCTTGATGATAGCTCTTTCGCATTACACTTTCTTCGGAAAGTTCTTATACTTCACAAAGCCCTAAGACCGCACCTTTCTAGTAACAGACCGCACCTTCCTAGTACCAAGTTTAAGAAACACTGCTCTAGACCAATAAAATGTAAATCCTATCGCAAAGGATTTCTGGCAAACGGCGCTAGATATCAGATATATGTAGGTTTTTAGGACAATATTATGCTGGATAAGCTATAATGAGCATAGCTAGTGCATTGACTACTAATCTACTCATTTTATCTAGAGACTTGCTCCATCCCGCGGTTTCACCCCTTATGTTAAAGAAACCGTTAATAAAATATTTGAAAAAAAAAGTACCATACTTAAGTGGTTAATCCCGAGTACATAATAAAATAAAACAAACATACATATCGTCACGCCTTTCTCCCGAGGGGGCTGGCAGATGTGGCAACACCCACACTACGCCGGACGATATTCAGTCCTAAATGTGACAGGGGGTGAGCCTGTCGCCATACACCGGGCTCCAGTCATGTAGCAGATGACATACTCGTACATAGTATTGTACTTTATTATCTTTTTCATGAGCAGACAGACCGCCTGATGGTAAACGATAACCGCCGCCTTCAACACTAGCGGTTCTGTCGATGCGTTGCTTTACCAATCTATCTATCTATCTAACTACTTGCTAAAAAATGTCATGAAAACCGGCTCAGCCTTACGCAAGTTTTTGCTAAACAAACATAAATACAAAAGCTCCAATTTGTCCTCTAGACTGAAACTCTCGCTGCGCTCGGTCAATCTCATTGGAGACAACACATTAATTATTCAACTGAACAAGTAATAGTTTCCTCGTGTAGCAATAAATTATATATGTTATACAGGAATGGCCCTAAATCTCTGCCTTGTGGCAGCCCACCTGTTTAATGATTCATAGGTCGTTTTCTATATTGATTGTACAATAGTGGTTGGTAGTTTTTTGTAGATTTCAGTAACGCTTGGGTAGTTGACTGACCGCCGGTGATGAGCGAGTAGAGAATAGAAACTAGCCCTTCTTGACGCTTGAGATATTTCTTAATCACTCTCACTCCTGTAGCTATTGAAACGAGAGAGACAATGACAAAAAAAAATAAGAAGAAGAAGTGGAACTTCTGTGTATCTTTCTTTCTCTCTCCCCCTTGCGTTGGAATATTGGACGCTACTCGTTGCTAACGCTCGCGCTGGCCTGTAACAGTTATACTACGCGCATACGTTAGAGTGACACGCATTCACTGTTGCTGTCTTATTCTATTCCCCCTCCCCAGGAGCGTTAAACGTTTATCGCAACCTTGTTGGAAGTTTCAATAGAAATTTCACTTCAAAAAATATCTAGGTTATCTATCTAGGTCATCTATAGGTGTATTAGATCATCTAGTCCATTCGTACCACCTAGATATTTTTATGTTTTTAGAAACTGGCGAGCAGCGAGAAGCAAGTGTATAGTTCCGATAGTTTTATCGCTAGGATAGCCCAGCGACAAAACTATCGCGATAGAACTCGCTGTAGAGCGAGTATACGCCGAGCGGGCATTCGGCTCGCTGGACGAAACTCGTTCGCCGAATATTGCGACAAACTAGTCGAGCGAGTTCTCGCCAGCGGTGTGAACAGTCAGCGTTCAACTATATGTGTCTCTTTTATTCACACGCGATCTATATTATTTTGTACGTTTCTTAAGCGAGAGAATAGTCGATAGTTACTCGCTGGTAGTCGGACGAGTGCCTAACTGAGATCGCCTAGACATATAAACTAGAGAATATAGACATATTTAGACCATTGAACAGAAAAATATAGAGTTGAGGACGTTTATTTATTTTCTCTTTTTTTCTGGATGACGCAATACCTAACACAAAACGCTTGTTCTCTTTTTGAGTACCTAACTTCACTTTTTTTTTCATGTCGATAGCTTCACTTACTGCGTGTGAGTGAGGGTGTGCTGGCTAGCATCCTCGCAGTGTACTACTATGCCAGTTCGAGATCTCAAGTCTAGGATGAAATACATAATATGTCTATGACATAGACAGGGAACTTATACCAGTTCCTTGACTTTATGGATGTCTTAGCACCATTTACATACAACTTATACAAAGACTGGATAGGGACTGTAATAATACTTCTATTATAGACATTTTATTTGTTTGTTTGTGTGTAAACTAAAAAGTTAGAAAAATGTTAACACAAAATTTAGAAACTTTTTTTTTACTTCAGACTAGGCATGCGTTTGACCAATGACTCGCCTAAGCGTCGATGTGATCGAAGGTGTAACACGCTTGCCTAGGAGATACCTATTCACTTTACTCTGTAACATCCCCGGATTGTATTTAGGTGGAAAGACAGACGCAGGCAACGAGTTCCACACCTCTGCAGTTCTTACAAGAAAAGTTGACTTGAAACGCTTAGTGCGTTTTCTTTTTTCTACCTACTATATCTACGTCCAGAGATTTCTCAGTTTTTTCCCATCCATTCTTATGAACTAGGATCGTATTATTAAGATTAGTTCAGCCGCCGTTTATAAATGAGAACCTTAGTTTTACAATTCTCGGAAATTATCAATAAGTTCCGTGTCCGTTCGTCAGTTTGACGTCATCGAGCAGTCTCTGCGTCCCGCAGCTACTGCAACGGACTGGCCACGGACTGCTTTCGATGTGACGTCTTTCATAGAATTTCATACTTTGCTGGTCCTCGAAAAACCGGACCGGAATGCACACGAACTGCGCCTGCATTTGTTGTGCTCCAGCCATTAGATCCTCTAGAGGATGGATTTTAAAAAATATTTTCTTAGTAGACACTAAACATAAACAGTAATTATCTATGACATAAAACTTTCATACTCATAAAGTCACCGACTACTGTCTGTTAGAATTTTATTTTGCAAAAAATAAAATGTTTCACAAAAAATTCATTTGGAAATTCTCTTCGCAGAAAGCGTACAAGACACAGGCAGCGCCGCGTGACGTCACGAGTCTAGAATAATGAATGTAATAAACAACGAGCCATGTGAATAGGCATGTAGGTTGATCTAAGGCAAGGGCGGTCAACTTATATTTTCTTGGGGTCGCATTGAATTATTATAAAACTAGCTGCGCCCGCCGTGTTACTCGCGATTGAAACGTAGCCTATGTGTCAATTCAGGGTATAAACTACCTCCATACCAAATTTCATCCAAATTCGTTCATCGGTTTGAGATTTAAGAAGTAACTACCAAACACATACACACACACACGCACAAACTTTCGCCTTCATAACATACAAGCAGCGCCCCGCAGTGTTCTCCACGGTGAAAAGCTTTTCCCCCAACAACGTGTATGCAAAATGTTTATGATTATCGGTAGGTATATGTGATACGCGTGAGAGCGTAAAAAACAAACGTACAAATTCACTTTCGCTTTTAAAATATTAGTTAGTACAATTCTCACATTTTAACTACGTTATTTGTAACCCCCGACGCAAAGACGATGGAGTGGATAAGTAAGATGTGTCTGTGTGTGTGTGTGTGTGTCTGTCTGTTTGCACATCATAGCTCCCGAACGGATATACCGATATTGAATTTGTTTTTTTGTTTGAAATGTGAATAAGTCGCGAGTGTTCTTAGCTGTGTTTGATGAAAATCGGTGTCGGGAATTCTTAATTTTTTAATGTATACTTGTAATATTAAACAATGTGTTCTACATTGCTTTTTACTATAATGCCACAGCTGTACAATCAGCGAGCGGTCGCAGGTACAACGTGCTCAAGCTTGAAATCTTGAGAGCTCGCGAAAGATTGACAAAACTCCCAGCGGGCCACATTAAGCAGCCTTGGTCTAGACTTATAGACAGTTTTGCTCCACATTCTAGGTCATGTTATAGTCTAGTGAAGACATAAATACCTAGAATTTATGCACCATTCTCTTAGGAACGACATCTTTTCCTGAAGAGGTCAATATTTTTATGGCGTTATGGTTGGTTTTCGATTTGAAAGTGATTTTTTCCTTATTTTTTTCATTTTATACTCAGATACATACTTTTTTTCAGACTTTCATACACACTTTTTTTTATTATTACACAAGACTTGGTAATCCAGCTTTTAAATTATTATTAATTAAATATTTTACCTACTTAATTATTACGAGACACATTGAGAGAATGGATGAAAGGAGATTAACGAAACAGATCTGCAAGGCGAGTGTGAACGGTTAAGTTGCTGGTGAGGGTCGAAATAGGCGAACGTATCTTGACCAAGTCGAAGACGTTTTACAGAAAGGCCAGGTTAGGAGTACCCGTAACCGACGAGCGTGTATATAATACAATACAAAAACTCTTTATTGACACCAAATAAACTAAACACTAAAAATAAAGGCGCAATGAGTGGCCTTAGCGCTTAAGAGCAATCTCTTCCAGACAACCTTTGAAATAAAAACAACCGATGGAATAAAAACATTATGATGTAGCATGGACGGTGGTGTGTGCTAAAGAAAAATAAATATGTGTATGAAGAGACTCATGGAAATAGAAGAAGCGAAAGATGTGTGCCAGGGTCGTAGCAAGTGGAGAGAAGTGGTCTCTGCCTACCCCTATGAGAAACAGGCGTGACTGTATAATAATAATAAATAAATAAATAAATCAGGACACTTCCACACACGGTCGCCTGACCCCAAACTAAGCAAAGCTTGTATTATGGCTGCCAGAGACTGATATACATACTTAGATATTTTTAAATACATACTTAAATAGATAATAACACCCAGACATAGAACAAACACAAATGTTCATCACATAAATGTTTGCCCTAGGTGGGAATCGAACCCACACCCCCAAGCCCAGAAGGCAGGTTCACTACCAACTGAGCCACCGAGGCAGTCATGTTTGTATGTATGTATGTATGTATGTGTGTATTTATTTTGGGTTTATCTTGAAATCCAATTAATAAATATTCTCATAGAAAATAAAGTTTCTCACTAGTGTTTCCGTGTACATTATATTACTTGGGAAAACACTAAAGATTCAAATTACACAGTTTATAATAGGATTTTAGGAACCGTGAGTCTAAAACAGCCGCTATGTCTGAATCACAACATGATCGAATTGCGATTCATTTTGCTGTCTGACGATAATTATAAATATCGTACAACATTATTATGAAAGTTAAATTTATATTATTGAATTTAATCAGATAGTAATATAACTCTCCGAATCAATTTACTTAATTTACTATGTTTATTTAATTCAATTTAATGCGGAAATAAGCAGAATTGGTAAAAAACCACAAGGAAATCATTCTATGAATCGTATTGCTGAATACGACCCATATAATTCAAAGCGGAGATTTCTCTTCCCAGATTAGAATATGAACTTCCGTAAACGCCTGATTCAATCAACCCCCACTATAGTATTTATGTAACCTTTAAAACGCCTCTCACGTCTACTAAGTAATTTAATTCGAGAACATATTGCAGCTACTAAATATCAAGTAACACCCACAACAAGATACATCTAACGCGGACGAGGCTGGAACAGAGAGACAAGTACAAACCACACATAGGGCGAGCTTCACAGACCGCACTTCGACTTTACTTTGATGGAAAGTTCAACTTTCCGGGCGAGATTGTTGACAGCCTTAGAATAGCTGCAAAAATGTGAGTATGTACTTATCTCCAAAACTCGCACTCCTTTTGGCTCAAATGAAGGTAAAAACAAACGAATAACATTTCGTCGTAACGTGTCGTGTATCATTTCGCCGTATTCATATAACTAGCCGAGCACGCTCACTGCTAGCCTCGAGTCAAAGCGCCGACAGGCTCGCGTGCTTGCAGCTCGCCGTTCGGGTCGTTGAATTGGTACGGCAAATTGTTACTGCCTTAAATAGTAAAAATAAATTCAGGACATTTTCACACACGGTCGCCTAACCCCTAACTAAGCAAAGCTTGTACTATGGGTGCCAGAGACTGATTTACATAAATACATATTTTAAAAAACGTACTTAAATGGATATATAACAAACACTGATGTTCATCACATAAATGGGAATCGAATCCACGTCCCCAAGCTCACATGGCCGGCCCTGCAGTTTTTGCCTGTTCTTCTGGGTAGTGGCTCTTTTTCCAACCAAGGTGGTGGCGTCATTTTTATTACTTTGACGTTCTTAATTGTATCTTTGATACCCAATTAAATAAAGACATTTGATTTGCTGTTGTTTTGTTGTTTTTTAAATTTTGCAAAAATTAAACGGTTTTTTCTACAAAGTAATCTCTCTCTGCACTTTTATAATCTGTGCGGAACATAGTAGACAAATTCGCGAGAATAAATCTGTAGGCTTTACATAAGAGAGCTGAACTCGCCTGTCAGCGGATATCGCTCAACTTGAGCCGGCTAAGGGGCCGTTTGCACGAGCGTTTAACGACGGCGACGTGAGAGGGAAAAGTCCTTTTTTTTATACAGCAGTTTAAGCTACAGCTTAAACTAAACATGCTTTTAAAACCAATGCGGTTTGTCTAGGACAAACAGTTCTCACCCTTAATTGGCTTAAATATGCCATATTATGCCTAAATATAAATACTTAAAGAAACAATGATAACATTGCTATAATCACAAATGTTACTGGACTTGCTGGCTCTGTAAGCGGTAGACCTCACTCTGTCCTCCTCTACAAGTCACATTTTTCAACCGATTCTCGTGAAATTTTGTGTACAGGTTCGCTATTCATACAGTTTTTTTTATTTATTTTTTATATTATATTTTGCCGAGTGAATTTTTGGAAATTTTAAGAATTGTGGAGTTTTGATTTTTTCTCAAAAAAAAAAAACATATCCGCCATTTTCAAATAATTACAACAACTGACTTGACAAAAAAAACTATATCCTGTATTGAACCTACTCACAGATTTTTAAAAGGATCGGTTTATAAACGCGATCTGTAGAGGAAGACAGAAATCCGGACAGAATTCGGACATTCGAAAGCATTTTTATCGTTAAAACAAACAAACAAACAAACTCACTGTCTCATTTATAATATCAGTTAGGATTAGGAAAGATAAATAAGGAAACAAGAAAAATGTAAATACTTGTATATATTGAAATATCAGCAACTAAATTGTCCGTGGAGACGCTCACTTAGATGTTTTATATCATCACAAATTAATCAGGATTTACATGCGTGAGACAATACTTTTTATTTGAGGTTAGAAACAAAATAAGTCCGCTTTTTCTCTATAAATCACATTATTTTGTACTAAATTTAATTAAACCTAACCTTAATAACATTAAAGGTTGCCTGGAAGAAACCGCTTCACTTTACCGCGTACCTAAAGTAGAGTAAGTGCCTAAATATAATGAGTATTTTAAATTATTACCTGCTATAATTTTATTCAGGGCTATTCACAACCATTCGGAAACGTTTCCGTTCGGTTTTAAAACATTTTAAACGTAAATTATTTGAATCTCAGTCAATATTCAAAAGTTTTTAAACGTGATTAATTCTTCCGATCGGATTTATACTTGATTCCCTATTCCAAAATGTATAAAAGTAGACTGAGATTCGAACAATTTGAGTTTCAAAAATTTCTGGGATCCGATCGGAATCATTGTGAATAGCACCGATTATCTGATAAATTATTTTGATGAACATCAATTAATTTTATCATACTATCAACTGACACAGTCAAGTATTCTGACATAGTCACTGCCTCGGTGGCTCAGTTGGTAGTGAACCTGCCTTCTGAGCTTGAAGGCGTGGGTTCGATTCCCACCTAGGGCAAACATTTATGCGGTGAACATTTGTGTTTGTTCTATGTCTGTGTGTTAATATGTATTTAAGTTTGTATTTAAAAATACCTATGTATGTTTATCAGTCTCTGGCAGCCATAGTACAAGCTTTGCTTAGTTTGGGGTCAGGCGACCTTGTGTAGAAGTGTCCCGAATTTATTTATTATTATTTTTTTTTTGTTATTATTGGCCTGACAATGTATTGTACTCTATTTTATATTCTCAATTTAATTTAATTATCATATTATTTATTTTATTTTATTTTATTGTACTGGCAATTTTTTTATATTCCTTCGTGAATTGGAAGTGCATAGAATAGACTGAATATAATATTTTTATTGCATAAACTGTGTACAAAAAGAGTTCTTAATTTAAGGTTCAGAGTTTCAACAGTTTGCCCATCGCGGGCGTGCAATATGAGGCTATTAATTACTATGGTACATATGAAATTAAAATTAAGTTAATAATGTTAAAATACCTGACGTATAACTACATTAGTTATAAATTAAGAGTTATGAGTTACTAGCTATTGCCCGCAACTTCGTTCGCGTTTTTTCAGAAAATAGTATCCATAAACCCTCCTCGTGATATACTGTAACTAATTATCAAATTATGAATAAAAAGTCATTACCGAAGAGATCAGAGACCAACATTAAAAAAAATACTGGCTGGTTTTGAGAGGAGTTTTAATTTTAGTTGTCAGTTGTTATTTTAGTACCAACTACGTACTATTCTGCGATGTTGTCTGACGCATTTGGTAAGCGGCGCGTTATTTTTTATTAATTTACAGAATTTCATGACAAAAAGATTGATTTATTCAGAAAAAAGTATCCAAAAACCTTCCTAGTGACATACTGCAACTATTTATCAAATTTCACCAAGATACGTTCAGCCGTTTAGCCGTGAAAAGCCTACAAACAGACAGACAGACAGTACTTTCGATTTTATAATTATAGTAAGGATAATTATATATTAGTTAGGGTTACGATAACATTAGGATTCTGTATGTTTGAGATAATAATAGACATTATTTTTAAGCACAGATTGTAATTACGTAATATGGCTGGTAGTGTAAATACCTGCTCGACTCCAGACCCCTTTAGATCCAAACTATTTTTAACCATCCGCAGTCCACAAGTCAAACTAAAATTAACCGTAGCTTTGTACTTTGTAGTTTACGATGAGTAAATCAACCGGTTAACGAGAAATAAACCAACGATTTGGGCTTAGGGTCTAAACGCACTGGGTTGTGAAGCGCAGTGTGTTGCGACGCGCGATGCGACTAAAATTTTTGTATAAACAAGTAATATTTTTATAAGAAAAGAAAACCCGTCTGCAAAAATGTCCACTTCCACTATCAAGACGATTCGAATGACACCTCACATGTCTAAATACATCAAGCTGTTTAGGCTGTAGGCCGTGCCAAAGAAACCTCATACATACATGTCAGAAATCCAAGGAACCGACGGCAAGATCGGTGACAAAGTCCCTTCGTCATCATGGTCTTCATCTCCTTCCATAATAAAATAACACCAAGTAAATTATGACATTAATAATTATATTTCAATCAAAATGAATTAAATAAATCAAAACAAGTGATTCAGGTGAGAACGTTTAAGACTAGTGGCTCGCTCGACGTCCGAGCTCAGAATGACCAGTCCGCCGCTGCCTGTGCCGTCGCGCGCCGAGCGCTCCCACCACTAGTCGCCTGATTCACGGAGCAGAGGGGGTTGTAGTAGTCGTTTCACAACTCGTCGATATAATATTAATTTCCGACGCGCCGACACGGCCATTCTGCTGCATGTCGTGCTCGACGTGATCTTGTAAAAACCAACATAAAAACAATGCATTAGAATATAATCTAGCTCGGCTTCAATTCTGACAAAACTTTCACTCTTAAACTGTTGTCAGAGTAAAATATCAAAATAGATTAGAGGTTCTCGTTAAAAAATCAAAAATCAAAACTAATTTGGAGGCCCCTGTCCTCGACAAACTTAGTCACAACATTGTAATGGTTCGGAGGCCCCTGTCCTCGACAAACTAGAAAACATAAAAGTGTTTGGAGGCCCCTGTCCTCGACAAACTTCAACTATTCGTGAAACGGTTCGGAGGCCCCTGTCCTCGACAAACTTTAATTTATTCGTGAAATGGTTTGGAGGCCCCTGTCCTCTACAAACTAAGTCATAAAAATAAAGTTTTGAAGCACATGCACTCAACAACCAGAACTAACAAAAGTGACCTTAATTTTCTTACCAGAATCATCTCCAATGTCTTGGCTAATGTCATTAGCTACCACGTTTTGATTACTTCCTGTTACACCTTCTACCGCCGACACGGTTGGGGTTGGAATCCCTGGCTTCGGTGCAAGTCGAAGTTGATCATGTGCCACTTTTTTGGGTCTTCCTCTTCCAAGTACCTTTTTGACTAGGTAGCGATCATTTGGCAGTATCTTCCAAATTTCATAAGCATCTGGGTATTTAAGATCTAATCCTATTTGGGTTCTTGGGTTTGTCTTAAACAGTACCATTTCACCTTTTTGGAATGTTTTGATTTTAGCTTTACCCTTATCAAATCTTATTTTATCTTGCTTTCCTTTATTTGTGATGTTTTGTTGCATATAAGTGTCAAGTTGAACTCTGTCAATCATCGTGTCTGTTTCGTCAACTAAACGAAGTAGCTCTGGGGGTACGGCATACTGTCTTCCTGTTAAAGCTTTAAGTGGACTCACGTTGGTTGTTTTGTTTTTGGTACAGTTGATGGCCAGCTGAAGTGCGTCTAGTCCCTTCTTCCAATCTTTTGTTTCATAATTACGTATGACTGTGAGACCGTTTTTGACGACTGCCATCACTCTTTCCACTTGTCCGTTCGACCTACTAACTCCTGGAGCAATGAAGTGTTGGTGTATGCCATATTCATTGCAACACTCCTGAAACTCTGCTTTAAATGCACTATCTTGGTCGCTTATAATTTTCTTCGGTGCGCCGAAAATCGCAATCACCTTTTAAGTGCACTAAGCATAGATAAAGCTGTCTTATTAGTGGTGTATGTCAGTAATACATATTTCTTGAAAGCATCAATGATAACAACGACATATTCGTGCTTTTCGTTTCTTTTTGTAAGATGTCCCGTCATATCGATGTGGATAGTATGAAATGGAATCGGCTTCTTCTCTATGGAATACATCTGTACTTGTTTAGCTCCTGATGATCCTTTGCTCGTCTTGCATATCACGCAGTTATCAATAAATGACCTCACTGTACTTGACATCTCGGGGAACCAGTATTCTTCGCGAATCTTGGCAAGAGTTTTGTCCCATCCGAAATGCTTTAATGCTGAATGGTAAGCGTTAATGATGCTCCATTGATAAGACTTTGGAATCACCTTTTTCCACTTGTTGCGGCCAGGTTCTTCTTCCAGCAAATGTTTTTGTAGAACGGAGTCATACACGCGATATTCATCCACTTTGTAACGTGGTGGAAAAAAAAATAAATTTAATTTAATATTTTTTTTTTAATACACTGTTAAAGTTAGGTTGAGGTGAAAAGTGGTCCACGTTATCGGGGGGGAGATGGGACAAAAGGAGAAATGGTGGCAAATGAAACTTTTGCACCTGTATTAAAGAGCTTGAAGAGCTGAAGCTAACTGTACCTTTGAGGAAGGTGTCGCAGCTACCTAAGCGAACAAAAACAAAATTAAACCTGGATAAGCTTAAGTCGATAAGAACAAAGACCTCTGTTACCAAAGACCGTATTGTTGTTTATCTGTGAGTTGCTGTGTGAGAACAAAATTAAAAGATTTGTTTTTAAGGTTAAATCAAAACTATTTATTGGTCGGAACCATAATTACTTAAAGTACATGCAATTTTCTTAAATTTAAAGCGAGTATTCTTACTCTGTAATGACCAGAAGGGTCTTAAGCTTAAAATTCTACAACCTTAATCGTTATAGAGTTAAATACTATTTAATACTATATTTTAACACACTTAAATTGAAGCGAACCTATTAAAACCAAATCGCTTAGAATGTAGTTATGAAATTACAGCTCTGGTGCTAATACTGTCTGTAATATTAAAGTAATATAAACTAATGTGATTCTAAATGTTAATTCACAATCAATGCTAGTAAATCGGTAGCTAAGCGATTTACTAGAATAACAAAAGGTATTTCTATTCAAAACTTATGTTCACTAAAGCGCAGATCATACAGTGAAAACGAGGACTGTCTCATACGTCTACACTCTGTCCAGAAGGCTTGAAATTGTGAAAATTAGTAGAATAATATGACCATACCTGTCATAGAGAAAGTAACCTTGTGGCTATGACTTTTGAACAAAATAAAGGGGTTACTTGTGAATCCATGGATAAGTTGCGTGTGGTACTTGCTTTCACGACGCAGCAGGTACGCTTGGAGGTTAACATCCGCAAGTGGATACAATGGTGTATGCTTGCCGGTAAGCAACGTGGCTTGGGTCCGCAAGTGGGAAGAAAAAAAATGACATGCAGTGCAGTTACATCTGCAGGAATCGGGGTGCCGTAGTCGTTGCCAGTTCGTCAGTGGGGAATTGATCAATCCGGGCAGAAGAGGCTTTTACGCCTCTTTCTAAATGCTTCTGCCCTAAGGCAGACGAAGTTCCGGAGCACCATGTCTTTCACCTTGTCTGTCTCGACCAGAAAAGACCAGAAAACTCAACTCGAGCTATCACAATAGAATGCCCTTCAAAAAAGCAAAATCATTCTGTCACTTTGGAACCGTTTCGACTCACGCATCCACGTATGACGTCACCACACTTAATCCAATACGTCTTGTACGCAAAACTATTTTTATTTACGTTCCATTTTCCCAACAAGGTTATGTAAAATAATCCAGATAAAAAATAGATACAAAATAGATAATTTTATTCTCCTATCTTTTTTTTTTTTATTATTTGACTTGATCCGTCGGACGGAAATGTGAAACGGATGACAGCAACATGCTAACTGTCACTGTCAGTGTCTAATAACTTACATGACTTCAAAGTCATTGCTCAATAACGTAAATAAAAACAAAATCATATTTGTTATTTAATGTCGAAGACAATTAAATATCAACTAAAAATGCAAAAATGAATGTTTAAGTGTCGTGCAACGAAAAAAATGTATTGTAAGTAAGTAGCTACGCTACAATACCCCCGTTTTCGGATAAAGAGGTTAACGTAGTTAACCGTAAAAACAGCAGGAGTAACCGGAAAAAAAAAAGAAAGACGTTTAACTGCACTGCCGCAACCAAAAATATGACAAAAGGCCATACCTCCGAAAACGAAGAAAAAAATTGTTAGCAGACAATTTCTGTTATAAATCTAACTCGCGGATCGATTAGATTGACAACACTTTTTTAAGACTAGTATTTATCGTTCTTTCATCACCAGTCGTTACTATTTATTAATGTTATCCACGCAAATCCTTTCACTCTGCAAATTTCATCTTATTCTCTACTGTCGATACCCTTTTCACACGACTTTTCATAGCAATCTCTCATTCTGTCCACTACCATTCTCACACATTCATCTCTTCAAACCAAGAAATCCTCATTCACTAAATTCAACCTAATCTGCCGTAAAGTAAAATTAAAATCTAAGAAAATTGGCTTGCTTATACCAAGTTACACCACTTCAAACAATGTGCTACTAATGTCCAAAAAATTTAAGATATATAGCTAAATACGAAGAAAATCCTTCGCGTGGAATTCACCAATTGAACCTTATCCCTATTGCCTATCGTGACATCATCAATGGAAGCGAGTAAATCCTTCAAAATAGCATGGAATGTACCGTCCATGATAATTTCTCGACCTGTTGCAAGGAAATAATGGGTATATTCCGTGGCTAAATTAACGATACTGTTTAGAAAAAGTTGGATTTGCTAAAGGTAATTAACAACTAAATAATAATTATTAAATTTGCGTTGCGGATTATGTGTAGTGGCGTGTGCGTGAGACGTGGTTGTCGCATAAGTAGAGTGACCCTGTGTTGGAAACGAAACAGCTGTCACTAAATGTTCAGAAATATAATTTGGATTCAAGCGTCGTTGTGTGTTAAGCGTATCAATTGGAATATGAACTTCCCGTTGTCCCGCAGGACTCAAATGTACATGTGGAGTACCAACTGAAGACACATGTCGAGAACGGGTGGGTGAGACAAACGTGGCATCATCATCGGAGAGTGTTCCCGAATGAACCGACATGTTTCAGTTTTAAATTTGAGAAATTTTTAGACAGAGAGTGTAGTTTAACACAATAGCAGGTGTAATAATCTATAAATCGTTCTTAAACTTAAAACAATTCACCGTTAAATTGCTTAAAAACTAAATTTTCAAAATTATTTTTTTTTAATTAATAATTTTGCCTTCACAAAACAACTCCAAATACTAAAAAAATTCGGGCGCCATTGTAACGTGGTGGAAAAAAAAAAAATATAATTATAAAGAATTTATTTAATTTAATATTTAATATGGGTTAAAGTTAGGTTGAGGTGAAAAGTGGTCCACGTTATCGGGGGGGAGATGGGACAAAAGGAGAAATGGTGGCAAATGAAACTTTTGCACCTGTATTAAAGAGCTTGAAGAGCTGAAGCTAACTGTACCTTTGAGGAAGGTGTCGCAGCTACCTAAGCGAACAAAAACAAAATTAAACCTGGATAAGCTTAAGTCGATAAGAACAAAGACCTCTGTTACCAAAGACCGTATTGTTGTTTATCTGTGAGTTGCTGTGTGAGAACAAAATTAAAAGATTTGTTTTTAAGGTTAAATCAAAACTATTTATTGGTCGGAACCATAATTACTTAAAGTACATGCAATTTTCTTAAATTTAAAGCGAGTATTCTTACTCTGTAATGACCAGAAGGGTCTTAAGCTTAAAATTCTACAACCTTAATCGTTATAGAGTTAAATACTATTTAATACTATATTTTAACACACTTAAATTGAAGCGAACCTATTAAAACCAAATCGCTTAGGATGTAGTTATGAAATTACAGCTCTGGTGCTAATACTGTCTGTAATATTAAAGTAATATAAACTAATGTGATTCTAAATGTTAATTCACAATCAATGCTAGTAAATCGGTAGCTAAGCGATTTACTAGAATAACAAAAGGTATTTCTATTCAAAACTTATGTTCACTAAAGCGCAGATCATACAGTGAAAACGAGGACTGTCTCATACGTCTACACTCTGTCCAGAAGGCTTGAAATTGTGAAAATTAGTAGAATAATATGACCATACCTGTCATAGAGAAAGTAACCTTGTGGCTATGACTTTTGAACAAAATAAAGGGGTTACTTGTGAATCCATGGATAAGTTGCGTGTGGTACTTGCTTTCACGACGCAGCAGGTACGCTTGGAGGTTAACATCCGCAAGTGGATACAATGGTGTATGCTTGCCGGTAAGCAACGTGGCTTGGGTCCGCAAGTGGGAAGAAAAAAAATGACATGCAGTGCAGTTACATCTGCAGGAATCGGGGTGCCGTAGTCGTTGCCAGTTCGTCAGTGGGGAATTGATCAATCCGGGCAGAAGAGGCTTTTACGCCTCTTTCTAAATGCTTCTGCCCTAAGGCAGACGAAGTTCCGGAGCACCATGTCTTTCACCTTGTCTGTCTCGACCAGAAAAGACCAGAAAACTCAACTCGAGCTATCACAATAGAATGCCCTTCAAAAAAGCAAAATCATTCTGTCACTTTGGAACCGTTTCGACTCACGCATCCACGTATGACGTCACCACACTTAATCCAATACGTCTTGTACGCAAAACTATTTTTATTTACGTTCCATTTTCCCAACAAGGTTATGTAAAATAATCCAGATAAAAAATAGATACAAAATAGATAATTTTATTCTCCTATCTTTTTTTTTTTTATTATTTGACTTGATCCGTCGGACGGAAATGTGAAACGGATGACAGCAACATGCTAACTGTCACTGTCAGTGTCTAATAACTTACATGACTTCAAAGTCATTGCTCAATAACGTAAATAAAAACAAAATCATATTTGTTATTTAATGTCGAAGACAATTAAATATCAACTAAAAATGCAAAAATGAATGTTTAAGTGTCGTGCAACGAAAAAAATGTATTGTAAGTAAGTAGCTACGCTACAACTTGTTTTCCGTTTTCGATTGTCTTAATTATATTAGCCAATTCGGGATCACGTCGTTGTTCTATTTTGAGCCAGGAGTCTGTGTTACTTGCCAGACTGATACATACTACTGGATTTCTGCTGAAGAAGTCAGCGTGTTTCATCCGGTTTCCTTGGCGGTATTCGACTTTGAAGTCGTAGTGTTGGAGATACGACCACCATCGGTGAATCCTGGGTAAAAGCTCGTGTTTATGCACGGATGCCTTTATCGCATTGCAGTCCGTCACAATAGTAAAAGTTCGTCCGTATAGGTACTGTCTGAAATGCTTTATAGCTCGTACTATAGCCAGTGTCTCCAACTCGTAAGAGTGGTAATGACTCTCAGGTTCCGTTGTACGCAAACTCATATACGCTACCACATGTTGTCGTCCTTGTATAAGTTGGATAAGCACGGCTCCTAAGCCAGTACTACTTGCATCTGTGTGGAGCTCAATAAGGGAATCCTCTTGAAAAATTTTAAGAACAGGATCTGACGTCAACCGTCGTATTATGTCAAGTCTTGCATTTTCGCATTCTGCCGTCCAGTTAAACTTTACATCCTTCTTTGTCAAATTATAGAGTGGAATCATGCGTTCAGAAAATGACGGTATAAAACGCCTGAAGTATCCTGCCAGTCCACAAAATTGACGCACTTCTTTTACTGTCCTAGGAACTGGTGACTTTATAAGTGCTTCAACTTTTCTAGGGCTTGGTTTGACGGTTCCTTCAGAAATGACGTTCCCGAGGTACTCCACAGATCTTTTGAAGAAAGAGCACTTTTTGGGGTTTACTGAAAAACCAGAGTTTCCTAAAGTTGTGAGAATTTGGTCAAGCATTTTCATTCCTTCCGTGAAAGTCTTGCATTTAATTAGGACATCATCCATATAAATTAATATATCATTGAGATACGGTCGCAGTGCCATCATAATTGCACGTTGGAAAACGGCTGGAGCGTTAGTTAGACCGAATGGCATCCTCATGTATTCGAAAAGGCCATCCGGCGTGATGAAAGCAGTTTTTGCTATGGAGTTTTCTTCTATTGGAAGTTGGTTTTTACCAACCTTGAGCCATGTCCAGGCAAATGAAAAACACTGCGTCTGACAATCTGTCTATCTGGTCTGAAATGATAGGTAGCGGATACTTTATAGGCACAGTGTTGCTGTTTAGTTCCCTGTAATCTGTACACATCCTATCATCGCCGTTCTTTTTCTTAACAAGAATTACTGGGCTGGCAAATTCCGAGGTACTTTCTCGGACAATTCCGTGAAGAATCAGATCGTTCACTATAGCCTTTACTTTTTGACGTTCTATCGGTGCCATTCTGTAAGGGCGGCGGGAAACTACCTTATTGGGATCCTTTAAATCAATTCGCATAGTTCCTGTGGTCACGGCTTGTTTCGGCATTCCGTCAGTAAAAACTGCAGTGTGTTTAGTCAGCAAAGTCTTGAGTTCTTCAATTTGGTTAACATCACTAAGGTCCGTATCTAGTTTCTCGATAAAAGTAGTCGTAGATACTGCATTCAGAATATTGGCTGTTCTCGTTACTGTAGCTCCGTTGTTTGTAATGTTTACACTCAACCCAGGTATCCTGATCAAATCAGATCCAACCAGAAGTTCACATGGGATTTCATGATCTTCCACAATGTGAAAAGTAATCTCTAAGAAGATGTCGTTGATTTCACAGGTTGTAGTGATACGTTGATGTGATACTAAGGGTACAGCAGCTCCTAACCCTTTCAACATCAATGTGTAGTCATCGCGTTTTCCGGGTATTGATCGGCTCAGAGATCTTCGTATTAATGAGCGATCAGCGCCACTATCGAACAGGGCAATGAGCTTCTGTTCCTTAATGTGAATTTCCATCGGTGTAGAAATATATTGTGTCATACTAGCTAAGTTTATTTTGTTAGCTTCGTCACTCATTTTCTTAAAACAGGTTGACTCTAGGTGCCCCATCTTGTCGCAGTAAGTACACTTAGGTTTCGCCCGTTGTTCGCTGTAGTTACTACCTTGTCCCTTATTGAAACTAGACTCACTATTAGTTAGCAGTGATTTCGGTTCTGTAACCTTTTCATTCGAACAGTTACTCTGAATGTGACCCGCGTTTCCACATTTAAAACAAACGATAGTATCTTCTCGATTTGTTCTCATTCTTTGGCGTTTGACTGGCGGTTCGCCTAGTCTGAGTTCTCTTGGTTTTGTAGTTGCCGCAACTGATATAAATTCAGGGACAGTTTGGCATTTACTCGACAGTAAACGCAATCGAAGGTTATCGTTATCTATACAGCCAATGACGGCTTCAACAGCATCTTTTTCTTTGTCACCGTTCATTAGCCGTTTCCAAATGTTCCAAGCTTTTGTTATAGAAGCGGCTGGATTAAATGGATCGAATCTAAAGTTTCTGAGCTTGATGATATCGTTAGAATAACGTGCCTCCGGTTCGAACGTTTGCACTAGAGCATCACGCATATCGCTCCATATAGATGATCTAACAAGCCACGAATCACCAAGATTTTTTTGCCCGTCCTTGAAGTAAACCAGCTATTTTTGTACATACCTCGTAATCCGTTAACTTCCAGTGATCCTTAGCACGGTCTACGTGTTCGCACCAATCACGCACTGGTATATCGCCGTCAGGGTCAAATGGAGCTATGTAAATGTCACTTAATCTCGGTCTCCGTGTTGACGATGCTGCTCGTGCGAATAAGTTCGTCAGCAACTCATTATTTGTAGTCATACTCCTTTGTTGTTGTTCCGATAAACTTTCGACTATGCGCACCAATGCTGATAGGGCTTCATTGTTGATGTCCGGTCCTCTCGCGTTTTCGTTGGATGGTCCCGGCGCTGACACTTGGTTCGGCCCACTTCTGATGTCAGAAATCCAAGGAACCGACGGCAAGATCGGTGACAAAGTCCCTTCGTCATCATGGTCTTCATCTCCTTCCATAATAAAATAACACCAAGTAAATTATGACATTAATAATTATATTTCAATCAAAATGAATTAAATAAATCAAAACAAGTGATTCAGGTGAGAACGTTTAAGACTAGTGGCTCGCTCGACGTCCGAGCTCAGAATGACCAGTCCGCCGCTGCCTGTGCCGTCGCGCGCCGAGCGCTCCCACCACTAGTCGCCTGATTCACGGAGCAGAGGGGGTTGTAGTAGTCGTTTCACAACTCGTCGATATAATATTAATTTCCGACGCGCCGACATACATACACACATACATACATACATTCAAAAAACATAACCCTCCTTCTTGCATAGTCAGGTAAAAACTAGCTCGCGGCTTAAAATTAACCTATGTGTTATTCCAGGTTATAAGCAACCTCCATACCAAATTTCATCAAAATACGTGTATGCGTTTGAGCGTGAAGAAGTAAGGCGTCTCCGAGACAGACGCGGCCTGCGGTAGCGGCCAATGAGCTTTTACACTCTGTGAGCTGTAGATCTCTCGGCAGAAGTCTGCCCTCTTCTACCCAAAAAAAACATATCTCAGCCATCTTGAAAAACTTCCAAAAACTGACTCGGCGAAAGTATCTGCCTGCTCAGAAAACTTCACGAGAATTGGTTTAGAAATGTAACCTGTAGAGAAAGACGAAGAGATCCAGATAAAAATCTGTACAGAGATCCAGACAGAAGTCCAAACAGAAATCCAAACAGAAATCTAGTCAAAATTCAGACATACGTAACTATTTTTGTCAAAGCTGAAGCATAGAGGCTTCGCTCGCTAATGTTCGCTCGCTGGACAATACAGGATGTATGCATAGGATGACGAATCTCGTATTAAATCCTAGTAGAGACTGACCCTTAACCACGCGTGGAAATGTTTGGGTTAACTGACAGATGATTAAAGTTCTTTTCAAGCCATTTTAGGACGCGGGGAAAATGGTGATTTCGGACTACGCGGGGGACCTCACTATGTAGCATACAGAGGTGGCGCCAGGCCTTGGGCCAAGGGAGCAAGATACTATATTATTTTACCTACTAGCTGTTACTCGCAACTTCGTTTGCGTTTATTCAGAAAATGGTGTCTAAAACCTTGTTCGTGATATACTGTTACTAATTATCAAATTTGAATAAGATCCGTTCAACCGTTTAGCCGTGAAAAGCCTACAAACAGACAGACAGGGTTACTTTTCGATTGTATAATATTAGTGTAGATGTTAATTTTTCCAATTATCATAAATATTATATTTATTTTATTACTAGCTGCACTCCACGGTTTTACCCGCAGTTAAAAAGTATCTTTATATTAATTGCTTTACTTGCTATTTCAGAGTATTATCTATCTCTGTGAAGAATTTCAACCAGTAGTCCAGTCGGGGTAGACATTTAAATAGAAAAAATTCCGGGGTGCGATTTTTTTTTCTTAAACGTCGTGGGGGGTGGTTGGAAGTATAAATCTCGATTTTCTAACTAATCCCGGTAGAGCATTCGCCGCCATCTTGTTTTAAAGTTCAATTTTTTCGTTTTTCTGAAATAACTCGTTAATTTTCAACTTAAGAGCAAAAATGGCGTTATCCAAAGTTGTTGGAAATTTAATTTCTCACAAGTTTGGTTATGATCATTTTTACGCTAGGATCAATATTTGCAGAGTTATACTATCAATCCGAAAATATTGATCGTGGAGTAAAAATAAGTGCGAGAACCAAATTTTTTTTGATTTTTCAAATATCTCGTTTATTATCTAGTTTATTTATAAAAAAAATTGTAATATAGAATGGGGAAGGGAATTTTGCGTCATTTTCAACCAAAGTTGAAGAAAATAAAATTCCACCCATTACGATTTTTTTGATTAACTTGATAGTATAACTCTGCAAATGTTGATCCTAGCGTAAAAATGATCATGACCAAACTTGTGAGAACTTAAATTTCCAACAACTTTGGATAACGCCATTTTTGCTCTAAAGTTGAAAATTAACGAGTTATTTCAGAAAAACGAAAAAATTGAACTTTAAAACAAGATGGCGGCGAATGCTCTACCGGGATTAGTTAGAAAATCGAGATTTACACTTCCAACCACCTCCCCCGACGTTTAAAAAAAAAAATCGCTCCCCGGAATTTTTTCTATTTCAGGCTAGTTTTATGTCTGCCCCGACTGGACTACAGTTACAATCAACCGTTCCGGCGTGAGTGAGTAACAGACATAAATCTAAACTTTCGCATTTTTTATATTAGTGTGATAGAGATGGACGTAGTTTAATCAATGATGATAAATTAAGCAAACTTTTCATGACTTTCAAAATTTTACATGTCATTAAAATAGGTTAATTGTTACTTTTTATTATGTACTTTCCTATTCTTTGTATTCTGTACTTTGTTTTAACGTTTCCTGCAATTGCACTAGTGGTATTATTATTCAATTCAATGCTTAATTTTATTTAATAGTACCTGGATGTCCGAGCTTGCTCGGTATTTTATTTTTATTGTGTTTTTTGGAAAATAAACAATTGATTTTAGTCTTACCTCAAAGCAAACACTCATTGACTTCGTGTTACTTAACAACGCCATCTGCTGTTGTGTCGTTAAAGCAATTAGTTGCTCACAAAAAATAGTATTATTATTCGCCAATAGATGTCAGGACGAGTCATATTTTTGTTATTTTTCTTCCAAGTTATGTTTAAGTTGATTATCGACAAAACACGAATAAAATGACATTTTCTAAAAATGATTCCTAGCTAGATCGATTTATCGCCCACGAAACCCCCTATATACTAAATTGTATGAAAATCGTTGGAGCCGATTCCGAGATTCCAATTATATATATTTTATATATATACAAGAATTGCTCATTTAAAGATATAAGATATTGACATGTTAAATGACCTTTAATGATCAAATATGTCTTACAAAATTAAATACTAGAAATTCAAACGTCAGTTTACTTTCACAGCTTACTTCACGTGCTATGCCATTTTTTTTTTCTCTTTGTATTGCTTGCCTAATAATTACAATAACTGCTAATTGCAACTTTTTTTGTAACTGCCCCACTGCCCCTTCCTTGGCGCCGTCCACCTACCATCAAAGCAAACTCACATGACGGACTTTTAATTGGCGGAAAGTCTCTCTCTGTCTCAGTCTAACACACGGTCTGCTAGTGCAACGTATGCGGTCACTCCTAATTAGCTCAGCGCTTAATTTTCACACGATTTTTAAAATCAGAAAATTAAAAAAGGTACCTACACCTATTTTTGCTTTGTAGTTGAACCACTTCCCGTCAGTCTCCTTCTTCTTCTATTAAATATTTCTTTGTTCTCTTCAATTTAACTGGTTTTCAAGATATCTTATATCTTTAAATGAGCAATTCTTGTATATATATACCTATATATATAATTGGAATCTCGGAATCGGCTCCAACGATTTTCATACAATTTAGTATATGGGGGGTTTCGGGGGCGATAAATCGATCTAGCTAGGAATCATTTTTAGAAAATGTCATTTTATTCGTGTTTTATCGATAATCAACTTAAACATAAACTTGGAAGAAAACTAACAAAAAGAAGGCGTTTGAGTAGTCTCAACTGAAAAATATGACTCTTCCTGACATCTATTGGCGAATAATAATACTACTTTTTGTGAGCAACTAATTGCTTTAACGACACAACAGCAGATGGCGTTGTTAAGTAACACGAAGTCAATGAGTGTTTGCTTTGAAGTTAGACTAAAAACAAAGGTACTACATATAATTTGAAAAAGTGAGTCTTTGTTCATTTTCTTTGTTTCTTTGTAACGCTTTCACGTCTGAACTACTCAACCGATCGTCTTAAAATTTTGCATACATGTTGTTTAGGGTACAGAAAAAGACATAGGGTACTTTTTATCCCGGAAAAATCAACGGTTCCTGTGGGACCGTGGGTAAAACCACGGGTCGCAGCTAGTATCTACTTAACATCCATACTAATCCATACTATCCAAATATTAAAAAATCGAAAGTAACTCTGTCTGTCTGTATATCTATTTGTAGGCTTTTCATGGCTAAACGTCTGAAGGTATCTTGATGAAATTTGATAATTTTTTTTTTTTTTTTTATTCATGACTATTGTATTTTAATTTTAGACATAGATAATACAAATTAGTCTAAACTTAACAAACAGTATTAAGTAATGCAGATCTATCTAAGTACTCGTAGATATTTATGTCTAATACATATAAGTATCAACCAGGTACTTACTAATAAATGTATTTTTAAGCTCAAGCACATAACTGAATTTAAAAAGCTACAAATCCTAATCTATTAACCCGCTACCAGCTGTAGGCAATGTACCCAAAATGCTGGCCGCATTGCCCCGTTGGATTGCGATACTGATCCTTTGGGCAAAGTACCGGCCAGCATTTTGGTCACGAGTTGCTTCGACCAGACGCAATGATAGATCTAATATATATCTAATATAGATCTATACTGTAACTAATTTGATAATTAGTTACAGTATATCACGAGACAGGGTTTTGGATACTTCTTTCTGAATTTTCTGAATATACGCGAACAAAATCACGGGTAATAGCTAGATTTATTTATGTTTTAGTAAAATATTTTCAGCTGAATTAATTGAAGAAATTACTAAATTTAAACCAGCTAAATGTATTCCTATCCTTGTCTAATACGCAGCAAAAACAAAGACAGTTATACTATTAGCTGGTTTAGATTTAGATAATTAGTATTCTGACTAGGATCTACTACGACTAGGACGTCGTAACATTAAAATAATTTAGACAACTATAAAAGTTAATTAAAAACGAGAAGTGTAAACTTATGTATGAACAAATTTATCAATAAATAATAAAAAGAATACTTTTAAAGCTCCCCGAAATTTTGGGAAAAGCAAGAGAAGGCCGACTTAAAAAAACCTAGACAAATCGCACAGTTCGAACTAATAGCTTGTATATAGTAATACAAAAAGCTAAACAAAATAATGTGAAATCACTTTGCGATTTCATTTACAAACTGCTTGACCGATTACGATAAAATGTATTTTTAAATATACCTCTAAAGTATTTTTTACCAAACAAAAAAGAATCATTAAAATTGATTCATAATTAGCGAAGTAATCACGTAACATACAAAATAAAAAAATACAATCGAATTGAGAACCTCCTCCCTTTTTGGGAGTCGGTTAAAAGAAGAAGGATGTACAGTGTATACCTCTCTCTTTCTCTGCCATCTGCCTGTACTTCAACTATGACTTATTCAGTGGCTTTACCTATAATGGTACATCTGGACCCGTAGCCAACTTAGCGTTCATGGGGGCCTACCATGAAATCTCATTGCCATGTTTTTGGTTTTGCGCTGCGTGACTAAAAACCTTAATCCGTTGAGATACGATTCCCGGTCGTCACAACAAATAAACTTAACTAAAACGGCTATCAGATGTCATGGTAGACCCCCTGAACTGTTTCCATTTGTACGCATCAAGAGCTAATTGTTGGACTATTCATTGATTTTAGTCTGTCATGCATGAACTATGCAGAAGCGGCTGCGTTAGTTGTTAACTTGTCACTAGTTGTGTGTCGTTGGTTTAGTCGGGTTCATGTTTGGTTTAGTCTACTTACTTATAAGCTGGTATAGTCATTATTATTATATTATTATCATATTATTTTGTACTAGCTGCTCCCCGCGGTTTCACCCGCGGTTAAAAAGTATCCTATGTGCTATTCTAGACTATAATCTATCTCTGTGCCAAATTTCATCCAGATCTGTCCAGCCGTTTTGGCGTGAAAGAGTAACAATCATCCATTCTTACAAACTTTCGCCTTTATAATATTAGTAGGACTAACAGTTGGCACAAATCGTTTTTGTGTCAAACTTAAAAATAAAAACACACATCTGGTAAATGTCTAATGCAATTTAGCAACATAATACGGTTTCCCGAGAAGAACAAATCGAGATCAGTATGTCGATCATAAAAGTACAGCCTCTCTGATTGTACACCAAATATCGACACAGACATACATTCACATTAATAATTTTGACTTTACACCAAATATCTCTACGACACAGACAGACAGACATTCTCATTAATAATATGTAGTTACCACGGCTCGATAGCCATTGCTAGTCATGCAAGCGCTAGACATGCGCCGTAGACTATCGATATATCGACTATCGATAGATCCTTGAAGTGTCGTGAGTGAATTTGCATGGACGGCTCATTTCACGCTCATCTGTGGAGTAACGCGTGGGTTAATAATGTAGTATGCTCTTTGGGTGGTCTTGGATCAAGATACGTGGATAAATAATTATTATCCAGTCCAAACGAATATTAGTAGTAGCTCTGTCAGCTGTAGACCTCGGCTAGGCTCCACATGTTTTTTTTAATTTTTTTTATGTAGAATAGGTCGGCGTTTGACCACCAACTCGCCTGATGTTAAGCGACGTTGTGGTCTAAGATGAAGCACGACAACCTATAAGATACTTATTCACTCTAGCTGGAGTTTAGTAGAGTGAACAAATACAAAGACGGCAGTTGAGTGAGGCGCTACAAGTGCGCTGCTGCTCAGACCCGTCTTCGGAACGGTTACACCGGACTACATCCCGAAACACGACTAGGTCATTTCACGGCATGGCTTGGTCCGGTGGGTGGTAACTAGCTACGGCCGAAGCCTCCCACCAGAGTAAAATGTGGATCCATGTGGATCCATGGATACTTATTTTCCTCTTAAATCCACCGGTGGAGTCATGGATACTTCTTTTTCTTCTTCGTCTACCAAGTGGATCCCAAAATAATAACATTTTTCTATGCCACTTAAACCCACAATCCGCTAACAATCGAATTAATATTCTCGTGAAATTTTGTAAGTACGAGTATGTTGTAAGTTATTTTGGAAAATGGAGGAGGTATATTTTTTTTGGAACAAAACAACATACTTATATCCGCAATTTTGAAAATTGAACTTAGCCAACTTCTAAATTTTACAAATTGTGGTCTTCTGTAATTGGGAAAAATAACTTCCGGCGTAGCGTTCAATTTCCCTACTTCTTTCTTTATATTGTAAAAGCAAATATTTGTGTGTGTGTGTGTGCGTGTGTGTGTGTGTGTGTGCGTGTGTGTGTGTACGCGCGCGTGTGTTTGTGCGTGTGTAATTGTTACAAATCAAATCAAATGTCTCATGAACACTTATGAACGTCACAGTTGTAACTTGTAAGACTCTACCACCTTGGTCAGAAAAAGAGCCACTACCTAAATTAACAGGCAAGAAACTGAGGAGCATATCTTTTTCAAAAACTTGTTATTACAGCTTCAAACTCAAGCGGATGGACAAATTTTGATGTTTGGTTTTGAGGTAGCTTAGTCAAAGTTAAAATTTTCAAAGTCAAAGTCAAAATGTTTTTTTTTCAATTGGGTATCAAAGATACAATTATGAACGCCAAAGTTTTATAATAGACTCGACCGCCTTGTTCGGAAAAAGAGCCACTACTCAGAAGAACAGGCAAGAAACTGAGGGCATTATTAAAAAAAAATGAAATGTTAAAAGTAAACTACATAATATGTGTTAATCCAAGATGGATTAACACATTGAGTCCTTTTTATATTGGAGCCCGGTGTATGGCGACAGGCTCGCCCCCTGTCACATTTCGACTGAATATCGTCCGGCGAAGTGTGGGTGTGGGTGTGGAACAGATCTGGATGAAACTTGGCACAGAGATAGATTATAGTCTAGAATAGCACATATGACACTTTTTAAGCGCGAGTGAAACCGCAGGGCGCAGCTAGTGATTATTATTTCTGTGAATGTGAGAATATTGTAGTACCCTGGGACGTTGGACATGAATACTTCACTTCCTAGAACTCTTTGACAAAACTGACGGATAAGATCGAGCAAATAACCACGTAATTAAAACAGAACCACTCAATACAAAACGAGCAAAATAACTCAGCAGTTGGAATTAAATTATTCATTCTACGTTTAATAATATTTGCTTAATTTGTATGAAATGGATTTCTGTTAGCGGTTACACATAATATTAGGTCCTTACGTATGAAATTGGCGTTTTCTACGGGAGGAATAAAAAGTCGATTTTTTTTTGTAAAATATATTTAATTAATCAAAGTATGCACCGTTGTTATCTATGCACTTTTGCCATCTTATGGGTAGTTCATTGATCCCTTTACTATAAAAACCATGGGGGCGAGAATCAACAAACTCTTTGAAGGCGGTTTGGACTGCTGCATCGGAGTGGAATTTTTTTCCTTGTAAGAAGTTGTCCAAATTCCGGAAGAAATGGTAATCTGTTGGAGCAAGGTCCGGGGAGTACGGTGGATGTCGCAGACATTCCAATTGTAGCTCAGCTAACTTAGTGGGTGTTTGTTGTGCAGTGTGTGGTCTTGCGTTGTCGTGAAGCAGCAGTGGCCTAGAGCGATTGACCAATCTCGGTTGTTTAACAGTTCTTCGAGCTGTTTCTGCAGCACTGGTGCCACGGTAGAACTCGTACTCGTAAATATACCGATATTTCATGTTTTCCATTGCGCGGTAATAAGCGACGCCAAAGAAAAAATAATGAGGAAAATAACAAATGAATGACTGTATTCCAAAGAAAAAAAAACCAGCTAAATGAATTTATTAATTTGAATTTCGAATTCTTAACCAAAGAGGAGATATTTCAGATCAAATTGATCAGTACGACAAAACGCTGATTTCATACGTAAGGACCTAATATTATTTACATGTACAAACAACTAGCTTCGTCCCGCGTTGTTACCCGCGAATAAAAATTAAACATATCGTCACGCCTTTCCCCCGAGGAGGCTGGCAGAGGTGTACAACACCCACACTTCGCCGGACGATATTCAGTCCCAAATATGACAGGGAGCGAGCCTGTCGCCATATACCGGGCTCCAGTCATGTAGCAGATGCAGCAGACGTACAATACGCACATATGCTTACACAATGAACAAATTGGTGCGTGCCGACTGGGTTTAAACCCGCTCCCTCTGGCTTGAGAGGCGAGCCTTCTCCAACTAGCTTTGAATAAAACAAGCGTAAATAATTTTCGCCTCTAGCCACCTTGTTTTTCAAATAACATTATGAAACCTTATTGTTCTATCTTCCATACAAAAACAACAGATGACAGCCTAGATGAGTTACAGGTCATGAATAGGTGACCTAATCTCAACAAAGACTAACCTTGTACCAGATTTAGTACAGGATGTAGGTTGATAAAGGACTCCGTCCAGTTACAAGCTTGGCACGTCACCGCCTCACAATAGTAAAGTAGTGGCTTTGTGAGCTGTAGTCCTCGCGGCTGATGTCTGTGACGAATGTGACCTTGTGTATACCTTGTAGAGGTAGGTCACAAGGTCACATTCGTAGAAAAAAAAATTTATCCCCGCAATTTTGAAAAAAATCCAAGAACTAACTCGGAAATAAAATGAAACTTGCCCATAAAATTCAAGAGAGTCAGTTAAGAAAATGTGACTTGTAGTTCACTACAAGTCACATTTCTTCAACACAGAATTCGGACATCCTAAAAGGACTAATCTAAAAAGTACTTCGTTCAACTTTGAAAAAACAAATAATGCGTGGAGTCCCTCCACGCGGAAGAAGTGAAACTTCTGTGTATCTTTATTTCTCTCTCTCTCTCTTGCATTGGAATATTGGACGCTACTCGCTCGCGCTGGCCTGTAACAGGTATACTACGCACATGCGTTCGAGTGCCTCGCATTCACTCTCGCTCTGTCTCTTTCTATTCCCACTCCCCAGGAGCGTTAAACGTTTAACGCATCCTTGTTGGAAGTCGCATAAGAAGTTTCACTCAAAAAAAAATGTTTTTCATTTATACCATTGTGAGGCAATCGGGAGCTGGGGCTTATAAGTGGAAGGAATTCTTAATGCGTCATTCATTTGTTACAGGACAATACTATACCACCAACTTATCTATAAAATTAATTGAGGGAGCCACTATCGTATTTCTTTCATAATTAGTGGTAGCCTTCGGTGGCAGTTTAGTTCTTTTATTTAGTCATATGTAAAGTTGGTCAAACTATATAAATTGTGTAGTTATGAGACTGACGTATTAACAAAGGTGTTAGGTTATACGAGTAAATATATTTGTATTGTTGTCGACGCCAAAATTCGGTTGGCGACATTAGGTAGGTATCTTCATTGATGTATTGTAAAAGTATATTTTGTATACTACCCTTTTCGTATTTATTTTAGTTTTTGTCTGTCCAAAGGTTACCTGGAAGAAATAGCTTTATGCGATCAGGTCGCCCTTATATGGCCGGCTAAATACAATTATGCTAGTTTTTAAGGTTTTCATTGTAGTTTTTAGTTTGCAAAATTGAACTAACTGCGCCCCGCGGTTTCACCCGCGGTCCCACAGGTAGGTACCGTTTATTTTTCGGGATAAAAAAGTACCCTATGTCCTTTTCTGTACCCCAGACAACATGTGTGCAAAATTTCAAGACGATTGGTTGAGTAGTTGAGACGTGAAAGCGTTACAAACAAACAAACTTACTTTCGTATTTATAATATTAGTAGAGGGATAGCCGACGTGACTATATTTATTGATATTGTACATTATTGTGTAACCTGACTAGCTCAGTAAAATTACAACTTGAGGTAACAAAACAATTTAAAAGTAACTTTATATTAAAATACCTAATATTAGTTACGATTGTAGTAGGTATCAATCACGACAAAAAAATCGATGGATTTGTCATTATTAAATATGATTTGCCTAGTTTGAGGACGCAGATAACTAACTCTATTTAGTCTGTGAGTACCTATGAGTAATGATTTGTGATAATTAATGTGTTTTGCTTATAACCGCGCATAAAATAAAGTCACTGGGCGAGATCCGATCCGAATCGATGTTTATTCCGCTAACTTCAGAAGAAGAAAAAAAAAATCTAACTGGTTATTCTTAACCAGTTAGATTTTTTTAATGTAGGGTAGGGCGTAGTAGGGCGGCGTTGGACCACCAACTCGCCTGGTGTTAAGCGACGTTGTGATCTAAGATGGGGCACGACGACCTATAAGGTACTTATTCACTCTAGCCTTGAAGTTTTGTAAAGTGCAGGAGTACAAAGACGGCAGTTTAGTGAGGCGCTAGAAGTGCGCTACTGCTCAGACCCGTCTTCGGAACGGTTACACCGGACTACATCCCGAAACACGATTAGGTCATTTCACGGCATGGCTTGGTCCGGTGAGTGGTAACTAGCCACGGCCGAAGCCTTCCACCAGATTTTGCTACCCGGTTAGCACTACCCGGGGACCACGTGTAGGGAATCAGAATAGAGTACTATCCTACAGACGTGGGTAGCTCAGCCCCCAGATAACTTCAAACGAAAGGAATTCCGTACGGATCTCCATCTTTCTGATGATTAAGAAAATCATATCTCCGCCATGTAGAGAAAATACCAACAACTGACTCGGCAATAAAAATCTGTGTGATTATAAATAAATAAAATAAATAAATTCGGGACATTGTCACACACGGTCGCCTGACCCCAAACTAAGCAAAGCTTGTGCTATGGCTGTCAGAGACTGATATACATACTTAGATATTTTTAAATACATACTTAAATAGATAATAACACCCAGACATAGAACAAACACAAATGTTCACCACATAAATGTTTGCCATAGGTGGGAATCGAACCCACACCCCCAAGCTTAGAAGGCAGGTTCACTACCAACTGAGCCCAGTCACCTATCGAACCTGCTCACAAAATTTCACGAGAATCGGTTAAGGAATGCGACCTGAGGAGGACTGGAGGACAGACGTTGGCGAGGACCTAGATAGATAAAATACAAAACTGGAGTTGTAAAGCAAGGGCTATCTATCTGTTGATGTTACCAGCAGAAACCCAGTTATATCTAGTCGTTACAGCTACAAACAGAATTGACACAGTAACGCAACTACGGAAATAAACATTAGCAATAACAAGTATAAATTATCGTCCATCTCGAGCATTCATGCTCACTATCGAAGCCACCTTCTTGCGGCGGCGTCGTGTGTCGGGTCGTTCTCTTCCCTCAAATATGGTTGAGGAGAGCGATGGCTGGCACATGCGTCATACTCGTGATCGGGTGCTGCTTGCGGGTCGCTGGTCTGCTCGTGGTGTACTCACAATGCAATAAGTAAATCTGATAACCTTTAACCTAACTTTAGATTAAAGCTTAATAACTAACTCCCCTCTACCTGTATTCCCCTTAAATAATAGGTTTATGAAAGATTTATTAAAGATTTGTGTTAACAAAAGTCACGGTCCCCGGAGTCCGTGGAGTGTAATTTTTAAATAAAAAAAAAGTATAAATTAAAAATGTTCAAGCCCCTCAACACCGATTTTCATCACACATAGCCGACTAATTCACTTTTCAGCCAAAAAAAAAAACAAAGTCAAAATCGGTTATTCCGTTTGGAGTACGATGCACACACAGCGACACATAACATATCGTCACGCCTTTCCCCCGAGGGGGCTGGCAGAGGTGTAATACAACACCCACACTTCACCGTACGATATTCAGTCCCAAATGTGACAGGAGGCAAGCCTGTCACCATACACCGGGCTCCAGTCATGTAGCAGATGTCATACAATACGCACATATGTTTACACAATGAACACATTGGCGCGTCTGTCGGCTGCAGGTTTGAACCCGCTCCCTCTGCCTTGAGAGGCGGGCTTCTCCAACTAGGCTATCATCGCTGGGGGAACACTGATCCAGAAATACAAGGTCTAGCATTCCGGGAGCAAACACGTAATGACGTCACTCGTCATCGTCAACCGTCTTTTTTTTTTTTTACAACAGACTAAGCATGTGTTTGATCACTGACTCGCCTGATGGGAAGCGTCGACGTGATCGAAGGTGTAACACGCTTGCCTAGGAGATACCTATTCACTATACTCTTAAACACCCCCGGATTGTATTTAGGTGGAAAGACAGACTCAGGCAACGAGTTCCACACCTCTGCAGTTCTTACAAGAAAAGTTGACTTGAAACGCTTAGTGCGTTTTAGCGGAATTTCCACCATAAGAGGGTGTCTTTTACTGGTGCGCCTGGTACAATTATAAAAGAACGGCGATAGCTGGATCAGGTCGTGCAGTTCTTGTGCACACTCGCCGTAGTGTATTCTGTAGAATACCGACAGGCTGGCCACTTCACGCCGGTGTGACAAGCTCTGAAGCTTAGATTCAATCAACGAGTCATTGTTAATAAGCCGTCTCTTTCGAACTATTTGTAAATGACTTATTTCGGTCTTCCTTAAGCATCGATTGACGTCACTACGTGTTAGTATCCCATGGGGGAACAAAACGGACTGGATTTGGTGTGTTTAGCTCTTACTGTCAGTACGTGTGGTCAATAGTAATAGAGCGTAGAGGCACTCGGAGGCAACGGCGCGTCAAACTGCATTGTGACCACCTACCATTGCCATTATTACTCGTACCACCGTCCACCTACGGCAAGGTCTTTTCAATGTTTCACCGTCACGGATCGGTGGGCAAGTACAGAAATAGGTTTGTTCTATTTGAGTTTTACAATACAGGGTTAAAGTAAGTGATTCGTTAATTGAATTTTTGTATTTTACTAGCTGTGCCCTGCGGTTTCACTCGCGGTTCCACAGAAAACGTTAACTTTTTCGAGATAAAAACTACTTTATGCACGCACCAATTTGTTTATTGTGTGAACATATGTGATCACATAGATGACATACAATACGCACATATGCCTATCACCATACACCATATCACCCTACACCGCCCTAGAGCCATACAGCCTATCACCATACACCGGGCCCCAGTCATACATGACTGGGGCCCGGTGTATGGTGGCCCGGTATAGGCTCACATTTGGGACTGAATATCGTCCGGCGAAGTGTGGATGTTGTATTACACCTCTGCCAGCCCTCGGGAGAAAGGCGTGACGATATATATGTTTATATGAAAGGTACCCCATCTCCTTCTCTGAACCCCAAACAACGTGTTTGCAAAATTGCATGATGATCGGCTGAGTAGTTAAGGCGTGCGTTACAAACAAACAACGAACAAACGTACTTTCGCATTTATAATATTAAGTAGTTAGAATTATACGAGAGTGGAAGACTCATCGAAGTAGAAGAAGAAAAATGTGTACCAGGATCGTAGCAAAGGGAAAGAAGTGGTATCTACCGACCTTTACGGGAGACGTGGCTGTTTATATAGTTATATGTATCTAGTAATAGTTACATATAAGGCATTTACAAATAAATAAATATATTTGCTGTGTAGTAAATTTTTATTATTCTTTGCTGCGCTTGCTTTTGGCAGCCATCTTACGATATAAGCATTGAACGAGCATGCTTGCTTAGAATTAACCAATTCATCCAAGAGTTCTAGACATCCAAATGGTAATTATCGGGCAATTCTTAGAACAGTATTCCACACCAGCGGTCCGCTCAATAAAAGTGGAATCAAAAACCAACTATCTGTGCTTCCACAAAACTAAAGCTTCGGAACCAAAAGCTGAATTCAACATAAAAATTCATTCCTTTTGTGGACTAAACCCTTGCAATTGCAAAACCATTTCTCGTGCGTCTTCAATAAAGTATCTAGGTGTCACAATAGACGAACAGCTGTCCTTTAAATCGCACATAACAACCTTAGGGAAAAGGGTTCGAAAATTGATTCACATAATGAGTGCGTTACGGAACTCGGCCAGTAACAAAATCCTTCGCCACGTGTATACAGCTCTGTGTGAATCAATCCTGTCGTACTGCATAACCACGTGGGGAGGTGCCGGAGTCACGGCAATGCTAGAAGTTGAAAGGGCCCAACGTGCAGTGCTCAAGGTAATGTACTACCTACCTTATCGTTATCCTACGGACGATTTATATGCGACAGCGGGCGTACTGCGAGTGCGTCAAATATACATCCACAGGGTGACGTTGATTGTGCATCGAAAAATGATGGCTAATAACATAACAACCGATTCCCTAACTGAAACCTCGTCATACAAAAGAAGACAACCACGTGCTCCTGAACCGCGCACTAAATCAGCCTTCGCTAAACGCCATCCAAACTTTAGCTTTCCATTCATCTATAATAAAATTTGCAATGTATGTGCCATACGTTACACAACTGTAAAAGAATGCAAAGATATAGTATTCAAGTATTTGCAATCTCTCTCACACAGAGAAACGGAGTACCTCTTAAGTATTTTAAAATAGATCGAACTTTTGCAGCAATTCTGCTACAACCATGCATGCCCCTAGACACTCACAATTTCACACTCACACTGCACAGTCACAACGCACACTTCCACACCCGAGACATGCGAGCACGTACTCGCACTATCACACACACAAACACACACTCACACATCAAATATTCACACACAATACAACCCTCCCCGTACACATACCCATCCTTTCAGCCGAACACAATATCACACTCAATGGAAAATAAAAACTTTGTATAGTGTACCGCACCACCCCAGTAATTAGTAAGAAATAGGTGGCCCCTGCGATACAGGTATTCATACCTAGTGCAGGGACCACAAGCAACACTAATTTATCTTAGGGTAATTTGAAAATATTTAAGAATAAGTTGTTTGTGTTGGATAATGTACATTTTTGATAATAAAATTATTTGTATTTGTATTAATTGTTTGTATGTTATACTCTCACGCCTTAAGAAGGCCGTGACGCTCTGAAATTTCCATACAAACGCGCTACTCAAATTTCTTGAAAATCATTTGTCAGATTATGATGAAATTTAGCATGTACAATTAAATTTACAATATCTCCGCCCCTATGTTCTTGGTTTTTTTTTAAACATTTTCAAGCGAAAATAGAGCTATGAAAAATATCCGCATTTTTAAAGGGTCACTTTTGACTGATTTATTCAATAAGTAGACAAATCAAATCATAAATTCCATTCATTACATAGGGAGGTTGTCTACATCTGTTAAATAAATCCATAATACCAGGGAAATTCTTAGTTATTTAAGAATGATTACAGAAGTGCAAAAGTCATGAAAAAAATTGAAATTGCACTTCGTCACTCTGTAAGTAACTTTAGAGGCTCGTCAGTATCATTACTCGCTCTCTTCGCTCGTCTTCTTCTTCTAGACGAAATGGCTATAGAATACCTTAAGCCAATGCGAAGTTAGTCTAAAGTGGTCACCGGACTCTTAACCAATCAAGTGATCATAATAAAATGCATAAACATTGTCAGGGTTATAGATGTACTGAAAAGGACAAAGGGTGGACACCTTTCTTCTCAAAACTATAACGATTCTTGTGTGCCCACGGGCGGAACCGTAGAATAAAGTTAGTGAACCACAATACAATTTTTTTTAATTAAATAAATAATAAATAAATTCAGGACACTTCCACACACGGTCGCCTGACCCCAAACTAAGCAAAGCTTGTACTATGGCTGCCAGAGACTGATATACATACTTAGATATTTTTAAATACATACTTAAACACATATTAACACCCAGACATAGAACAAACACAAATGTTCATCACATAAATGTTAGCCCTAGGTGGGAATCCAACCCACGCCCCCAAGCTCAGAAGGCAGGTTCACTATCAACTGAGCCACCGAGGCAGTCAATTATCGGACAATAGTATCGTAAACTTACATAAGTACATACATACTGGGTCTAACAACTCTGGAGGAGCGTAGGCGACGAGGTGACCTCATATACATCTACAAAATACTGAAGGGGTACTACAACATACCAGACCGGACACATTTACTCCCATTGAGCGAGAACACACACTTGAGGGGACATTCCCTTAGACTACTTTCACAGCCACACTTAAGCAAACCCATAAAACACACTTTGCCAAACCGTATTGTGATGGACTGGAATAAGTTGCCAGTGACTGATAAATGCCCCCTCAGTTTCACTGCCTCGGAGGCTCAGTTGGTAGTGAACCTACCTTCTGAGCTGGGGGGCGTGGGTTCGATTCCCACCTAGGGCAAACGCTTTGTGTGATGAACATTTGTGTTTGTTCTATGTCTGGGTGTTAATGTCTATTTAAGTATGTATTTAAAAATATCTAAGTAAGTATAGAAGCGTCTAGCAGCCATAGTACAAGCTTTGCTTAGTTTGGGGTCAGGCGACCGTGTGTGAAAGTGTCCCGAATATATCATATTATTATACCAATATATTTATTTTATTCCTTAATTTTTAAGTTTTTTACAAAAATATAAATGAATATAAAAAGCTTAAAAACTAGGGTGCCGCCGGCAGCGGGGCGAGGCCCAAGCTACCGGTGGTTAGGGCTGCAGACTGAGGAACCTCCTGACAATACGGCACGTGTCTAGGATCACTGCCTTTTGTAACTAATATTATTATTAGTTACAAAATATTATTATTAAAAATATTATTAAATATTATTATTATTATTAAGTTAGTCACTTCAAAAACAAACAACAGACTTGACAATTACTTTAAAAAAAACACAAATCAACGTGCACTCAAATAAGTCACGCATCAGCTTTAAGCTGCCAGTGGCAACAAATAATAATACCTAATAATACAAATGCAGAGTTATCCCATCAGTTTCTGAGCCCTCGCTTCGCCTGGTCACCGAGCAGCTTTACCCGGGAATCCCCGTCCGTCTCCGCGTCGCCACATAACCAATAGCCGGACGGGATCATCCGGATTACGATTGTTTACCCGGACGGGCAACACCGGCTGAAGGAGTGGAGAAAAATGTGAGCTCGGACCGGGGGCTGCTGGTTGGTTGAGTTACTGAAGTGTCTGTGTTATCAAGCGACAATTTAATAGTATAAAAAAGTTAGCCTGTCGCTTTTCAACCATGAACAGCCTCAGATCAACCTAGAGGAAAAGATGGAACACTGCGTTATATCTCGCTGAAGCCACTTCTCTATTAAACTTGTGTGCGTGGTGTTGCCATGAAAAACATTTACGATTGCACGAAAACTAATTGCGATTCCCAAACTCTACGTTAGCCATTTCCGTACCAATAAACAATCTTGGTAGATTTAATATTCTAAAACTGCACATATTTAATGTTACATATTTAATGCTTATTGTTACGGCTTTTTCAAAATTGAGTTGTGAGAAACTGCACAGTTTTTAAAAAGAACCTTAAAATGTAGTACTGGCCACACTTTATAATGCACTATGGATATTTATGAATACGAAACTATACCTTATACCAATGTACATAATGTCCAGGTAAGAATGACCCAGCCAGAAGCGTAGTTTTTTTGCATCAATGTGTGCGTGGTGTGTACATATACGACAGTAGCGTAGTTTTTGGATGGTTTGGGCTTCACCTAAATCATACGCCGTGCGCCATCTTATTCTCTAGGTTGATCTGAGGAAACAGTACGGAACTCTCTCTAGACATATACATAAGTACTCATACTAGTAGGTCCTGCCTTAACCAAATATGTTAAATATTTGGTTAAGGCAGGACCTTACCCAGACGCAAAAACGACGCAAGATCGAATCAGGAATGAGGAGATCCATAGACGAACCAAAGTTATCGACATAGCCCAGCGGATTGGCAATTTGAAATGGCAGTGGGCAGGGCAAATAGCACGAAGGACTGATGACCGATGGAGTCGAAAGGTTCTCGAATGGAGACCACGTACCGGCAAGCGCAGCGTAGGACGTCCACCCACAAGGTGGACAGATGATCTTGTCAAGACCGCAGGATCGCGCTGGATGCAGGCCGCTACCAACCGGTCGTATTGGAGATCTATGGGGGAGCCCTATGTCCAGCTGTGGACGTCCTATGGCTGGATGATGATGCAATACCGACGGGGTGTTATAAGTTTGACGTGTCTCTGTGGCATCGTAGCTCCCGAACGGATGAACAGATTTTGAATTTTGTTTTTTTGCTTGAAAGGTGAATTAGTCGGGAGCGTTCTTATCTATGTTTGATGAAAGTCGGTGTCTGAGGTTTTTAAGTTTTTTAACTTATTTTTTATGTTTTATTATGTCCGTTTGCAGGGCGCACAATACAACTGACCGTTGGCATTTTTATTTCAAAGTCAAAGTCAAAGGTCAAAATGTTTTTATTCAATTTAGGTATCAAAGATACACTTATGAACGTCAAAGTTATTTAAATAGTAAGTAAGTTATTTAAATTTGTAACACAGCATATTGTCACGCCTTTTTTCCCGATGTAATACAACACCCACACTTCGCCAGACGATATCAGTTCCAAATGTGACAGGGGGCGAGCCTGTCGCCATACACCGGGCTTCAGTTGCGTAGCAGATGACATACAATACGCACATATATGTTCATACAATGAACACATTGGCGTATGCCTTCGGCTGGGTCCGAACCCGCTCCCTCCGGGTTGACAGGCGGGCCTTCTCCGGCTAGGCTGTCATACTTATCGATAAATCGGATATTCGTAGTAACGGACCACACCAGCGACTCCCGCACTATTTCTACATCCGCTCAGCTAGAATAGGGTTGAGCCATTTGACATTTGTCAGGGTGCGATACAATTTCTTTCTTTGTTTGGATTACTTATACTCACTAGTCTTGGCGGAAAACTACTTAGTTGTATTGTTAACGAAAACTCTACTCTGTTCCATATAGGTATTAGGTATATATTGGGTTGGTGCTTGGTGCCATTACTGGCTTAATCGAGCTAGCGGTAAGCAGTCTTTACATTATCCAATTTGCAGTACGCTAACTGAGCTAGCGTGCTAAAATTGGATAGTGTTTTGGCTCTATTAGACAATTAGCAATCCATTATCTTAGCCATGCTAAGTTACATACTGCAAATTGGAAAGTGTAATGGCCGCTTTAGCGAGCGACTCCATTCGCAGTCTCTCAGGGAACCCGGCAGGAGTGGATGATTAAAGAAGTTGGTTTCACATACTAATTATTCACATTACAACTCACACACATACACACATATACACATCACATACTCAATTAGACAAAAGATAGCTAACAACTGGTTTTGTGCGTCTCCCTGACTGTGTACTTCTGTGTGTATTTTTAATGTAATAATAACGTTTCTCTTCTCTCATGAGCATAACAAAAAAAATTGTTTCAATATGCGAAAACAGATAAATGGTGTCTAACTATTTAATTTATTAGTAATCTTGGTACATAACACTGTATGTTTTCCGAATAAAATAAAAGTACCTGGATGACCGAGCTTTGCTCGGTATTTTTTTTTTTTTTTTTTTTGATTGTGTTTTTTGGAAAATAAACAATTGATTTTAGTCTAACCTCAAAGCAAACACTCATTAAATTCGTGTTACTTAACAACGCCATCTGCTGTTGTGTCGTTAAAGCAATTAGTTGCTCACAAAAAATAGTATTATTATTCGCCAATAGATGTCAGGAAGAGTCATATTTTTCAGTTGAGACGACTCAAACGCCTCCTTTTTGTTATTTTTCTTCCAAGTTTATGTATCGATAAAACACGAATAAAATGACATTTTCTAAAAATGATTCCTAGCCAGATCGATTTATCGCCCCCGAAACCCCCTATATACTAAATTGTATGAAAATTGTTGGAGCCGATTCCGAGATTCCAATTATATATATATATATATATATATACAAGAATTGCTCATTTAAAGATATAAGATAAAATAAAATTACTCACATATTTATACGACACGACTACATTAGTGAAGTAGGCAGGGAAGACTGGGCGGTGTGCATGTGCGCCTCTGCATTTCGCCTACGTTGCACTATTACACTCTCAGACCAATGTATAGGAAAAGATGGAACACTGCGTTATATCTCGCTGAAGCCACTTCTTTTTCAATGCCATGAAAAACATTTACAATTGCACGAAAACTAATATTACTTAATTCCCAAACTCTACGTTAGCCATTTCCTTTCCAATATACAACCTTAGTAGATTAGAACTGCACATATTTGTAAGAGTTTAATGTTACGGCTTTTTCAAAATTCACTTGTAAAAAACTGCACAGTTTTTAAAAGAACCTCAAAATGTAGTCCTGATCACACTTTTATAATGCACTATGTTTATTTAAGTACTCGAAATTATACCATAAACCAATGTCATAATGTCGAGGAAAAAATGACCAAGCGAGTAGCTTAGTTTTTTTGCGTCAATGTGTGAGTGTTGTGTACCTATACGACAGGAGCGTAGTTTTTGGATGGTTTTTGGCTTCACTTAGATCATACGCCGTGCGCAATCTTATTCTCCAGATTGATCTGAGTATTACACTATAGCACACACCGCTACAGAGTACTTGCAAGGTTTCGAACAAATTTGGATTTTAAGTTACTATAGGTACTAGTAATTTAAGCTGGAAGCCCGGTGTATGGCGACAGACTCAACTCCTGTCACATTTGGGCCTGAACATCGGCCGGCGAAGCGTGGGTGGTGTATCACACCTCTGCCAGCCCCCTCAGGGGAAAGGCGAGACGACATGGTAGGTGACTAGTAATATTAGTGTCTATTTTTCGAAATTTTTAATTAAAATTATTATGATTGAAAAAATCAATCGGCAAACACAATTAATTTAGTCGGTAATGTACTCGTCTTAAGTTGACTCAAGGATCTTATATAAATCTAATTTATCAGGGTTTCCTATGAATTCCTGAATAATGAAAACCAATTATACGAAATCGTGTTCTAGTTGACATGGGGATAAATCCGTACTAATTATAAAATCGAAAGTGACTCTGTCTGTCTGTCTGTTTGTAAGCTTTTCACTGCTAAACGGCTGTACGTATCTTGATGAAATTTGATCATTACTATCACTATTTACTTACTTTACTAACATTACTATTTGATTTTACTTTTTTCTGAATAAATAAATCTTTTTGTCATGAAATTCTGTAAACTAATAAAAAATAACGCGCTGCTTACCAAATGCGTCAGACAACATCACAGAATAGTACGTAGTTGGTACTAAAATAACAACTGACAACTAAAATTAAAACTCCGCTCAAAACCAGCCAGTATTTTTTTTTTATGTTGGACTCTGATCTCTTTGGTAACGGATTATTATTCATAACTAGCTGTGCCTCGCGGTTTTACCCGCGTCCCACAGGAATCGTTATTTTTTTCGGAAAAATATCTTAATATTTTCTTTCATAAGATCCTTCTCCTGAGGATAATACACACAACAAAAAAAAATAGGTTGTCTGTAAAGTCGGTTTACTGACGATAGTTGAACGTGACAACGTGCTCACTCAAGTAGGAGAGAGACGGATGTCGAACGCTGCCGAACGCAAAGGCCGATTGTGCTTCTTTGTCGCTCGTTCCGCGCTCTCGCTTGCACTTCAAGCCTTACATGGAACGCCTCAGAGCGAGGTAACGCCGCATTTTTTCGTGCGTGCAGCCGGCTCTATCGAATTATAAGACGTTGTCACGTCAAAAAAATTGCGGATATGTTCCATCTGTTCACGCGTGATGCGATGACCAAGGGAAATAGTGATACATTTTTGTATACAGAGATTTAATAAATAATCAGTTACAGTATATCACGAGGAGGGTTTATGTATACTATTTTCTGAATTAACGCGAACGAAGTTACGGGCAACAGGCAACAGTTATTTGATAGGCCTTCTGATGTTGGAGGATGAAAATTCAAATGTGATCTGAGCTCGAACTTAGCTCTTGGTTGTTTGGTAACTTAGAAAGTCTTGTTACTTAAGGCCCCTGCGAACACTTAAACTAACTTCGCGTTGACTAAAGGAATTTTTGATTTGCTTTGTCTGTCTATTAAATAAATCAGTCAAAAGTGACCACTTGCAAATGCGGATATTTTTCATAGCTCTATTTTCTCTTGAGGGCGTTTGTAAAAAAAACCACGTGACTGAGCGGAAGGAAATATAGCTTACTAGCTTCGCCCCGCTGTTTCACCCGTGATTCCACAGAAACCGTTAATTTTTCGGGATTAAAAGTACATTATGTCCTTTTCTGTACCCTAGACAACATGTATCCAAAATTTCAAAACGATCGGTTTAGTAGTTGAGGCGTGAAAGCATTACAAACAAAAAAATAAACAAACAGACAAACGAACAAACTCACTTTCGCATTTATAATATTAGTTAGAATATATTTTTTTATTTAAGTATTTATCTTTTTTATTTATTTATCTATCTAAGTGTGGAGAGATTTATTTGTACACAACTTAAAATAATAACAGAAAATTAAAGAAAACTTAAACTATTAACTAAAAACTAGAAATTAAAATAACTAAATAAATCACAAAAATTTAAACTAAAAGACCATTAGTGGAAGGAAAGGTCCCCAGAATGCTGGCGGCATTGCCACGTTGAATGGCAATGCTCAGCTTCTGTGCAAAGTAAAAGCCAGCATTCTGGACACCCGACGCTTCCACCAATCGCCTGGCCAGGTCACGAAAAAGCCCCAAAGCGGCCGGCCCCCACGGACCCATCGTCTCTACCCCAAACGGAGCAAACATGTACACCCGGTCAAGATGTGCATACTTGCGCCGCTTGAGGTTTTCGGCTTGAGCGGCGGCAGCGCCGGCCTGAACCGATGTTCCTGGAAGGTGAGACGGCGCCATTGTGTCTACGCATGTCTATCTAAGTAACATACATATGCATTAAAAGACAACTCTGTCAAACTGCGTAGCAGTTTGTAGGCAGAAATATACTCTCATTTCATAATTACATTATATTGTGGTTACAACGAAGCATCATGAGGTTACATACGAATGAGTTTGTCAAAAACCAATAAATTAAAAAAAAAAAAATAACTTATATTGTAATATATATAATAATAATTAATTATTTATATTAACTTATATTATATTGCACACGTCAAATTCCATCACTATCTGATAATATTAGTTCCTAAGAAATTTGAAAACTGTGTTTGAATTGAAATTGCCGAGCTCCGGGAGACCCTTAATAGGCCGGACTTTAAAAAAAGAAGATAACTGACATAATTAGCTCCTAATTTAATCCATGACAAGTACAAATTAAAAATGTAAAAAAAACCTTGACACAGATTTTAATCAAACATAGCTAAGAACACTCCCGACTATTTCACCTATCAAACTAAAAATACAATCAAAATCGGTTCATCCGTTCGAGAGCTACGATGCCACAGACAGACACAGAGAGAGAGACAAGTCAAACTTAGCATAACACCCCTTTGTTTTTGCATCGGAGGTAAAATATTTGGGATGGCGAACTGGGTCTGGATTCCTTTAATAAATATTATCTATGATGATCGCTTTTAGTGATAAGGCCGCCAGTTGTTACACTATTTGATAAGTTTTATCATTATTTTTCTCTTCTTGTTTGTTATCTGTGGTGTGAACAATAAAGAGTTTATCTATCTATCTATCTATCTATTTTTTTTTTTTTTTTTATGTAGAATAAGGTCGGCGTTTGACCACCAAGTAGCCTGATGTTAAGCGACGTTGTGGTCTAAGATGAAGCACGACGACCTATAAGATACTTATTCACTCTAGCTGAAGTTTTGTAGAGTGAAGAAGTACAAAGACGGCAGTTGAGTGAGGCGCTACAAGTGCGCTACTGCTCAGACCCGTCTTCGGAAATTTGTTATTATTGAGCATTCTGTCAAAAAATTGCATTTTAATTAATTAACTACACACAATTGATTAGTAGAATTGGAGAGCTGGACGCAAACAGTCAGCCGTTTACAGTATACACATTTCACACATCACACATTTCAGTATAAAACAGTATACTTGATAAAGACCTTTAGGTCAAAGAACAAGGCCAACCGTTCCGGGAGTTACACACACACTCACACATGTACACACAAACACACACTCACGCGCACACACAGTCAAAACACTTACTAGGAAAATTGTACTTTTAAACTTACATTATTAAAACTTAAATTCAAATTTTGATAACTGTAGATATTCGCTAGGACACCTCTTTAATTTAGTCAATTTTCGACCTCTTGTTTCCACGTTACGGGCCTTGAGCCTAGTGTGGGACCACAGGTATATCTTTTTATTTTCAGGGATTTTTTCATTTTTGTATAAACTGTGAAAATGTACATAATTCGTATTTTTGGAAATAAATTATCTTATCTTATAGTTACACCCAACTACGTCACACACACACACAAACACACAGACACGTCAAACTTATCACACACAATAATTAAACGTAATAACGTTAATTACTTACACTATCAATGTTTTATAACTAGCTGCTAGTTTCACAAAGAAAATAAAATAATAAAAAGAAACATCCTATATTTATTTGAGCGTCATCAGTATATCTTGTCGTCGTCTTATTCTAGATGAAATAGCAATCTTAGATCAACCTAGACAATAAGATAGCGCACGGCGTATGATTTAGGTGAAGCCAAAAACCATCCAAAAACTACGCTACTCGCTTTGTCATTCTTACCTCGACATTATGTGGATAGGTTTATGGTATAATTTCGTGTACATAAATATACATAGTGCATTATAAAAGTGTGGAAAGGACTACATTTTGAGGTTTTTTTATAAAAGCTGTGCAGTTTATTTACAAGTTTACAAGTTTTACAATTTTGAAAAAGCCGTAACATTAAACTCTTACAAATATGTGCAGATTTGGAATATTAAATCTACCAAGGTTCTATATTGGAACGTAGAGTTTCGGAATCAATAATAGTTTTCACACAACTGTAAATGTTTTTCATAGCAACATTACCACGCACAACTTTAAAAAGAAGTGGCTTCAGCGAGATATAACGCAGTGTTCCATCTTTTCCTCTAGGTTGATCTGAGATAGCAATAAAACATCTTTAGCCAATTCCAAGTTAGTTTTTACTGTTCTCGTGAGCCTTAAGTGTGCTCTTAAGAGCGGTCTCAAAGCTTTTGCTATGTTATCAAAGTTGCTTTAGTATCAAGAGAGTTCGATTGGGACTTCTGAGAAATTCGGAAATGGGCCAGCGAGTTTTTTATGGACCGAGCGAGCGTTGGCAAGCGAAGCGTCTAAGCTTCAGCTTCGACAAAAATGCTTCTGTATGTCCAAATTCCGGATCTCTGTCTTCTAATTAAAATTCATTTATTTCAGATAACTTGCGATCCATACAATTATAATTATAAGCAATTACAACAATCTATTAAAATAAGCACATTAATTCAAATAAACATATCAGTTAATAATATTATGAAAATGTCAGGGAGTTTACAAATAGTATTTTTTTTTAATAATCTAATAGTGGAATAAAAACAATTACAAATTACTAATGCAAACACAAAAAATATACGAACAAACAAAACAAAATAAAACTTAATACTTTCAAACAAATGGCACTATTGGAACAATACTTAATAATTATGGTAATGTATTAATAATCATCCACCAGCAACTTGCCCTTCAATACGGTCTGGTCGAGACTTTTTTTTGTGAATGACTAATGCTGTTGGCCACTGAGGCCTCTACAGCGTACCGGACGTAAGGCAAGCGCGGAGGGCGCAGGACCTTGAAAATGTCTGGTCGAGTCCGAGGTGCCGTACTATAAGTACGCACCAGCGTCAGTTCTCGAGAATGGCCGTGCTTTGCTCTACTGGGACCGCCCTATCATCAAGGACAGGACTATTGTTGCCAATAAGCCTGATATCGTGCTGGTCGACCGGTCCCAGCGCCGGGCAGTGCTCGTCGACATCACCATCCCGCATGACGAGAACCTCGTGAAGGCCGAGAAGGAGAAACTCAGCAAGTACCTTGACTTGGTTCACGAGGTATCCGCCATGTGGGATGTTGACTCGACGATCATTGTTCCGATAGTCGTCACGATAAACGGTTTATATTCATATAAGTATTGTAAAAAAAATTAAAACTAAGAAAATAAATAACTGCCATGATAATGTATGTAATGTAATGTATATATGTAACCTGTACAATGATCGAGTCTGCTCACAAAATTTCACGAGAATCGGTTGACAAACGCGACCAAGTCAGCGAATGCCAAGAATGCGCTACGTCCCGTTTCGTTTCTATATAATAAAACGAGACGCAGCATATCGCTGGCTTTCGTTGGCTTTGGTCTGTACGCAGCAGCGGTGATGGCGCAGAAGGAAGCCGCGGAGCGGACCAGGGAGGATGATGTCCGATCTGACCCGATCCGATTGAAGCCCCGATTATTGCCTCCGATCCGAAGATTGCCCCTCCACAGACGCAGAGTCCTCCCGGGCTACCACCGGGGTGAGATGGTGAATGCTAGTGTGACCCTATATCGCTCTACCTTGGCGGAGGACTGCTCATGGGGGTGGACTTTAGTGGGTTCGACCCCCACTTCCCCCCTTCCGTCACCGCTGCGACTGAAGGGAAGTGCGAGGGCATTTACCTCCTCCATAACAAAAAAAAAATTATGGTCTTTACGCAGCATTAAACAATAGTAAAAAAAATCTAGGTGGAATTTGTCCAAATTGAATTTAAAAAAAAAAAACTCTCGATAAAGTTCTTCGTTTCATAGTCGACCTTAACCCAAGCCTAAACACTAAAATTCAATTAGCACTGATTGGTTATATAACACATAAATTAAATCAAAATTAATCACATTGAAAGCATGACTTCACAAACACAGGTAAAGTAGGATTCTACGAATTTACAAAATTACATTATGAAAAGTTAGGATTATTAACTGACTAGCTGCGCCCCGCGGTTTCACCCGCGGTCCCACAGGAACCGTTGATTTTTCCGGGATAAAAAGTACCCTATGTCCTTTTCTGTACCCTAGACAACATGTATGCAAAATTTTAAGACGATCGGTTGAGTAGTTGAGACGTGAAAGCGTTACATACAAACAAATAAACAAACTCACTTTCACATTCATTATATTAGTTAGGACTAATTTAATTTAGAAGTTGATATTAATGTTTGAACTTAATTTATTTAAGCACAATATACAAGTACTAAAACCGTATCACCTAAAATGTCAAAACTTCTCTAATATTACTAATATACTCGTACTTATTATTTTAAATCGAAAGTAGCTCTGTCTGTATCTGTCTGCTTGTAGGCTTTTCACAGCTAAACGGCTAAACGGATTACGATACAATTTGGTACATAGGTACAGTGTTTCACTAGGAAGGTATTTGGATACTATTTTCTGAATAATCGCGAACGAAGTTGCAGGTAACAGCTAGTATCTAATAAACAAGGCATTAGGCTAGTTGTATTCGCTCCAAGCAATTCTATTTTTCCGATCACTTACGTTTTAACTTCAGCTGCTGAGTGGCCGAGTTGACAATAAGATCACGTAACATGTCTTGAGCTGGTAACATCAGCAAGTAATATTCGAGAAGAGAAATAGATAGTAGAAACAGAATTTAACAACTTGTCTAGGGCCTGAACGCCGTTTCCGTAATAAGTAAAAATTTAAAATTCAAATTGACTTTGACTTTGACTTTGAAACAAAAAAAAATCAAAATCGATTCAGTCGTTCGGGAGCTACGATGCTACAGACACACACACACCCACACACGTCAAACTTATAAATCCTCGTTGTTTTTGCGTCTTGGGTTAAAAAATTAAGTAGATTTAAATTATAAGGTTTACAATTGAAAAATGTTTAAAAATAAGTCAAGTTTCTACCCGACTGCGCAAGAAGGAGGGTTATGTCTTAGGCTGTTTGTATGTATGTTTTTTGGTATGTCCTACAACTTAAACAGGATGTCGACATGTGAGGTTTCATTTGAATCGTCTTGATAGTGGAAGTGACATAGGGTATAACATTGTGCAGTCGGGTCTTTGTTTTTCCTTTAATAATGTTACTTCTTACAATAGTAGATTGTTAACCGAGGGTCGAAAGAATTAATTCCCGAAGTATTTAGACGTCCGAGCGCAGCGAGGGCAGCTATAGTCCGAGTAGGTTTTGATTCTTTTACCCGTGTTAAACACTCTACTTTTTATTTCGAATATGAGGGAAATAAAATTAGTTGTTTATCTAAACTATTTATTGATAATATATAATGGTGTTAGTAGTACCTATTTAAAGATTATCACCTAGTTTTTTTAATTCCGTCACAGATACATAACAGATTAGTATCCCGCCAATTTATGTCGACTTTTCAAATTTTAAATATGGAACTCACCGCGTAATCGTTGCGGCTTATTCCGCTCAAAGAAGTTTGCGCCAAGTTCACACTGGCTGTTTAGAAAGTCACATGGCAGCAGTTTTTTTTTTAGTTTTTTTTTTGTACATAAAACTCTTCACAGCTGACAGCAGATCTATTTTTAAAGTTCATTCCGGCCCTTAGGTGGGAAGTAATTTGTATGAGTTTTGCCTCTCTATGGAGGGAAGCAGCATTTTCCTCCCAATAATCAGATCAAAACAACACTACTTTCTCAGTATGAGAAATGAAAAAATATTTTTTCAGTATTATTTTGTACAAAATACTTAGGTCGACGTCTGGCCGCCATCTTCTGCAGTGAAGCGACGTTGTGTTCTAAGAAAACCTAAAAGGTATTTAATTACTTTTCACTCTGGCTCATGGTAGAAAATGTCGAACGGCGTCTTTTACGAGTATATAATAAATTAATTTAGTAGAGTAAAACGAAACGCTTAGGGAAAATAGGCTCTATATTTTGCACAAAATGAACTTATGCTTTTTAAATCCCGACGCAAAAACGACGTGTTAGTTGGTCTTTACGTGTGTGTGTGTGTGTGTGTGTGTGTAGTCGGTAGTGTTCTTAGCTCTATGTTTGAAGAAAATCGGGGTCGGGGGTAACTTATTTTCATAATTTTACTAGCTCCTCCTGTTACTAAGGCCTCTTAAGCCCGAGGGAGCGGTTTTAAACCCAGCCAATGGCACGCACCAATTTGTTCATTGTGTGAACATATGTGCGTATTGTATGTCTTCTACTGCCCGGTGTATGGCAACAGGCTCGCCCCCTGTCATTTTTGTGACTGAACATCGTCCGGCGAAGTGTGGGTGTTGTATTACACCTCTGACAGCTCCCTCGTGGGAAAGGCGTGACGACACGTTATGTTATGTTATTATTAAAGTGTCAGTATATTTTCCAATTTGCAGAGTGCTAGCTGAGATACGTAGCATACTGTATGATAGGCTTCTAGACAATTTGTAATCCATTTTTTTTTCAATTGCACGGACTTAGCCACGCTAAGCTAACATACTGCAAATTAGATAGAGTAATAGCCGTTTTAGTCTAGATCGTTTGGTCTAGACTGGACTAAAATAAATAAAAAATATTAAAGTATTTACTGCCTAAAACTAAAAATTTTAAAAATAAACTACAAATTAATACACACACACCAAGCCAACGAACGCCAACGCACAGGCATAGACTAGGCCTCAGATCAACCTAGAGAATAAGATGGCGCACGGCGTATGATTTAGGTGAAGCCAAAAACCATCCAAAAACTATGCTACTGTCTTAAATGTACACAACACGCACACATTGACGCAAAAAAACTACGGTAGTCGCTTGCTCATTCTTACCTCGACATTATTATTATTTATGGTATAATTTCGTGTACATGTGTGGCCAGGACTATATTTTTGAGGTTCTTTTTAAAATCTGTGCAGTTTTTGTACAAGTCAATTTGGAAAAAGCCGTAGCATTAAAATTATCACGCGCACACGTTTAAAAAGAAGTGGCTTCAGCGAGATGTGACGCAGTGTTCCATCTTTTCCTCTAGGTTGATCTGAGGACTAGGCATAGAGTAGACGGGCATAGGGACTAGACTAAGTTCTATAAATTGATAATGGTCTGAGCTAATAATTCTTACATCAGCCCGATGCCCGTGACGTGTTGAAAGCATCTGCTACTCACAATATTACGCTACTGAGATATTTTGCCTGCAAAAGAAATCAACTCATTTTGTTTCGAGGTGATTTATTTTCTATTATATTTTCTTTCATTGACATTGTGAGACGTCAGTTCTGCTTGCGAAGACTACGTTTTTTTAGGGTTTCGTACCTAAAGGGTAGAACGGGACCCTATTAGTAAGACTCCGCTGTCCGTCTCTCTGTCTGTCATCAGGCTGTGTCTCATGAAGCGTGTGAGTTCGACAGTTGAAATTTTCACAGATGATGTATTTCTGTTGCCGCTATGACAAGAAATACTTAAAAAACAGAATAAAATAAATATTTAAGGGAGCACATACAACCAACTTGATTTTTAGCCGTTTTTATCGATAACTAGCTGCGCCCTGCAGTTTCATCCGCAGTCCCTCAGGAATGGTATTTTTTTCTGGGATGAAAAGTACCCTATGTCCTTTTCTGTACCCCAGACAACATGTATGCAAAATTTCAAGACGATTGATTGAGTAGTTGAGACGTAAAAGCGTTACAAACAATCAATCAAACAAACAAACGAACAAACTTACTTTCGCATTTATAATATTAGTTAGGATGCTACGGAACCCTTTGTGCGCGAGTGCGACTCGCACTTGGCCTGTTTTTTCGTTCTTTTTCTTGTTCGATTTGAGTCAGTGAGTTTTGCTGTAGTTTATTTATTTTGTAGTTGTCTGTTTTTAATTTGATCTTTGTATCTAAGTTTTTGCTCCTTGCAAATAGGTAAATGTTATATCTTTATTTTGCATTTTTATCAACATTTTCTCAACATGCAGGGTTACTAAGCCAAAAGCCATCGTACTCATCGTTTTGAACAACTTTGCCTATGGAGCGAACCCAAAATCGCGAATCAGCCGTTGCTTAAAAATTTAGTTAATCATTGGCAAAATGTAAGGAACAGGTGTTTTTTTTTCTCGATTTCATGTTTGGCCTGGCCCAGGGCCAGATTTAGGGAAAGGCAGGGCATTATTTTTTTAAAGAATAAATAAATTACAGTCTCACAAATTTCGGCTTACAAGTAGGTAATATCTATAAATACTAGTGGCTACTTGGCACTCTTTCCTGATAACCTCCGTCCATTGTTAAGTTGTACGAAGCGATACATCGTCGACCATCACAATTTTATAGATATTACTGGGACATATATAACTTTCATTATTTCATAGGCAGTAAATATGATACTTTGCGTCGCTTAACATAAAGTTACCTTTTACTTTAACGATCCAATAAGCACCAATCTTAAAATCAACAAAGTTGCGCCGGCGCCGTGCTGAAGAATCAAAGATGCTAGCGATTCTGATTGTGGCTCACTAAAACTAACATATCGTCACGCCTTTCCCCCGAGGGGGCTGGCAGAGGTGTAATACAACACCCATATTCGCCGGACATAAACAACTTGCCAACATGCCCCCCCCCCTACTCAACCTAACTCTAACCTACTCTAGGTTTACGTAGTAATTCATAGTTTTAAATCGTTTTTTGCAAACAAAACATTAAAAAACGAAAATGCGCGACCACCAATTGTATCGCCACGCAATAAGGTCCGTAGTCGCACAGCGTCGAAAACAAAACGCAATCATGCCAATAAGATATCAAGGTAGGCCTCCAGAGGTTAGTTTTGTTTAGTGGGCTTACGTCAGAATCGCTACCAATTTAAATTCGAAGCATCGTTGTAAACATACCTAACTCAAGCCTAATTTTATGGCGTACATAAAATTATTTTAATAACTTTCTGAGTTCATTATCAAGGTATTTTCATTAGCTGGCGGCTGGTTGACAGAAAAGTGTGAATATTAATTAGGTGGTATCGTCCATTGCAATAACGAAACGCATAAAAACGCTGCGGGTAATGTGCAGGTGTTAAAAGTTGGTTGAGGTTTTTAGTTTGATTTAAATGTAATTGGGCTGATTTGAACGAGTTTTAAAAAATGAGGAAATTCAAATTCGTTTGTATTTTTTATTACGACACTTATTACGACAAAACTACGTCATTTGTCATTCACTTAACTAACCCATAGCAATAATTAAATCCTATCCTACTATTATTATAAACGCGAAAGTTTGTAAGAATGGATGGATGGATGTTTGTTACTCTTTCACGCCAGAACGGCTGAACAGATCTGGATGAAATTTGGCACAGACATAGATTGTTGTCTAGAATAGCACATAAGATACTTTTTAACCGCGGGTAAAACCGCGGGGCGCAGCTAGTATTGTATATTTTTAAACCGATTTGAAAATTTATGTTTAACCTATGTCGGTTCGTTGACGGGCACGAGTGTAGGTAAAATGATACAAACATTACAAAAGGCGACTTTTCGTGTTCGTGTCGTCCTACTTAAGAGTCCGGTGACCACTTTAGACTAACTTCGCATTGGCTTAAGGTATTCTATAGCCATTTCGCATAGAAGAAGAAGACGAGCTAAGAGAGCGAGTAATGATACTGACGAGCCTCTAAAGTTACCTACAGAGTGACAAAGTGCAATTTCAATTTTTTATGACTTTTGGACTTCTTTAATCATTCTTAAATAACTAAGAATTTCCCTTGTATTATGGATTCATTTAACAGCTGATGATGTAGACAACCTTACTATGTAAAGGATTTTTTTATTTGCTTTGTCTACCTATTGAATAAATCAGTTAAAAATGCGGATATTTTTCATAGCTCTGTTTTAGCTTGAGAACGTTTTTATAAAAAAACGAGAACATAGGGGCGGAGATATTGTTAATTTAATGGAACATGCTCAATTTCTTCATAATCTGAGTAGCAAATAGTTTTCAAGAAATTTGAGTAGCGCGTTTGTGTGGAAATTTCAGAGCGTCGCGGCCCTCGTAAAGTTTCAGTAAAGTATCCATAACTTTACTGAAATGGGGAAGGGGGGGGGGGCGGGGTCGGGGGGGGGGGGTTCATCATCGCCATCGACACCCACAGGCTTCATGACTCTATATAAAAATCTGTTTTACTTGACACTGGTAAATGCACAAGACGTGTGATGGCAAATTCCCCTGAATGGAACGCAAAAAAAAAGAGTAATTTTATTTTTATTTTATTTATTAAACAACATTCACAGCCCTTAAAAAACAAAATACAATAGTAACAAACTAAACTTACAGCCAATAAAAAATGTAAATTATGTTAATGAATTAAATAATATGTGCTGTCGTGTGTGTGTGTGTGTGAGAGAGAGAGTTTGTGTGTGTAAAAGTGTGAGTGTGGGTGGGTGGATAACATAACATATCGTCACGCCTTTTCCCGGAGGGGGCTGGCAGAGGTGTAATACAACACCCACACTTCGCCAGACGATATTCAGTCCTAAATGTGACAGGGGGCGAGCCTGTTGCCATACACCGGGCTCCAGTCATGTAGCAGATGACATACCATACGCACATATGATCACACAATGAACAAACTGGTGCGTGCCGTCGGTAGGTTCGAACCCGCTCCCTCGAGCTTGAGAGGCGCACCTTCTCCTAACTAGGCTGCCATCGCTCTCTTGAGAGGCGCACCATAATCCACGTGGTTGGATATGTTAAGGAAATATTTAATAATAATTATGAAACATTTGTGCCATGTATTATTTGATCTATGAGAATACTAGATACGCCTCGCGGCTTCACCCGCGGTTAAAAAGTCCTATGTGCTATTCTAGACCATAATCTATCTCTGTGCCAAATTTCATCCAGATCTGTTCAGCTGTTCTGGCGTGAAAGAGTAACAAACATCCATCCAATCTTACAAACTATCGCGTTTATAATATTAGTAGGATACTTTTTCAAATCCAATTCCGGTGACGGGAATATGGTCTATGATATTAAAAGATTATAATATAATTGACCTAGCGAAGCGAGACCCAGAGTCTACTGGGAGATCTCAGCATTTGTTTGTCCGACAAAAACATCGTTAATCCGGTCTAAAATAAATTTTGCAAGCAAGTAGTTCATGCAAATACAATTTTTAAGTTTGAACATGAGCAACATCGGACGAGAAGTTATGGAGATTTTATTTAATTTTATTTATTTAAACAAAATCCACAGCTCTCAAGAATACATTGAATAAACTTACAGATAAACTTACAGCTAATTACGGATTTACATTTCATATACAAAATAATAAAAGCAATTTCTAAATAAACTGAAATAATTATATAACTTATCAATTTTAAAAGATTTTTTTAATGATGATAATCATATTTACATTACGTACATATAAAAATAAGAATTTAGAAGAAGATTCACAGGATTCCGTTCTAGACGAGCTATACTAGACAGACATAGACAGACATTTATTTGTGGCAAAAAACACACAGAATATAATATACTTACACACAGAATACAGATTAAACACAAAAATAAAAAGAAAGCGTAAAAACAGTATTTTGGCTTTTTGCCACAAACCGGTCGCAGCTCAGCATGGTGCTGGTTGTGTCCAACCAGCGCTGGTCTTCCGTTGCGACCGGTGACGGTACTAGTAAAGTACTAATAAGGTAAAGAAGGTACTAGTAAACTACTTAGCTAATCTGCCCGCGGCTTTTGCGACTGGGACTCATCTCCCCTACATAGCACATGGAGAGCATATCACCAGCCCATTGTCTAACTTTAGGTCTCAAATCAACCTAGAGAATAAGATGGCGCACGGCGTATGATTTAGGTGAAGCCAAAAACCATCTAAAAACGACGCTACTGTCGTATATGTAGTTAGTACCTGGATGACCGAGCTTTGCTCGGTATTTTTTTTTTTTTTTAATTGTGCACAAAAAATAGTATTATTATTCGCCAATAGATGTCAGGAAGAGTCATATTTTTCAGTTGAGACTACTCAAACGCCTCCTTTTTGTTATTTTTCTTCCAAGTTTATGTTTAAGTTGATTATCGATAAAACACGAATAAAATGTCATTTTCTAAAAATGATTCCTAGCTAGGTCGATTTATCGCCCCCGAAACCCCCCATTTACTAAATTGTATGAAAATCGTTGGAGCCGATTCAAGATTCCAATTATAATATACAAGAATTGCTCATTTAAAGATATAAGATGTACACAACACGCACACATTGACGCAAAAAAACTACGCTACTCGCTTAATCATTCTTACCTCGACATTATGTGCATTGGTATAAACCAATGCACATAATAACCATACCATATATACCATAAGGTATAATTTCGTGTACATAAATATACGTAGTGCATTGTATAAGTGTGGCCAGGACTACATTCAATCAGGAAATCAATCTGGAAGTCAATTTTGAAAAAGCCGTAACATTTGTGAATTTGTAAGAGTACAACTCTTGCAAATATGTGCAGTTTTGGAATATAAATCTACTAAGGTTGCATATTGGAACGGAAATGGCTAACGTAGAGTTTGGGAATTAATATTAGTTTTCGTGCAATTGTAAATGTTTTTCATGGCAACATTACCACGCACACAAGTTTAACAAAGGAGTGGTTTCAGTTAGGTATAACGCAGTATTCCATCTTTTTCTCTAGGTTGATCTGAGCTTTAAGTTTAAAAATTCTTATTATTTAATTCAATTCAAGTTTATTAAATTTGATTCAATTTTATCCAATTCAATTTGATTTTAATTCGAGCTTATTTAATTCTTTAATATTATACCTACGAGAAAAAAAAGTGAGTTTTTGTTTGGTTGTTACACTTTCACGCTTTAACTCAACTAATCAACCAATCATCGTAAAATTTTGCATATATTATGATGTCAGGTGGTAGGATGGTAGTAGCTACCTATCTACAGAAAAACACACACAGAGACACGTCAAACTTAAACTCAACACCCTATCGTTTTTGCGTCGGGTAAAGCACGCGTTTATAATAATAATAATAATAATCCATTTATTTCAGGCAATATAACTTGCATACAATGCAAGTTATAGAGGCCCATAGAAAATAAATACCTTACAGACTAACATACATATAAATGAAATTAATAAAATTAACTATGTCTTCTGGGCTTTTGCTCTCTGTGCGGCCTCCCAGTAGCGCCGGAACACTAGCCCTTTTGGCCAGAACTCAGGTGAGAGTAGTGCTGCCTTGTGTTTCGCTGGAACCCGTAGTAAGTAAGACTTGAAATAAGTCTCACGGACAGTTGACTCCAGGCGATGCATCGCTATCACCGGCGCCTCTACTCCTAGTCGGTTCTGCACAAACGTGCACGTCGGCTCCTGATGTAGTCGGGTCCACCCGGGACCCAAATGTGGATCAAAACAGGTATACCTACCTACTCTCTCTGTAAATATTTCAACACAGCGCTCAATACTAGTTCATTTACTTTACTCTACCATATTTTTGTCCGTCCGTCTTTTATTATCGGATGTAATGTTCTTTTTATCAACCAACTACACCCAACATCTGTGTTTGATTCAAAATAACTAGAAACACCAGCCTGCCTTCACTCACGCTCTCGTTTCGACTTCATTTATAATGACACACGTTTACTCACAAATCTTGACTTTAATTGCGCTATAACGGACTTACAATAAAAATAACCAAACGCAATTCGAAAAAAAGCAGACGCCACAAACTTTACGATTCCAAGGCGCCGAGCCACTGTCAGAAAAAAAAAACAAGAATCCCGACTTCTAATTACAAAAATATATAATTCCCGCCGCTCCTTAATCCTTTAATTGACTTCGGCAAACAGGAAATTGGGAAATGACACCACAAACATTGCTCCCCAGTTATCTCGTTTTACAAAAAAAAAAACTCAATCATAAAACAAAAGGAAAGAGAAGAAACGCAAATCGAAATTCAATAATGAAAAAATAGAATTTAAAATATCGATAATGATGGACCGTGGGCCGCTCTAGAAGTGACGATTCGACCGTTGCGTTTGTTCGTCCTCTTCTTCCCGATTTCTCGCGTCGCGCGCCAGTCGCGCGCCGTCGCTCGTACGGGATACACGTATCTGATACGGCAAATTTGACTCGCGATTCGTAAATCGAACAGTGAACGAATACAAATTCGGATTTCAGTGAGCCAACATTATCTGTGTTGAATTGTTGAAACGTTTGCATTAGATGTAGTGGTGTTTGAATTGTGTGCTGGTTTTTAGTGTTTGTGTTTAGTGGATTGTACCTACCTACTCTGGTTCTGGGAAGGACTGGGTTATCTTCAATAAACAGGTTGGTTTTCTTCATAATTATGATGTTTGAAGCAAGAAGGTGTAATTTAGAAGTAGGGTGTACTAGGGTAGAGATAGAAAAGAAAACTGCGTTTTTAAAAATAGCCACGATAATCTGTTCAGTACCTAAGTGTCTCTACGATAAAAATAGAGTCACTTCAATTATTTATTTTTGATTTTTGTAAATAAATCGAAAATAAATAAATGCAACTTACGGATTACATTCGATAATCGTCACATTCTATAAAGCTTATATCTAATAAAATATGACAATATTCAAACAAAAATAGTAGTAAAAAATACGACAAAACATTAAAAATACAGATTTACAAATTATCCAATTAAAAAATATTTTGGCTATTTTATAGATTCACAGTGGGTATGGTAGGCGACTTTTTTGCGGAAGTAAAAATATGTAGAGGCAATACGAATTTAATAGAAAAATTTAGGTAACTAGGTAGGTACCTACCTAGGTACAAAAATTGTTTTAAATTTACGCCAGCATAGGTAAAGTCTGACACTCGTTTCATACTATATTTTTCTATCAGTTTCCTAAGTGCATACTTACTTAAGTAGGTATTTTATGAGAAAAATTAATGATTAAAGTACCTAACTACTGTTCAGTAAAAAAAAATGTGTTACATACAGACGGACAGAGAGATGGACAAGTCATGTCAGTAGACTTAGCACTTTCATCTCCCACCATTATTTTCCAGTAGGTACCTATTCCTACTTAGGCATAAATAAAACTGAATTGAACTCTTGGTACCCATGCAATAGAGTTCACAATAAAATAAATACTCTATCATATTTTAGAGTTCTATACTTACCTAGTTCCTGATAGGTACTTATAGTAAGCAATATTTTTAGCGATTATACCAAAAACAGGTTAGAAATTGATAAAACAATTGCCAGTTTTTTCTGGCGATTTTGAAACCTTTCGAGTACTTAATAGGTAAATAGGTAAGCGACATTCTTTCGCCCAAGTAGAGCAAAAACAGGACTGAATTAAAAATAAACATAAATAACAATTATTATTAGGTTGGTAGGTATTTTATTTGAGCTCTAACTCCCGGTTCTAAAACGAATTACCTACCTAGGTAGGGTCGTTGCGCCGGTTGGCGGCCTTTTAGTCGAGTTCCTAACTTTGATCCTTGAAATTAGTATGAAATGTCCATAATTCTGGTTCAGATTATTTTTGTAGGCGTAGCAGATATCATCAAGTTAATTTTCGAAACAAGTCTTGGAGGAATATTGTTACAGATTTTTTTAAAATAAATAATTACTTGAAACTTAGTCAAAATGCCAGTTGGCGGCCATTTTTTTCGGTTCGCGGCCACCCTAGAGTTAGTTTGCGGCCGCCAGTTTTACGTACAATATTGACTTACGAATTTTTACAGTTTTTTACTATTTCGTACACTTTTTACCATATAATGGTCCTATCATAAATTCCCACATCATTTGGCATATGATCGCAATTGTCACTCGAACGCCTTTACTCTTAAAAAGTGCATTCTCTTCAATATTCGTCCCTTTCTTGTGGTCTAACCTAACATTACCTTCACTATTCTAACATCTCTTATTTCCACATTCAGGTATCCTAATCTACAGCATTTTCCTTCTCCTCTCTTCTCACCTTCATCTTTAATTTCTGCAACAATTCTTCCCCCTGTTCTTTCTTTCCTTTCTTTCCTTCCTCTAAACTCTTAACCTCTAACAAATGCATTTATTCTTCTTCTAGACTTCTAACATACTATACTTTCTTTCATCAATACTGCATTTATTCTTCTTTCGTTATTAAACACATTACATAGCTATCTCTACAAATAATTAAATAAAACAATGCATTTCAAAATCAATTTGTAATGCAACAAATTAAGTTTGGTTAATATTAACATTTTGTTCTTACTATAACTTGTATTAGACTAGTATTTTAAATAGTCAAGATTTTTAAATATTAACATTAAAGTAACTATTGGTAATTAGTCTTCAACAATTTCTATACATATGTACATATAATTACGCCTCTTTCTCATAGGGGTAGGCAGAGAACACTTCTCTCCACTTGCTACGATCCTGGCACACATCTTTTGCTTCTTCCACTTTCATGAGTCTTTTCATACACGCTTGTCGGTTACCGGTACTCTTGACCTGGCCTTTCTCTAAGCGTCTTCAATTTGGTCGAGATACGTGCGCCTAGATCGACCCTGACCGACTTGCCCTGCCCATCCACACTCGCCATGTAAACCTGATTCGTCAATCTCCTTTCATTCATTCTCTCAATGTGTCCATCATCCAGCATCCTTTTCTTAATCTTTACCACTACATCCTCTACCACACCACAACGTTTTTTAATGTCGTTGTTTCTCATTTTATCCATCAGGATCACTCCAGCCATACTTCTCAAGCTTCTCATTTCTACAACATTCATTACTTTCATGCTTCTTCTGCCAGACCCTACATTCACTTCCATACATAAGAGTGGGGACCACTCTCTATGTACCTCTCTATGTACAGCCAGGCAAGCTCTTTCAGAAACATTCTCACTGTGCATAAAGCTAGGCAAGGCCCCATTCACTCGATTTCCTGCCAAAATTCTATAATAATTTCTATAACCTGTAATATATGGAATACGAGCCTTTTCCGACTTTTCTAGAGGTTGGGGTTTATACAGATGTTGCTCGAATACTGTGTTTGGATCTATTGAAATTTTGTTGTTGGTGGATGCGGATGTAATTGTCGAAGATGATGATTTCTTTGACAAAACGTCACGAAAATCTTAATGTTCTGTTATAGTTGGAATAATTGTAACATCATCCAGAAACTTTTGCTGGCAAATGACACCAAATGACCAAATTTCATTTTCGTTGTCCGATTTTTCTGTGGTAGTAACGGGACTTAATGGCAAGTTGCTTTTTAAATTTGACACTTGAGATAATATTACTGAGTCAGTATCACGATTTTCAGATCCCAAATGCTCTTTTGGGATACTATGTGGTACACTGTGATACACTTCGGTACCAGTTTCCAAACTTCCAGGTACATCTGCGACCTGGATTTGGTGTATCTGTTCTGTGCATAGAGGGCCGTTATTCAAATCTGAGTGAAAATGTAAAATAACAGAATAATGGAATAATAACAGAAACAAACATGTGAAAGAAGTGGCCGTAAACTGACACCTCTGACACTGACACTCTACTTTCAAATCATCAGATATCGGCCGTCTATTTTTCATATGATTTTCGGACGGCCGCGAACCAGATTTGTTTTGTTAGCATGTGTTAGTTTGCGGCCACATTAAAGCTATAAATGGGTATAATTATATTTTGGCGGCCGTAAACTAAACATATCATTTAAACCAACCCCGATAATAAAAAACAATTGCACAAAGCGAAGCTTTATTTACATTAATAATTGGAAAGAACGCAAACTTATTTCATTCAGTGAGCTAGTGCCGCGGCCACCCGGCCGTATACCAACTTTACTTAAAAATTATTGTGTTGGTTGGCGGCCACCAGATTAAACTGATATTAAAGTAAATTACTCTCGAATTAAATGCAAAATTACATAAAACAAACAACTATGATCACTCAAAAACAATCACACTAGTAACTAAGTAGTCGTAAACTTAAAATACTTGCGTTTGAAGCGGGACCTGTTTGCTATTTTTTGTGCAGGTTTGCGTACGTATGTGCGCTGACAGCGCGGCCGGCAAAATGGATGATTTATTTCCGGTACATAGATTAGGCTAACAGACTTATTTGAATGGGCATTACATTCTGCAACTATCCAACTGTTTAAAGTGCCACAACATGTTGGCAAGAGTGAGATAGAATTCTTATTATTGCAATATTTATACGGTTGGACCTCTAAAAGGCCGCGAAACAACGCAGGGCCGCGATCCGGCGTAATGACCCTACTTACTTTCTGGCGATTTTGAAACCTTTTGAGTAAATAAGCGAGATTCTTTCGCCCAAGTAGAGCAAAAACAGGACTGAATTAAAAATAAACAAAAATAACAATTATTATTAGGTTGGTATTTTATTTGAGCTCTAACTCCCGGTTCTAAAACGAATTACTTACTTTCTGGCGATTTTGAAACCTTTTGAGTAAATAAGCGAGATTCTTTCGCCCAAATAGAGCAAAAACAGGACTTAATGAAAAATAAACATACCTACCTACCTAAATAAAAATTATTAATAAGTCGGTATTTTATTTGAGCTCTAAATCCCGGTTCTAACACTAATTAGGTACTTAGGTAGGTACAATAGTAATATCACCATAAGTACGAGTACCTACCTACTACCTATTAGGGCTATTCACAACCATTCGGAAACGTTTCCGTTCGGATTTCAAAAATGTTAAACCTAAATTTGGTAGCTATTCGAATCTCAGTCTATATTCATAATGTTTTAAACGTGTTTAATTCTTTCGATCGGATTTATAAGTAGACTGAGATTCGAACAATTTTATTTGAATTTGAAATTTCTGGGATCCGATCAGAAACGTTTCCGAATGGTTGTGAATAGGCCTGCATAAGTCCGAAAACCTATAAGTACCTACTAGGTAGTTTCAGCAAACTAGATGTTCTAGGGAACTGGACGTTGTCAGCCTGAAAGGTAGGTAGGTAGTACCTAGGTAAACGTACTAACAACAATTACTGCGAGTAATCGACAGAGAGAGTAAACAAATTGAGTGATTGTAACCTGTGACGCACTTTGTAAAGCATTAAAATACCTAAGTACCTACCTTTGATAAATGAAATGTCCAGATAGACTTGCACGCGTCGAAAAAAACAAGAGCCAACTGTTAGGTTCTAAATGAACAAAATGTATGACGCATCTAGTAAAAGACGTACGTGTCACGCACACTAGTATTAAAAAGTTGTCCTGTCACTTTTCGTACATAAACAGTACGGAACTCTCCCTAGACATATAGGTACTCATAGGTACCTAACTATCTCAATGAACTACAGATGTAGGTAGTTTTTATACTTAGTGACATAGCTAGGTAGTACGGAACTCTCCCTAGACATATAGGTACTCATAGGTACCTAACTATCTCAATGAACTACAGATGTAGGTAGTTTTTATACTTAGTGACATAGCTAGGTAGAGTAGGTAGGGTTACCTACTTACTCTACCTAATAGGTATCTAGTGAAAAAAAAAACTCAAATTGTCACTCGTCTTAAGTCTCTGGTGGCTGACTTTTCATAGGGATGTAACCATGTTAATTTAATTAACCCTCGACGCAAAAACGGGGTGTTATAAGTTTTATTTGTGTCAGTATGTGTGTGTGTGTGATTGTGTGTGTCTGTAGCTTCGTACCACCCGAATGGATGAACCGATTTTGATTTCGTTTTTATTGTTTGAAAGGCGAATTAGTCGGAAGTTTTCTTAGCTAGGTAGGTATGTTTGATAAAAATCAGTTTTTTTTAAATTTTTAGTTTATACTTGTTTTAGTGATGTGCTCTACTTATGTTGATTTCGGCCACTCGATTTACGTGTGTAAATCGAGTGGCCGAAATCAATCGCTACAAGGTGGGTCTGTTAGAAGCGCTGCTGTAGTCTTAAGTCGGTCTATTTGTTGCCTCTACTCATTTACACTTCGTTTCAAAACGAACTTTCGTTTACGAATTTATTTGCTTGATAATTATGTTTAACCCTCCTGCACAAACTGAGGGAAGGTTTGTTTTTACGAAATTGGGTCGTTCTAGGACTTAAAGAAGTGCCTACTTGGTAATTGAATTGAAAATACTAGTACCTACCCATTATAGGTAATTTAGGTAACCAAGTAGGAAAACATATTGACTGCCTCGGTGGCTCAGTTGGTAGTGAACCTGCCTTCTGAGCTTGGGGGTGTGGATTCGATTCCTACCTAGGGCAACATTTATGTGATGAACATTTGTGTTGGTTCTATGTCTGGGTGTTAATATCTATTTACTTAAGTATGTATTTAAAAATATCTAAGTATGTATATCAGTCTCTGGCAGCCATAGTACAAGCTTTTGCTTAGTTAGGGGTCAGGCGACCGTGGATACAAGTGTCCCGAATTATTTTATTTATTTATATTTACCTGCTAGCTGTTACCAGCGAGTTCGTAGGTACTTACCTATGCGTTTATTCAGAAAATAGTAACCAAAAATCTATTTCGTGTAAGTACTGTAAACCTCTGTAACTAATTATTAAATTTCATCATAATCCGTTCAGCCGTTTAGCCATAAAAAGCATACAAAAAGACCGACTGAGTTAGGTACTTTCGATTTTATAATATTAGTCTAGATTTCTTTTTTAATTTTTAAATATATACATATATGTATAAAAATACATATAGGTATACATGTACTTACCTTGCAAAAATATATGTACCTATCGAACAAAAAAGTATAATAATTGTGTGTACTTAAGTACATAATATTATAACCTACCTAGATAAGTATTTTAAATAGATACAATTCTACAACTACATTTTTCCGTTCGTACCTAATCCCATTTGTAGAGACGGACTCAAATTAAAGTAGGTGTCTAACTAGGTAGGTATTTGACTAGTATCTAGGTCTAAAAAAACATCAGACTTACTAAGTAGGTAGGTACGTACGTAAATCGATGAAATGCTATTAAGCTTGGGCTTAAAATAAATTATTTTAGCGATAAGGTCGCTCTTTTTACCTACAGTTCTACCGACTGTTCTACCGTCTGGGGGGCTATTCTTACGCGTGAGATGAGATGAGATTTTACACTTACACTCTCACACCTATGACGTTTCAAACAAGAGCAACAAGGAGGAAAAAAGGTGAGATGAAAATCTTAAAGCTCTGAATAGGGCCCTGTTCTATTGATTAGTTGGCATACGATATACAGCTAGGTATGTACCCATGAATCATGAATTAGAGGGCCTCGACGCTCTGAAATTTCCATACAAACGCGCTACTTAAATTTCTTGAAAACTATTTGTCAGATTATGATGAAATTTAGCATTTACAATTAAATTAACAATATCTCAGCCCCTATGTTCTTGGTTTTTTTTAAAAACGTTTTCAAGCTAAAATAGAGCTATGAAAAATATTCACATTTTAAAGGGTCACTTTTGACTGATTTATTCAATAGGTAGACAAAGCAAATCAAAAATTCCATTACATAGGGAGGTTGCCTACCTCATTAGCTGTTAAATGAATCCATAATACAAGAGAAATTCTTGGTTATTTAAGAATGATTACAGAAGTGCAAAAGTCATTAAAAAAAATTGAAATTGCACTTTGTCACTCTGTAGGTAACTTTAGAGGCTCGTCAGTATCATTACTCGCTCTCTTCGCTCGTCTTCTTCTTCTAGACGAAATGGCGATATAATACCTTAAGCCAATGCGAAGTTAGTGTAGGTCGCATAGGTCGAAGTTAGTTAGGTCGCCGGACACTTAACAAATCTTCACGCCATTCTCCCGAAGGGGCTGGCAGAGGTACACACAACACCCACAAAAAATAAAGAAATCATTATGAAATAAAGATACGTAATGAAATAAATAAATAAACTAATCCTTTATTGTTTTCACCTGAAATTGCAATCAAAAGGAAAGGATAATACAATACAATACAATAACTCTTTATTGACACCAAATACAAAATAAAACTAAATAAACACTCAAAAAAAGGCGAAATGGGCGGTCTTATCGGCGAAGCGCGATTTCTTCCAATAACTCTTACCTAATATGACAATTGTTGGCCTTATCACTCAGAGCGACCTCTTCCAAATCTTCCCGATCTTTTATAGCTATTATAAAGTATTGTACCTATTTACTAACCTACTTTCTCTCAAAATGCAGCCCGTCCCGCCCCACACTCTTGGACAACAATTTATTCTAATAACGAAGAAAAAAGGTCCCACAGACCACAAATCAAGCAACTCCCCTAAAAGTCACCCCTCCCTGAAACAAAAGGTGTCGAGGAGACCTCGTGTCCTGTAAAAACATGGGTCCTCTAGCAGATTAAGTGACAGAGGGGTAACTTCAAATTCCACTTTAAATCCTGACAATCCTAACCTCCTTACTAATAAAGATATATATATATATATAGGTACTAGCTGCGCCCCGCGGTTTCACCCGCGGTTAAAAAGTATTCTATGTGCTATTCTAGACTATAATTTATCTCTGAGCCAAATTTCATCCAGATCTGTTCAGCCGTTCTGGCGTGAAAGAGTAACAAACATCCATCCATCCAACTTTCGCGTTTATAATATTAGTAGGATAAGATAATAGAGCATAGCATCGGAATAGTTATGTACGGTCAACTGGGGCAAATGTGTCTGTGGGGCAATTGCGTCTTTTCTTACTGACGAACCCTTCACAAATTAGGCAACTAACGCCAATTACCCCACAGACGCATTTGCCCCAGTTGACCCTATATGTAGTGTTTTGTCTTTTTCGATAGAGTTAAAAATTCAAAAGAGAGAAAAGGACAAAGACATTTTTAGTTTTTAGAATGAATAGAGAAGTACAATAGTCATAAAAATGATTGAAATTGCACTTTGACTCTCTGTAGGTAACTTGAAGGCTCGTCAGTATCTTTACTTGCTCTCTTCGCTCGTCATCTTCTTCTAAATGAAATGGCTATGGAAAACCTTAAGCCAATGCGAAGTTAGTCTAAAGTGTTCGCCGGACTCTTAACAGCTAGTCAATAAGTCAATTTCCGGCCACCCATCCTTGACCTGTCTGGAGTGTGGTATCTGCCATTTCCCGTTCTCTCGGACCCTGAGGCCATATTTCATCCCTTACGATGTGTGATGCTCGATATAAGAAGGGATGAGGCCGCTGCTCGAAACGGATTAAATATTTTTTCTTGCGTTATCTGTCGCTACTCAAAAGAGTGCTGATAATGTGAGTGCTACTAGCTTAGTCGGTAACGCAACTGCTTTATGAGCTGGAGGTTCCGGGTTCGATTCCCGGCCGGGCAGATGTTCGAATGGATTTAGATATCTGGAGGGCTATTCCAACGCGTGAGATGAGATGAGATTTTATCTTGGTATCTCTCACACCTATGACGTTTCAAACGAGAGCAACAAGGATGAAAAAAGATGAGTTGAAAATCTTAAATCTCCGAACAGGGCCACTGTATTGGTTCTGAGCATGGTAAAATAATATACTCTGTCAGATGTGTCATTCAGTTCACGTGGGCAACACGTAGTGACGTCAATCGATGCTTAGAGCAAGACCGAAATAAGTAATTTGCAAATAGTTCGAAAGAGACGGATGACGAACGAGTGACGTCATCACGTGTTTGCTCCCGCTATGCTCGAATGCTAGAGCTTGTTTTTTTGGATCATGGTTCCGAGTGTTAGTCTGTCTTTGTGTGTGTTCCATGGCTTCACCGAGATAGAAACCTAGCTCCCTATTTTTGAGAGATGTTTCTTGGTCACGCTCACTCCTATGATGTTTGAAACGAGAGTGACAATGACAAAAAATATCTCGACTAGTAAGAAAATCCCCCCCTCCTAGTGGGAAACTATGAGTGTGAAACGTTAACAAATTCTGTGTTTATTATGTGGTAGAGCAAAATGGAGAAAACGTACTTTAACTGATAGAATAGAGAAAAACGAATCGGGAACATGAGAGTTACTTAATAATTTATGCCTACTCAAATTGCATCATTTATTTGTACACAACTTAAAATAAAAACAGAAAATTAAAGAAAACTTAAACTATTAACTAAAAACTAGAACTTATAATAACTAAAATAAATTACAAAAATGTAAACTAGAAGACCATTAGTGGAAGGAAAGGTCCCCAGAATGCTGGCGGCATTGCCACGTTGAATGGCAATGCTCAGCTTCTGTGCAAAGTAAAAGCCAGCATTCTGGACACCCGACGCTTCCACCAATCGCCTGGCCAGGTCACGAAAAAGCCCCAAAGCGGCCGGCCCCCACGGACCCATCGTCTCTACCCCAAACGGAGCAAACATGTACACCCGGTCAAGATGCCTACTCCAATTGCCAAAACAATTTGTTTTAGGTGTAACGATATAAGTACTTTTCTTTAATGTGTTATTAACTCATAGGTTTTGGCAATATATAGAATTTTTTATTTATTTATTTAAATAATACAGAACTACTACATGTTACGTATGTCAAACTTGACAGAGCCAATTCACACTTGACTGTGTCAATTCTAAATAAGAACTAATTCATACATGCATACATGCCTTTCCCCCGAGAGGGATGGCAGAGGTGTAATACAATAATCAGTCAGAAATATGACAGGAGGCGAGTCTGTCGCCATACACCGGGCTCCAGTCATGTAGCAGATGACATACAATACGCACATATGTTCACACTATGAACAAATTGGTGCGTGCCGTCGGCTGGGTTGCCGACTGCACACATGAAAAAGGATTACTTGTTGTCCCGTTACGCTCATTGTTCAGTTACGCTCATTGTAACGTTACGATCGGCGCGAGAATGCTACACGAGTGATTTATTTATAAAAGCATGCAATCAATTCATCAACGATTTGTTGTGACGTTGTCACGTTACACTATCGTCCGTAAACCGACTTTACAGACAACCATTTTTTTTTTGGTGAGAACTTTTACAAAGTTGCTAAGAAAACATGATGTGTCGGTAAAAGGCTCCATCATTTTACCGACACGTCATGTTTTCTTAGCCTTACCTTGTTTCAAAGTACTCCGTACATACGTAACGAAGTCTACAAAGAGACCTAAAAAAACTAAAATCTAGGACTTGGTAAGTACTTAATATTTATGAGGCTAGGCTTACTATTTCAAGGTTTGGATTTCGCCAGGGACTCTTGTATTACTAGTATCTTTATGATAGTATAATTTGACGTTTTCAAAGTAAAGTATTTTTAGGGACGAGTCCGCTGTCCGTCCGTTCGTTTATCTGTCCGTGTGTCACCAGGTTGTGTCTCATGAACCGTGATAGTTAGACAGTTGATATTTTCACAGATGATGTATTTCTGTTGCCGCTATAACGACAGTACTAAAAACAGAATAAAATAAATATTTAAAGGAGCTCATTACAAACATACATAGGTATATCCTCGAAGAGACTGGCAGAGGTGTATTACAACACTGACACGCTGGACGATATTCAGGGTCGATATTTAAGAGGGCTCCCATACATCAAACGTGATTTTTTACCGTTTTGAAAGATAATATTACGGAACCTTTCGTGTTCGAGTCCGACTCGCACTTGGCCGGTTTTTCAAATTATTGTCTAGCTGTGTTTCGCGGTTTCTCGTTATCCGGGACTATGAGGAACAGTTACTTCTTCGGGATAAAAAGTAGTCAATGTGTTAATCCAAGGTAAAACGATGTGAGTACTTAAATGTCTAGAGAGAGTTCCGTACTGTTTATGAACGAGAAGTGACAGGCCAGACTTTTTTACACTAGCGTGCGTAACAGGTACAGATCTTTTACTAGGGTTGCGTCATACATTTTGTTCATTTAGAACCTAACAGTTGGCTGTTATTTTTTTTGGCCCGTGCAATGTTATTTCAGTCCACCTAGACATTACTTAAGTAAATTTATTGAAGGGTATAAGCTATTTCCATACCAAATTTATCCAAATCCATTTAGCCGTTTGAGCGTAAGAAGTAGCGAACTAACACACAAACTAACAACGTTTTTTGCATTAATAATAGGTATTGCACTGTGTTAATTAGTATAATTAGCTGCGTCGCGCAGAGTTTTACTCTACCTACAGGTTAACTGGGACCGGTGTAGGTCAGCGGTAGCTCGTCTGCCTTATAAGAAGGAGGTCACTGATTCGATTCCTGGCCGGGGACATTTTTAAAAATGAATTCTAATATCTGCTCTTGGTTCAGCTGGTAGTTGTTCGCGCTTACAGGTTAAAACTCTACAATTTTAACATTTTCAAAGTAGCCACATAAATAAATAATTTCGGGACACTTTAACACACGGCCGCCTGACACCAAACTAAGCAAAGCTTGTACTATTTCTGCTAGAGACTGCTATACATACTTAGATATTTTTAAATTCATACTTAAATAGATATTAACACCCAGACATAGAACAAACACAAATGTTCATCACATAAATGTTTGCCCTAGGTGGGAATCGAACCCACGCCCCCGAGCTCAGAAGGCAGGTTCACTACCAACTGAGCCACCGAGGCAGTCATGAAATTTAAAATTGTTAAATTGTTTGTAGAAATCGTCTTTTTGAAATCTTTTAATTTGACGGCGGAATTTAGCAAAAATCTAAATAGTAGCTCTTGTACATTTCAAGTAATAAATTAATTGAATATCCTACTAATATTATAAACGCGAAAGTTTGTATATATGGATGGATTAATGGATGGATGTTTGTTACTCTTTCACGCCAGAACGGCTGAACAGATCTGGATGAAATTTGGCACTGAGATAGATCATAGTCTAGAATAGCACATAGGATACTTTTTAACCGCGGGTGAAACCGCGGGGCGCAGCTAGTATATCATACATTTATGCCTCATTATGACATACCGTGCCTTCCTAATACGTAGAGAAATCTAGTTATGATTGCGACGCTGGATTCTAGGCTGGCTAGGTTTCTAAATGATCGCATTACAGAGGATGGGTTTTATAGACTAGTGTGTATCTACCTACACAAGTAGTGTATTATGTAGTGGGTGTGTGAACAGTGTGACATTTTGATTTGAATTGATTTTGGTTAAGTGCCTACAATTCTCAATTTTTATTTTATTTATCTAAGTTAAGTAATAACATTCGCATTATTATACAACTTATTAACTTAATATACAAATATTAACTTATCATACAAAATATACTCTCATTTCAGATTAACATTATATTATTGTTGCAACGAGGCATCATGAGGTTTCATACGAATGGGTTTGTTAAAAACCAATAAATTAAACATAATAATAATAAGCTTTAACATTTTACGAATGAAGTTGATTATAAGAGACTCGGACTTCTCGGACTCGGACTCGGACCTCGCCCGCAGGACAGGGTAGTGTACCTAGACAGATTACCTACCTAGATTGGTCCTACTTCAAGCAGGGACACGATAGAGACATACTCGTACATATCGTCACGCCTTTATAAAGGTGAAAGTTTGTAAGCGTGTATGTTTGTTACTTCTTTACACTCAAACAGATGGATGGATTTTGATGAAATTTGGCATGGAGCTAACACCCTGGATTGCAACATAGGCTACTTTTTAATGCGGGCATAACAGCAGGGCGCAGCTAGTTAAAAATAATTACTAAAAGAAATAGGAAGTATTTAAAATGTGCGAACAGCTGACCGCTTATCTCCCCTTGAAAAAGATCCTAATATTCCCACAAAATTCACACCACACTTGCTACACAGATACGGTATTTAAATTTTAAATTTATAGATTACCGTAGATATTCCCCGCTGTCTTATCTAAAAGATAAGGCGTTACAGGAAATCCAGGCAGATGCAGTGATAACAGACTTGAAGATATGTGTAGGGCAAACATTTTTTTTCTGGAACTTGATATTGAATTAAGAATTTTTGGAGTGCAAGTTCAGTATAATTAATTTAATTATTAATTCAATTTTAGGAAAATTATCGGCTTAGTAAAATAAACAGTACATAATGTTTTAATTAGCTAAAAATAGAGTGTTATATTTTGTTTTTGCGTGTTCGCTAGAGTGTGGAATACTCTGCCAGACTGTGTGTTCCCTGACACTTATAATCTGGGTGTCTTCAAGTGTCGAGTGAATCGGTTTCTTCTAGGCAAGCGTGCTCCATCGTAGGCCGCATCACTGCTTATCATCAGGCATGTTGGCGGCCAAACGCAAGCCTATTATGTAATAACAAAATAAAAAAAATATTGATTTAGGTACTTGTCTGTTTATGACTGGGTAGTTTATTTGTTTATTTATTAAAAATATTTATGTAGGTATTAGTATGTAAGTTTATTATTATTCTCAAATTTGTAAGTAAATATAATATTATAATTTTTTATTTATTTTTGCATTTCTTTTTCTTTAGGACACACCACCGTACATGCTTAATCGTAATGTTTTTATTCCATCCAAAGGTTGGCTGGAAAATATCGCTCTTAAGCGATAAGACCGCCCATTGCGCCTATATTATTGAGTGTTTGTTTAGATTTATGTTGTACTAGCTGTGCCCTGCGGTTTCACCCGCGGTTATAATCCTATGTGCTATTCTAGGCTATAATCTATCTCTGTGCCAAATTTCATCTAGATCTGTTCAGCCGTTCTGGCGTGAAAGAATAACAAACATCCATCCATCCATCCATCCATCTATCCATTCTTACAAACTGTCACTTTTATAATATGAGTAGTAGTTGGTGTCAATAAAAAGTTTTTGTATTGTATTGTAACATAGGAAATAAAAATAAATGATAGAAAAGTCTTATTATGGAAACTACTCATATTTAGGTCCTGCTATGCAAAAGCATTTACCGACCTCTAAGTAAATACGTATTTTTTTTTTATTGATGAATAGGTTGGCGCTTGACCACCAACTCGCCTGATGTTAGGCGACGTTGTGGTCTTAGATGGAGCACGACGACCAATAAGGTACTTATTCACTCTAGCCTTGAAGTTTTGTAGGGTGAAGAAGTACAAAGACGGCAGTTGAGTGAGGCGCTACAAGTGCGCTACTGCTCAGACCCGTCTTCGGAACGGTTACACCGGACTACATCCCGAAACACGACTATGTCTTTTCACGGCATGGCTTGGTCCGGTGGGTGGTAACTAGCCACGGCCGAAGCCTCCCACCAGAGTTTGCTACCCGGTTAGCACTACCCGGGGACCACGTGTAGGGAATCAGAATAGAGTACACTCCTACGGACGTGGGTAGCTCAGCCCCCAATTGGAAATAACGTTTGAATTGAATCAAACGTTATTTTGCGGAAGTTCATCTTCAAAACTGTGTTAGGTTAAGTAAATAGTAAATAAGCGATGATAGCCTGTTGCATGATCGAAAAAAACAAGGTCTAGCATCCCGGGAGCAAACACGTAATGACGTCACTCGTCATCGTCAACCGTCCCCTTCCAACTATTTGTAAATGACATCATTCGGTCTTGCTTTAACATCGATTGACGTCACTACGTGTTGCCCACGTGACCGGAATGCTATATCTGGCGTAGTATATTATTATACCATGGCCTGTCGGAGAAGACTCGCCTCTCAAGCTAGAGAGAACGGGTTTGAACCCAGCCGACGGCACGCACCAATTTGTTCATTGTGTGAACAAAAGTACGTATTTAATGTCCTGCTACATGACTGGAGCCCGGTGTATGGCGACAGGCTCGCCCCTTGTCACATTTGGGACTGAATATCTACACCTCTGCCAGCCCCTTCGGGGGAAAAGTCGTGACGATATGTTTGTGTGATATGTAATAGTAAATGAATGTAATTGAACCCATATTCCTTGGCGTACATAAGAGGGCCGCGACACTCTGAAATTTCCAAACGCGCTACTCAAATTACTTGAAAACCATTTGTCAGATTATGATGAAATTTAGCATTTACAATTAAATTAACAATATCTTCGTCCCTATGTTCTTGGGTTTTTTTTAAATGTTCTCAAGCTAAAATAGAGCTATGAAAAATATCCGCATTTTTAAGGGATCACTTTTGACTGATTTATTCAATAGGTAGACAAAGCAAATCAAAAATTCCATTACATAGGGAGGTTGTCTACATCATTAGCTGTTAAATGAATCCGTAATACAAGGGACATTCTTAGTTATTTAAGAATGATTACAGAAGTGCAAAAGTCATTAATTAAAATGAAATTGCACTTTGTCACTCTGTAGGTAACTTTAGAGGCTCGTCAGTATCATTACTCGCTCTCTTCGCTCGTCTTCTTCTTCTAGACGAAATAGCTATAGAATGCCAATGCGAAGTTAGTCTAAAGTGGTCACCGGACTCTTAATGCGACGTTAGAGCAGAAATACACCAGAGATTTGTTAAAAGAGCAGTTTTGAACAACCCCCAAACTAAAGTAAAGGTTAGCAAAGACCGCAAAATACATCCCTTTCTAAACTTCCACAAAAAACGGGGTCATTATTACTCGCGAGTTAAATGAAAGCCGTTTAGTATTCAGACACAGGCGACCGAGAAGACGCGGTAACTGACGCTGTGCTTAATTCGACCTATTGAAATTAAATGTGCTGGGAAGAGATGATAGCTTAGTTCGTAGGAGGCGAGCCTGTCAACCGGGAGTACGGGTTCGGTACGCATAAATATGGTCATTTGTTTATTGTCATCTCATGTCATGTCACATAGTTCTCAGGGTTCCGTACCCAAAGAGGACCCTTATTACTAAGACTCCGGTGTGTGTCTGTCCGTCTGTCACCAGGCTGTACCTCACGAAGCGTGATAGTTAGACAGTTGAAATGTTAACAAATGATGTATATCTGAAGCCGCGACAGCAACAAATCTAAAAAACATAATAAAATAAATATTTAAGCAGGCTCCTAAATAATACAACATACATTATTTTTTTGCCTTTTTTATTGATAATTTTACGGAACCCCTCGTGCGCGAGTCTGATTCGCACTTTTAATACCCGTTCGGTACGGAACCCTAATAATGCAAAACGACCTTGCAGGTTTCCGCTAAAAAAAACATGTTAATAGTTGTCAATAATTATGATCACTTTTTGGTATAATAATATACTTCCGGTCACGTGGGCAGCACGTAGTGATGTCAATCGATGCTAAGGCAAGACCGCAATAGGTCATTTACAAATAGTGCGAAAGAGACAGATGACGATGACGAGTGACGTCATACGTTTGCTTCTAGGTTTTAGACCTTGTTTTTTTTTTTATCATGGATACCATGAAATTTTCAAAACTCCTATTTCGTCCGCTGCTGACATTCGAGCGTTAGCGATTCTAAAATCAGAATCTCTTGAAAGCGATTGCAACTTTTCGAGGACTAACCGACTTCAAAAAAGGACGACGTTTTCAGTTCGTCGGAATCTTTTTTTTAATGAATGTTCACCGATTACTCGAGCACGCGTAAACCGAATCTTTTTTTTTTTCCCTTTATTTTTAGGGACATTTAGACCACAGGTCTACGTCAGCCCCATCGAACCTTATTTATTTAAATACTAAACTAATTTAATAATCACATTTTTAATAATTTTTAAATTAACCAGTTAGGGAGACTGGTGGAGCTGGGATCATTTAGAAAGTGGTACCATTTAAGTAAATTTTATAGAAATCGGTCGAGCTGTTTTTCAAAAATCAACAAAAATCCAAAAATTGTTTACGAAGTCCAATTCAGATGAAGGAAAGTCGGTTTTTTAATTTTCATAGAAAATCTATACAAATAAACTGTTATGGCAACACCTTTCAGTGAAAGCATTTACCATTGCATGTTGACCACTCGTTTTGAAAAGAAAAATGACCACCCTTATTAGTTTAACGGCCCGAAATCAATCCATTAGCACCCAGACCACGCTGTTAGGGATACGAATCAACCCCTAAATTTACCCTAACTTTGGCTACCCCTAAATTTACCCACCCTTGACTTCAGCTACCCCTAAATTAATTAACGGTGTCCACACTCCAATTACACTCGAATCATTGAGACCTTTCCAAATAACACCTTGGGTCATCTACGACAGTCTCACAGAGGGGACATCTTGGTAACGATTCTGTTTTCTGTCAATAGATAAGTGAGATTTCACTCATATTCACAGGTAGTACTTATTGACGTAGCTAAATGGCAGAAGTACAGTTAAGTATTTTGAGTTATAAATTTTGAATTGGTGAAATCTGTCAAGGCACTTAGTTGGTAAAGGAATGTTTTCAGTCATTATGATTTATGAATCGGGAATTACTCACGTACGATTTGCGTCTCGCATAGCACTGACTATGCGAGACTAATGAGCGCTATGCAAAACGCAGCCGCGCGCGCGCACTCGCCTTGATAAAGATCGCCAAATGCGGTTGAAACTATAGTCGGAATAATCGACTAGTAAGTGATTGTGAAGTAATACGTGAATAATACCCGTCTCATAAATGATATTGTGTGAAAAGCACGTCAGTTTCCATATTATGTAGGCAAATTACTGAAGAACTGAAAACATTATAATGTTTTCAGTGCTTTAGTAATTTGCTTATCCAAAGATATGGGATCGCAAGATGTTCTCTCCTTTGTCTATGAAGACTCCGTTTAATAATGCTGAAAATAAACATTGTAGTTTCTTTACAAAGAACGTAGAAATTACAATGAAATCACAAAGAAACAACGATTAGCTAGAGTTAGCTGTGAGAAAGCTACCGTATGTAATTTATGAACAAAATTCGCCTCTTTGTTTAATTTAGTCGTTCATTTGTCATCTCTAGACCGCACTGTAAGAAATTAATCCAGTCTGTCGAATCAGAACTTTTTTTTTAATGTAGAATAGGTCGGCGTTTGACCACCAACTAGCCTGATGTTAAGCGACGTTGTGGTCTAAGATGGAGCACGATGACCTATAAGGTACTTATTCACTCTAGCCTTGAAGTTTTGTAGGGTGAAGAAGTACAAAGGCGGCAGTTGAGCGAGGCGCTACAAGTGCGCCACTGCTCAGACCCGTCTTCGGAACGGTTACACCGGACTACATCCCGAGACACGACTAGGTCATTTTACGGCATGGCTTGATCCATGGCAATATGAAGTGGATGATGGAACTAAGTAACTAATTTCAACACAAGTATAAATTAAAAATTTAAAAAAATCCCGATACCGATTTATTTCAAACATAGCTAAGAATACTCCCGACTAATTCACCTTTCAAACAAAAAAACAAAATCAAAATCGGTTCAGCCGTTTGGGAGCTACGATGCCACAGACAGATACACACACACACACACACACACATACGTCATACTTATAATAAATACCCCGTAGTTTTTGCGTTGGGAATTACTAAAATGTGATTTAGTTAAAAAATGGCTGGTCCATACAAAAAGTAAATTGAGCAGTGACATAATGTATGGAACAGCTGACTTATTTTTGCAATTAGAGTAGGTCCCAAAGAAAAAATCGTTTGTAATGATGTAGAGAATCAGGGCTTAAATTTTGCTTAGCAAAACACATTGTGAGAGCGGAATAGTTATACCACAGCCTCCAAATAATACTAATATTTACACGGTGGTTATACAGTGTTTCGTCTTTTCCGATCAAGTTAATTTTTTTCACAAAACACTGTATAACTACTCCGAGGCTATACAACCTTTATTGCTAAGAGTGAATTTACGTTTAAGTATTTTATGTTTGTCCATAACGTCAAGAATAATTTAGAACTGCGCTCACTGCATTGCTCTGAGATTATCTCTTCAATTTTATTTATTTTTACTTATTTTTCTATAGGATACTCAGATAGATTGCTACAATATTTTTGTTACCGGCGTCCCGCGGCGTTACCCGCGTTGAAATATCAATCTATCTCTGTGCCAAATTTTATCCAAATCTGTCGATCCGTTTGAGCGTGAAGAAGTAACAAACAAGCACACAAACCTTTGTCATTAACATATAACATAACATATCGTCACGCCTTTCCCCCGAGGGGGCTGGCAGAGGAGTAATACAATACCGACACTTCGCCGGACGATATTCAGTCCTAAATGTGACAGGAGGCGATCCGGTTGCCATATACCGGGCTGCAGTCATGTAGCAGATGACAAACAATACGCACATATGGTTACACAATGAACAAATTGATGCGTGCCGTCGGCTGGATTTGAACCCGCTCCCTCTGGCTTGAGAAGCGGGCCTTCTCCAACTAGGCTATCATCGCTCTTTAGGATTACACCAACTTAGGATAAAGGCCATCGCACCCAGCCTCTATCAATATTCATAAAGGCATCCACTTAGAAATTCAACACAGAAACTAGTGACAAAGGAAATCGCAAGCCAAACAATTTCAAGGAGTATCTATCATATTACATTTGGCAGTGTCTCAGAACACATAAAAGAAAGCGAAGGAATAAGCCTTCTTTGCCTACGTTACAGAATAAGTAATAGTGCTATGTTACGGTTTGCTAGGCCATGCTTAATCATACAGGGTTGTTTTTAAACCCGACGGAAAAATGACGGGGTGTAAAAATTTGACGTGTCTTTGTTTGTGTGTGTGTGTGTGGGATCGTAGCTCCTGAACGGATGCACTGATGACTGATGATTTTTTTTGTTTGAATGGTGAATTAGTCGGGAGTGCACGTAACTATGTTTAATAAAATTAGCATTGATGAAAATAGGTGTCAAGGGTTTTTTAAATTTGCGAGTTGGCGGCCAAGGGCCGACTAATAAAAATAAACCTTTTGCGGGCAGGTGTTTAAATTTTCAATTTATTAATTAGTTCTTAAAAGGAAATTAGTGTTCTAAATTATGATAGTTTTATTAAGACCTTCCTTGTGGCGTGAAACCACTGCTATGATCCAACCCGGTTCCAAATGAGAGGATCACGGGGGCCTAAACTAAACCTGTACGAAAACATTTGCACCTAAACAAAAACTCCTGGTAACGTGTACTTATGCAAAATTAGCTTTACAATTATACAATGTCAGTTGAGACCATACAAACGCAATTTTTTTTTTAGTTATCCATACCGTTACGAAAAAAGAAACAATTTCAACAAACAAATTGTTTTTTTTTACAACGGACTAGGCATGCGTTTGACCGCTGACTTACCTGATGGGAAGCGACGTGAAGGAAGGTGTAACACGGTTGTCTAGGAGATACTTATATAACTTTACTCTTAACTTAACTTATAACACCCCCGGATTCAGAGAAGCTGCCTTTGAGAGGTTTTAGGCGAGTTCAAAATAACCCTGTATACGTTTATAGCTAGTCTATGTTTTTCTGTCCCCATGAGAATTTTGCTCGAGTAAACTGAGGGAATGCCACGAACCCAGTTTGTGAGTTACTGGCTTGGACGAATGATCTGAAGGACATGTTTTAACTACCTGATGTAGTGTGACGTGTGTGTAGGACGTATGTACTTTGCTTTAAATACACGGTTTTTAAAGACTAGTTGCTCTGTAAGCTGCAGACCTCGCGGCCGGCGTGCGTCCTCCTCTACAGGTCGCATTTCTGTTTCGGTCGGAGAAATACGATCTGCGAAGACAGCCGGACAGAATTTGAACATACGAAAGCACTATTGCCGAAGCTAAAGTATAGATGTTTCACTCTCCAACGCGTGGTCGAAAAACCAGAGAAAAACCAAAAACTCTACTTTTATCGAATACTCCGACCATGATTGTCTTACATGATGATTCCTGTTTTATTAAATCGCAGTGTTGTGATAACATGATTAGATACGTAAGTAATTTAAGCAATATGTGACTGTTTGTCAAAACTACATACGAGTGTTAGCATTTTATGATATATAACACGGGAATTACTCGTGCACTTAATTACGTTGGTTAGCTATTTTAGCCAACTAAATCATAGCTAGTTTAGTCAACTATAGTTTTAACCACATTGAGTGCTATGCGAGACGCAGCCGCGCGCGCGCACTCGCCTTGATGAAGACCGCCGAATGCGCTTGAACTATAGTCGGAATAATCGACTAAATCGTACGTGAGTAATTCCCGTTTTATAAATCATAATGTGTGAAAACCACGTCAAGTTCCATAATAAAAGTGTTAGCATTGTCGATCTAGCTAGACAATTAATTAGAAAGACAGATTATTTATTGGAACAACCTTGTCAAGTCAGTCGTGAAATTGAAGGCAAATTTTATTGCTTTGGTAATAATATTTGTTAATAAATGTTAATAAATGTTAGTCCTTTTATTCGTTTACGTTTTTAGAGCAATCGTGATTAAGTTAAAAATGTTGTGGAGTCAGAAATTAAACTGTCATCTTACAGAGCTTTTAATTTCACATGCAGACGTAGATTTTTCAATCCTAGAGTATGAGCACGTAACCACGTTTGGTTTTCTATAAAACCAAAATTAAAATAAAATAGATTTAACTATAAATGTGTTTAACTTGTTCTAACATTGACTTGACAGCTTATATTTAAAAAGTCGTAAAGTATGATCAAAAGTTCTCGGTTCACGCCAACAAAGTGGTGAACGACCGACCGTATCCCGCACCAAATTCGTCCAATATCATTGGCCAGAATACCTTTTTGTGTGATGAATTTCGTCACAAAGTGGTTAGGAGTGGAGCTACTGGAATGAAACTAGTGCTACTATTGGCTGTTCTGTGGCTATTGTCCGATTGACCTTTTTTGTAGCGAATGTCATGTCCGTAATAAAACTTGGCTATTGGTCGCAGGATTCGTAGATATTGCTCGAATTTGTTTGAATGTTTTCCATACTAGGGATTTTGAGATCAAGCCAAATTCTAAAGGCGGAGACTGACTGAAGCTGAAGCTCGTAACGTATCGATACGCGTAACAGTTCGCTGTATCAATTCAACGAGCTGTGCACGCGATTTTGAATCGAGATTCGCAGCGAGCGCGCTTGAAAAAGTTCTCGAAAAGCCGACATGCTTGTGCTCGAAAACTGTTATGCGAACACGATACGTTACGACGAAATGTTATCAGTCAATCTCCATCTTAGGCTCGGCTCCAGCTCAGACAGAACGGAAAATCCTTAAGCACTTTTTGACGTCACTGAAAAATGAGCCATAAAACCATAGCCTACAATACAAAATCGTAGAAATAGACCGTTAACACATGGTTAACAAGTATCCTATGTGCTATTCTAGTCTATAATCTATCTCTGTGCGAAATTTCATCCAGATCTGTTCAGCCGTTCGGGCGTGAAAGAGTAACAACCATCCATCCATCCATTCTTACAAACTTTCGCGTTTATAATATTAGTAGGAAGGATATAAGTTTAAAAATGCTATTACTAAATTTCTAGGACTTTTTGTTGATTCTGATTTAAATTGGGAACATCAAGCAGAATCAGTTTGCTCCAAACTAGGCAGTTACTCTTACGCCTTATATATGCTAGGAAAAGTAGTAAACCGGCAGGCAGTGCTCACATCGTACCACTCGTATGTGACGTCTACTTTGCGGTATGGTATCATATTCTGGGGCAACTGCACACTGAGAGAAAGGATCTTTAAAGCCCAAAAGAAATGTTTAAGATCAGTATGTAAATTAAAAATCAGAGACTCTTGCAAGCCACACTTTAAAGATTTAAAAATATTGACATTTCCCTGTTTGTATGTTTTTGAGATGGCATTATTTATAAGGAAAAATTTACAAATGTTCTCACGTCTGTCGTCCACACGTCATCAGAATAAAATCAGCATGCCTCGTCACGGTACTGCATTCTTTGGTAAAAGTGTGTTGGGTATGGGCCCGAAAATTTATAATCATTTGCCTAAATCTGTGCTTGAATCGGAGAGCGTTGCTTCATTTAAAGTAAAATTATTCAATGTTTTGATAGAGAAAGGTTATTATAAGGTCGACGAATATTTTAATGACAAATTTAATATATAACAAATAATTTAAGTAGTATAATTTACTGACATTGTATAATTTTGACAAATTTAAATATTGTATGTCTGCTATGGACGAAGCTGTTGATACTGGTAATTATATTATTTTAAGATCTTTGTAACACAGTTAAACAATAAACGATTCTGATTCTGATTCTAAAAATGCTGTTTAAAAATGTTTTTAAAAGCAAGTCTTAAGTACTTAATTATGTTACAATAACTTAATTTTAAGCTCATAATATAAGCCAAGCTATTCATAACTTCATTTTAATCGTACTACAATATTAAATGTATAATTTTTATGATAATATTAACTCGTAAGTTAATTAAAATTTAGCAAATCGCTAAGCGTGTGTAACCACCATAATGGCGCAATAAATATTGATAATAAGTGCTATAACCATTATTAAAATTAAATTTTGAAAATTATGTTTAACAAGCTGCGCCCGCGGTTTCACCCGCGGTTAAAAAGTATCCTATGTGCTATTTTAGACTATAATCTATCTCTGTGCCAAATAAAAGCAGGAACTGCATTTTTTTTCGGGATAAAAAGGCATATGTGTTAACCCAGCGTTTGGGCTACCTCTATACCACATCTAATCCAAATCAGTTCTCTCTATGTTTCTCTTTATGTTTGTTTTACTTTGTATTTTTGGTGTGCAATAAAGATGTATTATATTGTATTGTATTGTATCCGTTCAGCCGTTTTTGTGTAATTGAGCTCCAAACATTCAAACTTTTATTTACATTTATAATATTACGTACTACCTATGCCCCGTGGTAAAAAAGTCAATGTGGTATTCCAGATTATAATCTATCTCTGTGCCACATTTCATCCAGATCTGTTCAGCCGTTCTAGCGTGATTGAGTAACAAACATCCATACTCCATACTCTTACATTTATAATCGACCGAGCAAGCATAAGAGAGCGAAGCGTCTTCGCTTCAGGTTTGACTAAAATGCTTTCGGACGTCCGATTGCTGTCCAGATCTTTGTCTTCCTCTACAGGTATAAAATAAAAGATATTATTGAAAAAAAAATTAAAACTCCGCTGTTTAAAAAAAAACAAAAACGGAACTGCAAAAAAATCTTAATAATTATCGAACCGGCACACGAAATTTCACGAGACCTGTGGCCCTATTCGGAGATTTGTGATTTTCATCTCACCTTTTTTCGTCCTTTTTGCTCTCGTTTGAAACGTCATAGGTGTGAGAGTGACCAAGAAAATATCTCATCTCATCTCACGCGCAGGAATAGCCCCCCTGGAGAGACTGTAACGACCTGTGGCCCTATTCGGAGATTTGAGATTCTCATCTCACCTTTTATCGTCCTTGTTGCTCTCGTTTGAAACGTCATAGGTGTGAGAGTGACCAAGATAAAATCTAATGTTATCTCACGTGTAGGAATAGTCCCCCTGTAGAGGAGACAAACGTCGGCCGCGAAGGTCTACAGATCACAGACTTAGTAGCATAACATCCTAATCTTCACTACATACATAGTAAAACAAAGTCGCTTTCTCTGTCCCTATGTCCCTTTGTATGCTTAAATCTTTAAAACTACGCAACGGATTTTGATGCGGTTTTTTTAATATATAGAGTGTGATTCAAGAAGAAGGTTTATATGTTTAATAACATCACTTAAATAGTGGAGAAATACTGTTATTTTTGAGGTTTCTAATGCGATGTCGTTAATTATCAATTTTTTTCCGCTTACATTGCAAACGCAGGCTGAACCCTACGAGATTTATCAAAATAATGTACTATTTATTTGTACACATTGAAAAGGTCTACAGAAAACTCCGCGATGGTATATGTCTATCTCTTATGGATATCCCACAATAACATTTTTTTGTTTATACCCGTGCGAAGCCAGAGCGGGCCGCTATGTTTTTATATACAACGTTCACAGTTCTTCTGTAGTGTATTTAGTATTAGCATTGCACCCGTGCGAAGCCGGGGCGGGTCGCTGGTAACTAATATTTTAAATGCGAAAGTAAGTTTATTCGTTAGTTTGTTTGTTTGTAACGTTTTTACGTCTCAACTACTCAACCAATCGTCTTGAAATTTTGCATACATGTTGTCTGGGGTACAGAAAAGGACATAGAGTACTTTTTATCCCGAAAAAATAAACGGTTCCTGTGAGACCGCGGGTGAAACCGCGGGGCGCAGCTAGTAATCTGATAATTAAATATCAATGTAAAGTAGCATACATTTTTTGATATGCACGCTGACTCAAAATCCATAAACTGTTTCCTAGATCACTGGCATAGGTATTTATTTTCGTTGGCGCTTAGGCGACGCTCAAAATCAGTCTAGCACAAAAACAAACATTTACAAAAACTTTATCAGCAGCTGTCATTTAAAAAAACATGAAACTTTGTTGTTAACGATCCTTTATCAACAAGGTGCTATATTTAGGTTTGAACTGTGTAGGGTCAACTGGGGCAAATGCGTTTCTGGGGCAATTACGTCTTTCGAGAATTACTGACAAACCCTTCACAAATTAGGCAACTAACGCCATCTTGTACAGATTATTACAACTAAAGATAGAAAAAAGATGTAGGTGGCGCCTAATTTGTGAAGGCTTTGTCAGTAATTCTCGAAAGACGCAATTGCCCCATAGACACATTTGGCCCAGTTGACCCTAATCTTAGTAACTGCACTCCGCGGTAAACCGCGGAGTTTAGGAGTTGCGGTAAACAGTTACCCGTGGTCCCGTAAGAATCGGTAATTCAAAGTCAAAGTCAAAACCAAAATGTTTTTATTCAATTTAGGTATCAAAGATACACTTATGAACGTCAAAGCTATTTAAATAGACTCGACCGCCTTGTTCGGATAAAGAGCCTCTACTCAGAAGAACAGGCAAGAAACTGCGGGGCATTATTTTTTCAAATAATAAATAATTTACAGTCTCACAAATTTTGGCTTACAACTATGTAGGTATGTAGGTAATATCTATAAATACTAGTGTCTACTTGGCGGAAGTGGAAGGCTCCAGACATCTTTGTCTTCTAAATAATTCTTAACCTTATAATACCCTCTTTTCATTAATGTAGTTTTTACATGTGATTTGAATTTTCCCTCGGTGAGCCCTGTTATATTTTTCGGGATTTTATTGTAAAAACGAACGCAGTTGCCTAAAAAGACTTTTTTGACTTAGTCAGTCTAAATCTCGGTACAGCTATCCTATCCTTATTTTTATACCTATGATAACGTGCATGCAATTTGATGATGATAGATTGAATAGTTGAGGCGTACAAGCGGAACAAACAAACACTCACTTTTTCACAAGCAAAGCTTAAAAATCAGACTTCCCGTCATCCATGTTACATTTTTTTAGACTTTGTTGATATTTTAAAAACTACTTGACATATTTTGATAAAACTTAAGGGTAAAATAAAAAGTAACTTATATGGGACCACCTCTAAAGTACGATCTACCAAAAAAAAATCATAATTAAAATCCATTCACAATTGGCGCAGTAATTGCGTAACATACACAAAAAACAGTGTCAAATTGAGAACCTCCTCCTTTTTGGAAGTCGATGAAAAAGTAGAGCTAGGATCCTTTTCTAGCAGGTGGCACGTAAACATCCCCTTGACATGCATCGAGGCTGGCCACCGGCTGGTTTTAGTGGGTCGCCAACAAGGCAACCCCACACTGCCTAAACGCGACCCTCAATCGCGTTTGGGCGTCTGCTCGCAGATTTTACACCACCAAAAAAAAAAAAAGTATATAGCCTCAAAATAGTAATACAACGTTTTTTAACTCGATCGAACAAGACAAAACACTGTATAACTATTCGAAGGCTATACAACGTAGTTTAGTAAGGGGCTGTAAATAAGTGTTTGAAAAATGATGATGTAGATAAAACTACCATTGGTTGCCTATGGTTCTACCGTCTGTGCTAGGACAAGTTCCTACTGGTAGTAGCACGAATTACTACTACTGTGGTACTACTCGAGAACGTAGCCAGTACCAAAATAATAAACAACCATTTCTGCGAATGTTGCAAGGGCTAAAACAAAAGGCAACATTTGTGTCTAATTCTCATGAATTCGGCTTACGTCCTTATTCAGGCAGTATATAATTCCAGCTCCAAGCTAGATTTTCCATGCATCAGCTGATGTCCCGTTTAGGAAAGCTTAGGGAGGGCTTAACCTATCTAAGGGCGATTCAGCTCACTATAGTCAATGCTTATTTGAACCGTTTTCCTTACGTCATTCACAAAAAATAATCGACGAAATTCGTGTGGCTCCATACGTTTAACCTAGTTCCTTAACATTTCCGGCACGTGCGCTTTATTGAAACGCGTGGTAAAAAAACGAAAAAGTTTTCGTAACTATCAAAATTCATGTAAAGTGTGCTGGCTGAGCCGTTGCCTATCCGTCTGTCCGTTTTTATTTGATAAACACAACGTCAACGGCTGAAGCATCGGCCATGGTTAGCAGAATTGCCCCAGAAACCTTTGTGAATACAGGAAGCGACAGGATGACTATCAGTTGAGTAGTTAGAGCATGAAAACGTTACAAATAAACTCTATTTCGCTCTTTGGTTAATATTAGGTTTTTTTTACCCGACTGCGCAAGAAGGAGAGTTATGATTTTCGAGTGTATGTGTGTATGTATGGATGTAAGTATTTATGTATGTACAAGCTGCGCCCCGCGGTTTCACCCGCGGTTTAAAAAGTATCTTATGTGCTATTCTAGACTATAATCTATCTTTGTGCCAAATTTCATCCAGATCTGTTCAGCCGTTCTGGCGTGAAAGAGTAACAAACATCCATCCATCCATGCATTCTTACAAACTTTCGCGTTTATAATATTAGTAGGATAGGATGTGGGTATGTATGTATGAGGTTTTTTTGGCACGCTCTACAGCCTAAACAGCGACGTGTGAGGTGTCATTTGAATTGTCTTGATAGCGGAAGAGACCTACGGTACAAAATTTTGCAGCCGGTTTTTTTTTCTTCTTTTAATATTGTTAAGTACTTGTTCACTATTTGCAAACGTATTTTTTTATGAAGGCCAGCTTACAATGAAAATGGGACTCAAACCATCTCTACATTTTTACCTTAAGGATTCCTTTTCTAGTTTCTCTTAATACAAGGAAAGCTCTGTAAATGCGAAAATCCTTAATCTTTCTGAAGGTTTCGTCTACATCCCCTTAATTAACTAAGTGCCTAAATAGAGGGCTAGAATCTATTTGGTTGTAAGTAAGTACGTTTTTACATAAAATACCTATTTACTTTTAGCGCCATTTCAGACACGGCGGGAACCGCGCGGTATTAGTATTGTTGTCCTTGTCTAATTCGTAGCAATAACAAGGACAACAATACAATACAATTCAGACGCGGCGGGAACCGCGCGGTAGTAGTATTGTTGTTCTTGTCTAATGCGCAGCAATAACAAGGACAACAATACAATACAGTTCAGACGCGGCGGGAACCGCGCGGTATTAGTATTGTTGTTCTTGTCTAATGCGCAGCAATAACAAGGACAACAATACAATACAGTTCAGACGCGGCGGGAACCGCGCGGTAGTAGTATTGTTGTCCTTGTCTAATGCGCAGCAATAACAAGGACAACAATACAATACAGTTCAGACGCGGCGGGAACCGCGCGGTATTAGTATTGTAGTCCTTGTCTAATGCGCAGCAATAACAAGGACAACAATACAATACAGTTCAGACGCGGCGGAAACCGCGCGGTATTAGTATTGTAGTCCTTGTCTAATGCGCAGCAATAACAAGGACAACAATACAATACAGTTCAGACGCGGCGGAAACCGCGCGGTATTAGTATTGTTGTACGTGTCTAATGCGCAGCAATAACAAGGACAACAATACAATACAGTTCAGACGCGGCGCGAACCGCGCGGTAGTGGTATTGTTGTCCGTGTCTAATGCGCAGCACTAACAAGGACAACAATACAACTACCGCGCGGTTCCCGCCGTATCTGAACTAGCGCTTAGACTAGTGAGCCGCCTGGCTTCGCGTGGTACCTTTACTAGTGCCTGTGAGCTGTAGACCTCGCGACCGACGTCTGTATACTTATAAAATACTTAATCATTGACTAGCTAGTCGATAATATATATAACATACAGATAGGCCAGATCAGTAGCAAATTTTTTTCAAAAGAATGCAAGAAAAGAAAAAAAAACACAGAATCAACAAACTACGGCGGCAGAGAGCCCTCATTAAAACCGGAGTCGTCGAAAGATTTCCTTACGAGGCGACATTCTCATGCAATTTCTAGAGCAAGTCCTCCGTGAAATGCAAATTTCGAGGGTAGAATAGGTAAGTATGGAGAGCTCATGTCACCTTCGCGATTTCACGGTCCCTTGATTGCTGAGATGAAGTAAGGTGCAAGGTGTGGATGTCTAACGGAAGATTGATCGAGCGTTCTGGGAAAGTGTCGCTGAAAGTATGAGCAAATGTAAACAGGTGAAAGGGTGCAAGGAACGAATAATTACATATGGTCAAGTGGAATATACGCGTAGGTAAGAAATGAGTACAAGTTTTGGGCATAGCGTCGCTATAAGTATGAGCTTTTGTTGTATTTAAGTACAAATATTTTACAAAGTTATTACAAACTTAAAGCTTTTGCAATATTTGACTGCCTCGGTGGCTCAGTTGGTAGTGAACCTGCCTTCTGAGCTTGGGGGCGTGGGTTCGATTCCCACCTAGGGCAAATATTTATGTGATGAACATTTGTGTTTGTTCTATGTCTGGGTGTTAATTAGCTATTTATGTATGTATTTAAAAATATCTAAGTATGTAAATCAGTCTCTGGCAGCCATAGTACAAGCTTTGCTTAGTTTGAGGTCAGGCGACCGTGTGTGCAAGTGTCCCGAATTTATTTTTAATTTATTTATATATATTTACACAGTTTTACTAGTGAAAGTGGGCATGAAGACTTTATTTACACTGTAGTTTTTATGTTGTATCTTTTAGCTGTCATCACTTCAATCGTGTTCTTTACCTGTCATTCCCCGTAATATCTAGGTAAATTCGAATTAGGTAGATAAATAAAAACTATTACAGTCTACAATAACATATAATATCTCCAGTAACTTACAGACATGCTTCTCAGGTTACAGACAATCTCTATGCGAGTACAGGTGATATACTCTCAGTATTATATCAATGCTCTTTCCATCACTTGATGTTCTGTGGCACAAAGGAATGCCAAGGTAAGAAACTGTGGCTCAGCGGATAACAGGTAGGATTTGGTAGCGGAAGTCGCGGGATCGAATGATGATGTGAGCTTTAGAGGTAAAGGCCAGAACCCACAGGACCGGAAACCGTGGAAAAGCGGTTGCGATCCGAACGGAAACTTTTGTAAAGTTCGATCCAGAATACGGCGGCGAACGCTTGCGAAAGCCGTTTTCAGAAAATAGTAACGGCGATTAGGCGCGTTCATGATCATTTGCAATAGTGTAAAGGTTGTAGTGTTTGAGTGTGTAAAGATTCTACTAAAATTATAGACGCGAAAGATTGTAAGAATGGATGGACGGATGGATGGATGTTTGTTACTCTTTCACGCCAGAACGGTTGCACAGATCTGAATGAAATTTGGCACAGAGATAGATTATAAAATAGCACATAGGATACTTTTTAACCGCGGGTGAAACCGCGGGGCAAAGCTAGTGGAATATAAACCTGTCACAAAACAGACAGATAATACAGAAATCGGAGTCTCACCATAGGGGTTTCCTTTTTACCGTTTAGGTAAGGATCACTGAAAAGCGGTTGCTGTCGGATTTTTTTTGTGATGTTTATTATGTAAGTTTATTTGTTTGAATTTAATATGTAAGTACTTAACCTGTTACACAAAACCGCGTCGAATTGCGTCTGCTGTTTGTGTGACAGGTTAAACTCAGCACACGACTCAGCGACAGCCGAATACTATAAAAAAATTTACATCTGACCGTGATCGCTTTCCCGCGGCGTCCGCTTCTGTGGGTTTTGGCCTTAAAAGGTAAAGATTTTGATTTCCGCTCTGACGTTTTGACAGATTTTTCGAAAGGAATTTTCATACTGTTTTTCTGTCTCCATGTAAAGTTAAAAAAATTGGAATGCTTTCTGTATATACTCGTAGGTATCATCATCATCAGCCCGTAATCGCCAACTGCTGAGCCTCTCGATAGGCCTCTCTTCTCGTAGGCCACTCATCCCGGCCCTGTGCCAATCTTGTCCAGGGACCCTATTCGGAGATTTGAAATTCTCATCTCACCTTCTTTCGTCCTTGTTGCTCTCATTTAAAACGTCATAGGTGTGAGAATGACCAAGATAAAATCTCATCTCATCTCACGCGCAGGAATATCCCCACTGGTTCGACACGCGACATTTACAACATCGTCGACCCAACGTGCTGGAGGCGGACCCACACTTCGTTTGCCGATACGCGGCCACCAATCCGTCAACATTTTAGTCCACCTGCCAACACTCTGCCTGGCAACATGAATAGGTATAGAAATAATTAACATTGGATCCGTATTTCCAGCCTTAAATACTCTTCGATTTTTTCTGGCCTTTATCTAGGTAGGTTACAGCAGCTGTCCGAAACTACCAGGGGGGGGGGGGGGGGGTGACATCTTATTGCCATGATGGTACCATGAACCTTAGTGCGCAGCAGTGATTCCCTACACGTGGTCCCCGGGTAGTGCTAACCGGGTAGCAAACTCTGGTGGGAGGCTTCGGCCGTGGCTAGTTACCACCCACCGGACCAAGCCATGCCGTGAAATGACCTAGTCGTGTTTCGGGATGTAGTCCGGTGTAACCGTTCCGAAGACGGGTCTGAGCAGTAGCGCACTTGTAGCGCCTCACTCAACTGCCGTCTTTGTACTTCTTCACTCTACGAAACTTCAATGCTAGAGTGAATAAAGTACCTTATAGGTAGTCGTGCTCCATCTTAGACCACAACGTCGCTTAACATCAGGCGAATTGGTGGTCAAGCGGCGACCTTAATCTACTATAAAAAAAAAAAGAAAAGATGTCACGGTAGGCCTCCAGAGCTCTAACCAATGCAATCGCTTCCGAGGTTCTGTTTTTAGAACTGCAAACGCTCGAAGGCTGGATGCTGATTGGACCAGTTGACAAAATCATCACGTGACATTTCTAAAGCTCTTAGGCTGAGGCCACACGGGCGTAATTTACTCAGCAGAAATTCGGTTGAGGGGCCACACGAGCGTAATTTTTCTCTAGGCTCCTACTGATTCGGCAGACAACTCATTTTGCACTGCCGCGTGACACCAATAGGTTTTTTGTATGAAACAGAATGCAGCGTAAAATCCGCGACTGACATTACGCTCGTAAAATTACGTTCGTGTGGCCTTATTTTGCCACAGGAGCGTATTTTTTCTCTAGCGAGTCGCGTACTGAATCGGCAGACAACTCATTGTGCGTTGCCTTGAGGCCCCAACAGTGGCCCTATTCGGAGATCTGAGATTTTCATCTCACCTTTTTCGTCCTTGTTGCTCTCGTTTGAAACGTCTATGTGTGAGAGTGACCAAGATAAAATCGCATCTCATCTCACGGGCAGGAATAGCCCCCCTGGATTTTTGTATGAAACAGAATGCAGTGTAAAATCCGCACCCGACATTACGCTCGCAATATTACATCTGTGTAACCTCAGCCTTATTTCGTCCAATCTGCAGCTGAGTATCGAGCTTTAGCGGTTCTGGAAAAAGAATCGCTTGGAAGCGATTGCAACTTGTATAGAGAGCTGGGGCTATTCCTGCACGTGAGATGAGATTTTATCTTGATCACCCTCACACCTATGACGTTTCAAACGAGAGCAACAAGGATGAAAAAAGGTGAGGTGAAAATCTCAAATCTCCGAATAGGGCCACTGGTCCGATTTTTTAAATCCTGTCTCTAGTAGAAAGTGACACAATTCCTGAGTGCCAAAAGCTGTAAAACCTGAGCGAAGCCTAGGGCAGACTAATAGCAGCTAGGCTGAGTTTTGGAGTAAGTTTTTTGTTTTTCTTTTAAAAATGGTTAGTAACGTTTGTTTTTGTGAAGTGTTATTAGCTAATGAGTGTTTCTCAAAAAGTTGTCCAGTTTCATAAAATTTAAATGGCTCTCTCTGAAAAATTTAAATGTAGCAAACATATAATGTATTTTACAAATTATTCAAAGTCAAAGTTAAAATATGTTTTTATTCAATTTATGTATCAAAAATACACTTATGAACGTCAAATTTTTTTATAATAGACTCGACTGCCTTATTCGGAAAAAGAGAGCCACTACTCAGAAGAACTGGCAAGAAACTGAGGAGCATTTAGTATTTTTGTTTTTCAAAAAATAATTAGATAATTATCTCACAAATTTTGGCTTACAACAAGGTTATATCATATTACATCTATGTGTTAGTGGCTACTTGGCGGAAGTGGAAGGCTCCAGACGTCTAAACTATTAATAGTTTAAATGTGCACACACACTTGCTACACCCACACACTACACACCACGGTTGTCCATCGTAGGCTGACTGTAGGCATCACTGCTTATGCTTATCAACAGGCATGTTGGCAGCCAGCGATGAAGCGATGATAGTCTAGTTAAAGAAGGCCCACCTCTCAAGCCAGAGGGAGCGGGTTCAAACCCAGCCGACGGCACGCACCAATTAGTTCATTGTGTTAATATTGGATGTATTGTACGTCATCTGCTACGTGACTGGAGCCCGGTGTATGGCGACAGGCTCGCCCCCTGTCTTGAGATTTAAGACTGAATTTCGTCCGGCGAAGTGTGCGTGTTGTAGAACACCTCTGCCAGCCTCCTCGGGGGAAAGGCGTGACGATATGTTGGCGGCAAACGTAAGCTTTTGATAGGCTTGCGTTTGGCCGCCAAAACGAATATAATTGTATAATTATATTCGTTTAAACGAGTAATAATAAACGAGTTGTACAATTTGCCTACGGTATGTGTATACCTACATGCAAGACACATACGTAGGTTTTAAAATGAAAATGTTGGAAGTTTCCTAAGACCGTAGTAAAGGTGTCGATGGCAAGAAAACCTCCATAGTGTTGAAATAGGCCTAATTAAAGTACGTGAACCGACGAAATGGTATACTGTTCGAAGACGCTCTATAAATAGTAGGGTCAGTAAGTGAACTTAGTACAAAACAAAACCTACTTTATGTTGAAGAGAAAAGGGGTGATGTTAAACTAGCTGCGCCCCGCGGTTTCACCCAGGATCACGCAGGAACTTTTAATTTTTTCGGCGATATATCACCCACCCACGTCAACTCCGCAGAAAAGCAACGAGTTGATCGCTAATGTAGACAAAAATCTCCCCGATAACCGATGACAATGATTTTAGCGCGGCAACGCGAGACGAATTATCGCGCGCTAATGTAGCCGCAGCATACCATTGTTCGGAAAAAGAGTAACTACCGAAAAGAACATAGAAAATTTGCCTATTCTCGTCTTGCCGTCTCGCCGTGATTTCTCGTCTTGCCTTCTCGCCGTGACTACTCGGCGTCTCAGATCAACCTAGAGGAAAAGATGGAACACTTCTTCATTAAATTTGTGTGCGTGGTAATGTTGCCATGAAAAACATTTACAATTGGACGAAAACTAATATTAATTCCCAAACTTTACGTTAGCCATTTCCGTTCCAATATACAACCTTAGTAGATTTAATATTCCAAAATTGTACATATTTGTAAGAGTTTAATGTTACGGCTTTTCAAAATTTACTTGTTAAAAAACTGCACAGTTTTTAAAAAGAACCTCAAAGTGTAGTCCTGGCAACACTTTTATAATGCACTATGTATATTTAAGAATACGAAATTATACCATATATCAATGCACATAATGTCAAGGTATGAATGACCAAGCGAGTAGCGTAGTTTTTTTTTGCGTCAATGTGTGCGTGTTATGTTCATATACGACAGTAGCGTAGTTTTGGGATGGTTTTTGGCTTCACCTAAATCATACGCCGTGCGCCATCTTATTCTTTAGGTTGATGTGAGCTCGGCGTAGTCTGTCGTGTATCACGCTCGTGCGTGCGTCTGCTTGTAACAATTTGTCCTTACTGTCTGTATTCCACTGCGTCTCTAATTCGAGGCCGGCGTGTAATTACTAGTAAACTACCGACAATGGGCTTTGTTTAAGGCGCGAATGTCGTTATTTACTCGTACTGGCATTTAGGGCTGAAATTCGCATTCCGTTAGCTTGGTGAGGGTAGTTTGTTTTTGTGACCACAAATGGCGTATGGATTTTATCTTAACTAATCAAACAAAGTATATTTTATAAAAAATATTATTCTTGTATAATAATTATATTGGGTGTTTCTGTAAACAACGGATATTAAGTATGTTCTAGAATATTATTGAACTGATAACTATGACCAACTTTTATTAGGTACTAGCTGCGCCCCGCGGTTTCACCCGCGGTTAAAAAGTATCCTATGTACTAATTTAGACTATAATCTATCTCTGTGCCAAATTTCATCCAGATCTGTTCAGCCGTTCTGGCGTGAAAGAGTAACAAACATACATCCATCCATCCATTCTTACAAACTTTCTCGTTTATAATATTAGTAGGATGCTGACCAACAATAGAACCGCAAAAAAAAAAACAGCGCTTTCATTTACATTATTCCCATACACTGATTTTGTCGCCGATTTTATTTTACGATTTCAGTGTTTGTCTTCTAACAAGGGTTGGTCATAATGATGAGTAAAATGATATCCTAGAATATGTCCGTTGAAAAAAAACCGGCCGAGTGCGAGTCGGACTCGCGCACAAAGGGTTCCGTACTATTTGTAAATACGGCAAAAAAAAAAATCACGTCTGTTTTATGGGATATTTATTTAATTCTATTTTTTAGTCATAAATATCGAGGTGTAGGTGTTGAATTACACCTCTGCCAGCCCCCTTGGGGAAAGGCGTGACTATATGTTGTGATTTTTAGTATTAGTTAATATAGCGGCAACAGAAATACATCATCTGTGAATATTTCAACTTTCAATGTTAATTTTAATAACTAACCTTCCTCTACCTGTATTCCCTTTAAATAATAATTATAGATTTATGTTAACAAAAGTCACGGTCCCCGGAGTGCGTGGAGTGTAATTTTTTAATTAAAAAAAAACTGTAACTATCACAGTTCATGAGATACAGCCTGGTCACAGATAGTCGGATGGACAGCGGACTCTTATAGTATTACATTAACCCGTTTACCCTTTGGGTAAGGAACCCTAAAAACTTCTTTACCATGTCTATTATCATGTTATGTTCATAAGCGTATCTTTGATACCCAAATTGAATAAAAACATTTTGACTTTGACTTATTATAAGACTTTTAAAATTTTAGATCTTTGTTTCTAATGACTTACTGAAAAAAAAATTAAGTACGTACTTATACGAAAAAATACGAAAGCATAAACTAAACGCAGATTTAAAAAAAACAGTCAGTGTTTTCCCGCCATTACCGCGACAAAATACACTGGTTTTCCACCCCACAGAAATGTAAACAAAATCTTAAAGCAGGCATTCCATACAAAAATATATTTCAATATTTAATTAACAAGAAATGTACAATTATAGAATCAAAGAGAATTCTCGAAGTAAAGTCGAATGCTTGTAAAGGGTTCTTAACTTAAGGCCCGGTATTACACGAAATCACCAAAAACAAGTATTTTGTTTGCGCCTAGTTTGATATGAAGAATTAGGGTGATCAGGTACAAAAAAAAATACAGCTGATAGAATAAAACAACCAACTCAAGTTTAACCGAAGAACAATTTTGAAAGTCAATCTCATTTTGGAAAAAAATAATCACAAATAGTATCTTCTTAAAAAAACTATTGGAACGTAGTTCTCTAAATTTTCAGCGATTACACCACATTTTTTTTCGATTATTAAATAGCCAGATTAGGTTCTTTAATGTTTAACCGAGCAAATTATTTTTATTTGCATCCTTGTTACGATTAATACCATTAAAAACGGCAAAAAAAAATTACGCGCCGATCTTATTTTACAATCAAATATGATACACGATTTTCAACTCTAAATGAAGCGACTTAAGTAAACGTGTGTGCGGGTGAAATATCGTGCTATGACGACGCCTTAAGATCAGATTAAGTTAATGGTACCAGAGTATATTAGCAGAGAACACTAACAGACTTGATTCTGAGGCTATACCTTAGTAATGCGACTAAGGAATGAAAGGTTACTGTTTGTATACACTCTACACTGGTATAATTTATAATAATAATTTATAATTTTTGTTTAATGACATAAAAGCGGAGACGTCCACTAACATCTATGTCAAAAATATTCAAAACAGAATACAAAAAATTACATTAAAAAACAATACATAAAATGTCAACACAAAATAACATAAATTATAAATATTAAATAGTAAAAAGTATTACTATACTCTATCATATTTTAATCAAACATCATAGACATTATATGGACTTTTTGTTCCTGTCAAATTTGTCAAATTATAATACTACTGTTGGTATACACTAAATACTAGATACTGTTTGTATAGTAAGTTTGTATATAACTGGTTACTGTTAGTCTACACTACGAGTACTTATATACTAGATACTCTTTGTATAGTGTACATCTGCATAGAGTCAACTACAACAGACTACAAATGTGTCTGTGGGGCAATTGCGTCTTTCGAGAATTACTGACAAACCCTTCACAAATTACGCAACTAGCGCCATCTTGTACAGAATATTGCAACTAAAGATAGAAAGAATTTGTAGGTGGCGCTTATTAATTAATTTGATGTAAAACAAAGTACACACATTAAGAGTCCGGCGACCTAACTAATTTCGACCTAGGCGATCTAGACTAACTTCGCATTGGCTTAAGGTATTCTATCGCCATTTCGTCTAGAAGAAGAAGACGAGTGAAGAGAGCGAGTAATGATACTGACGAGCCTCTAAACTTACCTACAGAGTGACAAAGTGCAATTTCAATTTTTTTATGACTTTTGCACTACTGTAATCATTCTTAAATAACTAAGAATTTCCCTTGTATTATTGATTCATTTAACAGATAATGATGTAGACAACCTCCCTATTTAATGGAATTTTTGATTTGTTTTGTCTACCTATTGAATAAATCAATAAAAAGTGACCTCTTAAAAATGCGGATAATTTTCATAGATCTATTTTTGCTTGAGAACGTTTTTTAAAAAAACCAAGAAGATAGGGGCGAAGATATTGTTAATTTAATTGTACATGCTAAATTTCATCATAATCTGACAAACGGTTTTCAAGATATTTGAGTAGCGCGTTTGTATGGAAATTTCAGAACGTCGCGGCCCTCTTAACTAATATTTTAACGCTCTTACTGGTTCTACGAAAAAAGTGACCAGATAAAGAGAGTGGGACATTTATTTCCCTTTTTACGTAGTCTACATTGGAACTGTACTATAAATCTTCGCTACAAAGGACGACCATTTCGCGGGCTGGGATACCATTTCAATGAACCCACTTACATTGGCAAGTACTTTATGGTGTTTGCATGGTGTTTGTGTCCATTTTGCGATGGCCCGAGCGGGCGAAGGTTTACCTGCGCTGCACGGTTGAGGCTAGACTGGGCATAGAGCTCGAGTCGTTCCACACAGACTTACTAGTCTAATAATTGAAATGCTACTCTCTGATTTCATGGAAGTTTGGTTAGTATGTTAATATTGGATGTTTGAATTTTCCTACTAAGTATAGGGTCAATTAGGATGAATCTCTCTCCTTTTCCCATTTCAGTAAAGTTATGAAGACTTTACTGAGATTTAAGTGGAGTTTTGTAGAGAACACGAAAAGTCACGTTTCTCAATGTTTGTATCACTTGCACACACTCGTGCACGTTAACGAACCGATACCATACACATAAAAAAAAAATATATTTAAAAATTACACTTCACGGACTCCGGGGACCGTGACCTTTGTTAACATAAATCTTAATTATAATTTAAGGGGAATACAGGTAGAGGGGGGTTAGTTATATAGTCTTAATCTAAAGTTAGGTTAAAGGTTATCAGATTTACTTATTACATTGTGAGTACACCACGAGCAGAGCAGCGACCCGCAAGCAGCACCCGATCACGAGTATGACGCATGTGCCAGCCATCGCTCTCCTCAACCATATTTGAGGGAAGAGAACGACCCGACACACGACGCCGCCGCAAGAAGGTGACTTCGATAGTGAGCATGAATGCTCGAGATGGACCCACTTTCTATGAAACGCGAAATTATTACAATTTTATTAACACAACATCATGGCCTCCCCGATTCAGAGCCTCCATCACCACCGTTTATTACACTTTAACACTCGGAGAATCACAAGATTTTGAAAATATGTAATACAAAGTTTCGACAACACCTTTTCGGTTCCCGCCAAGAACTCCTACTCTGAAAGTGACTGTATGTTCTTTAAAAATAGAGCGATGGCAGCCTAGTTGGGAGAAGGTCCGCCTCTTAAGCCAGAGGGAGCGGGTTCGAACCCAGCCGACGGCACGCACCAATTTGTTCATTGTGTGAACATATGTGCGTAGTGTATGTCATCTGCTACATTACTGGTGCCCGGTGTATGGCGACACGCTCGCCCCCTGTCCCACTTGGGACTGAATATCCTTCGGCGAAATGTGGGTTTTGTATTAAACCTCTGCCAGCCCCCTCGGGGAAAAGGCGTGACGATATGTATATTCTTTAAAAAGGCTGTCAGAGGTCAACTTTTATTAAATTTTATCGCGAGTAAGTCCGCGTTCGAGCACCAACTCGTCTACTGATAAGCGCCGATGTGGTCGAAGATGAAGCACGTAGACGCAGACTTAGAAGACACCTATTCACTCTGACCTTGACCACGTATCTGTGATGCACCTGGTCTTAAGCCTGGTTCACACTTTTATTAGTGCGAGTGCAGGTGATTAGTGCAAGTGCTTAGTTGGTTGCGTAGTAAAGTGAATAGAAGCGTGTTCTATTTTTTTGCGAGTAGCCACGTCCCGCGCGCCCTCCCTTCCCCCTCACTCGCAGCGTGCCTGCCACTAAACACGTCTTGGACAGAAACAGTCAATTGGACACTACTCGCACTACACACCTGCACTCGCACTAATCAAAGTGTGAACCAGGCTTTAGCTACGGTAATCGCTTACCATCAAACGGCCCGTCAACTTGTCTGCCACCTATGTTATAAAAAAAATGCGACAAACGGATCGCGCTTGCCATTGGCGCCCGCAGCTAAACAGAACTACGCTTTACAAAGCTTAGAAGTTTACAAAATGAGTACCAAATCGCTCGCTAAACGCAGAATATTAGCTTTATTTAATGCTAATAATATTCAAAAGCCTTCATATTACAAACCCTACAAGGTAAGAGGCAGAATTCGCTGCTTTTCACTGTGTAACCATTCGGCATTCATATTTAAATGGTCAGAATAAATCTCAGAGGGCTGCGTATAATGGAACGCTCTTGGAAATCAATAAGTGTTCTGAAGTTTGGGGAATGTCTTTTAGTTGCTTAGTAAGGCTGGTTTTAAATGTATGTTCCGATAGCGTCTCGTGGTTTTAGAATGGTAAGACAGGGCAGGTGTCTCGCTCGCTCGCGACACTATTATGTTAGACTAGCTGCGCCCCGCGGTTTCACCCGCGGTTAAAAAGTATCCTATGTGCTATTTTAGACTATAATCTATCTCTGTGCCAAATTTAATCCAGATCTGTTGAGCCGTTCTGGCGTGAAAGAGTAACAAACATCCATCCATCCATCCATCCATTCTTGCAAACTTTCGAGTTTATAATATTAGTAGAATATAAAATTACAGAATGTATTTTTGATAAACCCTCTCATCAATGTATTGAAAACATTTTTACAAGTATTCAGAATAATTTTCACCTTGATATTTATAACGAGTGCTTAGTGAAACGCAAACACGTTTTTTTACGTGGTTACGTTTTTCTAAGTAAAAACTGTGAACATGAAAATTTATTCTGAATCCTACTAATATTATAAAGCGACACAAGCGACGCGGGGCACGCGCTTCACAAATTTTGCTTAAGTTTGCCTGCGCCACGTTCTCGCCTTACTTACGTCCGATCTGAGTAAATCGCGCATATTGTACGCCTGCGCATATCCGTGTTCTGCGTGCATTAAAAAATCCGTCTAAGTGTGATTTGGCCTCGCGCACGAAGGATACCGTACTATTATCTGTAAAAATGGCAAAAAATACTGTTGTATGGGAGTCTTCTTACAAATTTATTTTATTCTGATTTTTAGTATTTTGTAATTACTGCCTCGGTGGCTCAGTTGGTAGTGAACCTGCCTTCTGAGCTTGGGGGCGTGGGTTCGATTCCCACCTAGGGCAAACGTTTATGGGATGAACATTTGTGTTTGTTCTATGTCTGGGTGTTAATATGTATTTAAAAATATTTAAGTATGTATTTCAGTCCCTGGCAGCCATAGTACAAGCTTTGCTTAGTTTGGGGTCAGGCGACCGTGTGTGGAAGTGTCCCCAATTTTTCTTTTTTTTAATTTATATGTTGTTATTATAGCGGCAACAGAAATACATCATCTGTGAAAATTTCAATTGTTTAACTATTCAATTCAATTCAATTTCAAAGATCTTTATTAGCTTATAATAATTAAACTAGTACAAATGCCAGTGTTTAAACAAATCCTTAGCAGTACGTAGACAGTTGGTTATTTAGTCCGTTTTTCAAGTAGGTATTTACTCGTATAAAACATAGGAAAAATTTATACACACAATAATAAACATAAACATTATGTACTTAATTCTAATGAAAACCTAACATTGCAATCAATACATTATGTAAGCGTTAACAAAGATTAGCATTACATTTAATAAAGTGATTTCGTTAATTTTTTTATTACAATATGGCCTAAAAAAAAGCGGTAGGAAAACAAAATAAAACTACGATCCAAGCGGCAGTCCGCAAAAAGCAACAGGAACGTAAACAATGTAGCTACACTCACACAAGTGCGCGCGACACGCCCCCGCGTGCCGCGCGCGCCACCCTCACCCGATACAGGCTTGTAATACGGGTGCAAGTAGCGCGCGCGCCACGGGCAGCGGCCGCGCACACTCGCAATAGTGACACGACCTATTCATCGCAGTTTAGAAATAGGTGATGCGGTAATTTGTATCGATTGTAGTTATCGATATATTTTATACTTTTGCTGCGTGTTTTACATAAATTTTTAATTAAACTATTTTTGTTAAGAGGGTTTTTATGAAGGTAAAATTTTTCAGATAACTTGTAAATATACACATCAATTTTTGGCAATCCTACTTTGAGGTGTAGTTTATGGAGATTTGTGCGAAAAGGGGTTTTGAGGGCATACTTGAGCGCCTTATTTTGAAGAACTTGAAGCTTTTTAAGGTTTGTTTGGCAGGTACTACTCCATACTGGACAGGCATACGTGATACATGGTCGCACCAGAGTGCGATATACTCGAAGCTTGGTGTGGCCACTGAGGCACGATCGTCTATTTAGGATGGGATTTAGTGCACTTAAGGACTTGGTACCTTTAAGACAGAGCTTCAGGATATTTTCCGACCAGTTGAGCTTAGTGTCTAGTATTGTTCCCAAGTACTTTACTGAGCGACTCCAGGGTATACTAAAGCCATCAACTTTTAAAGTTCGTGATGGTGGCAGTCGTTTTCTGGTAAACATGATGGCCTCAGTTTTGGAGGAATTGATTTTTAATTTCCATTTGTGGAAGTAGTCCAACAAACGGTCAAGAGAAAATTGCAAGCGGCCAATGATCAGATCAATGTCAGAGGAAGATGAAAACGATGCCGTATCGTCAGCAAAACAGGCTATGTTGGTTCGGGGTTGGACGTTTAACTATTACGGTTCATGAGATACAGCCTGGTGACAGACAGACAGGCAGACGAACGGACAGCGGAGTTTTAATAATAGGGTCCCGTTTTGCACTTTGGGTACGGAACTCTAAAAACGTCTACGCAATGACAGAATATAGAGGTCTGGTTACGTCCCGCTCTAACAACTGACGATCGAAAAAGGACTTTATGACACATTGTTTAAGTTTGTTTTCCATTTACAAACACCATTGCGGTGGTCTGGCGCTAAGCTTTGTCAGTGAACAAAGTTCTTTAAATCCACCAGTAAAAGGTATGTTTTTAAAAGTGTATTTCTACTGCTAATAAACCCTGGTAAGCTATAAAGATTTCTTCGTCAACAAAAACGCAAATTTTCCTTAAGGAAGTTGACATATATCCTGCATTTCCTACTTAAGCAAATGAACAGTCTTTCACATTATGCCAAGGTCGGTTTATTCGGACACGGGGGAGCCAATTCTTAGCCACTCGAGAGTATCTCTGTCTCTTTTTGTTTAGCTACAAATTGACGTGAGTGAGAAAGACGGAGAATATCGCTAGCGTGCGAGAATAGGGCTGTCGTTGATGTTTACTTGCCGGAATTTATTCTGGCTATTCGAGAAATCGACTGCTTCCGTCGTTTTGTATCTAGTTCATTAGGCTAAGTATGAAAACTCGCTTAAGTACTTGTGACGTAACGTTATGCTAGCAATGTATAAGAAAAACTAATGTTCTTACAGCGTCCGATGGGTAACTCGAATCATGAATTGTAAGATTACATACTTATTTCATCTCTTGTTTAGGATTAATTTTTGCGATCCATTACCCAAAGAAAAAGCTTTGCCACGTTTTCTTTTTCTTGTTTCGTAGTTATTCCTAAATTTGGCTAAATTACCAGCACGTAGAAGTACTACACTTCCTAGGGCGGAAAAGCCTGCCAGTCCGCTACGGACGGTTCGCTGTTACTGTTTCACTAGGTACTACTTGGTTTGGTCGCGGTGGAGTGCGGGAGCGTGCCCGTTGCCTCGACGCACGGCGCTATAGAGAAACACCCCAGGGTTTTTAGTGGGTATGCCGCCATTAGGGCAGAGACTCACATTAACACACTGCTCCCCCGAGGGCAGGGTGGTATTCATAAAGGATTATCCCTGGCTAAAAAAAGTACTACTTGGTTTGCTACGACGGTTACGCTGCTACGGTTGCGTTGCTACAGTTACGCTGCTACGGTTACGCTGCTACGGTTGCGCTGCTACGGTTGCGCTGCTACGGTTACGCTGCTACGGTTGCGCTGCTACGGTTACGCTACTACGGTTTCGCGGCGAAAATATTCCAAATACGTACATTTTTAACCTCCGATGCAAAAACGACGGGATGTTATAAGTTTGACGTGCCTGCTGTGTGTGTGTGTGTCTGGCTGTGTCATCGGATAAACCGATTTTGTTTTTTTTTATTGTTTGAAAGGTGAATTAATCGGGAGTTCTTAGCTAGTCGAGGATTTAAAATTTTAAATATATCTTGTATTTAAACTATACACTAGCGCTTAGATAACAGCAAGAAGTATGTAATGATCTTTCTATTACAAATTTCACATGAGAAATTAACACATTTAACCCTATTCAACTCGAATTCAACAAACGTAATATCCTAAGCAAACCTATAACAAGCCAGTGTTAGTTTAAAACTGTTGTTGGTAAACACATTCGCATGATATATGTGGGTAGTGTAATCCTTAACACAAACACAGACTGGAAAATTGACAGAGAAACAACTCCGTCTCAAACATCGGTCAATTTTCTCAATATTCAAGTTTTGAATATTGAGAATGTGAGAATTGAATATTCGCATACCGATAGGTTAAGACATGGCTCAGCTACTTTTAATATATATTTAATTTTTTAAATTTGTAAAATTTACCCATGTTTTGCTCAATAAATGATTTGATTTGATTTGATGTACTCAAGTGTATAAATGGATGTTCTCCGATGGTTTTAATCTGAGTGTCTACAAGTTTTAAGTAAATTAGTTGCTTCTAAGAAAGCGTGCTTTTTTGTAGACTGCGTCTTTGGTTTACATCAGGTGAGATGCCAATCTCACACAAGGCAATCTAAGGTCCAAATGATACAAGGTGTTATGTCCGCGAAGTGCGCATCCAGTATCGACTGGACAATTATACTAGTTTAAATTAAACATTGACTATAAAAATCATAAACACACATCGCGCTCCGCCCTCCTAAAAGCGCGAACGCAGACACTAATCGCGTCGGTTTTGTTTGAAAACTATTCGCGTCGTCCTGCCACTTTCTTAGAATAAAAGCTGCCAGTAACAGTTAACATTTCTGTAAAATTTCCTTTTTCCTAATAACTCTTGCTGTTTTTAACGTGTTTTTCTTTGGTATTTTTGCATGAATACTCATAAGTCACATGCCCTTCAATCATACAACAGTTTTTGTAACATGCTGTCTACGCCAGACGTAAAAGGCGAGGATGCGGAGCGGAAAGGTTAGGGCGCGGTGCCGATTTGAAACCTATTTGTATAAAATGTATGCTTTTTTTGTTCAGTACCTCAGATAAAACAAGCGCGGTTTATCAATAACAAAGATAGAGATACTTACACGAGACTGCAGCGAGAATGAGACAACAATAATTGTCACTGTTGCGTCTTGTTGCGTTTGTTTGTGAATATTAATTGTGTGCGTTAACCTAATTTATGCGGTTTATGATTAGGTGCTCGCACCGTCTCTTTTTCTTCCGTATCATATGATCGAAGTTTATAACCGAGCTATTTAAAGTTTTCCGTTTCTGGTCCCTTGTACTGCCGAATGATATTTTATTGTTTTTTTCTTTATGTTTGTTTTACTTTGTATTTTTGGTGTGCAATAAAGATGTATTGTATTGTATTGTAGTTCTTCTTCTGTACATTCCCTACTCAGCGACACTAATGTCTGGACATTAGTTGTGGCATTAGTCATGTTTTGTCTCTTTCACGTGCCACTAATTTGTATTCTTGATTGTTTTGGGAGATATTAATGTGTTTCGCTCTTGTAGTGGACGTGGTTATATAGTAAATAAATCAAAATAAATTTCGTTATTGAAATATTTGGAATTGTCGCCGTTTTCATACAGTTATACCAATATACAACTTCTCCAACTCTTACAACTTGCTCCAAAACGGTCTAGTAATAAAAACTTAAGGCGCCGTCATAGCACGATTTTTACACACACACAGTTTACTTAAGCCACTTCATTTAGAGTTGAAAATCGTAAATCATAATTGATGGTAAAATGAAATGTGTAATCGCTGAAAATTTAGAGACCTACGTTTCGATAGTTATTTTAAGAAGATATAGAGATATAGATATAGAGATTTTTGTGATTTTTTTTCCAGAATGAGACTGATTTTCTAAATTGTTCTTCGGTTAAACTTTAGTTGGTTGTTTCTTCTACCAGCTGTATTTTTTTGTACCTGATCGTCATAATTCTTCATATCAAACTAGGTGCAAAAAAAAACTTGTTTTTGGTAATTTCGTGTAATACACGGCCTTAAGGGTGTTTATCTACCCTTCAAAGTGAGCAACGTTTAGAACATAAGTAGGTAAGCTATCGTACCTGTTGACAGCGATACCAGGGTAACCGTGAGGCATTCACACTGGTATTAAGAGCCGATACCGGAGCCACCAGAGTCGATGGAACAATTTTTCGGATCTGCCTGGTAACAGAGCCTGATGGATACGTTTTGTTTTTGACGCTGCGCGACCATGAACCTTATTGCGTGGCGATACGATTCGCGGTCGTAACCTAACCATCATGGCATGGTACCCTGGGCACCGGAGCCGATGAAACGAAGTACTTTATGCTGTGGTGTCTGGCCCGGGGAGCTTCGACGCCGGGGACACCGGGCCAAACACAAGCTCTGCTTAGTGTAGGTTCTGTGGACCAACCTACTCATTACAATAAGCCTAAAATGTACTTTAAAGCTTTAATGTACATAGATACTGTTAACTACCTTCTATAAGTGTATAATTATACCTTAAGTAATTTTTATTTTTCTAATGTGATCTATGTGACTATTTTTCCTATGTCACTTATGTGGCTTATATCTATGCAATAAAAGATTATTATTATTATTATTAAACGAAACCAAGCTAATTCAATTTTTTTTTTAATCGGCTCGGAGATCGGGTCGTGCAAAACAACAGCACAATGTGAACGCAGCACAAGACTCCGGGTCGCGCCTCTACGTGCGTGGCCCGTATTTTACAACGCGAACGTAATCTAGGATACGGGCTGACATGGTTGAGGCGTAAAACTGTAGACGTGTCTGCGCCGCGGTAAATAAAACACATCGCTTTTTTTTAATTTTTAACCCCCGCCGCATAAACGAAGGGTTTTTATAAGTTTGACGTGTCTGTATGAGTGTGTGTGTGTGTGTGTGTGTGTGTGTGTGTGTATGTGTGTGTGGGTGTGTGTCTTTAGCATCGTAGCTCCTGAACTGATGGACCGGAATTTGATTTTGGTTGATTGAATCAGGCGTAACTTTTCGGAAGTTCATCTTCAAAACTTTCTTGAACCAATCTCTAGTGTATTTCCGCTCTAACGTCGCATTAAGTACGTCAAAGAATATTAATTTGTGAAATGATTTGTGAGTTTCGGAGAGTCAACACGTCCTGAGGATGCCTCGTGGAGAGGCGAAACACGTGTCGACGAAGTGCTCGAAGAATTACATTTCACAAATTAATATTCTTTGATGTACGTAATGCGACGTTAGAGCGGAAATACACTAGAAATTAGTTCAAGAAACAGTTTTGAATTTGATTTTTTTTTGTTCGAAAGGGCCCGCGCCGCATCTTCGCCTTACGTCCAGCCTGTATTGCGTCTCACATGACGCAGTGAGAGAACCGCCTATAGTAAAATAGCTATGTCTTCACGGTGCTTTACGGTTACGTTTGCTTCTTTATGATAATTTTAGTAGCAAAAATACGATTTAATAAACTAAAAATAAAAAAAAACCGACACAGATTGTCACGTTGAATCTTATTTTAAAAACTATAAGAGACTTTTAAATTGTTATTATTTTATATACCTAATGATAGTTATATTATTAAGAATAATAGGTATGCAATTTTTTTGTTGACATTAATTATTTATTTCATTTGACATATGTAATTACTGTATTGACATGTATAAACTTTTGACATTTATTGAACTGTGACGTGTAACTTTCGAGTTATCAATAAATTCTGATTTCTGATTTCATCAAATATTAAAAACACTCCCTACTAATTCACCTTTCGAACAAAAGAAAACAAAATCAAAATCAGTTCATCCCTTTCGGGAGCTACGGTGCTACAGACACAGACTTACACACACACACACAGACACGTGAAACTTATCTTATATCTTTAAATGAGCAATTCTTGTATATATATATATATATATATATATATAATTGGAACCTCGGAATCGGCTCCAACGATTTTCATACAATTTAGTATATAGGGGGTTTCGGGGGCGATAAATCGATCTAGCTAGAAATCTTTTTTAGAAAATGTCATTTTATTCGTGTTTTATCGATAATCAACTTAAACATAAACTTGGAAGAAAAATAACAAAAATGAGGCGTTTGAGTAGTCTCAACTGAAAATATGACTCTTCCTGACATCTATTGGCGAATAATAATACTATTTTTTGTGAGCAACTAATTGCTTTAACGACACAACAGCAGATGGCGTTGTTAAGTAACACGAAGTCAATGAGTGTTTGCTTTGAGGTTAGACTAAAATCAATTGTTTATTTTCCAAAAAAAACAATAAAAAAAAAAAAAATACCGAGCAATGCTCGGTCATCCAGGTACTAACACTTATAAAACGAACGAAAGCAAAATACTTTAATCAAAGTAAACGGGTTAGTCGAATTGCTCCTTTCATTCTAGGGGGAAAAAAACTAGCTTTTTATCGCGGTTAAATAAATGTAAAATTCAACGCCAAGACCTCATGAGAAATGCAGTCGAGTTTTGTAAGTTTAGCTAAAATTTGTAATTTAAATCGAATTCTAACTTCCTACTTTCCCGCCGGTGTGGTTGACTTTTTCCGTGTGTTTACAGACTGCCTGAAACGAGGGATTTTTATTTAAGGCCCGGTATTATTACGAAATCAACGAAAAATTGTATTTTGTTTGAGCCTTGTTTGATACGAAAAATTGTAACGATCAGGTGCAAAAAATACAACTGGAAATAGTTTAACCGGAGTAGAATATTGAAAATCATTTTGATTATGAAAAAAAATTACCAATGGTAACTTCTTTAGAAAACTGAGTGTAGTTCTCTAAATTTTCAGCGATTACAACACTTTTTTTTCGATTATCAGTAGTTAGATTAGTTGTCTAAAATTTAGCCGAGCAACTTATTCTTATTTGTGTCCTTATTACGATGAGTACCAATAAAAAAGGCAAGAAAATTTAATTATAAGCGACGATCTCACTTTACCATTAAATATGATAAACGATTTTCAACTCTAAATGAAGCGGCTCAAGTGGAAATCGTGGACCGCGCCTTAATTACTAGCTGCTCCCCGCGGTGCTGACCTCGGTTAAAAGGTAGAATATGTGCTATTTCAGACCATTATCTATCTCTGTGCCAAATTTCATCCAGCTTCGTTCAGCCGTATGGCGTGATTGAGTAACAAACATCCATCCATGACATCCATTCAAAACATCGCAATTATAATTTTAGTTTCATGCTTTCTCGCTAAGCAACCACGTTATTTCTCAATTTCATTCAATAAAACAAGCTTAAAAAACAAAATAATACCTACCTAAAATTTATTTAAATAAGATACACTTTCTTTTTACACCTAAGTCTGCTTTGTACAAAAAACGGCTAATTAATGTTTTCATTACGTAGAGTGCTAAAATCATTAGATTAATTCAATATATCTGAGTGCAAGCCAAAGCGTAACATTAATCCTTACTAATTATTAAATTGAAAGTAACTCTGTCTGCCTGTCTGTTTGTCGGCTGAACGGATCTTAATGAAATTTGATAATTAGTTACAGTATATCACGAGGAAGGATTTTGGATACTATTTCCTGAATAAACGCGAATGAAGTCGCGGGTAACAGCTAGTTTATAATAAAAAAACATCCAATCTTTCACACTCAACCGATGATGCCTTAGTGCGTTGAGCGAACAAATGATGATACGCTCAACGCATTTTCCGTCAGATATTTACTTACCCCAACGCGTGCAGTAAGCCAGCAAAAACTAGAATCAGAATATAGCATAATTACTACTAACTTAAAGACGTCAAAGACAAAGTCAAAATGTTTTTATTCAATTTGGGTATCAAAGATACACTTATGAACGGCAAAGTTGTTTAAATAGACTCGACTCAGAAGGACAGGCAAGAAACTGAGGGGCATTATTTTTTCAAAGAATAAATAAATTACAGTCTCACAAATTTTGGCTTATAACTAGGTATTATCTATAAATACTAATCGTAGTACTAAAGAAACCGATCCTAGAATTATTTCCGTTTGCAAAAGAAAACGTCCAATTCCGAATCCTGAGCAAGCAAGGCCCTGCCTTGCTTGCTCAGTATTCGCTCCCGGCGACCATTTTAGACTAACTTCGCATTGGCTTAAGGTTTTCCATAGCGATTTCAGCTAGAAGAAGACGACGAGCGAAGAGAGCAAGTAAAGATACTAACGAGCCTCTAAAGTTATCTACAGAGTGTCAAAGTGCAATTTCAATCATTTTTTTATGACTATTGTACTTCTCTGTTCATTCTTTAATAACTAAAAATTTCTCTTGTATTATGGATTAATTTAAAAGCTAATGATGTAGGCAACTTCCCTGTGTAAAGGGATTTTTGATTTGCTTTGTCTATCTATTAAATAAATCAGTGAAAAGTGACCCCTTGCAAATGCGGATATTTTTCAGAGCTCTATTTTCTCTTGAAGACTTTTTTTAAACCAAGAACATGGGGGTTGAGATATAGTTTTATTATACATGCCACATTTCGTCATAATCTGACAAATGGTTTTGAAGAAATTTGACAAGCGCGTTTGTAAGGGAAATTCAGAGCGTCGCGGAACCCTTAAGACGTCAAGCTATTTCTCTGCGTCATGCGTCGTGTGGACGCCTGATACTAACCTACTTGTTCTACCTACACTTTTAATTTTATTTTACCCCTAGAGGAAAAAACTTGGGGGTGGGGTAATGAAAAGGCCCCCTTAGTTTTGATACCACCGATACTTTTCAAACGAAACTTTTTCCAAGAAATTAACATTTAGGCAGTAATAAATCAAGAACTTCAAGAAGTCTAGGAAACCTGAAGCCTGCTTCGCCAACTAATATCTTCTTTTGCCAACTTTTCGATTACATCGGAAAAACTTCAATCATTTGCTAATAGCACTGAGGAAGATCTAATCACAGGAAGTTTAATGAAAAAATCGGATGTTATCGAAAATATGGACAGAGTTGACTGCCTCGGTGGCTCGGTTGGTAGTGAACCTGCCTTCTGAGCTTTGGGGGCGTGATTTTGATTCCCGCCTAGGCCAAACATTCATGTGATGAATATTTGTGTTTGCTCTGTCTGTGTGTCAATTTCTATTTAAAAATGTGTTTCAAAATACATCAATATTTTGAAACACATTTTTGGGGCTGGCAGAATGTCAATGTGTGAGAAAGTGGGTGTAATACTACACCCACATTTCGCTGGCCGATGTTAATTCCCCAATGTGACAGGGGGCGAGCCTGTCGCCATACACCGGGCTTCAGTCATGTAGCAGATGACATATAATACGCACATATGTTCACACAATGAACAAATTGGTGTGTGCCGTCGGCTGGGTTTGAACGTTTGAACTCACTCCCTCTGGATTGAGAGGCGGGCCTTTTCCAACTACCAACGGGATATCATATCATAAAAAATCCTACTAATATTATAAACGCGAAAGTTTGTAAGATTAGATGGATGGGTGTTTGTTACTCTTTCACGCCAGAACAGATCTGGATGAAATTTGGCACAGAGATAGATTATAGTCTAGAATAGCAAATAGGATACTTTTTAACCGCGGGTGAAACCGCGGGGCGCAGCTAGTATATAATAATAGTAATACAAGTTATGCTTAGTTTGGGGTCATGGGACCGTGTATGCAAGTGTCCAGAATTTGTCCCGATGGCTATCCTCTCCTCTATTCCTCTCTCTAGCAAGAACGACCCGGGGCTAGTAGATAAGTGGTTTCCGGTAGCCTCTATAGCTCACTCTATAGTTAGAGCCTGAGAGGTAAATATCGTTCGATTGTTCTAGAATCAGCCCGCGGCCTTTGTACGCCAATTTCACATAAATAAAAAGGAAGTCCTAATGGATAACTTACAAATACGGAGTAAAATGACACAGACTTACGAAACATAAAAGATGGACAACGCAAGTTTGTTTTCAAATTGTAACATATTAATTTTTATTTATTTATTTATTGCCGATATACAGTGCTGCTTAGTGCTTAGACTAATTACAAGTACAAAGACCCGGTAAGGGCGCTGCAAAATTGGTTTAAGTATTTATAATCTTACATACATACAAGTAGTATAACATCAAATCTTACACAGTATTTATATCCATCATAATCAACACTTATCTAGTTTATAACATTATTTAGAAAAATACAAAGCATTGTTCATATAAATCTATACTATAACTATATTTATTTAACTTAAGTATCTGTAAACTATGTTTAAACATAGTTTGTGTTATATTTATTTACCATTTATCTAGCATAAAGTCTTGCTTTAGGTCGGATCTTCTAGATCTTCTGGGGGCAAAAAACATTGAATGCGATGAAGTTGCAAGTCAACTGTTGCGTTAGCCAAAAAAAAATAAAATATAGTGCATGGAGTCCCTCCGCGCGGAAGAAGTGAAACTTCTGTGTATCTTTTTTTCTCTCTCCCTCTTGCGTTAGAATATTGGACGCTACTCGTTGCTCGCGCTGGCCTGTAACAGGTATACTACGCGCATGCGTTCGAGTGCCACGCAATAGCTCTCGCTCTGTCTCTTTCTATTCCCCCTCCCTAGGAGCGTTAAACGTTTAACGCAACCTTGTTGGAAGTCGCATTAGAAGTTTCACTTCAAATCGGACGGGGTTGGTTCAGGTAAATATTGGCGGCTATGGTTAAGTAAATTGCCCTCCTGATTTCATAAACCGATTTTTTTTAAATTTTTATTCGGGATTTAAGATATTGTTAGATATTGTCTTTTTTTCAGTACTTGTATACAAAATTTAATGATGATCGGTTTAGCAGTTAAGACGTGAAAGCGTAACAAACAAACGCTCACTATTTCACGTTTATAATATTAAAAGTTAGGCCGTTTGTCCACTGCCAAGTCAAAAAAAAACTTTCTTTTGGTTTTATATAGAATATTTTGGATATTGCCCTAAGCGTTCTCCATATAAGAAAAGAACCGTTGTCTATCTCGTAAGTCTCTGGTCAGTTAAAGTAAAAAGGTCACATAAAATAAAGAATTCATTGGGACAAATTGAAAATGACGTAAAACATTGATTTGTTATACTTTTGAAGATATGTTTGAACAATCGCTCCAAGGGTTCGTTGGGTAGAGTTGCACGCCCTTAAATAGAAAAGCCGGAGACAGATTCGTATTGAGCCGGACGATTTGCCTTGACAGACTAAAACAAAGGTTTCTAGATTTTTTTTATGTAACATAGATATCGTCATGCCTTTCGTCCAAAGAGGTTGGCAGAGGTATAACACAACACCCACACTTCGCCGGATGATGAAGTCCCAAATGTGACTGGGGGTTAGTCTATCGCCAAACACCGGGCTCCAGGCATGTAGCAGATGACATACAATACGCACATAATATGTTCACACAACGAAAAAATTAGTACGCGCTGTCGGTTGGGATCGGACTCGCTCCCTCTGGCTTGAAAAGGGGGCCTTCACTAACTAGGCTAGATTTTTTTTTTTGTAAAATAGATTAATCAGTCACGCCTTTCCGCGTGCGTTAATCGCATGCGAGTTTTAGTTCGACACCATTAGGCGGAACTGAGTTGACCATAAGCCTAAAAAAAGCCGGACAGACCTACTAAACACATATTAACAAGTAACATTATTAAAAGGAAAACAACCTGGCTGCAAAAATTTGTACCCTATGTCACTTCCACTATCAAGACGATTCAAATGACACCTCACATGTCGAAATACATGAAGTTATTAGGCTGTAGGGCGTGCCCTAGAAACATCATACATACATACCCACATAAATGTATACTTACACACATACACTCGAAAAACAGAACCCTCCTTCAGTCGTGTAAAAACAAAATTCTGGACATTATTGCACCACCCGGTCGTCTGACTCAAAACTAAGCAAAGTTTGTACCGTCTGACAAAAACTGAGATATACAAACATTTAATATTCGTAAATAAATACATACAACACCTGGATACAGGACAAACTCAAATGTTCATCACATGAATGTTTGCTCTAGGTGGGAATCGAACCCAGGCACTAAGTACAGAAGGCAGATTCACTACCAAACCAATTATCTATCCGGATAAAGCTATAAAAAGCCGGATAACGGGTAACCCTAGTTTGGAGGATGTTATCTACATTCTAAACGACCTACACTATTATGACTAAGAGGTAAAGTTTGTAATTTTGTATGTAAGAGGTAGTTTCCGGAACTACTGGCCTGATTTTAAAAAGTCTTTGACTAAAAGCTACACATTTAATGAAAACTTAACATTAAAAACATTTTATTTTTATTTTTAAACAGCTGCACAGATTTTCATCTGAAGATTTTAGGTCAAAATTTGACGAGCTTAGAACCATTTCTATTGAACTTAATTTAGATTTAAGAACATAACATATAGTCACGCCTTTCCCCCGAAGGGGCTGGTAGAGGTGTAATACAACACCCACACTTCGCCGGACGACATTCAGTCATAAATGTGACAGGGGGCGAGCCTATCGCCATTCACTGGGCTCTAGTCACGTAGCAGATGACATACGAGTACAATACGCAAATATGTTCACGCAATGAACAAATTGGTGCGTGACGAAATTTTAAGAAACCACATTAAAATTGGTACATTCGTTTAGAAGTTATAAACCTACACAGATAGGCAGGCAAACAAACATAAACGTCAAGCTCACAACTGTCTAACACATCTCTTAACATGAAGCTTAACGAATGAAAGAAATAATTCTAAGACACCGACAGCTAGAAATTTGGAATATTCTGATTACTCGACTAATAAAATTTGTCCCGTCAAGATTCAACAATTATTCCTTCATCATTTATTTCCCCTGGGGATCCTGCATCAGCGTTTTCCCATTGATTGACGAGCGCTGGACTGTGCGTAGGTTTACTAACGTAGATTTTGGGTGTACTTACAATTTAAGAAAATGGTCGGGGCAGCAGTGGTCTCAATGCATTTCTATGAGATGGTGCCGCTCGCTACACGTCAGTCTAGCTACGGAACGTATTAGGTGTCTCCCAGACAAACGCGGCCTGCGGTGGCGGCTAATGGGTCGCCAGTGGCCGCCACCGCAGGCCGCGTCTGTCTGGGAGAAGCCTTAAAGATAAAGATACACGCGATATGTCGTCGCGACCTGTCGAAACTACATGTTGCGTCGACTGCGGTCGGCTACAGAATCATACGACATTACGGCTACAGAAAAAAAAACCGTTAAAAAATATAATTTTTCTTACTTCTAACTTTCATACATATTGTCACGCCTTTCCTCCGAGGGAGCTGTCAGAGTTGCAATACAACACCCATACTTCACCGGACGATATTCAGTCTCAAATGTGACAGGGGGCGAGCCTGTCGCCGTACACTGTGCACCAGTCATGTAGCAAATGACATACAATACGCACATATAATCACACAAGAAACAATTTTGTGCATGCCGTCGGCTGGGTTTGAACCCGCTCCCAGGCTGTGAGGCAGGCCTTCTCCAACTAGGCTATCATCGCTAATAAGCTAACTTATCATAAGTATAGATGCGAAAGTTTGTATGTTTGGTAGATTGTTACTCGATCACGCAAAAACGACTGAAAGGATGTGTGTGAAATTTGGTATGAAGGTAGCTTACACCATAAATTAACACTGGCAAATGTTGTCCCAAAAACCTTGACGGTTTTTGTAGAATAGCGGGTGAAACCGCGAGGAGCAACTAGCTTTCTTTTAGCGAGGCTTTAATAAAATAATAATAAAGTTATATAAATTATTCATAAACAGACAGCCATTGGTGACCAGCTACTTTAAACTTAAGGATTTTAAATATTACTTACTATGTAAGTGCCTTTTTGTTCGAAAGTTTTCCTACGCTGACCCGAAATCCATACGTTTGTAAATCAATACCAGGAAGATGTAATTAAAACTCGAGGGGTAGAGGGACAGATAAATTGAAAAAGTTTCGTGCGACATGTTTCGTGCGACTAGACAAGGACAGGAATAAGTAGGCACTTTTAAACTCCGCAAAAAAGTTTGGAACCACTGAACGCTGGTTCATACTTTGGCTTGTATTTTGTGAGCATAATAGGAAGAAAAGTTGGTCTATACAGCATGTTACAAAAAGCCTGTTGTATAATTGAAGGGCATGTACAAACACTTAGAAGTATTCATTCAAAAATACCAAAAATAATGCACGTTAAAAATAGCAATAGTTATGATCGATCTAAGAACGCAAGAAAAAAAAGAAATTTTACAAAAATGTTAACAAAACTGTCTCATATTGTTAGCGGCTTTTATTCTAAGATGTAGCGGTACGACGCGAATAGTTTACAAATAAAACCGACGTCATTAGTATTTGCGTTCGCGCCTTGAAGAGGGCGATGCGCCATGTTTTTTTTTTTTTTAATGTAGAGTAGGTCGGCGTTTGACCACCAACTCGCCAGATGTTAAACGACGTTGTGGAGAAGAAAAGAAAAGATCGAGCACGACGACCTATAAGGTACTTATTCACTCTAGCTTTGAAGTTTTGTAGAGTGAAGAAGTACAAAGACGACAGTTGAGTGAGGCGCTACAAGAGCGCTACTGCTCAGACCCGTCTTCGGAACGGTTACACCGGACTACATCCCGAAACACGACTAGGTCATTTCACGGCATGGCTTGGTCCGGTGGGTGGTAACTAGCCACGGCCGAAGCCTTCCACCAGAGTTTGCTACCCGGGGACTACGTGTAGGGAATCAGAATAGAGTATACTCCTACGGACGTGGCTAGCTCAGCCCCCTAAAATATTCATATTTTTTAAAGTCAATATTTAATTTAAAGTAGCATAATTGCTTGCTCCAGTCGATACTGGATACCGGATGCACCTCTCGGATATAACAAATCAAATTTATTCATGAAAATGCTGACAGTATCACTTACAGAAAACCCTTAGGTAATGTAAGGGTAACATTTGTTATTTTTTCTTGTGGCACCTATACAAAGAATATATACATACTCGTATATACAAAGAACATAATTAATCTCGTGCTGCAGGTGTGAAACATTCCGTCTTATTCGCAAAGTGTAGGCATATATAAAGATATACAGATGTAAAGATATATAAAAATACAAATACAAAATACACAATTCTTTAAATAAAGGTACATTAATAAAAGTGTATCGATGTAGCCGTAGCAGTTAAAAAACTGTGTCGCGGATAACAGCGCCCACCTCCGAATTCGAGATATGTAGATGTAAAGATATATGCATATAGAGTTTTTGGAACACCCTGTATATTCTTTTTTCTATTCTTTAAAAACTGAAGGGGCAGACATTGGCGTGTCGCTATCTCGCTCACGCAATACAACATTTCCAACAGTTTTAAACTTGTTCATGTTTCATTTCTGAATTTGAATACCCTATGCCTAATTTTGGAGACGCTTTGTTGAGCAAATATTATACTGATAATAATTGATTACAAGAAGCGATGATAGCCTAGTTGGAGAAGGCCTGCCTCTCAAGCCAGAGGGAGCGGGTTCAAACCCAGCCGGCACGCACCAATTTGTTCATTGTGAACATACTCGTATGTACGTATTGTATGTCATCTGCTATATGACTGGAGCCCGGTGTATGGCGACAGGCTCGCCCCCTGTCACATTTGGGGACTGAATATCGTCCGGCGAAGTGTGGGTGTTGGATTACACCTCTGCCAGCCTCCTCGGGGGAAAGGCGTGAGGATATGTTATGTTATAATAATTGATTATTTATTAATAATAACCTAGGTATTTTCAAGACAAGAGTGAATAGGCGCCTCGTGGGCAAGCGTGTTCCATCTTAGACCGCATCGTCACTTTCCAGCAGGTGTGTTGTGGTCAAACGTGGGCCCATTCAATAAATAAAAAAATGAGTAAAATGTCTTTAATTCGGGTAATTCCCATATTGTGGTAAACATACAATTCAATTCAATTTCAATTTTACATACAATTAATCATAATAATAACAAATTACACGTAATAATAATAAATAATGAATGTCTCGTTAATCAAAAGTCAATACTCAATACTCAATACTCAATAATTTATTGCTTCGATTATGGTACATGCAGTTCTTAAAAGTAAATTACATGAAATTGTATCACTTAATGACCCTGATATATAGGGTATGGCAACATTGTTCGGACTGGATTTATTCTATTAAATATTTTTGTCAGTTAAAAATTCGTCTAGAGTATAAAAACATTTTTTTATCAATATATCTTTTAACGTTTTAATAAATTTGACCTCATCTTCTATGTTTTTTAACTCATTAGGTAATTTATTGTAAATTTTAATAGCCGTTGGGTTTGGGCCGGAGCCATGTTAAATCCATGTATTTTTAAATTAAAATTAAAATCAAAACCTCTTACCGGCACTGGAACAGAGAGGTGCCTCTCGCTGCAGTGCCAAGTTCAATTATACAGGGTGACTGGTTGAACACTTTAGATATTCTATGTTATCATAGTACTCATTATTATGAACAACTTTTATTATGGGACTAACCCAGAATTCGCGAAAAAAAAAACAGCTGTTCCATACATTTTGTCGAATGTCATTGACATTTTTCTATGGAACAGCTGATTTTTTTTTCGCGAATTCCGCGTTGGTCCCATAATAAAAGTTGTTCATAAGGATGAGTACTATGATAATCCAGAATATCTAAAGTGTTCAACCAGTCACCCTGTATATATATTTTTTTTTTTAAAACTACGAATAATATGACCTGTAGAGAAGACAGAGATCCGGACATACGAAAGCATTTGAATGATATAAGCTTCATCAGCTGAATCATAGAAGCTTTGTTCGCTAACGCTCGTTCGATGGATAATTTAATCAAACCTGTTGGATCTAAAAATAGAGGATTGTATTGCATGTTTTGCCCAGTTTGAAACGGTTTTATTTAGCTTGCTCTGTTAGCTTTTTTTTTTTTTTTTTTTTAATGTTGACAGATTTTTCGACTACTACCACTGAGTTGATTCTTGTACACACACACACATTTAGTTCCTAGGACAATGGCAATACATACAATGTAAAGGTTTTTTTTAAAGTAATACTTGTCGTTTGAAAATTTTAATACCCATACTTCGCCGGACGATATTCAGTCCCAAACGTGACAGGAAGCGAACCTGTCGCTATACACCAGGCTTTTACAAAGAAACTCTCTACTTGAGTGATGTAACTAAGTATTATTTCACATTAACTAAAAGAAAAGTGAAAACTAAACATAACAAATCGTCGCGCTTTTCCCCGAAGGAGCTGGCAGAGGTGTATTCAACACCCACACTTCACCGGACGATATTCAGTCCCAAATGTGACAGGGGGCGAGCCGGTCGCCATACACCGGGCTCCAATCATGTAGCAGAGGACATTAAACTAAACAAATGAAAAGCTAATCCAATGAACTACTATTAAATTTAATTTCTTGAAAATCCCGACATTGAATTCCCAAATAGACAAATTATGAACAACCAATCAGGGCCGAACAGACAAATTATGGACAACCAATCAGAGGTTTTGATTGTCTTTCGGGAATGGTTTAATTGTCAACTTCAACGTCCTCGCCCTTTATAGAATTGATGGTCCAATTTAACGGGCCTTATTGAGCTGACTAATCAATGCGAAGCCTTAATTTTAAGGGTTATTTAATTCTAAGTTAAGGGTTGCTAGTTTATGGATGGGGTAGTTAGTAGATTTCCAAAGTAATCCTTTTCTGAATAGTTAGTTTTTTACTACGTACGGCTGGGTATTTTTAATTTGTTGTCCCTTACAAAAATTACATGATTATATTTAGGTGGTAACCCAAACAGGTGTTTCGAATTGAGAAGCTCTTCTTTTTTGGAAGTCGGTTAAATAACATATAGTTCAAAATTCGAATTGAGAAGCTCTTCTTTTTGGAAGTCGGTTAAATAACATATAGTTCAAAATCTGGACCAAAGATGGAAATAATAATTTATTTGTATCAAAATTAAACCACAATGTTAAACAATGTACTCTACCTATTTATACAGAATACTTGAATAAGGTTTCTAAGCTCACGCGCTCACAAACGACACAACAACTGCACGAATTTCCAACTACCCTCCTTTTGTTAATTATTAATTAAACGAAGTAAATGGGACCGGAATGTAATTTGTGCAGGAAAAGGAAGAGAATTACAGGTGAGGATAATTCGATAAAGAATGGAGAGATCTGAATATTATATTGGCTTTTATAGAGATAATCAGGGATCAGGGGTCTTTAAAAGCTCATTAGCCGCACCGTAATAAAAGAAAAAAGAAAATGGAAAGGGACAGTTGAAGGGCGCATAAAACAGAACAGAGGACTGTTTGTCACTTTCACTCTTTGGTACAATATTTTGAAGTTCAATTTTTCATTGGCGTAGGTAGGTGCTTCTTAGGCGATTGTCACACTGCTCTGCAAAACCCAACTGTATGCGGGAGGGCATTTTAAACATTGTATCTTCAGTACCTCAGTTAGTATATAAAACACTCGCCGCGGTCGCCTTGCTCACAATGACCACCACCAAAACAGCCCCCAGAGGTGGTTGTTAGGATGACATTTTAATTTTTGTCCCAACTGCCTCCATTCGGGCTGGTTGGGTCACGAAAATCACTATTTTTATTTGTTTTTTGTCAATCCTACTAATATTATAAACGCGAAAGTTTGTAAAAATGGAAAGTTGATCTGGATGAAATTTGGCACAGAGAAAGATTATAGTCTAGAATAGCACATAGGATACTTCTTAACAGCGGGTGAAACCGGGGCGCAGCTATTGTGATTATATACTTAAGCTGTGTTACAGTAAAAAAAATCAAAAATTGGTTTTCCATAATAGAGTTATATCGGTTTGACTGTCGTTTTCACCAGTGCATAAAGTGAGGAGTGTGGTTAAAATATATATATACATATATATATATCCCAACTGGTGAAAATTACAGTCAAACCGATAGAACTCTATTGTTGGGACAGTTGTGAGAAAATATAAAATATTCTAACTTCTAACGACCACCACTGGTGGCCTTTTTTGTGGTGGTCGTTGGGAGTAAGCCGCGCGGTTCAACACACCGCGCAGGAGATAACAACTAGTTCGTCGTCGAACAGTGTAAGAATGGCCTTATCATTATCAAAACATCGACTACTCACAATTCAAATCACATGTAAAAACTACATTACTGAAAAGAGGGGCTTATAAGGTTAATGACTTATTGAGAAGACAAAGATGTCTGGAGCCTTCCACTTCCGCCAAGTAGCCACTAGTATGTATAGATATTACTTAGTTGTAAACCAAAATTTGTGAGACAAGAATTTATTTATTCTTTGAAAAAAATGCCCCTCAGTTTCTTGCCTGTTCTTCTGAGTAGAGGCTCTTTAACCGAACAAGGCGGTCGAGTCTATTAAAAAAAAAAATTGACGTTCATAAGTGTATTTTTGATACCCAAATTGAATAAAAACATTTTGACTTTGACGACTACCGATCAATTGATATAAGCGTGAGAATCAAAACAACCCAAACGAAATTGCAAGAAGTCGTCATTCGAGTCCAGAATGCAAAATATTGTGATAAACAAAGTGGTTTAGTGCGAATGGTAGCCTTTTCGCAATTTAACAGCGGTTTAATTATGTGAGAGAAGCAGCGGGACACACTACTGGCAAGTGGCAGTATGAGCCGTGGACTTTTAATAAAATAAATAAATATTTGGCACACTTCAACACTCGGCCGCCTGACCCCAAACTAGGCAAAGTTTGGGGTCTGAAAACTGATATGCATACATATATATTTTTCAATATCTATTTAGAACAAACACAAACCCACGCCCCGAAGCTCTAAAGCAGGTTCACTACAAACTGAGCCACCGAGGAAGTGGCAACGTTTCTGTTGTGAAAAGAAAAAAAAATAGAGCAACTATAATTATGTAGAAAACTTATTTTAAATTAAAAAAAAGTTTTGACTTTGTCCTAAGAGAAAAGATACAACTTTCGTTCACGATTCTGCATCACTTTCAAGTTCAACTTCAAACCTTATTCAAAGGCAATAGGACTCCAACGGATATTACGATAATTCCATGTATTAGCTGTTACCCGCTACTTTGTTCGCGTTTAAACAGAAAATAGTATCCAAAAACCTCCCTCGTGATATACTGTAGCTAATTATCAAATTTCATCCAGATCCGTTCAGCCGTTAAACCGTGAAAAGCCTACAAACAGACAGACAGAGTTACTGTCGAATTTATAAAATTAATATATAGTGTGGATTATGTTCAGAGATATATTTCACAAAACATACAGCAGATAATATTAGGTACGATTTTGGTTCTGAGAGTTTGGATATCTGATTATAACTACACAATAATTAGCATAGTCTGTTGCTCGCTAATGCATGTGTCAAACGTCGTAAAGCATTCAATAAACAGCGAATCTTACGCTAAAATGGTAAGCCATGCCATGCCATAAAATGACAGCGCATGTTATATTTATCGAACAGCTGCATGTGTTTATGAAATCCAAAATCAATTCATTGCGAAGCAAATCTACTGTGTATTAAGAACAGAATATTTTTATTGTTATTAAGTACAGTTCCTTAACAATTTAACTAAAAAATGAATTAAGGATGCTCCTAAAATGGACTCGAACAGTAATTACAATAAGTTACAAAAGCAATTGGTAATATTTTTGAAGTCAGTGGGATGAGTTAAGAATGCAGAGTCAGGGTGAGTTAACATTTTTTTTAAAGAGGATGGAGTATACGTAGTAAAAGTAAGTTAAGTTAATAAAGTTTTATCTATTTTCGCCAGTTGTTACACTACAGTTTTTCTGTTCTTTTGTTTTGCTATTTCTGGTGTGAACAATAAAGTATTTATCTATCTATCTATCTATTACACTGTAAAAGCTGTCTGTATTAGGATAATTAAATGCAAGCTATGCTATTAATTGATGTCATTATTTAGTTCGCGAATGGTAATTTCCCACAAACGCGGTGAACCGCGGTACCGTGTATCTTCATCTCATTTTATCTCTGTGTGTGTAGTATCGCTACGCTACCGTGATTAACGCACTACGTACTAGAGGAGCTGATCCAAACAAAAAACGTTACGCAACTTAAGAAGTGGGGTCCGCCCACTGTGGGCTGACCGCAGGTTTGCTTCAGCGTTGACTACTGAATTGTTAATTTAGCTCCGTCCAGGTCACACTTTGATTCCAGTAATTCAGCGCCGTTCCGTACACAACCACACTGCACGCGTGTCAGGACCACACTAATGCAAAGTGCAAGGATTTCAATGCACTGCAGTGGACGAAAGTTCGTGTTCGGATTATGAAATCTAGTACGTAGGACATATGTACATATTGTACTCGCATGTCGATAGCGGAAATGGAAAATCGCTCGTGTAGCGCTCCTGAGTATGGGGACAATGAGTCATCCTTTTTCGTGCATGCAGTCGGCGTTCATCGATTTGTTAGACGTTGTTACGTCAAAAACTGAACGTCAAAAAATAACTAAGTAGAGATTTTAAATTTTACTATGGAAACTGACGTGGTTTTCACACATTATGATTTTTAAAACGGGAATTACTCGGGACAATAGTTTCAACCGCATTCGGCAGTCTTCATCAGGGCGAGTGCGCGCGCGCAGCTGCGTCTCGCATAGCACTCGCTATGCTCGCATCTACTAAATCGCACGTGAGTAATTCCCGTTTTATAAATCATGATGACTTAAAGTAGTTCAAATTGAAAGTATGACATGTCTGCATGCACTAAAGATGTGCCCGAATGTCCATACTGTTATAACAGTCTTTTTTACAAGGATCGAATTGGCCATAAAAGCAAATAACCAGGTATCAAAAAAGCGATTCCGGATAACTGACTTTTTGACAGCGTAATTCGAAATCAAGTTGGATAAACTCGGCGTTTTAATACGTTTCGTTGAAATAACATACCTTATTGAAAATATTTGTAATAAAACTCAGATGAAATATATTCTCAATTTACATTGAGAGATAAATATTTAACAACGCATTTACACACAGGATAAGCATAACGTTAACTATGTTTATTTTTTTGTTTTACGGGATTTTTTATTAACCGACTACGCGAGAAGGGGGTTATTGAGGTGGAAAAGATCGAATTATAGTCGGAGTATCCGACTCAATAAAATTTGAATAAGTCCCGTGTAAATAATTCTACCAATATATATATTTTTTATAATAAACTAGCTGACCCGACAGACATTACCCTTTAAAAACTTTTTAAAAAAAATGTTTCGTTCAAATTTTTAATTTTTTTCTAAGATCTTTCTCCTGACAATAATAAATAAAACAAAAAAAAAAGCGAAAATGTTTCATGTGTTCAGGCGTGATGCGATGACTAAAGGAAATAGAGATTCGTTTTTATACATTCAAAATGCATTGAAAATTCAAAGCTTGTTTTTTTGTTACTAAATCATAAAACAAAAAGCACAAAAGTTTTTTTTAAATTCGGTATTGATTTGGCCCATAACTTGGAACACCCAAGGCTTCATTTATTCCGAAAAACTAACAGTCCCTTTAAGATAGCGGGTGAAATCGCCAGGCACAACCAGTTAAAACTTAAAAAAAGGATGAGTTGACCAAGGATGATTACTAATCCTTGGTCATTCTTCCTAATCCTTTCTTCTTCTTTTTGAGGAACAATCCAACCAATAATGTGTCAAAACCACGTCGGTTTTTATACCTGCCTATTTACGAAGATTTAGTCGTTGGAATGTAAGCGCTGTTTCGAGAGATCGTATACTTGTCAAAAAAAATATCGCCTGAAACTTCCCTGAAAGTCTCGGCCTCACTTCTACAGGACAAATTGTCAAGTAATAGACTACTTTATCGCCTAGTAGGCGCAAAAAACATGCTGCCTAAGGCTAAGGGTACAAATTCACGGAGCGATTTTCGCCCGCGCCCGCCGAAGCTGCAGAACAGCTGTTTTATTTCAAAGGCTGTAAATAGTGTTCAATTTTTTGTGGCAAACTAATATTGTATTATTAGTCAAGTCAAAGTCAAAATGTTTTCATTCAATTTAGGTATCAAAGATACACTTATGAACGTCAAAGTTATTTAAATAGACTCGACCGCCTTGTTCGGACAAAAAGCCTCTACTCAGAAGAACAGGCAAGAAACTGAGGGGCATTATTTTTTCAAATAATAAATAAATTACAGTCTCACAAATTTTGGCTTACAACTAGGTAATATCTATAAATACTAGTGGCTACTTGGCGGAAGTGGAAGGCTCCAGACATCTTTATCTTCTAAATAATTCTTAACCTTATAATATCCTCTTTTCATTAATAAATAATAAAAAATAAAATAGTATAAAATAGTATTATTATTATTATAGTTAAAACTTGGGATAAGTTTTAATTTTTAGCGACGAAAGCCTAGTCGGAGAAGACTCGCCTCTCAAGCCAGATGGAGCGGGTTCGGACCCAGTCGACGGCACGCACCAAATTGCTCATTGTGTGAACATATGTGCGTGTTGTATGTTTTTTTATGTTTGTTACCTCATAACTTTTGACTGGGTAAATCGATTTTGATGATTCTTTTTATGTTTGGTAAATCATACGGTATAGGTGGTCCCATACAAATTTTAACGAAATCAGTCATGCACTTTTTAAAATATCAACATAAGTTGTAAACTTGTTTCATGGATGAAGAATTACAGGATGGGAAGTCGGTTTTTTAAGGTATACTTTTTATATTATGTGTTTGAAAGGTGAATTGGTCGGGAGTGTTCTTAGCTATGTTTGGTGAAAGTCGGTGTCGGGGGTTTTAAATTTTCTATTTATTTACATACATATCGGCATTCTCCAGAAGCTGGGGGCCCGCAACCCTAGCGCGCACGGGTAAGAACCGGTTACATTTCGGCATTCTCCAGAAGCTGGGGGCCCGCAACCCTAGCGCGCACGGGTAAGAACCGGTTACATATCGGCATTTTCCAGAAGCTGGGGGCCCACAACCCTAGCGCGCACGGGTAAGAACCGGTTACATTTCGGCATTCTCCAGAAGCTGGGGGGCCACAACCCTAGCGCGCACTTGTAAGAACCGGTTACATATCGGCATTTTCCAGAAGCTGGGGGCCCACAACCCTAGCGCGCACGGGTAAGAACCGGTTACATATCGGCATTCTCCAGAAGCTGGGGGCCCACAACCCTAGCGCGCACGTGTAAGAACCGGTTACATATCGGCATTTTCCAGAAGCTGGGGGCCCACAACCCTAGCGCGCACGGGTAAGAACCGGTTACATATCGGCATTCTCCAGAAGCTGGGGACCCACAACCCTCCGGTTACATATCGGCATTCACCAGAAGCTGGGGGCCCACAACCCTAGCGCGCACGGGTAAGAACCGGTTACATATCGGCATTCTCCAGAAGCTGGGGACCCACAACCCTCCGGTTACATATCGGCATTCACCAGAAGCTGGGGGCCCACAACCCTAGCGCGCACGGGTAAGAACCGGTTACATATCGGTATTCTCCAGAAGCTGGGAGCCCACAACCACAGCGGGCGCGTCTAAGAACCGCCCCGTGAGTTATTACCCTTAGTCCGCGTCATTATTTCAAAGTTAAGGACCTGTCATCTGATACTACCTTCTTTTGACAAACGTTGTTTGTCTAACGACGTTTCTATACTACAGTCTATGAAAAAGCTTGAGAAAGGAAAAACAAATTGGAAAAATGTGCTTGGAAAACACTGAACTATAGGATTAGTCACACTGTTCAATACGTACACTGTTAACTTAGTTTCTTTTTATTTTTATTTTTTTGTTTAATCTGTATTCTGTGTGTGTATATTTTTATTGTGTATGTTATTTGCCACAAATAAATGTCTGTCTATGTCTATGTCTATGATTTTTGTCTTTTCACACTTTTCATACTTTTACCTATTTTTACACAGTATTTTATTACACGAAATCAACGAAAACAAGTATTTTGTTTGCGCCTGGTTTTAAATGAAGAATTATGGTGATCAGAAACACATCAAACCACAATCCATCCATCCATCCATCAGCCATAGGACGTCCACTGCTGGACATTGGTCTCCCCCATAGATCTCCAATAAGACCGGTTGGTAGCGGCCTGCATCCAGCGCGATCCTGCGCTCTTGACAAGGTCATCTGTCCACCTTGTGCGTGGACGTCCTACGCTGCGCTTGCCGGAACGTGGTCTCCATTCGAGGACCTTTCGACCCCATCGGTCATCAGTCCTTCGTGCTATGTGCCCTGCCCACTGCCATTTCAACTTGCCAATCCGCTGGGCTATGCCGGTAACCACAATCAGTTTAACCGAAATATAATTTTGAATATCCTTAGTATCTTCTTACAAAAACTGTCTGAGCGTAGTTCTCTAAATTTTCAGCGATTAAGTACAACATATTTTTTTTTTATTTTTAAACAGCCAAATTAGTTCTCTAAAGTTACCTTAACCGAGTAACTTAATCTTATTTTCTGGTCTTATTACGATTAATACCAGTAAAAACGGCTGAGCGATGATAGCCTAGTTGGAGAAGGCCCGCCTCTCTAACCAGAGAGATCGGGTTCAAACTCAGCCGACGGCACGCACCAATTTGTTCATTGTGTGAATATGTGCATATTGTATGTCATCTGCTGCATGACTGGAGCCCGGTGTATGGCGACAGGCTCGCCCCCCCTGTCGCATTTGGGACTAAATATCGTCCGGCGAAGTGTGGGTGTTGTATTACACCTCTGCTAGGGAAAAGGCGTGACGGTATGTAAAAACGTTAAAAAAATTGTGATGGCGTTTAATTTGTGAAGGGTTTGTCAGTAATTCTCGAAAGACGCAATTGCCCCAAAGACGCATTTGCCCCAGTTGACCGTACGCTTGTTTCTTGCTGCGTCATCTATCACGGTATTACGTCAATCGGGTCAGATAGGTTCCTAAAAGTTTGATAAACTTGTTCGTAAGTAAGAAATTATAGTAAGCATATTAGTAGTTATAAATTAATAAGTTACTTAGACAAATTGTTACCTATTACTTCCTATTATTCATTCAGTAAGTACAAAACTTAGCTATAAAATAATTAAGTGGATAGTTTCGATTTTTGTCTATAGATAGTTCAATTCAATTCAAAATTGTTACTTGAAGCGGAATTACACTAGATATTAGATCTAGTGTAATTCCACTTATGACTTTACACTTATTAATGGCTTTAACGTCGCATTAAATATATATTTTTTTTTAAATTCTAAATTAAGAATAGAATAGAAAATTCATGTTCCTTGATGTACTTAATGCGACGTTAAAGCGGAATTACACTAGATATTAGTTCAAGTAACAATTTTGAAGATGAACTTCCGCAAAGTAACGCCTGATTCAATCAACTATCTCAATTCAATTCACTTATTAATTGCGTTTACGGGTAAAATACAGATGTCATCGAAAATTATACATTTGAACGCCATAATCCGCCTTTCGGCATGAAATTACGTACTAAATATACGTACGCAACCACGTACGTAGTTTAGGCTTACAAAAAACTTTGCTCGGCAAATTTCACCCGCGGTTAAAAAGTATCCTTAGTGCTATTATAGACTATAATCTATCTCTGTGCCAAATTATATCCAGATCTGTTCAACCGTTCTGGCGTTAAAGAGTTACATCCATCCATCCATCCATTCTTACAAACTTTCGTGTTTATAAAATTATATAATTTAAAATAAATTGGATGTACGCGTCGTCTTGTAACCCTCCTCCGTTTCGTCGGTTAAAAAAGAACAAAGGTATCTTGTATTTTAACCAAGATTACGTATTACGTGTTCATTGTTTATCTAAATAATGCAATTTTATTTTAAACAGTTTATACTTAGTGAAATATAACTGACAAATATGTACAAAAAATTGAAAAACAAGTCATAGTTAAAACAAAAACCACAGCCTTTCTCCCTCTAGAAATAAAGACGAATCCAATAACAACTCACACAGTCACACTCCAGATTCGGCAACAATTAGGTTACAAGAAATCACATAAAAACAGACAAAAACGTACTCAAATACATCCGAAAATACATTCCTTTACGAACAATTTAATAACATTGAAACCACAACCGACCACTTTTTTTCTGGTCAGTTCAAAAAGCTGCCCACCAAACAATGTGTTGAGAGTGGCTGTAGGCGTCCTAATAGCTGTAATCAAACAAATTAGGGGTCGCATCTGTCAGTGCGACCGCTGAGTGCGAGGAGTTGGCCACCACTGAGATTTAGTTTTATGAGATTACGCGACTGAGTAAGGAGGGGTATGTTTTTCGAGTGAAGATATACAGGGTGTATCTTTAAACGGCGGACATATTCTAAGAGATCATTGCACTGATCATTATGACATATTATTATAAGCATGTTAGTCTAGTTGGAGAAGGCCTGCCTCTCAAGCCAGAGGGAGCGGGTTCAAACCCAGCCGACGGCACGCACCAATTTGTTCGTTGTGCGTATCTATTGTATGTCATCTGCTACATGACTGGAGCCCGGTGTACGGCCACAGGTTCGCCCCCTGTCACATTTGGGACTGAATATCGTCCGGCGAAGTGAGAGTGTTGCCGTTGTCGTCGAAAAGGGTGTTTTTATTTTAATTTTATTTATAGTAAAACTTGGTCATAATTATAATTTTTGCAAGCGAGTACTTAATGCAAGTACAGTTCCTAAATTCTATTAAGTGTAAGCAAAATTTACCTCAAGTTGTGAAAATCAGACTAAAGATTGTAGAGATGAGGTCAAAGTCTCAGTTTGGGGCAAACTACTAGTTTTAGTTGTATTTAATTTTTGTAGGCAATTTCCTCTGTCCTTAAAGCAGTTTCTCAGGCTCTTAAAACGTTCCTTTACAACTCTAGAGCAATAAAGAGGTACTTTCCTCCCGGCCTTCGTCTTAAGTAAGGGAACTTAATATTAATATCGCAAACAGTAAGTATCTGTTTACCGCTTCGTGTAAATAATTACGAGGAATATTAGCACTCTATTGTCACTGCTGGAATGTTTGCACTGTTGTAGGTCGGGTGCTGTGGGGCACGTTTGGTTACGAAAGGATTATGCTGCGATCAGACGCGTGGTGCGGAGTCCGGCGTGCAGCCCGGCGTGCATCCCGGCATGCAGCCCGGCATGCAGCCTGGCGCGCGCGGTGCTGAAAAACCGACAGTCGGCCCGATCGTCGACATTCACGAGCACGAGCGCGGGCGCGAGCACAAGCAGCCTGTTCACATGCTGGCGCCCGTGCCCGCGCCCTTTGAATGTCGCTTTGAACGCGAGCGTCTGAACGCAGCATTAGGGGTAGCTGTGAGACTACTTGAGGTAGCAATAGGGACTATAACTTTTTTGGTGGAGGTGAAAAAAGTGATCGGCCGAGCAAGCGTTAGCGTGCGAAGCTTCTCTGCTTTAGCAAAAATGCTTTCGCATGTCCGTCTGTCCGGCTGTCTGTTGTATTAAATAGAATTGGTTAAGAAATACGACCTGTAGAGGACAACAGCTGTACAGACGACAGCTGGAATGACACGCGAAAGCATTTTCGCAAGGTCTTTAACTCACAGAGCCTCTAGCTTAGGTAAATTTTCTACGAAATGTTATCGATTTTGTTAAGAAATTGCGATGGTGGTCGATTCTGCACTTAGAAGCTGGTCGCACTATTATGTAGGTAGTTCAACATGATATGCTGAGAAAACTCCTTTGAACAGATTGTTTCGTAAGTGAGAGAATCCTGACAACTGACAGAATAGGCAAATTTTGTGCACAAGAGCCTACAAAAATGTTTGTATGCTATAATATATAACGCACAAGGCACACAGCCTCTAAGAACTACAGAGGTGTGGAACTACAGAGGTGTGGAACTCGTTGCCTGCGTCTGTCTTTCCACCTAAATACAATTCGGGGGTGTTCAAGAGTAAAGTTATTAGGTATCTCCTAGGCAAGCGCGTTACACCTTCGATCACGTCGACGCTTCCCATCAGGCGAGTCAGTGGTCAAACGCATGTCTAGTCTGTTGTAAAAGAGAAAAAACAGCAAAGCATTTAGGACGGGCTAGAGTCAGTCAACGTTTTATCTACATCTATCATCAAATCCTACTTTTAATTGTGTGAACATAATTGCGTAGTTAATGTTATTTCCTACATAACTGGAGCCCGTTGTATGGCGACAGGCTCGCTCCCTGTCACGTTAGGGACTGAATATCGTCTAAGCGAAGCGAAGCGTAGGTGTTGTTCACACCTCCACCAGCCTCTTCTAAGAAAGGGACGACGATATGTAAATGCCACTAAAGTCTATCGTAACTAAAGCATGCAATTGCTCCCAGACTAACAGGGTGCTGAAATTGTTTGCCTAAATATGTCCTTAAAGTAATGGGCTCAAGCTGTTTGTATTGGGCTCACGAAATTAACGATTTTGATTTGTTGACTACAGTTATTGTTATTTTGAAGTAAGATAACTTCGTTTATTGGTAGTTTTATTTATCTCAGATTTTTTATTGATTTAACGTACTTAAGGTTCTTGTTCTTCTTTGTTTTACTTTATTTAAGCTAACCACTGATTTAACCATTGAGCTATATCATCAAATTAGGGCCTAACGGATTGATGAACTAGGTAAGCGCTGCTGGCTAACTTAATTTACTATCTTGATCAATAGACTTGTTAGTTAATGCAATTGTACTATCTCGCTCTTAAATTTTTTTACACTCTTTAGAATTTAATAGTGATTTACAAAATATGGGAAAGAAAAGTGAAAGAAAAATTAAATAAAAAATTTTAAGCACTTATTTCATGTTTTTTTTTATAAAAGCTTGCGATGATAGCCTAGTTGAAGAATGCCCGCCTCTCAAGTCAGAGGGAGCGGGTTCGATCATTGGCACGTACCAATTTGTTCATTGTGTGAACATATGTGCTTAGTGTACGTCATCTGCTACATGGCTGTAGCCTGTTGTATGGCGACAGGCGCGCCCCCTGTCACATTTGGGACTGAATACCGTCCGTCGAAGTGTGTTGTGTGCCTTTACCAGCCCCTTCGGAGGAAAGGCGTGACGATATATGATAAGCTTGCATTTCGCCGTCATCTAGCCTAAATTAAATGTAATATACCTCTACGATGGAAAACGCTCGCCAAGAAAAAAATACTACACTAGTGACTTGAATACACCCACATTATAACTATTGTAGAACACTTTCTAATATATTATATTGTAGAACTCACTCAACTGCCGTCTTTGTACTTCTTCACTCTGCAAAACTTCAAGGCTAGAGTGAATAAGTACCTTGTATGTCGTCGTGCTCCATCTTAGACCACAACGTCGCTTAACATCAGGCGAGTTGGTGGTCAAACGCCGACCTATTCTACATAAAAAAAAAAAAAAAACTTTATTTAATTAGGTGGGAACTGACTGGCTGTATCCACCTAAATAAATCAATAAGAAAACCTAATCGAATGATGTACCAGTTTCCAACTCAAAACTTCCAAGTTCCCAACTTCCGCTATAGGCGTACGAAAGCTACCGAACTCTCAAGTTAAACTGTTCTCTCCCAATTACTTTGAAGGAGCCAATGGCGTCAGTCCGCGCGAACAGACTTATAGTCAGACCGAACGGAAACATGTTCGAGCAATTTTTGACAACATAGACAAATAAGTAACACATTGTTAGCAACAACCATTTGTAGCACACAAGTTACATATTGTTGTACCCTATGTCACTTCCATTATCATGACGATTCAAATGACACCTCGCATGTCGAAATCCATCAAGCTGTTTAGGCTGTAGGGCGTGCCAAAGAAACCTCATACATACAATTACAGATTCGAAACACAAAACCCTCCTTGCGCAGTCGGGTAATGAACCATATCACCGTAGCATAAAATATAAAATTGTATAATATCAACAGAGGGCAGCGTCGCCTCGATATTTTGTAATTTTGTAGTTTGAACCCCCGACGTAAAAAGGACGAGGTGTTATACGTTTGACGTGTCTCTCTCTCTCTCTCTCTCTCTCTCTCTCTGTGTGTGTGTGTGTGTGTAGACTATGTTGATATAGTTCATATTTTGTTGATGACTTCAAAAATAGCTTGAACATTTTTCCGTTCGGTCTAAACCGACCCTTAGCGAGCAATAGTTCGTGCGAACCGGCTTGCTATACTCGTGTAAAGAAACCTTTATTAAATGAAGATTCCTTAGAAATGAATGGGGATGTAGGCGAGGAGCTAGAGGCTTTTTTTTGTTGATTTCTCGTGTTTCTACCGCTTAGTTTTTTTAATAAAATCTCGGAAAATAATAACAGGGCTCACTGAAAGAAAATTCAAATCACATGTAAAAACTACATTAATGAAACGAGGATATTATAAGGTTTACAATTATTTAGAAGATAAAGATGTCTGGAGCGATCCACTTCCGCCAAGTAGCCACTAGTACATAGATATTACCTAGTTGTAAGCAAAAATTTGTGAGACAATATTTTTTTTTTGAAAATAATAATGCCTCTCAGTTTCTTGCCTGTTCTCTTTTTCCGAACAAGGCGGTCGAGTCTATTTTCTATTTATAAAACTTTGACGTTCATAAGTGTATCTTTGATACCCAATTCAATAAATACATTTTGACTTTGACTTTGAGTCTTATTGGTAGTAGCAGCGGCAAGAGGTGATACGTAGTTTGTCAATGGTACTAATAATAAAATGCATTGTCTATAACAATAATAATATTCGGGAAAGTTTGCAAATACGATCATCTGATCCCCGATTAACCAAAGCTATGGCCGCCAGAGGCTGATACTAAGTACTTACATAATTTTAAAAACATTCATTTAAAAACATATTAACACCCAGATGTCTGGGTGTTAATATGTTCATCACATAAATGTTTGTCCTAGGCGGGAATCGAACCCAGACCCCCAAGCACAGAAGACAGGCTCACTACCAACGGAGCCACCGAGGCAGTCAAATGAATTATGAATTTATTACCAGAGTAATAGAGCCATAGCTAAAATGATTTCCTGTGGGAATTATCAGTAGGAACTACATATATGGTATCTCCACTGAAATAGCGAATAAACAAAAACGATCTGCCAAGTGCTTGACGGGACACGCTGATGGTAGTGTTTCGTTAGCTTTTAGCAAAGCTAAAAACAAATAAAATCCTCGTAAGCTTTTTTGTGTCAAAAATTATGCCTATTTTAAAACAAAAATGAAATCGTCACTTTGGATATCAATATTTCAGTTAATACAAGTATAAATAATAATAAAAAATCCCGACACTGATTTTCATCAAAGTCAAAGTCAAAATGTTTTTATTCAATTTAGGTATCAAAGATACACTTATGAACGTCAAAGAACGTCATCACACATAGAGCTAAGAACGCTCCCGAATAATTCACCTTTCAAACAAAAAAAAAATCTAAATCGGTTCATCACACACACACACACACACACACACACACACACATGCACACACAGAAACGACAAACTTATAACCGTCTTTTTTGCGGTGGGGGGTTTAAAATCTGAAAATATCAAACCTGGGCTCTCGGACTATCAACAACTATCAAGATCTAAAAAGAGTTCCAAGAAATAACCCTAGTGCACCTTTATAGTCCGGTATTCACGGTAATTGGACATAACGACTGGAGATCCATCTCAATCTGCAATTTGTTTGCGTTTATCAGCAGCGCTGGCGTCCTAATTGGCCATCGATCGCACGAAGCATATACAATAGTATTTAGCAAGTGAATCAGCGGGGCGCAACTAGTATATACTGTAGTGGCGCCCTGCGGTTTGACTGCCTCGGTGGCTCTGTTTTCAGTGAACCTGCCTTCTGAGCTCGGTGGCGTGGGTTCGATTCCCACCTAGGGCAAACATTTATGTGATGGACATTTGTGTTTGTTCTATGTCTGGGTGGTAAATATATATTTAAGTATGTATTTAAAAATATATACTCGTATGTATGAATGTCGATCAGTATCTGGCAGTCATTGTACAAGCTTTGCTTAGTTTGAGGTCAGGCGACCATGTGTGGAAATGTCCCAAATTATTATTATTACATCATCATTATTATAGTATTTTACGTCCCACTGCAGAGACACCGACCTACCCTACATCGATGAGATTGAGCTGTTAATCACCACCCTGGCTCAGTACGGGTTGAATGTCACATGGCTTTCAAATTATTAATTCTAGTGCCCCGTTTAGATATTGGTCGAGCACAGCCCAATAGCGGCCAACACGAACATGAAACTCTTTTCCTAATAAATACACAATCTCTAACTACTTGCTATGAAACGCAAGCTAACTTAAATTTAGTATTAAAGGATAATAATTATTATAGGCCTCTTAAATACCAGTCCTCTTATCTGCGGAGTTTATATAAATATCGAATCGACTAATGCAATTAGCTATTAACTTCACCAGAAATAGTAACTACGAGTATAATACTGCAAACACTAATCGTAAATAAGTGAACGGTGGCAACATACATGAAAGGAGCAGTATGGCAACTACTGTAGGCACCTAGTAGGAGGGCTTTTTGTAATTGTCTCTCTCGTTTCAAAAGTCATAGGAGTGAGTGACCAAGAAACATCTGAAGCGTCAAGAATAGGAAGCCAGCTGACCAATCACAACGCTCGAAATCTCCGCTCCACTTCAGTGGACGCAATGTGATTGGTCAATTATGCACCGCTCCGCTCAGCTCCACTTCAGCGGACCCGTACCCTTAGACTCTGACTAACCACTACTGCAGTTTTAGGACCGTCCTTAATCCAGTAAACTTACGTTTCAAATCGACTAAAAGTAACCATTCACCATCCTGCCTTGCAGTCCGCCGTGCAGGACTACGAAGCAGCATATAGCTCACACACCACTTAGCCTAGCATCCTGCACGTACATCCCGCACGTCGTTGCCGGACGCGATGCAGGCTTCGACAACCTTCACCATCCTGCATGAAGCCGCAGTCCTGCACGGCTGACTCCAAGAAAGGATGGTGAATGGTTCCCATTAACCTGGCAAACGTTTGAAATCGACTAAATCGACAAATTTATTCGTACCATACACAAAATAAACGTTCTCGTCGAGGATCACATACGTATACATCAGTATATCGATCGACTAAGAACCGCCCCCCTACTGAGCCTATAAAGTTGACTTACTGTTTCCATGATCATTCGCAAACGCTAACAAGATAAATAAAAGTTTATATCGCCATAACTGTTGCCGCTGACATCGCTTACGTAAATAATACGAGTTACAATTATGTACAGACGTAAATAAACGATGTTTCATTTAGTTTATTTGACAGGCGTGAAGGGTTAGTACTGCGAGGGCAAAGAGCAGGGGCAATATTTGCTTATGTGGTAGCGTATCCAAGATTTTGGTTTGGGGGGAGGGGATACAGACAAAAAAGAAGGGGGTGAGCGTTCAAGGTGAACATTCGTTTATGAAACCTAAAATTCCTGACAATTATACAATACAATACATCTTTATTGCACACCAAAAATACAAAGTAAAACAAACTTAAAGAAAATATTAAACAATAACATTATAAAGCGATTTCTTCCAGGGAACCTTTGGATGGAACAGGACAGAACGAAATATGACAAATATATAATTTACGATACAATAATATACGAAATATGATAGTATGACAAATATGATATAGTACCCCCAGAAAAGAAAAACCGGGTAAAATCGTCACGATGAAATATTGTTTTGTTACAATTATAGCTAAGGACACTGTCTATGAAGTCACCTATCAGACAGACACTGAATCAAAATCGGTTTATCCGCTTAGGAGTTATGATGCCACAGATACACGTAAAACTTATAACAACCTTCTGTTTTGTGTCGGGAGTTAAAAAAGCTCTACATTTTGGACCATTTGGAACATACTTTTAAAGAAAAAAAAGAAAAAAAGTTTATTTGTGACCACTACATTTAAAATAACATAACATATAACATATCGTCACGCCTTTCCCCCGAGGGGGCTGTCAGAGGTGTAATAAAACACCCACACTTCGCCGGACGATTTTTAGTCCCAAATGTGACAGGGGGCGAGTCTGTCGCCATACACCGGGCTCCAGTCATGTAGCAAATGACATACAAAACATATGTACATTTAAATAAAAAAAAATAAGCAATTGTACAATCTACAAGGTCACAAATCGGCCCCAACTTAGCCGGCTGTTAACCGGAGCTGGTCTTCTGTTGGTCTTTTGGGAGGAGCTTGAACCTTGCAGCTCCATCTCCCCTCCTGGATCCGCTTCTGTGCTTTTGCGTGTTTTAGAACAATTTTACGGAAATGCTTGTTACTGATACTTATGTGAAAGTGTCTATTTTTATACGCAAACACAGGTTAAACTGAGTGTTAAAGTTAAACTTAACACCCCTCTGTTGATATGTGCAATGACTGAGTATCAGTCTGTGAAAACGTAGCTCACAAACGGATGAACTAATTTTTAACTCCTGACGCAAAAACGACGTAGTGTTATAAGTTTGACGTGTGTGTGTGTGTGATTTTTTTTGTGTGATTAGTCGTGAGTGTTCTTAGCTATGTTTGATAAAAATCGGTTTCGGGTTTTTTTTTAATTTTTAATTTTGGTCTTATTTTTTTGTGTTTAGCTTTGTTTTTGTTTGCTGACTTGCGTTTGTTATGTGAAGTTTTCAGAGACCGCCTATTCTTGCAACTATGAAAGAGTACCTTTAAGTTACGAAGTATATAACTATTATAAAATCTGTGCTATAGGTTTCTTGACGAGAGTGTACAATTAGGGTTAACAAAAAATTACTATCACGGTTTATGTCGCACGCTAATAGGCCATCCACTAACAATGAGACGCTACTAGTACAAGTACCGTACTAGTACCACTAATAGTAGTAGAGGTGGTTTTTTTTTAATATATAGAATAGGTCGGCGTTTGACCACCAACTCGCCTGATGTTAAGCGACGTTGTGGTCTAAGATGGAGCACGACGACCTATAAGGTACTTATTCAAGGCCTTAAAGTTTTGTAGAGTGAAGAAGTACAAAGACGGCAGTTGAGTGAGGCGCTACAAGTGCGCTACTGCTCAGACCCGTCTTCGTACTGTTGCACGCATTCGTCGTGCAACAGTACGAAGACGTCTCATTAGTCTCATTAGTCTTCGTCTCATTGGTCACAATGCAACGGTGCGTATTTTGCTGGCTACCTATTTTCGTACACATTTAATATTTGGTTTTTTATGAACCACCAACCCCAGTTGCAGTCAGTTCCGCGTGCGTGCTGTCAGTTCGTCGTTGTTACAAGCAGTCCGTGCGTCACGCAGCTACTGTAACGGGCTGGAAACCATTGACAGTATTATCACCCGTGCTGGAAATGGACTGCTTTTGGTGTGACGTCTTTTATAGAGTTTCATACTGTACTGGTCCTAGCAAATCTGACCGGAACGCACACGGACTGCACCTTCGTATGGTGTGCTCCAGCCTTTCTAGACGCTCTGAATTTTCCATAATAAAGCGCTTGTCAAATTTCTTGGAAACCATTTGTAAGATTATGATGAAATTTGGCATGTAGAATTAAATGAATTTTTTTTTTCTCTGCCCCTAAGTTCTTATTTTTTTAAAAACGTCCTCAAAAGAAAATAGGGCTATGAAAAATATTCGAATTTATATGATTTATTTGATAGACAGACAAAACAAATCAAAAATCCTTTTACTAGGGAGGTTGTCTACATCATTCGCTTATTTAAATTAATACATAATACAAGAACATTTTTTTGTTATCTAAGAATGATTAGAGAAGTACAAAAGTCGTAAAAATTATCAAATTGCACTTTGCTACTCTGTCTGTGTTGCTAGGCAGTCTGTCTTTAGAGACTCGTCAGTATCTCTACTTGCTCTCTTCGCTCGTCGTCTTCTAGACGAAATGGCAATAGAAAACCTTTAGCCAATGCAAAGTTAGTCCAAAGTGGTCGCCGGACCCACCGAACCACACCAAAGATGCCGCCAGCACACCCACCGACGTGATGTCAGCGGCTATATTTCTTGATGTTAAAAGAAATAGCCTCCCACTGTCTGGTCAGATCATCTTACTGGTATACTCGACTAACATCTCAGTTCAAGCATTGGGATATTCTTAAAACCAGCTCTCTCAACCAGCCACCGCAGAACATCGCTGAGAATATCCCAAACTACCCATAAGCATAACTAAAATTGTTGTTGTTTACAATTATTTTTTTAAAAAGTAAATGTTGTGTTGTCTTACTTTTAATTTTAGACAATAAATATTTTTTTTAAATCTGCGGGCTGTATCGGTTGATCGTCGACTTTGGTGTGTGGACTTCTTTACCAGACATCCTTACCTGTATTTCCGCTCAGCTATCGACCGTCCAGTCGACACCTATAATTGTACACTCAACCGCAACGTTTACTTTTGTTTCTTGGAAACCGTCTGGCCGCGGGCGTACTACGGTTTGCTGTGACCAATACACTGATGGATATGAACATTAAACGCTCAAATAAATAGAAATATAGAATTCTTGCAATACATAATGCTATTTATATATATCACACACACACATACTCACGCATTCACGCCCTGTAAATAAATGATGTACTATAATAAGAAAGAGCGGGGGCTCTTAGCACAAGCTTTATTAGCTTAAAAAGAGTCCCCAGAAGTATGTATCTGTATTTTGAAACTTGGAATAAAATAAACTTTATTATTATTATTATTATAATGCTATCTGTAACGAATTTTTCGAGGGTGAGAAGTTATATAAATACTATAGTAAATATTATTATTATTCCAATATATTTATTTTTCTTCTTAATTACTAAGTTTTTTACAATACATGAATATAAAAACAAATACTATAAAAAACTTAAAAACTAGGGTGCCGCCAGTAGCGGGGCGAGGCCCAAGCTACCGGTGGTTAGGGCTGCAGAGTGAGGAATTATTATTATTATTATTAGTAAATAGCATAGCCTATGCAATCAATGCATAGCATAAGTAAAGGCATGGCGATAAAATAGATAAAATATTTGTACAAAATGATGATTCATTTTTTGCCAACCGTACGTTGCTAACTCATAATTTGCAAATTGATAGTTTGGTGAAATGACAGGACACCAATTTTTTAACATCTTATGTAATATGCTTAAATGAACTGATTCCAGCTTTTTGCTTATTTAGACAAAAAAATAACTTAATAACTACTTTCTTTTGAACGATATTATTCTTAAAATTTTAATAATTCATTTCGATTTACATGAGTTGTTACTTATTCCAGAAAACAGAAAGCGTCAATTTTAACAATTATTATAATTTCATTCACCATTTTTAACCACATGCTATGTAAAACGACTACCGTTTCGGTTGTTCCACGCTTATTTCCTCGGGTGACGTGTCCAGTGATTACTTCGTCCAAGCCAAAGGCGTTCGCTGGTCTCTTCCTTGTCATTTAGTTGATACGTTAACGAGCAAGCAGATTATAGTGGTTGATTTCGGTGCTAATAATGCGAAGTAATGATTGCTACTTCTTACGGAGAGTGGGTCAGGGAAGACAGTTTTAAAAAGTATTATTGTGAGCACAAATACTTAAGGCACGGTATCATCACGAAATCAACGAAAGCGAGTATTTTGTTTGATCAGGTGCAAAAAAAAAAATCAGATCAGAAAAAAGATCAGAAAAAACAACCAAAAACAGTTTTCTCGGAGTAGAATTTTGGAAATCATTATGATTTTTGAAAAATATACAAAAAAGTATCTTCTTAAAAAACTGTCCGAGCGTGATTCTCATTTTTTTTTTGGTTATTCAATAGCCAGAGTAGTTCTCTAAAGTTTAACTGAGTGACTTTTTCTTATTTGTGTTCTTATTACAATCAATACCAATAAAAAAGGCAAGCAAATGTAGTTCTAGGCGCCGACTTCATTTTATCATCAAAAATGAAATACAATTTTCAACTCGCAGTAAAGCGGTTTAAGTACGTTTACTTGTGTACGGGTGGAAAATCGTGGTATGACCGCGCCTTAAGTTCTGTTTTTTTTTGTGTAAAAAGAAAAACCAGAAATTCTCCAACAAATAATTAAGTTTTTATTATTATTGAAATAAATTTTAAAGTAGGTAAGTACTGTAAAGTAAAAAAATGTGAAACAACTTTTTAAAAGAATATGTCCTTCAGTTTTTTGGTTATTTTTCTGAGCGTTTTGCGTTTTTTCATTACGCATTCTCGCACCGCTCAGCTACCTCGCACATCTCTGTGGAAACTCCGCCTAAACCAAGCTAAGTGATCAGTGACAGATGACAGTGTACCTTTCTAAAAAGCGCTCTCTCTAAAATATTCGAACGAACTCGACTTTCACCGAACAGGAGCACGTTTTATCAACCCTCTCACATACCCTTTTCCGCCACAAAATATTATAAATCTGACTTTTATTTTTGTGTATTTCAGGTACATTTAACCAGCAGGCTGTCTTCGGTAAGCTTGGACCGGGTAAAAAGGATTCGAGTGTGCGTAAACCCTTTCGATACCCGACGCTGAGACTCGAGGAGCGATTGGATTGAGCCAGTTGGTAGGATAGTTGGGTTTCGGTTGTTGTACACGGTCTATCTTTAAACGACGGACATATTTTAGGACGTCATTGTAGCCAATCTTTACTATGGGCCAACCCTGAAATCTAATTTGAAGAATTGCAAAATTGAAGTGGCTGTGGGCAGGGTACATCGTTCGTAGAACTGACGGCTGATGGTGCAGAAAGATTCTCGAGTGGCGACTGCGAACCGGTAGACGCAGCGTGGGCGCAGCCTCAAGCAAGGTGGACTGTCGATCTGGTGAGGGTCGCGGGAAGCCGCTGGACCGGTCGTTGCGGAGATCATTGGAGGAGGCAGCCGTCCAGCAGTAGACGTCTCCCGGGCTGACATGATGATGATGAACCCTGAAATCGAGAAGAAAAAATAAACAGCTGTTCCATACATTTTGTCGACGATCACTGCGCTTTGTATGGAACACAAATCATTAGACACATGGATACACCATATTATAGAGTAGCTCTAGAATATTCGACACTGTAGCTTACCATAAAAAACTTACCTATAATAATATGCTTAGCAAATTTAGAAAAAAATGGAAATTGATTTAGTTAGACCCTATTAATAATATAAACGCGAATGTTTGTATGTATGGATGGATGGATGTTTGTTACTCTTTCACGCCAGAACGGCTGAACAGATCTAGATGAAATTTGGCACAGAGATAGATTATAGTCTAGAATAGCACATAGAATACTTTTTAACCGCGGCTGAAACCGCGGGGCGCAGCTAGTATTAAATAATAGATTGTAAATTTCTTACAATTTTTTTTAACATTCACTATCCTCGTCTAAACGGACCTTAGATCTAAGGACCCTTTTGTTTGTCGCCAGGGCCGGATTCTGGTCATTGTATTTCGGAAGGCGAGTGTAAATAAAGAGGAAAAAGGAAGGCCTTGAAGCGCTTTCAAGCGCCTTCATGCGACGTTTTAATGCGCCGGGAATGGAACACAAATTGGGTACTGAAAGTAGTTTTTAAGTGGAAACATACAGCGTGTTGTTTTGCATTGACGCGGAATTTGCAAAGGCAGAGGTAGTTATACTCCACTAGCAGAGCACGAGTAAACAATGGCGAAACCGTGAAATCGAAAAAAAAAATAGATAGATAGATAAACTCTTTATTGTTCACACCACAGATAACAAAACAACAAGAGAAAGATAATGATAAAACTTATTAAATTGTGTAGCAACTGGCGGCCTTATCACTAAAAGCGATCTCTTCCAGGCAACCTTAGGATGGAGAGGATACGACAAATGAGTATAGGACAGGGTGTGCAAAAATAACTAAAATAAACATAAGATTGATACAAAGAAACAACAAAACATCGAGTATTATACCTATACACCTGCATAAACTACATATTTACATAAAACTTACATAAAAGTACATCATACTAATATAATACATTCTAGTACTTAAAATACCTATAGTTAATAAAATATAGTAATTATTACAAAAGCTGCTGTTCGATACATTTTGACGATCAACGATGTTTTTGTATAGCTTTTTTTAGTACTCGATTTCAAGGTTGCCCCATAGTTCATTCGTGCTCTGCTAGTGGAATATAACTACTGGAAATTCCGCGGGAATGCAAAGCAACACCTTGTATAGGTAAAACTAGCTGCGACCCACGGTGTTACCCGCGCTTGAAAATTATTCTATCAGCTATTCCAGACTATAATCTATCTCTGCGACAAATTTCATTCAGATCCGTTCAGCCGTTGCGAGACTGAGTAACTAGCAAATATATCTAAGCTTTCGCATTTATAATACTAGCTGCTCCCCGTGATTTCAACCCCGGGTAAAAAAAAATGGCATCCCACGTGCTATTCCAAACTATAATCTATACCTGTGTCAAATTTCAATCGGATCTTGTCGGCTGTTCTCTCTTGATTGAGTTACAAACATCCATACATCTATCCCACCCAACTTTCGAATCCTACTAATATTATAAACGCGAAAGTTTGTAAGAATGGATGAATCGATGGATGGATGGATGGATGGATGGATGGATGGATGGATGGATGTTTGTTACTCTTTCACGCCAGAACGGCTGAACAGATCTGTATGAAATTTGGCACAGAGATAGGTTATAGTCTTGAATAGCACATAGGATACTTTTTAACCGCGGGTGAAACCGCGGGGCGCAGCTAGTTTATAATATTAGTGTGATAGTTGCTCTTTGTCGTTTTCCTGTTGGCTTAGTTATGAGCTGTGATAGTTAACGTAATATTTTTTCGTTTTCGTTAGGCTCCATACATTTAACTTAGTTCCTCAACGTTTCCGCCAGGGGCGCTTTATTAAAATGTATGGAGCTAAACGAAAACGAAAAAAGTTTACCAACTATCGAAACTTAACCCACTGAGATGAAAGTAAAGTAAGTTCGAATTGGGTGAGTGAGTGGCTTTCAGGTAGCCTAAAATCTCACTCAAAAATTCGCTTTGGTGGTGTGATGTAGGACAGAAATGTACACAAATAAAATATCAAGAAAGCTCCATTTCCGGGCTCGTCAAATTAATAACAACTGCCGTTTTTATTGTTTTCCTCTCCCTTACCAAACGGAAATATTACGGTTGTACCTAACTAACGGCCGCCTAGTTGGGAGAAGGCCCGTCTCAAGCCAGAGGGAGCGGGTTCAAACCCAGCCGACGGCACGCACCAATTTGTTCATTGTGTGAGCATATGTGCGTATTGTATGTCATCTGCTACATGACTGGTGCCCGGTGTATGGCGACAAGCCCGCCCCCTGTCACATTAGGGACTTAATATCGTCCGGCGAAGTGTGGGTGTTGTATTACACCTCTGCCAGCCTCTTCGGGGAAAAGGCGTGACGATATGTATGTATCTGAGCTAATTAAATTCCTAAATCTTATTCCAAAATAAGGACAAAATCCTTCTGAACCGCTTTAAGCGCTGGACCCAGCTCTCCTGCACCTAATTAGGTATAATAATTGTTACATTTCGCGAGGATAATTACAGTACTTTATCAAAGCGAGCCCCCTTGACAACACAACAAAAGGTAGGGGAAGTACTAGATATAATTATTGCGACAGAGTACCTACTTGGTGCGGATATTTACGACCAATCCGGACGATTTATTGTTCCTACTCGCATAATTTTTGTTTTGCGAAGCTTGATCTGATTTACACAGGACCTTGTCCGAGCACGGAAGGACATACATTAAAAAAATATTTATTAAGTCGACGTTTGATCACAAACTCGACTGATGTTAAACGACGTTGTGATCTAAGATGGAGCACGACGACCTAGAAGGTACTTATTCCCTCTAGCCTTGAAGATACCCAGGTTGTAGTAAGTCGAGAATACAGATGATGGCAAGGTGTTCCATTCCCTAGCGGTTCGTATCGAAAAGGTGGAGGCAAACCGTTTAGTACGAGTTGGAATGTGGACTAAGTAGGGATGGTACATTTTGTTTAAAGGCAGTCGCAGTGACAACTCGAACGGCAAGTGTGCGAGGCTTCGGACAAAATACATGAGAATTACTGACCGGAGTCTGTCGTTGCGACCAGTCGTTGAGCTGTGGCAGACACGTGTCGCACGGTGTTCACGTAACAAATATACGTGTCTGTCTGTAGTCTGTAACCGAGCGAAGTCGGTGCGAAAATTCAACTGATACAAAGCGTGATTGCAAACATCGGTATTTGAAATAAACAGGTTTTTGCCAAAAAATACAAAATATTATCATTAAAATCATTGTCTAAGAGTATCTCGGCTAATGCCTTTTAAGCTAAGACCCTTTTGCCTAGATATGACTTCAATGATACTCCGTATTTAAAATCATATAAATAAATAGGATCTCGTAATACGAGTACAATCAAATTAAACTTGGCAAGCATTCAAAGAGTTAGTCATTGCATTATATGCTTTAATTGTCGCTAATGCGGCTCACAATTCAGCGACAACCCGCCCGGGCCCGGACAGGTCCCGTTGTAAACATATTCCATACTTATTATCCACGCCGCATAATTTTTCTTCCCCTGCGATTAACGGTTTGGAAGTATGGAAGAATTAATTACGAATGAGTAACAGATTTCCATCTGAGAAAGATAAAGATCCTATTTGCTTTGGTTACTTAATACTTATGTTTTATCCCTTTGTGATAGTTCCATCGATTTCAGTCTTGGCGAGAAGTCTGTGACGTTTTCTGTTGGAATAAGAGTCGTAGTTGGTATGATTTTGGGTTGAGATTAGATTGTGGGTTTTGGTAGGAAAGTTCGACTGATATACGTAAACGTTTTCCTGGGTTGGTTATCTATGTGGATTGCCAAGTCTGTTCATGAATCTGTTTTTTCTACTTTTACTCCGCGTCACGTTTATGGGACCAAGTCACAAGACCAAGGGACAAATTCTATTAGAATCTAGTAGAATCAAATAGAATCTAGTGGAAAACGAATTAGGTATGTAAGGCAAATTGTCACTCGTCCGACATCCTTCTCTGTAGTGGTTGGCTTTTCATAGGGATGTAACCATTTTAATTTAATTAACCCCAGACGCAAAAACGGAGTGTTTTAAGTTTGACATGTATCTGTGTGTTGTGCGTGTTTGTCATCGTAGCTCCCGAACGGATGAACCGATTTTGATTTTGTTTTCTTTTTTAAAAGGTGAATTGTTGAGGAGACTTCATACTCTGTCGGGGGGGTTTTTACAAGCTCTTATTTATCTCGCATTGAATATAATGTAACTATGTTTGTTGGGGTGGAATCTTGCTAACTCAATTTTGAAGCAGATATCTTCACCGACTGAGCTGAAATATTAAATACACGTTTAGTTTGGATGACAATGCATGGTTAGTTGTGTGACGTCATTCTAAATCCAAAATGGCGGAACATCCAAAATGGCGGACAAATTTTTTAATGCAATCCTACAAATTATACGAATCGGTTGAGCAATGCGACCTGTAGACGAAGACAGAGATCTGGACAAAAATCCAGACATCATCATTCATTTTTATCAAAGCTGAAGCACAGACGCTTCACTCGCTAACACTCGCTCAGTTTGTAAAACCTGCTAGAACAAAAAAATTTGCAATTTTATACTCGAGCAGCAAAAATTTCTGACTAAAATCACCAGACGTAGCTAACATAAAACAAGCTCAACACATACCCATGTAACTCAAACACGTACCCCCAATCCACTAGTCAAGCATTCACGCCCTTACCCATTACATCACACGTCCGAAAATAGCCGAATTAAGGGTCCCACAAACCCCCTCAAAAACCCCTAGAAATCCTTAAGACACACCATCACCTTTATCTGCGAAGACACCACAGAATAAAAATGTCTACACAAAAAACCACTCCTAAAGTCAAAAGTCGGCAACAAATCGCCCTCCCTGAAAAAGGGAAACTTGTTATTTCGCCCTGGTAACCTCGTAACAAGGGCTTGTAAGAATGAGTCAAGTGCGCCAACTCACTACGTCAGCATAATAAAGTGTTATTATGACTTACTCATTCATCATTGAGAGATTTATTTAAACACTAGCGACCCGCCCCAGCTTCGCACGGGTGCAATGCTGATACTAAATACACTACAGAAAAACTGTGAACGTTGTATATAAAAACATAACGGCCCGCTCTGGCATCGCACGGGTATAACATATAATATATAGCCTATGTCACTCACTGAAAAATTTACACCACATTAGAAACCTCAAAAATAACAGTATTTCTCCACTATTTAATGGATGTTATTATACATATAAACCTTCCTCTTGAATCACTCTTTCTATTTAAAAAAACCGCATCAAAATCCGTTGCGTAGTTTTATAGATTTAAGAATACAAAGGGACATAGGGACAGAGAAAGCGACTTTGTTTTATACTATGTAGTGCTTACAAATATCGTCACGCCTTTCCCACGAAGGGGCTGGCAGAGGTGTAATACAACACCCACACTTCGCCGACAAATAATTTTGACTCAATACCATAACACTTAGTATAGTAAGTAACTGCGTTAACTCAACACTTTGAGATTGCTAAATACGTTTTTACGTCACCCTTTCTTCCTAGCCAAATATAATAAGTCGCTCGTGATTAGTATTAATTCGTATAGCACTGTGCATGGCAATTTCTAGCATCTTGAGTAATACAACCACTAACATTGTTAAAAGAAAAAAAACCCAGCTTCAAAATGTTGTACGCCATGTCAGTTCCACTATCAAGACGATTGAAATGACATCTCACATGTCGAAATAAATAGTTAAATACACAGAATATGCTCTATGGTTAAATAATAAATAAATAGTTCGGGACACTTCCACACACGGGCGCCTGACCCCAAACTAAGCAAAGCTTGTACTATAGCTGCCAGAGACTGATATACATATACTTTTTAAATACATACTTAAATAGATAATTAACACCCAAACACAAATACATCAAGCTGTTTAGGCTGTAGGGCGTGCCAAAGAAACCTCATACAAACATACATACATTCTAAAAACATAACTCTCCTTCTTGCGCAGTCGGGTAAAAAGAGAAGCTAACTCAATACTGACTCAATAAACTGCGCCAACTCAATACATTTTTTACATCACTTTTCCTTCCCAGGGAGTTATAAGTCCCTCGTGGCTCCTATACCAAGTTCGTATTATATTCTTTATGAGTTAGTGTAGGTTACATGCATGAAAGGCAGAAAGGGGTAGCTTTTTGGATCGTTAGTTTTAACTATAATAGGGGTATATGAGCATCGCGTGAATTTCGTAGGAGAAATTTCGAGTTTTGCTTTGTTAGTGGGTAGGATTTCCTTTGAAAATGTTTTTGTAGTTTTTGGAGAAATGGCTTAAAAATACAAGTTGGTTTGAATTTTGGTTCTTGTTTTAATTTTGAAATACTGAGTGAGACTTACAGAATGTTTTTTTTTTTATAATAAGTGGTAAAGAACGAAAGAGTTTTAGGTAGGTGCACTAACCAGGTGGACTGAGGATCTGTTGAGGGCCGTGGGAAGCCACTGGATGAGGGCAGCGTAATACTAGGTTTTGTGGATGACTGGTCTCACTGTCTTGCAGTGGACGTATATGATATGAAAATAATGTTGACACCTCTAATACGCGAGCGTGGTTTAATAACTATAATTATGTGTAGCGATGATAGCCTAGTTGGAGTAGGCTCGCCTCTCAAGCCAGAGGGGCGGTTTTAAACCCAGCCGACGGCACGCACCAATTTGTTCATTGTCTGAACATATGTGCGTATTGTATGTCATCTGCTACATGACTAGAGCCCAGCGTATAGCGACAGGCTCGCCCCCTGTCATATTTGGGATTGAATATCGTCCGGCGAAGTGTGGGTGTTGCATTACACCTCTGTTAGCCCCCTCGGGGGAAAGGCGTGACGAAATGTATGTATGTACTGTAATTATGTATAGTACTGGTGACCCGTTCTGAATTCGCACGATACCTATAAAACTTCCGTAAAAAATGTCTAACTGATGGTAAAAACCGCATCAAAATACGTCGCGTGGTTTAAGAGAAGTTAGCAGATATCAAGACAGAAAGATCGACAGAAAGTGACTTTTTTATTCAATGTGGAGAAGAGGAGATGTAAATAACTTCACAAAAGGCTTAAAAGAAAAAAAAAAGAAAGATAATGTCCAAGGAATAGATCAAAGTTAACTAGTTTTATCTCTAACGGAATTATACATGAATTCCAGTAGCGCTTCAAAAATGGCTCAACATTCTTACTTCATTAATCCTCTAGCGGCAGGGTTAATAAAAATACGCTCAAAGCCTATTCAGTAGTGTCCGAGATGTTTTTATTCATTTCCAACTATCACATTAAAATCTTCCAACGCTTTTCTTAAAAGCAAAAAACGCTATCAAATTTAAAAACCGTTTGTAGCAGTTTTTACGCCGTTTGTAGCGGTTTTACGCCGTTTTAACCGCATCCTCCCGCTAAGTCTGCGATGTACATTTTAAATTAGAGATACAACGAGAGGATTATGAGGTATCCGATTCAGAAATGAATGCTGCAAGTTGGTAAGGTTTGTATACTAATTATAGAGATCTGTACCCCTTTTTCTTTATTGTCTTTGTCAGGGAAACATACTATACCTAAAAGAAAGTCCCTACCTCAAATTAATAATATGTATTGAGTCGTACTGTGCCCGACTTGATTCGTGGGTGACGTCACAGCCGGTTCCAACGGAAGACCAGCGCTGGCTGCTATAGCCGGCATTACGCTGAGTTGGAACCGGTTTGTGGCAAAAAACATTGTTTGTATAGTTTTTAATTTTTATTGTTATTTTTCGTTTATATTTGTTTTTTTGTATACTTACTTGTTTTTTACTCACAAATAAAAATTGTCTATTGTCTATTATTTAAATGTGAAAAATGTTCAGAGACGAAACAAACGATTTATTATTGAATTTATTATGAACCGCCCCGGGTTCATAATTTTTAACGATTTATTATTGAATTTATTATGAACCGCCCCGGGTTCATAATAAATTCAATAATAAATCGTTTGTTTCGAAACATAAAAAAACATTGTTTGTATAGTTTTTAATTTTTATTGTTATTTTTCGTTTATATTTGTTTTTTTGTATACTTACTTGTTTTTTACTCACAAATAAAAATTGTCTATTGTCTATTATTTAAATTTGAAAAATGTTCAGAGACGAAACAAACGATTTATTATTGAATTTATTATGAACCGCCCCGCGGTTTCACCCGCGGTTAAAAAGTATCCTATGTGCTATTCTAGACTATAATCTATCTCTGCGCCAAATTTCATCCAGATCTGTTCAGCCGTTCTGGCGTGAAAGAGTAACAAACATCCATCCATTCGTACAAACTTTCGCGTTTATAATATTAGTAGGAGTATGATGGGATAATCTGTGTCTGGCTACCCCCGATACAATCGCGGGGCGCTTCTATAGTAATAATAAACTAGCTGTTATAAACGACTCCGTTTGCGTTTATTCAGAAAATAGTATCCAAAAACCTTCCTCGTGATGTACTGTAACTTATTATCGAATTTCATCAAGATACGGTTAGCCGTTTAGCCGTGAAAAGCCCACAAACAGGCAGACAGACAGAGTCACTTTCGATTTTATCCACCGAGCGAGCGATAGCAAACGTCTATGCTTCAGCTTTGACAAACATGCTTTTGTATATCCTAATTCTGTCCGGATCTCTGTCTTCCTTCAGGTCGCATTTCTTAACCAATTCTCTTGAAATTTTGTGAGTAGGTTCAATAATTACAAAGTTTTTGACGTGACAACGTCTTATAATTCGATATAGCCGGCTGCACGCACGAAAAAATGCGGCGTTACCTCGCTCTGAGGCGTTCCATGTAAGGCTTGAAGTGGAAGCGAGAGCGCGATACCAGCAACAAAGAAGCACAATCGGCCTTTGCGTTCGGCAGCGTTCGACATCCGTCTCTCTCCTACTTGAGTGAGCACGTTGTCACGTTCAACTTTCGTCAGTAAACCGACTTTACAGACAACCTATTTTTTTTTTGGCGAATCAGTTTTTGGATTTTTTTTTAAATTTCCAAGGTATCTTTTTTCGTTGAGGAGTGTGACCTGTAGAGGAGAACACACGTCGGCGGAGGTCAGCAGCTTAAAAAACCACTAGTAATATTAGTAAGTATGGATGAGAAATGTGTATTTCAAAACATACACAATTTTGTTAATCGTTTAGAGAGGTAAAAATAATTAAAGTTTAAGGCAAAAATAGACTAACTTCCTTAAATAAATCTTTTTTTTTTTTTTTCACTTTGGGAAAATCCTTTAAGGATACCACCAACAGCCCCGGATCGGATACAGAGTGGTTATGTGGGAATCCCGCCACTGACGGCCTACCCACTAAATACCCAAGGGTGTTCCACCTCTACGCAGAATCGTCGGGACCACGGGAACACTCTCACACACGACCGCGGCCCCGACAACGCCAGCCCCTGCGGGCACCTCCTCGAGCCTACGCTCTTCCTCACCATGACGATGTGTCGAACACTAAACACATCGTCATCATCCACCTCGGGGACCGTTTTAATAAATCCTCTTTTAACCAACAGAGCTAGGTTGAACGGTTCTACATAAATCAGCACGCATCGACTATAATCGAGAATAAATGGAGATCGATCAATCATTCACGAATCAACGTACATCCCTATTTTTACACGTACGATATTGCTAAAGTCACTGTCGCTCCCATGAATTTTCTAACGAGAAAGAAAGAGATAGAGGTGTTATCGTACGCGCTAGAATGAGGCCTCAGCTCGTCACTATTACGATAATGCGGCCCGTTGACTGAAGGACTAGGGATGGGGTATTGAATTGTCGATAGATTCGATAGCATTCGAATCTAAATGAATTTCCACTTTGCGAATTATTGTATTCAACAAATCCGGTTTAACTGGGATGGGGTAGGATTATATTTTGGTGTTGTCGATTAAAATTTAATTTTGTATTTATCGAAAATTCGAAACAGATTGTAGGATTGTTAACCTAATCGATTGTTATCGTATGGAGGTGCGAGAAGCATGGAGGAGAAAGGATGAGTGTCAAGTTCAAATCATTAGATATATTGTAATATTAATCCAGACATGCAATTTTGACGTAACAACGTCTAATTAAATAAAAAGTTGCAAGGATGACTAATTGTCCCGTTACGCTCATTGTAACGTTACGATCGGAGCGAGAGCGCTACACGAGCGATTTATTCATAAAAGTATGCAATCATTTTATCAATGTTTTGTTATGACGTTGTCACGTAAAACTATCGTCCGTAAACCGACTTTACAGACAACCAATTTTTTGTTAAATTTAACAAACGTATTGTGTGATTTAGTCGTGACAGCATTAACTTCCTGATCTGTATGGATGATGATCTGATCCGTAGGGATGGGGTACAAAACTTTTAGTTATCGATAAAAAAGTACTGCGATTATTCTATTTTTTTAGTTTACGTGTTCCAATTTAAACGAATGTCGGTCAATTGCTTTAATAGGGGGAAAGGCGTGACGATATGTTGTTATTTTAAAATAGCAAATAGACAAAAGAGCTAACCACTAATATCAGGACAAACAATACGTACATAATATTATATACCTCCATATTTGATCAAGCTGACACGTGAATCCTCTCTTGGGGACATAAAGCATCCCCTTAGCTTTGGGTACTAGTGGCAATTTACTGTAACTGGCTGATAATGTTGCCAAAAGCAATTGCTGTGCCAAGCAGTTAAGTTATAATAATAAATTTGGGACACTTCCACACACGGTCGCCTGACCCCAAACTAAGCAAAGCTTGTACTATGGCTGCCAGAGACTGATATACATACTTAGATATTTTAAATACATACTTAAATAGATAATAACACCCAGACATAGAACCAACACAAATGTTCATCACATAAATGTTTGCCCTAGGTGGGACTCGAACCCACGCCCCCAAGCTCAGAAGACAGGTTCACTACCAATTGAGCCACCGAGGCACTCAGAATGAATGAATCTTGATTTAAAACTTATTTTAAAACTGATATACATATCAGTATCTGGCAGCCATAGTACAAGCTTTGCTTAGTTTGGGGTCAGGCGACCGTGTGTACAAGTGTCCCGAATTATTATTATTATTATAACTGAGCTTCGTTTTTGAATGCCGCCTTAAGTTCGCTAAAACAGGTAGCGCATAGAAAAATTTTTGACACACTAAGACCTCGCTTCATTTGGTCAAAGAAACCTCAAATTATCAAAATTAGCCAAACACAGCTATTATCAAGCAAACCCTGGCAATACTGGCTAGGTATGGCTCGTATTTCAAATGCTCTTCAATAACTAGTGTTGAGGAGAAATTTGATTCTAACATTAAGCCTACTCAAGTCAAGAACCATTTAGCTTAATAACCTTCCGTAGCCGCTCAGTTGCAAATAAGCTGTTAGGGCCGCATTCAAAAACGACGCTCAGTCACGAATTTCGATTTAAACTGGTTTGAAGTTCAGCGAGCGTCGTTTTTGAATGCGGCCCTCAAATTTCTAAATGATCAAAGTACAGGGTTATTAATAATATTATTATTAACTAGCTGCGCCTCGCGGTTTAAAAAGCGCTATTTTAGACTAAAACCTATCTCTGTGCCAAATTTCATCCAGATCGGTTCATCCGTTCTGGCGTGAAAGAGTAACAAACATCCATCCATCCATCCATCTATTCTTACAAACTTTCACGTTTATATTATTAATAGGATAACATACGCATCAGTGGCGGATCTAGGATTTTGGTTATGTGAAAATAAGCTCTACCAAGGTATTTTTTTGGTTCAGGGGTGATTTTCTTAGCTAAGGGCAAAGATAAAAAAAAAAAAAACAAAAAAAAAACAATTTGTTATTTTCGACTTTTGTAAGCGTGTGAATTAGATAGTAGATGCTTTTGGGGCGATTGGCTTGAGACTCAAAGACTCAAGACTTGACTTAGACAAGAGACTTGAGTCTCTTAGATTCTATGATCTGTGGTTTGCACCGTAGTTATCAATCGACATACAGGTACATTAATCAGAGCTGGGGCTATTCTTACGGAGTGAGATTTAGGAAAGCGATGGTAGCCTAGTCGGAAAAAGCCTGCCTCAAGCCAGAGGGAGCGGGTTCAAACCCAGCCGACGGCACGCACCAATTTGTTCATTGTGTGAGCATTTGTGCGTATGTCATCTGATACATGATTGGAGCCCGGTGTATGGCGGCAGGCTCGCCACCTGTCACATCTGGAACTGAATATCGTCCGGCAAAGTGTGGGTGTTATATTACACCTCTGCCAGCCCCTTCGGGGGAAAAGCGTGACGATATGTCGTACGCAGCAATTTGGTCATTGTGTGAACATAATATGTGCGCATTGCATGTCATCTGCCACATCATGACTGGAGCTCGGTGTATGGCGACAGACTCGCCCCCTGTCACATTTGGGACTGCATATCGTCCGGCGAAATGAGCGTGTTACACCTCTGCCAGCCTTCTCGGGGGAAACGCGTGACGATATGTTACACATTACATAATTATTTCAATCAAAAATTTACCTACTGGGTACGTATTTAGGTCAGAACTCAGAACTTATGCTAAGGGTATACAGATCACCATATGACTTTAATATTCCCGAGCAAATTCTAAGACTAAGTAAATCACTCCGCGATGCCTATACGTAGTACCCATTACATTTGCTTAATGAATTAGTGTAATTAAGAACATTCCACTGTGGCCGTAAATAACATTTTCCTCGGGAGGGTTGGGGCACGGAGCAGAGATAAAGAGGAGATGGCATTATGCTTTCTTTACGGCGTGAACTGTGATTTGTGACGACATGCGGGGTGAGAATTGTTGCGATGGATGACAAATCCTTCACAAATTAAGTGCCACCCACAATTTTTTTTGTCTTTAGTTGCAATAATCTATACAAGATGGCGTTAGTTGCCTAATTTGTGAACTGACAAACCTGTCAGTAATTCTCGGAAGACGCAATGGCCCCGCAGACGCATTTGCCCCAGTTGACCCTAGGGTCAAATAAATAATATTTTAGGCTATAGAGCCTAAAATAATTGTGTTTGTGTAATGTTGCAATCAGGGATGAAAATCACTGTCGTATATCGAACTTTTGAACACCAGACACGATGCAAATGTGTCAATATAAGAATTTCCATTTTTTCCTCTCACTATAACGTAGCTTGTCTAAATAATCTTTTTTTTTTTTTATGTAGAATAGGTCGGCGTTTGACCACCAACTCGCCTGATGTTAAGCGACGTTGTGGTCTAAGATGGAGCACGACGACCCATGAGGCACTTATTCTCTCTAGCCTTGAAGTTTTGTAGAGTGAAGAAGTACAAAGACGGCAGTTGAGTGAGGCGCTGCAAGTGCGCCACTGCTCAGACCCGTCTTCGGAACGGTTACACCGGACCACATCCCGAAACACGACTAGGTCATTTCACGGCATGGCTTGGTCCAGTGGGTGGTAACTAGCCACGGCCGAAGCCTCCCACCAGAGTTTGCTACCCGGTTAGCACTACCCGGGGACCACGTGTAGGGAATCAGAATAGAGTACAGTAAAGTAAAGTAAAATTTTATTGCTCAAAACAACACTCCTACACTCCTACGGACGTGGGTAGCTCAGCCCCCAAAAGGTCTTTTTAGTTTGGACTACCATAATCATCAAATCAAAACATAATTCAATTGAAACATACATAAAAATTAAAATGTCAAAATAATAATAAAATATCACAACACATGCACGAAACATTGAAAACACAAACTGAAACATTTTTATAAATTAGTAGCCTCTCTTTGGCACGGGCACGGAGACAAGTCTGCCGGAGAAAAGGACAGTCAAGCTTGGACGTGATCATCTTCAGGATAATATTGGTGCTGGCCCGCACTTTGCTTATGCCACCTCTACTAAATATTTTCTCCATGGTTCCATGAACAAAGGAAATATCTAGTTCTGAAATGGGGATGGTACGCTCGAATTATTTTCGGAGAGACCTGAAAATATTTGCGTAGTTCATATCAAATCTAAGTTTGGAATTCTCCCTTTATAGAGCAGAGAGGCTTTGTTGCATAGAATAGTCTAGAACAATTATACCACGGTTAAATTGACTTTCTGAAACTACGACGGCAAATTTTTTCCCATTCAGATATAAAATTTGTTCACAGTCAAAGTTCAAAGTAAAAATGTTTTTATTCAATTTGGGTATCAAATATACACCTTTTTTTTTAAATTTAAAAATTACACTCCACGGACTCCGGGGACCGTGACTTTTGTTAACATAAATCTTTAATTATTATTTAAGGGGAATACAGGTAGAGGGGGGTTAGTTATTAAGTCTTAATCTAAAGTTAGGTTAAAGGTTATCAGATTTACTTATTGCATTAGTACACCACGAGCAGACCAGCGACCCGCAAGCAGCACCCGATCACGAGTATGACGCATGTGCCAGCCATCGCTCTCCTCAACCATATTTGAGGGAAGAGAACGACCCGACACACGACGCCGCCGCAAGAAGGTGGCTTCGATAGTGAGCATGAATGCTCGAGATGGACCCACAATTTCTGTAAAACGCAAAATTATTGTAATTTTTATTAACAATTTTATAAGATACACTTTTGAACGTCAAAGTTTATTTAAATAGGCTCGACCGCGTTGTTCGGATAAAGAGCCTCTACCTACTCAGAAGAACAGGCAATAAACTGAGGGACCTTGGAAATATCATGGTATACCTAATATAATATACGCGATGACAGTCTAGTTGGATAAGGCCTGCATCTCAACGGAGGGAGCGGGTTTGATCCCCGTCGACGGCACGCACCAATTTGTTCATTGTGTGAACATATGTCATAAAATTATGTGCGCATTGAATGTCATTTGTTACGTGACTGGAGCCCGGTGTATGGCGACAGTCTCGCCAGTCACATTTGAGACTGAATATCTTTGACGAAGTGTAGGTGTTTTGCATCTCTGCCAGCCCTTTTGGGGGAAAAGGCGTGACGATGTGTGTGTGTGTGTGTTTATTATAATATACTCCGCCAGGTCCAATAGCATTCAACCAACAGCAACGTGGGCAACACGTAGTGACGTCAATCGATGCTTAAGCAAGACGAAATAAGTTATTTGCAACAAGTACGAATGAGACGGATGACGATGACGTCATCAGGTGTTGGCTCCTGGAACGCTAGACCTCGTTCTTTTGGATCATGGAAAACCCTTAACCTTCCTCAGCAATTTCGTCTCAATACCATAATTCGTCCGTAAGATTCGTCTACAACAACCTCTTACAACGTACACCATTAAACTTTTTCTGTCTCCCTCTCGCTCTCTCTCGACTAACTTCCCTCTCCCCGTCCCGCCCATTTGTCACACCGTCACACCGTGACACTCGTATCGCGATTTAGGTAACTCTTTATTATAAATTATTCCGACCACGGCGTGGAATGCGCGGATTTATGTAGCGACGTGCTTTGGGGGCTTGGACGAGTCGCTCTTTTAACTTGACCTACTTCCTGAAAAGGAGGGTGTTCTCACTCGAACAGCTGTCGAGAACATGTCTTGAACAATTTATCCTACTTATCCAAAGTATTATTTTGCATTGCATGAATTTGTAGGTCATACTCTACTAGTAGAGCACGAACAGCTGTTCCATACAAAAAGTTCGTTGATCGTCAACAAAATATATGGAAAAGCTGTTTTTTCCTCGATTTCAAGGTTGCCCTATAGTTTATTCGTGCGTCTCACTGGAGTATACCTATGTAGTGTATGAACTATAAGCATACGCACACAGTCTCGTGCGCTCCTGGTCGTTTGCTCGGCTATAATCGTCAGTCGCTCGATAGCTGCCGGCGAGTGCGGACGTGCACAGCTAGGACCAAATTACGCTAATGCATGGGCGTCGCTAAGTCAGGGTACGTTAGGATGCAAGCTCCTACAACCTACATCTACAAATTCTGCGGGAATGCAACAACACGTATTATGTATATGCCGAGCCATATTTTGGATCAAAATCATCTGCAATCGTTTTCCCGCACGCTTTCCTAACTCGTCCCATATCCCGGGCTTAAGAGGCGCACCTCCAAAATTGGATCGATTCGCGAACAATATCTGAACGTAATCCTGTAAAACTTCGCTAAGCCGCTGTAAACCGCGCTTCTTATGCTTACTGTAGGCTCTTAAATATGATGAGGAATGGGAAGATGACACCGGTTGAACGTTGAATTTATTAAATGCGTCATATTTAGATGCTTCGCCCCGCGGTTTCGTCTGCTGTCTTTCAGGAAGTCTTTTTTTAAACCCCACGCAAAAACGATTAAGTGTTATATGCTCGGAAATCCATGAGTACCTGGAAATCCCTACTATCTCGGACGAAATTACGCGATACTCAGCCAACTACAAGGACTGTTTGACAACACACCCAAACCCATTATCCAGTATGCTTCTGCAGCCAAATACAATTAGAAGACTTAAGAGGGCCGCGACGTTCTGAAATTTCCATACAAACGCGCTACACAAATTTCTTGAAAACCGTTTGTCAGATTATGATGAAATTTAGCATGTACAATTAAATTAACAATATCTTCGCCCCTATGTTCTTGGTTTTTATTAAAAACGTTCTCAAGCTAAAATAGAGCTATGAAAAATATCCGCATTTTAAGGGGTCACTTTTGACTGATTTATTCAATAGATAGACAAAGCAAATCAAAAATTCCATTACATAGGGAGGTTGTCTACATCATTAGCTGTTAAATGAATCAAAAATACAAGGAAAATTCTTGGTAACATAAGAATGATTACAGTAGTACAAAAGTCATAAAAAGAATTGAAATTGCACTTTGTCACTCTGTAGGTAAGTTTAGAGGCTCGTCAGTATCATTACTCGCTCTCTTCACTCATCTTTTTCTTCTAGACGAAATGGCGATAGAATACCTTAAGCCAATGCGAAGTTAGTCTAGGTCGCCTAGGTCTAAATTATTTAGGTCGCCGGACTCTTAAGAGACCGGACGTGCTGTCCCACTAAGGAGAGTTAGAGCAGTGGCTCTTCCTCGCTAAACGCTAACCACTTGCAACCCTGATGATGGATGTCTGATGTCTGGATGACTGATCGCAGGTCAAGAAATGGAGAAAAGAAAAAAAAAGTGTTATAAACTTGACTTCTATCTCTCTCTCTCTCTCTCTCTATCTCTTTCTCTCTCTCTCTCTCTCTCTCTCTCTCTCTGTGTGTGTGTCTGTCTGTGGTATGGTAGCTCCCGAACGGATGAACCAATTTTGATTTAGATTTATTTTTGTTTGATAGGTGAATAAGTCGGGAGTGTTAACTATTTTTGATGAAAATCGGTGTCGGGTTTTTTTTTAATTTATACTTGTTTCGATATTTAAAAAAGAAGCTACTTTAATCAGGGCCACTTGCTCTTAGGCTCATCAGAGGTTTATGCTCTTCTCGAAATCGGCTAGGATGACGAAATCATCATCACCAGTCCAGGTTAGGTACAAAAAACTACCTCCATACCAAATTTCATCCTAATTCGTTCAACTGTTTTTGCGTGAGTGGTTATCCAGAAACACACAATGTCGCTTTACATCAGGGGAGTTGGTGGTCAAATGTTGGCCTATTCTTAATATATATAAATTTCGTGTCACATTGTTTGTCCTCAATGAACTCCTAAACCACTTAACCGATTATAATAAAATTCGCACACCATGTGCAGTTCGATCCAACTTGAGAGATAGGATACTTTTTAACCGCGTGTGAAACCGCGGAGCGCAGCTAGTTCTTTATAAAAAAAAAACAAGTTTTCACAACGTTTTTGCTTCTATTCTTTTCTTTTCTATCTCCTTTCGTAACAGAAAGTTATATTATAATGTTGATACCGCGTCTGTCTCTCTCTGTCTGTATATCAGTCAACTCTTCCTAAACCACTCAACCAATGATGCGGTTTTCACCAGCAGTTAGATAATAGGAAAAAGATATAGGAACGTTTATTGGTACCGTGCATAGCCGGGGAAGGTCGCTAGCATAATAAAAAAAAACAAGGTCTAACATTCCACGAGCAAACACGTAATGACGTCATCGTCATCCGTCTCTTTCGAACTATTCGTAAATCACTTATTTCGGTCCTGCTTATGCATCGATTGACGTCACTACGTGTTGCCCACGTGACCGGAATGCTATACCTGGCGGAGTATATTATTATACCATAAGCGCTAGTATAATAAAAATGCGAAAGTTTGTGTTAGCAATACAAAAAAAAATGCAGTCTATGCTCTGCTGTGTGACGTTTTGCGAGCGAACTGTCAAAGGTATGTCAGTGGAGTAGCGCCTGAGTCGCCCGCCCCGTCCAACCGGCACTTTTGGCTGGAGCACGGTAGAGGACGGATCTCGTGTTGTTTTTCTTTGGCGTCTTTCTGTCGTATTGATCTTGGTGTCCATTCGATTCATACTCAAAATTACCCTTATATTCTACACTAGCTGCGCCCCGCGGTTTCACCCGCGGTTAGAAAGTATCCTATGTGCTATCCTAGACTATTATCTATCTCTGTGCCAAATTTCATCCAGATCTGTTCAGCCGTTCTGGCGTGAAAGAGTAACAAACATCCATACATACAAACTTTCGCGTTTATAATATTAGTAGGATAGGATGGTTAAGATTAGTAGAAAAAATCAGTGGTTTTCATTTACATTAAGGTGGTTTTGTAAACCGCCCTTCAGAAATACCAGCCAGTACTTCGCGTTCTATCTATTGACATTTTTTATCTTTCTCGAAAGTTTTGGCTCCAGACACCTCATCTATTTAGCCAGCGCTTTTCATTATTCTGATCCTTCCAAAATGCAGCAAACAGTTTTGCGCATTGGCGCCAGAATGTAGCCAAACCCTCCGACCTCATTTAAACACGAATAGGACGTGTCTTTTAAATAAGAATCAAAAATAGGCCGAAGTGGCACGCGAATTAAAGCCAAGCCCAGGTGGCTTGGAGCGCCGCCAAGATAGCCTTCTTAATATTAAACCCACAATTTAAGAAAGCTGACAAATTTTCAACGTGGAATCCATAGACTATGTAAATACTTCTACTTCCTATCCTACTAATATTATAAACGCGAAAGTTTGTAAGAATGGAAGGATGTTTGTTACTCTTTCACGCCAGAACGGCTGAACAGATCTGCGACCTTTAAAAGAAGACATTACAGAATTCGGAAATACGAAAGCATTTTTGTCGAACCTGAAGCTTAGACGCTTCGCTCGCTAATGCTTGTTTGGTCTATAAAGAGAGAAGAACACTTGTGAGTTTGTAAGTTCGTTTGTCGGGGGTAAACTACGAAACTACAGAACCAATGCTAATTTTTTTTTACTAATAGAAAACTACATTATCCCTAAGTACATTAGGCTATGAAATGCGAGCGAAACCGCGTGCGAGAAGCTAGTAGGAAGTACTCTGCAGTTGACCCATATTGGAATGAGTACTTGAAATTTGCATACTGGGTGTCTGTTTATCTGTCATGCTTAAAGTATTTAACAGTTTCTGTGGGGAGCGGGTGAAACCGCGAGGCGCAGCTAGTTCTGCTTATATACAAAGTGAAAGTTTGCATGCGTGTTTGTTTGTTACTTTTTGTATTTGTTGTTTGTTGTTAAGTATTATAATGTATTATAATATTATATAGTTTAAGTAGGTGTAAAATAATACTCTTATTTTTATTAATAATTGGCTGTGCCCTGCGGTGTCACCCGCGGTTAAAATGTATCCTATGTGCTATACTAGACTATAATCTATCTCTGTGCCAAATTTCATCTAGATCTGTTCAGCCGTTCTGGCGTGAAAGAGTTACAAACATCCATCCATCCATTCTTACAAACTTTCGCATTTATAATATTAGTAGGTTAGGATAGGATTTCAATTTTTGCACAACCTAAGGTTGCCTGAAAGAGATCGCTCTTAGTGATAAGGCCGTCATTTTTTACATTACAGTTTAAGTTTTTTCTGTTCTTTTGTTTTGTTAAGTCTAGTGTGAACAATAAAGTCTTCATCTATCTTTATTTTTACGCTTAAACGGATGGACGGATTTTGACGGTACTCAGTATGGAGATAGTTTATACCCAGAATTAACAAACATGCTACTTCTGGACTGCAGGTAACACTGCGGGGCGCAGATAGTAAAATAATAAATATAATTATTAAAATCTCCGCTGTTTTTAAAAAGCAAATCTCAAAATGTTTTTGAGCTTTCTTCAACCAAATAATAATGCTACATGAAAAGTCTTATACGCTACTCATTATAAATGTAAATTTGCTGAAAGCTCCTTTCACAATATTTTCATAAAATAATAAATAGCATTTTACTTATATTTAAACTTTATAAAATGTGTCTTAGGATTACGGTTGAGAAATAAGTTTTTAGGGATCATTAAGTACGTGTTTTTTTCGATAATTATTTTGTTAAAGTTTGTGTTTATTTTTTTTATTTTTTGAATATTTTTGGTGGTATTTGTTTTAATACAGTTACAGTGGTTAATTTGGTGTCAATAAAGTATGTATTTGTATTTTGTATTGTCTCAGATCAACCTAGAGAAAAAAATGGAACACTGCGTTTTATCTCGCTGAAGCCACTTCTTTATTAAACTTGTGTGCGTGGTAATGTTGCCATGAAAAACATTTACAATTGCACGTAAACTAATATTAATTCCCAAACTCTACGTTAGCCATTTCCGTTCCAATATGCAACCTTAGTAGATTTAAAATTCCAAAACTGCACATTTTTGTAAGAGTTTAATGTTACGGCTTTTTCAAAAGTGACTTGTAAAAAAACTGCACAGTTTTGAAAAATAACCTCAAAATGTAGTCCTGCCACACTTTTATAATGCACTATGTATATTTATGTATGTATACGAAATTATACCTTAAACCAATGTTTTAAGGTCGAGGTAAGAATGAACAAGCGAGTAGCGTAGCTTTTTTTTGCGTCAATGTGTGCGTGTTGTGTACATATACGACAGTAGCGTAGTTTTTGGATGGTTTTTGGCTTTACCTTAATCATACGCCGTATGCCATCTTATCCTCCAAGTTGATCTGAGTGTATTGTATTGTACAGAAGCTGTATTATATGTATGCATAATTTGCGTGACCATGAGTTTTTTTAATCCTATGTGTTCTAGCGTAATTTGTACTAAAATTTCAAAAACAATGTAGTTAAGTAAGCAATTTTAGAAGCTACTTAAGCTTATATAAATTACAAGTTGCTCCTCCAGATTACGAGTATAAGCTACCTCCATCTCCATACTAGGTATATTTCATCTCAACCCATGCATCGGTAACTTAGAGCGTGAAGAAGTAATAAACACACACACACCCACAAACTTTTGCCATTTTTCATAATACATATAAGTAGGAAGTACGACAAAAAAAAATTGAAAATCCTCTAGCATACACTCAAACCATAGACTCCTTATTTTTATCGAACAAAGGGACCCTAAAAAGTAATTCATCAGTATACAAATACCAAAAAACACTTAGCCCGAATAGGGTCCATACATCTGCCTCGCTAGATTTCTTCATACACACACGCCCTTAAATCTCTAGTTTACTAAAGGAAATCTATTTATATTCTGGTACAGTAACAGTAAGACCAGTAAGGGTGCTTGAGTCAATTTATAAGGTTACATACAGCCTAGGGGCTCAAGTATAACCTAAAGGCCGAGACTGACTCCAAAGTCAAAGCCAAAGTTTTTATTCAATTGAGTGTACAAGATACACTTATTTTCTCATAACTCACTTAGCAGTTTAGTAGTCAACGCTGCAGCAATCCTGCGGTCAGCCCACGACGGGTAGGCCCCCCTCAATAAGTTGCGTAACGTTATTTGTTTGGATCAGCTCCTCTAGTACGTAGTACATTAATCTGGTTGGGTACTTATTAGGAGTACTTGGCTTACTTTGACTGCCTTGGTGGCTCAGTTGGTAGTGAACCTGCCTTCTGAGCTTGGGGGCGTGGGTTCGATTCCCACCTAGGGCAAACATTTATGTGATGAACATTTGTGTTTGTTCTATGTCTGGGTGTTAATATCTATTTAAGTATGTATTTAAAACTATCTAAGTATGTATATCAGTCTCTGGCAGCCATAGCACAAGCTTTGCTTAGTTTGGGGTCAGGCGACCGTGTGTGGAAGTGTCCTGAATTTATTATTATTATTATTTATTATTATTACTTATTACTCGAATTACTTACTTACACTTGCTTTTGTTGTGATCTTGCTTGACTTAGTTTGCGTCCATTCTGTATGTACGCTCTAGGCCCAAGCTTAGAGAAAAGCTGGGTCAAACCAGATTTAATCCCAATTTAGTTGTCCTCCTAAGATAGTTTTACTGTAGAAAAGCCTGGCGCACTATATCCTTCAATTTATGAAATACATTAGGTCTGTATTTGTAAGGAAGAGAATTTATTTCAAATGCCTCCTTCTGCGTCGCGTGTGACCCGATTTGAGGCGGCCTTATTGTGTAAGGGACAGATGATTGAAATCTGCTTTATTTTGACATCACATTTCATATTTTATGTACAAACAACACATGTACAAATAATGGTGGTGATTAACCAACAAAACATTAAGAAACGTGACTTTTCGTGTCCTTTACAAAACTCTACTTAAAATTTCAGTAAAATATCCGTCACTTTACTGAAATGGCGTAAGTCATCATTCATCATCATCATCATTCATCATCGTCATGATCACCTTTTCATCATCACTGCATCATCTGTAAAATACTATATTAACTTGACAATGGCAAATGCACAAGACGTGCGACGCTAAACTCCTTTGGATGGGAGAACAGACAAAAAAGATATCTCCGTAACTAGTAGATCTTCTCGAGCGGAGACCTCACATATCTTCACAACCTCACCCGATTTTGCTCATACGGACTTAAAAAATTTATTGAGTTTAAGTACTTGCCTGTAAAAATTCGAAACGACTTTCACATAAAACGACGTTTTGTTTGTCCGATTGCATCACGTTAGTACCTACGATGAAACTATTTTACTTCACATTGTAAAAACTAAAATGTTACCGGTCACTAGCATAACATTTTAACTAAAATTTGATTGTAAAATACTTTTAACAGTCCACGTAGAAAGCTAACCAAATATCATCCCTCCTTTTGCATCAATTTAAAAACAACAAGCTACTCGTACCATTTTTCGAATCTTTTAAACGGAATAAAACTACTAAATTAACTTAAAAAATCGCAAGCATTTTTATTAAATTTCTGCCTTCAAAATTACGCTCATCTGAATGTTATTAAACATTTTTTAAAATGTAAATTCGGAATTGAGAAATGTGTTTTTTGTGTTGTTGCTTCACCGGTAGGTAATATCCGGACGGTACGGTATTTCAAAGCTAGTGTTTGGATTAATTATGAGATACTCGTAGGTCATTTTTAAGCCACGACGCATCACGACGGGGTGCTATAAGTTTGACGTGGCTGTGTGTTTGTATGTGTGTTAGTGTGTGTGTGTATGTGTATGTGTGAGTGTGTGTGGCATCGTAGCTCCGGAACGGATGAACCGATTGATTTTGTTTTTTTTTTGCTTGAAATGTGAATTAGTCGGAAGTGTTCTTAGCTACGTGCGATAGAAATCGGTATCGAGTGTAATTTTTAATTTTTGAGTTATACTGGTCTTTGTTTTATGTTATTGATCGATCGAAGCCAGGTCTCTAAGTCTACTGGGACATTCAGGCATTTGTTTTGTAGACGAAATTATTTATTATAATTAAGTACTTGTATTTTGTTGTGTTTTGAAAACTTGAGTTTAGTTGATTCAATCTTCATGAAATTTAGCTGGCAAGTTTTTTTTTAATATTTTAAATTCAAATTCAAATTCAAAATGTTTTAATGCAGAAACAAGGGTTGGTATAGATTATAATTTAAACATGTTTGGTCTCACTTGCTCTACCACCAGGGCATGCATTTTTTATGAATTCTTATCATTAAGTATACATATTACATTATATTATTACATTCAATCAATGTCATAGTAAAAATATAAAAAATATTATTACATCATTTCAACATGTCATTTAGGAATTCATTGACGGAATAATAAGTTAAAAACAATCCTAATCCTATTCTTCACTACATAGTATAAAACAAAGTCGCTTTCTCTGTCCCTATGTCCCTTTGTATGCTTAAATCTTTGTAACCACGTAACGGATTTTGATGCGGTTTTCTTTTAATTGATGGAGTGATTCAAGAGGAAGGTTTATATGTAAAATAACATTCATTAAATAGTGGAAAATACTGTTATTTTTGAGGTTTCTAATGTGATGTCGCTAATTATCAATTTTTTTCGCTTATATTGCAAACGCAGGTTGAACCCTACGAGATTTATCAAAATAATGTACCAATTATTTGTACACATTGAAAAGGTCTACAGAAAACTCCTCGATGGTATATGTTTATCTCTTATGGATATCCCACAATAACATTTTTTTGTTTATACCCGTGCGAAGCCAGAGCGGGCCGCTGTTTTTATAAACAACGTTCACAGTTTTTCTGTAGTGTATTTAGTATCAGCATTGCACCCGTGCGAAGCCGGGTTACTAGTAACTGATATTGTAAATGTGAAAGTCAGTTTTATTGTTTGTAACGCTTTCACGTATCAACTACTTAACCGATCGTCTTAAACTTTTGCATACATGTTGTCGATGGTACAGAAAAGGCCATAGGGTACCTATTTTCCCAAAAAACCAACGGTTCCTGTGGGACCGCGGCTGAAACCTTGGGGTGCAGCTAGTAACATTATAAAGAGAAAAGATTTGTATCTTTGTAACGAATAAACTCAAAAACAACTGGTCCGATTTCAAAACATCTTTCAACATTAGAAAGCTACATTATCCCTGAGTAACATAGGCTGTGAAACGCGAGCGAAACCGCGGGCAAAACAGCTAGTATATAAAAAATAATCTAAAGCATAATTATTATTGTACCATTCTATAGAAGAGTAGGTAGCCGTTTGATTTCCAACTCGCCTCAAGTAAAGGGGTGGGTCTAAGATGGAGCCCGAAGACCTAGAAGGTACTTATTCACTCTAGCCTTGAAGATACCCAGGTTGTAGTTAGTCGGGAATACAGATGGCAAGGAGTTCCATTCCCTAGCGGTTCGTATTAGAGTAAATCTTTTAGTGCAAGTTTATGGAATGTCAATGTCAAATGTGATCATGCAAATACAGTTTTTAACATATTTTGTTGTAAAATTTGTTTTTATGTCAAATAAATAAATTATCGATTAATTGATTGAACATAACAAATCGTCACGCCTTTCCCCCGAGGGGGCTGGCAGAGGTGTAATTCAACGCCCAAACTTCGCCGGACGTTATTCAGTCCCAAATGTGACAGAGGGCAAGCCTGTCGCCATACACCAGGCTCCAGTTATGTAGCACATGCAATACGCACTTATGTTCACACAATGAACAAATTGATGCATGCCGTCGGCTGGGTTTGAACACGCTCCCTCTGGCTTGAAAGGCGGGCCTTCTCCAACTAGGCTATCATCGCTTTTTATGTTAAATCAAACGAGACTTTATTGAGAAACGGGGAAACGGTTCGAAGTAAACAGAAAAGCAAACTTAACCTAAAATATGCATAAAATAATAAGTACCTACCCCAAAAACAAAAGATCATCTGAAAACGTTTAAAAGCGCAAATCTTGTAATACCAACAAAACAAACTCATTTTATTTGCATACAGCAGTTTCATGATAAAAAATTCATAAAAGCACAGACAACAATTTAATTATATTTCGCGGTACAAAAACATTTTGTCATGAATAGGGTTGGGCCTGAATCCGTCTCAAAAGTTTCAGAATGTTGAAAATTAACCATTTTTCTGACCGGAATTTGGCTGGTTCGCGTAATTTGGGCTCATTTGGAAATGTTTTCTGATTTTATTAGAATCAATTGAGATTTTGTAAAGATATACTTTTTGAGTTGCGGAAGTTTTTTTTTATTAGGGTCTTTTTTTTTTAATGGTCTTTTTATTATGACAAAATCTTATCCTACTAATATTATAAACGCGAAAGTTTGTAAGAATGGATGGATGGGTGGCTGTTTGTTACTGTTTCACGCCAGAACGGCTGAACAGATCTGGATGAAATTTGGCACAGAGATATATTATAGTCTAGAATAGGATACTTTTTAACCGCGAGTGAAACCGCGGGGCGCAGCTAGTAAAAAATAATTGAGTTTTACTACTCAGTTCGTTAGTAGAGTTCGTGTATGTACGTACATATACAAATTATGTGTGTGTGTGTTTTTTTGCATGTATGCAATTTTTGTGAGATAAAAAAAAACAAATTCAAAAACACCCCAAAACTGATTTGGATATATCCAAATCAGTTTTGACATATATGTAACTTATTGCTGAGAGACTTTCTAATTAAGCAAGCCGTGAGCAGCTGGCTGTCCGCTCACTGACTCTAAGTCGCGTATTGGGCAAACTCAATGCTGTACAAGCAGCAAACTAGCCAACAAAAAGCGAATCGGTCTCTCACTGAATGAGTCGGCAAGCAATACGCCGCGAACTGCGTACAGTACGCGCTTATCGGATACTTCATTTAAAATTAGGGTCAGCTGGAGCAAATGCATCTGGGGGACAATTGCGTCTTTCGAGAATACTGACAAACCCTTCATAAATTAGGCGCCACCTACATCTTTTTTCTATCTTTAGTTGCAATAATCTGTACAAGATGGCGTTAATTGCCTAATTTGTGAAGGGTTTGTCAGTAATTCTCGAAAGACGCAATTGCCCCAGAGACGCATTTGCCCCAGTTAATCGTAAATACAACCTGCTTGTCATACTACAAAAGCTAATAGTTTTATGGGATAGCGAAAAAAGAAACAGAACTGTTAGCTTTTGTGGTATAAAAAGCAGGTTGTTTGACAACTAACCCACCTCTACCCTGTACAGAGTAGAGGTCTACTCTGTACTCCCCTTAAATAATAATAATTAAGATACCAGTTACACAAAAGTGACGGTCCACGGAGTCAGAGAAGTAATTTTTTGAATAATAATAAATAAATAAATTCGGGACACTTCCACAAACGGTAGCCTGACACCAAACTAAGCAAAGCTTGTACTATGGCGGCCAGAGACTGATATACATACTTAGATATTTTTAAATAGGTGGGAATCGAACCCACGCCCCCACATTTAAGCCGCCACACGACATTTAAGCGTGAAGACGTCACATAAACAATACGTCTTACAAACTTTCGCATTTATTTCATTTGTGTGATTTTATTCAGTTGTCAACCCTAACCAAAAATGATATTAAAGCTCGTTGAATATAATCTCTCGCTTCTGTTTTCGTACAGTGGATATTTTTCGACGAATATACATTTTTGTCTATAAATATATTTAAGTAAGTATATTAAGTACCTAAATTTCACGCAAAGACCACGCAAAACTTTTTACAGAGTAGTCAGATTTTGATAATTCGTTTTTTATTGGATAGGGTTTACCTCAAAGTTGGTCTCATATACATTTGGAAAAGAACTCATCCTCACGGTGGGAAAATAGAGGTATATTTACACTCACAGATTTCAATGCTGAGTTTAGACCGGTCAATCTATTTTATATACCTACCCACAAAAAAAATAAACCGACTCAAAATTACTTAGGTTTACCTACATTCGGTTAAGAACTTAGTTATGAATTATTTTTTGCCTATAGTTTTTTCGGCTATTTAATTTTTTGTTAAAAAATTTTTATAAAAAAAAATAAGATTAGGATATCAACTTTTCTTAAAATCATAATTATTCAAGGTCTTCCGTTTTTTTTATGGTAAAAGATCGCGAGATATAGTCGATCTGTCAAAAAAATTCTGAGTTATTATTTATGTTTTGTCAAATCATTTGGGCCTGGTGTCTCAGTGCTGCCACCTACCTGCTTATGTGTATGTCGGGGAAAGAAGGAAAGGCCGCCGCGCTGTGACATCCCACTTCTGATGATGGGGAAAGTCGGGAAGGCCGAGGTGTTGTGTCTGATTTCTGATCCGTGAACTCGCTATCACGGGCATCTATGGTCGACGTCAAATTTCAGGAACGTTGAAATAAGGGGACAGCAGTGTAGGCTTTTCACTAATTTAATTATACCGTCACTTAGACTACTTAGTTAGTGAATGATCACAAAGATAATTGGCGATTTAGAGTAATGGGTTTACGAATGACCATTGCGTGCGACCGCTTTCAACCAGTCAAGTGACTGGTTGAAAGCGGTCGCATCATCGCGGTCAAGCGATGATGCGACCAAGTGAAATGACTGACAGACATGACGTTCGCCCGAAATCCAAAACGCAACTCCATTCGGTGTTAACCGCTCTAAATGACCATAAACAAATCGATTAATCGTCAAAAACAACAGAATAAAACTATCGATTAACAACTCTCAAACTGATTTTCATTATTTAGTGATGTCACGCGCCCTCATGTATATTCAGGCAGGTATAGCATTCCGGTCACATGGGCAACAAGTACTGACGTCAATCTATGCTTTTTTTTTTTTTTTTTTTTTAGTGGCTTCTGCCCCTTTGGGTTTTGGGGCAATTTTGCCATCAACAGTGAGGGAGGTGATAGTATTATTAATATAAAAAGAAGAGAAGAGAAATAATCCTGGTGGGGTAGGTAGAATGAAAGAAAATGTATATAATATAGATAGAATAAATGAAAGGAAAAAGAAAGAAAAAAAAAACTATAGACGTATGTTATTGGACTGAATGAAATTAGCTAATGAAAAAATGATTTTTTTGTTTGGGAATGAGAGCAGAGAAGAAATGTGTATTGGAAGCGGAACTTTACACTTAGTGATGGTAGAATAAAGGGATGATTTACTACGAAGAGGGCAGCTAAAAAATATATGATTTACCGAACCAATATCCAAACCACAAGAGCAATTAGGAGAGTCTGCAATTTTGAATTTAAATACAATCTATGCTTAAACAAGACCGAAATAGTCATTTAGAACAAGCTCGAAAGAGACAGATGACGATGACGAGTGACGTCACTACGTGTTTGCTCCCGGAATGCGAGACCTTGTTTTTGGATCATGATTCACGGCAAAACCCTCATTTTAGTAACTTTTATTCACTTTTTGATCGCTTTGTCAAATCTCGCCGAAAAATAAACAAACCCGGAATACGTTCTATTCTAAATAAAATGAAAATAAACGTATTTTATCTCACAACGACTCACCGGAGACAATTTTATTTTAACGTCCACTTTAAAAGCCAGCGAAAATAAAAATAAAAAAGCGCAATTTGATAACGCCATTACCGGAACCGGAATCTCCATTTTATACGTTTAAAAAAACATTACCTACCCTCCTAAGCAGTTGGGCAAACAATATCATTATTAAAACAAGTAGCATTATTAAAAGACAAACAAATTCCCGGCTGCATAATACTGTACCCTATGTCACTTCCACTATCAAAACGATTGAAATGACACCTCACATGTTGAGATCAATCAAGCTGTTTAGGCTGTAAGGCGTGCCAAAAAAACCTCATACATATATAGACTCGAAAAATTTAACCCTTTTTCTTGCTCAGTCGGGTAAAAACAAAAAACAATTCAAAACAAGATTACCTACGAGAGACATAATTGAGTAACTTGAACTTTTTGTAAAGTACTTATTCCGGTCTTGCTCCAATATAATCCAATATAATTATTTTTTCTGTATTCTGTAAACTTTTGCATACCAAGCGGTTAAACCATGGCGAACTAATAATTATTAATAATAATTGAATTAATAAAATTAGTTGTTTTTGTAAAATAAATTATTTGATTTGATTTGATTTAATTTGCTTATGCATCGATTGACGTCACTGCGTGTTACCCACGTGACATTTCTGTCTCGGACCGCTATACCTGGCGGAGTATATTATTATACCAATAAGAAAAAACAATTGCAAAATGAACCCTATGAGACTTCGGATACAAAGAAAAATCTAACGACACCTCACAATCCAAAACTGCTCAAGCAGACACGTGATTGTAGAGCGTATCAAAGAATAAGACATACATCCTAATCCTAAATAACTAATATTGTAAATGTAAAAGTTAGTTGGTTCATTTCTTTATTTGTTTGATCCGTTTTCAAGCCTTCGCTTATCAACCGATCTTCATAAAATTTTGCACACTCTTTGTCAGGGGTACAGAAAAGAACGAAGGGTACTTTACATCCCGAAAAATAACGATTCCTGTCAGACCCCAAGCGAGACCGCGGGCAGCATCTAGTACACACGTACGAAAAACTTACCCGATCCCCGAAGTAGGGTAAAAAGGGGGGCGTGTCTTCATATCACAAACTTTCAGTTACCACTGCCAAGTGTACGCAAAACTTCATCCACTTACTGCAAAAAATATCCGGTTTTATCTGGTTAGGGCGAGAAATATCCAGTTTTATCTGGTTAGTGCGAGAAATATCCAGTTTTCCACTCAAGTAAGCCACGTTTACCTCGTAACTAAGCATTGCTGGTTTTTGGCTTAACCCTTTTCTATTCTACGCGTGTTTTTCTATATTTCCCCACCTCATCAAGATTCAATGTGGGATTTCGTTCGAGTTTTTCCTTGGTAAAGAATATTTTTTGTCTCCTCAAATTAGGCGTTGATATTTACTTGGACGTGAGGGACTTTTTGGAAGGACTTATGGCTGTTTTTTTGGTAGAAGGTACCTTCCTCTTTTGGCAGGATTTGCTTGCAGTGATAATGTTAAGATTTGTCCAAACGCAGCGCGCAAAGTGCGCTGCAGGTTCGCGCGGCATTCGCAGGACTCTTTGGAAGGTCTTATGGCAGTTTTTTGGTGGTAGGTACCTTCCTCTTTTGGCAGGATATGCTTGCAGTGATGACGTAAAGGTGTGCCCAAACGCAGCGCGCAAAGTGCGCCGCAAGTTCGCGCGGCATCCGCAGGACGCTTTGCCGCGGTACTCTTTGGAAGGACTATGGCTGTTTTCTCGGTGGTAGGTACCTTCCTCTTTTGGCAGGATATGCTTGCAGTGATAATGTAAAGGTGAGTCCAAACACAGCGCGTAAAGTGCGCCGCAGGTTCGCGCGGCATTCGCAGGACGCTTTGCCGCGCAGCAAGTTAGCTTACGCGGCAGATCCATGAAACGCCGCGCTCTTTATTTTGTACTAGTTTTATTCCGCGGTTTCTCTCACGAGAACGGCTAATTTTTTTGAGGTGAGTATGTTATATCTTTTTCTGTATCCCTGAAAACATGTATGCAACATTTCTGACAATCGGTTGAGCAGTTAAGGCGTGAAAGCGTGACAAACAAACTCACTTTATTGAAAAATAACACCTTTTGGACGCAGGTCTACTGGGACAAATCGGCGTTTATATCTATTCGTTTGTTAATACATTCTATTTCTCCGATGTTAACTTCAGCAGCTTATGTATTCACAAACAGTCAGAAACGTTTCCGATCGGATTCCAAAATTTTTAAACTCAAATTATTCGAATCTCAGTCCGTATTCGTAAGTTTTAAACGTGATTCATTCTTCCGATAGGAATTATTCTCGATTCCTTATTCCAAAATGTATCAAAGGAGACTGAGATTCGAACAATTTGAGTTTAACATTTTTGGAATCCGATCGGAAACGTGTCTGAATGATTGTTGGCAATATCCTATATATTTAAGAGGTCTCAGTTCGCCGCGAACTGTGAGAGTTGTTAATGATGAGACCTCCTTTCGACTTAGCACCACCGTTCCGCGTAACCCTGTATGATGTGATGTTATATCCTTTATCAAGGAAAAAATACAGAACATAGGTAATTGCTTCTATTCTACCGCTCACGTTTCAAAATACGACAAACTAGGTCAAAAGAAAAACAAGGAAAAATCATGTTCCTCATTTCTACGCCATTTTATTTCCCGAATTATTTTTACGTTGAATTACCCAATTTTCTAATACCCGTAGAGCTGATGAAAAATAGATCGGTACCTGGTAAGTACCCTAAAAAAAATAATTGGAAAGAAAAATGGCACAGGAAGTTTTTTTCATTTAATAAAATTATTGTTTCCAGCAAAGAGGATTTGATCCGATTTATTACATCGAAACTTTTTTAATGGGACTCTTTTGTTTTAAAAATACTTTTTGGAAGGCACGAAATTAATAGGCTAAATGTTTCGGTCACCACGCAAAGCTAAATTGTTTTTGACTCCCAACAATTTGTTATCTTAATTGCTTTTAGCGATAAGGCTGCTAGTTGTTACTCTTAGTTATTCAGCAGATAAACAAATATACTTACATAATATAATTCTTACACTCTTGAAGCAGTGAAGTAAAAAATCTAAGGATATTCTTACTTTCTTTACTTTTTTTAGATTTTCTTCTTAGAAATCACTCTTGATTTTTGAGCTCTTTTAAGAATGAGAAATTCTGTCTTAGCTGCACCTAAGTGTAACCACCTGAAAAAAGTAGTAAAAGAAATGAACTTTAAACACTTTAGATTTCCTACGACTTTATTCTATCAGTAATGTACTCAGTGTAAGAAAATTATATTTATTTCAAGTAAAATTAAAAACACATAAATCTCTCCCTTTTGACTCAACTGTATCTGAAAAAAGAACAATGCGTTATGTCGCAAAATCAACTAAAGCTACAACTTCTTTTGCTAGACGTCAGTTTACAAAATTAATGTTTATCTATACAACAAAATCAACAATATTTTGAATATTTATCCTTATACTGTATACGAATGCAATCACAATGTTCAAAATTGGCTCTTGACATTAGATTATGCTGAAGTAGAATCTATGCTGAATTTTATTGCATATTCATAAATCACAAACACCCAGTATACATTTATGAATCAAATATAAATATATATATATATATATATCTATTTAAATATACGTATATACATTTATGATATAGCCAACAGATCTAAATAAACAAAAACATAAATAAACAATTAGATAAAATTGATGTATGATTTCCACTTGTACCATACACCACTCCGTCAACCTGTCTGTATTTTGTGTTAGTCCCCGTTATTGTACTCCGTACTTTTGTGTTTTCCATCTACCCGCTCGACTGCCTCGGTGGCTCAGTTGGTAGTGAACCTGCCTTCTGAGCTTGGGGGCGTGGGTTCGATTCCCACCTAGGGCAAACATTAATGTGATGAACATTTGTGTTTGTTCTATGTCTGGGTGTTAATATGTATTTAAGTATGTATGTATTTAAAAATATCTAAGTATGTATATCAGTCTCTGGCAGCCATAGTACAAGCTTTGCTTAGTTTGGGGTCAGGCGACCGTGAGTGGAAGTGTCCCGAATATAAAAAAAAAAAATCTACCCGCAAAAATTTTGTTTTATATCTACATACCTTAAACTATACCCACATACTACTTAGACTCTGGTATAAGAAATTTTCAATTGTCATAAATTTGTCTACTGTTCCATTTTTGTTTTTGTAAGTGATCAACTATTATACCTATTGTTATATATATAAATCGTTACTAACTAACTAAAATTATGTTTCATTTGTAATGTTAAGATAAGGAAAAGCGGGTCTACCTGGCACAGGTATTAATATTATACCTAAAAGGTAGTTCCTACCTCAAATTTGACTTTTGACTTCCGAGCTAGGGGGCGTGGGTTCGATTCCCACCTAGCCTAGGGCAAACATTCATGTGATGAACATTTGTGTTTGTTCTATGTCTGGGTGTTAATATCTATTTAAGTACCTATGTACTTATTTAAAAATATTTAAGTAAGTAAATCAGTCTCTGGCAGCCATAGTACAAGCTTTGCTTAGTTTGGGGTCAGGCGACCGTGTGTGGAAGTGTCCAGAATTTATTATTAATTTGTAAAACTTTCAGAGACGAAACAAACGATTTATTATTATTATTAGTACCTGGATGGCCGAGCTTTGCTCGGTATTTTTTTTTAATTGTGTTTTTTGGATAATAAACAATTGATTTTAGTCTAACCTCAAAGCAAACACTCATTGACTTCGTGTTACTTAACAACGCCATCTGCTGTTGTGTCGTTAAAGCAATTAGTTGCTCACAAAAAATAGTAGTATTATTATTCGCCAATAGATGTCAGGAAGAGTCATATTTTTCAGTTGAGATTGATTATCGATAAAACACGAATAAAATGATATTTTCTAAAAATGATTCCTAGCTAGATCGATTTATCGCCCCCGAAACCCTCTATATACTAATTTGTATGAAAATCGTTGGAGCCGATTCCGAGATTCCAATTATATATATATATATACAAGAATTGCTCATTTAAAGGTATAAGAATAAGATTACACTCATTATTATTCGAACTATTTGTAAATGACTTATTTCGGTCCCACGTGTTGCCCACGTGACCGGAATGCTATATCCGGCGGAGTATACCATTATACTATCGCCAAAGCGATTGGTTTGTCCCGCGCACTGTCGCGTCAAAACAGCACCTCTCGTGAAACCTAAAAAACGCACAAAAACCAATTAGACTTAAAAAATAAAATGAAATATTGCAAACCGTTACGGTGATGAAATTTTTTAATTAAAATAGTTATATGCTTTCGGTCGCAACGCGTCAGTTTTTAGGGTTCCGCTTCCGTAGCAGAACAAGAAATCCTTGTTGTGTCGTTTGCCTATCCGTCAGTCTTTTGCGTTGTTACGTCTACATTTTGTTCAGAGATTAATAGGCATTATTTCATTGCTTAAAGTTACTTAAAACTTTAAGTAACCCCTAAAAATTAAGAAAAGCGATTATAGCCTAGTAGGAGAAGGCCTCGCCTGCCAAGCCAGAGGGAGCGGGTTCGATCCCAGCCGACGGCACGCACTTATTTGTTAATTGTGTGAACATATCATGTGCGTTTTGTATGTCATCTGCTACATCATTGGAGCCCGGTATATGGCGATAGGCTCACATCCAGTCACATTTGGCACTGAATATCCGGTGATGTGTAGGTGTTGTGATACAACTCGGCTAGCCCCTTTAGGGGAAATGCGTGACGATGTTAATGTTACTTACCACGTTTGTGCAACCAATTTATTGTTAAAAAAAATTGTTTAAAATTGCCTGATGTACGGGATTTCGTATCTGGTGTGGTGCTTTGCTGCTTGGCTTTCGTTCTTCAAGGAAAAGGACTTTTAATTAAGCTTTGGCCTCAAATTAACAACGGTCTCGAATACCGGTTAAAAACTCCGTCGAATAAACGAATAGTATAGAAAAGCATAGAGATTCAACCAAACATAACACACACTGAAATTTGTCTTTTTACATAAATATACGTTTCGTTATCTGTCAAAGCTACGGAACCCTAGCATAAACGTGTCACATACTTGACAATTTATTTTTTGGTTAATGGATCTGTCAGCACTTGATTCAATATTTTTATAGAATTCAACGAATATGTTTTTCAATATTTTACGCTTTTAAAAACAACGTTGTTTCGAATCCGTTTGTTTTAATTTAGAAGATTGATTTTTTTTAAATGTGTGCTAGGGTTTATCAAAACGGTGCGGGACTCATTTATACGTATTTTTTTAATTTTGATTGACGTGATTTGATAATGAAATGATAAGCGATGATAGCCTAGCCGGAGAAGGCCCGCCTCTCAAGCCAGAGGGAGCGGGTTCGAACCCAGCCGGCGGCACGCACCAAGTTGTTCGTTGTGTGAACATATGTGCGTATTGTATGTCATCTGCTACGTAACTGGAGCCGGGTGTATGGCTACAGGCTCGACCCCTGTCACATTTGGGACTGAAAATCGTCCGGCGTAGTTTGGGTGTTGTACACCTCTGCCAGCCCCCTCGTAGGAAAGGCGTGACGGTATGTTATGTTTATGTAAAGTTTCCGTGCAGATTTCCGTCCGATTTAAAAGTCCTATTGACTCTGGCCTTCGTTAGGGCCAGATGGAGTAGTGTAGTTTTTTATGGCAGTTGAGCACTCCGCAAATTTGGAGAGAGTCGATTTGACTGGCTACTTCGATCAGATATACAAAAAATAATATAGAAACCATACTTACCTTCTATATCTGTACCTTCTAATTTAACTTATTTATTTTATCTTTCGGCGTTAAACAAAACTGGCCAAGAGCAAGTCGGACTCGCGCACGAAAGGTTCCGTACCATTATTACGTACCAGTGTTTGTTGTTACAGTGGCAATAGAAAATACATCATCTGTGAAAATTTTAACTGTATAGCACAGTTCATGGGAAACAGCCTGGTGACAGACGGACAGACAGACGGACAGCGGAGTCTTAGTAATCGGGTCACGTCCCGTACCGTTCCGTATAACTTAAGAAAAACAACATATTGTAGTACTTCCATCTGTCACAACTCACAAACTACATTCAAGAGATTATTAAAAAATAATTTAAAAAAAGAATGTGTGTACTTTTGTACACGCGTTAGAAGTTATACTTCTTTGGCGTATGGAAAAAAAAAACTAAAATGCAGTAGTGATTAACGATAAATATTAAAATTAATCAAAAAGATTTTATTTAAATAAAAAAGATTTTATTAACGTAAAAATATGACAACACAGTAAAAATATACAATCATTTATCATTAAGGCAATGAATCAAATATTTTAATAAATATTTGAACCGTCGTATATGAAATTGATTTAATAAAAACACCAAAATAATATTTATTTATTCACTGTTTAATTGTACTCTTACGAAACACGTGTTCTAAATATAAAAATACTAGAGTATACAAGTTGAACATAGTTATCAATTTTCATGCCACCTAGAACTAACTTCACGATGTAGAATTTAGGTGTCGATGTGCGCGCGCATCGTAAAAATTCACGCTCATCATTTTTCTCTATCGCGCCAAAAGAAGTATAACTTCAAAAAAAATTGATGAAATTATTATTTTACTTTCCATTCGCCCGCAGCCTTCCGCATATTTAAGCTCCATTAAAACGCATTATTCCCTGCCCAGCCATAGAATCCCTTTAATCTGAAAACAAAGTTTTGTAAATACCTATTGTGATCCTTGAGGGTGCTCTAAACTCACGATTTCGCCTCAACAACGACAAAAAGGACCTTTTCCGTAGACTTAAATTCATATCGCTATGTAAGGACATTCCATATTGGACCATGGAACGTTTTTTTTTTTTTAGTTGCGTTTAGTCGTCATCTTCGCCCTCTTGCCTGCCCCCAATTCTACTAACCTATTCTTATAAAATTGGTAATGAATTTCTGCAAATTGGCACTTTGTGTGTCAGAAGTGTCAAAACTTCATTAATTTAAAAAACCATTGCTTACTACAATCGAGGCCCTGATGTCTGTAGCAGTGATTCCAATCGCCGATTGTTCAAACCAAGCTAGGCTAGGCTGTACTGGTGTCAGATGAGTCGTAGTTTGTATGGCAAGTTACATTTAGCAAATGAAACAATCGCCAAGCCATGTCAGAGCTATTCGGGTGGCTTATAACGTGTGACGTCAGAGCGTTATGCACACATTATAATTGCATTAGTATAAAAATGAAATCCGTTCCGGCAAGCGCAGCGTAGGACGTCCACCCACAAGGTGGACAGATGACCTTGTCAAGACCGCAGGATCGCGCTGGATGCAGGCCGCTACCAACCGGTCTTATTGGAGGTCTATGGGGGAGGCCTATGTCCAGCAGTGGACGTCCTATGGCTGATGGATGGATGATGATGGATGAAAAATGAAATTGTTTTTTTTTCCTATAACTACAACTCTTCAGCAAGTCAGTAAAATATATTTTGTATACCAAATACGTCCAATCAGACGCTTAGTTTTTTTTTTTAAATAATCGAATCTCTATTTGCTTTATGTTTTAAATTTACTATAAATGTACTTTAAAATTAATTTAAAACATATTTCTATCAACACCATTATTTCTCTTTTGTTTTTTATTATTATTTCCAAGTTTTTATTATTAACTATTATAGTTTATTCGAAATTTTCTTTTTGTCTGCTCCTAATTATGTGTGTACACATGTTTTGGAGTATTGGCCAGCTCTCGCCTTTATTTCTAAATACTACCTTGTTAATGATGAATTTTATGTTTAAATAAATGAAAAAAATAAACACAAACAGTATAGTTACTAAAAATATTATTTAGCAAAGTGTAAACTTGAGAGCGAGCGGTGCGACGCAGCAGAGATTTAACAATTTCTGCAGATAGCGCACATGTTTACTTACTGTACTTTCAGAGCTGGGTTTTTTTTTCGGATGAACGTGTCTTAACTAGGACTAAAATATTCGGATGAGCATATCCTTACTTTTAAAACCCTCGGCTTCCAACAATTTCCTGCCGTTGGGACGTCGTTTTCTCCTTTAAATGTGTGTATACACACGTATAACGGTAGTTAGAATGTTTTTAGAGAACTTGCGGTTTTAGCATTTTTTCGCAGTTATTCGCCTTTTTGTTGGAATATATTCGGGTCTTGTTATTTTCGAATAGGCGGTTGTGCTTTGTTTTTTCCTAAAATTAAAAAGAGAAACAGGTGATGTTAAAATTAAGTGGTGCTTCTGTGTCGTAATTTTTTTTAGAGGTGCTGCCAAGTTTGAAGGTGAGGACATTTGAAGCTGGCATATCCATCTGTTGCTAGCTTATTTTTTTTTTCATTAAAGTTCATGCGATGATAGCCTAGTTTGAGAAGGCAAGCTTCTCAAGCCAGAGGGAGCGGGTTCGAACCCAGCCGAAGGCACGCACCAATTTGTTCATTGTGTGAACATGCGTGCGTATTGTATGTCATCTGGTACGTAACTGGAGCCCAGTGTATGGTGACAGGCTCGACCCTGTCACATTTGGGACTGAATATCGGCGTAGTGTGGGTGTTGTACATCTCTGCCAGCCCCCTCGGGAAAGGCGTGACGATATGTTATGTTTATGTAAAGTTTCCGTGCTGATGTAACTACTAGTAGTATGTACTAGGTATACAGGGTTATCGGTATAGGGTGTACTAAGACAAAAGGGGGTCATTGTACTCATCATTATGAACAACTTTTACTATGAAGACAACCTAAAATCTCGTAAAAAAAAACAGCTGTTCCATACAAAGAGTTCATTCATCGTCGACAAAATGTATGGAACAGCTGTTTTTTTTCTTCGATGTTTTTGATTTATACTAGTTATAGTTAAATATCGATATTTTTTGTTGGTATTAAGTGTATTCTACCAATTAATACTAGTGCTTAGTGCTTAGCTCAAGCTATGGGGTAGGCTGAAAACCAGCTCTGCGTGGACCTCGTCTACTCAGAACAGTGCTGAGCCTACTCCAATTGCCAAAACAATTTATTTAAATTTTTAAATTTTACTCAGTTTAGGTGTAATGATATAAGTACTTATAGTTTTCTTTAATGTGTTATTAAGTCATAGGTTTTTGCAATAAATACATTTTTTTAATTTTTATTTTTATTTTTTAGTGGCTCTGTGAACTGTAGAAATCGCGATCGGCGTCTGTTTTCCTCTGCAGGTCGCATTCCTCAATCGATTCCCATACTTTTCTGAGTAGGTTCGATAATTATTTAGATTTTTTTGCCGAGTCAGTTTTTGGAAATATTCAAAATCGGAGAAAAAGATCGTCAAGATGTAAAGATTTTCGATGATCTTTTTCTCTGATAAGAGAAAAGTATAAAAGTAATTAAAATTACTTTAAAATAACCGTTATATTATTAGCTAATTAGTTAACCTAAAACTATTTTCATTCAGTTGCTGACCCAATATTTTTTTATTAATATAACAAAATAATAAGTAACAATATTAAAAATAAAAGAAAAACCCGACTGCAAAATGTTATACCCTATGTCAATTCCAATATCAAGACGATTCAAATGACACCTCACATGTCGAAATCCATCAAGCTGTTTAGGCTGTAGGGCGTGCCAAAGAAACCTCATACTTACATACACTCGAAAAACATAACCCTGCCAGCGCAGTCGGGTAAAAACGCTGAAGTGTGTGAACGAAAAGGTAATAACGCCCGTTCAACGCTCTTAAATATTATAGAATACGCTTTGCCTCAGAGTGATTATGTGCAAAGCCTTCCTAAGGAGTACCGAGTACGTAAAGTACGTGTTTAAAGCGCTGTACAGACGCTATCAGATGTAGTCCAAAACTCGCAATTGCTTATCGCTAAGTGCTGGATATCGTAAAATGTTACGCTTTGACGCTTAAGGCAGAGGAGGAAGCGTTTTATGTATGTAAGGGTATTTGTGTATGAAGAAATCGTGTTAGATCTTTTTTTTTTTTATTTGCACTAAGTACTTTTTAAAAAAAACTTAGTGGGATTGGGTTAGATCCCAGCCGTCGGCACGCACCAATTTGTTCATTGTGTGAACATTTGTGCGTATTATACTCGTATGTCATCTGCTACATGACTGGAGCTCATGCCTCATCGTCACGCCTTTCCTCCGAAGGGTCTGGCAGAGGTGTAATACAAACCCACACTTAGCCGGCGATATTCAGTCCCACATGTGACAGGGGGCGAGCCTGTCGCCAAATATTGGGCTCCAATCATGCAGCAGATGACATACAAATACGCACATTTGTTCACAAAATGTACAAATTGGTGCGTGCCGTCGGCTGGGTTCGAACCCGCTCCCTCTGGCTTGAGAGGCAGGCCTACTCTAACTAGGCTATCATCGCTTCTAAAATCAGAAAATAATACTTTTTAAAAGTCGTAGAACAAAAGATGTTTATTTTGATGGACAAAATATGGCCTTAAAATGATGCTATTTAATTACCAGTAACCCTGTAATAATTATTTATACCCCTGTTTTGTACACGTTGACATTTGAACCAGGGTTTAAAAGATCCCTCAAGTGACCTGATTTTTTTATTTTGAAAAGACCACCATCCATCCATCCATCCATCAGCCATGGGACGTCCACTGCTGGACATAGGCCTCCCCCATAGATCTGCAATAAGACCGGTTGGTAGCGGCCTGCATCCAGCGCGAAAAGACCAAACAGAATTTAAAAAAAACAGTTTTAAAGTACATAGATCTTTTATATTTTATCCCACACGTCTGGCACGATCCGATCCAGCCTCTCATGCGTAACAACCTAGCAACGAAGATGGGTTATAGTGGGTTATGCGGAAAGGGTAACTACGCTAAGCCGAAAGGGTTTTCATAACATCGTTGTCATCGTTAGAAACTACAATAGGATTAACTTTGAAATCACAAAAGTCTGCTTTTCCATAAATATATTATTATCTGTCTATGATCTTTTTCTACACAATAGCTGATTTTTCGGTGTATTAGCATTGAGCATGATAAGCTAATCTGCTAAAGTTTCATGACCGTTTTCTTTTACCACAACCTTAATTTAATAAAACCGTTTCACTATAAATATTGTTTTTATTGTTAAATCTTAATATGTACAAATTTAATATATCTGCCGGTTAAACTTATTTTTATTTGCATGTTACTTTTTGTCAGTTGTCAATTTGTTTATTACTATTTTAGATGGATCTAAAACTTTTAGCATAAAATCAAATTTTGGGCATTGCGCTGAAGTCAGTAAATATTGCTCATAATGGCTCTTGCTCACAATGCTCTTGACTGCCTCGGTGGCTCAGTTGGTAGTGAACCTGCCTTCTGAGTTTGGGGGCGTGGGTTCGATTTCCACCTAGGGCAAACATTTATGCGATGAACATTTGTGTTTGTTCTATGTCTGGGTGTTAATATGTATTTAAGTATGTATTTAAAAATATCTAAGTATGTATATCAGTCTCTGGCAGCCATAGTACAAGCTTTGCTTAGTTTGGGGTCAGGCGACCGTGTGTGGAAGTGTCACGAATTTATTATTATTATTTATTATTATTAATGAACTTCAATGACCACCTTTCAGCTTTTAAGTAATAACGCTAACTAAGTCAGTGAAGCGAACGTTGTACATAAAATTAACTACAATGACCCCTCTCCGGCTAAGCATACCCTTTCCGCTTAACCCACTAGAAATATCCCAGGAATATGTCCATTTACAATTCTACCGTGTTAGCGGCAGAGATATCGGAATTTCCGATATTACGCTTCATTGCGCAAGTAATTGTAGACGAAATGTACATTTTCTGGATAATATCGAAGGCTAGTGTTCCGCTTAAACGCACCTTTTGTATTTAATATTTCCGATTTACAGATAAACCGGAATTAGTCCATTCTGAAAGCTCGATCACCGGGATCAATCCTTACTAATCATAAAATTGAAAGTAACTCTGTCTGTCTGTCTGTTTGTAGGCTTTCACGGCTAAACAGCTGAACGTATCTTGATAAAATTTGATAAATAGCTTTTTTTTTCATGTAGAATAGATCGGCGTTTGACCACCAACTCGCCTGATGTTAAGCGACGTTGTGGTCTAAGATGGAGCACGACGACCTATAAGGTGCTTATTCACTCTAGCCTTGAAGTTTTGTAGGTGAAGAAGTACAAAGACGGCAGTTGAGTGAGGCGCCACAAGTGCGCTACTATCAGACCCGTCTTCGGAACGGACACCGGACTACATCCCGAAACACGACTAGTTCATTGGTCCGGTGGGTGGTAACTAACTACGTTATCACATGGAAGGTTTTTGGAGACTTTTTTTAGAATAAATAAATCTTTTTGTCATGAAATTCTGTAAATTAATAAAAAATAACGTGCCGCTTACCAAATGCGTCACACAACATCACAGAATAGTACGTAGTTGGTTGTAAAATAATAACTGACAATTAAAATTAAAACTTCGCTCAAAACCAGCCAGTATTTTTTTTTATGTTGGACTCTGATCTCTTTGGTAACGGATTATTATTCATAATTAGATAATTAGTTACAGTATATCACGAGGAGGGTTTATGGATACTATTTTCTGAATAAACGCGAATGAAGTTGCGGGCAACAGCTAGTGAATAGTATAAAAAGCAAAGCAAAAAAAAACAACTTCCCATCCTGTAATTCGTCATCCAAGGAAACAATTTTTAGACTTTTCTTGAAATTTTAAAAACCGTCAATCCGATTTCAATAAAATGTATGTGGGGCCACCTACAAAGTTTGATTTACCAAACGAAAAAAGAATCATTAAAATCGATTCACAATTAGCGGAATAATTGCGTAACATACATAGATAGATCAGCCCGGTATGTCCCATTGTTGGGCAAAGGCCTCTCTTCCCTCTTTTTAGTTGTCCCTGTTTTTTTACTTTGGTGGGCCAATCCTTAACGTGGGCATGTAACATACATACAAAAAAAAAATAACATACAGTCGAATTCAGAACCTTCTTGTTTTTGGAAGTCGCTTAAAAATGATCTTAATATTTTGTTTCAAAAAGTCTTTATTAGGTTGACTCGCCGAGCTGCTGGTGGCTCTGACCGCGGATGACTCGCTCTAAAAAACTTACAAGGACTTTATGTCTCTAATTATTAAGTTAATTTTTTATTAATACCATTGTGAGGCGCTCGGATGCAGGGGCTATTCCTGCGCGTGAGATGAGATGAGATTTTATCTTGGTCACTCTCACACCTATGACGTTTAAACGAAAGCAACAAGGACGAAAAAAGGTGAGATGAAAATCTCAAATCTCTGAATAGGGCCCCTGAACTTGTAGGTACACGGACATCTACATATAATCTGGATTAAAGTGATAACAAACAAAGTCTTGCGTTCCGAGAGACACCCGACTACATCACTCGTAATATCCACTGTCTCATTTAAACTTGTTGTAAATTACTTACTCCGGTCTTGCTTATGCATCGATTGACGTCACTGTGTGCCACCCACGTGACTTTTGACGTGACAACGGTTTGCCGGGTGACACTTCAAGAAACTGCGTTACGCTCCGCTCACGTTATGCGCTCACAATGAGAGCGAGTGAGAGGCACGCGTCCCTTCCACTCGGGCATGGTTAGCCCGCCTAAGAGCGAGAGAGACAGACATAAAAAGTGAAAGGCACGCGTCCCTGTCGTTGTCACGTAAAACTTTCGCCCGTATACCGACTTTACAGGCAACCAATTTTTTGTCTCAGAACGGAATGCTGTACCTGGTATAATATCACTATACCATGGTGTCACTAACATAATATACTTAACACATTAGTCGAGCGAACACGGAAAAAAAAAATTAGCTGCTGTTACTACATTTTAGTTGTAGTAACAAATATCCTTTCAAACTATAGGGACAGCTAAGTTTTTTGTTAGCGTAGCAAATTGTTTTTAGCTGAACGAATTTAGCTGTTGCAGCTAACAATCTTAACAATACTTAGCAGTAGTTGCTAACAATCTTAATAATTAGCAATAGCAGGTAAATATTTTATCCTAAAGTAGTTAAAATATTTTGCTCCGATAGCTAATTGAAACATTCGAATTTGTTTTGTTTATATAGATAACAAATTTAGTAAACTCAGTTAAGTAATTTGCAGTAACTGCAACTTGAGTGTGATTCTCCTAGCAAAATTTTATTTTGAATAGTAGCTAAGCAGTCTTCGTCGTAGTCAACAAAACTTTGCCAGTGTTTCGAAGATATTTGGTGCAGCAGCTAAGACATAGGCAGCAAAACAGATTTAGTTGCCACAACTAAACCATTTTTTTCGGTGAAGCGAAGATCTGTTTAACTTTAGATGATTACATTTAAGTACATGAAATTTTGCAAGCAAGTAGTATACAAAAATTTGAAAAATTGATAAATTGAGAGAATATAAGTGAAATCGTATGAAAGGCTGTGAAGATATGAAGCTCGGGGCCAATAAAGTCCTAAGCACAATTTTAAATTTCAAAAATGACCCAATTCGGTCTCTGAGAAATTTCGCTTTGCCAAAAATACCGACTCTTTTAACCGCATTTCCATCCTCATAAACATAAACCTCCTTCTTACGCAGTCAGATAAAAAGTATTAATATATTTTCTATCCTTAAAAACATAACCCTCCTTGCGCAGTCGCGTAAAAAGTATTAACATACTCAGTCAATACTAATAAATTTTCCTCCGAATTAAGACGCCTTAAGCCCTATTTCATATTCCCGGCTAAAACAAATCGTTTGTTACAAAAACTTCCAGCCACCATTATTATAAGTCAGCTTCGTGACATTACTCATTATTAACTTAGGCGGGAGAGCAATCTACCATATTTATTCCATCCACTTTACAAGGGGAAAATTGAAAAAGGGGTTTAGAAGAAAAAAGGACGAACGCCTTAAATGACTTTACGCTGGTGCTAGGGGTGTTATGGGTTACTAGCCGCGCCACGCGGGTGAGCCCGCGGTTAAGCGGTTAAAAAAGTCATAATATGTGCTATTCCAAACTATGATCTATCTATGTGCTAAATTTGATACAGATCTGTTCAGTCGTTGTGGCGTGATTGAGTAACAAACATCCATCCATCCATCCATCCATCCATCCATCCGTCCGTCCGTCCGTCCGTCCGTCCGTCCGTCCATTCAACCATCCACCCATCCATCCATATCCATCCAAGCTTTCGCATTAACGATATTAGTGTGAAGTGTGATTCTGTACCCCTAGCTCCTTAAATGCGGTTTAAAAAACTCTAAGTTGCACGCAGAAGGTTGATTTTTAGTGATCCGTACCCAAAGGGTAAAACGGGGCCCTAAATTGCTAAGACTCCGCTGTCCGTCTGTCTGCCTGTCCGTCTGTTACCAGGCTGTATCTCATGAACTCATGAATGATGATAGTTAGACAGTTGAAATTTTCACAGATGATGTAGAAATAACAAATAATAAAAAACAGAATAAAATAAATATTTTAAGGGGACCTCCCATACAACAAACCTGATTATAGAGAATGGTACCTGACAAAAATCGTCAAGCCATGTCATAGGCCATCGGGCGGCCGAGTAACGACATCAGGCCTGGCTCGGCCTATACAAACTTGCTTTGTACGGAACCCAGCGTGCGCGAGTCCGACTCGCACTTGGCCGGTTTTTTATGATGATTACAATTATCGTCACCATTGTAATTATTCATTTTAAAAACCTACCGGAAAACAACAGCAAAATCGAATGGTGAAGGAGATGTAAGAAAACAACTGCACGACCTGATCCAGCCATCACCGTTCTTTTATAATTGTACCGGGCGCACCAGTAAGAGACACCCTCTTATAGTTGAAATTCCGCCAAAACGCACTAAGCGTTTCAAGTCATCTTTTCTTGTAAGAACTGCAGAGGTGTGGAACTCGTTGCCAGCGTCTGTCTTTCCACCTAAATACAATCCGGGGCTGTTTAAGAGCAAAGTGAATAGGTATCTCCTAGGCAAGCGTTACACCTTCGATCACGTCGACGCTTCCCAGCAGGCGAGTCAGTGGTCAATGCGTTTGACCACTGACCTAGTCTGTTGTAAAAAAAAACTCGACCATCAATCTAAAATTGGACAACGACCAAGAGCCCTCCTACTAGTCGAGATATTTTTTGTCATTGTCTCTCTCGTTTCATACGCCTTAAGAGTGAAAGCGACAAAAAAACATCTCGAGCATCAAAAATATAGGACCTAGTACGGTCCCTGACTCATAAGTACAGTCACTAAATTTATTAGGAAATCGCTCATAAAACAGCTAGCTTAATAAAAAGAGGTCTATTCACGGCCGGGCAACGTTTCCTTCCTCGGGCCATGAATATCCTGCTTCCCATGCCACTTCTTTTACGATATTTCCCATTACCCTTTCCGAGGCTATACTGATTTAATGTGCCCAGGGAGTTTGTAAATACCGATAAGGAAGTAGGAAAATCTATTCAGTAGGTTTTTTTACATTTTGTTTGTATGACTCGCTGCGCCCCGCGGTACTGCCTGTGGCTAAAAAGTAGCTTACGTGTTAGTCCAGGGTATAAGCTACCTTTATACCAAATTCCATTAAATTGACTACCTCGGTGGCCGAGTTGGTAGTGAACCTACCTTCTGAGCTTGAGGGCGTGGGTTCGATTCCCACCTAGAGCAAACATTATTGGGATGAACATTTGTGTTTGTTCTATGTCTGGGTGTTAATATGTATTTATGTATGTATTTAAAAATATCTAAGTATGGATATCAGTCTCTTCATATCAGCTTTGCTTAGTTTGGGGTCAGGCGACCGTGTGTGGAAGTGTCCCGAATTTATTTATTTTATTTATTAAAATGCGTCCATCCGTTTGAGCGTGAAGAAGTAACAAACATACTCAGAAACTTTCGTCTTTATCGTCCCAGAAAGCGAAGCGTCTCTGCTTCGACGAAAATGCTTTCGTATGTCTGAATTCTGTCTGGATCGTTGTCTTCGTCTACAGGTAGTTTTTATTTTGAAATTTTGTGAAAAGGTAGACTAGATTTTTATTACCTTTTATCGAGGTCTCCAACTCAGAACTAGTGGTTTACATTTTTTAGCTAGCATCAGATTTAGAAGTAAACTAAGAAAACCTCTTTTAAAAATTTTTTTAAAAAATCTGTAATTATACATAAACATATCGTCACGCCTTTCCCCGAAGGGACTGACAGACAACACCCACACTTCACCGGACGATATTAAGTCCCAAATGCGACAGTATGCGAACCTGTCGCCATACACCGGGCTCCAGTCATGTAGCAGATGACATACAATACGCACATGTTCACACAATGAACGAATTGGTGCGTGCCGTCGGCACGTGGAGAGACGGGCCTTCTCAAACTAGGCTATCATCGCTTTAATGTATCGAAGAAAAACTCCTTCTTAAAATTCCCTACGGTATTAACCATCCACTGTGATAACGATACAAGGTTTTTCTTTTTATGTAAACGCCTTAAACGACGTATTTGATGACGGCTTCTCAGTCCGCCGTTAGTGGACGTTTACTGCCCTCGTTTGCCGTATTGGCTCTTAAACGTAAAGGCGATCCGCGCCCTCTGTGGAATACAATAAGCACTATTTTTTAGGCCTCGATTGGGTTTCTACCCGACTGCTTAAAAGAAAGGGTGATGTTCGTCATTGGATGTTGTTATGTAATTTTTAAAACCGACGCAAAAACGACGGGGTGTCTGTGTGTGTGTGTGTGTGTGTGTGTGTGTGTGTGTGTGTGTGTGTGGCATCGTAGCTCCCGACGGATGAAAAGGACTTCAATGATTTAGCAATTTAGCGTTTTGAATGCCCCCCATTCAGAACGCTAAATAGCCAAAGCATGATCCAAAAAACAAGTCTAGGCAATCAGCAAACACGTAATGACGTCATCGTCATCCGTCTCTTTCGAACTTGTTGTAAAAGACATACTTCGGTCCTGCTTGAGCATCGATTGACGTCACTACGTGTTTCTAAATGCCATACCTGGTGGAGTATATTATTATACCATGGGGGTTAATAAAGCCCTGGTTAGTATGCACAAGTTCATGTTTGAAATGTGATATATCGTGATTTTACTAGACAGATATAGGAGTCCAACTTAGATGTTTAAGCCACGGGTAACATAGAACCGCTCATAGCTCTGGGAACATTAATTTTCTCCAGACAGACTAAATAGGGTACGTACAGTCGCTGCCAGTTCACATGGCACGTCGGAAAGATGTTTTTTTATGACTATGCTGTTGGCCGCTGAGGTCTCGACAGCGTACCGGGCATTAGGCAAGCGCAAATGGCGCAGGGCCTCAAAATGCTTACGACTATGGGCGACGAGCGCAAGGGCACCTCTAAGGTACGGCCTCGGCTTGAGCTGTCGCCGAGGGAGGGGCGTCGAATTGCCCTGGCAGCACAGAAGGTGCTTGCTCTAGGGCCCTAATCGGGACGGTTGAAGTTACGGTTAAAAACAAAATAAATGATTATTAACAATGATTCGACCGCCTTGTTCGGAAAGGAAGCCTCACCTTGACTGCTTCGGTGGCTCAGTTGGTAGTGAACCTGCCTTCTGAGCTTGGGGGCGTGGGTTCGATTCCCACCTAGGGCAAACATTTAGGTATGTTTTATTATGGAAACTGACGTGGTTTTCACACATTATGATTTACACGCATCATCAGGGCGCACTCGCCCTGATGAAGACCGCCGAATGCGGTTGAAACTATAGTCGGAATAATCGACTGAATCGCACGTGAGTAATTCCCGTGTTTTAAATCATAATTTAGGTATGTGATGAACATTTGTGTTTGATGTGTCTGGGTGTTAATATGCATTTAAGTATGTATTTAAAAATATCTGAGTATATATATCAGTCTCTGGCAGCTACAGTACAAACTTTGTGTACAGTACAACCGTGTGTGGAAGTGTCCCAAATTTATTTATTTATATTCACGTCAGAAGCACAGGCAAGAAACTGAGGGAAATCGGAAAGAAGAGTGAAATGTTCGGTTTCAATCGGGCAGCTTCGATTTTATAGAGCGTGCTCTCTTTTGCACAATCTCCCATTCAGTCTGACAAAACATGGTATAATATTATAATTGGCCAGGTATAGCATTCTGAGTCAAAACTAGTCACGTGGGCAACACGCAGTGATGTCAATCAATGATTAAGCAAGACCGAAATAAGTAGTTAATTGAATCGGGTGCGGAAGTTCATCTTCAAAACTGTTACTTTAACCAATGTCTAGTGTATTTTCCGCTCTAACAAAGCTATCTAGGAGAAGATTAAACCAGTTAAGTTAATACTTAGGCAATTCCTATTCAGTACAAGTGGCCATACTGTAACCCCCCCATAATATATATATATATATCCTACCGCGCGTCCTTATAGTACTTAACTATCTACGTATTTAAAATAAATATTATTTACTAGAAATTTTAATATGTTCTAAAAAGCTCGTCAACATTTCGTCTTTTAAAATTAATAGTTTTGTTTTGTTTTGGCCAGTGATTCGTCTAATGTAAACCCTTCGTTGTGATCCGTCTTAACCGCAAGTTAACGTAATTAGGATGTACTTATATAAAGAATTTACCTACAATTATTTTAACTTTATTTCTAATGAATCTAACAAGAAATACTGAACTGTACGAATTAAGTCTCTATTGATCTACCTATTTCTAACGTAAAAATGATAATTATTGAATTCGTATCCTATACTGCAAATCTATAACGAACTTTCATAAGTATTCCTGAATCAAATAACTTTAAAAATACTCTTATATGGTGTACGTGTCTACTGATTGTAACTCCGCAAATTCACTTTCATTCAAGAACTTTCGATTTCATAGGGAAGTTTCTAATGAGAATTTAAGATTTTTCTAATAAGATTTTTTTTTTTTTTATTTCAGTAATTTAGAGTTTTAGGTATTAAAAAATTAAGATATTAAAATACATAATTTGTTGAAGGCAATGAGTAGTGCCCCTCCCCGCACTAGCTAGTCAAAATCGACATCCAGACTTGGACTTTCGTCCTCCTTCTATTATGTAATTTAATACATAAGGGGACCCCCAAAGTGACATCTTGTAATAATATTCGTAAATATGACATCTTATCGTCGTATTTACTAATTATACGTCACAAGTATATTAAAAGACAGAGAGGACATAATCTTTTAGCAAAGCCCCTGTTTTAATTGCGAGAATCTTCCGAATCCGATCTTTCGAATTCGAGAGATTCTCTATAGGAACTACCCCGTCCTACCTCTAATCCCTATCCTACTCAAAAATAAAGAATTTAATAATTTAAAATGAATTTACATTTCAATCTTACAATGCTTTATTACTTTGATAATTTCTGCAAATTCGAACTAAAATCTGAATAGTTTATTCTAACAATAAAATCAGACAAACTGTATTAAAATTCGAAGATTGAATTATTTATTTTAGTATGAGGTGAGAATACAAATATGTTTCGCCTTTTTGGGAGACAATTTGAATGCAACAAGTTCTAGAAAGTAAAAGCTAATTTGAAGTGTCAGATTCCCGCCTTTCTATAGGAAGGTCACTAACAAGGTACTGCTTTGCTTGACCTTATATAGATTCTACAAACCAGAACTGTTTTATATTATATTCCAATGATTATTTTAATCAAGTCTAGGAAGATGGATACCATTTATTTTTGGTAGATTTTTAATATAAGCTTGTCTTATTTTATTCACAAACTTAGGTGATCTCTATTTGATCTAAAATGCTTTAGAACTATTGCGTTCAGATAAACATTTTACAACTGTTTAGTATTTCTTTTCAATTCTCGTACATTTAATTTATCAAACGGCCATTTCAATAATAGACCTTCTGCAGAACCAAATAAAGGACTTTACCCTTATGATACTTTCTTTAAATATCAAAAATGAAAATCAATGTTCTTATTGACCTTTTAAAATAAATTCAAAATTAATCTGATTGATTACACCTTTCAATTCTAATGACGTTATTATAATCATTTAATAAACTCCTTCAAACAAATGTTAATCTTATTTTAAGACCCATTATGTTTAGAAAATATTATTTATCTTTGAACATTAAATTTCTGCAACAGAGTGAAGTAGGCATAAAATAATTTCAATAAAATTAAATATCTTGTATGCATTTACAAACAAATAACTTTACGTCTTTCTATCGACTTTATTATTTATTTGAGATAGAATTAAAGTTCGTCAAAATCTCCTTAAATATCATGAGTTCAAGAACATACAAAATAAAATGGCAATTTTGAATCTTAGTTTGATTTTACATTGTCGCTAGAACTCTCAAACTTTTCTAAAACAAATGATTGAAGATCATAGATTTATTCATATTAGACTATATTTGTTAAGTAGAAATCTTGACTAAACTTTCGTTTTTCTATCGATTTATTATTTACCTAATGTTTGATAGATATTAAACTCCGTACTATTAACAAAATCTCCTTAAATAACCGAAATTCAGGAGCCCACAGAAATAAGATAACAACGTTCAATTTCACACTTAATTTTTAGATTGATTTTACATTGTTACTTGAACTCTTTAAATATTCCTACCAAATTAAACCATCTTTATGCAAATTTGTAGAGTATTTTAACTACTAAGCGTTTACTAAACGTTTACCGCATCTTTCCTAACTCAAAAACGTATCGCGACAATTCAAACCTCGCCTAACTTATAGATTTAATTATTTATTTCCTATTCCCATAGACCTACTAAATTTCTCAAGATTTTGGTGATGGGTTTCGACATCACATGTATGAAAGGTGATTACCTACAGAGACCTACACGTAAATGACGTCCCTAGTCTAAAAGCTATATCCCACTACCCCCTGAGATAGAATATCTCATCTTGTTACCCCAGCCCCTCTAAATATGGCATTTCTCCCACGCTCAAGTTACTCTGCCAACTACAATAACCCACTATAAGTCTGGAGTGGCAAACTCCTTCGAACCTTCAGCCCCTAATATCCCTACGAACCTCTGTTTTTGGCCATAGCGCCCGACCTCAACAGACATTCACCCTACACCGCCATGGGGCGTTTCGATCCATGATTACACTCCCAGGTTAGTTGTCCCAGGACATGATAGGGCAGATCGATGAAGTCAATCTACTAATCACTAACCAGACAAGAGGCAACCATGTACCCAAACGGAGACCTGAACGAGAAGGTTCCACATTTAAGTGGGTAAAGAACCTCCTTTCCAGAAGCGTCTCAACTTCTGAACCTAACTATAAAACCCAGGGATAGGATTATCACAGTGCTGGACCTTTGTTAGCCAGGATAACGACCACATCGTCACTGCAATAAAACCGAACAAGCACCAGGTGGCTTGTTCTATCAATGAACAGTTAAAAGACTGGAGTGTATACTTGGTCAGATTCTCGATTCACTACCAAATCAAAAGACCCCAGTTTCCCACTACCCTGATTGCCTCTAACAATCAAATCTCTGTAAGACCTACTTTTAAACCTTGAAAAATCCAATTAAATGAATAACCGGATGAGCAGAGATTTATTTGGTAATTTGTGAAATGGTGAGAATCGGACCACGCAACTTACTCTCAGAAAGGACGAGCTAAGAATCATCACGAGCCCTCGCGGCCTTTGGTTTTATTGTATTCAACCACTTGAAACGTGTCGGGTAATTAAAACGTGTCGGACTAGCACAAATTGTGCCTGGTGGCATGCCAGCTGGCACAAAAACGTGTCGGTGGAGCATAAAATGTGCCTGGCGGCACCTTTTAATTAGGCGCCGTGTCGCCAAATCGGTTAAGTATGCCGAGTCGCATATTTGCTTCGAGTGTCCCACTTGAAACATGCCAGGTAGGTAAACCCAAATGTTTTCACAAAAACTCGGTTGTTTATCTCTAAAGCTTTCAAGCGTAATCATAAATTTTACTTTTGAAATGAATAAAATAACATAGTTTACGGTCTTCAATTTGGGACTCTATTAAACAAACAATCTTGGCTGTTAATTTATATTTATTTATTTGTAAAACATTAAATGAATTGTGCTTGATCTCGTATTATCTTGTCTTTTTAATTCCATTTATGTTGAAAGTATTTTCATTTATTCTATTTTAACACATAAATTATTGTTTAAACTTTAAATTCTGTTTGGTTAATATAAATACCTACTTAGAATTTAATTAAATATAAATAGTAATTATTCAATTAGCTGTTCAATAAGTTAATAATATTTCAGATTAGTTAATCAAGTTAAGTACAATTCGGATATTTGTGAATGTTAACGAAAGCTCGTCTGACTCGTTACAGTACCCCCTAAAATTTATGTAGTAACGTTATGTGTTAAACGGAGTAAATTTTTCAATAATAAATTTTAAATTTATTTCACAAATATTCGTGTAATAATAATTTCATTTATTCAAAATTACAAATTTTATCTGTCAAGGTTTATGTTTTACCAATGTTATTATGTGTCAAAGATGTGTATATATGTGTCTTCTTTTTCCTATCACAATAAGTCCTTAGGTGTGTTTTTAAACCACTTAAAAATAATCATCTTAGTACTTCAGACCCATGCTTCTACAATACTTCAAACTATAAAGATAGTTCTGGTTATCACAGAAATAACCGTCGTTTGCCAAGGAACTCCTGTGTAATTGAAGTCAATCCTAGTGATTGTACTCTGACTTCTCTTCTCAACCCTATTTTTCGCTTGCTAAGAGACATCATCGTACCCTTCCCAATTTTCAGGAACTATTTCCAAGGTGAAAAACATAACAATCCGGATAGCAATAATATTTCAGCAGAGGCCAAAAGTAAAATTCTAATTATTTTTAATTGGAGAATGTAGAGTGTATTAAATCGGATTTTCCTACTTTGTATAGTGTGAGACCTTGCAAAAATCATAATGATATATGATTGATAGTATGATAATGTAACCTAGCTCCTAAAGTTCTCCTATGTAAGGTCTATTCTGATATGTGTTTTGCCAAAACATTAAACTCGACAAATCATTTCCCACCCTCAACAATGTTATTTCGTTAAATCCCTTATAAACAAGAATTGATCAATTAACACATGCGCATCAGTTTCGTACAAATCAGTTCATTCATCCGTTTCATTCAACATTTGTTCAAGAGTTATTTAATAAATTATAATATTCATTACTTTCCATAATACTTTCATACCCCCTTTTATTATATTTCACGCCAACTTAACGACACACCATTGCTTTCAGGATAAGAAACAAACAAATTTTGTAATATACCCCCTTTAATTTACAAGTCGAAATTACGTAATTAGTTTAAATTACTGAATATCGAACGTCTCACGATCGATGTAGAAAAAAAAATTGTCTGTGTTAAAATGCAATTTTGGCTAAGGGTTTCACACGCATAATTTATTGTGTCGCAGTGACCCGAGGCGTCTACAGATGAAGTGAAGTGGCTAGTTTGAATTCGTTAGGGTTGTCAAAACTTCAAAACCATTTTTATAAATTCTAGTATGAAGTTAAAACTATCTCGGAATAATTTGATACTCTAAAATTTAAAAGATTAAAATGAATATTAATATTAATGAATATAGGTTATATACTTTCAGCTCTTAATTTTTTTTTATACCCCCTATAACATTAACGTTGTTCATATCAACTAAATTCAGTAAATATCAAAGCAAACTAGACTTTAATAAGTACATATTTACTGATTCTAAAACAAATTTTAATATGAGACTAAGCACACAAATAATGTAAAATTCCAAATAAAATTATCTCACGTACAAAACAATTCAATAATTAAAACAACCACGTAACAAGAACACATATTATTATCAAACTATGTCACATAATTAAAAAGTGCCACCCCTAACTGATACAAATATTTAAGACGTTTACTGCTGATATCTAGTTGACCCAAGCATCCAACAAAATTTTAATTGCTTCCATATGGTAAGTACTCTTTTTTTTTTCTGCTTCAAATAGAACTCTTTTGCCTGCTTCAAAATACAAAAGTGTTTTTATTTTTTTGTTTTACAATAGAAACACTTACAGATGGGTTTTTATGGGCAAAAATCACTAAGAAAAGAATCAGTCTTTAGTTACGACTGTGCAATATCCTATTAGAAAATATTTGTTAATCATACCTAAAGACACGATTCCCTGCACCACCGACAATACAATTACTAGTTTTCCAGCCCTTTACGATCCTTCGAATTTAGTATTTTATAATTCTAATTACCGATCAAGATTGAAGATACATGAGTGAATTTAATAAGCATGAACCTTAGAATTAATAAATTAGTCTTGTTATTAACCATTTATAATTTTATAACATATTTAAAATCAACGTATGAAACTTCTAACAAAACTTCTAGAATAAGAGAACTTTATCGCTTTACAAAACTGAACCCACGAATAACTCTCTCTTTGTCCAGTTTTGTTTTACTACCAAACTGCATAAGGACTATTTTAATGGTGGTCGCTAATTTTATTCAACACATGTTTTTCGCTAGGAACAATGTGTTTCGTTTTGACCGTTTCTCACCCTTCGTTGTAAAAGCGAAAGTAAATTATATTACAGTTATGCGTTGCGTTTGGAATTTAATGTATTAAGTATTATTTATTTTTGTTTGTAATTTTTTTTTTATATGAAGCAAAAAGCAGACTCCACAAAATATGAACAGAGAGTGTAATTTTTTTATTATACTAAATACGATACGTTATTAAGCTTAAAATAATTGTGTTTCAAAAACAGTCAAAACACTCGGCGTAAGAATATTTTCTCAATGACAAGTATTAAAATCGAATTTGTATTATTCGATAATTAAGAAACCTTTTTATTTTTATTTTTATTAATACTTAGAACTAATGTAAATAGTTTGCTACCATAGACTTATACATATGTGACATTTGAGTTTAGTATGATTACAGGACTTACAAGAATCTTTGTATATTTGGTCAAGATCGAAAAACTAGTAATTTAAACATATATACATTTTTTTTTCACTTATTCTGAAATATTGATGATTAAGTTATGACTATAACATAATATGTATTACTAATAACTGGTGTTTTTTTTTATTCAAATGAAAAAGATTATTTTACCAAATCTTACACCGAAATATTGTCCAAGTGCCTGAGTAACATTCGTGCTACAAAATATTTTAACATGTAATTTATTCGAATAGTCAATTGTTATTACCAGTGTTCAATTAAGTATGTAAAGTATGTCTTATCTCTAAGTATGTTGAGTCTGTATCTTCTTCAATATTTATTTTTCTCATTTTGGGTTGATGATTGTGTTCTGTCGTCCAAATGCCTTTTCTTTTGTCTCTTCACTGACAAATAAATATATCTATTAAAACGCATATAATCAAGTAGGTTTGGTAGGTAGATGGTAGTTAGTATCAACATTTTGTGATATCAACGGAGTAGGTACACATACATAAGAAAAGCTCATAATATAAAACACCTTGTTTTGTGTTTTAATTCCTTAATTCTAAATAGTAACACTAAATTCTAATTTCTTTTCTTTCTTTTTTTTTTATTTTCTTTCTTTTGTTTTTTTTTATTATATTTATATTAATTACTTTTTTTTAGCATCTTTTTTTTCTACTTTTTTTTTTCATTTTTTTTTGTTTTTTTTTTCTTTTTTTTTATATTTTTTTAGCATCTTTTTTTTCTTCTTTTTTTATTAATTTTTTTTCTTTCTTTTTATATTTTTTTTAGCATTTTTTTTTTCAGATAATTATAATTATGTGTAATATTCTTAACTCACAAATATACATACAATTCAATAACAATAACGATAATGTACTACAACAATTAATCTTGGTATTTAACTAAAAACTACACTAAACTACTCTGGAAAATATAACAAATGTCATCTCTGTTTAAAGGAATTGCTGGACTACTACTACATGTTTTCCTTTCTTTTACGTTTACAATATTACAACTAATTATACTGAATTTACATGGTACAATACTGCAGCAGTTTAATCTTAAATTTCTATGGTAGCAAAATCTACAACTTAGTTCAATATTTTTTTTTTCTATCGCCTTAGTTTTACTGTTCCCGATCCTGGTTCTCATTAATTAATTACACTCTTTCTTCATAATAACGTGTTAAATGAGTTGTATTGAACATTCCGCGAGACTTTTCTGTGAATGGTTCTGTTAAAATTTAAACATTTTGGACTACTTGAACACTTTGAACTACTTTCGAATACCTAACGCAAAAGTCATTAAGCAGAATAATAAAACTAACTTGTAAATAAGTACATCCCAATTACTCGAATCCATTTCACTCGACAACAAATTGTCCCGTTAGCTTTAGACTTCCGGGTACATTATTATTAAACCTATATTAAACCTACTTTAAAATAATTCGATCTTCCTACCTACTGTTTGAAACTTCCTACTCCACTTCGAATCAACCGTCAATTTAAATGATACCTATTTTTCCATACTGTGTTAACCATTAGTATTTATTTCAAAGTTCATGTAAAGTATTCTCAAGTTAATATGAACAGTCATAATAAAATGTCACTATTAAAAAAATCTCAAAATAGAACTAACAAGTGGTGACTTATCGCTTCCATGTCTCTAATCTCAAACAAATAACCCAAAATGCCATTCATCGTTACGTTTGAAATGAACAAGGTACACTTCTGTGCTATTCAATAACAAAAAATGTACTCAAATGCGTCAAGAGGCAATTTTGACCAAGCTCTTCACACGCATAGTTTTTAGTCTTAAATGCATTGTAGCGTTAACAGATGAAAGTGATTAGACTGAAGAGGTTAAAGTGCGTGAATGTCATTAGGGCTGTCTTTACAACCGCTTTAGTAAATTCTAGAATGAACATGACAATATTGAATTAAGCCAGATAACATAAAATTAAAGATTTAATTTTAAAATAAAGTGGACATTAATAGTTTGAATATATTTTGATTTAATGTCACACATTTCTAATTCCTAGTCTTTCTGATCATATTATATTAGCTATGTAAAATGTAAGTGTAAATCGTGTTTCATATTTATTTATAACCTTTGTATTTTTACTAAAATTTTAGAAATTAAAATATAAAACTTATAAACCTATATTGTTTTTTTTTTTTAAGAATGAAACCACCAAATAATGTACATTGATTTTGTAACTAATAAATGTTATGCAAATCGTTCCAAAGCACAATCCTAAATTTTGCCGACCGATATTGTTGTCGCATAACGCACAATAAAAAGGAATACTGCACAGAAAAATTAATAACAGAATTTAAATTCAAATGATCAAAGTTTAAAAATTATCTAGCTTGGAACTATACAAAAACTAGAAAATACAAACTGCTACTTTTAACTGTAAAAATAATTTTAAAAGTGAACTAAGCTCTAAAATGATTTAGTGAACCTAAAAAAAATAAAACTAATGTCCAAACCTATTTAGTGATTACAGTTATACATCAATTAAATATTATGTTATTGAATCACGCTATCAATGATTACCGATGTTTTAATTAGAGAATAAGTGTACTCTTATTTATTTTCACATATCGTGAGACTCTGTTACTGCTTATTCTGTTGTTTAAAGTTCTAACAAAAATTACTTCTTTCGAGAGTAGACCTTTTTTTATTCGCTTAGGTAATAAATTTCTATTCAAAAGTGGCAGGCTCAAATTAACTACAACCAAGTGGTTTTTTTTTGTTGAAGGACACACACATGTTAGACATTGTAATCTTAAGTTTATTTAAATGCATATTTTGTTTTGCTTTACTGGAACTAAATGAACCCTATTTAAAAATAAAACATCTGATTCTAAAGCTTGATTCGAAATCATCATTATGGCAACACTTATAAATTTTACCCGCCTATCTGAACATTACACATAAAATTAATACTTTGATAACTAATACCTACATAAATAACAAAAACTGTACATACATATCCTGGTCATGGCACAATCTAATTGTAACCCCCCCCATAATATATATATATATCCTACCGCGCGTCCTTATAGTACTTAACTATCTACGTATTTAAAATAAATATTATTTACTAGAAATTTTAATATGTTCTAAAAAGCTCGTCAACATTTCGTCTTTTAAAATTAATAGTTTTGTTTTGTTTTGGCCAGTGATTCGTCTAATGTAAACCCTTCGTTGTGATCCGTCTTAACCGCAAGTTAACGTAATTAGGATGTACTTATATAAAGAATTTACCTACAATTATTTTAACTTTATTTCTAATGAATCTAACAAGAAATACTGAACTGTACGAATTAAGTCTCTATTGATCTACCTATTTCTAACGTAAAAATGATAATTATTGAATTCGTATCCTATACTGCAAATCTATAACGAACTTTCATAAGTATTCCTGAATCAAATAACTTTAAAAATACTCTTATATGGTGTACGTGTCTACTGATTGTAACTCCGCAAATTCACTTTCATTCAAGAACTTTCGATTTCATAGGGAAGTTTCTAATGAGAATTTAAGATTTTTCTAATAAGATTTTTTTTTTTTTTATTTCAGTAATTTAGAGTTTTAGGTATTAAAAAATTAAGATATTAAAATACATAATTTGTTGCAGGCAATGAGTAGTGCCCCTCCCCGCACTAGCTAGTCAAAATCGACATCCAGACTTGGACTTTCGTCCTCCTTCTATTATGTAATTTAATACATAAGGGGACCCCCAAAGTGACATCTTGTAATAATATTCGTAAATATGACATCTTATCGTCGTATTTACTAATTATACGTCACAAGTATATTAAAAGACAGAGAGGACATAATCTTTTAGCAAAGCCCCTGTTTTAATTGCGAGAATCTTCCGAATCCGATCTTTCGAATTCGAGAGATTCTCTATAGGAACTACCCCGTCCTACCTCTAATCCCTATCCTACTCAAAAATAAAGAATTTAATAATTTAAAATGAATTTACATTTCAATCTTACAATGCTTTATTACTTTGATAATTTCTGCAAATTCGAACTAAAATCTGAATAGTTTATTCTAACAATAAAATCAGACAAACTGTATTAAAATTCGAAGATTGAATTATTTATTTTAGTATGAGGTGAGAATACAAATATGTTTCGCCTTTTTGGGAGACAATTTGAATGCAACAAGTTCTAGAAAGTAAAAGCTAATTTGAAGTGTCAGATTCCCGCCTTTCTATAGGAAGGTCACTAACAAGGTACTGCTTTGCTTGACCTTATATAGATTCTACAAACCAGAACTGTTTTATATTATATTCCAATGATTATTTTAATCAAGTCTAGGAAGATGGATACCATTTATTTTTGGTAGATTTTTAATATAAGCTTGTCTTATTTTATTCACAAACTTAGGTGATCTCTATTTGATCTATTTTAGATCAAATAGATGCTTTAGAACTATTGCGTTCAGATAAACATTTTACAACTGTTTAGTATTTCTTTTCAATTCTCGTACATTTAATTTATCAAACGGCCATTTCAATAATAGACCTTCTGCAGAACCAAATAAAGGACTTTACCCTTATGATACTTTCTTTAAATATCAAAAATGAAAATCAATGTTCTTATTGACCTTTTAAAATAAATTCAAAATTAATCTGATTGATTACACCTTTCAATTCTAATGACGTTATTATAATCATTTAATAAACTCCTTCAAACAAATGTTAATCTTATTTTAAGACCCATTATGTTTAGAAAATATTATTTATCTTTGAACATTAAATTTCTGCAACAGAGTGAAGTAGGCATAAAATAATTTCAATAAAATTAAATATCTTGTATGCATTTACAAACAAATAACTTTACGTCTTTCTATCGACTTTATTATTTATTTGAGATAGAATTAAAGTTCGTCAAAATCTCCTTAAATATCATGAGTTCAAGAACATACAAAATAAAATGGCAATTTTGAATCTTAGTTTGATTTTACATTGTCGCTAGAACTCTCAAACTTTTCTAAAACAAATGATTGAAGATCATAGATTTATTCATATTAGACTATATTTGTTAAGTAGAAATCTTGACTAAACTTTCGTTTTTCTATCGATTTATTATTTACCTAATGTTTGATAGATATTAAACTCCGTACTATTAACAAAATCTCCTTAAATAACCGAAATTCAGGAGCCCACAGAAATAAGATAACAACGTTCAATTTCACACTGAATTTTTAGATTGATTTTACATTGTTACTTGAACTCTTTAAATATTCCTACCAAATTAAACCATCTTTATGCAAATTTGTAGAGTATTTTAACTACTAAGCGTTTACTAAACGTTTACCGCATCTTTCCTAACTCAAAAACGTATCGCGACAATTCAAACCTCGCCTAACTTATAGATTTAATTATTTATTTCCTATTCCCATAGACCTACTAAATTTCTCAAGATTTTGGTGATGGGTTTCGACATCACATGTATGAAAGGTGATTACCTACAGAGACCTACACGTAAATGACGTCCCTAGTCTAAAAGCTATATCCCACTACCCCCTGAGATAGAATATCTCATCTTGTTACCCCAGCCCCTCTAAATATGGCATTTCTCCCACGCTCAAGTTACTCTGCCAACTACAATAACCCACTATAAGTCTGGAGTGGCAAACTCCTTCGAACCTTCAGCCCCTAACATCCCTACGAACCTCTGTTTTTGGCCATAGCGCCCGACCTCAACAGACATTCACCCTACACCGCCATGGGGCGTTTCGATCCATGATTACACTCCCAGGTTAGTTGTCCCAGGACATGATAGGGCAGATCGATGAAGTCAATCTACTAATCACTAACCAGACAAGAGGCAACCATGTACCCAAACGGAGACCTGAACGAGAAGGTTCCACATTTAATGGGTAAAGAACCTCCTTTCCAGAAGCGTCTCAACTTCTGAACCTAACTATAAAACCCAGGGATAGGATTATCACAGTGCTGGACCTTTGTTAGCCAGGATAACGACCACATCGTCACTGCAATAAAACCGAACAAGCACCAGGTGGCTTGTTCTATCAATGAACAGTTAAAAGACTGGAGTGTATACTAGGTCAGATTCTCGATTCACTACCAAATCAAAAGACCCCAGTTTCCCACTACCCTGATTGCCTCTAACAATCAAATCTCTGTAAGACCTACTTTTAAACCTTGAAAAATCCAATTAAATGAATAACCGGATGAGCAGAGATTTATTTGGTAATTTGTGAAATGGTGAGAATCGGACCACGCAACTTACTCTCAGAAAGGACGAGCTAAGAATCATCACGAGCCCTCGCGGCCTTTGGTTTTATTGTATTCAACCACTTGAAACGTGTCGGGTAATTAAAACGTGTCGGACTAGCACAAATTGTGCCTGGTGGCATGCCAGCTGGCACAAAAACGTGTCGGTGGAGCATAAAATGTGCCTGGCGGCACCTTTTAATTAGGCGCCGTGTCGCCAAATCGGTTAAGTATGCCGAGTCGCATATTTGCTTCGAGTGTCCCACTTGAAACATGCCAGGTAGGTAAACCCAAATGTTTTCACAAAAACTCGGTTGTTTATCTCTAAAGCTTTCAAGCGTAATCATAAATTTTACTTTTGAAATGAATAAAATAACATAGTTTACGGTCTTCAATTTGGGACTCTATTAAACAAACAATCTTGGCTGTTAATTTATATTTATTTATTTGTAAAACATTAAATGAATTGTGCTTGATCTCGTATTATCTTGTCTTTTTAATTCCATTTATGTTGAAAGTATTTTCATTTATTCTATTTTAACACATAAATTATTGTTTAAACTTTAAATTCTGTTTGGTTAATATAAATACCTACTTAGAATTTAATTAAATATAAATAGTAATTATTCAATTAGCTGTTCAATAAGTTAATAATATTTCAGATTAGTTAATCAAGTTAAGTACAATTCGGATATTTGTGAATGTTAACGAAAGCTCGTCTGACTCGTTACAATACTTCTACAGTCTGGTTCTGGCTTAAACCTAGGTCTACCAAACTCAGCCAAATATCTTTCTTGTCGTATTCCAAATGTGCCATTTAAAAGCTAGGCACTGTACCGAAGTAAAGCCTAGGCTAGATCTAAGATTGGAAACTAGATAACTTTGTCAGCGTTTGAATTTCACAGGAGCGTCTAGCGTCTTGTGGTCACGAGGGTAGGGTCGGCATTTAGTAATACTGGATGCTGCTACATTTAAGTATTTCTAGGTTTGCTAGTTCTATGATAATAATACTAGTTGGAGGACCTTGCGGCCGGTGTCTGTCCTCGCCTGCAGGTCGCACTGCTCAACCGATTCTCGTGTGTCAAAAAAAAACTATGTAATTATCGAACCTGGTCACAAAATTTCACGAGAATGAATGAATGCCATCTGAAGGCAGAGATCCGGACATAATTCGGACATACGAAAGCTTTTTTGTCCAAGCTGAAGCATAGACGCTTCGCTCGCTAACGCTGGCTTGGTCGATAAGGCTTTATTTTGATGATAGCCTGTTTAAAGAAGGTTCGCTTCTCAAGCCAGAGCGAACAGGTTCGATCCCAGCCCAAGGCACGCACCAATTTGTTCATTATGTGGACATAATAAATGAGCATATTTAATGTCATGCTATATGACATTAACATACATACTACATTACTTCTATTCTTCTTCCAGCAACTAACCACAACCAGGGTATCTTCAAGGCTAGAGTGAATAGTACCTTATAGGTCGCCGTGCCCCATCTTAAACCACAAAGTCGCTTAACATCAGGCGAGTTGGTGGTCAAACGCCGACCTTATTGGACATAAAAAAAAAAAAAAAAATTGTCGTAAAACATCTCTGCCAGCCTCGTCGGAGGAAAAGCGTGACGATATTTTAAGTTATTTTGACAACATTTTTATACAAAAGTTTGTTTCTCTAGCGAGCCCGCCCAGTCTTTTCACCAGCTCTGACATAGATGTTTCCTCTATGATCCAAAAAAACAAGGTCCATCATTCCGAGAGCAAACACGTAATGACGTCACTCGTCATCGTCATCCGTCTCTTTCGAACTATTTGTAAATGACATCATTCGGTCTTGCTTAAGCATCGATTGACGTCACTACGTGTTGCCCACGTATTCGGATTGCTATACCTGGAGTACATTATAATACCATGGTCTCCTCCATTGTTTTCGAATTTATAAATTAATACAACAATTAATAAATCTTGTCTAGAATTTTATTAATGTCGACAAACAAATCAAAGATATAATTAAATTTTCAAACACACGTTCAGCTTATCAGAAGCCTTTTTAGCAAATCCGGATTGTGAGCTTCGTACCGGACTTCAAAAGCATTGCTTCGCAGATTAACCGTTTGGATACCGCATTACATATGAGGCCCTTTTTTTATTTTTCTTACAACAGACTAGGCATGCGTTTAACCACTGACTCGCCTGATGGAAAGCGTCGACGTGATCGAAGGCGTTTGCCTAGGAGATACCTATTCACCCTATTATCATTGCCCTAACCTGAACGCTAAATTGCTAAATCTAAACTTGCTATAAGTATTGATGTCGTTATTTAAACGCAGCAATAACCAACACGAATTTATTTTTTTGCTAGTGTAGATTTCGCAATTTAGCGTTTGGGCCCGACAAAAATATGTTTAGAAGAATTACGGGCTGATGATGATGACGACAAAAACGCAACTGATTTGAAAAAAAGCGCGTTACGAGGACTAGGAAGCGTTCTAATTGGCTATCGAAGGGCAACCGAGCCGCGTCTGGACGGTTGTGATTTTGGTCTTCTTGGTTTTTTTGGTGGTAGAAAGCGTTAAATAAAAGAACTGTCAAAAGTAGTCAAAATGCACGTATTCAACTCTACAGCTACAATGAAATGCACGTATTCGATCATACGTCTACAATTCAATACAATATAACAAAGGTTCATACAACAAGGACGGGCCGATGTTTGCAGTTTGTGGCGGCCATGTTGTTTATGTTACATCTGTCATATCTGTTGTTTTTTATTCAGTTATTGATGCCAGTACTGATCCACATAATTTTATAAATTTAAAAAAAAATACGATTTTCTCTATTTATACTTATTTTCCGAAAGCTCTGACCTCTCATTACTATCACCTAATCTAATTACATAACTAGGTTTATTTGGACCGATGCATTACGCTTCGATCGTTCCGACTGCGGTATCTAAAGGAGGTAATCTGCGCCTTGCCCCTATAAATAATATGCTTGTTCATAAATAAGTAAGGGCATGTTTTTGTTTCATTATTCAGACCGTTATTTCCTTCTTGCTGAAGAGAGTGTTGGGATGTGGAGAGAGCTTGGTTTTATTTCGGTTATAATGATAACAAGTAATACTAATAATAATATAGCCTTTTATTCAGATCTAGATTACAATGAATTTAAACTTAAGAAACTAGTGCTGAACTCTTAAACTAAAAATATTTTTAAACTAATATCTGTTCCTTGGTTAACATCCCTAGGTCTGTTTGCCAGTCGGCAAAGGCCTCCTCCAACCTTTTCCATTCATTCCTTTCTTGAGCCACTCTGTTCCACATAACTACAACAATGATAACAATTAATGATAACAAGTAACATTATTAAAAGAAAAACGAAAACCCGGCTGCAAAATATTGTACCCTATGTCACTTCCACTATCAAGACGATTCAAATGACAACTCACATGTCGAAATACATCAAGCTGTTTAGGTTGTAGGGCGTACGTAAAAAGACCAAGTCCTTCAAAAAGACCAGTTTCAAAGCTCTGATTTGTCTTGAGGAAGTTTTTTAAAAACACTAAGTTTTCTAAAAAGACCAAAAGACCAAGTTCATAGCTCTGATTTATCTTGTATTTTTTTTTTAATAAAAACAATTTTTTTTCAAAAAGACCAGAAAACCAAGTTTTATAGTTCTGATTTACCTTGAAGACATTTTCTTTTAAAACCAAGTCTTTTAAAAAGACCAGAAGACCAAGTATCATAGCTCTGATTTATCTTGAGGACTTTTTTTAAAAACACCAAGTTTTTTAAAAAGACCATAAGATCAAGTTTCATAGCTCTGATTGTAATTTTGTATTTTTTTTATGAAAACGAGTTTATTTTTAAAACGAGTTTTTTTTAAAAAGACTAATAGACCAAGTTTCATAGTTCTGATTTATCTTGAGGACATTTTTTAGAATACCAAGTTTTTTAAAAAAAAACAAGTTTCATAGCTCTGATTTATCTCCAGGGCGTTTTTTTTACCTGGAGGTCTTTTCAAAAAGACCAAAATACCATGTCCAGCAGGCAGTAAACATAACCTATTTAATTACACATGCCAAATTTAATCACAATCTGACGAATTGTTACCAGGAATATCGACAAGCGCTTTTGTATGGCAAATTCCCAGCTTCCGGGACCGGTAATCCCTAATCTATTCACAACATTCCCGACTCCATACAAACTTCGAATAAGCTGTAACCATATCACAAATTTACATGCAGTAAATAAACTGAACAAATACGTAAGTAATTAAGTCGTTTGTATAGATATAAAGATAAACTCTTAAGGGGAAGATATTCGCGCGCTGAGTCGTTCGCACATTATTTACTTCCTAGCTATGACCCGCGATGTTACCTGTAATTAAAAAGTTTATTATATTAAAAAGCTTATTTGCTAATTCAGGGCATTGTCTATCTCCGTACCAAATTTCATCCAAATCCGTCCAGCCGATTGAGCGTGAAGGAGTAGAAAACCAACAATGAGATAATAAGTAATGTCGGGAGTTAACGACACCGATTTAGATCAAACATTTTTTTTTATAAAGAATAGGTCAACATTTGACCACCAACTCGCGTGATGTGAAGCGACATTGTGGCCTAAGATGAAGCACGAAGACCTAGTAGGTACTTATTCACTCTGGCTTTGAAGATACCTAGGTTGTAGTTAGCTAAACATAAACATAGCCAAGAACACTCCCGACAGGTTCAACATAAAAACAAAACAAAATCAAAATCGGTCCATCCGTTCGGGATGCCACAGACACGGCTAAAACTTAAAAAACAATTTATTATTTTTCTTGTCTAGTTTGTGTCACACTAGCAAAGTACATCTAACTATCTAACTAACTATTGGCTCTGTGAGCTGTAGACCTCGCGGCCAACGTATGTCCTCCTATACAGGTCGCATTCCTAAACCGATTCTTTTTGGGGGCTGAGCTACCCACGTCCGTAGGAGTGTACTCCATTTTGATTCCTTACACGTGGTCCCCGGGTAGTGCTAACCGGGTAGCAAACTCTGCTGGGAGGCTTCGGCCGTGGCTAGTTACCAGCCACCGGACCAAGCCATGCCGTGAAATGACCTAGTCGTGTTTCGGGATATAGTCCGGTGTAACCGTTCCGAAGACGGGTCTGAGCAGTAGCGCACTTGTAGCGCCTCACTCAACTGCCATCTTTGTACTTCTTCACTCTCCGAATCTTCAAGGCTAGAGTGAATAAGTACCTTATAGGTCGTCGTGCTCCATCTTAGACCACAACGTCGCTTAACATCAGGCGAGTTGGTGGTGAAACGTCGACCTATTCTACATTAAAAAAAAAAATTGTGATCAGGTTCGACAATTTTACATATTTTTAAGTCGAGTCAGTTTTTGGAAACTTTTCAAAATGGCTGAGAAATGTTATTTTTTTTTGCAAAAGAGACAAATCCGGACCTACGTTAGCATTTTTGTCGAAGCTGAAGCATAGACGCTTCTTTCGTTGACGCTCGGTCAATTAGATTCTACGCGAAAATCAAAAGTTAAAGCAAAAGAAATTAAGTCAAATTAAATACTTTTCAAGTCCCATAGCCGAAATTTTACGAAAATAAACCCTCGACCTTCCCCTTAAGTCGGTACAGAGATCAAGATACGGAACCCTTTAATTTGGCGAACAATGCCCGGAGAAACAACAGACAGACAAAAATGACACGGGTTATTAATAACGTGGTTGTTGGAACGAGGTTATAAGTCACGTTGAGGGCAAGTTAGAAGACGGATTTCGGTTTTAAATGTTCGGGAATTATTCTGGGTTACGGGAATAACGGTATTAAACCTTCGACCAAAATAAACTTCCGAGTTGCACTTGGCCGGTTTTTAGTATTTGTTGATAACATAACATAAGAAAACATTTCTTAACGCCTTTCCCCCGAGGGGGCTGGCAGAGATGTAATACAACATCCACACTTTTCCGGACGATATTCAGTCCTAAATGTAACAGGGGGCGAGCCTGTCGCCATACACCGGGCTCCAGTCATGTAGTAGATGACATACAATACGCACATATGTTCACACAATGAACGAATTGGTGCGTGCCGTCGGCTGGGTTCGAACCCGCTCCCTCTGGCTTGAGGCGGGCCTTCTCCCGACTAGGCTGCCATCGCTTGTTGCTGTTGCTATTTGTTGATAGCGACAACAGAAATACATACATCATCTGTGAAAAATTCAACTGTCTTACTATCACGGTTCATGAGATGACAGACGGACAGACGAGCGGACAGCGGAATCACAGCTATCTGAGCTACCCACGTCCGTAGGAGTGTACTCTATTCTGATTCCCTACACGTGGTCCCCGAGTAGTGCTAACCGGGTAGCAAACTCTGGTGGGAGGCTTCGGCCGTAGCTAGTTACCACCCACCGGACCAAGCCATGCCGTGAAATGACCTAGTTTTGTTTTTTTTTTTTTTATGTACAATAAGTCGACGTTTGACCACCAACTCGCCTGATGTTAAGCGACGTTGCGGTCTAAGATGTAGCACGACGACCTAAAAGGTACTTATTCACTCTACCCTTGAAGTTTATAGAGTGAAGAAGTACAAAGACGGCAGTTGAGTAAGGTGCCACAAGTACGCTACTCAGACCCGTCTTCGGAACGGTTACACCGGACTACATCCCGAAACACGACTAGGTCATTTCACGGCATGGCTTGGTCCGGTGGGTGGTAACTAGCCACGGCCGAAGCCTCCCACCAGAGTTTGCTACCCGGTTAGCACTACCCGGGGACCACGTGTAGGGAATCAGGATAGAGTACACTCCTACGGACGTGGGTAGCTCAGCCCCCAGCCTCAGCCCTTGTTTCGGGATGTAGTCCGGTGTAACCGTTCCGAAGACGGGTCTGAGCAGTAGCGCACTTGTAGCGCCTCACTCAACTGCCGTCTTTGTACTTCTTCACTCTACAAAACTTCAAGCCTAGAGTGAATGAGTACCTTATAGGTCGTCGTGCTCCATCTTGGACCACAACGTCGCTTAACATCAGGCAAGTTGGTGGTCAAGCGTCGACCTATTCTACATAAAAAAAAAACAGTAATAATGTCCCGTAGGTTGGTTTTACGCTTTGGGTACGGAACCAAAACAAGTGAGATGTAGTTTATTCCCTCAATAATTTAAAAACCTTTAAATACAGTTGTAACATTGTGTACAATAATCGTAATGTGAGCAGAGGTACTATAAAGTGTATTTATTGCGTTGTTATTAGCTTTCGCCTGTGGCTTTGCTCGGAAACGTAAATCACTTTACACACTAATATTACGAGCATAAAATTTGGGTATGCGTGAATGTGTTTTGTGGACAATTGGTTCCGTAACTAATGGACGAATTTAGATGTTTTATTGTGAAATTGACCCCTTTGTTTTTAGAGTTCCGTGGTAATTAATAAATCCTGCGTAGTTAGAAAAACTCTTTATTGTTCACACATACAGATGCAGATGGATAGAAATGTTTTTAAGGCGCTCATTACGTTATCCGATTTGCAGTACGCTAACTAAGCTAGCGTGCTAAAATTAGATAGCGTAATGTTTTTTCTATTGCACGGGTATAGCCACGCTGAGTTAGCATACTGCAAATTGGATAGTGTAATGGGGGAACTATAAGTTTGACGTGTGTATTTGTGTGTGTGTGTTTGTCTGTTGAGCGGGTTCAAACCCAGCCGACGGCACGCACTAATTTGTTCATTGTGTGAACATATGTGCGTATTTATGTCATCATGCCCCTGTCACATTTGGGACTGAATATAGGTCGGCGAAGTGTGGGTGTTGTTGTTGGGTTCGATTGAGTCTCGTTTATTGTTGTCAGTGGCACTCAAGCTTACTATATGTATGTACATGTATACGTGTACAAGATGGAGAGGTTAAGGCCCGGTATTACACGAAATCAACGAAAACAAGTATTTTGTTTGCGCCTAGTTTGATATGAATGATATGATGATGAAAGCGATGACAGCCTAGTTGGAGAAGGCTTGCCTCTCAAGCCAGAGGGAGCGGGTTTGAATCCAGTCGACGGCACGCACCAATTTCTTCATTGTGTAAACATTTGTGCGCATTGTATGTCATATGCTACATGACTGAAGCCCGGTGTATGCGGCGACAGACTCGCCTCCTGTCACATTTGGGACTGAATATCGTCCGGCGAAGTATAGGTGTTGACACCTCTACCAGCCCCTTCGAGGGAAAGGCGTAACGATATGTTATGGTCAATGTTTCATTGATATAATCAAGAAAGTTAAGGTAACGGACAGACACGGCGTTTTATAAATATGGATTATATGATTATATACGAGTAAATACCCCTAAAAAGAAACGCAAAGATATTCGCTTATTTAGTAGTAAAACACACAGACGGACAGTTTATTATGTACTTTCATTGTGGAGATAACGGAATGAAATATAGTCTAGAGCCCTTGCCAACTTTGATACAAATATTAGAGAGAAAGGATTGCCAGAAATTCGTATTAACATATTCAGGGTATAGTAATACAAGTACTGAGGCCTGGCATATACGAGTATTAATTTGTCACTATCTTTCTCGTTTGAAATGCACATATCGTCACGCCTTTCCCTCGAGGGGGGCTGGGAGACATACAACACCCACACTTCGCCGACCGATATTCAGTCCCAAATGTGACAGGGGGTGAGCTTGTCACCATATACCGGGCTCCAGTCATGTAGCAGATGACATGCAATACGCACATGTTCATACAATGAACAAATTGGTGGGTGCCGTCGGCTGGGTTTGAACCCGCTCCCTCTGGCTTGAGAGGCGAGTCTTCTCCAACTAATCTGTCATCAGAAATATAATGATAATGAAAGTGACGGAAATAATATCATACACGCCAGAAATCATCATCATGATTTCATGTCAGCCCGAGAGACGTCCACTCCTGGACAAAGGCCTCCCTCAATGATCTCCACAACGACCGGCCCTGCGCTGCATCCAGCTGCTTCCTGCGACTCTCACCAGATCGTCAGTCCACCTTGCGGGAGGCCTTCCCACGCTGCATCTTCCGGTTCATGGTCGCCACTCGAGAATCTTTCTGACTCATCGAAAATAGACACGCTAGGAATAGACTATTGGAAAAAGTTGAAGAAATGACCGCGCGTAGCAAGGTCTCAAACTACTGGGACATCTAATCATTTCTTTGTCCGACGATAACTTGAGTATCGATAGCTTGGGGGCGTGGGTTCGATTCCCACCTAGGGCAAACATTTATGTGATGAACATTTGTGTTTGTCCTATGTCTGGGTGTTAATATCTATTTAAGTATGTATTTAAAAATATCTAAGTATGTATATCAGTCTCTGACAGCCATAGAACAAGCTTTGCTTAGTTTGGTGTCAGGCGACCGTGTGTAGAAGTGTCCCGAATTTATTTATTTATTGCTGATCCGATCTTCAGGAAATTTTGCAGACATGTAGTCTCAATAGTTTTCTCAATAGAATTTGTAAGTTTGTATTTTTGTATGATTGAATGGGCCCACGTTTGACCACAACACACCTGATGGAAAGTGACGATGCGGTCTAAGATGGAGCACGCTTGCCCATGAGGTGACTATTCACTCTTGTCTATTGTTGTTGTTGTATATGAGCTAAATCGAACACGAGTATGCGGAATTCTACGAGGTCTCCGTTTGAGTCAAATCACTAGGTTTAAATTTGGAAAGTATGTTCAAAAACAAGCATTCAAAAATGTCGTAGAAGCGTAACATCATCAGATCAGCTCGATTTCACCATAATTATTGTATTTTACCGAACAAACGTTTAGTTGTTGAAAATACTTCGCAAATTTTGAAACGCACAACATTACTATAATGTACTAGCTGCGCCCCGCGGTTTCACCCGCGGTTAAAAGTATCTTATGTGTTCCAAAGTATTCTAGACTATAATTATCTTTGTGCCAAATTTCATCCAGATCTGTTCAACCGTTCTGGCGTGAAATAGTAACAAACATCCATCCATCCATCCATCCGTACATACAAACTTTCGCGTTTATAATATTAGTAGGATTACATGTTACGGGCAATTTGACAAGTCTGGTCACTTCTGAATAACGACCGGTCTGTGTAGGCCAAAATGACTTGGATCGTTAACGTTGACTACTTGCCTAGCTAAGTCCTTTAAGTAAGTAGATAGTAGGTTTCAGGTTTTTATAAAAAAATAACCGCTAAGGCTAAGGCGGGAGCGACTCGAAGCCTTCTTACCTAACCAATCCAAGTCGGATTTTCTCTGATAGAGGAGTCGGGCAGGAGAGGCTCTTGGTTATTATTTATTAAAATGTTAATTTAATTCAGCCATTTTAAAACTGCCCGGTTAATCAAGTTGCTCGTTACATACATACAAACATTAAAAGTTGAATAAAAATTTGAAAAAACGTTTTCAGCTTACTTCACTTTATTTTAACAAACCTATTCGTTTTCCTCAAAAAACCACTGAAACCGCCTAAAACTGTTTTATACTTTTTTTAGCAATCACAGTGGAAACCGTGTCAGGTGTAACCAAGATAAGGGCTTCGTGATTGAGTGATAGCGTGCGAACTGACAGCGGTGGCCAAGCTTTTGTGTTCGCGGGTCGCGTGAAAAAAATCTAATAACGTTCTATCTCTTCTATGCCATTCATTTTATTAAGCGAGTGTTAAGCCTTTGTTGGGAAGTCTTCTTAAATTGTGTACTGCAAAACCGAAACAGAATGTACTCGTAGTAAAGAATGATAATTTAATAAGTATGTAACTGTTTCTCATCTGATTGTTACTAAATTAATCACACTAGATTATTTGTTTAACTTTGTCCAGGTAATTACACATTCTCTATACCTTACAGAAAAACAGGGGCTCTAGCAAATTGGTTTGCTCTCTTGCCAAAATTAAACTGTCGCTCATTAAATATAAGCACGTTTTCTTAATAGTTTATGCTATTTATATTTTACTATCTGCGCCCCGCGGTCCCACAAGATCTGGTATTTTTTTCGAGATATTAAGTATCCTATGTCCTTTTCTTTAATCCAGACAACGTGTATGCAAAATTTCATGATGATCGATTGAGTAGTTAGGGCGTGAAAGGGTTACAAACAAACGATCAAAACTCACTTTCGCATTTATAATAATAGATAGGATTAGGATACTTTAAACGTTTATAATAACAATAAAATTATGGTAATGTGAAGTTAAATTTTACTGACGTCTCGGCCCGGTAGAAAATGTGACCCCGCGCTTGGTCGTCCCTGATCTTAAATTCCGACACTAGTGAAGCCTTTTAGAACCGATTTGGATTTTAATTACGATAGCTACAATGATAGCGGTCTTCTTTTGTTGGATTTCTTTATGTAAAACGTGATTTTTAACACTAGCTGTTGCCCGTAACTTCGTTCGCGTTTTTTCAGAAAATAGTATTCATAAACCCTCCTCGTGATAAACTATAACTAATCTTAATAATATTATAAACGCGAAAGTTTGCATGTATGGATGGATGGATGGATGGATGGATGGATGGATGTTTGTTACTCTTTCACGCCAGAACGGCTGAACAGATCTGGATGAAATTTGGCACAGAGATACATTATAGTCTAGAATAGCACTTTTTAACCGCGGGTGAAACCGCGGGGCGCAGCTAGTTATCTAATAATGAATAATAATCCGTTACCAAAGAGATCAGAGTCCAAATATAAAAAAATAATACTGGCTGGTTTTGAGCGGAGTTTTAATTTTAGTTGGCAGTTATTTTAGTACCAACTACGTACTATTCTGTGATGTTGTCTGACGCATTTGATAAGCAGCGCGTTATTTTTATTAATTTAAGAAATTGTATTTAAATTGTCTTGTATAATTTAAATCGATTCATCCGTTCGGGAGCTACGATGTGACAGACACACACACACACACACACACACACACACACACACACACACACACACACACACACACGCACACACGCACGTCATAACACCCCGTAGTTTTTGCGTCGGGGGTTAAAAATACATAGAGTAGAGAATGTAATTTTCTCTCAATCTATCTGGCGCGAACTATAGCAGGAGACAGCCAAACCTAGACACTACTCCCTATAAGAGCGATCACACTTCAACACTGATGATGAAATGTTAGGGTTGTAACTCTAACCCATTTTTTCCGGGTATAACATGTGAATGCGCCAACAGCACACACTGTACGTGACAGCCCTATCGAGACCCTGCAAACGTGTTAACGACGCAGTCCCATCTGATTATTCAATATCCTTTGGACCCACCTGGTATCTCATCACACTAATATAGAATTGCGACCGCCATTTTCCATTACCGTTTTCCCCCTATTTCCCCTATTTTGTTTTATTTTGGAGACCTTGCTAGTGTTGTCGGATTTTGACTGCTTTTTAAGAATCCGGCGACCACTTTAGACTAACTTCGCATTGGCTTAAGGCTTTCAATAACCACTTCGTCTAGAAGAAAATGACGAGCGAAGAGAGCAAGTAAAGATACTGACGAGCCTTTAAAGTTACATAGAGAGTGACAAAGTGTTTTTTTTAAAATGACTTTTGCACTTCTCTAATCATTCTTAAATAACTAAGAATGTTCCTTGTATTATGGATTCATTTAATAGCGAATGATGTAGACAACCTCCCTATGTAAAGGGATTTTTGATTTGCTTTGTCTATCTATTGAAAAAAACAGTCAAAAATTACCCCTTACAAATGCGGAAATTTTTCATAGCTCTGTTTTAGCTTGAGAACGTTTTTTAAAAAACCAAGAACATAGGGGCGGAGATATTGTTAATTTAATTGTACATGATAAATTTCATCATAGTCTGACAAATGTTTTTCAAGAAATTTGAGAAGCGCGTTTGTATGAAAATTTCAGAGCGTCGCGGCCCTCTTAAGGAGATCCCGGATTCGATTCCGGGCCAGGCAGATGTTTGAATGATGTGCCCCGCGGTTTCACCCGCGATTAAAAAGTATCCTATGTGCTATTCTACACTAAAATCTATCTCTGTGCCAAATTTCATCCAGATCTGTTCAGCCGTTCTGGCGTGAAAGAGTAACAAACATCCATCCATCCATACATACAAACTTTCGCGTTTATAATATTAGTAGGATAGGATGGGTCTGGGTGGTAGTAGTCCATGGTTTTGTGTGTGTTCTATGGTGTCCTCGACACAGGGAATCCTAGTGGGGAACTATGAGTGTGATACGTTATTAATTGATTTCACTAAGTTAAATAAATAAGTCTTTTACATGTAGGGTCAACTGGTATAAATGCGTCTGCGACAAACCCTTCACAAAGTTTACCCTACAGACGCATTTGCCCTAGTTGACCCTATAACATAACATATCGTCACGCCTTTCCCCCGGAGGGGCTGGCAGAGACGTATTTAACATCCGAACTTCGCCGGACGATATTCAGTACCAACTGTGACAGGAGGCGAGCCTGTCGCCATACACCGGGCTCCAGTCATGTAGCAGATGACTTAAAAAACGCACAAATGTTCACACAATTAAGTTCATTACCAAATTGTTGCGTGCTTTTGGCTGGGTCCGAACCCGCTCCCACTGGCTTGAAAGGCGAGTCTTCTCCGACTAGGCTAGCATCTTTTACATGTATAACATAATATATCGTCAATCCTTTCCACGGAGTGGCTGGCAGAGGTGTATTTAACACCCAAACTTCGCCGGACCTATTCATTACCAAATGTAACAGGGAGCGATTGGGAGGGGGTTGACATGTATAAGGCCGTAAAATAAAAATAACGTTAAACTTCTTTTTCAGGTACTCATCATTCCTCATCATCATCTTACTTAGAAGACGTCCACTGCTGGACAAAGACCTCCCCAATGATCTCCACAACGACCGGTCCTGCGCTGCATCCAGCAGCTTTAAGCTACCCTCACCAGCAGGCATAGCACGCGCAACGCGACAACGGTACGTCGACTCTTGTTATCGAGACAGACGTATGGTTACACATTTTTTTTTTTTTTATGTAGAATAGGTCGGCGTTTGACCACCAACTCACCTGATGTTAAGCGACGTTGTGGTCTAAGATGGAGCACGACGACCTATAAGGTACTTATTCACTCTAGCCTTGAAGTTCACTACAGTGAACAAGTACAAAGACGACAGTTGAGTGAGGCGCTACCAGTGCGCTACTGCTCAGACCCGTCTTCGGAACGGTTACACCGGACTACATCCCGAAACACGACTAGGTCATTTCACGGCATGGCTTGGTCTGGTGGGTGATAACTAACCACGGCCGAGGCCTCCCACCAGAGTTTGCTACCCAGTTAGCACTACCCGGGGACCACGTGTAGGGAACCAGAATAGAGTGTACTTCTACGGACGTGGGTAGCTCAGCCCCCAAAACCTTACATAGCCTTGTCACGCTCTCACACGGCAAACAGTGACGAGAAGAATTATGTCGCGCGCGCATGCTTAGGGGTGCAGATCGTCGGTCCACCTTGTGACCTTCCCACGCTGCGTTCAACGGTATTTTTTTCAACACTAACCTCCTTACTAATTAACCTTGTACAGTCGCGGAATAATTATACTACCTAACCTTACTAATAACCGTTGTACAACCTCGGAATAGTAATACTACGTTTTGTCTTTTCAACCCCCGACGTAAAAACGACGGGGTGTTATAAGTTTGTCGTGTCTTTCTGTGTGTGTGTGTGTGTGTGTGTGTGTGTGTGTCTGTGACATCGTAGCTCCCGAACGGACGAACCGATTTTAACTTTTTTTTTTAAGTTGAATTAGTCGGAAGTGTTCTTAGCTATGTGTGATGAAAATCGGTGTCGGGGTTTTTTTTGACATTTTTACAATACAATACAATACAATACATCTTTATTGCACACCAAAAATACGAAGTAAAACAAACATAAAGAAAATATTAAACAATAAAATATTATTCGGCAGTACAAGGGCGGCCTTATCGCCTAAAGCGATTTCTTCCAGGCAACCTTTGGATGGACATTTTTTAAATCAACCATTTTTTAAATGTTTACTTGTTATTTCTTTTACATTGTGAACTCGATCTGAAACGACAAAATTTTAAAATAGGCTATTATCGCAGCCACACTCATGAGATTTTAGATTTGTATATATTTGGTGTCAATAAAGAGTTTTTGTATTGTATTGTATTGTATTGTATTGTATTGTATTGTATTGTAATGTTTATTAATAAAAGGATAAAAGTCCAACGCACCATTTTGGGTACAGCAAAGCCATTACTACAATGATTTAAGGGCCAACGTCTCACTTATGATGAGAAATTTAAATTGCTAACAGTTTTTTTTGTTTTTGTAGCTAGACCGGGTAACTATTGTACAGGATAATAGAATTTGCGGGATTAAACTATTTCTCTCGTCATCCTTCTAATATTATAAACGCGAGAGTTTGTAAGAATGTATGGATGTATGGATGTTTGTTACTCTTTCAGGCCAGAACGGCTGAACAGATCTGGATAAAATTTGGCACAGATATAGATAATGGTCTAGAATAGCACATAGGATACTTTTTAATCGCGGGTGAAACCGCGGGGCGCGGCTTGTTTTATATAAATATTTGATCAAATATGCACCTAATTGCTTCAAACAGGTCAATAAACACTTTAATTGTCAGTTTATCTGTTAAATTACTTACTAGAGCAATCTGTTGCATTACTGTTTACTATTTCTGCAAAATATCGTATGAACTGATTTACGATTGGCGCAAATTCCGTTATTACTTAATTCAGTAACTCAGTTTAGCGCCAAAAACAAATAAAACTGTTTGAAATTTAAATTTCATATTATTTAAATTTAAATTTCTCGCGATTTCAAAACGTTTCACCTTAAGCCGGTGACCCCGTAAATGTAGCAGGTTCCTTACACTAATGTATGCCACCTGAACTAAAGTTCAAATTCAAATCTGAGCGAGCAGTAATACTCGTGCTGGAGTATAATGAGATTTTGATGCTCTGTAAAATGGAGTATACTCTCTTAAGTCCTATCCGAGCGGCAACCTTGCTTGGAGACTTAACTTAGAGTATGTTTTTGTACTTAAAGTGAGGATGGAAGTTTTGGTTTAAATGTTTTTTTTTTTTTTTTTTATGTACAATAAGTCGGCGTTTGACCACCAACTCGCCTGATGTTAAGCGACGTTGTGGTCTAAGATGGAGCACGACGACCTATAAGGTACTTATTCACTCTAGCCTTGAAGTTTTGTAGAGTGAAGAAGTACAAAGACGGCAGTTGAGTGAGGCGCTACAAGTGCGCTGCTGCTCAGACCCGTCTTCGGAACGGTTACACCGGACTACATCCCGAAACACGACTAGGTCATTTCACGGCATGGCTTGGTCCGGTGGGTGGTAACTAGCCACGGCCGAAGGTGTTCTAAGAAAAGTTAAGTGGTGAAGGTTTCTAAGGTGTTTTCGTCCACATCGAGTTTAATTAACAAATTTGTTCAGGATAAGGGCATGCTTCCTCCAAAAAATACATATCTAGCTGTTACCCGCGACTTCGATCGCGTTTATTCAGAACATACTATCCGAAAACTTTGTCGTGATATACTGTTATTAATTATCAAATTTCATTGAGATCTGTTTAGCCGTTACAAGCCTAGAAACGGACAAACAGACAGAGAGAGCTACTTTCGATTTTATAATCCATCGAGTAAGCTTTAGCGAGCGAAGCGTCTATGCTTCACCTTAGACAAAAATGCTTTCGTTGTCCGAATTCTGTCCGAATCTCTGTCCGGATATGTCTTCCTCAACAGGTCACATTTCTTAACCGGTTCTCTTGAAACTTTGAGAATAGGTTCAATAATTATAAATATTTTTTTGTCGAGTTAGATTCAAGAAATTTTACAAAATGGCGGAGATGATACTATGATATGATATAGGATAACTTTCTCGCTCGCTTTTCGAAACGAAAGCATTTTAAATACAAAAGAAATCAATAAAAAAAAATACAAGATTCAAGATTCATTTATTTGTGAGAACATGGTTTAGTATACAACATACAGGATAGCATACAGATCTTAAAATATGGTAGTACACATGTCCTGGCCTGGTGCGGCATACAAATAATAATTTAAAATGTCAGAGCTAATGAATATAAGTAATAATAATTAATAATTGAGTTAAAGGTATTTCATGTCAAAATATTTTACAAAAGTCAGGTTGAACATAATGCATCAAATTTCCTGTCATCTAAAAAGTCAGTAATTGTGTAGTAACACTTGTCAAGTAATGATATTTTCAATTTCTTTTTAAACATAACACTATTTAATTCCCTAATCGGTCGTGGTATTTTATTAAAAATTATGAGGGCCATACAAAATACCGCCGGACCAAGCCATGCCGTGAAATGACCTAGTCGTGTTTCGGGATGTAGTCCGGTGTAACCGTTCCGAAGACGGGTCTGAGCAGTAGCGCACTTGTAGCGCCTCACTCAACTGCCGTCTTTGTACTTCTTCACTCTAGTAAACTTCAAGGCTAGAGTGAAAAAGTACCTTATAGGTCGTCGTGCTCCATCTTAGACCACAACGTCGCTTAACATTAGGCGAGTTGGTGGTCAAACGCCGACCTATTCTACATAAAAAATAAAATAAAATACACATTTGGCAATAAGTGCCGTTTTAGATTATCGTACACATTGTCTAGTATTATCCCTTCTATTACGTATATTTACATCTGCCAGCCGTGTTAATAAATCTGGATTTGCTTTTACATATGTTGCAATTTCGAGTATATATAGACATGGTAGAGTTAAGATCTTTTACTTTAGAAAATAAGGCTGACAGCTGTCTGTCTTTTTAAAGTGAAACATGGCTCTAATGCATCGATTTTGGGCTTTGAAAACAATTTCTCTATCAGTGGAGTTTCCCCAGAATATAATGCCATAGCTAAGAGCTGATACAACCATACCATAGTATCAGTATAAAAAATGCTTAAGATTTTTTTTACTTATGAAATCAACACTATAATTTTAGACTTTGCTCATTCGTTTGAGAACGAAAATGTGAACCAACAGAAAAACTAGCATTTGATACATTTTATTTCCGCCATCTTCTTAATTTTTGTATCAAATGTGCCGAGATACCTAGAATGCGCGAGTGAAATTGCATTTGAAAACGATCGGATTACGAATCAGCGTCTTCAGTGCAAGTCTGCAATACTGCAAGACTATTTGCATTTCATACTGGCGGTCCTTGCCTATATCTGTTAACATCCTTTTTTAACCCACGACGGGGTGTTATAAGTTTGTTACGTGTCTGTGTGCACGCGTGTGTATGTGTGTGGGCGTGTGTGCGTGTGTGTGTGGCATCGTAGATCCCGAACGAATGAACCCATTTTGGTTTTGTTTTTTTTTGTTTGAAAGGTGAATTGGTCAGGAGTGGTTCTAAGCTATGTTTGATAACAAGTTTAAATTAATAATTAAATAAAAAACTCCGACACCAATTTTCATCAATGTTTGGTGAAGAACACTCCCGACTAATTCACCTTTCAAACAAATAAAAACAAAAACAAAAGACACACACACACACAGACACGTCCAACTTATAACAGCTGTCTTTTTTGCGTCGGGGGTTAAAAATCGGTGTCGGGGGTTTTAAACATTTTGAATTTTGTAATATAAGTCCGAAAATTTGTGTGTATGTGTGCGTGTGTTTGTGTGTGTGTTTTGTTCTTCGGGCGCATACGGACGGACAGATTTTGATGAGTATGAAGGTAGCATTACCGTAGGCCGTGGAAAAACTGACTGGACTAAAGAAACTATAAAATTATAGAACCTGCTCACAAAGTTTCACGAGGATTGGTTGAGTAATGCGACCTGTACAGGAGGACATACGCCAGCCGCGAGGTTTTCAGCTCGCGGAGAAACTAGTCAATATTGAGCATGTCTGTCTATACCTTTATATTTTACAAGCTTCGCCACGCGGTTTCACCCGCGGTTAAAAAGTATCCTATGTGCTACGTTTTCTAGACTATAATCTATCTCTGTGCCAAATTTCATCCAGATCTGTTCGGGCGTTCAGGCGTGAAAGAGTAACAAACATCCATACATCCATTCTTACAAACTTTCGCGTTTATAATATTAGTAGGATTATTTTTTCTAAGACTTCTAGCCATCCTCCAAAGGTCAAACCTTGAAAAGTCTAGACTTAAGGTAAAAAAGTAATATTTTGGTTATCACTAAAACAGGTAAGTGCCTAGAAATTTCTGTTTGTAAATTTTCGATTTGAGTTGTAATTCTGACAGAAAGAGAATTTAATGAACGCAATTTACTGAATGTTTGAATGGATTTGATTAGAACGGATTAGAATTCGATGCGAAATGAGAAAAAAGACGACCAAGTGCCAGTCGGACTCGCGCACGAAGGGTTCCGTACCATTATCTGTAAAAACGGCAAAAAAATCAAATCTGTTGTATGGGAGCCCCCGTAAATGTTTATTTTATTCTGTTTTTAGTATTTGTTGTCATAGCGGCAACAGTACATTTACACAGTACAGTTGAAATTTTCACACAATACATCTTGTGTGAAAATTTCAACTGTCTAATTATCACGGTTCATGAGAACCGTGGTGACTGACAGACAGACAAGCTGACGGACGGATAGCGGAGTCTTTGTAAAAGAGTCCCGTTTTAAGCTTTGGATACGGAACCCTAAAAAGGGTTTTAACCCTTTATCAGGCGAAGAAAGACGGGTTTTCCGAAAAAAAAACGGCATCCCACTTTTAGGAAATCTTTGAAGTATTTGCTTGTGACCAATAATGTCTTCAATTTTTTATTTTATTTGTTTCTTCATTATTAGCCGCGTACCCACCTATCGCACAAGCTTGCGCGGCAGCCTCGATGTCCAGATCACGAGCGATGGCTCCCGAGGCAGCCTCAGTAGTTTTGTTCAATTGACACGAGGCCGCCTCGCGAGGCACACACAGCGCTCACTGAAGCACCTTTGAGCGCGTCAAGTTTACCGACAACAGATGGCTCGGGCCCGAGCCGTGCTCAGCCGAGCAAACGCGCGCCCGAGGCAGCCCGAGGCACGTCCACACCAGCCGCGGCATTTGGCTCAAGAGGCTGCCGCGTGAGCCTGTGCGCTAGGTGGGTACGCGGCTATTGACTAGCGACCCGCCTCGGCTTCGCACGGTATCTATGAACCTTCCGTGATAAATATCTAACTGATGGCGAAAACCGCATCAAAATCCGTTGCGTGGTTTAAAAGGAGACAGACAGACAGACAGACGCGGAAAGCAATTTTGTTTTATGCTTTAATGAATAAATAAATAATAAATAAATAAATATTCGTGACAAGCTTGTACTATGGCGGCCAGATATATTTATATACTTTTAAATACATACTTAAACAGATATTAACACCCAGACATAGAACAAACACGAATATTCATCAGATGAATGTTTGCCCTAGGTGGGAATCGAACCCACGCCCCCTAGCTCAGCTATGCAAGAGACTAGAGATGAACAATATTATGTTAATTTTTTTAAGTTATTTTGAATCGCCGATGTTAATATGACGGTCATTTTATCCTACTAATATTATAAACGCAAAAGTTTGTAAGAATGGATGGATGTATAGATGGATGTTTGTTACTCTTTCACGCCAGAACGGCTGAACAGATCTGGATGAAATTTGGCACAGAGATAGATTATAGTCTAGAATAGCACATTGGATAATTTTTAAACGCGGGTGAAACCGCGGGGCGCAGCTAGTATTTTAATATAACTCACAATGTTTATTTCATTTCTTTGATGATATTAAATTAATTTTTGCTCTTTTAATGCTTGTTTCAATGCTTCTTTCAAAACTATACATGCTATCTTCATTTGCAAGTAAAATTTTTTGTTGCACATGTGTTTTTCGGTAGTTCCTTCCTAAGCCCTCAAAAACACATCCTCTCTAAATAAAACTCAACTCATTCAGAGGGGCTATTCCTGCGCGTGAGATGAGATTTTATCTTGGTCACTCTCACACCTATTACGTTACAAACGAGAGCAACAAGGACGAAAAAAGGTGAGATGAAAATCTCAAATCTCCGAACAGGGCCCCTGAATCTGTATTCTTAACTCATCCCACTGATTAATTTTTATATATTTTCTTAACTCATCTCAAATGTATTCCTTTCCATGTTTGTAATCGCTTTAGTGAGGGAAACATCTATGCTTTTACAAAAATGCTTTCGTATGTTCGAATTCTGTCCGTATCTCGTTCTCGTCCTCCGTCTTTTCTGTCTGGCCAGCGCCCTACGCGACGAGAAAATCCCGTCTCAGGCAATTACAAGGTGAAGACAACATAACCATTCGTAGTGCTACCGTTCACCTTACCTAGCGCCAACACTAGCTCGGCTCCCGGGTACGCCTGCAAGTTAACTCCTCTCTAATCGAGTTCCCGGCGCCATGCGAAAGCAATTATACGAGCTTTGACGGACGATTTTAATCGAAATAGTTGGAGCTGGCTTTTCTGTGATGGTCGAATCAAAGTTTGAGAGATTGTTACTACTTTTAATGTCGATTTTGTAAAAAGGGATTTTTAAAAAATAAATTTGCTTAATTATGAGTCCGGCGACCACTTTAGACTAACTTCGCATTGGCTTGAGGTATTCTATAGCCATTTCGTCTAGAAGAAGACTACGAGCGAAGAGCAAGTAATGATACTGACGAGCCTCTAAAGTTACCTACAGAGTGACAAAGTACAACTTCAGTTTTTTTTATGACTTTTGCACTTCTGTAATCATTCTTAAATAACTAAGAATTTCCCTTGTATTATGGATTCATTTAACAGCTTATGATGTAGACAAGCTTTGTATGTAAAGGAATTTTTGATTTGCTTTGTCTATCTATTGAATGAATCAGTCAAAAGTTACCCCTTAAAAATGCGGATATTTTTCATAGCTCTATTTTAGCTTGAGAACGTTTTTAAAAAAAAACCAAGAACATAGGTGCGGAGGTATTGTTAATTTAATTGTACTTACTTAATTTCATCATAATCTGACAAATGGTTTTCAATACATTTGAGAAGCGCGTTTGTATAGAAATTTCAGAGCGTCGCGGCCCTCGTGAAATCCTTCTTCAACATTGTTTTTAGCGTTGAAATTGTTTTTAAATAAAACTATGTATATACGGATATACACTAATATTATGCAAAATTTGGATGGACGTATTGATGTTTGTTACTCAATCACGCCAGAATGGCTGAACGCATCTGTATGACATTTGGGAAAAAGATAGGTTATAACTACTATTTAACCTTGAGTAACACCGCGGGGAGCAGATAGTATGAAATAGGAGCAGTTTGTATGTAAGTTTGTAGTTTAGGTGCAAAGTTAAATTTCTCGGGAATTTCCGGTCCAATTAAAAAAAATACCAATACAGTCAGAGTGTCATAAGCTGTGAAAGGTAAGCTAAGCCCTAGAGCAGCGGTCGGCAACCTTTTGGCGGGCAAGGGCCGCACAGTGCCAAAATAAGCAAGTGACAGGCCGCACCTGTTCAAAAATACTATATAAAGTAAATACTATAAAAAAATACTATAGGTTTCCGTATATACATATTTTACCATAGGTATCAATTTATTTATGTAGGTATTATCTGACCTCTAAAATTAAATGTTTATCTGTCTCAGGCAGCTATAGTAAAACCCCGCTTAGTTTGGGGCCAGACGACCATTTGAGCAAAATGTCCCGACTTTTTTTTTATTTACAAAACACTCGCGGGCCGCAAGGAGGGCGCCGAGGGCCGCATGTGACTCGCGGGCCGCGGGTTGCCAACCGCTGCCCTAGACAGATAGCTATTCAGGAATAAATTGCATTGCAAATTAATGACCTTCATAATTATTGCCACTTGTAATTGTAATATAATAAGTTACAATTTTAAAAGTTCTTAGAAGCAAGGTTTTAAATTGTTAGATTGTCATCTAATATAACATACCGTCACGCCTTTCCCTTAAGGGGGCTGGCAGAGGTGTACAACACCCACACATCGCCGGACGATATTCAGTCCCATAAGTGACGGGGGCGAGCCTGTCGCCATACACCGGGCTCCAGTCATGTAGCAGATGACATGTTGTCATTTAAAATACGTTTGTATATACCAAATTTAGCTCCCGACATCGACACCGAGAAGTGGTTCAAATCTAACTTTCAAGATCTGTACTTACAACACAAAATAACACACACAAACATACAAACATACGAAAGGGAAGTAACATAAAGCTAGTCATAAAAAAATCACTTGACATAAATGTTCATCAAAATATTTTCCGAGCGAACCTCCCGAGGAAGTGCTGGAATTTTCTCGAAGGTTCTTGATTAATTGTTCTCTCGCAACAAAGGGACCGATCGGAGAATCATAGGGACTGATAAAAAATAAGAGAGTCACTCTTATGTACATAAATATAAGTACGTGATGTTTGTGTATTGATACAAGGTAAGAGAAACTAGCGAATTTCACATTGTCACTTCAAAATGTTTTTATTCAATTTAGGTATCAAAGATACACTTATGAACGTCAAAGTTATTTAAATAGACTCGACCGCCTTATTCGGATAAAGAGCCTCTACTCAAAAGAACAGGCAAGAAACTGAGGGGCATTATTTTTTAAAAAAGCAACCAGTCCCGATGTCAGATGTTCTAGGCCGCCCAGAGGCCTCAGACATGGCTTGACGATTGTCATCATAGAACAGACAAGCGAAGCCTACAATTTAACGTGCCATCCATAACATCCATTACACCATCGAATTTTGGCACGATAGCTCACCTAGCGTATTACAAATTGGATACGCCATGACCTCTTAAGAGGGCCGCGACGTTCTGAAATTTCCATACAAACGCACTACTGAAATTTCTTGAAAACCGTTTGTCAGATTATTATGAAATTTAGCATGTACAATTAAATTAACTATATCTTCGCCCCTATGTTCTTGGTTTTTTTTAAAAACGTTCTCAAGCTAAAATAGAGCTATGAAAAATATCCGCATTTTAAGGGGTCACTTTTGACTGATTTATTCAATAGGTAGACAAAGCAAATCAAAAATTTCATTACATAGGGAGGTTGTCTACATCATTAGCTGTTAAATGAATCAATAATACAAGGGAAATTTTTAGTTACTTTAGAATGATTACGGTAGTGCAAAAGTCATAAAAAAAGAATGAAATTGCACTTTGTCACTCTGTAGGTAAGTTTAGAGGCTCGTCAGTATCATTACTCGCTCTCTTCACTCGTCTTCTTCTTCTAGACGAAATGGCGATAGAATACCTTGAGCCAATGCGAAGTTAGTCTAGGTCGCCTAGGTCGAAATTAGTTAGATCGCCGGACTCTTAACTCAGTAGCTAGTAACTTAGAGCTAAATTTGCTATCCTAAACAGAGCTAAATTTGCTGCTGGATATCCTAATTTAAACTAAGCTCGTATGCAATAGCATACTTTCAAATCCATAATTTAAATTCAACTTTATAATTTCCTATAGGTAATAATAAAGTGAAAACTAAAATCACAAACCAATTTCAAGTTATAAACTACTTCAAAATATGAAATTAAAATAAGTTTAATCCGAGTTCAGTGCAAACTACGAGTAAGCAAGCCAATAAACTATTAAACGATTATATTTATGTTAAATCTCGTACGTAGTGTTCAAAGTGAAAATCAACACGAACTGAAAGTTTATAGTTGCGTCAACAATCTTTAGCGTCCAAAAAGTTAGGCAGAGTTACCCAGCTACAAGGAGTTTACGAAACACTGAACGGAAGGCCAAGATTGGCTCCATTATTAAGGCCCCGTTACACGAAATCACCAAAAACAAGCATTTTTTGCGCCTAGTTTGATAGGAAGAATTATGATGATCAGGTGCAAAAAAATACAGCTGGTAGAAGAAACATCCAACTAAAGTTTAACCGAAGAACAATTTTGTAGGTCATTCTCATTTGGGAAAAAAAAATCACAAAAGCATCTTAAAAAAAATATCTGAACGTAGTTCTCTAAATTTTCAGCGATTACACCACATTTTTTTTTCGATTAAAAAGCCAGATTAGTTCTCTAAAGTTTAACCGAGCAACTTATTCTTATTTGTGTTCTTATTACGATAAATACCAATAAAACGGCAAAAAAAAAATATTTCTAGGTGCCGTTCTCATTTTACCATCTAATATGATTTACGATTTTCAACTCTAAATAAAGCGGGTTACGTAAACGTATTACGTAATCGTGAAATGACCGAGCCTTAATAAACGTTGTAAAGTAAATATTTATTTATTTTTTATTTTATTTATTTTTTATGTAGGTCGGCGTTTGACCACCAACTCGCCTGATGTTAAGCGACGTTGTGGTCTAAGATGGAGCACGACGACCTATAAGGTACTTATTCACTCTAGCCTTGAATTTTTTTAGAGTGAAGAAGTACAAAGACGGCAGTTGAGTGAGGCGCTACAAGTGCGCTACTGCTCAGACCCGTCTTCGGAACGGTTACACCGGACTACATCCCGAAACACGACTAGGTCATTTCACGGCATGGCTTGGTCCGGTGGGTGGTAACTAGCCACGGCCGAAGCCTCCCACCAGAGATTACTACCCGGTTAGCACTACCCGGGGACCACGTGTAGAGAATCAGACTAGAGTACACTCCTACGGACGTGGGTAGCTCAGCCCCCAAAAATTTAAAAATTATTGTTTGAATCAGGCGTTACTTTGCGAAAGTCCATCTTCAAAACTGTTTCTTGAATCAATTTCCGTATTTCCGCTCTAACGTCACAAGTACGTCAAGGAATATTAATTTATTATTCAATTTTTAATTTGGAATATTTTGAATTGAAAATCTTTAATAAATTAGCTATGAATATCCAATTATTTCCACTGGACATTTCCACACACGGTCGTCTGACCTCAAACTAAGCAAAGCTTGTACTATGGCTGCCAGATACTGATATACACACATATATATTTTTAAATACATACTTAAATAGATATTTAACACCCAGACATAGAACAAACACAAATGTTCACCACGTGTTCACCACAATGTTGTTTTGCATTCCCCTGGAGTTTGTAGGGGTAGGTATACATACTCCACTAGCAGAACACGAATAAACCATGGAACAACCTTTAAATCGAGAAATTAAACAGTTGCCATCCAGCGGGGCAATGCTGCTAGCATTCTGGGCACCTTTCCCTCTGCCAACGGGCTTTTAGATTAGTTCTAGTTTTTAGTTAATATTTTAAGTTTTTATTTTTTTATTTAAGTACGAATTACTAATAAAACTAAATAAATTGTCAAAAAAAAAAAAAAAAAACATTTTAGTTAATTATTAAAATGAAATAAAATGCCGATTAAAGTTAATAACAGTTCTTCCATACAAAAACATTTTTCATTACCATGTCCATATGATTTTTTATTTGTTTTTCCAAACATTTAATTCATTTTCCAACGATTTGAATAGTGGTACAACTGTCTGATTAGCTTTTTCAAGTTCGATTAGTTTTTCAACAACTGGAATAGTTTTAAACGCTAAAGATGCTCAGAAGCCATTTTACGTAGATCTCACTTTTCCATTTTGTGCCTTTTTAACCACTGACGCAAAAAGGACGGGGTGTTATAAGTTTGACGTGCCTGTGTGTGTGTGTGTGTGTGTGTGTGTTTGTGTGTGTGTGTGTGTGTGTGTGTCTGGCATGTCTCCCGAACGGATGAGCCAATTTTGATATTGATTTTTTTTGGTTGAAAAGTGAATTAGTCGAGAGTGTTCTCAGCGAAAAGCGATTGTACCCTAGTTAAGAGAAGGCACGCCTCTCAAGCCAGAGGGAGCGGGTTCGAACCCAGCCGGACGGCACGCACCAATTTGTTCATTGTGTGAACATATGTGCGTATTGTATGTCATTTGCTACATGATTGGAGCCCGGTGTATGGCGACAGGCTCGCCCCCTGTCACATTTGGGACTGAATATCGTCCGGCGAAGTGTAGGTGTTGTATTACACCTCTGCCAGCCCCGGGGGAAAGGCGTGACGATATATGTTCTTACCTATGTTTGATGAAAACCGGTGACACCGGTGTTGATGAACATCGGTGTCGGGGGTTTTAAAATTAATATTCACTTTTAAATTAATTCATCAAAAAAATTCTACATCTGTTAAATTCACGTGTTTCTTATGTATTTGACCAGACCCTAAGATCTGGGCATGCAGGTCGCGCGCCGGGAGGTCACCCCGACAAATGACGTCATCAATAATGACTGATGGCACGGACCTAGTGTTACGACTTATGTCGTTCGCTTTGTTTTGTCGGGAATTCTTTTAGATGTTTTTAGAACACTGTTTTTTGTGAAACTTTTATGTGAAGAATGTATGAGATTGTTTTATACAGATATCTCAGATTTAGCTATTTTTTTTGGAAATCGTCTGTCTTATGCTAGGTACTCAGCTAAACCTAGAGGAACAGATGGAACACTGCGTTATATCTCGCTGAAGCCACTTCTTTTTCAATGTGTGTGCGTGGTAATGTTGCCATGAAAAACATTTACAATTGCACGAAAACCAATATTAATTCCTTAACTCTACGTTAGCCATTTCCGTTCCAATATGCAACCTTAGTAGATTTAATATTTTAAAACTGCACATATTTGTAAGAGTTTAATGTAACGGGTTTTCCAAAATTGACTTGTAAAAAAACTGCACAGTTTTTAAAAAGAACCTCAAATTGTAGTCCTGGCCACACTTTATAAAGCACTATGCATATTTATGTACACGAAATTATACCATAAACCAATGCAAATAATGTCGAGGTAAGAATGACCAAGCTAGTAGCGTAGTTTTTTTGCGTCAATGTGTTGTGAGCATATACGACAGTAGCGTATTTTTTCAATGGTTTTTGGCTTTACTTAGATCATACGCCGTGCGCCATCTTATTATCTAGGTTGATCTGAGGCTAGGCATTTAAACTTCTCTCTAACTGATCATTCCATTGGTATCCCTACCAATTTTAAAATCGAAAGTAACTCTGGCTTTCTGTCTGTTTGTAGGCTTTTCACGGCTAAACGGCTGAACGGATCTTGATGAAATAGTTGCAGTAAATCACGAGGAAGGCTTTTGGATACTTTTGTCTGAATAAGTAAATCTTTTTATCATTTAATTCTGTAAATCAATAAAAAATATGCGCGGTTTACCAAATGCGTCAGACAACATCACAGAATAGTACGTAGTTGGTACTAAAATAACAACTGACAACTAAAATTAAAACTTCGCTCAAAACCAGCCAGTATATTTTTTTATGTTGGACTCTGATCTCTTTGCAAACGGATTATTATTCATAATTTGTTAATAAGCAACTTGCATGTTTTTTTTTTATTTCATTGTCAGTGTCGCGTTCAGAGGATAGGCCCACAGCGCAACCAGAGTGCAACTTTACCGTTCAAAACATCAATGTTGTACGGCGAAGTAGCACTCTGAGTGCGCTCCGGTTTATCCACTGAACCTACCTCAGCAGTCAGCCATTAATACCACTGTCAGATGTGGTTTTTTGTCTATTGTTTACATTTACCATGATATATGACATTTACAAGCTTTCTTGAAATGTTGGAAGGAATAAAGTTCTTGTTTTGTAATAAAACTAGCTGCCGTGCGGTTTTGTGTGTTCCCACAGAAACCGTTTATTTCGAGATTAAAAGTACCCTATGTCCTTTTCTGTACCCCAGACAACGTGTATGCAAAATTTCAAGACGATCGGTTGAGTAGTTGAGACTTGAAAGCATTACAAACAAACAAATGAACTCACTATCGCATTTATAATATTACTAGCTGTCACCCCGCGACTTCGTTCGCGTTTATTATATATATATATATATATATATATATATATATATAATATTTGTAATATATATATATATATATATATATATATATATATATATATATATATATATAATAAACGCAGAGCTATCCTATCTGTTTAGTTAGATCGAACTGCACCCGGTGTGCAAATTTGATTGAAATCGGTTAAGTAGTTTAGGCGTCTATAGCGGACAAACAACGTGACACGTAATTTATATATATTAAGAAGATTAGTAAGGATGAGGGTACCAGTATGGATTATCCGTCAACTAGTCGAGATAACGCGAGTCGAGTTTTTGTCCTTTAGTCTCCACGTTCGAGAAACTGGAGTTACGAATGAAAAAGCATCGTACTATATCCATATCAACCTTATGATGGTTCCGTGAATCTGCTTTTATAAAATCTTTTCCATTATATATGGATTTTAGGAAAATCTTCGGATATTTACACCTAACTTTATTAATAACTAACCCCCCTCTACCTGTATTACCCTTAAATAATAATTTAGATTTTAGTTAATAAAGGTCACGGTCCCTCCTTTCACACACACATTTCTGTCGCACCTTTCTTAATGTAGTTGTTAGCTACAGTATGAAATGACGTCACTGCGAGCTTATTGATGGATGAACTTACGTTTCGTTTGACGTAATTTGTAATTGAAATATTTATTCAAAATAAATTGTTTTTGAATGACCTATTAACTTATTTTCTCAATTAAAAAACAATGCAAGTTCCCTATTAGTTACAGTATATCACGGATATTTATGGATACTATTTTTTGAATAAACGCGAACGAAGTTGCGGGAAACAGCTAGTATTTAATATATTTTGAAAAAAAAATGAAAAAAAAAAACAAAGTTATTATTGCATTGAACTGCAATTGACTGCCTCGGTGGCACAGTTGGTAGTGAACCTGCCTTCCGAGCTTGGGGGCGTAGGTTCGATTCCCACCTAGGGCAAACATTTATGTGATGAACATTTGTGTTTGTTCTATGTCTGGGTGTTAATATCTATTTAAGTATGTATGTGTTTAAAAATATCTAAGTATATTAGTCTCTAGCAGCCATAGCACAAGCTTTGCTTAGTTTGGGGTCAGGCGACCGTGCGTGGAAGTGTCCCGAATTTATTTATTTATTTATTGAAACATTTATTCTAAGTTCGTACTTAAGTTAGTAAGCCGACCGAAATCAGTTTAACCAAGCGCTAGACGTTTACATAAGAACATACATACATACAAAAAAAAAAAACCCCTATTTCCGCATTCCAATGGTAAAAATATATTTTAGAGAAAAAAAAAATATTATTGTATTGAAAAATGTATTCTAAGTATATGTATAGCTTGCTAGATGCGACCCCAAAAACCAAAATCAGTTTGACCAAGCTCTAGATGTTTACATAAGAGCATACCCTCAATATACCCGAAAAACATCCCTCTATTTCCGAGCAGTCAGAAAACTAGCACGATTTACTAGCATTTTTGCAGCCCAACCTCCTTCACCTTTCACGTCGCAGAAAAGCCATAACTCATTCGAACACGTTTTAAAAATAGCCGCCATTTTCTTCTCCGTTCCATTTCACTCTATTTGTCTACAAAACCGAGGTAAAGGGGTGACCTAGCACTCGGTGTGCTTCGTTTATGTGAGGGAAGCTGACGAAGGCAAGTTTGTCAGTAAGTTGATTGTAGGACAGTTACTGTTAAGTGCGTTTGTAGAGTCAAGATTCAGAAAGATTGTTGACTGAGCCATCTATAGTGAGCGAAGCGTCTCTGCTGCAGCTTCGATAAAAATACTTTTGTGTTTCCGAATTCTGATCGGATCTTTGTCTACAGCGACAGGTTAGATTCAGGACTGATTACAGGACTGATTCTCGTGAAATTTTGTAAGTAGGTGCGATAATTATGATCCTGATCACAATACTTCACGAGAATCGGTTGAGAAATGCGAACGGTAGAGGCAGACAAACGTGAATATTCAAGTGTTAATATTTATGTACCCTTAATGTCCCAGTCGAAGAGATCCCTGTTGGCCGAGTGCAAAGCCTTCCTATCTGGAGGTCGTAACTTACATCCTGGTGTGCACCAAAACGTTTCTCTTGTAAAAGGCTTATGTAGATTTAAATTTGGCACGTGCATCGTCTTAGTGTCGTCATCGTCCTATCTCTTACAAAGAGTATGTATATCTACTATTTAACACCTTTAAATGTCCTGACGCTACCCTGAAATGCAATGTGCCAGTCAATTAATCCGTCATGACTTGCATCGTGTAAACGCACCATAAAACCCGCATATTTCTATAGAATCATGTTTCAATGCGTTTCAAAAGTGAAAGTTAATGGCCCGTTTGACTTTCAACGCTAATTTTTAATTAATGCTGCCTGAATAGCGACTCTGCGTGAATTGGAACGTTTTTATTTCCAAAAGTGTTTTTCCGGTCTATTGCTGTTTTTATGCGGGTAGTTGAATAATTAATGGCTTCCGTATGTTTCAATGAGGCTTTGTTTTTCTAAATTTGAAATTTTATTGCCACAATGAGTTTAGTTACTAGGGGTTTACTTCCGGTTTGATTGTAAACACAATCAGTGGGAAAGTTGCAAATTTTCGAGTACCTATAGTCATCATCATCATTTCAGCTGGAAGACTGAGGCTGTCCAGCTGTCTACTGTCTACTGCTGGACAGCGGAAGGCCTCCCTCAATGGTCTCCACAATGACCGGTCTCACGCTGCCTGCGTCCAGCGGGTTACTGTATTAACTTTTTTTTTTTTTATTGCGTAATAGGCTTGCGTTTGGCCGCCAACATGCCTGATGAGAAGTAGTGATGCGGCCTACGATGGAGCACGGTAGCCTAGAAGAAACCGATTTACTACTATTTACTTAATCTGTGGTCTTACCGCGACCTTCACCAGATCGTGTGTCCACCTTTACATTTTTTTTTTTATGGATAATTTTTTTTTAATTAAGTCGGCGTTTGACCACCAACTCGCCTGATGTTAAGCGACGTTGTGGTTTAAAATGGAGCACGACGACCTATAAGGTACTTATTCACTCTAGCCTTGAAGTTTTGTAGAGTGAAGAAGTACAAAGACGGCAGTTGAGTGAGGCGCTACAAGTGCGCCACTGCTCAGACCCGTCTTCGGAACGGTTACACCGGACTACATCCCGAAACACGACTAGGTCATTTCACGCCATGGCTTGGTCCGGTGGGTGGTAACTAGCCACGGCCGAAGCCTCCCACCAGAGTTTGCTACCAGGTTAGCACTACCCGGGGACCACGTGTAGGGAATCAGAATAGAGTACACTCCTACGGACGTGGGTAGCTCAGCCCCCAATTTGAAATAACCGACCGCGTGAGCGTTAGTGTGCTTCGGCTTCGATATAAATGCTATCATGTGTCCGAATTCTGTCTGGATCTCTGTCTGGAGTTCTGACCGGATCTCTGTCCATATCAATTTCAAATTTTCAAAATTTTGAAGGAAACAAAAACTGACTCGAAAAAAAACCGTATAATTACAACCTGAGGGCTTAGTGTGAGTTTTTCTTACTCTTCGATCGCGTAAAAGTAACTCCAATTTGTATGAAAATTAAAAAGCGCCACCTAGTGGGAGTAATGAGATACCGCAATCGTGAGTGCGACTTTTTTGTTTACTGCCAACATTAGACATGAAAAATTTACTTTTTCACGGTGAATTTACGCGAATCGAGTGACAAGCTCGATTGGCACTCACATTCGCTCGTTTTCGATTGTCGATCCGTGTGACGTAAACTCGTTTACGCTGTAGTAAAGTTATTCGATTTACTTTTAGCAACTCACACTAAGCACTCTGCTCACAAAATTTCTCGAGAATCGATCGAGGAATGTGACCTGTAAAGGAACACAGACGTCGGCCGCGAGTTCTCCCGTTTACAGAGTTACTAGCAATATTTTAATATATTACTTTTTTAATCTAATAAATCTTAAACCTTTTTTTGATCTTTCTCGATTTAACCATTTATGTTTGTATTTTTTCGTGTGCAATAAAGTCAAAATTCTATTGTAACATCACACATTTATATTCACAGTTAAACTCATATTTATATTTAAAACATGCTGACCAAATTTCATTGAAATTGGACAAGTATTTTGTAATAATCAGACTGGTAAGTTTGTATGTAATGTTTCGAACCCTGGCCTGCCAACTCGGTGGTACTGAAGTACTTAGTCGTATTTAGGCACACAATAGAAACGTATCTCTATTTATGTAATATAGCAAATACGACAGTGTAGAGCAGTAACATCCTACTAATATTATAAACGCGAAAGTTTGTAAGAATGGATGGATGGATGTTTGTTACTCTTTCACGCCAGAACGGCTGAATAGATCTGGATGAAATTTGGCACAGAGATAGATTGTAGTCTAGAATAGCACATAGGATACTTTTTAAGCGCGGGTGAAGCCGCGGGGCGCAGCTTGTTCATTCATAAACAGATTTTACGCAGGCTTATTCTTAAAGGGTATGATGTCGGACCGTTATCCATTTAACCCTTCCTTTGGCATGACGTCATTTGTTATGTATGACGCATCGGGCAAACCCCCGCAATTTTTAAAAAAAAAAATCGCCGTGTGCTACTAAAATCAAGATTTCTCTTAAGTTTTGTATGAAACCTACAAATGAAACTTATATCATTGGAATCGTCTTGAAAATAAGCTTCCCGACTATAAAATACATAATAACGTTTTTTTGCCTTATTTACTGACAGTTTCAGCTCTAAAGTAGAGGAACCGGTTTTTTTCTCTCGCCTTGCACATAACTCAGAAAATAAGGAAAAAAACACTTTTTTCAATAACATTATTGCTTTATATATATAATAAAAACACAAATATACATTATTATTACAAAATACCAGATCTCTCCATATATTTTTTTTTCACACAATAACAATAACAAAACATGACTCATAAAATCCGCCGAGCGTCGAACACATGTTTACTAGGTACTCAATTCTGAGAAATCTCCAAAGCCAAGTGCCTCTTGTTTTACATCTAACAAAGAGCTCGGTTCATTGACTTATCCCGTACAAAGATTCAGGTATGAGAAGTGTTTAGTTTAATGTTTATGAATCGTAATATGAGTCACTCGAAAACGAGTACTTACATACCTACTTTGTTTACATTCCAAGCTTGCATTATCACATTTCACACAAATATCAAACAAATCTATGAAATAACGGTCACAAACTGTTTATAACTTAACTGTTTATGTTTCAAATGACAAACTCACACAAATCTTATTAGATTACTGATACAATTTTTAGATTTTTGTTGATATTTTAAAAACTGCTTGACTGATTTCTATAAAATTTATATGGGCGGGACCACCTCTACGGGATGATATACCAAAAAAAAATGGAATTATTAAAATCGATTCACAATTTGTGAAGTAATCGCGTAACAGACATACCTGGCAAAATAATACATACAGTCGAATTGAGAACCTCCTCTTTTTTGGAAGCCGGTTAAAAAGTTCACAAAAAACTATTGCATATAATGAAAACATTATCAACAAATGACTTTTACAATATAATGTTTTTGTGTTAGATACAGGGCTAGACGGAGCGGTAAGCTAAGTTACTCGTAAATTATTTTTTTAATTAAATTCTTAAAATCAAACACACAGTTTGGAGATTAACTTCTACATACAGGCTAACAAACCTCTTAAAACATTAGCGCAAGAAATATACGTGATATTTAAATATAGTTCACTAAAGGTAAGAAACATAGTAAAAGTATCAATAAAACCCTATCAGCGTAGCACACCCTTACCATCTAACCTAGCACCTCCAACCCAGACTTCATGTACCGTCCATGCACACAGTAGCGAGTCCCATTGTGTCAGCGTACAAAGCCGGCGGGACAAAAAGCAGGTCGCCATTGATAGGGTTAAATTCTCAATATGGGTTCGATTGAGTCTCGTTTATTGTTGTCAGTGGCACTCAAGCTTAATATACATGTATGTATACGTGTACAAGATGAAGAGGTTAAATAAGGCTCGGTATTACACGAAATCAACGAAAACTAGTATTCTTTTTGCGCCTAGTTTGATATCAATGATATGATGATGAAAGCGATGACAGCCTAGATGGAGCTCTGGCTTGCCTCTCAAGCCAGAGGGAGCGGGTTTGAACCCAGTCGACGGCACGCACCAATTTGTTTATTGTGTGAACATATGTGCGTATTGTGTCATCTGCTACATGAATGGAGCCCGGTGTATGGCGACAGCTTCGCCACCTGTCACGTTTGGGACTGAATATCGCCGGCGAAGTGTGGGTGTTGTATTACACCGTTGCCAGCCCCTTCGGGGGAAAGGCGTGACGATATGACGATATGCTAGTTTGATATGAAGAATTGTGATGAGCCAAAGGCCTCTCCCGGCCTCTTTAAGTTACTTTAGCTTGATGTTTGACGTTATTATTGTAACATATCGTCACGCCTTTCCCCGGAAGGGCCTAGCAGAGGTGCAATACAACACCCGCACTTCGTCGACCGATGCATAGCCGGACGATATTCAGTCCCAAATGTGACAGGGGCGAGCCTGTCAGCATACACCGGGCTCCAGTCATGTAGCAGATGACATACAATACGCACATAATTATGTTCACACAATGAACAAATTGGTGCGTGCCGTCCGCGTCGGCTGGGATTGAACTCGCACGCTCTGGTTTTAACGTATGTGTGGTTCATGTTTTTTTTTACTTTATATTATTTTAATGCAATTTTCATCAAACATAGCGGGAGTCGGGAGTGTTTTTACACTCCCGACTAATTCACCTAGCTAGATAGATCAGCCCGGTATGTCCCATTGTTGGGCAAAGGCCTCTCTTCCTTCTGAAGAAAGGCCTTTGCCCAACAAAGAAGAGAAGAAGGAGAGAAGAAGAAGAGAAGGAAGGAAGGAAAGGGAAGAGAATTCACCTATTAAACAAAAAAAATAGAAAGTCAAAATCGGTTTATCGGTTCAGGACCTACTACAATGCCACTGACAAACACACAAACACATACACACACAAAAACACGTCAAACCTATAACAACCCATCGTTTTTGCGTCGGAGGTTAAACAAAACTATTGCTAATACGGTATTTGTTCGCGTGCTCAAAATATCGCAAAATACACTTGGCAAGTGTGACAAGTACGAAAGTTTGAGCGATCAAGTGTGATATAATGTGTAATTATGACACATCAAAAAAGCTCGATAATCCGTCTAGTACCTAGATCAATTAATCTCCTCGAATTAATCTATAGCCCATCGAAAATACTCCTTACGCTACATCAACTCGTGAAATCCAAGCGAAGCGTACCGCCCATAAATCCGCCCGCCCAACGGCGTATGAAAAATTCAGTCGAACGAGAACATGTGCTTTACACTCTGTAAAGTCTGAAGTCTGTATTAAATGTGAATGCTAGTTTTAAGGCGGAGAGAAATGGTGGAGAACTTGAGAGCTGCCTTTGCTTCGAAGGCCTTAACTAAAGGTCTGCCAACATGGTCTGACTGGTGTGGTATCCAAATGAGTGTGTTTATGCTGAGGATTCCTCTTATATCTCTAACACCACCGAAAACCCCCCCTCGAGTTAAAAACAGTGCAGTTTCCCCTCAAAGTCTGCTTTTCCATGACCATAAATAAATATCAAGCGAAACTCATAATTTACTGCAATGCTTTTCACACGGTTAGTTATACGTGGCCTGCTCCAGTGTAAGCTCACGGAGCAGCCTGGTGTTTCTAAAAAACAAAAAATATGGTTTACAAAGAAATACTGAGGTAGGTTTTCGTTGTAAACAATATTTACTATCAATTATCTAATTTTGGTTGTCTCCTAATTTTATCTTTTCACACAAGCTTTAAGTTCTGTTGATACCATACTGCTACTACTACTACTCTCATTCCAGAGATAGTTTAGTTAACTAAAGAACTTCGTCATTATTGCTCTGTTTGGGATATTGTCAGTTTGTGTATTTAATTGAGAGCGAGCGTGACCGCTTATAATAGTCATTCATTTCCTGTAAGCCACGCGGGCGAAGCCGCGGGCAGAAGCTAGTTTAAAATAAAACAGAAGAGCTGTCTGTGGTAATATAATTTTAAGTCCATACTTAAATAGAAATTAACACCCAGACTGCCTCGGTGGCTCAGTTGGTAGTGAACCTGCCTTCTGAGCTTGGGGGCGTGGGTTCGATTCCCACCTAGCATTTAGCATCAAACATTTAAGTGATGAACATTTGTATTTGTTGTATGTCTGGATGTTAATATCTATTTAAGTATGTATTTAAAAATATCTAAGTAGGTATGTATCAGTCCCTAGCAGCCATAGTACAAGCTTTGCTTAGTTTGGGGACAGGCGACCGTGTGTGCAAGTGTCCCGAATTTATTTTATTTTATTTATTGACATATCTTTCTGCAAAATACCAGCTTCAAGCATTGGACTCAATTGATGGACGCATCATTAGATTAATTAATGACCCAGCGCTGGTTAAGAGAAAGATGGCGCACAGTCTCCAGCACAGGCGGCGTGTAGTCACTTTGTCAATTTTGAGAATGTGCACAGGAACTATACGAGCTGATTCCGTCATCTGCATGACTTCCGTCTCAGGTCATCGAGGCAGACATTCCATCGATATGTCGTCAGCTTTAATAAAGCCCGCACGAAGCGCTTTAAAAACTCTTTCCTAATTAATCAGAACTGCCAAGGAGTGGTACGCACTTCCTGCTTCGGTGTTCCCCAGCAATAGATACAACCTGGGTCTCTTCAAGACAAGAGTGAATCGGCAACTCATGGGCAAGCGTGCTCCATCTTAGACCGCATCGTCACTTTCCATCAGGTGTGTTGTGGTTAAACGTAGGCCCATTCAATCATTAAAAAAAAACAATTTATAAAACAAACACAACGATCATTACATGAATGTTTGCCCTAGGTGGGAATCGAACCCACCTCCAAGCTCAGAAGGCAGATTCACTACCAACTGAGCCACCGAGGCAATTAAAACTTCTTACACAAAAAAGTCTTATTATTAAAAAAAAGTGTGAAGAGTATGACATTATGGAAGTGACACCGTTAAATCGAAAACACTCAGCGTGTTCCTTAAAGATCCCCACTTAAGGCACCTCTCAAAGAAATATAAACTCTCCTCTTTCAATAAAGCGGCCGACACCGCGAGGGCGCTCAAAAGATTGACAGGGGAGGATCAAAACAGCTTTTTTGCACACGACTAACAAGTTAATAGACCTACCTTGCATTGGTAATTTTCAGTTAACACATTGGCACAAAATGGCGCTTATGAAAATGCATCGCTATTAGTGTAAGTACTGTGCAAGGACAGAACTCACAGATAGGTTAACACAACTAAAAGACTAAAAAAAGTAAAGCTAGAATAGAATCGCTTATGGCTTATAAAACTGCCTTAAATACTGTTTTAAAACAATCTGTGCCACCTGTTAAAAACTTAATTCAAAACATCATATCGACCTCGACGACTGACCGAAAACATTTTGTCGTATCCTATTGTAAATTTTGCGATCAATTAGTATGGTATATGTAATTGTATGGTAGTCACGTCAATGTGTGGCCTAATCTGCATCCTACTGCAACATTTAAGCTAGTTATTTGTTTTAATATTCTATTTACTGAAAACATCTTCAAACCCTAAAAACTAAGTCTAAAACAATTCAACTACTATTTAGGCTAGACTAAAGACTAAAAAGTCTAAAGACTAAGGCGGTGCTAGCAGAATCTTCTTTCCTTTTTTTAAGCTTTCTGATTTGCTAACTTGAATAAGTATGATGTCTTGTCTATTCGATGTGAAGTCGTTGTTTATTCCAAACACGTATTTAAATTTCCCTTCAACAAAGACAAACAATAATCCCCCTTCATTGTCGTTTCTTTAAAAATCCGGGATTAATTTACAGGGGAATTAGGGGAAAGACGAATTTTCGGTTTATTTTGGGCTTTGTTACAAATTTGGTCTATTTTCGGATTGGTCAGCTATGTCCTATATCATAAAACAAACAACATTATTAAAAGAAAAACAAAAAATCTGGCTGCAAAAACATTATTATTTAAATAAATAAAGTAGAGACACTTTCACACACGGTCGCCTGAACCAAAACTAAGCAAAGCTCGTGCTATGGCAGCCAGATACTGATAAACATACATATAAACGTTTAAATACATACTTAAATCGATACTAACACCCAGACATAGAACAAACACAAGTGTTTATCTCATAAATGTTCAGTTATTTTTGCACACCCTGTCCCATACTCATTTGTCGTATCCTCTCCATCCTAAGGTTGCCTGGAAGAGATCGCTTTTAGCGAAAAGGCCGCCAGTTGTGACACTATTTAATAAGTTTTATCATTATTTTTCTCTTGTTGTTTTGTTATCTGTGGTGTGAACAATAAAGAATTTATCTATCTATCTATGTAAATGTTTGCCCTAGGTGGGAATAGCCACACCCCAAGATCAGAAGGCAGGTTCACTACCAACTGAGCCACCGAGGCAGTCAAAGTATCTGCTTCAGCAAAAATGCTTCCGTATGTTCGAATTCTGTCCGGATCTCTGTCCGGATCTTCCTCTACAAGTATCGGTTTAGAAATGAAATGAAAATCATTTTCACAAATTTTCATTTTGTTAAATTTTCATATTTTTCAAACATTATTATTTGTACACAAAGAATCGGCAAATTTAAAATTCTAATTTCTAATTTTGGCAATGTAACTGTTTTAATCGTAGTATTTATTTATTTCTAAAAAAAAGCCTATCCTACTAATATTATAAACGCGAAAGTTTGTAAGAATGGATGGATGTTTGTTACTCTCTCACGCCAGAACGGCTAAACAGATCTGGATGAAATTTGGCACACAGGTAGATTATAGTCTAGAATAGCACATAGGCTACTTTTTAACCGCGGGTGAAACCGCAGGACGCAGCTTGTAAATAATAATAAAACAATTAATCTTTAATTTATATCTATAAATATAATAATAAATAGATATATTATAAATATATTATTATATATTATTTTAAATATTATTATTATATAATATAAATATAATAATAATTATATTTATATATAATATATATATATATATATAAATTAATAATTAATATCAAAAGTAAATTTTCCATCGTTTCAGTGCGGAATCTGTAGAATTCTGTGGTAAAACATTGCCCATTTCCCACAACCGTAACTGCACAACATCAATTAGCTAAACAACAATTATCCGACACAGAAGAAAACAAAAACCGCCTTCGGCATTTCTAGGTGGCCGGTTTCCCGAAATGGGTAACTTTACCCTTGTAAGGGTACGTATACACCGGGCGACGTGCTAGGGAAATGAGGGGTGCGGAAAAAATTCAGTCAAAGGATTTTCACCGTCATAGTGACAGACATGCTTTAAAAATAGCATGTCTTGCTAAACTAAACGAAATACAACCAAAAACCATTTTTATTTTTTGTGTTGTACATGTTTTTTATTTCGGTTTTTGGCAATAAATGCTTTTAATTTGTTTACTAAAAGAAAATGATAAAAACTAGAAGAAAAAGTGATGATAGCCTAGTTGGAGAAAGCCCGCCTCGCATGTCAGACCAAGACCAGACCAGACCAGACCAAGCTCAAGCAGGTTTAAACCCAGGCGACGGCACGCACCAATTTGCTCATTGTGTGAACATATGTGCGTGTTGTATGTCATCTGCTACATGAGGAGCCCGGTGTAGGCGGCCAGCCAGTCCCAAATGTGGCAGGCTTGCCCCCTGTCACATTTGGGACTGAAAATCGTCCGGCGACGTGTGGGTAATGAGTTACACCTCTGTCAGCCCCCTCGACAGAAAGGCGTGACGATATTTATGTATTAACAATTTGACAATATTTGAGCATTCTTGTAATAAAAACAACTTGCTATAATATTTGGCGACATTGACGAGCAATGTGTCATTATTGGCATGCTTCTGTGCTAGCATTGAGCATGAGCATATCTGTCAGTCAGTACTCAAAATCATGATCTAAAAAAACAAGGTCTAGCATTCTGGGAGCAAACACGTAATGACGTCACTCGTCATCCATCTCTTTCGAACTATTTGTAAATGACTTATTTCGGTCCTGCTTAAGCAGCGATTGACGTCACTACGTGTTGCCCACGTGACCGGAATGCTATACCTGACGAAGTATATTATTATGCTCAAAATGAAGTGATCCTAATAGTTTTTGTTCCTCGCACATTTCCAGTGGATAAGCGAAAAATCCTCTGTTACCCTCTAAGGCGAGTGACGTGCGGTCATAAACTCACGGGCTGTCATAAATATAATAAAATATGCAATAAGAAAATATAATTGCTTAAAACCAATTGACTAAATGCCATTAAAAATACAATAAAAACCAAAAATAAAACAAAAATAACAAGAGTACAGTAAAATAAGAAAAAAAAAACAAAAAAAAATAGTTAAACACAACGTAAAAAAACAAAATAAGAGTATACCTTTATAAGAAACGCGATATACCTTTATAAGAAACGCGACATCATACATGGGAAAGATTTTTAATTAATAAAAATTTATAAAAGGAATTGACAAAAATTTATAAAAGGAGATTTTTTTTTTCTTGCATTAGCTAATTTTCCGCACATCTCCGGTGGGTACGCAGCCTTGCCCTTGTACGCCGCAGGCAATGATTACGGTAAGCCGAAATTCGGCCGATAATCGTAACTTTTACCCAATACTTTGGACGCCAATAAAAATATCTCGAAACCGGGAGATAAATCCCGAATCTGAGGCCGCGGGGTTTGATTTCACCGAAAATATCCGGGTTTTAATAAAGAGGATCTTTAGTTAATAAGGTATTTTATCCTACTTTACGCCTGTTATGTTTTTAACCCCTGACGCCTCTCACCCTCTCTCTTTGTCTCTTTCTCTCTCTCTCTGTGTGTGTGTGTGTGTGTGTGTGTGTGTGTGTGCGCCTGTCTGTCTATCTGTGGCATCGTAGCTCTAGAACGGATAAATCTTTTTAGATCTTGTTTGATTTGTTTAAAAGGTGAATTAGTCGGTAGTGTTAGCTATGTTTGATGAAAATCGATGTTGATGAAAATCGGTGTCGGGAGTTTTTTTTAATTTACACTTGTTCCAGTATATATGTATGTATAACGTTTCTTTGGCACGCATTTGACCTAAACGCGTTGACCGAATTTTATTAGCGAGGTGTTGTTAGATTCGTCTTTGTATCCGAAGTGTATTTTTTGCAGCAGCAGATTTAAAATTTCTTTTAAAAATGAAACTTGTATTTTGTTTACTCACGTAATGTTAATTAGTCCAGGGCTTCTCAAACTTATTTTTACTGCGACGCCCTTGGGAGTTTGGGATCTTTTTGCGACGCCCCGGTGTGTAATTCTGGGCAAAGCTTCTCAAAACAGGGCTCAAGTTTGGAAAGTACTCTCATCTCTTTTTCTGCATTTATTTACCTGTACTTGTTCTTTATCGCGACGCTTACTCGACTCAGTCGCGTCGATACAGAAAAGCAATCTATGTGTATCGCCTCGCGACGCCCCTGGGATAATGCCGCAACATCACGGGGCGTTGCCGTCGCCAGACGCACAGTTTGGGAAACCCTGACTTAGTCAATTTTAGTCTCATGTTTTAACGAACTGACATACTCTACGAGCATGAGCAGTACTTCAAATTTTAATGAAACTAAGGCTAGGTTTACACTGCATTGTACTGCAAGTTTTTTGCAGTCCACGTCTAATTGAATAGGCAGTGGCGCATGCATTGTACTAAGAATTGTCCACATGTTCTTTGTTCTGCTTTTTTACTGCGGAAAATGTACATCGCTGTTTTGCTCTTACTGTAACGTGCAAAACAATGCATTGTGAACACAGCCTAAGGCTGCGTATCCACCGGAGATATCCAAAGTAAAGTAAAGATTTAAAAAATTAAAAAGCCCTCGACCGATTTTTTTCAAACATAGCTAAGAACACTCCCGACTAATTCACCTTTCTAACAAGAAAACCATATCAAAATCGGTTCATCCGTTCGGAAGCTACGATGCCACAGACAGACACACATACACTCACACAGAGACACGTCAAACTTACAACACCCTATCGTTTTGCTTCAGGGGTTAATTATTGGAGCGCGAGGTAAAATACACCTTTAAAGTCAAAGTCAAAATGTTTTTACTCAATTTAGGTATCAAAGATACACCATTCATTCACACACAGATTATGACCGTCAAAGTTTTTTAAATAGACTCGACCGCCTTGTTCGGATAAAGAGCCTCGACTCAAAAGAACAGGCTAGAAACTGAGGGGCATTTTTTTTAAAGCAAAATTAAATTACAGTCTCATAAATTTTGGCTTACAACTAGGTAATATCTATAAATATTAGAATCACTCTGTAATAAAGTGATCTTATTGGTCCATTTTAGCTCGCACATAATGATTCGATCTTATTGGTGAATTTACGCTCACCTTTCTCACATATCGCCGGTGTAAACGCAGCCTAAGACACTAGTCCGACCGCTGGCGAGTAAGCGACAAACTATTGACTGTTCTCTCGCTTAAGAAACGTACAATATAATATAGATCCTGTTTGAATAAAAGAAACACGTATTGTGATCGCTGACTGCTCAAACCGCCGGCGAGAACTCGCTCGACTAGTTTGTCGCAAAACCCGCCGAGGGAGTCTCTCCGAGCAGATAATGCTAGGCGTACACTCGCTACAACCTAGCGACAAAACTATCGGACCCAAACACTCGCTTCTAGCTGGTCACCAACTCGCTTCTCTACTCGCTACTCGCTCATCGCCGACGGTCGGACATCTGCCTAAGGCAGTGGTCCGACCGCGCGCCGGCGAGAAAACGAATAACTATCGGCGATTTTCTCTCTCAAGAAACGCACATTAAATGTACATTCCGTGTAAACGAAAGAGATGCATATATTAAAAGTTGATCTCTGACTGTTCACACTGCCGGCGACGACTCTCTTTATTAGTTTTGTCGCTGAGCGACGAGCTTTCAAAAGTAAATTCGTTCAGCGATACTCGTTCAGCGATGCTCGCTCGCTTGATCATTTTATAAATTGTCGAAACACATTCAATAAATAACTCCTCCATAGTGTCATGGAACTTGCAACTAAAGTCGTTTGTAAACACGTGTAACGCGTGCGCAGTACTGACTGACTGCACAGGACTGAGCGACCGCGGGCGGGCGGCGCGAGTATTAATAATCGCTACTCGCTACTCGCTCATCGCTGACGGTCGGACATCTGCCTAAGGAGCAAAAGTCAGCAGTTTCGTTTGAGATTTTCTCCCGCTTCCTTGGTGCAAATCCAGCCAATAATCTGCTTGATGCGATATTACCTTACAAAGCAAACTGGATCCCCTTTGAGAGAAGTTATCTGAACCTTACGTGTTGAAAAATCAGTATTGAATGAACAAGTCGGTATCGGAAGTATTGGATTTTCTTTTTAAACTCTTTAAAGATTAGTTTGTTAAAAATGTTAAATTTTTAATCGATTTGATGATTCTTTTTTGTTTGGTAGATGTCTTCAGAGGTGATGATATCTCGTGATCTAGAGGTATATAAATTATATCAAAATCGTTCGAGTGGTTTTTAAAAAATCAACGAAAATCCAAAAATGGTTTTTAAAATCCAATTCACGGAAAATCGATTTCTTAATTTTGAAAGATTTTTATTACATAGTATATAACCGGAGGTGACAGTTGTTAAGGTTTCATCCTTACGCCTTTTCCCCAAAGGAGCTGGCAGAGAGGTATTACATCTCCCACACTTCGCCGGACGATATTCAGTCGCAAATGTGATAGGGGACGAGCCTGCCGCGATACACCAGGCTCCAGATTTATAGCAGATAATGATGACATTAAATACGTACGTATACTCATACAATGAACAAATTGGTGCGTGCCGTCGCATGGGTCCGAGCCCGCTCCCTCTGGCTAGAGAGGCGGCCCTTCTCGAACTAGGCTATCATCGCATTTCCGGTTCTGACAAGGTGATTTATAAGTCTGACAGTATCACATCTAGAACCTTCACTCCACGTTAACAGGAGAGTGCTTCGTCGCACCTGAGCCAGAGCTATCGATCAGAGGACAGATGTCGACTTACTCACTTTCAGGGTTCCGTGATGTGGGGAAGAAACGATTTTGACCCAAAAGAAGAACCGACCATTCCGAAGACGGGTCTGAGCAGTAGCGCACTTCTAGCGCCTCACTCAACTGCCGTCTTTGTACTTCTTCACTCTAGTAAACTTCAAGGCTAGAGTGAATAAGTACCTTTTAGGTCGTCGTGCTCCATCTTAGACCACAACGTCGCTTAACATCAGGTGAGTTGGTGGTCAAACGCCGACTTATAGTACTTAAAAAAAAAAAGAAAATATCGTAATAAAAAGCGATGTTCGTAAAAGTTTTAGAACGATACCAGCTGAGCCCTGCGGTACTACCTGCAGTTAAAAAGTAGCCATGTGCCATCTGCCATGTGCCATCCAGAGCGTGAGCTATCTCCGCATCGAATTTTATCCAAATATGTCCATCCATCTGAGCGTGAAGAAGTATCCGAACATTCATCCATCCATCCAAACTTTTGCATTCATAATATTGACGTGAAGTGTGATGTGATTAAACACCAATCGTTTCTTTTTAACATCCAACCAACTCGTACTAAATGGTTTGCCTACGCCTTCCTAATACGAACCGTCAGAGAATGGAACGCCTTGCCATCGTCTGTATTCCCGACTAACAACAACCTGGGTATCTTCAAGGCTAGAATGAATAAATACCTTTTCTTTTCTTTTTTTTTTCTTGTCTTCGTGCTCCATCTTACACCACAACGTCGCTTAACATCAGGCTGGTTGGTGGTCAAACGTCGACCACCGATCGACATTTTTGTAGATTGTTAAATCCACAAAAATGTCAGGAACCCATTGCAGAAAATGAAGTTCGCGCATTCATTTTTTTATTGCAAGAAACTCGGCCCAGTTTTGTTCCGGCTCATTTTACGGGCACCTTTTTGTGCAATTGCAAAGTTATAACTACTTGAAGGCTGTAAAAGTTTCCTTTACGTCAGATTGCACTGTATAATAATTTCTTTTGAGTATTTCTACAGGTTTTTTTACGGCCAAAAACATGGATATACTTGTTTATGACACATTAATTCTCACAATAATTAGTTATCCGCACATTATTTAATGAAGAACATAAATTTTGAAGCGATGGCAGCCTAGTTAGAGAAGGCCCGCTTCTCAATACAGAGGGAGCGGGTTCGAACCCAGCCGACGGGCACGCACTATTCTGTTCATTTTCATAGCACATGCGTATAGTATGTCATCTGCTACATGACTGGAGCCCGGTGTATGGCAACACGCTTGCCCCTTATCGTATTTGGGACTGAATATCGTCCAGCGAAGTATGGGTGGTGTATTACACCTATGCCAGCCCGTTCGGGGGAAAGGCTGACGATATGTAAGTATGTAATATGTCTGAGTTTTTCAACAGAGTTTTTGTTACAGCCAAATACATGGAAACTTATTTATTACATATCAATTCGCAAGATAATTAATTATTCGCACATTTTTAATGCAACTGTCGAGAGTCCCGCGGTACAGAGGTGCGTGCACGGACATTCAAAGTGACATTTAATTATTTTTTAATGCCAGAGGCAAACAAGCAAACGGGCCGCCTGATGGTAAGCGCTCACCGTTGCCTATGGATACTTATAATACCAGGGGCATCACAAGACATTGCCGAAATTTAAGGTCTCTATTGACAGGCCTTTTGAAGAACCCCATAGTCGACTAAATTGGTAATTTCAAATTTGGCGATTTCGTCGATTTGAAACGTCAGTTTAATTGTCCGATAAACCCCAGGTTTATCTAGTGCAGTACTCTGACGCACTCTGCTGACCTTAGTAATCAGTTTCCATGTGTAGTTTTTATTTATAAGTATTATCAGTATAGTTTAAAAGGTTAAAAATAAAGTATTTCTATGTTTATTTATTTACATACGCAAAACAAACAAAAGATCGAAATTTTTAGCTTAAATATTTCACCTTGACTAGCGTGATATTTTATCTTAGGGTGTATGGTAAAGCACAGCAGCTGGATCTGCTAACTATTATACTAGATGTAAAAACAGTATTACAAACAGTATTATTAGAATAATCATTCTTAAATCAGTATTTATTAAATCAGTATTATCAAAATAATTTTCACGTTGATATTTATAATGACTGCTCAGAAACGTAAACACGTATTTTTTACGTGGTTACGTTTTCTAAATGAAAACTGTGAATATCAAGATGAAAATTATTTTGAATACTTTGTAACGCCGTTTTCAGTGCATTGATAGAGGCAAATTTATCAAAATTACATTATTTATTTTTATGTCTAATACTGCGTAGCATCTTCTCGTCCGACATACCTCAGTGCCTCAAGTCGAAAGTGTTCGACCAGTGTGTGTTACCAGTGATGACTTATGGCATTGAAACGTGGTCTCTCACTATGGGCCTTATAAATAAGCTTCTAGTAGCCCAACGAGCTATGGAGAGGGCTATGCTCGGTGTCTCTCTGCGAGATCGAATCAGGAATGAGGAGATCCGTAGACAAACCAAAGTTGCCGACATAGCCCAGCGGATTGGCAAGTTGAAATGGCAGTGGCCAGGGCACATAGCACGAAGGACTGATGACCGATGGGGTCGAAAGGTTCTCGAATGGAGACCACGTACCGGCAAGCGCAGCGTAGGACGTCCACGCACAAGGTGGACAGACGACCTTGTCAAGACCGCAGGATCGCGCTGGATGCAGGCCGCTACCAACCGGTCTTATTGGAGATCTATGGGGGAGGCCTATGTCCAGCAGTGGACGTCCTATGGCTGATGGATGGATGTCTAATACTAGCTGCGACGGTTTTATCCGCATTCAAAGTAAAGTAGTCTATGTGTTAATCCTGGGTATAAGCTACCTCCATACCAAATTCCATCAAAATCAGTCCTCCCGTACTACACTTACAGACTACAAACTTTCGCCTTTATAATATTAGTGTGAATATGTGTAATGTAATAGTGTCGCGAGCGAGCAAGACAGCTGCCTCACCGTGCACCCTAACAAAGATAAATAATAAATAAATTCGGGACATTTCCACACACGGTCGCCTGACCCCAAACTAAGCGAAGCTTGTACTATGGCTGCCAGTGACTGAAGCAGTCGGATATTGTACTCCTGAAAATATTTACTGTTAGCTGTGCCCTACGGTTTCACCCGCGGTCCCACAGGAACCATTGTTTTACCCTATATCCTTTTCCGTACCCCAAACAACGTGTATGCAAAATTTCAAGACGATGCGATCGGTTGAGTAGTTAAGACGTAAAAGCGTTACAAACAAACAAACAAACTCACTTTTGCATTTCTAATATTAGTTAGGATACAAGATAAACTCGGATTTAAAAAAAAAAGAATCACTGTTTTGTGGAGTCTGCTCATTTATTGCAATATTCGGAAATTCGAAAAAGAGTCATCATTCTGAAATTTCTGAAATTTCATATCATTGTGTATTCGCGGAAAACTTATTTTTATGTAGTTTCTGAATATCGACGTTGTGCATACTCGTATTTATTTTCCGCATATTGTTTTTTATGCCATAGGTGCATGTCATCTTATGGTGTAGGTATGTCATCTGCTACATAACTGGATTCCGGTGTGTGGCGACAGGCCCGCCCCTTGTCACATTTGCGACTGAATATCGTCTGGCGAAGTGTGGGTGTTGTATGCTAGCTCCTTCGGGGGAAAGGCGTGACGACATGAGGTTTAAGGACTCTATTGGCTGCCCTTTTGAAGAACCCCATATTGTAGTTACTTGGAAATACTGCTAATTTGTCGAAATAAAGTATGATGTCTTTGTGAAGCACATTATTTACTGAAATTCATAACAGTTTGCTATTTCTTCTAAGTCGGAAAAGTGCCGTAAAAAAAGATGGAAAGGTTTTAATTAAACATAGCTAAAAAACAAGATAATGCGATTTGTAACTGTAAAGAATGTTTCACGCTTTAAAAAATAAACCAAATTTATTAATTTATTTTTAAGGAAATTGTCAACCTAATAAGTTATGCTAAGAAATGAAAATAAATAATAGAAAAGACATTAAAATATATCCAGTAATCGCAAAGCAATTTCATTAAGTCTATTCACCCGTGCACTACGATTGTACAGACCGCAAACATACCCAGCGTTTTATAGCACCCTCTTTTTGCGTAGGAGGTCTAAAACTTCCGCCTCAGCCTAACATATTTGCAAGTGTCTTAACGTAACGTTAATTTGACGCTTGACACGAATATGACATGACGTTGACGTTAGATTGATGAACGGTGCAAGCTGAGAGGTGGAAAAATGGAGTGTGTTTTCTTATTTTGAACGCTTAGTAGAATACCCTAGAGTCAATTCTAAAAGCGGGATTTCAAATGAATTAAATTTTTCAGACTAGCCCCTAGTATTGGGACTAAATAACGTTTGGTGAAGTGTGGGTGTTAAATTACACATCTGCCAGTCCCTTCGGGCGAAAGGCGAGACGATAATGTAATGTTAAAAAATCCACACACAGTCGCCTGACCCTAAACTAAGCAAAGCTTGTATTATGGCTGCCAGAGACTGGTATATATACTTTCAAATAGATATTTTTAAATACATACCTAAATACATATTAACACCCAGACATACAACAAACACAAATGCTTATTACATAAATGTTTGCCCTAGGAGGGAATCGAACCCACGCCCCCAACCTCAAAAGGCAGCTTCCCCACCAACTGAGCCAGCGAGGCAGTCGCACTTTAAGCACTGTAAAACCTTGATTAAAATCCTGTTTCAAGAATAAACCAGTGAATCCCACTGCATAACGGACACACGAATCACGCCAGCGCTCTTAAAAGCTTCCTAAAAATAAGAGCGGCCAGCTACGCAACAATGGACATTGCTTACGAAAGTGCTACGAAGCTACGAGCTACGTCGTAGCTAGATCTACGACAGGGAAACTACGATACTGTACAAATATTTGGCTCTTTTTTTGTTTAAAATTTTGAACTAAATCGAGAAGGACAAAAGATAAAGTAACAATTTAAAACTACTTTCTATTACACTACCGAGTAGGCGAGTGAGCGAAGAGTCTCTGCTTTAGCTTCGGCAAAAATGCTGTCGTATGTCCGTCCGGTGTCGGACAGTCTGTCCGGCTGTCTTCTGTACAGGTCGCATTTCTCAACCGATTCTCGTGAAATTTTGTGAGTAAGTTTTTTTGAATTTAACATAACATATGGTCACAACTTTACTCCAAAGAGGCTGGGAGAGGTTCTTTACAACACCTATACTTGGCCAGACGATATTCAGTCCCGATTGTATTAGGGTGCGGGTCTGTCGTGAGGTATAAATTTTAATGCTTTAAGATTGCAAATAGTGTTTTCTTTTGTACTTTTGATTACGACATGTGAGGTGTCACTTGAATAGTGTTGATAGTGGAAGTGACATAGAGTATAACATTTTGCAGCCGGGTTTTTGTTTTTCTTTTATTATAGTTACTTGTTTGTAAGTTCTTTTTGACTACATTTTCCAAAATAAACTAAAATACAAGTATTTTTAACATTCTACCAAAACAAACTTAAGCCTCTTGTTTTTCTGCCGTTGACGTGACGTCACGCTCGAGCGGACACGCGCCCAACAATGGTCCAAAGTTTCAGAAACTTCGCCAAAGTTTCTTCATGTCACTCGCAGTTGGGAACCAGTGGCTCTGCTTACTATTGCGTATTCTGTACACTTAGTAATTGTTAGTGATAACAATGCAGATAGGACTTAGGCAGTTGTCCGATCGCCAGCGATGAGCGAGTAGCGAGTTGCATTAGATACTAGAAATTAGTTGACGACCAGCGAGAAGCGAGTGTATAGTTCCGATAGTTTTGTCGCTGGGCTGTAGCGAGTGTACGCCGAGCGAGAATTATCCGGTCGACGGAGAGACTCGCTCGGCGATTTTAGCGACAAACTAGTCGAGCAAGTTCTCGGCGGTTTGGACAGTCAGCGATCAACTATTAAAATATGTGTCTCATTTTTTCACACGAGATCTATATAGATCCATTTACTGTACAAATCTTGAGCGAGAAAATAGTCAATAGTTCGTCGCTTACTCGCCGGCGGTCGGACATAAGGGCTGTTTACTTGGGTAGTTGCTTTGTTTTTTGTCAAAAGCGTAGCCAAAATGGGGGTGTTGTCATTTAGCAGGTATGTGTTTGTTATATAAATGTGTTTGATTTTTTGGATGTTATTTCCGGTTCTCATACATAGTTACTTAATCTGAGGCCCTACCATGACATCTTATTGCGATTATGGATACGTTTTGTTGGCGACCGCGAATCCTATTGTTGCGCAATAAGGTTCATGGTCGCGCAGCGTCGAAAACAAAACGTATTATGGCAATAATATGTCATGGTAGGCTCCATGACTGCTTTGCGGACAGTTAGCGCCATCTGGTTTCGTTTGGCTGAAACTGAATTTCTCACCAACGTTTTAACACTAATCTCATATGTTATAAAATCAACAGTTTGTTTGTGAGTATGTTTGTTCGTTACCTACTTCTCCAAGCTCAAACAGATGGACTGATTTGGATGAAATTTGATACGAAGCTAGGTTATGTTCTTATTTTGAGGAAGAGAAATACCGTCGCGCTTGCATTCCGTCACAGACGTGAGGGAAGAGGGTATGTGAGCAGCTGAGATTGGGCGAGATGCAGAGAGCATTCTCCATCTCACCCCGGTAGAGCTAGCATTTGCTCTGGATTAACACAAAGCTACTTTTTGAAAGCTGGTAAAATCACGAGGCATAGACAGACAGAAACAACACAACATAAACAAAATACTAAAAATTACAACAGTCAAAACGCAAGTTAAGTTTGTACAACTGTAACTCCACTCTAAATTAAACAGAATAAACGAAGCTACCCCTTTACATCGTTTATTTGCACGAAAAGCTACCAAAAGCTATATATCAGCGTCCAATCAGGCACTCAGTAGACAGCTGTCCGGAAAAAAAATAATTACAGAGTAAAGTGGCTGAGACAGGGTTACATCGAGATAGAACGGACACGTTGACTTAAGGAGTCGTGTTGAGTCAATGAAGGTACATATAGTGAGTTGAGTCCACACACTACAGTCAACAACAGCCACCGAAATTTCGTTATTTGTTTCTTGAAATGAAATCAAACCGCACATCGTGCTCCATCTTAGACCACACCGTCGCTTAACATCAGGCGAGTTGGTGGTCACGCCGACCATTATACTACATTAAAAAAAAAACATAATGAATGATGTGTGTGTCATACAATAATTACCATACATACAATCACGCCTATTTCCCATAGAAGTAGGCAGAGAACACTTCTCTCCACTTGCTACGATCCTGGTACACTTCTTTCGCTTCCTTTACTCCCTCTGGCTTGAGAGGCGAGTCTTCTCCGACGAGGCTATCATAGCTTCATAATGAAAAGCAAAATTGCCTTTCTCTTCTGTCCATTCTACTTAACCGAGATATTATCGCATATCCCAGTACAAGGCCCTAGTCTGTTCATCCTAGTATTTTAGGAGCTATTCTATGTTCACCAAAACCACTGACTGTTAAAAAAACGAGAAACAAACCAGCAGATAGATTTCGGCTAACGAAGGACGAGTGGCAAAATAGAAAAGTTGCGGTTCAACCATTGAGCCAAGTATCTAGAGGCGGTGATTCGAAAATTGCATTGCTTTCTATGCTACACTAATATTATAAAGGTATAAGTTATTATATATAAGCTATACAACGTTATCGGTTAAGGGGTAGACCCTTTTACAGATAAAGTTGGATAGCCTCGGAATAGCTGTTCAGTGTTTTGTCTTTTTTCTTTCTTTTGATTTTTTAAACTAGATTGAAAAAGACAAAACACCATATAACTATACCCAGGCTATACAATGTGTATTGGGGGTTTGTTTGTTTGTTTGGGGGTAATAAGTATTAGAAGTAATAAGTTTATAGGAAGGGGAGTACCTAAATATCTCTGACATCCTTGCCCGATAAAAAAATAACTTTCATCAGGAGAAAACTCCAGAATAACTGAGTGGAATAGGTCATAAAATGCGAGCGAAGTCAGATGACCAAGTATATTTTAAAACTAAGCATGAGAAATTGATGACTGTTAAATTCTGTGCTAGCTACATTGCATCGTAGCATGAGCGTGGCGTGTGACGTTACGTGTGCGTGACGTGTGAAGTGTGTGTGTGCCTCTCAAAAGTGTAGCGAAGCGTAAACATGCACTATCGAAAAATGGTACACGGCTGAGTAACAATGGGTCACTTTATGCGCTATTGTGAGCTGTCAGAACAACCTTTTTGTAACATTTGCTTAGCACTTAGCATCTGTAATAGTCGCAAATGAAAATGTCCATTAGCCGCGTCCTTGCGTTATCAACGGAAAATATTGGTTCCGCCAATTTTCAGTTTTCCGCTTTTCGATTTTCCTGAAGCATGCAAATAATTTAAAGGAAATCGCAGAAATACCATTTTCTAGCCAGATAAAAAAAAACTATTGATATAAATAAACTACCAGTTCGCATCAAACTGGGACCCCTTCCTATACAGTGTGTTACAAAAACCATGTTGTATCCGCAGCGTGCGCATCCAGTATGGACTGGATGTTGTAATTATGTTACTTTAAATTAAATATTGACTTAAAAAAGTTTTTATACACATCGCGCTCCGTCCTCCTAAAAGCGCGAACGCAGCCACTAACCACTGCCAGCCTGCCTGCCTCTCCTCTCAAGCCAGAGGGAAGCTATAAATAATGCGATGGCAGCCTAGTTGGGAGAAGACCCGCCTCTCAAGCCAGAGGGATCGGGTTCGAACCCAGCCGACGGCACGCACCAATTTGTTCATTGTGTAAACATATATGCGTATTGTATGTCATCTGCTACATGAATGGAGCCCAGTGTATGGCGACAGGTTCGCCCCCTGTCACATTTTGGACTGAATATCGTCCGGCGAAGTGTAGGTGTTGTATTACACCTCTGCCAGCACCTTCGGGGGAAAGGCGCGATAATGTAATGTATTTCGGTAGCTTACTTAGCCTAAAATGAAAAGCCTCGTCCACATTTTGCACCAAACTAGGTTCCAGCTCTTTACGTAACCTCCACTCGGTCTGAGTGCTGAAATGGAAAAGAGCGAGCTTACTCTAATAGCTGGGTTCCGCAATTTGCTACATATCTATACTTCTATTCTATACTAATATAAAATCGAAAGTGACTCTGTCTGTCTGTCTGTTTGTAGGCTTTTCACGGTGGTACTGTTGACGCGCTGGCAACCCGAAAGAAATTTGTAGACACCCTACAAATTTACAAAACAATATTTTTTTCAGTTTATAAAAATACTAGCTTCATCCTGTGGTTTCACACGCTAACCTATAGGAACCGTTAACTTATCAGGATAACAGTAACCTATAGCCATGTAAGCTACATCTATACTAAATTTCATCAAAATCGCTTCAGCCGTTTTTGATAGAGTATACTCACGAACTTTTGCATTCATATAAATAAATAAACAAATAAATTCGGGACACTTCCACACACGGTCGCCTGACCCCAAACTAAGCAAAGCTTGTACTATGGCTGCCAGAGACTGATATACATACTTAGATATTTTTAAATACATACTTAAATAGATATTAACACCCAGACATAGAACAAACACAAATGTTCACCACATAAATGTTTGCCCTAGGTGGGAATCGAACCCACGCCCCCAAGCTCAGAAGGCAGGTTCACTACCAACTGAGCCACCGAGGCAGTCAATATATTAGCATGACGAGGATTTGTAAGTTCATTGACAAACGATTGCCATATCTGCATATGGCAATCGCACATACTTGCCGGCATCACACGAACACTTGCAAAGTCGGCCAAACTCACTCATGTCATGGGCCGCGATGTGTATAACCGCCTACCAAATATACCATATGCAGATATGACACATCACCGAAGCCCCTAGCCTGGGCCTGGGGGGCTATTCCTGCGCGTGAGATGAGATGAGATTTTATCTTGGTCACTCTCACACCTATGACGTTTCAAACGAGAGCAACAAGGACGAAAATAAGTGAGATGAAAATCTCAAATGTCCGAATAGGGCCACTGGTAGGTTTTAGGAGCCTGCTACAAAGCTGGCTTATTGAGCAAACTACGAGTATCTATCACTATGACGAATATTGTAAGTTCGTGATTTAATTACTTGCAAGTAATTTTAATTTTATGTATAATTTGATAATAATGTAATTATTTGCACTCTATTTTTAATTATTATTCATATTTGACTTGTAAATTGGCTTTACGAAATAAATGACTATGACTTTGTCTGTTCTGTGATTGCCATTTTGCTATGTAGTGCCACGGAATCCTAAAAAAAAAATTGTAAGAATGGTCACGCCCTTATTGTGCGTTGGAACTTTACAAAACGACGTCAAAACCCTTATCTTGATGCTGGTGTTAATTTAAAGGACCCAATTTTAGTAAAATGAACAACGGCTAATTTTTTCCTGTCCAAAAGTAACTTTATAACTGTCAGTGACTGGCGAGGAGTGGTTTTATGAAACTTTCAATTTACAGTGCGAGCCAAAATAATGGCTGCTTTGTTTTGACTGCCTCGGTGGCTCAGTTGGTAAAGATCCTGCTATCTGAGTTTGGAGGCGTGGGTTCGATTCCAAATTATAATAAAGTCTAATTATATAAATATATAACTTATAATAAAGTAGGTAGGTAATAAATTCGGGACACTTCCACACACGGTCGCCTGACCCCAAACTAAGCAAAGCTTGTACTGTGGCTGCCAGAGACTGATATACATGCTTAGATATTTTAAATACATACTTAAATAGATATTAACACCCAGACATAAAACAAACACAAATGTTCATCACATAAATGTTTGCCCTAGGTGGGAATCGAACCCACGCCCCCAAGCTCAGAAGGCAGGTCCACTACCAACTGAGCCACCGAGGCAGTTAAAAAAACCTAAATGTATATATATCAGTCTGTGGTAGCCGTAGCAAAGCTTAGCTTAGTTCGGGGTCAGGCTAACGTGTGTGAAAAATGTCCCGAAATTTATTGGTATTTCTTTTCCTTTTCTCATGTTACATGTTGGCAAAACAAGTGGTCCCTTATAAGAACTTACGCTAAATTATGTTAATAAAGAATTTTAAAAAAAAAACGAATTTAACCCAGTGGAAAAGGGGGGGGGGAGGCCTGTACCCCAACAGAGAGACACTGCAGTCTAAAAAAAATATCAATGGCTGCTTGAAACCACAACATCCCCTGCCTAACCTATCTAAGGCCCGATAGTTGTCACGAAGTTGTATCCTAACTGAAAGAAAGAAAAAAACTTCTGTTCCTATAGGAATAGAAGTCTATAGAACTCACAAAAAATCTTACGTTAGGAATGACCCGCTAATATTCGGAGCGGTCGCAAACTTTGGCGCGCACTTCAATCCCGTCGACGAGTTACTTTGGTAACACGCTTGGTTAAAAAAGTTTGCGAATTTTTTGATTTATTGATTGAAAAGCGATCGAATCAAATGGAAACAGCCGGCCAAGAGCGAGGCGGACTCGCGCACGAAAGGTTCCGTACCATTATGATTTATAACACGGGAATTACTCACGTACGATTCAGAAAACCACGTGATGTGTGATGTGATGTGTGAAAACCACGTCAGTTTCCATAATAAAAGTTCCGTACCATGTTGTACGGGGAAAAAACATGTTGTATGGGAGCCTCCTTAAACATTTAATTTTTCTGCTTTTTAATATTTATTGTTAAAGCGGCAACAGAAATGCATTATCTGTAAACATTTCAGCTGTCTAACTATCACGGTTCATGAGATACAGCCTGGTGACAGACGGACAGATAGACAGACGGACGAACAGCGGAGTCTTAAGTCATAGGGTCCCGTTCTACCCTTTGGGTATGGAACCCAAACTTATTTCGGTCTTGCTTAAGCATCGATTGACGTCACTGCGTGTTGCCCACGTGACCATTTTAGCACGGAACGCTATGGCGAACTATGAGTATATTATTATACCATGATGCCAGACATCCTGACTTCAGGTTTGAAATTATTTAGAGTAAGGAAATCTATACAGCTAAGTCGCGGACAGCCTAATACATTTTGTCGCGGACAGCCTCCTACATTTTGTAATTTGAATAGATAGTTGATAACTACCGTGATGCGCCCCGCGGTTTCATCCGCGGTTGAAAAGTATTAACCTAGTATAAAATCTATCTCTGTGCCAAATTTTATCCAGATCTGTTCAGCCGTTCTGTCGTGAGAGAGTCGTCGTCATCCATCCATCCATCCATCCATCAATATATCCATTCTTACAAACTTTCGCGTTTTTAATATTAGTAGGATTAAGCAAAATTAGCTAGACGCATGACATAAAAGTAAATAAAATTAGTTCGGGACACATCCACACACGGTCGCCTGACCCCAAACTAAGCAAAGCTTGTACTATGGATGCAAGAGACTGATATACATACTTAAATATATTTAAATACATACTTAAATATATTTAAATACATACTTAAATAGATATTCACACACGATGTGTTGGGCTTGATTTCTGTTGAACAAAATGTCGGTTGCTTTTCGGTAACGTTGATGTATTTACAGACTCTATAAGTACATCAATGTCGCCGAACAACAACCAACATTTACAAAAAGAGATATTATCGTCACTTCCCTTTGGCACAGGCGCTATTTAGAGTGTAAAAAATATTTAGAGTAGGTTTAAAGTGAGGTACTTTTTCGAGTGGGATCCTACTTATATTAGAGCATGGTATTATCGACCCATATGCTCTAGCTTTGACAAAAATGTTTTTTTATGTCTGTACTTCTGTCCGGAGGGCAGCAGATGCGGAGATATGATATTTGAAAAATTTCCAAAAGCAAAAATCTACAAAAAAAATATATAATTAACAAAGCGACTCACAAAGTTTCACGAGATTCGGTTGAGAAATGCGACCTACAGGTCGCATTTCTCTCATCTCTGGTCTCTGTCCTCCGCTAGAGACGGTTGCGCGGTCCATGGCTTACAGATACACTATTTTGGAGTGGGCACTATTTAAGGTTGGGAAAATATATTGAATATTTTGGGGGCTGAGCTACCCACGTCAGTAGGAGTGTACTCTATTCTGATTCCCTACACGTGGTCCCCGGGTAGTGCTAACCGGGTAGCAAACTGGTGGGAGGCTTCGGCCGTGGCTAGTTACCACCCACCGGACCAAGCCGTGCCTTGAAATGACCTAGTCGTGTTTCGGGATGTAGTCCGGTGTAACCGTTCCGAAGACGGGTCTCAGCAGTAGCGCACTTGTAGCGCCTCACTCAACTGCCGTCTTTGTACTTCTTCACTCTAGAAAACTTCAAGGCTAGAGTGAATAAGTACCTTATAGGTTGTCGTGCTCCATCTTAGACCACAACGTCGCTTAACATCAGGCGAGTTGGTGGTCAAACGCCGACCTATTCTACATAAAAAAAAAATCCCGCAGCGCTCACACTAGAATAAAGTAGTCAAAAATGGTTTTCATAAACATGGTTATTTGTAACTTACCAGAAACCTCTTAAGGGTTCATTGTACTCATCAATATGAACAACTTTTACTATGGGGCGAACTCCGAAATCGCGAAAAAAAAAATCAGCTGTTCCATACATTTTGTCAAAGATGATTGAACTTTTTGTATGGAACAGCTGTTTTTTTTTCGCGATTTCGGAGTTCGCCCCACAGTAAAAGTTGTTCATATTGATGAGTACAATGAACCCTTCAGAGGTTTTTGATTAGGTACAAATAACCCTGTTTAAGGCCGCCAGTTGTTACACTAATTAATAAGTTTTATCATTATTTTTCTCTTGTTGTTTTTTTATCTGTGGTGTGAACAAAAAAGAGTTTATCCATCTATAAGGAAGAAATGATACGAAATCCAAATCATGGACCGCACAAATTAGGTGCATGCACACAATTCACGGTAGTTACAAACAACGCAACAAGTGGCAGCAGTGATAATTATTGTTGTCTCGTTCTCGCTAGTCTCTTGTACGTATAATTATACTATCTTTGTTATTGATACACGTAACATAATACTGTCAACGGAGCTGTGTAGAGTCTGTTTGCTTGTTGTTGTATTAGGTCCACGCGCTGTGTACTAGAAATTAAGACTAGTACCGTTTCTTCTTTATATTACTTCGACGTATGTGTAAAATAGTGTCTCCATTCAGCTATGACATTTGCCATAGATATAAAAATATTCTAGTACGTAGCTTCAACCGAATAAAAACACAAAAATAGAGGGAATGAAAACACTAAAATACTAGGAAAATAAAAGTCTACATTCACACTTTGTGGCACTTGTTTGCTCGGTCCGACGCGTTCGTTTTTTGGCTTTTTAGATATTTCAGCTTTCATAGCGCGTATTGTATTTATTACGTTTTTGAACCGGATGACGCTGGAAAAATCTGGATGAAACTGGACTTTTTTGGGTATGCAAGGCTTGTTTGTTTGGTTTGTACGCCTCTGCCAGCCCTGTCGTGGGAAAGGCGTAACGATATGCTATGGCCAGAGGGAGCGGGTTCGAACCCAGCCGACGGCACGCACCAATTTGTTCATTGTGTGAGCATATGTTCGTATTGTATGTCATATGCTACATACATGACTGGAGCCCGGTGTATGGCGACAGGCTAGCCCCCTGTCACATTTGGAACTGAATATCGTCGGATGAAGTGTGGGTGGTGCATTACACTTCTGCCAGCCCCCTCGGGAAAAGGCATGACGATATGTTTATATGTACGTATGTACTCGTATGTGTGTAAGTATGAGTGTATGTATGAAGTTTCTTTGGCACGCCCTACAGCCTAAACATCTTGATGGATTTCGACATGTGAGGTGTCATTTGAATCGTCTTGACAGTGGAAGTGACATAGGGTACAACATTTTGCAGCCGGGTTTCTTGTTTGTTTTTCAATAATGTTACTTGTTAACATTGTACCTTTAGTACTGTCAGTTAGTATGTAAAACATGTAAAACCCTGACAACGACTCTCCGCGAAGGAGATTTGCCTCTTTCCGTGCACAGTCGGCGTCGTGGCCTCACATTGGCTTAACTTTGGGTCCCAACTTGGCTTTAATTTTTAATTACCAATATTGAACCTTAGTACTTCAGACATTGGCTTCAATATCAACTTTGTGTCCAAAGACTGTTACACACATTGGTATCTTGGCCCCAAGACCTAAATTGGTGCAACATGACCAATGTGTGACTGCTTCATATGGCGAATATGACGCTGTGGCCGCTTCCCACTGATGCGGTATGACAGAAATTCGCAAGCGCTTTTCCACACGGAGATGCGGTGTCATGCTCTGCGGGTTTTGTGTAAAGTTCGAGATTTTACAGTCAAAGTTAAACTCCGCATCACCGCACACCGGACCGGTGTCCGGTGCAGGGCGTTTTGCGCCAAAACCAGTGTGAAAATAGCCCAAACTGTCAGCTGAAAAAGCCAAACACCACAAATGTCGGCTTAAAACGTTCCGTTAAACGCGTAAACAGACTTATACGTAACTTGCCTAACGCTTAATCGCGGATTAAAGTAGACGCTAACACGACACGTAACTTGTGACCCGCTTTGGTAAACCATTTAGCAGAAACAACGACCACTTACAGCCAAGAAGATTCATGTAGGCTACTGATATCTGCCTCGACATTAGTAAGATTTGACTTATGATTCTCGAACGATGACGAGTTAGCAGGGACAACGACGACTTAAAGCCCCGAAAAGTTAAGTAGTTAGTCGTAAGTAAGTTAGGCGTAAGTCGTAGTAAGTTGTCGATGTCTGATCTTACATCAGTGAAATTGCACTTATTGCTCTAGATTCTAGAACAATGACGAGTTAGGCACAACGACAACTGATAGCTACGAGGATAAATGTAGGTCGCTGATATCTGACATGACATCAGTGAAATTTGACTTATAGTTCTTGAACTATGGCGCCTTATAAAACGGCGATAAATTAATGTGTCGTTAATATCAGACGTCACATGAAGTCATCTTCACTTATTACTGCAGAAGCATACCTACATTTTTCTTGCTCAAAGTAGTAAATACCTTATAAAACTAAGACGATACTTAGCTGCCTATTATAACTATTGTAACTGTTGGAGTTATCAAAAAATTCTGATTTCTGATAATGACGTCTTTCGAATAGCCAGTTAACAGAAACCTTGGGCGTGTGACTCAACTGACAAGAGCAACTCTCTCAAACCCAACGATGTCTTCTCCATCACATCTTTACTCGGTGGTTGGTCTACAAAGTTAACCTAAGCCCCATGTCGTGTTAAGTATTCTGGCACTTCCTTAAGAGTTAAAAGGAACATGTTGTTAAGCTGTTTAGGGTTCCGTACTTCCGTTGGACAATAAGCTGTCATAATATCGTTGCGCCTAATCGATCTGTTTGTTTTAATCGATCACTGATCAAGAAACGGACTGACTATTATACATATATTTATGACTGAATATTATATATTTATGACTGGGTAGTTTATTTGTATACCTATTTAGTAATTATTTATGTTGGTATTAGTATGTAGTTTATTATAATTCTCAAATTAGTAAGTTTATTTAACCTTAATTATTATTATTTTTCTTTAGCACACACCACCGTCCATGCTTAATCGTAATGTTTTTATTCCATCCAAAGGTTGTCTGGAAGAGATCGCTCTTAAGCGATAAGACCGCCCATTGCGCCTTTATTTTTTGAGTGTTTAGTTTAGATTTATGTGTATTTGGTGTCAATAAAGAGTTTTTGTATTGTATTGTATTGTATTGAAACGGCTTTTTCCTAACTGAAAACTATCGTACGGATGACAAGTAATTGACCGATCGACCGTTAGCGAGCGAAGCCTCTATGCCTAAGCTTCGACAAAAATACTTTCGTATGTCCGGATTCTGTCTGGGTCTCTGTCCGGATCTTTGTCGGTCGTATTTCTTAACCGATTCTCTTGAAATTTTGTGAGTCGGTTCGATAATTAGATTTTTTTTGTCGATTCAGTTTTTGGAACTTTTGACGTGACAACGTCTTATAATTCGATAGAGCCGGCTGCACGCACGAAAAAATGCGGCGTTACCTCGCTCTGAGGCGTTCCATGTAAGGCTTGAAGTGCAAGCGAGAGCGCGGAACGATCGACAAAGAAGCACAATCGGCCTTTGCGTTCGGCAGCGTTCGACATCCGTCTCTCTCCTACTTGAGTGAGCACGTTGTCACGTTCAACTATCGTCAGTAAACCGACTTTACAGACAACCAATTTTTTAAAGATGGAGTAAATATGATTTTTTTTCAATGAAAAAAATTAAAATATAATAAGATTTAAAAAAAAACCCAAAAACTGACTCGACAAATAAAATCTATCTAATGCAAATAAAACTCTTTTTCGTTAAGGTTTCCTCAACCTGATGAGCCCTGGTGCGACCTGATGAGGAGGATAAACGTCGGCCGCGAGGTCTACAGCCCACATAGCCAATAAGAAGGTCTCTCCGCTAAGCCATGTCCGATGCTTTTGGGTAGTCTAAATGCTCAGGGTTAGTAACAAACTGAGGGTTTTTGTAGCATGTAAAACCAAGACGAAAAAAGCGATGATAGCCTAGTTGGAGAAGGCCCGCTTCTCAAGCCAGAGGGAGCGGGTTCGAACCCAGCCGACGGCTACACCTATTTTGTGTGAACATATGTGCCATATTATGTCATCTGCTGCATGACTGGAGCCCGGTGTACGGCGACAGGCTCGCCCCCTGTCACATTTGGGACTGAATATCGCTCGTGTCGTCGTGTGGGTGTTGTATTACACCTCTGCCAGCCCCTCGGGGGAAAGCATGTAAAACCAAGAGGCAGAGCTAGCATGTCGTAAATATTTCTGTCGCTGTAAATCAAGCACCAGCAGTGACGTCACATTCATCCTCGAGCTCGCATTTGAAGCTAGCAAATCCAGCTCGCAATTTATTGCACTTGCAATTTTCAGCAAATCCAAATTCAAGCCTAGAAACTTAAGTTGAATTGCAAAACCATAGGATTTTTTTTTATTACTTAAAAGGCTTGCGTTTGGCCGCCAACATGCCTGATGATAAGCAGTGATGCGGCCTACGATGGAGCACGCTTGCCTAGAAGAAACCGAAATCACTTGAGACTTGAAGACACCCAGATTATAAGTGTCAGGGAAACACAGGGAACAAAGTCATGTTCTTAATCTTCCTCGAATTTCAAGCTGGTTATTTTTTCTTGCAAATTAGTGAATTTGCATTTTTTTGCAAATCCAAATTTAAGCAATTAGCTAATTTGCAGAATCATTTTCTGACTCGGTAGTGTTTTTACAGTCAACTTGTGCAATTTTTCTCGCACTTGCACGCGTAAACTTAGCTTCAAGCCAGCACTGCAGAGCTTGTGGTTTACAACTAACATTGTTTCTTGCGTTTGTAACTTGCATCTAACCGCAAAGCTACTACGAGAACTCTCTCTACATAGTCTCTACATACTTGCTTTGTAACGCTCGTAACGAAGTTCACGTAACTGGTCTCAATAGATCAGTATAGCTAATGAGATCTGGTGATGAAGAAGCCTGTTCTTCTGAGTAGAGGCTCTTTATCCGAACAAGGCGGTCGAGTCCATTTAAAAAAGCTTTGACGTTCATAGGTGTATTAATGATACCCAAATTGATTAAGAACATTTTGACTTTGATCCGATCAGCCAGAGGGCGGCGGCGGCGGCGCGTCATGCCTTTATTACCCGACTGCGCAAGAAGGTGATAAATAAATAATCAATATCAATAGTGATAAAATCTACTTATGTAGACATAATGCTAGTTTAGCGATGATAGCCAATTTGGAGAAGGCCCGTCGCATAAGCCAAAGGGAGCGGGTTCAAACCCAGCCGACGCGTCGGCACGAAATTTGTTCATTGTGTGAACATATGTGCGTATTGTATGTCATCTCCTACGTAACTGGAGCCTGATGTATGGCGACAGGCTCGCCCCCTGTCACATTTAGGACTGATATCATTCGGCGACGTGTGGGTGTTGTATTAGACCTCTGCCATCCCCTCGGGGGATCATTGAAGCTTATTTTAAAATAAGAGATTTTTTAACCTATTAACATTTTGTATAATAATAGCTATACATAATATTTAACTATTTTTACTATACTTAATTGTATAAGGATATCAATGAATTATATTTATATTTGACATAATTATCAATTATAATTGTTCTGATATTCGGTTTTAATTATAAATATTCAACTATGACATGTAACTATAGGTGTTATCAATAATTTCTGATTTCTGATTTCGGAAAAGCGTGGCGATGTGTTATCGTAGGTTACGTTATTATTATTAAACGAGAGCATTATACATATACCTACTGCATGCTCTTATCATAAAACGATTACGACTATAATTACATCGCACGGGTGGATGGAGAGGAGATTCGGCTTCCTCAGTCCCAGCTGCCCTGCCCGAGCCACTCCGTACAGTCAATCACCATTTGCTATATTCAGGAGGTAAACTAAATCTGCTAAACGTCGTCTTTCATGGAGCTGTAGAATATAGAACTTTACATAGACTAGCTTCGCCCAGCGATTTCACCCGCAATCCCACTGGCACCGTTGATTTTTCAGGATAAGAGAAACCTTTTCTGTACCCCTGACAACGTGTATGCAAACTTTGATGATGATTTGTCGAATAGTTCGAAAAAAGAACAAAGTTATTTTTTGCTTGTAAATTAGTTAAAACTAGCTGCACCCCGCGGTTTGGCTCGCGGTTCCACAGAAACTGTTAATTTTTTCGGGAAAAAGTACCCTATGTCCTTTTCTGTACTTCTGACAACGTGTATGCAAAATTTTATAATGATCGGTTTAGTAGTTAAGGCGTGAATGCCTTACAAACAAACAAATAAACAAACAAACGAACAAACTCACTTTTGCATTTAAAATATTAGTTAGGATTAGTATTATTTCGAAATGCTTGAAAATCGATTCTTATAAGCCACGTGGCATAAGGCTAGCTGTGATTAGGGGGCCTGTGGGGGTGAATGGTTACGTTTTGTTTTCGACGCTGCGCGACCGCGACTCGTATCGCTGTGCAATAAGGTACGAGTAATCGTATCATGCATCGTGGCTAAAAATTGCCTTGGTAGGTTGACTAAAGGCTAAATGGAATAAAATGTGTACATAATTATGATTTTCTAAAAAAAAAGGAAAATATTGTTAGAACAAACCCGAACACAAATTACCTAGTTGCTATTACTGCACGACCTGATCCAGCCATCACCGTTCTTTTATAATTGTACCAGGCGCACCAGTTAGAGACACCCTCTTACGGTGGAAATTCCGACAAAACGCACTAAGCATTTCAAGTCAACTTTTCTTGTAAGACGCATGCTTAGTTTGTTGTAAATAAAAACCTTTTGGATCCAAAAAATGCAATAAAACTCGAAATAAACAGCGTAAAACAGCTAAATGCGGGTAGTTTCACAATAATAGATTTATGCGACAATAGCACGTAAACCCGTGTACATACAGTTTATTCCTTTCATTAACTGACTTATAGTATGTTTCCACCGCAAAGAAAACACGTTTGACCATTGAGGTTAATATGTAGAGGCGATTATCGGAACATCGTTCGCGTTCTGTTTGGTGTTTGCAAATTGGCGTCACCCGTTGAAGATTCCACGTTTACTTTGCAACTGAGATTTACAACTAAACCTCAAAAAAGAAAAACTATTGTTACGCAATCAGTTTCCGAAGATGTTTTTATCAATCTGTGTATCTGTGTTTTGTGAATTCATATTTGTACGTGTGAGATGTGCGCCACTCGCACAGGTTGGCCAAAACTGTGTTTTCAACGGTGTACTCTTGGACAGTATGATTTTGAACAATGTTGAGTCCGGACCATTTAAAAAAAATAAATCATCACACTCATGGTTCCCTACTAGGTTTCCCTATGTCAGTAATGCTATGAACACACACAAAGACACAGACACAGACAACCAACACCCACACCTAGAACAAATACAAAAATTCATCATATAAACATGTCATCAACCCGGATTCGAATTTGGGACCTCCTGGGGGGGGGCTATTCAGCAAAGCGAAGCCGATGTTTAAAACGTTGATGTTGCCTTTGTCAAAAAAAATCGGACGAGGACCGGCTCACTATTACTTACGTTTCACAAACGTGTCACCGATAGTTGACAAACGCAACATCAACGGCTCAGTTAAGCGTCGGTTGAGTTTGGCTGCATTGCTTACAAAGCAGAAACGCTACCGACTAGGCTAATAGGCTAATGAAAAACACAATGTTCATTTGCCCGCTCCTTCCGAAGTAATATATGTATCAATGCATTTGATCTAATAACCTGGCTTCCTTTCATCGATATAAAAGTTTATGGGTTGCGGGAGCAGCGGTACAAAGCCGAAACAAAGTTACGTTTATAGTGCGGTAGGAAACGCATTGGGGTAATGTTTCCGTTTGTTTGCAGCACTGTATTCACAGTATTATATTGTCGTCGTTATGTTTGTTTCGCTCATTGTGGTTAAGGGATGATAGCCTAGTTGGCGAAAGCCCGCCTCTATAGCCAGAGGGAGCGTGTTCGATCCCAGCCACGGCACGCACCACTTTGTTCATTGTGTGAACATATGTGCGTATTGTATGTCATCTGCTACATAACTGGAGCCCGGTGTATGGCGAAAGCTTCGCCTCCTGTCACATTTGGGACAGTATACCGCACATACAGGGGTACAAGTAATCAATTTGCATCCTTTTAAGAGCATATTCTGTTCATTAAACAAACAATTTTCGCATATTTTGTTTTCAAGTTTTTGTGGTTCTGTCTAATACTTCATAACTCTATTTACAGCACCCGCTTGTCGGCTTTTTGGCACACACCTCAAAGTGCGTGCGCGCTTTTTACATAGAGTTAATTATGTTTAGACCGCTCTATATTTTTTTATTTCATGTGATATGAAGAAAATAAAATAGAAGAAAATAATTTTTTAAAGTCGTAGAACAAAAGATGTTTGTTTTGATGTACGAAATTTGTCCTTAAAAGGATGCTAATTACTACCAGTACCAGTAACCCTGTATATGCGAAGGTTGAAATAAAATGGCTTTACAAATCTACAATACAATACAATACATCTTTATTGCACAACAAAAATACAAAGTAAAACAAACAAAGAAAATATTAAAATAAAATATCATTCAGCAGTACAAGGGCGGCCTTATCGCCTAAAGCCATATCTACTAGTATTTTGTCTGCCTGTTTTTGTTTATTGGTCAATGCGTGCACATCAGTTGCCAGCCAATTGGTGACGACAACAAGGGGCGATGGCAATGATCGTAATTCACTGCAGCTGACCGCTGTATGTCTCAATCAGAAGTCACTGTATGCAATGCATTAATAAAAGTCGCGTCGGAATATTAGGTGCTTGGTCGTGATTATTAACCCGTTGAGTGGGCAACTGGCCAGCGGTTAGCTAATATCGAATTTTCAAAAATCGACGTTTCGGAAACCACTTTAGACTAACTTTGCATTGGCTAAAGGTTTTCTATTGCCATTTCGTCTAGAAGAAGACGACAAGCGAAGAGAGCAAGTAAGATACTGATGAGCCTCTTAAGTTATCTACAGAGTGACAAAGTGAATTTTAAATAATTTTTCATGACTTTCGCACTCCTCTAATCATTCTTAAATAACTTAGAATTTTTCTTGGATTATGGATTAATAGAAAAGCTAAAGATATAACCAACCTCCCTGTGTAAAGGGGTTTCTGATTTGTTTTGTCTCTCTGTTACATAAATCAGTCAAAAGTGATCCCTTACAAATGCGGATATTTTTCATAGCTCTATTTTCTCTTGAACTTAAATTAAAAAACTTAAACCATTGGGGGCGGAATTTAGCTGTTTTAATTGTACATGCCAAATTTAATTATAATCTGACGTATAGTTTCCGACAAATTTGACCAGCGCGTTTGTATAGGAAATTCAGAGCGTCGCGGAACCCTGAAGTAAGCATAGTGTGAAACATTATTTATTGATCCTAATTATGTCATTATATCTAAACATCTTCGTTCCTACGTCTACTATGCCAGATGTTACGCTATCAGTTTCGTACTAAGGACAGTTTGTCCGAACCGATGAAATATTGTCCAAATTACCTCTGAATAATTCACCGAAGACAAATAATCTTGTTAAATTCCTAGCCAAGTTATGGCTTTGGGAATGTATAGGAAGATACAGTTACATAAAGCTTAATTCTTAGATCTTGTGTTAGTTCAATCCCAAATGGCGATGGTCGTAATGGTGGAAAGCATTATAAAGGTTATTATGTATTAGATTATTACTATTGTATTAGTATTAGAACTTTCAAGGCCTCAACTCATATAAATGTTCCTGTCCATTCAGGTTGCCTGGAAGAGATCGCTCTGAGCGATAAGGCCGCCCATTAAAAACTTAGTTAAGCCTTATTTAAGTACTATTGTAATTATTTTATGTTTTTAATAAAGAGTTGTTGTTGTTGTTGTTGTTGTTGAAAGCGCTCGCGATGGCGATGATCCTGAATACCTAAAATCATGGTCCAAAAAAGCGTTTTTTTTTTTAATAAAACCAGCTACTAAGTAGTACTTAATTTTCCTGTAAATTTTTCTTCACCGCCTCTCCTCGAAAAAAAAAACAACTCAGAAATTATTTTAAGTTTATTTTATCACCTAAAATCTAACTGTAACATTAAAATAAATATGACGTTAACACCACTATGTAGTACAAACTAGGGTTCTGTACCCGTAACACTCGCATAACGGAACCCTAAAATGATCAAAAACGTACTTAGATCACATCTAGATATCTTGAAAAACGCATGGTATAATAAACTAGCTGCGCCCTGCGGTTTCACCCGCATTATAGTCGCGGATTAAACGTATTATAGTCGCGGTTAAAACGTAGCTATTCTAGCACATAGGATACGTTTTAACCGCGACTATCCATCTCTGTGCCAAATTTCATCCAGATCTGTTCACCCGTTCTGGCGTGACAGAGTAACAAACATCCATCCATCCATCCACCCATTCTTACAAACTTTCGCGTTTATTAATATTAGCAGGATTAAAGGATATACTCCAGGTGCATTCCAAATAAAAAATGGTCCCGTGGGCAACACGTAGTGACGTCAATCGATGCTTAAGCAAGACCGAAATAAGTAATTTACAAATAGTGCGAAAGAGACGGATGACGATGACGAGTGACATTAAGTGTTGGCTCCCGGAATGTCCGGATAGACCTTGTTTTGTTATCACTGACGCTATGTCATACATTTGACGTGTATGTGTGTGTGTGTGTCTGTGGCATCGTAACTCCCGAAGGGATGGACCGGTATTGTTTTTTTTTAAAGGTTATTAAGGGGAGTGTTCCTAATCGGGGATTTTTTCAATTTTAAATCTACTCGTTAAATCTAATCTTGTTTGAAATCGGTCTGAAGATCAGCTACTGCTGTAATATTCCGTGCGGTCATGTCTAAGTCCACCGCGGCTGAATAGAAGGTGTGGTGTCGTAAATTTCTGCTTAATTACATAATCTATGGGCCAAGTAGTGAAGGAGGGTGGGGGAGGGAGGGTAGCGCGATTTGTTCCTTGGCTTAAGGGAATTCGTAGTTCCATAATAGAGACGGAAGGACTAGCGAATTGGTTTGATTTTCTTAGTAAGGTAAGTTAAATATTTATGAGTTTTTTAGGATTGGTTGCGAAAATGGTTTGTTATCGATTGTGGTGTTGTTGATGGGTTGATGTTATTGTTAGAATCTTGGGATGTACCTGTGGGTTTGTTTTACTGATTATCGGAATCAGCTACATTTTTATACTAATACTGAAAATAATACCACGTACAAATAATAGTACTATTTTTATTTTTAAATACAATCCACGGACTATGGGTACTGTGACTTTTGTTACCTTCTATTTTAATTATTATTTATTAATTTTTAATTATTTATTTATTGCCAAAATACAGTGCTGCTTAGTGCTTAGACTAATTACAAGTACAAAAACCCTGTAAGGGCGCTGCAAAATAGGTTTAAGTATTTATAAGTAATCTTACACCTCAGGGCTCACCGAGGGAAAATTCAAATCACATGTAAAAACTACATTAATAAAAAGAGGGTATTATAAGGTTAAGAATTATTTAGAAGATAAAGATGTCTGGAGCCTTCCACTTCCGCCAAGTAGCCACTAGTATTTATAGATATTACCTAGTTGTAAGCCAAAATTTGTGAGACTAAAATATTTGAAAAAATAATGCCCCTCAGTTTCTTGCCTGTTCTTCTGAGTAGAGGCTTTTTATCCGAACAAGGCGGTCGAGTCTATTTAAATAACTTTGACGTTCAAATGTGTATCTTTGATACTTAAATTGAATAAAAACATTTTGACCTTGACTTTTGACTTTACAAGTAGTATAACATCAAATCTTACACAGTATTATATCTATCATTTAAGGGGAATACAGGTGGAGAGGGGTTGGTTGTTAAGTCTTAATCTAAGGTTAGGTTAAAAAAATATAACAGGGCTCACTGAAGGAAAGTTCAAATTACATGTAAAAACTACATTAATGAAAAAAAGGTACATTAATGAATAAGGTTAAGACTTAACCATACAAAAAAAGAACCATCGAAATCGAAGTAATCGCGTAACATAGATACATACAAAACCATACAGACGAATTGAGAATCTCCTCCTTTTTTGAAGTCGGTGAAAAAGTGAAAAATTAGAAAAGATTCGGTTAGCCTACTCTCTGTCGGTATAATTCTAAAACTATTTACTACAGTATCTGAAAACTATGTACGTAAAGTATATTAACAACCCGTCGGTCCATCGATTGAAAACCGCAGGTGCCTGTATGGTGTGTATTATAATATTATGGTAATATCACGGACGCAGGACGGTGAGGGACGGATCCAGGCAGAAAATGTAGAGGAAATGTAAATATCCTAGATTTACAAACCGGATGGATTTCGGTCGGTCAGCGATCAATATTGGCCTCGATTTCGTTGTCAACTCGCTAAGCGAAAGGATTGCGAATTTTGGCTATCTTTTTCTAATAGAAATACACAACAACAACAAGAGAAGGACAGCATGATTTTTAGTGCTGGCAAACTAGTTTTCCGGATTTAAGGCGCGACGAAAATCAACACTTTACAACTGTTTTTTAAAAACGGAAACTTCAAAAAAGGAGTATTCTCAGTTCGTCGGTATTTTTGTTGTTGTTGTATGTTTGTTATGCGATTACTCCGCCAATTTTGAATCGATTTTAATAATTCTTTTTTTCAATTCAATTATTCAATTTCTTTATTTGCTCGTCAATGGGTTACAATGATCTTAATTTAGGTTTGAACAGCCAAAAACTACCTCACATTAGGTGTGCAAATTAATGATGTCAATAAAATGTTTTGAAATTAAATAAAATGTCAAATAAAAACATATTTAAACACTTAAAAAAATGAAATAATGAGAATGTTAGCCAAAAAACTTAATATTTATCGCGATAAATATGGTAGCGACACAATGCTTTGTCCAAGAATTCTTTTGTCGTGTAAAAACTTTCGCTCACTAGCCACTTTTTCAACTCCGTACTAAATTTATCAAAAGGCAAATCTACTATTCTATTTGGAAGAGAATTATAAATGAGAGGTGCCATGTAAATGCAGTTGTTCCTGAACAATTCCAATCTTACACTGGGCATGTTGAGTTTTATATGAGTGTCTGTTCTTTTGTTGCAGCTATCAAAAGCCGTAAATAATGATGGGTTACATTTCACAAATTTAGCCATTTCATAAATATACATGCAGGGCACTGAAAGGAGGTTCTGAGACTTAAAAACAGGTTTACAGGATTCGATCCATTTCATGCCGAATATGGCGCGAATGCACTTTTTCTGTGCCCTAAAAACTTTCTTTACTAAATAATCACTGGCGTTACCCCAGGTTATAATTCCATAACGAATAACAGAGCACACATAAGCGTGGTACACCATTAGCACTGTATTAAGAGGTGCACAGCGCCGTAATCTTTTTAATGCAAATACAAAGCTATTGAGTTTTAAACAAATTGAGTCAATATGATCCTTCCAGGTTAGATGTGCGTCAACAGTAATTCCTAAAAATTTAATTTTTGCTACTTGTTCAATTACATTATTTTCATAATTTATATTAATGTGAATTTTTTGACTCCGCTGTGTTTTAAAATGTATTAATTTAGTTTTAGTTAAATTTATTTTTAATTTGTTTGCTTTTAACCAGTTAATTACATTACATAAACAGATCTTTACATCCTTGTCGAAATTATTAATGCTATCACTTTTAATTATAATAGTTGTATCATCAGCAAATAAAATACTACTGTGTTCAAGAGCGTGAGGAAAGTCGTTAACATACAACAGGAAAAGTAAAGGCCCCAATATACTACCCTGAGGAACTCCACAGAGATTGACCTTTTCATCCGAGTCGAAGTCCATTATGCAGTTTAATTTTTTATCATGGCGAGAGATTCTCGTTATTTGCTTTCGGTCACTTAAATAAGAATTAAACCAATCATGGGCAGGCCCTCTGATACCGTATTTATACATCTTATTTAATAGTATATTATGATCGACGAAGTCAAACGCCTTGCTAAGATCAAGAAATAAAGCACATGACGGTATCTTTTTTTCGATATTTTGTAAAATTAATTTTAGGAGATTAAAAGTAGCTAAAGTAGTAGACCTAAACTTTCTGAAACCAAATTGCTCTTTGGCCAAGATATTATTTTTATTTAGATAAGAAATTAATCTTTTATAAAGCACTTTCTCAAAAATTTTTGATAAAATAGGTACCAGGGCAATCGGTCTATAGTTGTCCATATCTACCTTAGAGCCTCTTTTGTGCAAAGGTTTAATTACTGAAATTTTTAACCTATCCGGCATGCAACCTTGCTCTAAAGATAGGTTAATTATGTAAGTTAAGGGCTCTATTATATATGGACACAACTCTTTAATAAGATTCGTCGTAATGCCATCATAACCCGCTGATTTAGTATTTTTTAAGGACCTAATTACTTTGTAAATCTCATTTGGTGATGCTGGCTCTAAATAAATGCTTTGGTTCTGGGAGTCTACTGTTGAAAGAGGATCTTGTAACTGAGATGGAGGTCGGCCATTGTCGATGTTCTTAGATACATCAACGAAAAAATTGTTGAAAGAATTGGCAATGTCAGACCCAGAAATGAGCGTTACCCCATCGTCTCGTATCTTATCAATGTAATTTTTTGTTCTGCGTTTACCCATTTCATCGTTAACAATATTCCAAGTAGCCTTAGATGTATTATTAGAATTAGCTATATATTTGATGTTTCTTAGCAAGTTATGTTTATTTATGCATTTCTTTAATACATTTGAATAAGCTTTGAAAATAGTTTTAGATTCAACCGTTTTTTTTTTATAATAATTCATCCGCAAGTTACGTTTTGTCTTACAACTAATACGGATTCCCTTTGTTATTTTATTTCGTTTACCGGTTTTTTCTAAAGTTTTAATTTTAATTGTTGGAAAACATAATTTATAGAACAATGAAAGTAAGTCATGAAATGTGTTAAAAGCACTATTAGCCAAAGGTTCGTCGTAAACTTCTGAAAATGATAAATTACTAATAGATTCCAGAAAAGTAAGCACATTATCTTTGTTTAAATCGTTAACAAATTTAAAACAATAATCTTCATGTTTTTTATGAGTAAATTTTTCAAAAATTACAACTTGCGCAGTATTATGGTCTGACAGAAAAAGATCATAGGTTTTTGCAGAAACATCTGGAACATTACTAAAAATGTTATCTATACAATTATTTTGTCGGGTTGGATCTGTAATATGTAAACTCATACCAAAATTGGATAGAAGATGTTGGAAATTAGTGCTTGTGGTAGAACTGCTCAAAGTATTTATATTAAAATCACCACAAACTATAATGTTGTCATATTTTTCTTCAAGTTCTAATAAAGTTGACTCAAGTTTGTTAAAAAAAGAATCAAGATTAGCCTTAGGAATTCTATATATACATACAACGCAAGTTTTTGGATATTTTATTTCTATGCCACATATTTCAAAATGTTTGTCAATTCCAGTATTAAAGTTGAGTTCAGTACACACCAAATCATTTCTGCACAATATCAGTGCACCACCTCTTCTTTTGTCCCCCCTAGCATAAATGGCCCTCAAACTATATCCATCTATGTTAAGAAAACTCTCTTCTCCTTTTAGAATAAAATGCTCCGTAAGACAAATAACAGATAAATTAATGTTTATTTCTTTAAGATCTTCTATAGCAACTTCCAGTTCTTGGGTTTTACCCAAAACTCCCGCGATGTTCTGATGGAAAACTGTAAGCCTATTGGACTCGAAAAAATTGTTTTGGTTTGCTAAATTTTGTCTCAGACCTCGTGCCAGGATCATTACCTATGCTTTTTGTTACTTGAAAATAGTCCGTTATAAAATGCTTACTAGGACGGGATTTCTTTACTACCTCATTTGTCTCAGTCGATCGCATCTTTTGAAAATAATAGGGTATAGTACCCTTTTCCAAATATCTTATTTTTGAATTATTGAGTTGCAGGGAATCCTCAGTGGTGACTCGCTTAGTCTTAGTTTGATTGCTAAAAGTCAAGAATATATTCTTGTACTGAACTGCATTTACATGGTGAATAATCTTTTGAGTGATATGGAGTTGATTGGGGTTTGCATCTATAAAAACGCAATTAGGAAAGCTTTTAGTGAGAAACTTAATATGATGGTTCAGCTTCTTCTCTTTTAGAAAAACATTGCGCAGCACACCTACCACGAAAACATTACAATTACAATCTTTTAAAATATTTAAAGCGTTACGTAAACTTGTCAGTAATTCATCAAGATTATTATCATTAGATCCTGTCATAATTACAACATTGTCATCTTTGGTTAAAAATTTAGATAAGTCATTACAAGTAGATAAAACATCATAAGTAACAGCGTCTGTTTTCCTAACAGCCATAACATCGTAGTCTTTGATAATAAGTTTATGTTTTGATGCCAGAATTGCTTGTACGGCACCTTTTCCTTGGTTATCGGATAAAATAATGATGCTGCTTTTTGTTGAAGCTCTTCTTCTGCATTCGGCAAACATGGTAGGTTTCTTTTGGTGGGCACATAAAGAACCAGAAATATGATCATCTCGGTTATTTTGCTTTATAACTCTGTTCACGTGCAAGTTCTGCGTTGGTGCGTAATTCATTGCTACTACCTCATACTGGGGGTTGGTGTGGGAGTGTTGTAGTTGTAGAGGATTCGGGACAGCGACCTCAATTCCAATTTCCGCTTCCACTGACAAATTATTATCAGCAAGACGAGATTTTGGTGTTTGAAATTCCGTATCCAAGTTTAGTTTTCGTCCAGAAAAATGTCCAGGCCTATCAGATAATAACGACTTTCTTGTTGATTTAGCACTGCTAATGTTATCGCTTCTCTTCACACTCATACTCGATATGTACATGCTTTTTAATTGGTTGTTTCTTCGTTTTACTTCATCGACCATTTTTTTCAAAGAGCAGTTTTCTACGTTCAATATTTCTATTTCAGCATGGGCACTCAATAATTGTTGCCTCAAACTGTTATTTTCAGTCTCAAGCTTCAAAATATCATCATTCTTAATATGTGTTGACAAATCTAACATACTTCTAGTGCTTAAATCAGAGGCAAGTGAGTCGCTCGATTCATCTGAAAGTGAACGTCTCAAAGGTTGTGAAGCAAAGAGAAATTTCCTGCGTTTCGTAATATTGTCCGTGCTGCGGTCCATAATGCTCAACAATTTAATCCGTCAATGCCAGTAATATTTAATGAAGCATCAAATTTCAGTAAGTAATTGGGTAGTTTTGTACATCTGGTAACCCTGGGGTCGGTTTTTTTTTATTTCAGGTATAAAACTGAATTCTGAATATAAATATATTTCCAAAAAGAAAGAAAATTAAAAAGGAAAAAAAAATCTGGAACCAGCTGGATTTGAACCAAGAACCTTGGTTATGTCGATCGGTTATTCTTAACGAATCGGCTATTCGGCTACATAACGCTGTGACGAAAATAACAGTTCCGTAGTTGAATGTTATTTTTTTCAAATGTGGGTGAACTCGGTTCGGCGATGTAAACAGAAGCAGTAAGTATCGAAGTGTTCAGAGTCCAAAGGTCAAATAATTTAAAACAATGCAGAAATGAACAAACGGCCAGTTATTTTTAGTGTAATAAATCCCAATTCACTGAACCGAAATCAATATTTTAAACACTGTTCTGCTTGGATCGTAGCTGAGAAAGTTTTTTCGGATTATTTATTGTAAAGTTCTGACTGCTGATTGCTTCTTATACGTAAATATTTTGATAGTTCAATTTTCACTGTTAGCACTGCGTTTTATGTCAGTAATATTATATCACTTGTGTGTTAAGCAATAAATTACTTGATTTTGGCACTGGTTACTGTTATTTCTTGCTAAATTATTTTTAACATTTTTTTATACGGGAGCCGATGTGAACGTGAAGCGCCCTCTTCTATTATTTTTGTTTGGTAGATCATATTTTAGAGGTGGTTCCGTATAAATTTCATAGAAATCGGTCTAGCAGTTTTTAAAATATTAACAATAGTCTAAAAAAATTTTATATGAATAACGGGAAGCCGGTTTTTTAAGCTTTATGCTTTTTATATTATTTGGTACCTGCTCACTAACCGACTAAACTAAGTTCCGACTTATGTGCACATTTGACAACAGTTAAATTCATGCTGTCTGTTTCTTGTGATCCTAATTGTAAAAGATAACGATAGCACTAACTTTAGTTTAGTGAGTTTACATTGTCCGAAACTAAGGTCGACTACAACCGTGCTAAAATGTTTAAGCAGACGAAAATTTGTTCTTCCAAGCTAAATTGGACATTGTTTTGTATGTTTTAGAATTCCAATTAGTTTGTCGGTATTTCTATGAGAACATGTATTTGAGTTTATGAACTCGGAATAATTTTCGTGAATGTTGAATTAACCCTAACATCCATGTGTTGGTAAATCTATGTAAGTTCGATATTTTAAACATGTTACGAAATACATGTAGATGTATTAGAAAAACCTATTTACATCTCTCGACGCGACCGACGATCTCAATTAAGCCACGGTCACGGTAACCGATTTTTACCCGGCTGCGCAAGAAGGAGGGTTATGTTTTTTGAGTGAATTTATGTATGATGTTTCTTTAGCACGGCCTACAGCCTAAACAGCTTGATGTATTTCGACATGTGAGGTGTCATTTGAATCGTCTTGATAGTGGAAGTGACATAGGATACAACATTTTGCAGTCGGGTTTTTGTTTTTCTTTTAATATTGTAACTGGTTGTAATGACTTGACTGTGATGATTTTTTGATTTTTCTACGCACGCAATTGACAACCGCAGAGATTTTTGCGAAAGGGTATATAAGTAGGTTCAAATATTAAAGTTTATATATGACTGACTAGTAGCGTCCTTCAGTTTTTTTTTTTTTTTTAAACTAATAGGCTTGCTTTTGGCCGCCAACACGCCTGATGATAAGCGATGATGCTGCCTACGATGGCCTTACAACAAGTTCGAAAGAGACGGATCACGATGACGTCATTAAGTGTTTGCTGAATGCTAGACCTTGTTTGTTTGGATCATGATGCAAGCAATCGTCAAAACTGAAAGTACACCATAGAAAAAATAACTATTATGGGACGCGTACTAGAAGGTGGATAGTGCCAAGATTGTGCAATGATCTGTCGGCGGAGTATGAAGATGGGTTTAGGACCAGAAGTGGATTTAAGGTTGCATTGAAGAAGCTACTGTTAGAAAGAATGACGTAAAAAAAAATTAAATTGTCGATAAACTGCTTTACAATACATAGTATTAAGGTATTAAACTCTTGCAGTCAACTTCATTCTTAAAATGTTAAAGTTATTATTATTATTTTTAATTTATTGGTTTTTGACAAACTCATTCGTATGTAACCTCATGATGCCTCGTTGTAACCACAATATAATGTAAATATGAAATGAGAGTATATTTCTGCCTACAAACTGCTACGCAGTTTGGCAGAGTTGTATTTTAATGCATATGTATGTTATTAACTTAGATAAATAAATAAGTCAATGGACGATAGCATGCGCATGACGTGCTGTTCACGTGTACAGTAGGCCTAAGTTAGCATACTGCAAATTGGAAAATGTAATAAATTGTATTTGAAGTAAATTCTGGCCAATCAATACGTTGTAGAAGCGCGGTGTCAGTTTGTCTATAAGTATCACGAAGTATACGAACTTTCTGGAAGTTTCGTTTTATAGTATCGTAAAGTGGTATTTTAGTGCCGTTATTAGTGTCGCTTGTATGAATCTTTTATGAAGCTATTTGATAGACCAAACTAAAAGGTTTTGTTGTCTAATTTGTGAACTGCAATCTGTGGAATGAGCTCTCTCCTCTCAGATCAACCTAGATAATAAGATGGCGCACGGCGTATGATTTATGTGAAGCCAAAAACCATCTCAAAACTACGCTACTTTCCTTTATGTAGGTACACAACACGTACACATTGACGCAAAAAAACTACGCTACTCGCTTGGTCATTCTTACCTCGACATTATGTGCATTAGTTTATGGTAAATTAAATATATAGAGTGCATTATAAAAGTGTGGCCAGGGCTACATTTTGAGGTTCATTTTAAAAACTGTGCAGTTTTTTTAGAAGTCAATTTTGAAACATTAAACTCCTACAAATATATGTACAGTTTTAGAGTATTAAATCTCCTATGGTTGTATATTGGAACGGAAATGGCTAACGAAGAGTTTGGGAATTAATATTAGTTTTCGTGCAATTGTAAATGGTTTTCATGGCAACATTATCACGCACACAAGTTTAGAAAGAAGTGGCTTCAGCGAGATATAACGCAGTGTTCCATTTTTCCTCTAGGTTGATCTGAGTCTCTCCTGCGGTAATTCCGAGTAACTACAACATGGGCTTTTTCGAAAGGGCTGTCAATAGTCCTTAGGGGTCGGCGACGTATCTGTGATGCCCCTGGTATTACAGGTATCCATAGGCGATGGTGATCGCTTACCATCAGGCGGTCAGTTAGCTTGTTTGCCAAATATGGCATAGAAAATAGTAATGTAACTTTAAGACATTTAAAGTAAAACTACACTCGTAACATAATACCTGTACCAAGTGTTACCTAGGATCATTAGGAGCATTAGCAAGCTGCGCCCCGTGGTTAAAAAGTATCCTATGTGCTATTCTAGACTATAATCTATCCTAGTTTCATCCAGATCTGTTCAGCCGTTCTGGCATGAAAGAGTAACAAACATCCATCCATTCAACACATTCCAACAGTAGCACAGTTTTTTTACTAGTTCGGAAACCAGTGATTTCAATATTTTTTATTGTAAAATTTGTTTTTATGTCAAATAAATAAATTATTGATTGATTGATTGATTCTTACAAACTTTTGCGTTTATAATATTAGTAGGATAGGATAGTAGGATGTTACTGCGATCGTGTTCCGGTCGTGTCGTCGCGTCTACTCACCACCCGATCCATCCCTTTATCCGGTATTAACGTTGCGAATGCTGACTACATATTCTGCTAACTAACGTTATGATTATGATTCCGACCTAATTCAGCGACCGATCGACCAACTAATTTGCACAGTTGGCTAAATTGTGAACTTTTTGACTAGCCGACTATGCAAAGGGAGGTTGATTTTCGGGTGTTTGTAAGTGTCTATGTTTGTCTGTCTTACTAACTGATTTCGTAAAAAAAAATCTGTATTTCTGATTTCCTGCCTTATACCTATATCTACTATACGGAGTGTATCTCTCAACAACTGACATATTTTAGAAATACAATATAATACAATTATATTGCACACCAAAGAGCTACATGAAAAATCTTAGAAACTAAAATACATTTTTCGGCAGTACAAGAGCGAGCTTATCGCCTAAAGCGATTTCTTCCAGGTAACCGTAGGATACCTGGAAGTAATCGTAATAAGAACTAAAATAATAATAAGTTGCTCAGTTAAACTTTAGAGAACTAATCTGGCTATTTAATAATCGAAAAAGAATGTAGTGTAATCGCTGAAAATTTAGGGAACTACGATCCGATAGTTTTTTTAAGAAGATACTTTTTGTGATTTTTTTTCCCTAAAAGAGAATGTGTTTCAAAATTGTACTTCAGTTAAACTTTAGTTAGTTGTTTATTCTAGCAGCTATATTTTTTTGTACCTTATCATCACAATTCTTCACATCAAACTAGTCGGAAAAAAAACTTGTTTTCGGTGATTTCGTGTAATATGAGGCCGTAATTTTATTTATAAGTTGGTTGGACGCACTGTTAGCTATTTGTTTTAATGTTTATTGTGATAGTGCCATTATATTCATTATTTATTACAGTCATTCAGTTATGATATGAAATAATTTTTATTACTCAGAGTCAGCTGAAATCAGGATTCATAAAAGCTAATAAATAAAATGCTAAACAGACAGCATATACACTCTGTTGTATAACTACTGTAAGGCAGGTTCACACACTTAATAAATATTCATGCAAAAATACAAAATAAAAATATAAAAATGCACGTTAAAAATAGCAAGAGTTTTGACCGGTTTAAAAACGCAAGAAAAAAAGGAAATTTTGCGCAAATGTTAACAAATCTACATCATTATGTTGGCGGCATTTATTCTAAGAACTAGCGACCCGTCCCGGCTTCGCACGGGTGCAATGCTGATACTAAATACACTACAGAAAAACTGTTTTAAATCTTGTGCTGTAAAGGACCACATAGATCTATATTAAATCAACAATGTATTTGAGCTATTTAATTGAAAAAGGATTAATGCTGTATTGGTTAAAATCACTTCGAAAATTAGCCATTATTTGTCGTAAAAAGTAAATGACAAAAAATGTTATTGTGGGATATGCATAAGAGATAGACATACACCATCGCGGTGTTTTCTGTAAACCTTTTCAATGTGTACAAATAATTAGTACATTATTTTGATAAATCTCGTAGGGTTCAGCCTGCGTTTGCAATGTAAGCGGAAAAAAAAAATTAACGACATCACATTAGAAACCTCAAAAATAACAGTATTTCTCCACCATATCATGAATGTCATTATACATATAAACCTTTCTCTTGAATCACTCTAACTATTAAAAAAAAACCGCATCAAAACCCGTTGCGTAGTTTTAAAGATTTAAGCAAACAAAGGGACATAGGGACAGAGAAAACGACTTTGTTTTATATTATGTAGTGAAGATACAAAAATGCAAGTTAAAAATAGCAAGAGTTTTGACCGGTTTAAAAACGCAAGAAAAAAAAGGAAATTTTGCGCAAATCTACATCATTATTTTGGCGGCGTTTATTCTAAGAAATTAGCGACACAACGCGAATAGTTTACAAATAAAACCGACGCGATTGATGGCTACGTTCACGCTTTTTGGAGGGCGAGAGGGCGATGTGTGTGCAATTTTTTGTAGTAAATATTTAGTTTAAACTAGCATAATTGCGTCGATACTGGATGCACACTTCGCGTATATAACAGGGTTTTTTAACACCCTGTATACAGCGCTCATAGAGTAGCTCGACTAGGTAGGACAGCCTAGGTATCTTCAAGGTCAGAGTGAAAAAGTACTTACTAGGTCTTCGTGCTTCAACTTAGGCCAGAATGTCGTTTCACATCAGGCGAGTTGGTGGTCGGATGTTGACCTATTCTTAAAAAAAATGAGTAGGTGTTAATTACGATCACCGATGTTAAGCAACGGACGACACAGTGAGTCTTAGGATGGGTGACCGCGGGTGGCATTTATAACTGCGCTACCGTGACTCGGATGACACGTTAAATTGTAGGCCCCGGTTGTTTGTTCTATAAAAACAATCGTTTTGTCATGTCATAGGCCTTCGGTCGGCCTAGAAACTCTGACATCAGGGCTTGCCACTCGGCCTGTACGAACTTCCTTGCTTGCTTTTTTTAATAGAATGCTGGTGGCAATGTACTGCAGTATTTCAAAAATACACTCGCGAAATAACAAAGGCTCTTGTAGAGGGTTCCGTCCGAACCTATCGTAACACGGAACCCTAAAATTAGCACAATCTCTAGGCCAAGAAGATAAAAAAGTAACATTTATTTACATTCACTACTGATACTTTATAATCTAGAAAATTAGCCTTCAAATGCTACAAGCGAAATTGAACATTATAATAATGAAATAGAGTTTAAATTAGTTTATTTATATTTTTAATGTGTACCTAAATTAGGATAATATTTTCACATGCTCCAATTTCTTTGACTGTAGAAATTTTTGGTTTTTGCAAAGTATAAAACAGTTTTAAACAAACTTTTTTCTTTCTGGTTCCGTAGCTCAGCTCGTTGGCCGAGCTCAGCAGTGTTTCAGTTTACTACACTTACAAATTGTATCGATAGTCGATAAATTCTAAAGTCTCATCCCTTTCATGTAGCCACGACTACCTCAAAGCGCAGTGTTGAATCTTTTAACAAAACCACGGAAATAGGAATAGGGTTGAGCTGACTTGACAGGTTACATCGACTATCGATAGATTCTAAATTTTCGTCCGTACTGCCTTTCATGTCAATACCACACCATCTAATCACACTGGCGAATCTTTTAAATGCAATACTCTAGCCATGAGTCACAAAATCAATAGTCGATGTATTGAAAGTAAAACCTTTTAACTCAAATAGGTATCGTCAAAATTATTTTTCTAATGGCATGGTGATAATGGATTTATAGACTATGGTAATAGTCAGCAATTTGTTAAAGTAAAAGCATTGATTTATTTCAGCTCAATTAAGTCTTGTCCTATAGATTATCTAGGACAAGATCTATCTATTACTAATTCGATAATATTTAATAGGAGATGGACAAATTTTTTACCTTATTTACTAGGTAGGTTCCATTAAATAGTGCTAGTAACAGTATTTAGGTTTTTAGTACTGATTACATTTTTAACATCGTTGATATTCCAATACCGTTGTTTTGCAAAGTGCTTTGAGTGTCGATAAACTTTGTTGATACTTACTTAAAAGTTATTAAAATAAAAATTCCTTATTGTTATTTAGCAAAACGAAATTTCGATCAAATAAAATCCATAGTCTTGTAAAGTATCGATTACTTTTATCGAAAGATACATCACTAATCGGCATTTGAATTTCAAATAGCCAGTGGCCATTAATCGTAGAGCGCCGGGGCGCGGTCAATCGGTACATAAGTTAGGTGGTGGACTCACTGAGTACGAATGGGCAAATTGCTTTATGACACGCCGCGAGCGAAACCTACCCAACTACGCTGCTCGAGCGAAGCGAGCGTTTGAGTGGAATTAGAGAGAGCGAGCGGAGTGATGTTCTTTTAGTAAAGCACACGCTCTTGAGCTGTCGCTTTTATTGCGCGAGCGAATTTACTTCACATTTCTTATTTTACAGTCTTAGGGAACCAGTCGGTGTATGTATGAATGTGATGACCCTCCTAGCCTAGTCGGACTGCTTTGGAAGCAGGAGGACCCGGGTTCGATTCCCGGCTGGACAGTTGTTTGAATTATGAATTTAAATATCTGTTCTGTATGTATATGTATCGGTATGGGTGCTGTCAGTTTTTGTGTGTGTTTGTTTCACATCCCCGACACAGAGAAACCTAGTGGGTTCTACGAGTATGAAACGTTATTTTTTTTACGTCAGTGTAGTGTCAGTGTCAGCTATTTATGCAATGATTATTTAAGTAAAGTAGATTCTAACTTCATGAAAAATTTCTACGCTAATAGTTCGTTCCAATGCTATTTTCAAGTTCGAATGAGCAAATATGTTCAAAGGCTTGTGTAATTATACTTAGGGGTCGCGGTCACAGTTCGAGGCAAACTACTAGTAATGTTAGTGTGATTTTAAAGTATCTACCTTTCTTTTCTAACAACACTTGGAAATTCCATAAAATAACAAGTAACATTATTGAAAGAAAATAGAAAACCCGGTTGCAAAATGTTGTACCCTATGTCACTTCCACTATCAAGACGATTCAAATGACACCTCACATGTCGAAAAACAGCAAGCTGTTTAGGCTGAAGGGGAACATTCTCGAAAGTCGTCTGACGTCTTGTGGGTGTTGTACACCTCCGCCAGCCCCTTCAGAGGAAATGTAAATAAGGACGATTCAAAAGATACCTCACATGTTGAAATTCATCAAGCTGTTTAGGCTGTAGGGCGTGCCAAAGAAACCTCATACATACATCCATATTTATATTTACACACATACATACATACATACATACATACATACACACTCGAAAAACATAACCCTCCTTGCGCAGTCGGGTAAAAACACGCCTCTTTCCCATATTGTTTTTTTTTCGTCTTCACGTCAAGAGTACCCGTAACCGACAAGCGGGCATAAAAATAAATTTATAATATTACAGTGCCTTAATGTATTTTTTTCTCGTTACAGGTACTAACATCTAGCTGATCCAGCGCGCGTGTAAACGCTGCCTTAGCTGGCTCACAGTATCCATTCCTGTTCAATTAGCGGACGAAGGTACTTATTATTCAGCTTTTGAAACCGGAACGTCGAATTTTAAGCCCTTCCGGTCGAGGACGTAGCTGTAGGGGATTTTTTCAGTAATTTGCTTATAAGCTGCTGCAAATATTGTTTCTGTTCACCATTTTTAGCTGCCGTCGGAAAAACGATGGGGTGTTATGGGTTTGACGTGTCTGTGTGTGTGTGTGTGTGTGTGTGTGTGTGTGTGTGTGTGTGTGTGTGTGTGTCTGTCTGTGGCATCGTAACTCCTGAACGGATTAACCGGTTTTTTTTTTAAAAGGTGAATTAGGAGTGTTCTTAGCTGTTTGATGAAAATCGGTGTTGATGCAAAATCGGTGTCGGTGGTTTTTGACATTTTTAATTTATACTTGTTTCATTTTTTTTTTATGTAAAGTAATCAATACCCTTACTTCTTGATATACGACAATACCAAAAGGTTTCAGTTCATGAACAATTTCTTCTTAAAAAAAACGTAATATCTCGTCACGCCTTTCCCCCGAAGGGGCTAGTAGAGATGGCAACACCCAAACTTCGTCGGACGATATTCAGAAAAGAAAATAAATTGAGTGTACATACAAAATTACTAGTCACGTGATCAATTTTGTATGAAGACTTTAGTTTTTTTTTCTTGAATATTCAATCTAATGTTCCAAAAGTTGTTCACTTTGACGGGCAGATCAACACCCTTAAGTATTACTACACCCTACATTTTACATAAAACTACACCCTGTACATATAGTTATCTAAAGTTTAAGTTATTTACTTAATTGATTATTCCTTTCAGAAACAACTCAAAACGTCTCAGTTCCTTTCGCCGCGTCATCAGACCGATGCTATTAATTCTCCTAAATTGTGAAATGGACAGTAATGGTCCGTATCACTCCATTAGTTGAAGTAGACATTAAATTCGCTTCGTATTATCTTCGTTTTCAACGTTTTAATGGCATTCGTTAGGTTTATTGATTTTAATGTTATTTAGCTTACTAATATTTAAAATGTGGTAGTGTGTAAATTTTGATGTTTTACGCAATCACGCAAAAACGGTTGAACGGGTTTGTATGAAATTTTGGTAAGAAAGTAAGCATGTAAGTGTGGTAAACAATTAAGAGTCCGGCTACCTAACTAATTTCGACCTAGGCGATCTAGACTAACTCCGCATTGGCTGAAGGTACTAGCCATTTCGTCTAGAAGAAGAAGACGAGTGAAGAGAGCGAGTAATGATACTGACGAGCCTCTTAACTTACCTACAGAGTGACAAAGTGCAATTTGAATTTTTTTTATGACTTTTGCACTACTGTAATCATTCTTATGTAATTAAGAATTTCCCTTGTATTATTGATTCATTTAACAGCTAATGATATAGACAACCTCCCTATGTAATGGAATTTTTGATTTGCTTTGTCTACCTATTGAATAAATCAGTCAAAAGTGACCCCTTAAAAATGCGGATATTTTTCATAGCTCTATTTTCGCTTGAGAACGTTTTTTAAAAAAAAACAAGAACATAGGGGCGACGATATTGTTAATTTAATTGTAAATGCTAAATTTCATCATAATCTGACAAACGGTTTTCAAGAAATTTGAGTAGCGCGTTTGTATGGAAATTTCAGAACGTCGCGGCCCTTTAGCATATATGTCTCTGGCTTCCATGGTACAAGCTTTGCTTTGTTTGCGGTCAGGTGACTGTGTGTGAAAAATGACCCGAATTAATTAATTAAATTATGCATTTTTAACTTTTTGATCTAAAAGTTTACTACGAGTAACTTAATATTAAATGATTTACATGTAAGTGTAGAAAAGACTGGCGACACGTATAATCTATCATTGAAATGTTGTACCCTATGTCACTTCCACTATCAAGAAGATTTTCAAGAAGGTTAAGGTTAAGAATTTTTTAGAAGACAAAGATGTCTGGAGCCTTCCACTTCCGCCAAGTAGCCACTAGTATTTATAGATATTACCTAGTTGTAAGCCAAAATTTTTGAGACTAATTTATTTATTCTCAAAAAAAATAATGCCCCTCAGTTTCTTGCCTGTTCTTCTGAGTAGAGTCTCTTTATCCGAACAAGGCGGTCGATTTATTTAAAAAAACTTTGACGTTCATAAGTGTATCTTTGATACCTAAATTGAATAAAAACATTTTGACTTGACTTGATTCAAATGACACCTCACATGTCGAAATCTATTAAGCTGTTTAGCCTGTAGGGCGTGGCAAAGAAACCTCACACATACATACATACACTTGAAAAACAACCCTCCTTCTTGCGCAGTCGGATAAAAATAAAGAATACTTCCTTTTTTCTATCCAACCCAGTAAGAGCCATATACACAAAAATTCACAAAATTTAAGAAATTAAATGACCAAGTTCGTTCAAGCTACGCTGTAGACGTTCGTAGCAAAGTGTATACGACGTAGCTCGTAGTGGCTCTACGTAGCTACGACAGCCACGCCACGTTGCTCTTGAGAGTTCTTGAGAATTTTCAAGATTTTATTTGACGTTTTTGAAGTAAATGCAATGCTTTTAAGTTTAATTTTAAAATTTAGTAAACAGGGTTACTCGGACCGGTGGTACTTAGTTCGAAGGGACTCATTGTACTCTTTATTAAACTTTTACTAATAAATCAACCTTAGAAACGTATATATTAGGAAAGAAGAAAATTAGAAATGATATTTTTTTGGTTTTTAACCTTTTTTTTGTAATTGTCCTACAAACTTATAAAACGGTTGGATAATTTAGTTAGTTTTTATTTGTATTGTTTTATTTGTAAATTTCATGACATTATTTCTGTTAAATTCCTTATTAAATTAGCTTCAAATATCAAATTTTATAAAGTTTTTTAGTAGATTTCATTACATTAGGTCTGTTAAATTCCTTAGTTGATATATCAAATTGTATATAGCGTTTAAATTGGATTCAAAATATAAATTTGTATCAGGTTTTCTAGTTAATTTCTTTAAAATATTCAAAATTAAAAATCATATTCCTTGATGTACTTAATGCGACGTTAAAGCGGAAACACACTAGATACTCGTATTAGTTCAAGTAACAATTTTGAAGATGAACTTCCGCAAAGTAACGCCCGATTCAATCAACTATGGTTAGTTATTTGTTTGTCAACAATCTCATGAAGGAAAATACAACCGAAAACATGACCCTCTTTTCTGCAGTCGGCTACAGAGGCATATCTCATCAAACCGTCACAGTTTGAAGTCATTAACCAAGTCTTAACTGATAGCTGCGTCATATTTGCCATCGAGCATAACTCTGTATTTACGACGCAACTTGGATTAGTTTCACGACAATCTTTCGCGCCGAGAAACTATTTAGTTTGTACTTCCGGCGCTTTATAGCGCTGTAACGTCGCGGTAAAGCTATTTAAGTTTAATATTGTAGGGTATATCCTGTCCCCTTCCCTCCCCTCACTCTGGGTTATGAAAGATGAATTTTTCTCTTTGCCACTCTTTTTTTTGCCCGACTGCGCAATCCTGTCCCCTTCGCTCCCCGTACTCTGGGTTATGAAGATGGATTTTTCTTCTCTCTGCTCTTCTTTTGCCCGACTGCGCAAGAAGGAGGGTTATGTTCTTCGAGTGTATGTATGTGGGTATGTATGAGGTTTTTTTGGCACGCCCTACAGCCTAAACAGCTTGATGGGTTTCAACATGTGAGGTATCTTTTGAATCATCCTTATTTACATTTCCTCTGAAGGTGCTGGCGGAGGTGTACAACACCCACAAGACGTCAGACGACTTTCGAGAATGTTCGGGACTGAAAATCTTGCCCAGTGTAAATATTTAAAAAAAAAAACAGACGCATCTAAAACTCCAATCCTTTCATACATAAAAACGCTTCCTCCTCTCTCTTAAGCGTCAAAGCGTAGCATTTTACGATAAGCAATTGCGAGTTTTGGACTACATCTGATAGCGTCTGTACAGCGCTTTAAACACGTACTTTACGTACTCGGTACTCCTTAGGAAGGCTTTGCACATAATCACTCTGAGGCAAAGCGTATTCTATAATATGTAAGAGCGTTGAACGGGCGTTATTGCTTTCTCGTTCACACACTTCAGCGTTTTACCCGACTGCGCTAGGAGGGTTATGTTTTTCGAGTGTACATATGTATTTATGTGGGGCTGTATGAGGTTTCTTTGGCACGCCTTACAGCCATAACATCTTGATGGATTTCGACATGTGAGGTGTTATTAAAATCGTCTTGATAGTGGAAGTGGCATAGGGTACAACATTTTGCAGTCGGGTTTTTGTTTTTCTTTTAATAATTTTACTTGAGACATTAAATTTTTTGGCCTATAAGGTAAAGATAGAAAATAACCCGTCTATTCTACCGCTCCTCACTTTCACCTCACGTTTTCAATTCAATTAATAAATTCTAATTTCTGATTTTTCATCTATCCTCACTCTCCCCAACTTCCCCTCCTCCGCTATATTCCTCCACGGACATTTCATCGCGTGGAAAATGAATTTCTTTTTTATCTTAGTATACCCTTTCCGTATAACCTTAGATTGTTGTACTAAATAAAAAAAAAGCTTTTATTTCCCATTTCTTTTAAATAACGTGAATGTAAATGTTGATTCTTATTTGCTAGTAGTTATTACCATAGAATGATTACTCTAGATTGTTAGCAAATTACAGACAGCAGGACCGACAGACAGAATCTCATTTGTGTCCACAAAACACTATCCAATACACAATACAGTATTATTTCACACTAGCTTCGCCACGCGGTGTTACCCATGGTCAAAAAAAAGTTTATGCGCTAATCCTGGGTATAAGCTACCTCCATACCAAATTTAATCCAAAACCGACCATCTGTTTGAGCGTGAAGAAATGATAATCAAACACACACACACAGACACACAAATTTTCGCCTTCATAATAATAAAAAAGTAGAATTTTAATAACGTAAAACGCAAGCCCATAAAAATAAATAACCAACACGTACGAACAAAAATGATGCCAGCCCAAATTTTTTCCCTGAAATATCGGTAAATCTCCCGCCACCCCATTATTTGTTGCACTATCGCACTACAGAACTACATTACTTTCCCCGTATCGACAAATGACGTCATCAATCCGCTACGTCACTGATACTAGCGGCGAGATGGAGACGGATGGATGGGATTCGCGAGGAAGTGCGAAAGTGTTTATTGGAATACCTGTTGGCGAAATTGCGTCATAAGTTACAAGGAAATAAAGTTCATTTCAGTTAGAATAGAGTTCATGACGTAAATGTAATTTCAGGGTAGAGTTTTAGGCCATCTAGAGGCCTCTAATAGTGCATTACTTAAATAATCCTAACAAATCCTACTAATATTATAAACGCGAAAGTTTGTATGCATGGATGGATGGATGGATGTTTGTTACCCTTTCACGCCAGAACGGCTGAACAGATCTGGATGAAATTTGGCACAGAGATAGATTATAGTCTAGAATAGCACATAGGATACTTTTTAACCGCGGGTGAAACCGCAGGACGCAGCTAGTCCTTACTAATTATAAAATCGAAAGTTATTATATGTCTGTCAGTTTGTAGGCTTTTCACGGCTAAACGGCTGAATGTATCTTGATGAAATTTGATAAATAGTTACAGTATGTCACATATAGGTTTTTGGATCCTTTTTCTGAACTAGTTGGTACTAAAATAACAACTGACAACTAAAATTAAAACTCCGCTCAAATCCAGACAGTATTTTTTGTAATGTTGGACTCTGATCTCTTTGGTAACGGATTATTTATTATTCAAAATTTGATAATTAGCTACAGTATATCACGAGGAGGGTTTATGTATACTATTTTCTGAATATACGCGAACGAAGTTGCGGGCAACAGCTAGTAATATTATAAATACGAAAGTGAGTTTGTATATTTTTTTGTTTGTAACGCTTTCACGTCTTAACTACTCAACCGATCGTCCTTAAATTTTTTATACATGTAGTCTAAAGTACAGAAAAGGACACAGGGTACTTTTTATCCCGAAAATACAGTTCTTGTGGGACCGCGGGTGAAACCGCAAGGCTCAGCTAGTAAATAAATAAATAAATACCCGGGACACTTGCACACATGATCGTCTGACTCCAAATTAAGCAAAGCTTGTACTATAGTTGCCAGATTTTGATAAACATACACCTATATCTTTTAAAAACAAACATATATACGAGTAGATATTAACACCCAGACATAGAACAAACACAAATGCTAATGCGGGAATCGACCTACACCCTCTAGCTCAGAAGGCATGTTCTCTACAAACTGAGCCACCAAGGCAGTCAAGTAAGTTACTTGCTTGAAAAGTAAGTTAGTAAAATTTTAGCGGCCTAGTCCTAGTGAGAATTTTTAGGCCGCCTCAAGGCCTCTGATGTCTGGGGCCTACATTTAAACGTATCACTCTCACTCCTTCATCACACTAACATAATTATAAATGCGAAAGTTTGCATGGATGTTTGTTACTCAATCACGCGAGAACAGCTGAACGGAAATTTGGCAAAGAGGTAGATTATAGTCTGAAATAGCACATAGCTTACTTATTAACCGCGGATGGAACCACGGACCACGAACCATCCTATGTGCTATTCTAGACTATAATCTATCTCTGTGCCAAATTTCGTCCAGATCTGTTAAGCCGTTCTGGCGTGAAAGAGTAACAAACATCCATCCATCCATCCATTCTTACAAACCTTCGCGTTTGTAATATTAGTAGGAAGGATTGAAAGTAATTCTGTCTGACTGTCTAAGTTTTTGTAGGCTTTTCACTGCTAAATGACTTAATAGATCTTAGTTAAATTTGATAATTAGTTATAGAATTTCACGAGGAACGTTTTGGATACTTTTTTCTAAATAAACGCGAACGAAGTCGAGGGTAACAGCCAGTACCATATAATTACTCGTTAATTATAATTATGTGATATACATACAATTAAGTTTAACCTCAAAAGGGTCATCGACACATCGGATAATTAATATGGTTAATTTAATGAATAACGTTATATATTTAATTAACCACATTGAGGTTAAACTAGGCTAATTACTCTGTTTAGTGAAAGTGTTTCATGATTAATATGTAGTAATAGTGTTACTATTTCCTCACTAGTTCATTTCTTGTATTTTTAACCAACTTCAAAAAAGCGATGATAGCCTAGTTGGAGAAAGCCCGCCTCTCAAGCCAGAGGTAACGGGTTCAAACGCAGCCGACGGCACGCACCAATTTGTTCATTGTGTGAACATATGTGCGTATTGTATGTAATCTGCTACATGACTGGATCCCGGTGTATGGCGACAGGCCCGCCCCCTGTCACATTTGGGACTGAATATCGTTTGGCAAACTGTTGATGTGACACCTCTGCCAGCCCCCTCGGGGAAAAGGCATGACGACATGTTAAAAAAAGGAGGTTCTCAATTCGTCCCTATGTTTTTTTTTATGTTTATGTCTGTTTATGTTATGCAATTACTACGCCATTTATGAATCGGTTTTAATTATGTTGGTTTTGTTTAGTAGATCATACTTTAGAGGTGGTCTCATATAAATGAAATTAAATTAAATGAAATGAAATTTATTCACTAAAAATAGGGTAGGGTACAATGGTCTTAAGTAGTATAATATTGGGCATTCTACCCCACCTGTCACTCGGCGAAACTTCGTTTCGCCATCGCGACGACGGTGTGATAGAATGCCCAATATTATACGATCGGCTCGATATAATTGATCTGTGACTCGTATTTGTTAACCAATACGACCAGCTCAATTAACAAAGTTACGCCGAGTGACAGGTGGGGTAGAATGCCCAATATTATACTACTGTCTTAGTTATTTAAAATATGTTCTCCTATTTTGCCGTTTTTCGGCATGTGAATTTGGTCACATCTAAAAATAAAATAAAATTATTGCTTAAAAAATCATGAAAAGTTATAAAAATAAAATAGGTACAATTATATATTAATGTGTTGTCAAAATTAATCAATAATAATATAGAGTCAAAGGTGGCATGTCAAAGTAAATAAATAATTAACTTTAAAAAATAATAGTAATAATATTTGCGGCTCGTATATATATTTGTTGCTCGTATATGAGTTTGATCAAAGTCGGTCAAGCAGTTTTTAAAATATCAAACAAGAGTCTAAAAATTGTTTACATGGATAACAGGAAGTCAGTTTTTTAAACTTAGCTTTTTATATTTTGTTGCGCTAAAATCGGTTCCAATTCTTTCTTTTAAGGACATCCTATAATCCTAACTAAATTCGAAAGTGAGTTTGTTCGGTCCCTTGTTTGTTATGCTTTGACGCCTTCACTACTTAACCGATCAACATGAAATTTTGCGTTCACATTTTCTGGAGTACAGAAAAAACTAGAGTTCTTTTTTAGCCGCGGGTAAAGGAACGTGAAAGTTTTTTTTGTTTCAAAACTTGGGCGAAGGTAGGAATTTTAATTTTAATATGTGGATGGGGTTTCTGAGTAGGATTTCTGGGTTTCTGGGATTTTATAGATTCTGGAATTTTAGGTTATGAAAATTTCTGGGTAGGATTTCCTACAAAAACTAAACCTAGAAACATAGTATATCAACTAAATGTTCGCTTGTTAGTGAACAAAGTTGTCCTATAATATTGTCACAATTTTATGAAAACTAACATTAAACTCACCTTCTGATTGATTCAATCCAAAAATAGCTCGCGTGATTGAGCCCTGATTAGTTCGTCAATAAGGCCGAGTTTCCTTTGTCAATAGTCATTAAATCTTCAGGCAATCAGTTGCTCTTCAGTTTTAGGGCTGCCAAGCTTTACAAAGATTTGTCTAGAATTACCAAGATAGAGCAAAGCTAGACTGTTCATTTATTGTTAAAGATGAATAGGGAGAAGTCGTTCAAAAACTTGGTACAAAAAGCCCTATGTCCTTTTCTGTATCCCTGACAGCGTGTATCCAAAATTTCTGTTGATGGTGATCTGTTGAGTAGTTAGGGCATAAAAAGTAGTAAAGACCTAACACTATTTACAAAAAAAACCCTTCAAAAATACCTCACTCATCAAAAATGTCGTTTACACAAACGACGCTTTGTACATAATTATGTATTAAAAATTACTTACGAAAAACAGACCACAAAACATTTAGGAAATGAGTCTTATGATTTTACCTTGGAAAATGGCAACCCTACGTCCACGTTACGAAATTCAGAGTTGATTTAAGAAACGTGTGCAGACAAAAAGGTCTTTGAAACTGGCAACTTCGTTAGGGCTGGCCCTGCCGAATTACAATGGGCCCGTTTGTAGGTTTGAATACGCTAGTTTATTGTTTTAGTTAGGCTGGGTGTCCACCGGAGATGTACGAGAAAGATGAGCGATGCACGAGGAAAAAACCTACCAATACCATCACTTCACCGAGTAAATGAAGTGACTCTATTGGTGGATTTTTCCTATTCATCTTTCTGGTACGATTTCGGTGAATAGGTGCTTAGCGTTATGGTGCGTTTCCTCTAAAGCGGAGCGGAGTTCAGCAGTACATGATTTGACTAATCACAATGCTTCCACTAAAACGGAGCGAAGATTTCAAACATTGGTAAAGCAAACATGGTTGTTCAATTCGTGCACCGTTGAGCTCCGCTCCGCTTGAGTGGAAGCTTATCTTAAGGCTGCCTTTCCACTGAGGCGCAGCTGAGCAGAGCGGTGCATAATTGACCTTGACCTATTTCAATACTTCCACTGAAAAGGAGCGAAGATTTCAAGGATTGTGGTTGGTCAATTCATGCACCGTTGAGCTCCGCTCCGCTTCAGTGGAAGCGCATCTTAAAGCTGCCTTTCCACTGAAGCGGAAATGAGCAGAGCGGTGCATAATTGACCATGACGAATTACAATAACTCCTTCTGAAACGGATCAAAAATGTAGACCATTGTGATTGGTTAATTCATGCTGAGCTCCGCTGCGCTGAGCTCCGCTTTAGTGGAACCACACATTTACAATAGGACCGTTTGCCCGTTTGTAGGTCTAAATACCCTATAGTATACTCGCTTTTGGTGAGTGTGGAAATTGAGACTGTCTCTTGGGTAATGCTCTGGAATTGGTTTTACGACATGAGCTTTAAATGGGTAGAAAATTATTGCTGTTCCAAAACGTAAAAAAAACAGCTTTAATCTCATCTCACTGAAGTTATAAAAACTTTGCATGGGTGTATGGATGTTTGTTATTCAATCACGCCAGAACGGCTGAACGGATCTGGATGAAATTTGGTACCTACAGGGATAGATTGTAGTCTGAAATAGCACATAAGCTAGTTATAAACCGCGGATTAGCACCATGGAGCTCAGCTAGTCCATTATAAATTATGCTAAAGTTTGTGTGTATGGATGTCAGTTTGTGTTTTTTATTGATTTTTCACGCTGAAATGGGGGACAGATTTCGATGTTATTATGGAGGTAATTTATACTCTGGATTAGCACATTACGGCTTCTTTTAACCAAGGAAAACACTGTGGGCGCAGTTATTTTGGATTTTGGTTAGTGGCTAGTAGTAGCCCTCGCGCCCCCATCCCACAACTCCTTAACTGATAAGACTTTTAAAAAATTAACCGAAAAATTGTATTGAAATAAATTACTTGCCTGCATAGTTGTATTAAGATCAAATCAACGGAACTAATTGAAATTATCGTTGAATTTTACAAACATACAAATGCAAATTTTACTATGGAAACTGACGTGGTTTTGACACATTATGATTTAAAACACGGGAATTACTCACGTACGATTCAGTCGATTAGTACGATCAGTGCTATGCGAGACGCAGCCGCGCACGCGCACTCGCCCTGATGAAAATCGCCGAATGCGGTTGAAACTATAGTCGGAATAATCGACTGAATCGTACGTGAGTAATTCCCGTGTTTTAAATCATAATACAAATGCAAAGTTGTCCTATTAGACTCTGAGATCTCGCTTCGCTTCGTTAATGAACTTCAAAGCAATTTTCAAAGGTATATTTTGATCAGAGCATAAATTCGATTGGCGATCGTCCCAAACGCGCAATCAAATCAAATGTCTTTGTTCAATAGGGTATCAAAGATACACTTATGAACGTCAAAGTTCTACCACCTTGCTCTGAAAATGAGCCACTACCCAGAAGGACAAGAAACTGAGACGTATATGTGTCTGTGTTAATATGTATTTAAAAAGATTATAATCTTTTTAAATTGTATGGATTATAAAATTAAATTAAATTAGTATAAAAATAAAATTAATTGTATGGATTTCAGTCTCTGGCAGTTCCTTAGTTTGGGGTCAGACGACAGTGTGTGTAAGTGTCCCGAATATTTATTAATTTAAATTATTAAAAAAATCTACAGTAGGCTTAGTATGAGTTTGATAGTTGACGTGAACTTTTTTCATTTTCGTTGGTTCCGTACATTGAAATCAGTTCCTAAATGTGTCCAGCCAGTTTATTTAAATCTATGCAGTCAAAACGAAAACGAAAAAGGTTTCCAGGATAATCTATATCTAGGCCAATAAGCCAGCCTGAATACTGAATCCGTACTTGCTAAAAATAAAGCAAAATATAGCAAGGTAAAAAAATATTTGTCTGTCTTTGTTTTTGCTTCGTGTTAGACAAGGACATCATTACTTTTAGGCAATTTAGATTTAGCAGTTTAGTGTTCTAAATAAGGTCTAAATAGGCCAATATTGAATCCGTTAACCTAAATTAGAGTCTTAAAAAGTGACACTTAAGCCGCCCCAAAGAGGATTAACATTAAATCACGTCTGATTTTACCAATTTTTGCCTTTTCTCACAAAACTACCTTCAAAGGCTGAACTGTAACGGTAATAAAATTTTAAACCCTCTTACAAGTCTTATCAGGCCCAGAAGCGGTCTCTAACAATATCACTAAAGTATCAACTTAGTATTGTAACCCGATACTGAGTTTATCAGTCACAATGATGGTACGGTGACCAGGATTTTCAAAAATCCTAACTAAACACTAACTAGTTAGGATTTTAAAAAATCCTAACTAACTAAACACTGTTTACGCGAACGTTCGGAGTTTTGGTAACATTTAAGGCGGAGCTAAATAATCGTCCGCTAACTGTTTCGGGGCTTTTTTGTGGGTCAGTAAGTGTTTTGGGAAGACATTTTTTTTCTAATAATTTCTTGAAAATGCTATTATAATCAACTAGCCCACTGCCCTGTCGTTACATAGCACCTATGGAACCTTCCGTGAAAAATTATCTAACTGACAGTGAAAATCGCATCAAAAGCGATTTTGATTTTGAGAAAGAGTTATTAAAGTAAACAGACAGAAAGAGGGACAGATAGACGCGGAAAGCAACTATTTTTATACCATGTAGAGATATATATGAGGTACAGAAGAAGTTTTTTAACTTCAAATGCAAGGAAGTTCAAATTAATATCATCAGTCTTGATTTATCAAAAGCTCGATTACCTCTCAAATATCAGATTGTTTGCTTCCGTTTCAATATCCATTTCCGTCAGCGCCAGTCCGGACAATCCGGACAGAACGTCAACAACATACCAAATTCCGCCCAACAGATACTAATAAACGCCGCAAATATCCGTGTAAATCCAAACGTATGCAAACCCTAAATGAGGGTACAGCTTAGATACTTTTCAAAGTCCTTGGACTCGTTAACAGAAAATAGAGAAAAATGGACTTTACAGCCTTGAGAATAAAGACGAGGAAATTTTATGTTCTCAAGGGTGTCAATGACAGTTGATAAGAAAACTGTAATTCGGGATAAAGTGCTAAAGGGTGTAAGGCTGGGTTTCCATTGGAGATATGCGAGGAGAGCTAAAACCCGCCAAAAGGATCATATTTTCTTCGTAAGATCTTCATCCTAAGGTTGCCTGGGGCTCTAGACACGTGCAATCGCTTCCAAGCGATTTTATTTCTACAATCACTTAAGCACAAACGCTTGCTGCTAATTGGAAGAGTTGACAATAATATCACGTGACATTTATATAGTGTAGTAAATGACGTAGTTTCATACGTTGTCGCTTTTCGATGAACCTACTCGTATTTGCGATTGGTATAACCTTGAAGCTACCTCATATGTCGTGAATCTATTGGTGGATTTTTCCTAGCTCCATGATCTACTAAAACAAGGTCATTCCGGGAGCCAACACGTGATAACGTCACTCGTCATTGTCATCCGTCTCTTTCGAACTTATTATAAATGACTTATTTCTGTCTTGCTTAGGCATCGATTGACGTCACTGCGTGTTGTCTACGTGACCATTTTTGACTCGGAATGCTATACCTGGCGGAGTATATTATTATACCATGCCTAGCTCTTTCCATTGAAGTAGAGCCGACCGGAAGTGGAGATCAGTAGTGCATGAGTTGACCAATCATAAAGTTCAAGTCGGTAGTTTTTCATTTGTGATTTGATTGTGATTGGTCAGTTCAAACACCGGTCCGCTCGTCTCAGCTTCAGCGTAAAGGCACCCTAAGGCTTGGACTGCCTCTAATGGAGGATCTCTATATCCAATCTTTAGGACTTTCGATTTGTTTTAAAATAGCTTCGCCATTAAATAAACACTATTACTTTGAAAGGAAAATAAACGGATTCTAAAAGGATTGCCCAGCAATGGACGTAAGACGATTTTCGTTTGTTAAAATTTAGTTTCATTTCGTTAGCTTCAAAGTCAAAGTTAAAGTCAAAATGTTTTTATTCAATTGGGTATCGGAGTTACGCTGATGAACGATTTAATTAGGTATCGAAGGTACACTTATCAACGAATTAATTGGGTATCGAAGATACACCTCTAAACGATTCAATCAGGTATCGCAGATGCACTTATGAACGATTCAATTGGGTATCGAAGGTACACTTATGAACGATTCAATTGGGTATCAAAGAAACACTTATGAAAGATTCAATTGGGTATCGAAGATACACCTCTAAACGATTCAATCACGTTTCGCAGATACACTTATGAACGATTCAATTGAGTATCGAAGGTACACTTATGAACGATTCAATTGAGTATGGAAGGTACACTTATGAATGATTCAATTGGGTATCGAAGATACACCTGTGAACGATTCAATTGGGTATGGAAGGTACACTTATGAACGATTCAATTTAGGTATCTAAGATACACGTATGAACGTTATTCATGCTTGGATTCGTTATCATTATCATCATTATCATCATCATCCAAAACTTTGTTTATGCCATCTATTCCCTTTTAATGTAACACCTACTAAACTAAACAAACAAACAAAATTCAAATTATCTCTATCTCATTTCTTTTCAAAATGCGAGAAAGGGATGACAACAATTTTAAAACTGTCAAAATTAGACTAGTTTAGAAAATGCTACGACAGAATACAAGTCATTACATTGTAGAGTTTTTCTCTCTATCTCTCGTGAGAAAAGTAATTAGAGTGGGAGAGAGAAAGAGGGCACTTTTCAGAATCGGCCCTCTGTTCAGTTAGCAATTAAACATTACCTTTCAGAATACTTTTGACCTTATAATTTAATATTGTAATGGACTCGAAAAAAGTTGACTTGAATTCGTAAGTGGTTTCGTTCGATCTCTTGAATAATTTAGTGAGTCTAGTTGTATCTTTTTTATGCTTTCGTTACTTTATTAGTTAAGAAAAGTATTGAGTCAGTTCGATAGGCTGAGTGATTAGTCTTAGTGTCAGAGATTCAGGCCACTCAAAGGCTCCTCACATACCTCGAAAGGTATTGATCATACTATTATAATATGTTTTTAAATTGACTGCCTTGGTGGCTCAGTTCATAGTGAACCTGCCTTCTGAGCTTGGGGGCGTAGGTTCGATTCCCATCTAGGACAAACATTTATGTGGTGAACATTTGTGTTTGTTCTGTGTCTGGGTGTTAAGTATCTATTTAAGTATGTATTTAAAAATATATATGTATGACGGCGCGAGATATCATTGGATAAAGAAAATCAGTTTGAGAGTTGTTAATCGATAGTTTTAATCTGTGGTTTATGACGATTAATCGATTTGTTTATGGTAATTTAGAGCGGTTAACACCGAATGGAGTTGCGTTTGGGATTTCGGGCGAACGTCATGTCTGTCAGTCAGTGGTTGACAGGACTGGGCTGAAAGCGGTCGCACGCAATGGTCATTCGTAAACCCATTACTCTAAATCGCCAACTATCTTTGTGATCATTCACTAAATAAGTAGTCTAAGTGACTGTGTAATTAAAATAGTGAAAAGCCTTCAATGCTGTCCCCTTATTTCAACGTTCCTGAAGTTTGACGCCGACCATAAATGATAGCGAGTTCACGGATGAGAAATCAGACACAACACCTCGGCCTACTAGATTTTCTCCGTCACCAAAAGTGGAAGGTTACAGCGCGGCGGCCTTTCCTATGTTTCTCCGACATCAATGGGATCAGATGCGACGGCGTGGCTCCTCTTTCCTACATTACCCCGATATCAGGAGTGAGATGTGAAGGCTTGGCTCCCTATTCCTACTTTCCCCGACATCAGAATTGGGATAAGAATAACGTCCACAGCAACAAGATATGGCTCCGTCTTTGGCTACAATTTTGCAATGATCTGGAAGCGAAGTGGCATAGCAACAGATGGCTGATAGTCCCTACACTGAGAAAACTGTGTACGTGCTATTATTGTGGAGTGTGCGGACTGTTTCTTCGTGGTGCATGAAGGGCAGCAGGGCGGCAATGAGAGAGTGAGCATCGAGTAGACGTCTGCATTATCTCGACGGCGTTTGATTACACCTAGTCTATGCTATGTGACGCAACTAACAAACAACGAGAGACGAAGGATAGCAGTGTACCGAACAAAACGTCGACGCCTACGTGTTACTACTGCAACGAGGTTACATCGCCACTCGTTGATCGAAAAAGGGCACCAAAATTAGCAGCAGCAACGTGCGAGATCCGGTCAATGCCTGGAGGGCTATTCTTACAACTCGAGATACCATCTCATCTGGAAAAAAATGCCTAAAATCGAGATGCCTTATTCAGATTGCTCGAGATCGAGATAATCTCGATGGCATTGGTGCGAGATGTCTTGAGTAGTCGGAGGCAGTCGAGACTTCCAGGAATCGAGATCGAGATGAGATGAAAATCTCCTATCTCCGAATTGGGCCCCTGCACTATGAAGCAGCCGTTGATCACCTACGAGTAGCAATTGAATCCGGTGAGAAGTTTTCATTTTGTTTGATATTCGTAAACGATGTATGTCAGAGTGCTATTTTCTATTGGAGTTGTTTAAAGTTTAGAAATACCCACAAACAGTTTAGTCAAACTGTCGCTTGCGGCACATGTGAGTCATGCAGTTAATAAATAACTTACTAAGTGTCAATGCTTTTGGTAAAACTAAGCCTGGAGGGCAGTAGCCGGTAGGACAGTAGCCTGTGTAGTAATAGCCTGTGTGGCAATAGCCTGTGTGGCACTCGCCTGTGTGGCACTAATCTGCAAGGTACTATCCTATGTGGCACTAGCCTGTGTGGCAAGCCGGTGTAGCAAGCCTGTGTGGCAAGCCTGTGTGGCAAGCCTGTGTGGCAAGCGTATGTCGTTCTAGCCTGTGTGGCAAGCCTGTGTGGCAAACCTGTGTGGCAAGCTTGTGTGGCAAGTCTTTGTTGCAACCCTACTTTTGTGGCATTATAGTATGAGTGACGACCTAGCCTGTGTGGTAAGTCTATGTAGTAAACTCCTCCCGGTGTAACATCATAGTACGAGTTACGACCTAGCCTGTGTGGCAAGTCTACGTGACAACTTTAATGGCATGTTATTAGTTTGAAATTGGACACAGCAGTTTTCATAAGTCCAAACCGCGTATGTGTACCGTCATTGGATTTTCAATTTGGCTTGATTAAATTCTTGGAACATTGGATGTATGATTAATAAGTTAGTTTTAGCCTCGATTATTCGATTGGTCCCAATACAATTTATTTTACTAAACGTCAAGTTGCTTATTTTAATTATCATGACAATTTATGGGGATAGGTAACGAATATGAAGTTACTGTTGGAAGAGTCGATTATACTCTGGTACGATGTATATGGTTGGTAGAATTGGGTTTAACTGTGTTTTGTGTTATCCCATAACGGTGTTCGCTTTCTGTGAAATTTTGGAGTTAGATTTGAGACGGTCAGAATGACCGAGCGTTAAGTGGTTACTTGAGCACTTTTATGATTGTCCACAGATGATGAGATGAACTATTCACCCGAGGACGTGTGAAAATGCAGGATGGCCGTGACGGCGCGAGATATCATTGGATAAAGAAAATCAGTTTGAGAGTTGTTAATCGATAGTTTTAATCTGTGGTTTATGACGATTAATCGATTTGTTTATGGTAATTTAGAGCGGTTAACACCGAATGGAGTTGCGTTTGGGATTTCGGGCGAACGTCATGTCTGTCAGTCAGTGGTTGACAGGACTGGGCTGAAAGCGGTCGCACGCAATGGTCATTCGTAAACCCATTACTCTAAATCGCCAACTATCTTTGTGATCATTCACTAAATAAGTAGTCTAAGTGACTGTGTAATTAAAATAGTGAAAAGCCTTCAATGCTGTCCCCTTATTTCAACGTTCCTGAAGTTTGACGCCGACCATAAATGATAGCGAGTTCACGGATGAGAAATCAGACACAACACCTCGGCCTACTAGATTTTCTCCGTCACCAAAAGTGGAAGGTTACAGCGCGGCGGCCTTTCCTATGTTTCTCCGACATCAATGGGATCAGATGCGACGGCGTGGCTCCTCTTTCCTACATTACCCCGATATCAGGAGTGAGATGTGAAGGCTCGGCTTCCTATTTCTCTATCTTTCCCCGACATGTATATGCATAGCAGTCTTTGGCAGCCATAGTACAAGGTTTGCTTAGTTTAGGGTCAGGCGATGTGTGTGGCAATGTCCCGGATTTATTTTATTTTTATTTTTTAATTTATTTATATTTTATATATATTTTTTTTTTTATTGGATGCATACATGGATGTTTGTTACTCAATCACGCAAAAACGGCTGAACGGAATTTGATGAAATTGGCACAGGGATAGATCATAGTCTATAATAGCATATAGGCTACTTTTTAACTGCGGGTAAAACCATGGGATGCAGCTAGTAGATAATATAGAGTAAACAACGGGATCTACGATTTAGCGAATCATCCGAACCACGGTAGCGCTTAGTTGTGACTGCGTCAGTGGCTCTGTTGGTAGCCCTATCAGAGTTACTAGGCCGCCCGAAGGCCTCTGACATTCAAACTTAAAAATTGTATTTGCATGAACTACTTGCCTGCAAATTTCATGAACATCGGATCAACGGCACTCAAGTTATCGTCAAACAAATCAATGCCGACCATCACCCATAGCATGCGCGCGCGACAAAATTCTGTTCGTCACTTTTTGTCGTGTAAGAATGTAAAGAGCGATGGCAGCCTATTTGGGAAAAGGTCCGCCTCTCAAGCCAGAGGGAGCGGGTTCGAACCCAGCCGACGGCACGCACCAATTTGTTAATTGTGTGAGCATATGTGCGTATTGTATGTCATCTGCTACATGACTGGAGCCCGGTGAATGGTGACAGGCTTGCTCCCTGTCACATTTGGGACTGAACATCATCCGGCGAAATGTGTGTGTTGGATTACACCTCTGCCAGCCCCCTCGGGGGAAGGCGTGACGATTGTTATGTTATGTAACACATAGGCTAATTTTTAAACACGGGTAACACCGCAGGGCGCAACTAGTACTTATATCTAAATACCGATCTGCCCCAGTAGACTGAAACTTAGTTCGGTCAGTTAAGTAATCCCAAGTATCCCTCAAGAAATCTTGATTAATCTTAAAAACACTCGTATTATCTATAATTCTTGCTATCAGATAATACCTCATTAGTTAATCATTTTCTAATTAATCACATTATTGAAAGAAGCGTGAGCTCTTAAATTAAAGTAATTGATGAGTTTGGTGAGAGCATTTTTGGTCTTCGATATTTTAATGATGGTATTCTTTCAGTATTGATTATTCAAAGGTTGTCTGGAATAAATTTCAGCTAAGACTTAATAAAGCTTTAGACGGTAAGACCGAACTATGTCGGAACTACGACTACCAAAATTGCTGCTATTTCAGTTTAAACATAATATAAAAGGCATAGGAAAATTTTACTCTGGTACAGGTTTGTATTTTTTTATATTTTTATGATAAAGTGAGCCCCGCGGTTTAACCTATTTTCTTATACGAGTAGGTACCGTTATTTTTTCTAAATTTAAAGTTACCAATGAGGTACTGGAGGGTATGAACTATCTTATCTTTTTTATAAAATGTTATCTAAATCCGTTCAGTCGATTTAGCGTAAAGAAAAAACAAACGCAGCCTCCCACAAACTTTCGCATTTACTACCAATGCAAAAACTGTTTATTGACACCAAATACAATATAAAACACTCAAAAATGAAGGTGCGATGGGCGGTCTTATCGCTTAAGAGCGATCTCTTCCAGACAACTTATGATGGATAAAAAAACATTACAATTAAGCAACGGACAGTGGTTGTGCTAAACAAAAATTAATAGTAAATAACTATTAGATGTAAGTACTTACACAATTGAAAATTATAATTAACTTACATACTACGAGTACCTACATGATTACTAAGTACTAAGTAAAAAGAAAAACAAAAAAATACTACTCAGTCATAAAATAAAATATTGTTTTGTACAGTGTGATAGCCAATGGTCAAACCACAAATAAAATAAACAAAGCAAAAAGAAATACTGACACATAGTTGATTTATAACTGGAAGTGTTTCGTTCGATCTCTGGCATGTGATAAATGCAATGTACGATTGATGCGTTGTAGTATATACTTCGGTTACAACCACAGAGTAACAACAACTCGAAATAGCTACTGCAGATTGAAAATAAAAAATCAAATAAATTTTAAAAATCCCCGGCAAGCAAATAACTAATTCACTCCCCATTAATTCACCTTTCAAACAAACAAAAAACAAAATGAAAATTGGTTCATCTGTTCGGGAGCTACGATACTACAGACAGACATTCGCACATACACACTTAACACACAACACACAAATAAAGTTCTTATTATTTTTACAGTAATAATACTAGTACATACTACTCTAAACCAATCCATTTCTTTATGTAGAATAGGTCGTCGTTTGACTACCAGCTCGCTTGATATTAAGCGACGTCGTGGTCTAAGATGGAGCACGACGACCTATAAGGTGCTTATTCACTCTAGCCTTGAAGTTTTGTAGAGTGAAGAAGTACAAAGACGGCAGTTGAGTGAGGCGCTACAAGTGCGCTACTGCTCAGACCCGTCTTCGGAACGGTTACACCGGACTACATCCCGAAACATGACTAGGTCATTTCACGGCATGGCTTGGTCCGGTGGGTGGTAACTAGCCACGGCCGAAGCCTCCCACCAGAGTTTGCTACCCGGTTAGCACTACCCGGGGACCACGTGTAGGGAATCAGAATAGAGTACACTCCTACGGACGTGGGTAGCTCAGCCCCCAAAATCTACCCTACCTATAAATCTATCCTACCTGAGTAGGATTAGAGTAGAAAGATAATGATTATGTTTTAACTTTTTTTATTATTATTTATTTACAACAAACTAGGCATGCGTTTGACCACTGACTCGCCTGATGGGAAGCGTCGACGTGATCGAAGTCGCAATCTCTGAAGCTTACATTCAACCAACGAGTCATTGTTAATGAGCCGTTTGGCGCGCTTTTAGATGGAGTCCAGATCGTCTAGCTGATACTTGGCGGAACCATGCCATAGGTGGCAGCAATACTCCAAACAAGATGGAACCTGTTATAAAAAGTAAGAAGCTGTTAAGGGTGAAGTATTGCCTCACCTTGGAAAGGACACCAAGTTTTTTAGCAGCAACTTTGGCTTTTGACTCAATTAATGAACCAAAGTTCAAATTATACTTAAGACGGACACCTAAGAGCTCAAGGCAGTGAACCGTCGGTATCGGTACACCACGGAAAGTAGGCGACAGAGAAAAAGGACTCTTTTATGTGGAGAACAGATACGATTGAGTTTTGATGGCATTGAAACTCACCAAGTTAGCGTCGCCCCAGTCTGATACAGCTTTCAAGAAAGAGTTTAGTCGGGCAACCATAGCCTCTCTGTGCGGTTGGGTATCAACACTGCTGGTTCGGGCACTGGACGTATATCTCTCAACAACTGTAATAACTTTGTATAAACTTGTACAACTGTTCCACATATTCTGTGGCCACGTTCAATAATGCTGATAACATCTCTCGTTTATTGTTTCGGAGAATTCAGGGACGGTGAGTCAATAGACATTGTATTTTTTGGCGTGGTTTGGTCAGCTATAACATTAGTCATGGACCGAGCGCAGCGAGCGATGAGTCGTGAGGTCTTGCAGAAAATTAATAACTTGTAGTGAAAGTAAAACAGAAAATGTAAAATTAAATGAAATAGATTTTAATTAGTACGTAATACAAAAAAATTTGAAAAAATGTTATAGGTAAATGAAATACCATTCTTTTATAAACAACGAAAGAGCGGTCTCTCCTAACACAGGTTTTCCAAACTTAACAGGAGAGACCAACCGCTGTAATTTACCAGTTTATGAAATAAATAAATTTTGAATTTGAATAAGTTAAGCACCACTGAAACCTAAAAGAATATAGGTACACCAAACTAGCAACCCGCCGACACAGCCCGGCGACATGCCGTGTGCGGCTTCATTTTCATTGACATACAATACGCACATAACACTGGCCTACAGTTTTTTTTTGTTTTGGTGCAGCTCTGTTCGCATCTGTAGTCGGTAAAGTAGGTAGTATGAACTACATTGCTGCTACTAGATGTCAGCTGACAGCTCTGGGTTACCTACAATTCTTGTTTTATTTTTTTTACGGTTTCATTCAAAATCAGTCCATGTTAAGTAGTTAGTACTTTTATGACATTAATCGTATGAATGTATGATGGCAAGTAATTCAACAAGTTGCGTTAACGATCCTGATATGTTTTGTTACATATGCGGTGAGTATATAATGAAAAATCAACGGAAACCGATTAATGACACGGTAATTCGCTTGTATTCTGTATACTTTCTTCCTCATGAACAAGAGCTGCTATGAAAAATGTGACTAGCTTTCTCGTATCAGCTCACAAAATATACCCAAAATCAGGTCTAAAATATTAGGCACCAAAATGAGTGTGGGCCAGTGTAATATGTGCGTATTGTATGTAATACACATCTGCCTGCTCTATCGGGGGTAAGGCGTGACCATTTCACGAAAAAAATTCATGGAATCAACTAGAGTTAAGGTCTGTCATTACTAAAAAAATAATACACGAGAACTTGAAAGCCGACGTCATTACCCTCTTTTACCGTAATCGGGTAAAGAGAAGGGTAATTTCTTCGCGTCCTTACACACGAAACTTTTGAGCGGGTTCGTACAAGCGAAATGTTTTGAAGTTGAGCGATTGAGACGCTAAACTGAAGTTAAGTCTAACCCAGTGGTTCTCAAACGTTCGAAAATAAAGGTACCCAAGTTCGTTGGAGGCAAGAATAAAGGTACCCAGTAAGGGCGAACCCGTTTACTTAGATTTCCAGACGCGGTAGATCGTCTCTGTATTTTGGAACAGTGCCAAAGATATACAAAATTGTTTAAATTGGTTGTTGCCACTCTGTACATAATTTTAGAGGGTCATTCACCAGAAAGTTATTTTTCACAATTATTTATAAATTTAATTATATTTTTATTATTATTCATTATTTGTGTATCTTTTAAAATTAAATTTAGCTTATTTCTTAATTGCGTATTTATCATGAGTGTCTGTCTTTTAAGTGTTACTTATCTATTTACCTTTATATTTGTGAAAACTTGAAATTGGCCTTCTGTCTCTATCTTCTATTTATAATTTTGTACCTAGCTGTAAGATTTCCTAAGAAAATAAAATAATGAAAGAAGAAAGAAATTCAATTAATGTTGAAACACACTAACCCTCTTAGCAATAAACGTTGTACAGCCTCGAAATAGTTATATAGTGTTCAAAGACTGTTAACTATTTCGAGGCTATACAACGTTTATTGCTAAGGGGATTAGGTATACAATTAGTAAAATAAGTATTATATAATTAATAATGAAAATAATAAACAAAATGTCATAAAAACAAAAAAAAATATGATGCATTCAAAAAAGGCTTCACTTCAGCATCAGTGTTTCCTCTTGAACCCTTCTCTCGAACAGGTTGTCGCAACCTGTCTAGGGCTGCTTTTAACCAACGACGCAAAAACGACGGGGTGTTATAAGTTTGACGTGCCGGTGGCTGTGGCATCCTAGCTTCCGAACGAATTAACCGATTTTGTTTTTTGTTTGTTTGTAAGGTGAATTATTCGGGAGTGTTCTTAGCTATGTTTGGTGAAAACCGGTGTTGATGAAAATAGGTGTTGGGGGTTTTTGATTTCAAATTTATTATTATTACAATCGCTAACAATCGAACGTATGCTGCTGATTGGATGAGTTGACAATAATATCACGTGACATTTAGGCGGCTTAAATTTCCTCCAATCAGCAGCTGATTTTTGACCGTTAGCGATTGAAGAAATGGAATCATTTGAAAACGAATGCCACTAGTCATACCCATGCTCTCTACGCTCTTATTTTTCTAACGAAACCACAACAATAATCTTTAGTTATATGAAGCTATAGTGTTCGCATGTAGGAACGGATAATATTGTTGGTTTTCGGATATGAGGTGAGACCGCAAGCAAAATTAACTACTGAGCGCTACCGTGGCTCCGATTGCAAATTAAAAAGTAGGCTCTCTATATTTATGCTATAACAACAATCGTATAACCATGTCTTCAGGCGGCCTGAAATCTGACATTGAAATCTAAGACAATAATACAATCTCTATTAAACACTAGCTGCGCCCTACGGTTTCACCCGCGGTTAAAAAGTATCCTATGTGCTATTCTAGACTATAATCTATCTCTGTGCCAAATTTCATCCAGATCTGTTCAGCCATTCTGGCGTGAAAGAGTAACAAACATCCATTCTTACAAACATTCGCGTTTATAATATTAGTAGGATAGGATAGACGAAGGGGCTGGCAAAGGTGTACAACACCCACAGTAGTAATATTCAGTCCCAAATGCGACAGAAGGCTAGCCTGTTTCCATACACCGTACATTATGTTCACACAATGAACAAATTGAATCTTTACTAAAAACTTTGAGAATCGCTATAATCATTCTAGAAGTTTCGAACATCAGACAAAATTCTACGCCTCCAACATGCCTGAATTTGTTCAAGAATATAATGGCTTGAAGGAGCAAGTCTCTAAAATAAAGCGACGTCTAGACTCATCGAAGTAATATTTAATGTTTCTCTGGTGGGAGGCTTCGGCCGTGGCTAGTTACCACCCAACGAACCAAGCCATGCCGTGAAATGACCTAGTCGTGTTTCGGGATGTAGTCCGGTGTAACCGTTCCGAAGACGGGTCTGAGTAGTAGCGCACTTGTAGCGCCTCACTCAACTGCCGTCTTTGTACTTCTTCACTCTACAAAACTTCAAGGCTAGAGTGAATAAGTACCTTATAGATCGTCGTGCTCCATCTTAGATCACAACGCTTAACATCTGGCGAGTTGGTGGTCAAACGCCGACCTATTCTACATAAAAAAAATGAAAAAAATTAGGAAGAATCGACACGAGTCTAATTTCTAGTAGGTACACAGCGCGTGGACCCAATACAACTAACTACAAGCGAACGGGCACTACACAGCTCCGTTGACATTATTATGTTACGTGTTTCAATAACAAAGATAGAGAGACATACAAGACACTAAAGCGAGAACGAGACAACAGTAATTATTACTATCGCGACTGGTTGCGTTTGTTTGTGACTACGGTAAATTGTGTGCATGCACCTAATTTATGCGGTCCATTTTTAGGTTCTTGTACACTGAAAAAACAGATCGGTTAATTTTACCAAAATTATTTCGGTTGAATTTTTTTCGTTTAAATTTACAAGGAAATTGTTCATTTAACAAAAGCTTACTAAAACATACGTGTTCAAACTAACAAATCTCATTTTGTTATTCATACTATTCCCTAGTGGTTACAATGAAAAAAATTACATGTTGAAGTAACAAAACTAAATTGTTTAATTTTTCTTTTGTTAATAAAACTATTTTTCTTAGTAAAAATTATCAAAATTCTTTTTAGTTTAACCAAACAAATAGATTTACTTAAAATAACTAAAAACATAGTTAGAGTAACTATAGAGTATAGTCAAAATTAAGAAATAATTTTGATAAAATCAACTATATAACTTTCATAAACCGAAGCGAACATATTTGTTAGTAGTAACAAAACGTCACAGTTTGAAACAACAATGTTTTTGGTTACTAATATCTAGGTTAAATTTACCGGATATAAGCTGAATTCAACATTTTTTCCTTCATTAAAGTAACAAAAACTTTTTAGTTCCATTAAACATGTAACCTTAGTAAAAGAAACCAAAAACACCGTTAGATCAACCATAGAATTTACTCAAAATTAAGAAATATTTGTGGTGAAATCAACTATACAACATTAAATAGATTTAGTTAAAATAACTAAAAACATAGTTAGAGTAACTATAGAGTGCAGTCAAAATTAAGAAATAATTTTGATAAAATCAACTACATAACTTTCATAAACTGAACCTAACATATTTGTTAGCAGGAACAAAACGTCACAGTTTGAAACAAACCTAATTTTGTTTGCCAATATCCTTGTTAAATTTGCCAAGTAGAGACTAAATTCAACAGTTATTTCTTATTAAAATAACAAAGAAACTTTGGTTCAATTAAACATACAAACTAAGTATAAAAAACTAAACAAATTGTTTAGATCAACTATAGAGTATAGTCGAAGTTAAGAAATCACTTTGATAAAATCAACAATACACATGTAATAAACCGAAGTGAACACATTTGCTAGAAGGAACCAAACGTTACAGTTTAAAACAACAATATTTCTGGTTACTAATATCTAGCTTAAAATTACCGAATACAGGCTAAATTCAATATTTTTTTCTTCTTTAAAATAACAAAGACTTATTAGTTCAATCAAACATATAAATTTAGGAAAAGGAACAAAGAACATCGTTTAATTCAACCTTAGAATATAATCGAAATTCAGAAATCGTTTTGATGAATTCAACTGTACAACTTTATTAAACTGAACCTAACATATTTACTAGAAGGAACAAAACGTTACAGTTTGAAAGAATAATATTTTTGGGTCTAGATCTAGATCTAGATTGAATTTACCAGATGCCGGCTAAATTCAATTTTTTCTTCTTCTATAAAATAACATTTTAGTTTTTAATTATACAGGTAAACTAAGAAATAAAGAACCAAAAACATCGTTTAGATCAACCATAGAATATAATCAAAATCAAGAAATCTTTTTGATGAAACCTACAATGCAACTTTATTAAACTGAACCTAACATATTTGTTATACGGAACGAAACGTTACAGTTTGAAACAACACTTATTTTGGTTGCCAATATATCGGTTAAATTTGCCGGATTCAGACTAAATTCAACAGTATCAAACTTCTTTAAACTTCTTTAAAATCACAAAGACACTTTAGTTCAAATAATCATTCAAACTTGGTAAGAAAAACCAAAAAAATCGTTTAGATCAACTATAGAGTATAGTCAAAGTTAAGAAATCACTTTGATGAAAACAACAATACAACTTTATTAAACTGAACCTAACATATTTGTTAGAAGGATCGAAACGTTACAGTTTAAAACAACACTTATTTTGGTTGCCAATATCTTGGTTAAATTTACCAGATGCAGACTAAATTCAACAGTTATTTCTTCTTTAAAATAACAAAGACACTTTAGTTCACATAAACATACAAATTTAGTAAAAGAAACCAAACATATAGTTTTGATCAACTATAGAATATAGTCGAAGTTAAGAAATCAACTGGATAAAATCAACAATGCAACTTTAATAAATTGAAGCAAACATATATGTTAGAAGTAACAAAACGTTACAGTTTGAAACAACACTAATCTTGGTTTCTAATATCCTTGTTAAATTTGCTAGGTACAGACTAAATTCAACAGTTATTTCTAGTTTTAAAATAATAAAGACACTTTAGTTCAATTAAACATACAAACAAAAGAAATTAAAAGAAACCAAACACGTCGTTAAGATCAACTATAAAGTATAGTCAAAGTAGTCATATAAGTTAATGTAACGTTACATACTTAGTTAAAATATAACCAGTGGACAATTGTCCACTTAATTAAGACGCTTGCTACGATGTCTCATTTGTCAAATTATGATGAGTAGTTTAAAAGTAACGAGGTAATAGATGAACGTACTTTACTTAGACTTTTGGTTAGGGGTCTAAGAAAACATACATATCGATAAAAAATATAACCACATATATTACTTTGCCATATTCGGGTAATAAACAGGCCAACTTTTAACGTGATGGATAGCTAAGTTCATTGGTTACATAATTATCACATCCAACTCTTATGGTGGTGGTGGTATTAGTATGGTTCATTTGTCAATGACGTCAGAAATGCGCGAGGAGTTTTCCGTTCTGTCTCAGTCGAACCTAATATTATAGGTGCAAAAGTTAAAAGGTGCATAGATGTTTATTACTCAAGCCAAAACGGCTGAACGGATCTTAATGAAATTTGTCACAAAGGTAGATTTTACTCTGGAATAGCACATTGGCTACTTTTTTGACCGCAGGTAGCACCGCGGGGCGCAGCTAGTGGATACAAAGTTTTTCAGTCGATCACTATAGTTATACGTATAGGTAAACGAATATCACAAATTTGAAATATTTAAATAAAAATAATAATTTACTTTTCACGAATTACTTTTAATTCAAACATAATAAGAAACGATAACTACTTCCCTACAAACAAAAATCTTTTAAATGAGGTAAAAAATTTAAAGCTATATTGAGTTGCCTACAAGTAAAAAAATATCATTAAAATTATGTTCATTACTCAGGTACGTAGGTAAGAAGTATATAAAAAATATTTATACAAGTTATTGACTTGTATAAATATTTTTACGCGTTGACTTGTAATTTTTATTATATTTCGGCTTTCGACTACCTCGGTGGCTCAGTTGGCTCAACTTGCCTTCTGAGCTTAGGGGCATGGGTTCGATTCCCATTTAGGGCAAACATTAATGTGACAAACATTTGTGTTTGTTCCATGTCTGGGTGTTAATATTTATTTAAATATATAAATGCATGTATATCAGTCTCTAGAAGCCATAGTACAAGCTTTGCTTAGTTTAGACTTAGGCGACCGCGCGTAAAAAAAATTAAATAGGTATACCTACACCCACGTTTACAAAATTTATTAAAAGTATCCATTGACGTTAGTGCATTTTATCACTAAGTATTTAGAAGGAAATAAAATGTTTGAAGGCTTAGTACTGGTGCAGGTCTGATCATAGTGTTTTACCCTACTAAGAAATATCATAATAATATGTAGGTATATTATTATAGTATTGCTATGCTATGCTATGTTACTACAAAATAATAATAACATTACAAATTACATTCAGATTCAAAATAAATAGGTACGCATCGTACGCATAATACATTTATGTTGGAAAACTACTAAGGAAATTTTGTTAAAATAACAAAATAATTTTGTACGCTGTGGACAGGTTGAAACCTGTTTATGCCGCGGCCGTCACGCGCCGAGAGTTTTGTTTAGTCAGTTGCTCGCTTATGTGCCGGTGTTGCCAATTTCATAGTCTTGCTTAAAACGTCGGGTAAATTTACTAAGGCTTGAAAACTTAATTTCTCGATTGTAAAATTGTTGGTAAATCACGATAAAACAGTGATTTTGTATGTTGCACCCTCAGACCAAAGAAGAGTAAACACAGAGCTCTGCGAACAGTGGAGTGAAGCCGTTAAGCATGGGTGCGTGGGCCGGTGCAGCCATAATAATTCAAATTAAACAAAAATAACAAATACAACGTTACCAATTTAAATAAATTTATAACGTACGGTATCGATCTATCGATGAAAAGTGGTGGCGCAAGTGGAAAAGAAAGAAAAATGTCGAGCCATGGTATCGTTATAATTATGTGTGTGCTAAATTGTGCACGTTACGCGGAAGGGCAAAGTTTTTAAACGACCTCGACATCGTCTTTCCTTTTTAAAATTTAAATTTCAGGTTGAACCGTTGAGCTTTCGATTAGTTAAACAAGTAAGTAGGTTGGTAACTTAATTGACCGACTGGCGTGAACTAATTGACTACAAAATTTCATGCTGATCTGGTCAACGGTATTCGAACAAACATACAAACACACACACAACGCCGATTTGTCCCAGTGGGATCGTGGACCGTTGCTTCGCTCGTTCAATAATCGGTGTTGTTGGGTGTGGGCTCTAACTGGTTTAATACATAACTAATGTATTAAAATTAATTAGAATACTAACATCAGAATACTGCATATTGGCTAAAAAAATATGAAAATACAAGGTAGACTAATAAATAACTAACTAGTAAAATTATTGCAATATCAGCTACATTTGTTACAAGATCTAATTTACTAATCAAAACTAGCAGTTAAGCGTTTTAGCGTTTTTTTTTTTTATATCTAAAAGGTAAATAAAAATAGTTCAAGCTGCAACTTGGAAATCCAGTTTTCTTTTTTAATATTAATTTATAATATACTTATATTAATTAACTTAAAAATGGGTTTTTTTGCTCAGGTAATTTCTTGTAATTTCTGATTTAGTTTCGGACTTTATCTTCTTTGAGTACTGCTGGTAACACTGGTTCAGCAACTATCGTCGCGTGCGCTGCAGTCGTTTGGTTTACCGATTGCCATCCACATCCGCCCGCTTCCTCATTTCGTGAAAAACCGCACTGAGGCAACAACGTGTCCGCACTTATATTTCGAATATTAAAGTTTGTGTTAAATTGAACTATTTTGTACGTGAAGTAAAGTAAGAAAGTGCTATTAGAGGCAACGATCGCGTCCACACTTCGATTTCATATGATTTAGTATGTTTTAAGTGAAGTACTATAACAGCCGTTAATAAAGTCAAAAAATTGAAGATCTACAAACCTGGGCGTAGAATTACGCATTAAAAATATTCTGCGGTAAGTAGTTTTGAATTGAGTTTTTTTTAGTAGCAGTTTATTAATAGGTTACTTTTAAATAATTCAAAACTTACATAATTGCACCTATATACCATTTATCAATAGTAGAAAGTTTTTCCAAAGTTTATAGTGGTAAGCTGAGATTGTGACCTAAAGTGAGACTTCGTTGTCCGTTTTGGCTGAGCGTCAGTTGGTTTCTTGTATGATTTTAAATTAATTAATCTTCAAATTTTTCAGAAAACACTACAATAGCATCGTGGCTGGACGGCCTGAGTGATGTAGTACTTAAAATCTGAGGGGCCGAATAAAATTAAAATTAGGACATAAAAAATAACATCGAAGAAATAAAGACGATGCATTCTGTAAGTACCTAATTAGTAATAACCTTTTTTAACAGACTTCATAAGAGGAGGAAGTTCTCAATTCGTCGTTATCTTTTTTTGTAGGTATGTTCCGATTCCTCAAAGACGCTTGAACCGATTTAGAAAATTGTTTTTTTATTTCAAAGATTCCAGGTCCCAATAAAATTTTATCAAAATCGATGAGAAGTTTATAAAAAAAATATAAAAATTAAAATTCGATATTTTTCCATGGCACATATTCGCACTTAAAATTGTATTCGCATGAACTACTTAATTGTATTGTAGATTTCATCAAAAATACTTCTTAGGCTGTGCGCTAAACCTCGCAAGGGGGCACGACAAGCTTTGTTTTGAAAAATATTATGAGAAGCGCTACACTGCACGGGTGATTTTTCAAAATAGACAAGTGAACGTGCACCTACGCGATGTTTAGTAAATGGTCGTAACTTTAACTGTATTCATCTAAACGATATTTTTTGTTTCTTTTATGAAGTTATGGACTAAAGTGTCCTAGTATTTTTAAAGAAGAAATAAAGTTAAACTTATCCAATAATTAGTAAATTTTTCAAAAAATTGGAAGCCATTGAGACGTGTTGGCCTAGTGGGATGGACCGCTCCTTCCGATCCGGAGGTCATGGGTTCAATCCTGGTCGTGCACCGATGAACTTTTCATTCGTGGAAAAGTTTATGTGCATTTAAATTTGACACGTGCTCTTACTGTCAAGGATAACATCGTGCGAAAACCGACATGTCTTAGAGGAATAATTCGTAAGACATGTGTCATCCACCAACTCGCACTGAGCAAGCGTGGTGGATAGCCCTGCAATGTCCCTGCAGTGGGCGTAAAAGACTATAATGATGATGATTGGTAACCAAAACGATTGTTGTTTGAAATTATAACATTTTGTTATCGTAACAAATACTTTAGGTTTAGTTTACTAAAATTGTGTTGTAACTTTAAATAATACAAACCTGTGATGCAAGTAATAGCCTCTTTTAATGTTTTTTTTTACTTCCAGATTGAAATTGACTTTTGTAATATAAATGAAGACAAAAATTTGAAGTTGTTGAAAAGTAAGAATGCTGGATGATGGGACTACAAATGAAGACAATTTTAAGTTGCAGTTCAAATAACATAGTGAGAGTAAGTACTCATTTGAACTAAGAACATTTTTCGCATAAGGCTAATTGAAAATGTGATATGGTCCGAATGTCTGTACCTACTTAACTAACCATGAAATGAAAATATAAAATTCTATTGTTAACTAGTGGGCAATTTATATATTGAAGGTTGACAACCTAACTTCAACCGATACCTCTGCTAATTTCACATTTATTATTTTTTTAAACTTAAATAAGTAGAAAAGAAGTTTGATGTATTTCTATTGTACTATTTTTAGTGAGCCCTTGCAGTCTATTTGAAGGCGTTACAACAGCAAGAGAAATATGACCAAAAGCGCAATATCGTTTTACAATCATCATCATCATCAGCCCGTAATCGCCTACTGCTGAGCATAGACCTCTTATCTCGTATGCCACTCATCCTGGTCCTGTACCAATCATTTATAATATTGTTTGTAATTTGTTGCAGATATTCGAGACTTTGATGTTTGCAGTACTTTAGCATGCAAAATGAACATTACAAATATTGACTGCTGACGAGAAAAAATACAATAAGGTGCCTATTGCCGCCTAGACAAGCTTTTATAACACATGTCGAAGTAAGTTGATATTTGAATATTTATATACTTGTTGTATGTAATATAGGCATTCAATTATGTAGTTTATTGGTCTGAAATTCTTGTAATATTGGTTAAAAGTGTAATATTGATATTGAACTATGACTGTCTCGATAGCTCAGTTGGTGGTAAACCTGTCTTTTGCGCTTAGGAGTGTGGAACCGATTCCCCCTAGGACAAACATTCATGTGATAAACATTTTTGTTTGTTTTATATCTGGTTGTTAGGTATCTGTTTAAGTATGTTTCCCAAAATATATGAAGATTAATGTATGTTATGTATGTTCATTAGTCTCTAGCAGCCATAATACAAGCTTTGCTTAGTTTGGGGTCTGACGACTGCGACCGTGTGTGTTATAATGACTCAAATATTTATTTATTGGTATTATTATTTATTAAAGTTTTATTTTGTTTTAGAATTATGCTGACATAGAAGAAGAATAATAATTGAAGAATAGACATAAGTCGTACAACAAAAAAGGATTGACTTGCCAGCCTATGAGTTTAAGTGTTGGTACACTTACAGAGCTTGAAGCAATCCATATGGTAGTCGACATGAAGTACTTCATCAACAAAAGTAATTGACATTTGCTTTAAATGTTTTATGGTTTTGAATGTTGCGTACCCGAAAGAATGATGGTATCCTAGAATACGTCCGTCGTTCAAAAATACACCCTATGCAGTTGAAATGTATGAAGTTCTGCAAAAGGTGCACGAAAGTGACGTCTTTCTTAGAATTCCATACATTATGATTTAGGCTAGATATAAATAAATGGGGTTCACTGAATATGATTTGTATAATTATGTGATTTTCATTAATACCTATTTAGTTTTTTTTAGAAAATAAAATTACGTATTTGTGAATTCATTCTATCATTTTATATTCAATAATTTTAAAATAGTCAAAAGACTACCTAGTCTCCTGATACCACAACTATACATGATTAATAATAATAAATTGGTTTTTATTCGTTTATTGGTAAAATCAGCTTACTGGGTAGTCATATAACGATATTTGTTGGATTTATTAACTATTATCATTTATTAACGTTACTATTGTCACTTTTAAAACAGAGATCATTGTATTATCAACATAAATAGTTAAATGGAAATATTTAACAATAAGTTCTTTTTTGTTATGTTTTCGTACCTACCTAGTTTTTGTGGAAACTATTTTGCCTAACTAATATTGTCTATTGAAGTGACAACGCTTTAGACGTGTTGTGCTGGAGATATGCGTTCGGTTTATGACGGGGTTTCTGTTAAAACCACTTGTAAAACGGTTAAATTACTGCTTAAAAATACTAGGAAAACTGTTCAGTTTCAGTATTTTCTGTTGAAGTATCAACAGAAAATACTGATTATAATAAACAGTTTCCTTAGTATTTTTTAACCAGTAATTTACCGTTTCAGAAGTGGTTTTAACAGAAATCTCGTCATAAATCCAACAAATATTACAAGTACACCTTACTTTTAGCGTTGTTACTTCAACATACAATAGTAGTTATAATTAATAGCTTTCCTAGTATTTCTAACCAGTAATATAACCGATTTATGAGTTATTTCAACAGAAACCACATAATAAATTCAACAAATATTGTTAGTACACCTTACCTTTAGCGTTGCTACTTCTACATACAATAATAGTAACAACAAACAGCTATTCTAGTACTTTTAACCAGCAATTTAACCGATTTATGAGTGGTTTTAACAGAAACCCCGTAATAAATCCAACAAATATTATTAGTAGACCTAACGTTTAGCGTTGCTACTTCTACATACAATAATAGTAACAACAAACAGCTTTCCTAGTATTTCTAACCAGAAACTTAACTGATTTATGAGTGGTATTAACGGAAACCCCTTCATAAATACAACAAATATTACAAGTACAACTTACTTTTAGCGTTGTTACTTCAACATACAATAGTGGTTGTAATAAATAGCTTTCCTAGTATTTCTAACCAGTAATATAACCGATTTATGAGTTATTTCAACAGAAACGACATAATAAATCCAACAAATATTATTAGTACACCTTACCTTTAGCGTTGCTACTGCTACATACAATAATAGTAACAACAAACAGCTTTCTTAGTATTTCTAACCAGCAATTTAACCGATTTATGAGTGGTTTTAACAGAAACCCCGTAATAATTCCAACAAATATTATTAGTAGACCTAACCTTTAGCGTTGATACTTCAACATACAACAATAGTAATAACAAACGGCTTTCCTGGTACTTCTAACCAGTAATTTAACCGATTTATGAGTGGTTTTAACAGAAACCCCGTCATAAATCCAACAAATATTACTAGTACACATCACCTTTAGCGTTGCTACTTCAACATACAAAAATAGTAATTACAAACAATTTTCCTAGTATTTCTAACGAGTAGTTTAACCGATTTATGAGTGGTTTTAACAGAAATCCGTAATAAATCCAACATACATTATTAGTACACCTTAACTTTAGCGTTACTACTTCAACACACAATAATGGTTATAACAAACAGCTTTCCTAGTATTTCTAACCAGTAATTTAACCGATTATTCATTGTAAAACAAGACAAATAGGAAACATTTAGTATAACAAGATACGATTTTGTTACAGTAACCAAAGCCATTTCTACAAAATAAGAATAGGTCATCAGAACTAATCTGAATTTGTTGTTCTCCGCAAAAAAAATTGTGATTACAACGATAAAACTGTTTATTTCATCAATTTATTTGTTGCTGTAACAATTTTTAAATGATGCAATAACAAATTGAAGTCTGTCGCTATAACAAAATTCTCAGTTATCCCTATTTCGACATGTAATATTTGTTAGAGTTTTGTTGACCCAACAATTAATTTCTCTCAGTGTACCGTTTCTCAGTTTAAACTTGTAAAATATATAAATATTTAATTTATTTTTCAAGATAAACAGTTTTAATTACTAACTGTTATCATAATGTTGTATTGTCACGGGAATTTAATGTGCGACTGCAAAGTTTTATGAAAATCGGTTTAGTTTATTGGACGTAAATTTAAAGCTGTCGCAAGATTTGAAGATGGAAAGATAGTAGACAAAATACGAGGTCAAACTAAATGAAACCGAAAAAATGTACAGTGTTTTACGACAAGCAAACTTGTGCTTTAAGACGATGCGGTAAGCAACCTTTTTGTAGTGTGATTTGCCGTAATTGTTGCTTAGTTGCTGGCTAGTTTGATGACTTCACAGATGTGGGTAGTATTTTTTTATTATGAAATACACAACACAAATTACAATCTAACTATAGTATAAGAAAAAAATGTTATAAAATACTTAGTCTACGTCGTAATTTACCTTATCTGTGTACAAAAAAAATTGAATGAGGATACCTTGGTTGACACTACAACAAAATTAATTGTAGATAATTTATTGCAGACTAGCTGCGCCCCGCGGTCCCACAGGAATCGTTTATTTTTTTGGGATGAAAAGTACTCTATGTCCTTTTCTGTATCTCAGACAACGTGTATGCAAAATTTTACGATGATCGGTTGATTAGTTAGTGCGTGAAAGCGTTACATACAAACCAACTAACGAACAAACTCACTTTCGCGTTTATAATATTATTAGCTAAGATATAAATATACTGCTACGCCAGTCGCGGAAACTATGCGCTAATCTGTGGCGATGTTGTTTATAACTACCGATAGGTTTTTGTTTGTTCTATGTCTGGGTGTAAATATTATATATTTAAGTATGTATATTTATAAAAAATATCTAAGTATGTGTATCAATCTTTGGCAGCCATAGTACAAGGTTTGCTTAGTTTGGGGTCAGGCGACCGTGTGGAAGTGTCCCGAATTTATTTTTTATTTATTTCTGAGCCGTCCAGGGAGCCGTTTGCCATCTCATTGTTACTGTGTTGTGATTTTGGCCCAGCAATCTTCTGGAATACGGCTAACATGACCTTATTTTACTCTATAAAAAAAAATTAACTAACCAATACATTCTATTTTTTTGCAATATAATTAACTATAACCTAACGAACCATCTAGTTACCTTGCAAGTTGTGATACGAGTAGCTTTGACACACCTTGCAAGTTACACGCAATACATTGCTGAAACTTTAATGTACACTCAACTTATCAGACACTTAAAGCATAGGCAGAAATTAGACAGATCTCAGTTTGTTTTTCTCTAGAAAATAACGCGATCGTAACTTTACCAACTTATTTGCTCAAGTTATTTTAAGAATTGCTTGCGTTTTCTTGTATTCTTAGTTGGTGTAACATTGGCGTGGACGAAAGTTCAAAGGCGGTCAAGACAGAAGCGAAATACCTACTAGCACTAGAGGTTTCACTGAGAGATTCAGGTTTCTATGTATTTATTAAGTTTTGACACTTTGAGAATTTTGTAGAGAAGTTGTTGTTCGATTTTTAAGAGTCCGGCGACCTAACTAATTTCGTCCTAGGCGACCTAGACTAACTTCGCATTGGCTTTCCATAGCCATTTCGTCTAGTAGAAGAAGACAAGCGAAGAGAGCGAGTAATGATACTGACAAGCCTCTAAAGTTACCTACAGAGTGACAAAGTACAATTTCAATATTTTTATGACTTTTGTACTTCTGTAATCATTCTTAAGTAACTAAGAATTTCCCTTGTATTATGGATTCATTTAACAAGCTAATGATGTAGACAACCTCCCTATGTAATGGAATTTGTGATTTGTTTTGTCTATCTATTGGATAAATCAGTAAAAAGTGACCCCTTAAAAATGTGGATTTTTTCACACTTCTATTTTAGATTGAGAACGTTTTAAAAAAAAAAAACAAGAACAAAGGGGCGGAGATATTGTTAATTTAATTGTACATGCTAAATTTCATCATAATCTGACAAAAGGTTTTCAAGAAATTTGAGTAGCGCGTTTGTATGGAAATTTCAGAGCGTCGCGGCCCTCTTAAGTGTGAGTATTGTTTATTGTTATCCTATACTTCATTTTTTCTAATTTTTATGTGAGATAGTATGTAATTGATAAGATTGTTGTTTTTATCTCAATAAACAAATTTAATTTAATTTAATTTAATTTAATTCACGCGGTCGTACCTAAAATTAATTTTCTTGGCGACTGTTTTTCAGGTTCATGTATGTATTGTATTGGATGTTATGTATTTAGATAAATGAAATGGACTGCAAAAACACTGAATGAGTCAAAAACAATGGAGGCGAATTGTTAGCTATACCATTTACCTAAATAATCCACACTAATATTATAAAATCGAAAGTAACTCTGTGTGTCTGTTTCTAGGTTTTTCACGGCTAAACGGCTGAACGGATCTTGAAAAAATTTGACTATAAGTTACAATATTTCACGAGGAAGGTTTTTGGATACTATTTTCTGAAGAAACGCGAACGAAGTCGCGGGTAACAGCTAGTTATAAATACAAATATTCGGGACACTTGCACACACGGTCGTCTGACCCTAAGCTAAGCATGAAACATGGAACCATGGCTGCCAGAGACTGATGTACAAACATATATATGAACAAAATGTTTGACAGTTATGTCGCCCAAGCATTTTTCGTAGTTCCATTCAGTGTCTGAAACGGGAGTGGCAATTTCATAAAATTCAAAGGTCCCATTTCGGACTCAGTGTCCGAAAATGTTGTGTCCGAAATGGGAGCAAGTCCCTTTAGTTTGTCCTCTAAGCCTCCCTCGAGCTGGTCATCATTAGTCTACAAACGAAAACAAAGTGAGTAATTGCGTCACAAATGACGTCATAAATCCGAGGAAACTTACATAATTTTCCTTTGTTGGGAGATTCGTAAATGAAAATCAAAGTTTGAGTTTTTTTTATGGATTTCGTTAAATAGGTTGAATTGTTATGTATTGCACACACACCCACACACAAGGTTAGTGAAATGTACCTACCTGTAACTAGAATTATAAAACACGAAAGTGAGTTTGTTTGTTTTAATGCTTTCATGCCTTAACTACTCAACTGATCCTCATAAAATTTTGCATACACGTTATCAGGGGTACAAACAAGGCATAGGCCACCTTTCATCCTAAAAAAGTTATCGGTTCTTGTGGGAGAGCGCGGGTAAAACCGCGGGGCGCAGCTAGCCGTCTTTATCTATGGAAACTGTAGGGATTCTGGTTTTAATTACTGTCACAAGTCCTTGTTCAAAGTACTTAAAATACTTGTTACAAGGTAGACATTTCTAAGTCTTAGTCTTCCTTGTCCTTGATTAGTGGAAAATGTTTCGTTAAGAGCGCTTTGACTCATGTCGCGCTCTTCGTCGCCCTCTACGTTTATAACCCCCGACGCAAAAACGATGGGGTGTTATAAGTTTGACGTGTGTTTGTGTGTGTGGCATCGTAGCTCCCGAAAGAATGAATCAATTTTGATTTCGTTTTTTTTTTTTTGTTTAAAAGGTGAATTAGTGAGGAAGTGTTCTTAGATTGTCGGGTGTTTTTAATCTTAAAAAAAATTGACGTTTTGCTTTATGTTTTGATTGGTTGTTTTAATTAAGTTCGCATTTTAATTTATGCATATTACACGTTATTACCATAACTGAGAATAATAGAAAATGTTATAAACCTTTTGCAAAGTCACCTTCATAAAATGAATATGATTATAAATATCTTCATTGCTATAAGTTCTCAATAAAAAATTAATAAGCTAGCGAAAGAGCACGAAAACTGTTTTCTCACTCTGCGATTTTGAATCCTTAATTAGACAGTCTTCGCGTCTGTGACACGTGTAAAGCAGAGATTCTGCTTTTTATGTCACAGATTAAAGAAAGCAGAGAGATAACTTTGTGAGATAATGAACCAAAAGTTAATGAAAATTACATCAAGACAAAACATATAAATTCGGCACATTTTCGCACACGACCGCCTGACCCCAAACTAAGCAAAGCTTGTACTATAGCTGCCAGAGACTGATATACATTTACATACAAATACACAAATTATTATACAATTTACAAATAAATGCTTATGGTACGCAAGTGGTTTTATTTACAGCTTTATATCAGTAATAAAATAATTTTTGAAATCGGACCAGCAGAAATTATCTCTATATTTTAACTAACAAACTAAAACCTCTCCTTTATAATAAGGCTTTATAAAAAGTATTGAAATATCGAAAAAGTGTGAACTTAGAAAACTTTTATTTGAAAATTTATTTTAAAAAAAATTTTATTAGCAGAAAACACAGTACAAAAATTATACACAAGTAACATGATTAAAATAAAAAAAACAGGGTGCAAATTATTATACCCTTCCACTATCAAGATGATTCAAATGACACCTCTTATGTAGAAATTCATAAGCTGTTTAGGATGTAGAGCGAACAATATACTTATGTACATGCATACTTATTGCTTACATACACTCGAAAAAATAACCCTCCTTCTAATCATCTAATCATCAATAAGTCGACACTTACTTTATTATATAGTCAGCCGAATTTCAGAATACTTACTTACCTCATTATTTATCTTTCTGTGTAATTTTCTTTGTAAAGTTTTTGTTTATGTTGTTACATTTTAGTTCTAGTTTTAGTTTAGTCTTAGTAGCTCTTGCTCGTGCGTGACGTCACCTGCCGGTCGCAACGGAAGACCAGCGCTGGTTGGACACAACCAGCACCATGCTGAGTTGCGGCTGGTGTGTGGCAAAAATCTAAGCTACTGTTTTTACTGTTTTTACCTGTTTACTTAGTTTATTTTTTATTTATATTTTTTGTTTAATCTTTATTCTGTGTGTATATTAAATTCCGTGTGTTTTTTGCCACAAATAAATGTCTGTCTGTCTGTCTGTCTGTCTGTCCTTCTTGCGCAATCTGGTAAAAAGAAAATAAAACGATTTTTGCCACAAACCTCTTCCACCTCAGTATCATGCCGGCTGTTAACAACTTCTTCGTCTTCCGTTGGAACCGTAAAACATAGAAGTACACGGTTTTCACACATTCAAGTTGTGCTTCTGCTTTTCCATAGTCAATGTTTCACGCTCACCTAAATGAAATTTTACGTTTACGTACATTGTGGTCTTAAATTAACTCTGTGTTTGTATAAAACATGCCTTTTGTTTTCATTTGAAGTGTGCAATCTCGAATAATGTTCGGGCTTGCGAAGATTTTAGGTCGGGAGACAAGGTTCAGTTTTATTACGAGAGGTAAGAATTAAATTGTAGCTTTTAAAGTCGTTATGCGCCGTACATACACATTTCGGATACATTTCGGAGAGTGTTCTGGTAGTTTGCAAGACCTGATTTCCCCTAGTCCGGTTTTTTACCACACTACCAAGGGGACTAAAAAGCGACATTGTTACATGGTTGACATACCAAAAACCCGCACGAAACGTTTTAGTTCCACATTTGGAAGGGTATGGAATACTCTGCCTGAGTGTGTGTTCCCTGACACTTATAATCTGGGTGTCTTCAAGTCTCGAGTGAATCGGTTTCTTCTAGGCAAGCGTGCGCCATCGTAGGCCGCATCGCTACTTATTACCAGGCAAGATGGCGGCCAAGCGCAAGCCTATTAGTAAATAAAAAAAAAACAATTTTAAAACTAGCTGTTTTAACTAAGTAATCTTCTAAACTGTTTTTTCAGGGTACTGACTGTTTAAATAATCCTACTAATATTATAAACGCAAAAGTTTGTAAGAATGGGTGGATGGATGAATGGATGTTTGTTACTCTTTCACGCCAGAACGGCTAAACAGATCAGGATGAAATTTGGCACAGAGATAGATTGTAGTCTAAAATAGCACATAGGATAATTTTTAACCGCGGGTGAAACCGCGGTGTGCAGCTAAGAATAAATAAAATATTCGGGCCATTAGAACCCACGGTCGTCTGACCCCAAACTAAGATATGCGTTTATATACTCACTACATACTTTATCACTTAAGTACATCAACTTTTTAGTATTTTTATTTCATAAGCGACTCACAGTACCTACTCGTAAGTAAATTAATTTCAACTCTTTTGTAGTGACGCGTGATAAGCTTCACCGTTGTCTCCCAGCCTATATTAGAAAAGTCTTTCAGTCTTTACAGCTTTTACTGGTCTAAGTAAATGAAGGTGTGTGGTGTCACCTTTGTTCAACCTAGGGCACTGTTTTTGAACACCCTTAAGTATAAGGTGTTATTTTCGGTAAAAGGATTTGAAGTGTTTTTTTTTAAGATTACGCTCAGTTTATTTTATGTAAAGATTATGTTAGGTTTAAAGTTAGGTTAGGTCAATGTATTTATAGTTTTTGGCCTATTTGCGTTTGATGCCCAAAAAACTTCATAAATAAAAAATGTTGTCGCAGCCTGCATCGCGTCCTGGAATGAAGTGCAGGATGTACGTGCAGGATGGTGTGTGAGCCTCGCACTCCTGCACGAGGCAGGATGGTGAAGGGTATCTTACGATTTTAGATACGGGACTTACATGTTAAGTCGATTACGAATGGTACCATTAAACAAAGACATCTTAATTTAAATGTACCATTCTGCATTAACTATTTATATACATAAGTAACATTATTAAAAGAAAGAAAAACCGGCTGCAAAATGTTGAACCCTATGTCACTTCCACTATCAAGACGATTCAAATGATACCTCACATGTCGAAATACATCAAGCTGTTTTGGCTGTAGGGCGTGCCAAAGAAACCTCATACATACATACACTCGAAAAACATAACCGTCCTTCTTACGCAGTCGGGTAAAAACGAACATTTGTGTTATAAATATCTAATTGACAAACTTGAGGTTACTATGGAGTCCAAAAACTAAGTAACGTAGTAGTGAGCTAGCCACGTCCGTAGGAGTGTACTCTATTCTGATTCCCTACACGTGGTCCCCGGGTAGTGCTAACCGAGTAGCAAACTCTGGTGGGAGGCTTCGGCCTTGGCTAGTTACCACCCACCGGACCAAGCCATGCCGTGCAATGACCTAGTCGTGTTTCGGGATGTAGTCCGGTGTAACCGTTCCGAAGACGGGTCTGAGCAGTAGCGCACTTGTAGCGCCTCACTCAACTGCCGTCTTTGTACTTCTTCACTCTACAAAACTTCAAGGCTAGAGTGAATAAGTACCTTATAGGTCGTCGTGCTCCATCTTAGACCACAACGTCGCTTAACATCAGGCGAGTTAGTGGTCAAACGCCGACCTATACTACATTAAAAAAAAAGTAGAGAGAAACGACCAAAAAGGGAGCTCTGGGCTCAGGGGTGAGGTGGGATTTTAGTTTTGAAACAATTGTTGTTACCATTCCCAGCCTACAATATTCCACTAGCTAGGCAAAATGCGTCCTTTTGTAGGATAATTATCTTTGTGTTGAAATGCACTCGCAATGTTCGCGCAGACTGTATTGTATTTGTTTTTGCCTTTGACGTTGGCTTCAAATTAGAAGCTGAAATAACTATATTTACTGTGGAAATGTAGTTTTGTGTGTTTGTAATTGCATTTACGTGTATTATTCACTGCCTAGGTGGATCAGTTGGTAGTGAGTCTGTCTTGTACGCTTGGGGTGTGGGTTCGATTGGCACCCAGGATAAACACTGATATTAAGAACATTTGTGTCTGTTTTATGTCTGGGTGTTAATTGTCTAATTTTGTTAAATAAATAAGTATTTAACAAAATTATGTAAACTAAGCGATGGCAGCTTAGTTGGAAAAAAAAAATTAGCTGCTGTTACTAAATTTTAGTTGTAGTAGCAAAAATCCTTTCAAACTATAGGGACAGCTAAGTTTTTTGTTAGCGTAGCAAATTGTTTTTAGCTGAACGAATTTAGCTGTTGCAGCTAACAATCTTAACAATACTTAGCAGTAGTTGCTAACAATCTTAACAATAATTAGCAGTAGTTGCAAATATTATTTGCTAAAATTTGCTATAGCAGCTAACGATTTTATCTATTTTTAGCTGTGGTCGCTAACAATTTTAGTGATAACTACTAACAAAACTTTGCTGCAGCTGACAAGTAGTTTAGCTGTGACTGTGAATTGTGTTTGTTACATGTGCTAAGGGTTTTAGTTGCGAGACCTAATATTTTTATCTGGGGCAGCTAATAAACTTAGAAGCATGAACTATTAGTATTAGTAGTAGCAGCTAAATTAATTTGCTATTCCACCACACCACCGTAGCTACAGCTGACAAGTAGTTTAGTTGTGACTGTGAATTGTGTTTGTTACCTGTGCTAAGGGTTTTAGTTGCGAGACCTAATATTTTTATCTGGGGCAGCTAATAAACTTTGAAGCATGAACTATTAGTATTAGTAGTAGCAGCTAAGTTAATTTGCTATTCCATCACACCACCGTAGCTATAGCTGACAAGTAGTTTAGTTGTGACTGTGAATTGTGTTTGTTACCCGTGCTAAGGGTTTTAGTTGCGAGACCTAATATTTTTATCTGGAGCAGCTAATATACTTTGAAGCATTAACTATTAGTATGAGTAGTAGCAGCTAAGTTTATTTGCTATTCCATTACACCACCGTAGCTGCAGCTGATAAGTAGTTTAGCTATGGCTGTGAGTAGTTTGCGGCTCATGCTAAAGATTTTAGTGGCGTGTTATTAAGGCTTCTGTCTACATAACGAATGTGACGCGGAAAGGAAATGTATAAAGCATACGCATGGCACATTTTTTATACATTTCCTTAAATTACGCACTCAATCTATCGCCGCGTCGCATCAACGTTCGATGTGCAGAATTGCAGCTTTTAGATCACGCAACTAAATCACTTAGCACAAGTAACAAACAATTCACAGCCACAGCTATACAAACTACTTGACAAATGCAATTTGTGGTGTAATAGAATAGCTAATTATCAGAGCCGTTACTACTTACTACTAATACTTAACAATCATGCTTCAAGTATATATATATATCTATACACATCGCATATTCGGTGAATAGAAGCTCTAACAAAAAAAAAACCAATTGTTTATGAGGTTTAATAAATGCTTCTCAAAAATAATTGACAAACAAGTCTGTTGTTAAATCTGTTGTTGTTAAACAAGTAAGTTGACTGCATTTAGTACAAATATTAATATCCCTCCTCTAATTGATTTTAACTAATAATAAAAACACTACTTCCATTATATACTTAAATTTTTACTTAAGCCTAGGCATGAAATGATTTATAAAAAATGTCAAAGGCTGTAATGTTATTAAATATCAGAAAGCACTCAGAGATTTTGTCTTCATCCGGAGAAACGGCAAACAGCTGGGGCCTAACATTCAGTCCTCGAAACTTTTCTTTTTTTGGTAATGCGACTGGATTTCGGCAGCAGACTGAAACAAAAAACATATTAAATACAATACCCAAGTAGTTTGGTTTTATATGGTTTTGACAGCTAAGGTAACAATAAAGCTAACGTTAAAATTTTCATTATTCCTGAAATGATAATCAACACAGGTTCAAATATTTATAGAATTGTAGCTATAATATACTTACTTTTAAAAATTGCATCATCCTTTGTGTCCAAACCGGGACGGTCTCCATTGCTGTTTCTTCTTCATGACTATAGCTTTTATAGGAAATAGTGTTGTCATTGCTCTAAACATTTTCACTTTATTTCCACCTGTAAATAAAAAAACATAGGTGGGTACTTATTAAATAAATCATCAAAACCATAAAACATTGTTGGCTTTAAATAAAAATAACATAAAACCTTAACGAGATGTGGTTGTGTGCTAACCACACACGGTTTGCCCATTTATAGACTGCTACTCATCTCATATCCTCCAAACGAAAGAAAGCATAATTGCTGCCATTGGCAGCAAAATTTTCAAGTCTCTGGGTTATATACTTTCCGAGTTATAAGCTAATACCTATGTGTAAGCTGAAGTTACATCACTTCAGCTGACATATGTTGAATCGACGAAACTATCAAACGTAGAGTTTTCATTTAAAGGGCAAAAATTAAAGCATTCATTAAAAATTTAAGCAGCAAAATTTTCAGATTCCTAGACCTCGTAGTTTCTACGTAATAATCAAAAAACAGTTTTCGCACCCAAAAATTCAAATTTTTGCTTAAAAGCGGCGTTGCCGTTCCGTGCGGTACATTATTGCAATTCAATTTGATCTTAGCGCGTATGCTACTCGACCGTGAACCTTATTGGGCAGCGATATGACTCACAGGCGCTCAGCGTCGGCAACAAAACGTAACCAAAACCATCATGGTAGACCCCCTGTACTTTGCGCGCTGATAAGTAATCAGCGCGCAAAGTACCAGCCGCCCGTCCATCGCGGGTGTCCGGTCTCAGCTTATTACCGAAAGCCGAGTAACAGATTACCAAATAGTTAGTACACGCGGCGGGCGGCACGGTGCGAAACTCACTTTGCGCTATTATTACTTGTTCTATGCTTTACGGTCGTAGGTTAGGTGTCTTTTTGGTTCACAGCGTCTAGTGATTCAAAAGAATAGGCTATTACAACAATAGGTATTGACAATTTCTGACGAAGTGATTTATCTCTTATGTAGAAACTTAGTAAGTAATCCGTGGTAGGTACTACTCGGCGTAGTGACATAAAAAAATTATGTTTTAAAATAAACGATGTTCATCAGTAAAACTCTGATCGCGAGTACGAAAAAAAAACAGGGAGTAGGTATAACACGGCACTTAGCTCATTATCAAAAATATATAAATAATAAGTATATACCTATTTACATACGCTTGGACTTGTAAACCTCCGTTTCGTCGGTTTCCGTTCAACCGTTTTTGCCTTGGAAACGCTACAAATAGAATAGAGAGATAGAAGTTAGGTACCTACTATTGTTTTTAATACTTTTTAGGTTTAGGTACCCTTGCCATTGCATACCTTGCATACCTACAATTAGAGATATTCTCTACGCTCAAACGTAGGTAAGTAGGTATAAGTATTTCGCTTTTGATGACTGTCTGTATAGCGGCGCGTATACGTTATTAAATTTATACGTGTTGCGTTAGTTACCGTCAGACAGCAAACATAGTCGACCGAGCGAGCGTTAGCGAACGAAGCGTCTGTGCTACGTATGTCCGGATCTGTCTTTTATACAGCTCGCATTTTTAAAAAAAATAAAATCATATACCTACCTAGATCTCCGCCATTTTGAAAAAATCCGAAACCTGACAGCTAAAAATTCTGAATAATTATAGAACCTGTTGAGAAATGTAAACAGTAGAAGGACAGACGGCCGCAAAGTTTTAGCTCACATAGCCACTAGCTAAGTAGGTGTAGGTATAAAAAAGCCGATTCATCTAAGTTTATTGAGAGACCGCTTCGCTTGGTCAGTTAGTTGGTTTAGTACCTACCTACTTTAGAACTAAATTAGTACCGAACGGAAAAATGCTCGAGAATTTTTTTACTTCATTGACAAATGAACAAGCAACTATAGCATAAAATACGAGTACAAAATAGGTAGTAGGTATATTTTCAACAGAGAAGTCGACACAGAGATAGACTTTAGTGTCTTATATTTAGTAGTTATATTTCGCTATGAACGACTATACTGTATGTATAGGGGCGCACGCACACCACCGCACCTCTTCAGACTAGGCTGCGTATAATGCGTATCCACATACGCAACAGAGACGGCAATATCTAGGTACATTTTTCCAGTCGCCTCGAATCGGAGTTGCTAGTTCACTCCGCCGCCACCGCCTCCACTTCGCACCCTACATTATAATAACCTTGCATACCTATTTATAATGACCAAAACAGAATCAATTAACATATACAGAATCGTGTAAATCACAAATATACTTACTGTATTGTAGTCCTGTTTGATGCATTAGTTTGTACGTACCAATGACTGGAGCCGATATATAGTAACAGGATTGCCCCCTGTCAAATTTGAAACTGAATATCGTCCGGTGAAGTATGGGTGTTGTACTACACTGTACACACTTTACACTTGTTGCGCCCAACATTTTTTTTTCTTTCTAGGAATTACCTGTAAACAGCATATATGTTAGGACTCGACAATTATTAGTGATTTAAAATACTAAACATCAATTAGAAGTACTTATTGCAATAAATTATAGTTATAGTTACTTTCTGCATGTTTTTAAAGTGACAAATATAGTTCGCTGTCCTATTTTCGGCAACAGTTTTTCCAAAAATACTCGGTCAATAGAGGTAGGTGATGAGCTTCTATATTTTCATCTGTAAAAATAAAGCTTACGTTATTTTTTTGCAACACATGTGTTCTGTAGGTAAGTACTTGTGTTTCGGCCAGGGGTGCTAAGTTCACGCCAGGTTCTCTTTCGGCTCTACAGACGATAACGAAAGCCTACTACTCACCTTGGACACTCCACGCCACTAGACCCGGTGTACACCATGCACTGATAATAGCACTATTAGTTCAATATAAACTTTTTTAATGCGAAGTTAAAGTTTGCCGAAATTTTACGTGCGAGCGGACGCGAGAGCGCGGGACAGTAATTCACCGACAACTGACTGATTTAGCGCGTGCGATGCTCGCACGCCGAAAGGCAGGGAGTTTACGTCTCCCTCCCCCCTCACAGGTATCTCGCGGCTTTGTGGATGCCGCCGGCTTTCGTAGGTATCGTTTTCTATCTATAATGCCTACAGATATCTGGCGTAAACAACTTGCAATATAAAGGCATCAAACTTTTGGCTAATTTACAAGCTTGGCAATAGAAAGATCGCGGTTCTAAAGTGTGAATATGGGCAAAATCGATACAACTCCATACATCAATTGCGAGATGTCAGTTCGATGCAAACCTGTACAGCCGGCTAGGTTTTTGCAGCATGCCACTTTTCTAACGGAAAATCTTATCAGTAGATAGATTACTGTATCTGGACACGCAAGCACTCATAGTAGGTAGGTAGTATAAAGCTCATAATAAGATGATGCAATGCAAAGTCTGTAGGTACTTACTTACTTTTGAATTTGTCTTTGGGCGGCATTGTAGCCCTGGAATTCACTTCTTCTGATTTCCTTTCCACAAATGAAAAATCCTTTTTTTAACACTATAATCACTTTTTCTTCCAAGTTTAACGCCGTAACGCAACCAAATTCACGTGAACACACACGTTACGATACGATACGAATTACGAAATGAAATGAAACTTTTTGTAAGTGAATATGTATATATTCATGTATTTTTAGTATTTCAAAATCGCTAAAAAAACTTATCTCCACCATTTTGAAAACAAATTAAAACTGGCTCGACAAATGAATCTATAAATATTTATCAACCTATTTATGTTTTTATCATAACAAAACATAACATATCGTCACGCCTTTCCCTTGAAGGGGCTGGCAGAGGTGTAATACAATATCCACACTTCGCTGGACGACAGTCAGTCCCAAGTGTGACAGGGGGCGATCCTTTCGCCATAAACCGGGCTCCAGTCATGTCATGTATGTAGCAGATGACATACAATCCGCACATTGGTGTGAGGTGGGCTTTCTCAAACTAGGTTATCATAACTTAAAATTTTTTTACAAGTATACAATAAACCTACCTAGGTAAAGTACCTAATAAGCGTGTTTAGCAAAATATTAGACATGGATCAGAAGTAGGTATCTATCTACCTATCTATCGAAACCGCGGTAGGTACAGAAAAACGTATTCTGTTCTAGTTAGGTAGGTAAACAAATTGTGTGCGTCTATACGTACTTGTGCCTACGTAGGTAGGTATATGTATGGTACAGTTCCGGCACCTACCAATTACGAATTACTTAGTATTACTAACTTCACAGGTAGGTACTCGTAGGTAGTTATCTAAATGTTGTGTGTCGCACAACTATAGCGATGATGGATATAGGTACTCATTATGTAGGTCCCGCATTAGATAACTACATAAGTCACTTGTCAGGTAGGCACTAATAATGCTCCGAAGTTTACACCATGCATGGCAGACATGAGGCCAGTAATGCTAACAGAATAACATTTCAGAATTTATAAATTCTAAGCCTCGAAGTTTAACGCCTAAGTAGTCTAATTACCTATACCTACCTGTATACCTACTTACTTACCCATGCATAGATATTTTTGTAAGAAAACCAATAAAACCAAAAGCAACCGACTGCCTTGGTGGCTCAGTTGGTAGTGAACCTGCCTTTTGAGCTTGTTGGCGTGGGTTCGATTCCCACCTAGGGCAAACATTTATGTGATGAGCATTTGTGTCTGTCCTATGTCTGGGTTTTAAAATATATTTAAGTATGTACCTATTGAAAAATATCTAAGTAGGTATGTAGGTATATCAGACTCTGGCAGCCATACTATGGCTATACAAGCTTTGCTTAGTTTAGGACCAGATGACCGTGTGTGGAAGTGTCCCAAATTTATTTATTTATTAATAAGTACCTACCTAGGTTTTTAAGAGTTTTTATGTACTTTTTAAGTAAGTACTTAAACTATTATTAAATACTATGGTAAGACACTAATAACAACTAGTGGCTCTGTGAGCTGTAGACCTCGCGGCCGACATCTGTTTTCCTCTACAGGTTGCATTCCTGAAGCGATTCACGTGAAATTTTGTGAGCAGGTTCGATGATTAGACAGATTAAAAAAAAAATCTATCTAAGTAGTGAGTCTACTAATAAAATTTTAGGAAATTCCGTTTGTATCGGCCTGTGGAGGAAGGCATTTTTTTTAAGCTGAAGCATAGACGCTTTGCTCAAATGCTCGCTTGGTCGATTAAGTAAGGAACAAAAGTAATTAGTACAAGCTCAAAGAAAACAATCAACTTACGTACGCATAAATGCATCTACGTAGGTATAAAATATTCTTGTCTTCATCAATAAAATAATGCTTTATGGTTAGTACCTACCTAAGTTAGGTTATTGTACCTACCTACCTACCAATAATAATGAGCGCAGAGATGACGCGGTGACGCGGACTGCCCTCCCGTCGTTTGTGCCCTTGCAACGCGGAAGAAATAAGTACCTACCTACGAAAAGCTCACATCGCGAAGACTTATGAAGATGTACTTAACTAATTTCTCACACTTCTCTCACTACTAGCACACTACTCACACACTAGCCCAGACAGGCTAACATGAGTCGTAGTAGATCGAGCGAGAGCTTATTTTGCTCTGCTATCTGTTTTTCTTACGCATTTTCGCTAGTTGAATTTTAGCCGAGTTGGAGAAGGCTTGCTTCTAAATTCAGAAGGAGCCGGTTCGATTTCAGCCAAAAGTGCGCACCGATTTGTTCATTGTGTGAAAATATGTGCGTAGGTATTTAATGTCATCTGCTATATTGTATAACTAGAGCCCAGTGTATGGCGACAGACCCCTGTCATATTTGCAAAAGAATATCGTTCGGCGAAGTGTAAGTGTTGTAATACACCTCTGCCAGCCCTTTCGGAGGAAAGGCGTGGCGATGTGTATTTACTATTTAAGATAACCTAGGTACATTCTGAGCTACAATTTCATTTCTTTCAATGGTTACCTACGTGTTTAGGGAGTACGAGTACTTAAATATAATGTGGGAAACAGGCTTAAAATGTTTATTAGTAAGTAAACACTACCAGGGATGTGTCACTCCGAAGTTTAGGTACGTTTCGCCAGCGCGCTTACTGGTTCTTATCAATATAATTAATATTCAATATCTGGATAAAATTTGGCACAGATATAGCTCACGTCCTGGACATAGGCTACTTTTTCAAGGCTGAGGAGCTCAAACTCAAAAAATAAACAGTTCCTGTGGGACCACGGGTGAAACCGCGGGGCGCAGCTAGTATCTCATAAAATTTATTTTTGTCGCATAATTAAAGTCTTAGTAGCAGTTACAAATTCAATTACTACTTACTTATTTTTAAAGTAAAACAATTGATACGTTCGGTTACATATAAACGTGTGATAGCTATTTAACTTAGTTGCTACTACTAACTTCTATGCCACTAATTAAATTGCTGCCTTACAAAAAGGAAATTAATCACGGAACTAAGTAGTTTTGTTACAGTATGAAACCAAATTTATAACCACAGTTAAAACTCTTGTGAGGTGCAGCTAAATATTAATTCACTAAGACAGCTATCATACTTTGCTACAACAACATACCTACTAAAACATATCTTCATCATCTTTACATAATGATATGTCTCACACAATGCTATTAGATCACAACATTAGGAACAGCACAAAATATTCCGCTTGTCATCTAAAATTTCACATACGACATGGAAATAACTGTAATAGAAAAGACTGGTTAACGTAGATAATGTCAATTAGCAATAGCAGGTAAATAATTTATCCTAAAGTAGTTAAAATATTTTGCTCTGATAGCTAATTGAAACATTCAAATTTGTTTTGTTTATATAGATAACAAATTTAGTAAACTCAGTTAAGTAATTTGTAGTAACTGCAACTTGAGTGTGATCCTCCTAGCAAAATTTTATTTTGAATAGTAGCTAAGCAGTCTTTGTCGTAGCCAACAAAACTTTGCCAGTGTTTCGAAGATATTCGGTGCAGCAGCTAAGACATAGGCAGCAAAACAGATTTAGTTGCCACAACTAAACCATTTTTTTCCGTGTGGGAGAAGGCCCGCCTCTCAAGCCAGGGGGAGCTGGTTCGAACCAGCCCACGGCACGCACTAATTTGTTCTTTGTGTGAACATTTGTGCGTTTTGATGTCATCTGCTATATGACTGGAACCCGGTGTATGGCGATAGGCTCGCCCCCTTTCACATTTGGGACTGAATATCGTCCGGCGAAGTGTGGGTGTTGTATTACACCTCTGCCAGCCCCCTCGGGGGAAAGGTGTGACGATATGTTATGTATGTCAGTCGCTGGCAGACATAGTACAAGCTTTGCTTAGTGTGGGGTCAGACGACCGTGTGCAACAATGTCCCGAATATTTACTTACTCACTCAATTAAGCCAAAATCGTATTGTTTCAACTTAAATATTTGTCAATCAAATTATTATTCCGGCTTGACATAATTAAATAACATTAACACTAATTAATTACGCCGCAGTCCGTACGCTAGCGCACAGAATCCCTGACTCAATTATATTGGAAATAACTCAATGAAAACATTGTTAACAATGTTAATTTTATTTTGGTAACAAACAGAAAGGAAATCGTATATAAAACCCTTGGCACACGAATATGATGAATATCGCAATACAATAATAGTACTTAACATACATACACACATATCGACACGCCTTTTCTCCCGAGGGAGCTGGCAGAGATGTAATATAATAATCAAAAGCTTTATTTCGGACACACTGATCCATAAAGGTACACACATTGCAATTATAAATTTTATTCAAAACGAAGTCAAATAAAATTAATAAATAAAACTATCACATTAATCGCTTAGGTAGCAATAGCTACCCATCGTAATACAACACCCACACTTCGCCGGCCGATATTCAGTCTCAAATGTGACAGGGGGCGAGCCTGTCGTCATACACCGGGCTCCAGTCATATAGCAGATGACATACAATACGCACATTTGTTTACACTATGAATAAATTGGTGCGAGCCGTCGGCTAAGTGTTCTCCTATCAATCGGAATTTCGATCGGAAGTTCGGTCGATCGTCAATCAAACATCAAACAACCTATACACTACCACTTCCAAACATTATGGATTTCCTCGAACCAAACGTTTCTCAACCTACCGGCTTCCTTGTTCCGTGAGAGCTATAATCTAGGCCTTTGAAGGCCAGAGTGAATAGGTATCTTCTAAGTCTACGTGCTCCATCTTCGACCACATCGTTGCGTACCAACTGGCGAGGTGGTGATTAATAAACGCGGATTTTTGCGTAATAAAAAAAAGAGAAAAAACAGAGGAAAATCCACTCCAGCGCAGTGATACTCCGATCGGTGTTCTAGTATTTAAAAATACACCTTACTGCGACTAAACTAACATTCAAACATTCAAACTAACATTAAAAATGTGAACGTTGTTTATGTGTAATTTGCTACTTCATGCTCAAATGACTGAGCTGATTTTGAATTGAAATGACATTTGAAAATTCGGAACGAAGCTGGCTTATAATTATGACGCTGGAGTGTGGAATACTCTACTAGAATATATATGTTCCCTGTCACTTATAATCTGGGTGTCTTCAAGTCTCGAGTGAATCGGTTTCTTCTAGGCAAGCGTGCTCCATCGTAGGCCGCATCACTGCTTATCATCAGGCATGTTGACAGCCAAACGCAATCCTATTCTAACCAATATTACAAATGCGAAAGTGAGTTTGTTCGTTTGATTGTTTGTTTGTAACGCTTTCACGCCCTAACTAATCAACCGATCATCATGAAATTTTGCATACATGTTGTCTAGGGTACTGAAAAGGACATAGGGTACTTTTCATCCCGAAAAAATAAACGGTACCCGTGGGACCGAGGGTGAAATCACGGGGCGCAGCTAGTTAAGCAATATAAAAAATAATATACATGCATACATACATAATCACGCCTCTTTCCCATAGGGGTAGGCAGAGAAAATAATGCTATACTTACCCTAGATTTGCATTACACATCAAGGGTACAATTAGTACAATTTTAAACCTCCCTCGCCATCCGTTGTGCACTGACCTTTAGCCCAAAAAAGTTAAATTGATCAATTGTAAGACATTTAAGTAATTGCTATTGTATATAATTGCATTGCTATTCAGCGAGGTAACGTTGCCAGCCTTTTGGGTACTTTACCCGCGGATACTGACTTGAGCTCTGTTTATTATTTGTAATTTGTTATTTTTGTTTGGTTTATTTTAGGCTTATATTGTTAGTAGCTAGTTATTTTATTAATCTTTGAAAATTTTAAGTAATTTGTAGTTTCAAGTTTCTCAAAGTAATTAATGAAGGGCTCTCAAATAAATCTTGTCTTCAATCTGTCCAGAGTCTAGAAAAGGCACGCAAGCTACACTTTCTAACTTTTTGCTCTTAATTAGGGTCACAGAAAAACTATAAATATACAGGGTGACTGGTTAGCTTGGTGACTCAGTTGGTAATAAGCCAGCCTTCTGAGCTTTGGGGGCGTGGGGTTCGATTCCCACGTAGGACAAACTGGGTATGTCTAGGTGTTAATATATATTTAAGTATGGTATTTAAAAATATAAATGTGTAAAAATCTCTGGCAGCCATAGTACAAGCTTTAGTTTGGGGTCAGAAGAAAATATATTACTTATTACTATAAATTAGAAATTAGTTAGCATTATTTTCAAGCAACCCTAAACCAGCGCTGCCTTGCCTGTCGATTTTGGCCGGGAGCGGGCCCATAGGGCTATCCAAATGGTGTTATTTCAACTTACCCTTCTGCTTTGATTATGGCCGCTCTGTGACGAAAACCCTTGAAGTTGTTGAACTACGTTTTAACCCTTGAGTTTGTAAGTTTCAAAGGAAATAGAACGATGGCCGACGGCCGGAGGCGTCCCCACATTCAGAGGTGTAATATAAGTAGTTGATCGCGCATGCAGATAACTTACACTGGTCAACAGTGATTTTGTTGCTCTTGTTTTAATTTATTTATTCTTTGAAAAAATAATGCCCCTCAGTTTCTTGCCTGTTCTTCTGAGTAGAGGCTTTTTGTCCGAACAAGGCGGTCGAGTCAATTTAATTACCTTTGACGTTCATAAGTGTATCTTTGATACCTAAATTGAATAAAAACATTTTGACTTTGACTTTTGACTTTGACTTTGACTTGATGTAAGAGTGGTTTCGAATCCAACAACAATACGTCAACAATTTAAGAAAATATGGATGGTTTTGGAATATCAGCTCTAGTTTAAAAAAAAATCTTCATTTTCACATTGCCCTAAAATAATAGTACAATGTTCCAAAGCAGAGGGAGAGAGAGAGCAATAGTATAAATTTTATTGAGTCAAACCAGTACTTTCATGAATATATTCGAAAATTTGCTACTTGAAAACATAGACTTCCGCAGAAATATCCAGGACAACAAAAAAAATTTTTTTTTTTTGTGGAGTTGTGTTATCTAATGCTCTCACCAGTACACACGCGGGACGAAGCAATAACAGCTCTATTGAAAACGCTAAATTAAAGCTAGCCAAAAGTATTGATGTGCTTGTTTGAAACGCAGCAATAACAAAACAGGTTAATTAGCTTATTTCGATTCATCAATTTAGACTTCTGAATAGCTCTAATAATGTTCTCTTTTTGTCTGTAAAAGTTGATCATATTACCAAATCCATGCATAAATGTAGGAATTTAACAAGAAAACATTATTTAAATAAAACGAAAAACCCGGCTGCAAAATGTTGTACTCTATGTCACTTCCACTATCAAAACAATTCAAATGACACCTCGCATGTCGAAATAGATCAAGCTGTTTAAGCTGTAGGCCGTGCCAAGAAAACCTCATGCATACATACACTCGAAAAACATAACCGTCCATCTTGTGCAGTCGAGTAAAAATTAAAAATAAGTTCGCTCTTAGGGTTCCTATAAAATAAAAATAATAAAATTAATACATTATGTATTATGATTATGTATTATGACATTGCTTATGATCAGATAACTAAAATTTATTTTTATGCAATCAGCTGCTAAAATTGGCCGGGTCGATTCGACGATATGATCGAACTGAAGAGTTTATGCTATTTTGCGCGCAGCATTTTCGTCCAAGGAGCTGGTTAGTGTAACGAGCTATCCACTAGTTACATAGTCTCTGTTCACATCCGACATAATTGAGGGTTGCGGGTGTCAGATTCTCTCGAAAGTATTTCAAAGCAAAACTGGGTTGATGAAGGAAGTAACGAAAATTCATTTGATAGGTAATAATAGAAGCTTTGTGGAGGATTACTCAATTACAGGGTGATTATGTCAAAGACGGTGTTATGACAACTTTGCTGAAGTTTGTCTCGATGACGAGTTTTAACGTAATTGGCCGAATGAAGCTAGGGTCACTGTTTATGACTGCGGGTCAAATCGGCGTTTGAATGTTTTTTTTTCGGCTTATGGCGATAGGCTCGCTCTCTGTTGCGGTTGGGACTGAATGTCGTTTGGCGAAGTGTGAGTGTTTTAATACCTGTTAGTAAATACACCTAAATGTAGTAAGTAACACCTAAAAAGTAAAAACACCTGTTATTACATTTTATTTGCGACCGTGTGTGACAATGTCCCGAATTTATTTATTTATTATTTATTTATTTATTTGTTATTAGCCCGTCTGGGAAAGGCGTGACGTTAATGTATGTCATGTTAAGTGAAGTGTCACCATAGGGTTCCAAAAGGGTGAATATACACCCTTTTAGTACGGATCGCCGTGAATGAGCCGTGATGGTAGAGTGGGATGGACAGCGCCTTCCGATTCGGAGATCGTGAGTTCGATTTTTGTCAATGAACAAAATAGTTTAAAAATGAAGAAAACTTTATGTGCATTTTTTGACACGTGCTCTTACGGTAAAGAAAAAAAAAACATCGGAACCAACAACCAACGTCCTAAAATTGATAAAGTAAGACATGTGATAACCTCCAACCCGCACTGTGTCAGCGTGATTAACGACTCAATCAGTTCAAACCAAAAGTTCGACCGCGTGCTTCAAAACCAAGCTCAGAGCTTGGTTACTAGATAATCTGTTTTATGACCTTGAATCGTATTTCAAAATAAGAGACTTTTAAACTATTATTATTTTAAATAATGATAGTTATATTATTAAGAATAATAGGTATGCAATTTATTTTGTTGACATTAATTATTTATTTCATTTGACATAGTAATTACTGTTTTGACATGTATAAACTTTTGACATTTATTGAACTGTGACGTGTAACTATTGGAGTTGTCAACAAATTCTGATTTCTGATTTCAATCAACCTCGATGTAGAGTTGGTTGGTGTCAGCTAGTTGAACTGCGTCATTTAGTAAAATGGCTAGGCTGTTAGTTGATCGGCTGATTAACAAGTTGGCTGCTACACACGCATTGGTCTTGGCTCAAGACCTAAATTGGTGCAAATATTGCCAATGGCTATCTGTAGTATAGCCAACCCTATTACGACACCATACCAGGGCTAGTCAACCAGCCTATGAAATTAGTGACAGGGTAATATGGCCAGTATTTTCTATCCAGTACAGCAGCTTCAACGAAAGCGTATAATTTTTGGGTCAACTCAATTTGACACTGCTGCAAATTACTGGAATGCAGAATCTAATCTTGGAACAAAACGTTTTTTAAAAGTACATATGTTAATAAAGAATGTGTCCCACTAGAGTCAGTTAATTTCAACCATACGTAGGTAAAAAGCATAGGAATAAAAATACCCACGGTTCCACCTGGTCGATGGAAGAGGCAAAAGAAGTATCCATGAATCCACCGGTGGATTTAAGAGGAAACAGAAGTATCCATGGATCCACCTGTGGATTTAAGAGGAGAAAAAGGTATACGGGGATCCACATGTGGAGCCGAGCTGTGGATCCAAGTGGATGAAGGGGTTTAAAGTCGTCCGAAATTTTTTGGCAGGGTTACTACTAGTGTTGGAGAAGACCCACCTATTTTTTTTTTTCTGATAAATAAAATAAATATTACAAATAAATTATATTAAATGAATAAATTGTTAAGGGGGTTCCCGTGCAAAAAACGTGATTTTGTTTGCCGTTTTCATAAATATTTGTACGGAACCCTTCGTGCGCGAGTCCGAATCACACTTGGCCGGTTTTTTTTATTTTCTCAGACCCGCGTAAACTCATGTACTGTATTTTAAAAATAATCAACAAGCGACATCGTCAGCAACATAAAATATTAATGTACACTGGAAGCAAACAGTTTTTGACGTTTACACGCTCTCGCAGTGAAATATGGATTATGGGAGGTGAATAAAGTATGTGACGGGAGAATTGAGTAGGTTTGACCTTAACTGCTAGCTGAGGTCTGCGAGTTCATCTGGGATGCATGGACCCTATTCTGACGCGTGAGAAATTATATTATATATTATTGTGAAGCGATGGTAGCCTAGTTGGAGAAGGCCCGCCTCTAAAGCCAGAGGGAGCGGGTTCAAACCCAGCTGACGGCACGCACCACTTTGTTTATTGTGTGAACATATGTGCGTATTGTATGTCATCTGCTACATGACTGGAGCCTGGTGTAAGGCGTCAGCTTCGCCCCCTGTCACATTTGGGACTTAATATCGGCCGGCGAAGTGTGGGTGTATTACACCTCTGCCAGATTCCTTTTTTTATGTAGAATAGGTCGGCGTTTGACCACCAACTCGCCTAATGTTAAGCGACGTTGTGGTCTAAGATGGAGCACGACGACCTATAAGGTACTTATTCACTCTAGCCTTGAATTTTACTAGAGTGAAGAAGTATAAAGACGGCAGTTGAGTGAGGCGCTACAAGTGCGCTACTGCTCAGACCCGTCTTCGGAACGGTTACACCGGACTACATCCCGAAACACGACTAGGTCATTTCACGGCATGGCTTGGTCCGGTGGGTGGTAACTAGCCATGGCCGAAGCCTCCCACTAGAGTTTGCTACGCGGTTAGCATTACCCGGGGACCACGTGTAGGGAATCAGAGTAGAGTACACTCCTACGGACGTAGGAAAGCAATGAACTCATAGTTGTCGAATAAATTGATTTCTCGTACGTGATGTGAAATATAAACATTGGAATAATTTACGAAATGTAATACTGGAAACTGATCATAGCCGTTTTATTTGTACAATAAGGTCGTTCCCAATACTTTATATGTTTATTCGATGAGTACACTTACGAGTAACGGTAACCTAAATTATAACAGGGGGTGTCACTCCGCACTTTAGGTACGTTTACGTACCTACGTACGTACGGTACGGAGCTTACTCCAAATGACCACCACCAAAACGGCTCTAAGTAAGCTCGTGTCACAATTATAAGTTTTAATTTCGCGTAACGGTCAAAGGAGTAGGTGAATTTTTTATACCTAAACTCGACTTTTGTTCTATAGTGATCCTTCTGTACGTAGTACTATTAGTTATTCTGTGGCAATGCTTACAAAACTAAGTTAATCGCTGCATATGCATTGCAAATTCTAAGACAAACATTTGCACCAGAACTTACGATATTCATTGGTCATTGTTTGCACCAACCTCGGCCAACGTGTTTCAATCGTTCAAATATTGAGTTATGGGCCACAACCCGCTTACTGGAAGACGTGGCCGGACATAGTGTGGTAGCTAACGTCATTTTTGTTTACTTGAGGTGATCATCTTTTTTGTCAGGTCAGCTATGATAGCCTAGTTGGAAAAGGCTCGCCTCTCAAACCAACGGGAGCGGATTCAAACCCGGCTAACGGCACGCACCGATTTGTTCATTGTTGAACAAATGTGCGTATTGTATGCCATCATCTGCTATATGACTGAAGCCTGGTGTATGGCGACAGGCTCGCCCCCAGTCACATTTGGAACTGAAAATCGTGAGGCGAAGTGAAAGTGCTGTATTACACCTATGCCAGCCCCTTCGGGGTAAAGGCGTGACGATATGTATCTTTTTTTGTGAGAGAATTAGGGCAGCCTGAGCTACACGAACGGCGAACTAGATTATTTCCATATATGGGAAATAAATTGTTTTCCCAACTATTCTGAGGAAATAAACAACAATTTGGTTATTAAATTGGTGGCATCAGTGAATGCCTTTTAGTCTTCTTAGTTTCCTTGTATTATTTTACTCTAGTTACACTTTTGCTTTATTTATTAAAAAACAATTTTATAAATATTTTGTGGGTCTTTAACAAAATAGGTAGACATTACAAAGAAGTAATTTTGTTTTGTTAAATATAACACGGCTAAGCTCTTTTAAAAAACCTTAAACACTGTACAAACAGACAATGATATTTAAGCCTGTTTATATAATACCTACAAATATTACAGCATAATTCGATCGCGTTGATCACCACGCGTAACCAAAGACGTCAGCAGCTCGCGACCTACATTGATATTGCAAGTTGTGTGGCGGTAAGCGTACATGCTAGACGCTAGTAAATGGAATCCTGAAGATAAATCGTAGTTTCCAGGATGTTTGATGAGTTAGCGTGAATGATGGTTGCATGAGATGAGCTGCATTTTGCACATCCTGGCTGCAATGCAAACTATTTTGAGTAAACAGTGTTGCTAGATTTTTATTTGGGCGAAGCTGGGGTTTGAAACTATTTGAGTAACAAGAAAAACAAAAAACGAAAATCCGGCTGCAAAATGTTGTATCCTATGTCACTTCCACTATCAAGACGATGCAAATGACACCTCACACGTCGAAATCCATGAAGCTGTTTAGGCTGTAGGGCGCGCCAAAGAAACCTCATACACATATGCATACTACGTACAGACATACATAATTACATAGATACAAACATACACTCAAAAAACATAACCCTCCTTTTTGCGGAGTCGCGTAAAACTCTGGATTCTCACGTCCAAATCGGATAAAAAGAAAGGCTACGGTTTGCAATTTTGAAAAAAAACATAACATACTTTAATAAAAACAACATATCGTCACGCCTTTCCTCCGAAGTGGCTTGCAGAGGTGCAATACAACACCCATACTTCGCCGAGCGATATTCAGTCCCAAATGTGACAGAGCGGGAGCCTGTCGCCATAATCCGGTTTCCAGTTATGTAGCGAATGAGACACAAAACGCGCATATGTTTACGCAATGAAAAAAAACTGCGTGCCCTCGGCTGGAATCGAACCCGTTCCCTCTGGCATGAAAAGCGAGCCTCCTCCCAACTAAGCTGTCATCACTTTACTAAGCTGTTATGGCTTTGTTTAAAATGCCCGTTTAATCATTTAAACACATATTAGTGCAAATTTCAAAGCATTTTCAGACTGTTTTAGCCGGATAACTGAAAAATCCGGCAAAATAGTCATAAATAAAACATCAAACAAATCGCCGCAAGAATTAGAGCACTAAAACCCTGTTTCACGTCCAGACTTAGTAATAATTAACTACGTTGTAAGGGTTGTACCTACCCTTTTAAAGGTACCTCGATTATCATGTTGAAAGGTTTTTATACAGTGCGGGGGAGTAATTATGTAAAAACTGCCTTTACTAAAGGTAGATTGGGATTAGAAATGTGATATCCGGCATATTTTGTTGCTAAGGCCTATTCTTTTTTTTATTATAATAGTAATTTGGAGCGGTGATAGCCTAGATGGAGAAGGCCCGCCTCTCAAGCCAGAGGGAGCGGGTTCGAACCCAGCCGACGGCTCGCACCAATTTGTTCATTATGTGAACATATGTGTGCATTGTATGTCATCTGCTATATGACTGGAGCCCGGTATTTGGCGGCAGACTCGCCCCCTGCCACATTTGGGACTGATATCGTCCGGCGAAGTGTGGGTGTTGTATTACACCTCTGCCAGCCCCCTCGGGGGAAAAATGGCGTGACGAAATGTTATAATATGTAGTAATAATAATCACTTTATTCAGGCGCAGGTTAAAAAATAACAACACTGTCCCATATTATAAATACCTTATAGAATACAAACGAAATAAAATTAACTATTTCATAAGAGTATTCGCTCTCTTTGCCGACTTCCTATACCGCCGAAACACTTGCTCCTTTGGCGAGAGCTCAGACGAGAGTAGTGCTGCCTTGCGCTAAGGATTTGTCTAGGGATAGATTTTGCAGTGAGTTGTCAGGAGGGGTAAGCTTCAGAGCTCTGCGTTCTATGTTCAATGTAATGTATGTGAAGGTTTCGATTCTATATTACACCTCTCTATCCCACGACGATTTCTGAACGACTGACTGACTGACGGAGAGAATGAACCGGTGGTAGATTGGTTATGGACGCCTCAAGGTTCCCATCTGCAAAAATCTAGTAAAGAGTACATTTGACACATTTTTTTTTTAACTTAATGGCTTGCGTTTGGCCGCTAACATGCCTGATGATAAGCAGTGATGCTGCCTACGATGAAGCACGCTTGTCTAGAAGAAACCGATTTACTCGAGACTTGAAGACACCCAGATTATAAGTGTCAGGGAACACACACTCTGGCAGAATATTCCACACTAAACTCAACTTACTATACATCATTTACATTGAACAGATTGTCGAGAGTATTGTGACGAGTTTGGAATTCGGCAATCCGGCCAAAATCCGTCAACAAACATCTGGTATAAACAGACTCTACACCTCTACTATTCAGGTAAAAATAAAGGTACCTACAAAGTAAAAAGGGTTGAAATTCACATCCCTCATATAGTAGCGAGAATTGGAACAATCTCTCATAATTAATATAAATTGACGTAGTCTAATGAAAACACTTTTCGTAGCTCCAAAAACTTTTTTAATATTGAAATTCGTGATTTTAATACTTTTTTTATCTTTTCAGGTACGATACTGTTTAATAAACTTTTGAACGCATCGGTCGGTACCTTCAAAGGTGGGTTTGTTTTTGTGCTTATAAGATATTTTTTTTTAATGTACAATTAGGTCGGCGTATGACCACCAACTCGCCTCATGTTAAGCGACGTTGTGGTCTAAGATGGAGCACGACTACCTATAAGGTACTTATTCACTCTAGCCTTGAAGTTTCGTAGAGTGAAGAAGTACAAAGACGGCAGTTGAGTGAGGCGCTACAAGTGCGCTACTGCTTAGACTCGTCTTCGGAGCGGTTACACCGGACTACATCCCGAAACACGACTAGGTGATAAAACTAGTTGATTGTGCACGTAGTACATTTTCCATTAAAATATAGCACTTCGTATCTGATGCGGGACAAGGTATGAGTCGCGTTTTTCTATTGAAAAAAATCAGGGTAAATGTGGACACTATACACTAGACACTCACCCCTTTGCTATTAAACGTATAGCCTCAGAATGCTTAAACAGTCTTTTGTCTTTTTCGATTGACTTCAAACAATTTAAAGAAAGAAAAAGACAAAACACTGTACAATTATTCCAAGGCAGGGCGGGGCGGACGGGGCGGACGGGGATAAAACTGTAGCGACAGAAGAAACAGAATGTCTTCAAAGTGAAAATGTCTTCAAAGTGAATTCAGCTGTAGTCAGGATCAACCTCATAGCTAGTTTACAAAAATAATAAACACGTTACACCCTACGTCCCACACATCATGGCGTTACATTGACAACATTACGCAGGGAAACGAGGCGTGGGGACCGCCTAACGTTATTTACATTACGCGCATCATTTACGCAGAGTTTACGCACGTTTTTATTCCGTGCGTAAATCCTAATACACGTTTCCTTATTACAGGTTGATCGCGTTGAGAAAGTTGATATTTTTTGTTGTTTTTTTAACAAACAAAGGTCAATCATTTCGCAAACGAAACCATAGTTTTGGAACCAGTTACAAAAGCTGATGAATGGGTTAGTTATTATGATGGTGTTGTTTACTCGTGTGTACATTGTACTACATGTCATAGAAGCATGGGTTCGTGATATAAAAGTATCCTATGAATATGAGTAACTTTCCTGTCAAAATTTGTCAAGATATGTTCACGATAAGAAGATGTTGTCAAGATATGTACTCGTATGTTGTGTGTCATCTGCTACATGACTGGAGCCCGGTGTTTGGCGACAGGCTCGCCCCCTGTCATATTTGGGACTGAATATCGTCCGGCGAAGTACGGGTTTTGTATTACGCCTCTGCCAGCCCCCTCGGAGGACAGTCGAAGCGACTTTGCTTCACCTTCGACCTTGAGATCTTTGTCCGGATCCCTGTCTTCCTCTACAGGCTTTAAAAAAAATATATCTACCTTACCGAAATTTCCAAAAAGTCGACAAAGAAATCTGTAAATTTATCGAACCTTCTCAGAAAATTTCACGAAAATCGGTTGAGGAATGCGACCTGTATAGGAAAACAGACGCTGGTCGCGAAGTCTTCAACTCACAGAGTCACTAGTATAATAGCTGGCCGTTTGTCACTCTTTTTATATAAAAAAGTTGCTATTAAGATATTGTTGTTGCATAATGAAACAATCTCATTAATTTAATCTCTTTGTAGTCCCACTGTCCAATACCGTCGTCCGTAACACGAATCCAGGGTTTCCTCACTTGATTTATCCGCTAAAACGAGGAATTTAAATTGTACCAGGTTTCATTCAACACCCGTAAGAAGCTCGCCAAACTTTACGACCGATCTGAATATCAGATCTGAAGCACAGAACATTGGTGAACATTAAACTTCGTGAAGCAGCGGCCTTATTGCTTTACTGGTGATAGAGTAATCGGCATTGATATGTATGTACTACGTACTAGATTTCATTATCCGAATACAAACTTTTATCCACTCCAGTGCATAGATTTCCTTGCACCTTGCATTAGTGTGGTCTTGACACCTGTGGTCAACTGGTGAACATCGCCGCGGCGCGGTCAACGAATTCCCATATAGTCTGTAAGCGAAATACTCGCGGACGGCGCGTGGTCACCGAATGGGCCACTCGTTGGCGTGAAAGCGTTACAAATCAACAAACGAACAAACTCACTTTTTCGTCTTTTTTTTGTTAAATCCGCTGTGATATTTTTTGTTAAATCCTATGATTTAGCAAAAAAAAAACAGAGCGGCCACAAAGTTCGTCAGCCACTGCACCTGCTAGGGTAGGTTTACCCCTGTTTATGCGAAGTAATGGGTTGATGTATGACAGGGCAGTTCTTTTGTGGGATTTTTGGAGGATGACGCGTTGTGGGTTAATTTACTGGCTTAATTATTTGACGAAATTTTCGTACAAAAGATACTAATGAGTTGGAAAATGTAAGTCCCTCCGCCGAAAATCGTTGGCACACTCGCGTGTCTGTTAAGGTATTGAAAATATGTATATTAATTTATTGCTTCCGTTATGGTAGATGCAGTTCTCAAAGGTAAATTACTTACATAAAATTGTATCACATAATGACCCTGATAGGGTATGACAACATTGTTCGGACTGGATTTATTCATTTAAATATTTTTGTCAGTTAAGAATTCTCTAGAGTATAAAAACATTTTTTGATCAATATATCTTTTAACGTTTTAATAAATTTGACCTCATCTTCTATGTTTTTTAACTGTTTAGGTAATTTATTATAAATTTTAATAGTCGTTGGGTTTGGGCCGGAACCATGTATTTTTAATCTTGAGGTTGGTAGAATTGATTTATGTGATAAATTCTGTCTGGACCTACGTCTTTCTCTGCAGGTTGTGTTTCTTAACCGATTCTCTTGAAATTTTGTAGGATCATTTTTTTTGTCTCCTTTTTCACTGCGATCTGTCGCCATTGAGACACTTAACAGTGGGTTGAGTTGGTTGGTTCAATAATTAGACAGTTTTTTTTTTGGCGAGTCAGTGTTTGGATTTTTTTTCAAAATTGCGATTGAGATTTGATTTTTGCTTATAAAAAAAAACATCTTCGGATTTTTGAAGAGGGAGGAATCAGGGAAATATTTATTTGTTTAAAATATATATTTCCTTGCAAATAGCCTTGACCCAAACTAAATCAAAATATGGATGTAGGTAACATGTGATTAACTTGACTAGGAACCGAAATACCGCTTCCGAAATTAACTTTACTAAGTTCATTGTAAACTCACCTCTATCGTGTAGGTTTAGCGTTAAAAATGGCCCAACAAATCTCCCTGTAACATGGTTTGTATCATGTTTAAATTTTGTACCGGTTAAATTGTCCCAATTGTTTTGGAATAGGGCGATAGTTGACCAAATTGTCTGGGAATAATATATATATATTTTTTTATGTAGAATAGGTCGCCGTTTGACCACCAACTCGACTGATGTTAAGGGACGTTGTGGTCTAAGATGGAGCACGACGACCTATAAGGTACTTATTCACTCTAGCCTTGAAGTTTTGTAGAGTGAACAAGTACAAAGACGGCAGTTGAGTGAGGCGCTACTGTGCGCTACTGCTCAGACCCGTCTTTGGAACGGTTACACCGGACTACTACATCCCGAAACACGACTAGGTCATTTCACGGCATGGCTTGGTCCGATGGGTGGTAACTAGCCACGGCCGAAGCCTCCCACCAGAGTTTGCTACTCGGTTAGCACTACCCGGGGACCACGTGTAGGGAATCAGAATAGAATACACTCCTACGGACGTGGGTAGCTCAGCCCCCAAAAAATTTAAAAGGCGGAGACTGACTGGAGCCAAACTTCGTAACGTATCAAGCTTGCGTATCAATTCAACGAGCTGAGTGCTCGCGGCGAGTGGTTCGGCTCGTTGGATTGATACGAGGAACCAGAATCAATTTTTTTTTATTATTGTCCAACTCATGATATGTGTAATAATATCTTCCGCCAGGTATAGCATTCTGAGTCAAAAATGGTCACGTGGGCAACACGTAGTGACATCAATTGATGCTTAAGCATACATAAACATAAACATATCGTGACGCCTTTCCCCCGAGGGGGCTGGCAGAGGTGTAATGCAACACCCACACTTTGCCGGACGATATTAGTCCCAAATGTGACAGGGGGCGAGCCTGTCGGCATGCACTAGGCTCCAGTCATGTAGCAGATGACATACAATACAATATGTTACACAATGAACAAATTGGTGCGTGCCGTCGGCTGGGTTTGTACCCGCTCCCTCTGGCTTGAGAGGCGGGGCCTTCTCCAATTAGGCTATCATCGCTTTTTTTTAATGCTTATGCAAGCCCGAATTAAGTCATTTACAAATCGTTCGAAAGAGACGGATGACGGTGACGAGTGACGTCATTGCGTGTTTGCTCCCGGAATGTTAGACCTGTTTTTTAGATCATCGTGGCGAGGAGCGCCAATATCACTTTTGCCCACGCTCTGAAAAATCGTGGATTCGGGCCAGGTCAAACTGCTGACTAATCAAAAACCCACATATCAGCAGTTTTAAAACTAATCTCGCCGACGTTCCGCCGACGATTTCCCCGACCATTTGCCGACGATTCGCCGACATTTATCGGCCATCGATCGCCGATTTTCCGATAAGACTGCGACAAGTTTCACCTCTTTCTTGTTAGTTTTAAAATTTTACTACCTTTTTATTCGAGGGAAGTTTATGACGACTGATTTTATGTCGGGACATCGAACAGAGATTGACGAGTTTGAGGAAGAAGCTAGGATTGACCTACTTTGGTTTATTTCTGTCGATTGTTCTAGATGAAGACGTTTCTGAATTCTGAGCACCCATTTTGCATATGAGGATCTGCAACATAGGTGATGATAGCCTAGTCGGAGAAGACTCGCCTCTCAAGTCAGAGGGAGCGGGTTCGGACCCAGGCGAAGGCACGCACCAATTTGTTCTTTGTATGAACATTTGTGCGTATTTAATGTCATCTGCTACGTAACTGTAGCCCTTTGTATGGCGACAGCTGCGCCCCCTGTCACATTTGGAACTGAATATCGTCCGGCGAAGTGTGGGTGTTGTACACCTCTGCCAGCCTCTTCGGGGGAAAGGCGTGACCGTACTACGCCGGACAATATGCAGTCCCAAATGTGACAGGGGGCGAGCCTGTTGTCATACACCGGGCTCCAGTCATGATTTACAAATACGCACAAAAATCCACACAATTAACAAATTGGTGCGTTGGTGTATTGTTTGCTAACATACAAAATACAAATATTTTTCTATTAATATTAGTGATACGATATTTCTTTTACTTACTTTTGGTATGTGTCGTATTCCACATAGGCCGCTTCTTATCATTTTCTGTATTTTTGAGTACCCAAATTATTTTTGGTAACTAATTACGTCCCACTCGTAATTCTTCAAATACAGGAAAAAAAGAGGATCACATGCTCATATTTTATTATTCCCTATATTCTGTTATAATGATAGAAAAAAATACTAACACAACTTGGTTTCGAGCAATAAAACCTCATATTCAAAGCAAAATTCCTAGTAAAAATATTATTTTTCTCAAAAACGTTTCTTTTAACCAAGATCTTTTGACATAAGAATAATACAATACATGAGTTCCAGGAATTACCACGGACTAAAGCCAGAGTTTAGGGAGACGACGGGCGTTGTGCGGAGCGTGCAGCGTCGCGTCGCGCGTCTTGACAAACAATACAATATAGAACGCGCGCAAATACGCTTCTAGGTAGAGGCGTGTTTGCGCGCGTGTACCGCTCTCATATTAACATGATGTATAACTAATTTCGCGCTGCAGCGTTACCTGCTTAAGACTTACCTTACCTTAGTTTAAGACTATAATCCAGACCATAATCTATGTCTGTGCCAAATTCCATCCAGATCCGTTCAGCCGTTCTACAGCCCTAACTTACCAGTCGAGATATGTTTTGGTCATTGTCTCTCTCGTTTGAAAAGTCATAAGAGTGAGAGAGACCAAGTCTTACGCGTCAAGAATAGACGTGGCGTGATTGAAGAACAAACATCCATCCATACGAACTTTCGCATTAAGTGTTCCGCGACGCTCTGAATTTTTCAAACAAACGCGCTTGTCAAATTACTTGGAAACTATTTGTCAGACTATGATGAAATTTGGCATGTACAATTAAATAAATTATGTCTCCGCCCCTATGTTCTTTTTAAAAAAAAAATACGTCCTCAAGAGAAAATAGAGTTATGAAATATATCCGCATTTGTAAGGGGTCACTTTTGACTGATTTATTCTAGAGATCCAAAATCCCTTTATATAGGGAGGTTGTCTACATCATTCGCTTTTAAATTAATACACAATATAAGGGATTTTTTGTTATCTAAGAATGATTAGAGACTCGCAAAAGTTAAAAAAAAATATTGAAATAAAGTTATGTAGTTGACAAAGTTGTCAACTGCATAACTTTCGAGGCTTGTCAATATCTCTACTTGCTCTCTTCGCTTGTCGTCTTCTTCTAGACGAAATGGCAATAGAAAAGTCTAAAGTGGTCGCCAGACCTTTCAATAATAGTATAGTTCGATAATGTAAATTAAAGTGAATAAATTAAAGTGTAATGTGATTTGTCCGCGCTATACAACGCTGTTCGCGCCGCTCAACGCTCCGCTGCTCCCTGATCGAGCTCTAAACGATGCGTAGGCCGCTAAAATGTCATGAACATGATTTTATGAATTAAAATCAGAATATCCTCCTCTAATTAAAATTCTAGGAAATAAAGTAAATAGAACCTAAATATGGCGCGTAGGACTGGCAAAATAAAATGTTAGACAAGACGGAAATATTCAAATTCAATTTTGTAGATGTGTATTCAGAATAGATACCTACTCAAGGTTAGTGCTGAAAACCAGCGCTGCTAAGAAATTAGCAGCACCATTGCTGAGCACTAACCTTTTTTGTCGCATTGGACACTACAGCGATAACTGAAACCCTAATCATCTAAATATTGGTTTATGTCTTAATGTAAGTATAGAAGTTATTGACTGCCTCGGTGGCTCAGTTGGTAGTGAACCTGCCTTCTGAGCTTGGGGGCGTGGGTTCGATTCCCACCTAGGGCAAACATTTATGCGATGAACATATGTGTTTGTTCTATGTCTGGGTGGTAATATGTATTTAAGTATGTATTTAAAAAATATCTAAGTATGTATATCAGTCTCTGGCAGCCATAGTACAAGCTTTGCTTAGTTTCGGGTCAGGCGACCGTGTGTGGAAGTGTCCCGAATTATACATATAAATATATATATAAATATTCCATTGTTGAGAAATAATTGTTTATTATATTTTTGTCTGTTTTATTGTGTATTTTGTTGGTTGTTGTAGTGTTTTGTGCGTTAAAATAAAATTGTTTCTTTCTTACTCGTCGTATTGAAAATGGTCGTCCGCTGAAGTGTGGATGTGATGTTTTACACCTCTGCCTGTCTCTTCGGGGGAAAGGCGTGACCATGAGGTGATGTTATGATAATGTATTTAAAAATGAATACTAGAAACACTACATCACACTGAAATAATAATTGAGAAAGTTTGTGAGCGAGTGATTTTTTATGTAATTTGTTTATTATTTGTATATACGCTAAAATGGCTTAACGGATTTGGAAGAAATTTAGTGCAGAGGTAGCTTATACTCTGGCAGACACAACACATGCAGTAACTAGTACACAAACACGCCCTCATTAGGGGAGGTGTATGTGAAACAACGTCCGTGTACCCCCTGAGGGGGTCTAAATGTTATTTTTTGTCTTTATGCCTAGGACTTGGGAGGTATTTATGGAATAGGTCACTTACAAAATTTCGCGTTTGCATAATATTATTTAAGTTTTATTTAACTACTATTAATTTTACTAACTAGTATAAATATTAGTGTGATAGAGTATTACTATCGTCACAATAAAATCTATGCATTGAATGTCATCTGCTACATAACTGATGCATGGTGTATGGCGACAGGCACGCCTCCTGTTACATTTGGGACTGAATATCGTCCGGCGAAGTCTGGGTGTTGTATTACACCTCTGCCAGCCCTCTCAGGGGAAAGGCGTGACGATATGTTTTTTTTTATGTAGAATAGGTCGACGTTTGACCACCAACTCGCCTGATGTTAAGCGACGTTGAGGTCTAAGATGGAGCACGACGACCTATAAGGTACTTATTCACTCTAGCCTTGAAGTTTTGTAGAAATATAAAATCCTAATACATACATTCATCTTTTACCTAAATAACTTTAAAGAAACCAAAGAACAAGGGGAAGTCTTGATTGATTACCCGGATTACCCTTACATCGGTTTTTGCGTACACTACATTTTGCGGGTATATATTATCTGTAATTTTCGGTGTAATTTAGTATCGGGTGATTAGGCTATTGTTCCTTTATGTACCCGACGTAAAAACGACGGGGTGTTATAAGTTTTTGTTTGCGTGTGTGTGTGTCTGTGTCGTAGCTACCGAACGGATGAACCTATTTTTTTTTTTTAGTTTAAAAGTTACCACTTTCATAGCGTAGCGCTAAATTGAATAACGCGTACATAACAATATGACGTTTCAAGAGAATCGAGAAACAAATTCCAGTCCATTATACTGGACTGGAATGTTAATATAAAATTAATTTAATTATATGAATTAACATTCAATTAATGATTAAATTTAGTGAATTTAATCATTATTAATATTAGTAAAGTTACACTAATATTATAAAGCCGTTTCAAGAGAATCGAGAAACAAATTCCAGTACATTATAATGGACTAGAATGTTAATATGAAATTGATTTAATTATATGAATTATCATTCAATTAATGATTACATTCAGTGAATTTAATCATTATTAATAATAGTAAAGCCACACTTATATTATAAAGCCGAAAGTTTGTGAGTGTGTATGTTTGTTACTTTTTCACGCTCAAACGGATGGACGGATTTTGATAAAACTTGCTATAAATGTAGCTTATACCCTTTTTTTCTTCTTTTTCCATCTTGGGAAAATCCTTTATGGATACCACCAACAGTCCCGGGTGCGAGCACAGAGTGGTTATGTGGGAATCCCGCCACTGACGGCCTACCCACTAAAAACCCAAGGTTGCGTTGTTCCAACTCGGCGTAAAATGTCGGAGCTGCGGGGACGTTTCGCACTCTTCCGCAGCCCCGACAGCGCCAGCGCCAGCTTCGAGCTTACGCTCTCTCCCTCTCGATGACGATATGCCGAACAGCAGACAATCGTCATCATCCACCTGCGTGGGGACCAATTGGCTCGTGGGCGCCAGTCTAGGCGCCCATGGTCCCCATACGACGGGTCATGTGAGTGGCCCCGCCGCCTGCCACTTCGGCCCCAGAGGATAGGGGAAAGCGGCAACAATACACCGACACGCTCTTCCTCTGCGGCCCCACCGCGTCCGCCATCGAACGGTAGCGACCCCGTTTGGTCCACGGAAGGTAGGGAAAGGGGCAACGACACACCAACAGGCCACTTCCATATGCAATGGGCTTTGGGCGAAAAGCTCCAAGAAGCGACCCCACCTCGGATTCCTTTTAACTTCACCGTGGTATAGCTGAGGCCACGGCTACTGAGCCATCCCGCCATGACAAGGCGGGAACCCCGTGTGGGGGGGGGGGGGGGAGGTAGCTTATACCCTGAATTAAACATAGGCTACTTTTTAATCGCCAGTAAAACCGCGAGGCGCAGCTAGTATACAAACATAGATAAGTAGGACAATCCAATTTTTCAAACGCCGCCGTACTAAAAGCTAAACAAGATTTGTACTCGTCGGTACGAAGTCAACAAGTCTTGCTGTCTGCTTCCTATCCTCGTCTTATAGTAACTGTCTTCAAGCTGAAAAATAAAATAAAAATAGGTAGAAAAATCTCGGAACTAGTACAAGATTATCGTCCGACCTCGGTGCGACATGTCAAGTGAGCTCTTGATCCACTGAGCGCGGTCGACCAGGGTAGTCGGGCTTTAGGAAAGGGGGGCGGACTATATGTATACTAACATAGGAAAGGGGGGGGGGGGTCGAATTATCAAAAACATACAACATTATTGTGAGAACATCGTACAGTGCGGTTTTTATTAATAATAACAATATAAGCCTAAAATAAACCTAACATAAATAACAAATTACAAATAATAAACAGAGCTCAAGTCAGTATCCGCGGGTAAAGTAGCCAAAAGGCTGGCAACGTTACCTCGTACTGTTACTTGTAACATCAGAAATGAGGTACGCTGCTAACGTTTTTTGTCTGTGTTGTATTTTTGTTTTTTATGTTCTACTGTACTGTATGTTTAGCTGTTAAAATAAAAAATCTGTCTACGTCTAACAAATCTATGCTAATGTCACAAATGGCTCCCAAGCTCAGTAAAAACTAACGTCGCATTGGCTAAACATTTCTTATATTTTTTTTTATCTAGAATAAATTGACGGATGAAGAGAGCAAGACAAGATACTGATGACCTTTCTAAATCATGTATTTACAAAGTGACCATTAGTCCGTTGGCTTAAAATTATTATGTTTGCATTTAGAAGCGCGTTGTTAATTTCTTAATAGATAAGTATTTTTGTTTACTAAATACCTTAATAACCAAGCATTCTGATTGTAACATTAATTATTCTTCTTTAAAAAGAGTTATTCCTCCCCCTTAACATCCACCTTGCTCCAGCCCTCTTCGAGGCTGCATTCAAGATTATGCTTTCGGCTTTGTGCATTTGTTTATGTTCCGCACTCTTAAGGATCTAGGAGATAGTTCTAGCTTATTCTAGAAAATACTGCGGGATATAATGTTCTGGGAAAGTTGGTAATGCGTTCCTAAAACGGGATCTCCACATGGAAAGTACGTGATAGTGGAAAGAAAAATGTGTGCATAGGAAAAATGCTGTGGTTTTTTTTACCCGACTGCCTGGAAGGGTTATGTTTTTCGCGCGTCGTTGTCATCTTACCTACTTCTTATCTTGTCTTACTAAAATTATAATTGCGAAAGTTTGGATGAGTGTACGGATGTTTGTTACTCAATCTGGATAAAATTTGGCACATGGGATAGTCATAACATATCGTCACGCCTTTCCCCCGAGGGGGCTGGCAGAGGTGTAATACAACACCCACACTTCGCCGGACGATATTAAGTCCCAAATGTGACAGGAAACGAGCTTGTCGCCATACACCGGGCTCCAGTTATGTAACAGATGACATACAACCTTATACGCACCTTCTCCCAACTAGGCTGTCATCGCTGACTGAGATAGTCATATATGAGCTAAATCGGACGAGGGGTTGTAGAGATATGCGAGGTCTCAGTTTGAGGGGAACAACTAGTTACTAACAGCCACATTTTGTGGCCGCAATACTGTTGCTGGCACGACAATATTTTGAGTGTAGTCCGGCCATTATAAAATAAAATAAGAATAATTAAGCCATTTATTTCAGGCAATATAACTCGCACACAATGCAAGTTCATAAAAACCTTCATAAAACAGAAGCTCATAAAAACCTTACCGAATAACATACGTATAAATAAATAAAATCTAGAAAATAAATACAATAACATGTTGATTATAGTCACACATTTCTACCATGGCTGATGGTGCCTGGACTACAGTCGGCAATATTGCAGTAAAACATTGCAGGAACATATTGCATTGCCGTCTGGGGACACCTTTATGAACTTCAACAGGATCAATCAAAAGTTTTAACTAACAAACTAAAATCCAAACCAACTATTGCACTGCATTAGTGTGACTGCACTGATCAACTTTTCCACCGAAATCATGAAATTCTTTCTCCCCCTCCCTCTCCCCTCTGCCCCCATCTCCCCTCTCCCTTTGATGCTATGAAAAACGCAATCACCCGCTCTCATACGTCATGTCAAAGCTGTCCAACTTTTGTTAAACATTTTTCTCGACCGGCCTAAACTCAAACGTCAGGGGAAAATAGTTAAAAGCCTTTTTACTACAACCGACACGAATTCTACTTGATTTAAAACAATTTAATAGTAGGTATCCCTAGCATAACTTTAAAATTGTAGATAAGTACGTCTTTTATGGAAAAGTATATAAAAAAGAAGTCTTTTATAATAAATAAATATTTTCTCTGGTGGGAGGCTTCGGCCGTGGCTAGTTACCACCCACCGGACCAAGCCATGCCGTGAAATGACCTAGTCGTGTTTCGGCATGTAGTCCGTTCCGAAGACGGGTCTGAGCAGTAGCGCACTTGTAGCGCCTCACTCAACTGCCGTCTTTGTACTTCTTCACTCTAGTAAACTTCAAGGCTAGAGTGAATAAGTACCTTATAGGTCGTCGTGCTCCATCTTAGACCACAACGTCGCTTAACATCAGTTAGTGATCAAACGCCGACCTATTGTACATAAAAAAAACATCGATTCAGTTTTCGAATTTTCTTTTCAAAATGGCGGTGACATTGGGGAGAGAGAGCATATTTAGAGCGAGCGAGATTTTCAGCTCACAGTGCTACTTTAAGTTTTAACCGACTTCCAAAAAGGAGAAGGTTCTATCATATGTTCGTCTGTATGTTTTTTTTTGTGTATGTTCATCGATATTTTTTTAGGTCAGTATTTTCCCGTATCCGGCCCGGAGCCGTGCGCTCTAAATATGCTAAAATGTGGACCGGATTTCTGACACGTCACTTTAATTGTTAGGTTTTGCCTTCCGCGCGTAGATAAAGCCGTGTTTACACGATGCTAGTGTAACTGGAGTAGAGTGTACGATGCTAGTATAGATTTTTGTTTATGCGCATATTGTCCTTATTTCTTATACGGACCGCTAGAGTGTGGAATAATCTGCCAGAGCGTGTGTTCCCTGACACTTATAATCTGGGTGTCTTCAAGTCTCGAGTGAATCGGTTTCTTCTAGGCAATCGTGCTCCATCGTAGGCCGCATCACTGCTTATCATCAGGCATGTTGACGGCCAAACGCAAGCCTATTTAGTTTTAAAAAAAAAAAGCTTCGACCAAAATGCTTTCGTATGTCTGATTTCTGTCCGGATCTCTGTCCGGATGTTTGTAGGAGGTTTGATAATTATGCATATAGATTTTTTGTTAATTTTTTAAATGGCGGTGATATGAAGTAAAGTAAAGTAAAATTTTATTGCTCAAAACTGTGTACATATGAAGGTGAAGTATGTTAAAGTACGTAGTCTCAACAGTTTGTCCTAGCGGACATGCAATATTTAACAGTTTAGAAAATTATGTAATATTTACTAAACTAGATATTTACATCTAATTCACATTTCAATAAAATTAACATCAAACAATACAATTTAACGAACAAACACTAGGTACTTACACTTAATTTATTAAAATGGCTTATTTTTAATTATTAAGTAAAATAGTTATAAATTAAATTTAAAGTTAGTTATAAATTAAATTGAGATCAGATTTTAGAGTAGAGGCTAATTAGATTAGGTAAGTAAAGAAATTTACCTTCTATAATATAAATATGGACCTGATCCATGTGTAGAGGCATAAAATTATTTCATGTCGTAAAAAGCTTTTTCTACAAGCCATTTCTTAAGACTTTTTTTAAATTGGTGTCCTTCTAATGATTTTATACAAATAGGTAAATCGTTATATGTATTTCTAACTATCATGAACGTACTTTTGAGAAACATTTCGTTATTTGCTTGTGGAACAGTTATGTTGAATTTGTGTTTAGAACGTAAACTCTCTGATCGATAAAAAATCTGTATAATTATCGAATCTACTTACAAAATTTCGCGAGAAACGGTTGAGGAATGCGACCTGGGGCCCTATTCGGAGATTTGAAATTTTCATCTCACCTTTTTTCGTCCTTGTTGCTCTCGTTTGAAACGTCATAAGTGTGAGAGTGACCAAGATAAAATCTCATCTCATCTCACGTATAAGAATAGCCCCTATGTAGGACAAACGTCTACAGCATCACTGCTGTAGACGTTTGTCTACAGTTCATAGAGCTGTTATCTTATCAACTCGTAAGCCCACTCGCCCAATGCAAAGCAACCTAAGCTGTCCAGAGTCTAGCAGCTTGTTAGAGCAGCTTAACAATTTTAAGCCTCATGCATGGTGCTGCCAGATTGCAGACCAGGAGGGATATTCCTACGCGTGCGATGAGATGAGATTTTATCTTGGTCACTCTCACACCTATGACGTTTCAAACGAGAGCAACAAGGACGAAAAAAGGTGAGATGAAAATCTCAAATCTCCGAATAGGGCCCGTAGGTGTCGGCTTTTGGTAAAGCTTTTGATAGGAAACCAACCAAACCAATTATTTTAATTTTGCAGCTTTTCCTTTGTATTAGAAACAAGCTGTGCCCCGCGGATCTACCCGCGGTCCCATGGTACTTGTTAATTTTTCGGGATAAAATGTACCCTATGTACTTTTCTGTGCCCCTGAAAATGTGTATGAAAAATTTTGTGATTAATAGAAAAAAAATAACGTAACATAGCATATCGTCACGCCTTTCCCCCGAGGAGGTTGGCAGAGGCGTAATACAACACCCATACTTCGCCAGACGATATTCAGTCCCAAATGTGACAGGGGGACAAATGTCGCCATACACTGGACTTCAGTCATGTAGCAGATGACATACAATACGCACATATGTACACAAGATGAACAAATTGGTGCGTGCCGTCGGCTGGGATCGAACCTGCTCCCCCAGGCTTGAGGCTTGAGGGCCTTCTCCCAACTAGGCTGCCATCGCTTTTTTACTTACATAATACATATTAGCCATAAATTAACTATTTTCATTACTTTCATTTATATAAGTACGTATATAAAACGTACGTATATAAGCACGTATATAAAATAAAAACAATTACATAAATCACACAAGCCCAACCCCTCTCACATCAACACACACACTTAACTGACACACACATAATTAAACATACGCAACGCACAATACACCACTCTCACAAAAGGGATAGATTACTATTTTAACGTGCGATTTCGTATGTAATATTGTTTACTCCTTAATTTATGTTCTGAAGAGCCTGGAGCCCACGACACAGGTACAGGGACTTATAATAATAATAATAATAAGCTTTATTTCGGACACACTGATCCATATAGCAATTACACATTGCAATTATAAATTAAATTTAAAACTAAGTCAAATAAAATTAATAAATAAAACTATCGCTTAGGTAGCAATAGCTACCCATCGTCTATATGTTGCAGTCAGCAGCTGCCAGTCAGCCAAGCTTTTGATTATAGAGTTTCTACACGTGTCAACTCTGGACATAAATGATGTTATTCTTTTCCGTTGTGTGGCATGTTATACAGCATATTACAAAAAACCTGGGGGCTTACCATGAACTTTTACAAAAACATCATTGCGCAGGAACGTTTTGTTACATTCCTTAATAAGTATTGTTTTGTACCCTACCACAAGCATTGAAAACAATAATGTTTTATAACGTTATTACTCCTGCTACAGTGATGTCAAAAGAATGTACGATACAAGTGCCTTTATACACTCTGTGGTACTTTTGCGTATTTTGGAGTATGGTGTTGCCAGATGTACGATGTCAATCGTAATTATACGATTTTTGCCATGTAAAAATCGTACAATCGGGGTCGTACAATAGTACGACCGCATAGCGAAATCGTGCCTACAATATCCTATCGATACAGGGAAATTACACTTACAGTTTTTACAAGTTGCAAGTAAAAACACTATGATTTCTTATTATTTTCTTCCCTAAGAATTTTTATTTTCCTCACCCGCGTACAATCGCTCCTAAGAAACATCTGGCGACACTTGGTTGTATGAACAATGTCAGGGAGTTTTGGCGGGAACCGAAAAGATGGGGTCGTGTTTTTGTATTATTTTCTAAAACTTGTGATTCTTCGAGTGTTAAATTGTAATAATGGTGGATTATTAACGTTTAGCGGTTCGTCAACGTGCACGAGTGTGGGCAAATGATACAAACATCGCGAAACGCGATTTTTCGTGTTCTCTACAAAACTTCACTTAAAGTTTCAGTAAAGTATCCATAACTTTACTGGAATGGGAAAAGGGGAGGGATTCATCGTCTTCATCATCACCTCATCATCATCATCCCATCATCTGTTACTGAAGGAAAAAATATTACTAAGAATCCGACTGAAGGACGAGTATCCATGGTCATGAATAAATTAATAAAAAAAAAAATGAACAATGTCAGGGTTTTGGCGGGAACCGAAAAGATGGTGTCGTGTTTTTGTATTATTTTCTAAAACTTGTGATTCTTCGAGTGTTAAATTGTAATAATGGTGGATTATTAACGTTTAGCGGTTCGTCAACGTGCACGAGTGTGGGCAAATGATACAAACATCGCGAAACGCGATTTTTCGTGTTCTCTACAAAACTTCACTTAAAGTTTCAGTAAAGTATCCATAACTTTACTGGAATGGGAAAAGGGGAGGGATTCATCGTCTTCATCATCACCTCATCATCATCATCCCATCATCTGTTACTGAAGGAAAAAATATTACTAAGAATCCGACTGAAGGACGAGTATCCATGGTCATGAATAAATTAATTAAAAATATGAACAATGTCAGGGAGTTTTGGCGGGAACCGAAAAGATGGTGTCGTGTTTTTGTATTATTTTCTAAAACTTGTGATTCTTCGAGTGTTAAATTGTAATAATGGTGGATTATTAACGTTTACCGGTTCGTCAACGTGCACGAGTGTGGGCAAATGATACAAACATCGCGAAACGCGATTTTTCGTGTTCTCTACAAAACTTCACTTAAAGTTTCAGTAAAGTATCCATAACTTTACTGGAATGGGAAAAGGGGAGGGATTCATCGTCTTCATCATCATCACCTCATTATCATCATCCCATCATCTGTTACTGAAGGAAAAAATATTACTAAGAATCCGACTGAAGGACGAGTATCCATGGTCATGAATAAATTAATAAAAAAAAAAAAAAAAATGAACAATGTCAAAAACGATTTTTTTTTGTTTTGTCTCATAGGGCAGGCTAGAGGCAACTTAGCCATACCACCATAGTCTTCCGTATGTTTGTCTTCATTTTTCATTAAATCTCTGATGAAAATGATGATAAATGAGATAAATCTCGCTCCTCTTTCCCTCTTTCAGTAAAGGCGAGTTTTCGTTTTAGAAAATAATACAAAATCATGACACCATCTTTTCGGTTCCCCTCAAAACCGTAAATTAAATCTACATAAGATCATGAAGGTAAATTAAAATTCAATTGCTGTATCCAATTAAAGTTTGTGAAAATTATTTTGGTGATATCTAGAATTTAATGCCCAGAATAATTTGTCACAGCGAGCGGCCGCAGAGTCTCGAAACAGTTCGATATCATGTGAGACTTTTTAAAAACCCACAGTGAAATCGCTGCGGGCTTTAATAGGAGTCTGCAGGCGAAGGCTCACTCTAAGAAGAAGCAAGTGCATCAAAAGGAGCTGACTTAGCCAACAAAAAATCTATGTGAAAATGGGTTGAAATTTATTCTGGAGCCCGTCCGAAGGCGTCCTTCGTAGTACGGAGCTTCTATTATCTGCTTCGAGAAACTCGAAAGTTTCCAAATCATCGACCATCTTGCTAAATATTACAAATAGAACCTCAGATACACAGCAAAAACTCACATATAAATAGAAAAAGTTACACGGAGAGCAACTTTTTATCAATCGTTGTCATTTGTATCATTCCTGCTATTTTGACAGCTCGGCAGGAATACTTTAGGTCGTAGTACGGTATACAAACAAATGTTCCTTGGATTGAATGAACGAAATCGAGTGACGTCATCAAAACTGCTAAGCGATATCAAAACTTAACAGGAATACTTTTAGGGTGGTCATGGTACGAAATTACGAAGTAAGGCTTAATTAATGATGTTTTAAGACGTTGTGGTAAGCCCCCTGTTGTATCATTGTAGGGCATGTATACATACTAATAATAATTCATGCAAAAATATTAAAAAAAAAATTAAAAATATCAAAAGTTACGACCGGTTTAAGAACGCAAGAAAAAAAGGAAATTTTACAAAAATGTTCACAAATCTGTATTATTGGGCGGCTTCTATTCTAAGAAAGTAGCGGCACGATGCGAATAGCTTACAAATTAAACCGACGCGTTTAGTAGCTGCATTCACGCTTTAAAGAGGGCGGAGCGCGATGTGTTTTCAACATTTTTAGCTCGCGGATACAACAGGGTTTTTGCATCACCCTGTATAAGTTAGTGGAACTAAGTTTTTGTCAATATATTATTGAGATCTTCAAATAAAGTTTACTGTTGTGAAATAAACGCTTAACTTCACTTTGTAAATTTATTAAAAAAATTAAACTCAAGTCGGTTTTTACAAAGTACTTTAAAAACTTCGATGGACAAAGTATTGAAAATACTTAGGTCGTTCTACAAAATACTGAAGATAGTAAAAACTTGAAGCCTTAAAAGATAACAGCGGATCACAAACTTCTTGGTTTTATGCTAGGACAAGCTGCGCCCCGTGGTTTTACCCGCTGTTTATTAAAACTGGTTATTTTCTGGTTATAAAGTAAGAAAAAACATATCCGACTCACAGAGTACAAATATTTACTGTTTTAGAATAGTTGTACAGTGCTTGTCTTTTTCTCTCTTTTAAATTTGTAAAGCGAATGCATTTGTAAAAGCGATGACAGCCTAGTTGGGAGAAGGTCCGCCTCTCAAGCCAGAGGGAGCGGGTTTAAACTCAGCCGACGGCACGCATTAATTTGTTCAACGTGTGAGCACATGTGCGTATTGTATGTCATCTGCTACATGACTGGAGCCCGGTGTATGGCGACAGGCTCGCCCCCTGTCACATTTGGGACTGAATATCATCCGGCGAAATGTGGGTGTTGTATTACACCTCTGCCAGTCCCCTCGGGGGAAATGCGTGACGATATGTATATGTTTAAATTTGTAAGTCGATCGAAGAAGACAAAACATTGTTATAACCATTCTGAGGCAAGCGGCGAGACTGTCAGCGTTGCCAATGCAAGTTTAGAAAATTCCCCGGTAAAAAAATCCGGTTGAAATTCCCTGAAATTCTCTAAAAAAAAGTTGAAATTTCATGTGGAATAATATACAGACCTTCCTGTAAACAATGTAAACAATTCCGTCATCCATGTAAATAATTTTTTGAATTTTGTTGATATTCTAAAAACTGCTTGACCGATTTCTTGCTTAGCAGTTTTTGAAAATCTTCCAAATTGCCGGAAATATAAATTTAATTGGCGAAATTTTGAAAGATTTCCAAAAACCGACTCGGCAAAAAACTTCTATATAATTATCGAACCTTCTTACAAATTTTCACAACAATCGGTTTTATGTACGTGAGTACATAAAACCGATCGACTACTACGTCTTGAATAGCTAGCGCAAAAACTACATTTCACTTTATTTAAAAAAAAAACAAGCTGCGCCCTGCGGTTTCACCCGTGGTTAAAAAGTATCCCATGTGCTATTCTAGACTATAATCTATCTCTGTGCCAAATTTCATCCAGATCTGTTCAGCCAGTCTGGCGTAAAAGACTAACAAACATCCATACATCCATCCATCCATTGTTACAAACTTTCGCGTTAATAATATTAGTAGGATAACGCCCCTCAGTTTCTTGTCTGTTCTTCTGAGTAGAGGCTCTTTCAGTACAAGGCGGTCGAGTCTATTATAAAAATTTGACGTTCATAAGTGTATCTTTGATACCCAATTGAATAAATACGTTTTGACTTTTGACTTTTTAGCCGCAGGTCAGACCGCGGAACGCAGCTGTCCTACTAATATTATAAACGCGAAAGTTTGTAAGAATGGATGGATGGATGGATGGTTATTTGTTACTCATTCACGCCAGAACGGCTGACAGCTCTTTTTTTTCTTTACAACAGACTAGGCATGCGTTTGACCACTGACTCTCCTGATGGGAAGCGTCGACGTGATCGAAGGTGTAACACGCTTGCCTAGGAGATACCTATTCACTTTACTCTTAAACACCCCCGGATCGTATATAGGTGGAAAGACATCTAAATGAAATTTGGCACAGAGATAGATTATAGTCTAGAATAGTACATAGGATACTTTTTAACCGCGGGTGAAACCGCGGGGCGCAGTTATGTTTTATAAACAAACATACATTTCATATACATTTTATTAGTGGAGATGCTAAAGATGCAGGCAGCGGTGAATAAAGTTTTAATGATCGACCGTGTTTAGAACTCAAGACAAGCACACTGTATTGTTAATTCAAAGGCTTCTGAGTAAGAATCGATAGTTAGTTAGTCTTAGAAAGAAATTCTAGATAACTACTGAAATATGAGTAGGTTAGGTTTTTTTCTTATTGTATTTAAATTATTATTTGTAATTATATTATTGTTTGTGTGTGACATCGTATATCCCGAACCGATTTTGGTCTTGTTTTTTTGTCCTTTGAAAGGTAAATTAGTCGGGAGTGTTCTTAGCTAAATTTGATGAAGTGGCAGGGTTTTCTTTAATTTTTTAATTTATACTTGTTTACTTGTAAATAGGCTTGCGTTTGATCGCCATTTTTATGCCATAGTTGCCACACAAGCTAGCAAACACCTTGATGGTCGCCGGTGCAGATCTGTGATACCAGGGGCATTACATACGTTAGCGACCTTTAAGGACTCTATTGACAGCCCTTTTGAAAACCTCCGTTTTGTAGCTACTTGGCATCTGCGTATTACAACACCCGCAGTCCGCCGGACACTTTCTACTACCGGACTATTCAGCCACTCTTGTGACAAGGGTCAAGCCTATCGCCACACAACGGACTCCAGTTCTTAAGCAGATGACAGAGTTCTTAAGCAGATGATTATGTACACATCACAAATTAACAAATCCATGATTAAATGTGATCGAACTCTCTGGCTTGTGAGGCGAGCCTTTTTAACTGACTACGCAAGAATGGTTTTTTAGTGTATGTATCTATGTGGGTATGTATGTTGTATGAGGGATGATGAGGTATCTGTGGCACACCCTACAGCCTAAAGAACTTTCGACATGTGAGGTGTCAATTGAATCTTCTTGATAGTGGAATTGACATAGAGTACAACATTTTGCAGCCAGGTTTTTGTTTTTCTTTTAATAATGTTACTTGTTTTGAACTTCATCCTAGGGTAAACTTTGTATGGGTTCCATCACCGGCCCCAAGGGCAGGCAGGCTGGGTAAGTATGTGGGACTGTGTCCCGCCACTGGCGACCTACTGTCTAAAACCCCAAGGGTTTTCCACCTCGACGCAAAACGTCGGGCCCTTCTATGAACTTGGCTATCATCTATTAAATCTACGGCTACATTGGCGGACTCCATGATAATTCGAGCTATGGCGACAAGTGTAGCCAGTTAATCCGTCAATTGGCGATGAATCTGGCGAATTTTCGCCACGTCGACTCGATATGACCGCTACTGCAGACAAGAAACATTGCCGATAACCTATTACGATGATTTTAACGCATTAACGCGACACGAATTATCGCGCGCTAATGTAGGCACACATAATGATGGTGGCGATCAATATTTTCAACTCAATCACCAAACGAAGCGAACACAAAAGCCTCTCAAAGCATCTGCCCATTGTCAGTCAGGGGCTCCAAAATAAAGCTTCCCGAAGTTTCGCTACAGCCGTTGACTGTAACTAAGTCAACTAACTATTCTTCTGAGATCCCAATCTTGGGTTCTATAAATGCAGTAAGGACTGCGCTAACTAGCAGTGGCCCTATTCGGAGATTTGAGATTTTCATCTCATCTTTTTCGTCCTTGTTGCTCTCGTTTGAAACGTCATAGGTGTGAGAGTGACCAAGATAAAATCTCATCTCATCTCACGCGCAGGAATAGCCCCTCAGAACTTGCCATTACGCTAAACGCAAAAACGAAGTTTGACGTGTCTGTGTGCGTGTGTGTGTGTGTGTGTGTGTGTGTGTGTGTGTGTGTGTGTGTGACATCGTAGATCCCGAACTGATGATTTTAATTTTGTTTTTTTTTGTTGGTTGTTTGATGGAAATCGATGATAGGGGTTTTTAATTTTTTTAACATATAATGTAACTTAATTATTGTACTTGTTTGTGCTCGACTTAGGGCGTCGCCAGAGGGAATGTAGGGGACATTGTGTTTGTTCTATGTCTGGGTGTTAAATATCTATTTAAGTATGTATTTAAAAATATTTATGTCTCTGGCAGCCATAGTACAAGCTTTGCTTAGTTTGGGGTCAGGAGACCGTATGTGGAAGTGTCCCGATTTCTTTTTTTTTTCAATTCTTGCTCGGGGCAGTTTCTCGCCATGCGCATCTCCTTGGCGATACAGCGGGAAAAACCGCCAGCTTAATGACACTTTTGGTAGAAGCGTTCGGGAAGGGAACTGCTTTTTTGTTGTCTAGCGTATGTTATTAACATATACCCCCCCCCCCCCCCCCCCTCCCCCACACACGTCAGACTTATAACCCCCCTTCGTTTTTACGTCGGGAGTTAAAAATGAATTAATTTTATTTACAGAAAATAGTTTTTAAACGGTTTTATTTCAATTGACTCCGTATAAATTGTTTGACTCTTGTTAATAGTACTCTGATAGTAGCGATTTTATTTCATTTGACTCCTTATAAATTGTTTGAATCTTGTTAATCGTACTTTGATACGAGAGATTTTAAACACTGATAGTTCATTGTTTGAAATCTTTCGACAGCTTTTTCGTGTACTTCCGAATACAACACTCATTGAGTTTCCATGACAGTACAAAATTATGAAAACTGGTCGTGATTAAAAATATCGATGAACATACACAAGAAAATGACAGACGAACATAGAACCTCCTCCTCCTTTTGGGACTCCGCTAAAATCGTTGATTTTACATTTTTATTTTGTTTTTCTTTATTACCTCCTCTTTGGAAGTCGGAAGTGAAAATCGTTCAAGTTTTTTTTAGCTTTTTTTTTTTAAATTTATTGTATCCATACGGTTTATAACAAGCGTCAGCATTCCGAGGGTTCCGCAAGTCATTAAGAGATAAGAAAACTAAACTTGGAAAGAAAGTCGCAAGTTCGCTGTTCGGAGCAAAAACTGGTGAAGTTGGAGGCTTACAGTCTTTCTTTATGCAAGGAGACAAACGTACAGTGCAGGCCGAGATTTAAAGACGAAACCAAACAAAAAAAATAGTAGGTGTTCGGATATTTATTGTTTTCGAAATACATAACATAACGTCACACCTTTCCCCCGAGGGCGCTGGCAGAGGTGTAGTACAACACCCACACTTCGCCCGACGATATTCAGCCCCAAATGTGACAGGGGGCGAGCCGGTCGCCATACACTGGGCTCCAGTCATGTTGCAGATGACATACAATGCGCACATTTGTTCACACAATAAACGTGGTGCGTGCTGTCGGCTGGGTTCGAACCCACTCTCTCTGGCTTGAGAGGCGGGCCTTCTTCAACTGGGCTATCATCGCTTCTTCGGTTTTTTAAATTCATTCAAAACATCAGGATGTGTAGGATATTTTATGTTTATTTATCGGTATATATTATATCGTTTGTGGATTATACATTTTGTCTATTATATTTATTTTTTACAGTGCTCACAGTGTTCGCAGCCTCGTTTTTTCAAAGGTACAAAAGGTCTTAACATCCACATTGGTAAATCACACAAAAATCACCACATATCGAATGCTTCTAGCCAAGCCTCTCCACTTTTAGCTCATTCTCACATATTCAATCAACCATCATCATCTTCTATACCATTCTGGGAAACCCTGTCAAACTTGAAATCTTCCCTACCAGTGGTCAAGAGAATACCTAAAGGAGCGCGCATAACCGTAGCTCAAAATTTATCAGCAAAGATAAAAAAGGTGCTTGCTGATCCTATCTCAACACAGCCTTGGGAAGTTCTTTTGACTTTCCCGTTTCAAATTCTCCATGTCGAGAATAATAAGAACCATTCACTCACATCACTAATTAAAAATAATTGCAACCATTCCAACACAACCAGCAATGGTCTCCAGCCAAACCAACAATGTTCACCACCACACTTCCATAAATCACACAACTTACTTAATAAAATTGAATCTAAAGTTAGTGACGGAGATTTAAAAGGTGCTGCTAAGTTGTTGTTTTCAAATGACACTATCGCCCCCGACACCCCGGAAACTTTTTCAGCACTCCAGGACAAACATCCACCGTCACAGTCTCCTGTCGTTCAGCTTCCTCTAAGTCCTTCTGTGCAGCCAATAGTAGCCACCGATAAAGATATCTACACTGCAGTTATGTCCTTCAGAAGCGGCTCAGCCAGTGGTCACGACGGGTTGAGCCCACAACATCTAAAAGACCTCCTGACAATTTCGGGTGATGTAGGCAGGGCGCTTCTGGTAGATTTAACAGCTCTAACTAATCTGATGATTGCAGGCAAGGTCCACGACGACATAACTCATTTGCTATACGGCGCAAATTTGTGTGCGTTGAAAAAAAAAGATGGTGGCATCCGTCCAATTGCTATTGGCTGCACATATCGGCGAATCGCCTCAAAAATTTGCTGTAAATACATTTTACCGAAACTGACAGAACAATTTCAACCGACTCAACTTGGTTTCGGAAGCAAAGGTGGCTGTGAAGCCGCCGTACATGCCCTCCGAACGTACTTGCATAAAGATAGCGGTCAGGTAGTTATGAAAGTTGACGTAAAAAATGCGTTCAATTCTCTCTCTAGATCTGCTCTGCTTGATGAAATTTTTAATAACACTCCACAAATTTACAATTATTTATTTCAATGCTACGGTTTTGACTCTACGCTCCTTTACAAAAGTCAGCGTATTCTTTCGGCCACTGGCTGTCAACAGGGCGATCCTCTTGGTCCTGCCATATTCAGCCTTGCGATTCATCCCATTATTTCTTCACTCTCATCAAAATTAAACATGTGGTATCTGGACGACGGCACTCTCGGCGGCGACTCGGAGACTGTATTAGCAGATTTAAAAATCCTCACTGAGAAGTTTGATTCTATTGGCTTAGAATTAAACTTCTCTAAATGTGAGCTTTTTATCTCTGATACAGTCCCTTCGCCGGCCAGAAATGAAATTATAGAAAAATTTAATGTTGTAGCCCCAAATATCAAAATTCTTGACAAGCATTCACTCCGCTTGTTGGGTGCTCCGATATTCACAGACTCATTTCCCTCATTCATATCAGAACAAAAAACAAAATTTGAAGAATCATTCGACCGCCTTTCCATTATCCATTCACACATGGCTTTCTTCATCATTCGGTACTGCCTTTTTGTCCCTAAATTAACTTATGTATTAAGATGCAGCCCTTTGTGGACATTTAGTGATCTTTTGTCAACTCTTGACAATTCTTTGAAAAATATTCTTATAAAAATTCTAAATTGTCCAATGTCTGAATCTTCCTGGACCCAAGCTTCCCTTCCTATCCGGTTTGGTGGTTTGGGTATCCGCAAAATTTCGAGTGTTTCTCTCCCGGCTTTTTTATCTTCGGTCTACAGCACCAGAAAATTGCTTACAAAAATATTGGTTAAATCTTTAGGGCACAGTGACACCAATCTTATGACCGAGGCTACGAACGCTTGGACAACAGCTTGCCCTGGAGAAAGCCTCCCCGAAAAACCTCATTTGCAGAGGCTTTGGGACGAGCCCTTAAACAAAAAAATTCAAAACGACCTTATAAGTTTAACTACTTCACCATTCGATCGTGCTCGTCTTCTAGCCTCTGCAAAGCGGGAATCGGGGTTCTGGCTTCAAACTTTACCATCCAGAAACATTGGGACGCTACTCGATAACAGTACGTTTGCTCTCTCTGTCAGCCTGCGAATTGGAGCTAATACAAACGAGCCCCATCATTGCCATTGTGGAGCATCCGTGGACCGTCAGGGACATCACGGTCTTTCTTGCCGCCAAAGCGCTGGCCGCCAGTCCCGACACGCCTCTCTGAACGATGTCATTCGGAGGGCTCTTACCACCGTCAACGTGCCGGCCATACTTGAGCCGAACGGTATCGCACGCGACGATGGTAAGAGACCTGACGGAATGACATTGATTCCCTGGAGTCATGGTAGGCCACTGGTGTGGGATGCCACATGCGTCGACACACTGGCGGCATCCCATGTATCATCTACCTCCAGGACGGCGGGAGCGGCGGCAACATCGGCGGAAACCCTCAAGAGGCGGAAATATGAATCCCTCGGTGATGGATACATATTTCTGCCTTTTGGGGTAGAAACTTTGGGCCCTTGGGGTCCAAGCGCATGGTTGCTCTTCAATGAGCTGTCAAAGCGGCTGTTAGAGAGAACAAACGACCAAAGGGCTGGTGCTTACCTCGGTCAGCGAATTAGCATTGCTATTCAGCGAGGTAACGTTGCCAGCCTTTTGGGTACTTTACCCGCGGATACTGACTTGAGCTCTGTTTATTATTTGTAATTTGTTATTTTTGTTTGGTTTATTTTAGGCTTATATTGTTAGTAGCTAGTTATTTTAATTAATAAATTTATAAATTGATTCTATAAAATAAAATAACATCTGTTTATATTTATTGAATAGTCACGACTTAACATATCGTCACGCCTTTTCCCCGAGGGGGGCTGGCAGAGGTGTACCAGACCCACACTTCGCCGGACGATATTATTGAATAGTATTCTTGAGTTCTTATGTATTTTCAAATACAATTAAATGAGTCGTATACATCTGATAATTATGTCAATCATTGTTATTTCTATTAGGAATCGGAATTTTGAATTTCGATGATATTTTACTTACCCGTTCTAGGTATCGTTAGCATCAGTCACTGTTTTTACACCGAGATTAATAGAAACTGTATGTAGTGTGTAAAGCTACAGACATTGGAACGCTTTGAAAGATTTTGTATCCCACGGGAACAGTTAGACTTTCCGGGATAAAAAGTAGCCTACGTATTAAACCCCAGTGGTAGCTACATACCTAATTTCATGAAAATTGGTCCTGCCATTTGAGCGTGAGGAACTAAGAAGCGTACAAATTCACTAACTTTCGCCTTTATAATATTAGTGTGATAGTGTGATACAATACTAATTTTGTTGGCGCAGCGACTGAAATAATCCTTTTTTAATTACTTGTCAAAATACATCACGCCGCCAAACATTGCTTGCAAAATAACCATCTAGCTAGTTCACCTATATATAATAGTATGAGAAAACAAGGTCAGAGTACGGTTCCCACACTAACTCCAAACTCCGTAGTTCAAGAGATCAAAGTGTCTCAGACAAGCCTCAAAAGGCTCTCTTAGTTACTCCCTTGTACTGACTGAACGGTACCATTGTCCTGTCAAGAATTTGATCGAGCCAAGCGAAAGCATCGACGTTTCGAGAGCCAGGAACAAATTGGAGATTGCATGTGTTTGTTTATTTGTTTGAAAATAACTTGCGTACGGTTGTTTCGATCTTCACGAAACTTTGTAGGCAAGTAGGTCATGCCAATACTTGTTTTCAAACTTTTATCTAACTGGCAATGTTTGTAAGTATGTAAGTTAGTCATTATATATGTCAAAACATTAAATTAAATACAAAACAATAAAATACAATGTAGTTTAGTCACTCAAATTTCACTTCCCATCCCGAACGCCTTTTTCGAAAGTGCCCATTAAGCTTGCGGCATTTCCCCGCTGTATCGCCAGGGAGATACGCTGGGCAAGAAATTGCCCCGATCGAGGATTTCCCCTACGTTCAGTTAATTTAAGTTTTAGTGTAAGTTAGTTGTTATTGTCAAAATTTGTAAACCCTTTTTCAACGACTTGCTAGTTTTATTATATCTGGCCATAGAGCTCTTCTGCCTTCGGTCTCAGTCGCGTTTCGTAACTCGTATGTCACTCAGGCATAATGTAGATTTCTAGTAGAGAAAGAATTTTTTGTCGGTTTAGTAGTTTCGGAGAATATCCCATCACAAACTCACAAATGTTACCGCCTTATAATTTACTAGCTGCGCCCCGCGGTTTCACCAGCGGTTACAAAGAATCCTATATGTTATTCTAGACTATAATCTATCTCTGCCAAATTTCATCCCGATCTGTTCAGGTGTTCTGGCGTGAAAGAGTAACAAGGGATGCGGCCTACGATGGAGCACGCTTGCCTAGAAGAACCCGATCCAGTCGAGACTTGAAGACACCCAGATTATAAGTGTCAGGGAACACACACTCTGGCAGAGTATTCCACTAAATTAAAGTTTACCTGCACAACTATTTTGATTTCCGAAGCAATAACGTTTATTGCTAAAGAGGTATGACCACAGCTTCTAATGGTAAACTATTCGCCAGCGCCAGTAATCTTGGCAAGTAGTGTAAGCAAGAGAAGAGGCCCATAAAACTATACGAGGCGTGTGAACTGTGACTAAACAGGCGAGTGGCGTGTCGAGTTACTGGATCGCTGTTGGACAACTGTTTACTGTACAGTTACGTCAAAGATGTCGGGAAATGTGTCCTTTATATTCGACTTATAATAGCGATGATAGCCTAGTCGGAGAAGGCCCGCCTCTCAAGCCAGGGGGAGCGGGTTCGAACCCAGCCGATGGCACGCACCAATGTGTGCGTATTGTATGTCATCTGCTACATGACTGGAGCCCGGTGTATGGCGACAGGCTCGCCCCCTGTCACATTTGGGACTGAATATCGTCCGGCGAAGTGTGGGTGTTGTATTACACCTCTACCAGCCCCCTCGGGGGAAAGGCGTGACGATCTGTTATGTTATATTTGATTTGCTGCGCCCCGCGGTCCCACGGGAATCATACATTTCTTCAGGATAAACAGTTTGCCTTATGCCATTTTGTAACATAGAATACGCACATATGTTCACACAATGAACAAATTGGTGCGTGACTTCGGCTGGGTCCGAACCCGTTCCCCCTGGCTTGAGAGGCGGGACTTCTCCAACTAGGCTATCAAAACGTTGTAAATGGCCTCGTAGTAAGGTATTTGCAGTGTTTTGTCTCGTTTTTCTTTAACTTGATCGAAAAAGACAAAACACTGTATAACTATTTCGAAGCTATACAACGGTTTTAGTAAGAGGAGAAGTTATTAAGAAACCCAGCTCATCCCTCACTAAACAAGGAAGCGTGCTTCATAAATATTAATTCCGAAACTCAACAATATTACGAAGCTTGAAGTACATACTCCAATACTCCAGCTGCCACAGCTTACACAACAGTAAGTACATACTCCAACGCGCGGAACAACTTGAATATGCAAAAGCACGCGCCGTCTGAGTGTTTACATCAACAAAAAGTCGAGAATAGCCCAAGTTTATGTTAACAATAAAAATACAGTAAACTTGCTTGACCATCCTACTCGTACTATCCTACTAATATTTTACGAGTGTAAACGTGAAAATTTGTATGTATGGATGGATGGATGTTTGTTACTCTTTCACGTAAAAACTACTGAATGGATTTTAATGAAACTTTACAATAATATAGCTTACACATCAGAATAACACATAGGCTACAATTTAAAAAGATATTGTATGAATTGTCCAAAATATGACGATTTGTGTCAAGTAAGTAGGAAAAAATCTACCACCTGCGAGCTATTCTGGCGTGGGTTGGCAAAACCGCTAGAGTTACACATGTGTAATGTATGATGGAAATGTTCATATTAAATGTTCACATTAGAAAATTTTCAAAGTTAAGACAGGACAATGTCTGTCGGGTAAGCTATACAGTTGTACAATAAAAAACCGGACTCGCGCACCAAGCGTTCCATACATGAGTAAAGCAAATTCAGATCACTTCGTTGCGTCATTCTGACCGGTTCAGTGCGGTTTCGTTCGTTTGCGGAAAAAAAGCCGGCCAAGTGCGAGTCGGACTCGCGCATGAAGGGTTCCGTACCATCCTATCCTACTAATATTATAAACGCGAAAGTTTGAAAGAATAGATATATGGATGTTTGTTACTCTTTCACGCCAGAACGGCTGAACAGATCTGGATGAAATTTGGCACAGAGATAGATTATAGTCTAGAATAGCACATATGATACTTTTTAACCGCGGGGCGCAGCTAGTTATCTATAAAAACGGCAAAAATACATTTGTTGTATTGGAGCCCACTTAAATATCTATTTTATTCTAGTTTTTAGTATTTGTTGTTATAGCGGCTACAGAAATACATCATCTGCGAAAATGTCAACTGTCTAACTACATAATTAACAAACGAACGAAAAATTCCGTGTAATTACCTGCTCACAAAATTTCACGAGAATCGGTTGAGGAATGCGACCTGTAGGGGAAGACAGACGCTGGCGCTCAATCTCCACTAGTAGTGGGTACCTTTTGGTAGATTTTTTCCCCACGCACCTCTTATTTCCTCGCAGATATCCGGTGTATACGCTGCCTTACTTTAGTTAAGGGTCCGGCGACCATTTAAGACTAATTTCGCAATGGCTAAAGGTTTTCTATTGCCCTGTCGTCTAGAAAAAGACGACGAGCGAAGAGAGCAAGTAAAGGTACTGACGAGCATCTAAAGTTATCTACAGAGTGACAAAGTGCAAATTTAATAATTTTAATGACTTTTGACTTCTCTAATCATTCTTAAATAACTTTATAAAAATCCGTGTATTGTGGATTAATTTAAAAGCTAATGATGTAGACAACCTCCCTATGTAAAAGGATTTTTAATTAGCTTTGTCTATCTATTAAATAAATCAGTCAAAAGTGACCCCTTACAAATGCGGATTTTTTTATAGCGTTGTTTTCAATTGAAGAAGTTTTTTTTAAAAAAAGGACAAAGCGAAGAAGATATAAGTAGTTCATTTATTTGTACATGCCAAATTTTATCACAATTTGACGAATAGTTTCCTAGAAATTTGACAAATTCGTTTGTATGGAATTTTCAGAGCGTCGTGGAACTGATATTACGCGAAATCACCGAAAACAAGTATTTTGTTTGCGCCTAGTTTGATATGAAGAATTGTGATTATCAGATGCAAAAAAATACAGCTGGTAGAAGAAACAACCAGCTAAAGTATAACCTTAGAAGAATTTTGAAAATCATTCTCATTCTAAAAGAAAAAAAATCACAAAAAGTATCATCTTAAAAAGTCTTATACAATATAGTTTTCAGCGATTACATAACATTTTTTGTTTCGTTATTAAATAGCCAGATTAGTTCTCTAAAATGTAACCAAGCAATTTATCTTTATTTGTGTCCTTGTTACGATTAATACCAATAAAAACGCCAAAAAATGTGATTATAGGCACCGATCTCATATAACCATCAAAAATAAAATACGATTTTCAATTCTAAATGAAGCGGCTTCAGTAAACGTGTGTGTGTGGGTAAAAACCGTGCTATGAACGCGTCTTAAGGCGATGCGTTGTCTGTCACTCACTCGTTAGAGCTTAGAAGATACAAAGGCTTTGAAAGTTGAGACGTGCCTTGTGTAGCAAGATACGCTTCAAAGCTTGATATCTTTAGCCTTCCGATGCATGCCTGTTGCTGGCGCTTCGACCTGATTATGCAAACTTTGAGCGGCTTACAGTCCGCTGACTGACTCGCGGACAAATTCAATGTTGAGCAAACGGTAAGTAAACAACAAGTGACATTATTAAAAGAAAAACAAAAAAACCCGGTTGCAAATGTTATACCCTATGTCACTTCCACTGTCAAAACGATTACAATGACACCTCACATGTCGAAATCCGTTAAGCTGTTTATGCTGTATGGTGTGCCAAAGAAACCTCATACAAACATACAATACAATACATCTTTATTGCACACCAAAAATACAAAGCAAAACAAACATAAATAGAATATTAAAAATAAAATATCATTCAAGCAGTACAAGGGCGGCCCTATCGCCTAAAGCGATTTCTTCCAGGCAACCTTTGGATGGACAGGACAGAACGAAATATGACAAACGGTCGCTGTCATACATAAGTACAATAGTAAACAAATAAAATATAGTAAAAAATAACTATACAGACACCTTTTGCACATATAATATACACACATACTTACATACATATACACTCGAAATAATCCTTTCGAACATGACATCTTATGCAGCCATTATGGTTACGTTTTGTTTTCGACACTGCGCGAACGCGAATCGTATCGCCACGCAATAAGGTTCATGGTCGCGTAGCATCGGAAAACAAAACGTAACCGTATGTTTGTATGTATGTGGTGTGTATGTATGAGGTAAAGCGTACGTCGCAAACTGAGTACGCGCGTACTCAATACGCGCTGCACCCTTTATTTTATGTAGAATGTTGTGTTTCTGTATCTCAGACAACGTGTATGCAAAATTTCATGATGATTGGTTGATTGGTTAGGGCGTGAAAGCGTTACAAACAAACGAACACACTCACTTTTGTATTTATAATATTATTATAGATTAAAGAAAAGAAAAAGAAAGAAAGATACATTTATTTTGACACACAAGACACTACAAAGACGGTGACAATACTTAATACCAATACACAAATTAACAAAACAGTGCTGTCACTGTAGTGTCCATTACGTCAAAAAAGGTCAATGCTCAGCTATAATGCTGAAAATTTCTTCCCAGCGCTGATTTTCAGCATACTACAACTAGACTACAATGTACAATTAAAAGAATACAAAAAAAAGCAAAGAAAAAACACAAATAAAAATAAAATGTAAATATTAGACTAGAGAGAAGTAATATATTAGTACAATAAAATAAACAATAACATTCTCAAAGGAGACACGACTTTAAATATATAATACGGATAAATAAATACCATAAAGCAGCATAAAGAATAATTCATTGTTAAAATCTATTTTGGGCTTTATAAAAAAAAAAAATAATACTAGTCAATTATGTTGGAACAAAAATTAAAAAACATAAATTCGCCATTATAGATAGATATAGATAGAAGTATAAAATTATCTGGATACTAAGTACTTCTTACGAACCAAACCATTACACAACAGTGTTATGTTACTCCGCTGTATAGAATTTCCTTAATGGACTGCACTTGCAATTGTTTCTTGGTAGAATTAATGATTGCATAAGACTATGTTAAAATGCAGTTTCCTTGTCAGAAAAGTGTATTTTTAAGAATTTTTCTTGGAGGTTATGCTCAAAAAGCTTTTTAAAAAGCTAGTCATATTAAATTAAGATTAGAATGTAGTGGGAATTGTAAACAGCAACGAAATGTAAAAAATAGCTTCTCTGAAAAAGTTGTGTTACTTCCAGTGCTACACCGGAATCCGTGGCTAATCCAGACTGATTCCGGGACCGGGGAGGCAAGCCTAAAAAAATGTAATCCTGAAGAGTTCTATTTCAAAAATTGTAACCCTTTTTTGGAGAGCGCTTGCTGATGCGCTTTTTCAAAAAATGTTACCCTGATGTCATCATTATCGGCAATACAGTATTTCACGTCCCGCTGCAGGGACACTGACTTACCCTACATCGAGGGTGATTGAGCCGTTGTCCACCACGCTGGCTCAGCGCGGGCTGATGGATGTTCTTCTTCTTTCTTCTAGGACATGTCGGTTTCCTCACGATGGTTTCTTTCTCGGTAACATGTACTCCAAAAATGTAACTCTGATATGTGTATATTTGAAAAATGTCACCCTGAAGGATACTTCTTCTAAAAATCTCACCCCAAAAAATTTATACTATTCCATAAATTTAAATCCGCATCAATACTCCAAAAATACACAGAGAGCTCAAGCCGCCTCTCAAGCCAGAGGGAGCGGGTTTAAACCCAGCCAACGGCACACGCCAGTTTGTTCATTGTGTGAACATAAATGTGAGTATTGTATGTCATCTGCTACATGACTGGAGCCCGGTGTATGGCGACAGGCTCGCCCGCTGTCACATTTGGGACTGAATATCGTCCGGCGAAGTGAGGTATCACACCTCATCCAGCCCCTTCCGAGGAAAGGCGTGAATCGTCACGCTATGTTTTCGTCGATATGTTTAGCAAGATAACCCTCCTTTTAGCAATAGTCGGTTAAAAGTAGGAGTATCAAAAGCCACCGATCCTATCGCCGATATAACTTGATCCCTTCATTAACCGAATGGTCTTTATACTTGTATCGGCTGTAATCAAACCCGGGCTCTTTATTTAATGGTTAGGGTTAATCTAGTAAGGATAATCTTTATTAAGGTATACACCATGGATGAAGAACGTAGATGAAGCAAGCTGATCGTTTACGCCTACGTTTTTACTCGACTACGCGAGAAGGAGGGTTGTTTTTCGAGTGTATATATGTTAGTATGTGGGTATAGTATGTATGTATGTATGAGGTTTCTTTTGGCACGCCCTACAGCCTAAACAGTTTGATGGATTTCGACATGTGAGGTGTCATTTGAATCGTTTTGATAGTGGAAGTGACATAGGGTACAACATTTTGCAGCCTGGTTTTTGTTTTTATTTCAATACTGTTACTTATTATTATGCCCAATGGTCCGATTTCACATGACATCACATGAACAGTGGCAAGAGTGATACTAAACAAAACGAATTAGTAAAAAAAAGAGTTTTTTTTTAACGAAAAAGTTTTGTTCTGCGAGCTTACCGCGATGTTGATAGCTAACATAAACTTTTTTCGTTTTCGTTTGTCTCCATACATTGAGCCTAGTTTCCGTTTCCGCCAGGTGCGTTTTATTGAAATGTATGAAGCCAAACAAAAATAAAAAAAGTTTTCGTACAACCAAAACTCATGGTAACCCCCCTCTACTCAGCAGTGGACGATTACATAGCCAAAAAATGACGGCATACCATTGGTACGCAAACTCGAATCTTGCGTCATCTGTCACTACATCTTCTAAATCTTCGTCACAAGTACAATCTTCGGTTTATATACCCTTCAATAGTACCTATACATAAGCCTGAAATCCGTTATTAACGAATTATATCAATGTAATTATGATGCTATCTGTGTTATTGGAAAGGTAATTAAGGATTTTCTTTGATGCTGTACATTTAGTTAGTGATATTGGATGAGAGGGTTAGAGTTGTGAAGACTGCAGCAAACAAGGTTATCTGTGACAAGTAGCAAGAATATGAATTAACAGATTGCTTGTTCTTGCATGTTTGAGTTTGGTAATTCTTAGTGGAAAGTCCATGTTCGTACACAGAACATACAACAATACTACGTATAGAATGGCCACTGTTAAAACAATAAGGCCTGTAGTACACAGACATCAAAAACAGCATTTGACATGTCTGAAAGGGCCGTTCAAAATTTCCCTGCACTAGAGACATGAAAATAAGGCCTACGTCGTGTGTAATAGAGCCCTAAAACTGGTCCTCTCTAAACAACCCCAAAAAGCGGTACTTACGGACGTCTACAAAAAAATCTGCATACGTTTCAGCACACAATTTAACCGGTTTATAACCCTGCCCTTGGAGGCTTGGTAGAGACGCCGAAAAAAACAATCGAAAAGGTTTTTTGTAAATCGTATCATTCGATGTTTTGGGGTTTGTTATTCGATTATTTTGTTCGAGTGTTCGAGCTGCCCACCAATTTTACTAACATAGTGTTACAATTGTTAAGACAGCCAGACATTAACGATTTTTGTATGACAAAAGTTACAAATAAAGACAACTAGCTGCGCCCCGCGGTTTCAGTCGCGGTCTCACAGGAACCGTTACTTTTTCGGGATAAAAAGTACCCTATGTCCTTTTCTGTACCCCCGACAACGTGTATGCAAAATTTTAAGACGATCGGTTGAGTAGTTGATTAGTAGGTATTAATTAGTTTATTATTAGTTTGGTATTAATTAGGATTTAAAAACAATTCTTAGTGGAATTGAGGCCCATTCCGATAGACAAGCGATTGATAATAATTATATATTTTTAGTCGTAGTATAAATCTATAATTAATAAATAGTAAAAAAAATACTATGATTATAAGATTATTTTTGTAAGTTATCGAACAATAACGATATTATAATAATAAAACATTTACCTAATTGACTGATGAAGCGATGTCACAGAGTATACCTACTCTGTATACTGGACATTTCAGCGTTTGTTTGCCCGACAATAACTTTAGTATAACTTTAGTATTATCGATTTTTGAATTTCATACAATTTCGGAGGCAAGTAGTTAACTTCAATTGAATCTTTAAAATCGTAAAACTATGATTTAATTTGGACAAAAGATTGTGGAGATTAGAAAGGTCGAATCTCTAGTTTAGCTATGTTTAAATAATTCGAATAGTTTTCATTCGAAATTCGAATAATGTTCAATTTTAATCGAATACGGCTCATTTGCATTTAATAAAGCGCCTATCTTCATCAGAGTACTTTATAGTACAACAGCCCCCGGTTAGGGACCCGCCGATTTTTACGGATGGGCTACGACCTCAGTAAAAATCTTGGCAAGGTGTCCAACGCTATACATTCCCATGGCGCCAACATCGACCTTCGCACGTATCGGCTAGATTCCTAGTCGAGGAGACAATGGATGATATAGTTACTGATCGCTGTTTTTTTTTAAGATTTGGATGTTTAGTCAGCTGTTTTTTTGCGTGCATCCTAGCGGTCATAGCTCCAGATCAACACTACAGTATACAACTAAACAAATATAGCTTTAAAATCTACACATTTTTACTAAAAATGAAAGATATTAACCATTTTTAGATGTCTTAAGACGCAGCGCAACTATAGGGAAACACTTTTAAAAATACTAGTAGCTCCATAAGCTGTAGACCTCGCGACCGTCGTTTGTCCTCTTCTACAGGTCGCATTCCTCAACCGATACCCGTGAAATTTTGTGAGTAAGCGCATGCAATTGCGGAGATGTGATATATTTTTTTAAACATGTTTTAATTTAGATACGATTAAAAGAAAATCATGTATCAATTGAAGTCCGTTCAAAACCAAAATTAACCGTAACCACCCATGATCCAAAAATCAACACGTAATGACGTCGCTCGTCATCGTCATCCGTCTCTTTCGAACTATTCGTAAATGACTTATTTCGGTCTCGTTTTAAGCATCGATTGACGTCACTACGTGCTGCCCATGTGACCGGAATGCTATATCTGTCAGAGTATATCATTATACCATGCTAAAACGTAATTAAACCTAGTTAAACCTAATATAGGTTTTAAGACAACTATTTAACTTTAATTAAATTGTTATATGTATAATTAAATAAATAAATAAATATAGCTGTATATAATAAATCATTCACATTCATGTTTTTTTTTTACAAGTTACATTCATAACACGTAATTAAATCTGACAGTAGCTCTTACACTATTTTCTTTCTCTTTGTGCGATTCTTCTTTATGAGTACGTTTGGCTGAACTCCACGCAATGCCTTCGCGCAGTGTAATTTGGTCCTAACTTTCTAGGGATGGAGGTTAGATATATCGATAAAAACTATTGTCGATAGTTTTATAAGCGTTGCCAAATCAATGTTTTTTTTAAATTATTATAAAAAATATTTCTATTTGCGTTTGGTGTAGTAACTTAGTTGAGAAATTGTTAAGTTACATTGATCATAACGCATTAAATAGTTCCTAGCTTATTATGCTCTTAAAATAGATAATCTATTGAAATCGAGATACAAATAATTTTTTTTTATTACCTGATGTAAAATGTGACGTTACCAAGTGTTGTTAATAACTTATGGTCTGAATAAATGAATTGAATTAAATTGAAAATATTTTATTCAAAATTAAAAGTCTATAGGAACTAGTCTATAGATTACACTAATTTTATCGATACCCACTAACCAAATCGATAATAACAGGCACCCTACCCAAAAAAATAAAGATTTTTTCTAAAAAATAAATGATAGTTACTAACCAGCCAATATCGATAAAATTCTATCGACACGAACAATATTCACAAACAAATATCGATAACAACAGACATCCCTACGCCTCCAGTCCGCATTTACATAGAAATGTACCATACTATTACTGCGGATGACATAACACCACTAGAGGAAAACAAGTGGAAAATGGCGCCATTAACTTAACGCTTTATATGACTTCTGATTGATGCAATGTGAACCCTGCCGCTCGTAAAATAAGGTCGCATTTGCGTTTTTTCGCCGTTTTGAATAAAGTATTACATGGACATGGAAGGTGAGAACCCGCTACGACAAAGGTCGAAAGAAAGAACAACGTCATTAGCAATAAACGTTGTATAGCCTTGTAATAGTTATACAGTGTTTTGTCTCTTTAAAATTTCAATTCAATTTCAATTTCAAATATAATGCTACGGCTACATTAGCGCGCGATAATTAGTGTCGCGTTTTCATCGTTCCTAAATTGATTTTAGCGCGACAATGCGACACCGGCTTAAAAACCGACTTTCCATTCTGTTTTTCGTCATCCATGTAAACAATTTTTAGACTTGCTGATATTATAAAAACTGCTTAATCGGTTTTGATAAAATTTAAATGTGACCACCTCTAAAGTATGATCTACAAAACAAAAAAGGAATCATTAAAATCGATTCACAGTTGGCGGAGTAGTCGCGTAACTTACATACAAAAAAAAAACGTTCAGTCGAATTGAGAACCTCCTTCTTTTTGGAAGTCGGTTAAAAAACGAGGAGCATATGCCACAAAAATTCAAAATCCTTATCTTTTTATGTTCTTTTTGTTTTGTTATGTATTTAGTATTTTAGATGTATAGATAGATAGATAAACTCTTTATTGTTCACATCACAAATAACAAAATAACTAGAGAAAAATTATAATAAAACTCGTTCTATAGTGTAACAACTGACTGCCTTATCACTACAAGCGATCTCTTCCAGGCAACCTTAAGATGGAGAGATACGACAAATGAGTATGGGACAGGGTGTGCAAAAATAAACACAAGATTGATTTAAAAAAAAACAAACAAAACATCGATTGTTATACCTACATAAACTATTTAAATTAAACTATTTAAATAATACAGTGGATTTCATTTATTACGACCTTGGTTGTAGCGACCATTTACCTATAGCGACGTTAAATCTAAGTCCCTTGAATTTAAAGCATACTTTAGTACAAAATTCACGTGGCTATAGCGACTTTGGATGTAACGCCGAGTTCGGGTGTAGCGACTGTTTTTAATGAATCATTTGTAACAAATTCCTAGAAATCCCATGCAGATATTGCGACCGGAGTCGGCCGCCAAAGACACAAAGATTTTTTTCTTTCACAAACATTTCTTATCTTTTGTTTACATCCATTGCACACAGATGGTCAGCAAGTGTGGAGACCTTTACCTTTTGTTTATAGATATGAACTAAGTAGGTAGGGAAGCGTAGGTAGGTACGTTTCGGAGCTTTTAAGGTTCAGTTACAAAGTGATATTCTGAGTAGCAACTGGGTTTAGTAAACTTTTGAATAAGTATGGCCGCACATTTAAAAAGGCGGAAATCATTTCAAAATTGAAAAACCTTGCATGTAACGACTTCCGGATATAACGACGAAAATATATTGGTCCCTTCATTGTCGTTATACCCGAATTCCACTGTACTTACATAAACATACATGTCACACTAATATAATACATTCTAATACTTAAAATACCTATAGTAGTTAATTAAACATACGAATTATTACACACAAATATCACTAAAATAAAGTAACAAATTCGATAAGATTGATAAATAACTCAACAAGGCAATTTTGATAAATACAGTTTTTTCTCGGCGTCCTTAAAAATAGCAAGTGAGAGAGCATGTCTAGTAGCTGTATGTTTAGTATGTTTAGATGTGTGTGTATGCGTACAATAGTCCAATATTTTGATCCGTAAATGTGTATTCATAAACAAATTAATTTGACTTTGAGACTAATTTTAATTACACTGCCAGCATTTAAATAAGGTTATTGTATTGAAAATGGAACTTGACATTCGGTCTTTGTTAGACATGTTAGAGACCTTTGAGCGGCCTAATACCTTTGAGATGAGGGCCTAGGCACTTGTCCTAGATATAGATAAAGTCTTCGTAGTTTTCGTCAGCACGGATCGGAGACAAATTTCTTTCCATCGTTTCTATTCGCGCTTAAACGTGACAAAAAGCGATGATAGCCTAGTTGGAGAAGGCCCGCCTCTCAAGCCGAGGAAGCGGGTTCGATCCCAGCCGACGGAACGCACCAATTTGTTAATTGTGTTAACAAATGTGCGTATTGTATGTCATCTGCTACATGACTGGGGGGCTATTCCTGCGCGTGAGATGAGATGAGATTTTATCTTGGTCACTCTCAGATCTATGACGTTTTACACGAGAGCAACAAGGACGAAAAAAGGTGAGATGAAAATTTCAAATCTCCGAATAGGGTCCCTGGAGCCCGGTGTATGCGACAGAGTCGCCCCTTGTCACATTTGAGACTGAACATCGAAGTGTGGGTGTTGTAGTACAAACCTCTGCCAGCCCCCTCGGGGGAAAGGCGTGACGATATGTATGTACTTTTTAACCATGGGTAACATTGAGGGTGCAGTTAGAATATTTATAAATCCTAACCGTAGTGAGTTTTTAGCCCAAGGGGTTAAGTGCGCGCAATTTTTTCTCTAGCGCGCATAAAGATATGATTCTGGGAATGATTGTGATAGTAAAAAATATCTGGGATAGGAATAAAAATATGCGAGCCTATGTTAAACGTGGCTCTTCGAATATTTTCGGGCCTCTAAAAGAATAATGTCGCTTTGTCAAAATATATTTAACTTTCTCAAGTATGACTATGACTGAAATTATAGACGTCTTTTTTTATCGACTTAAAAAGGATGAGGTTTTTTTCTTTCTCCCCCATTTTGGGGGAATTTAGTGTCGCACGTCATATGCATTTGCTAGTGTCAAGTACTAATCATTCGTTTTCACAGATGATGGGATGATGATGATGATGAGGTGATAATGAAGATGATGAAACCCTCCCCTTCACTTTACTAAAACTTTAAGTGAAGGTTTGCAGAGAACACAAAAAGTCGCGTTTCGCGATGTTTGTATCATTTGCCCACACTCGTGCACGTTGACGAACCGGTAAACGTTAATAATCCACCATTATTACACTTAAACTAGTGTAACACTTGAAGAATCACAAGTTTTAGAAAATAATACAAAATCACGACACCATCTTTTCGGTTCCCGCAAAAATCACCCAAGGAGGAGGTTCTATATTCCGTTGTTTTTTTTTGAATCTTATATCTTTAAATGAGCAATTCTTGTATATATATATATATATATATATATATATATATATATATATATATATATATATATATATATATATATATATATATATATATATATATATATATATATATAATTGGAATCTCGGAATCGGCTCCAACGATTTTCATACAATTTAGTATATAGGGGGTTTCGGGGGCGATAAATCGATCTAGCTAGAAATCATTTTTAGAAAATGTCATTTTATTCGTGTTTTATCGATAATCAACTTAAACATAAACTTGGAAGAAAAATAACAAAAAGGAGGCGTTTGAGTAGTCTCAACTGAAAAATATGACTCTTCCTGACATCTATTGGCGAATAATAATACTATTTTTTGTGAGCAACTAATTGCTTTAACGACACAACAGCAGATGGCGTTGTTAAGTAACACGAAGTCAATGAGTGTTTGCTTTGAGGTTAGACTAAAATCAATTGTTTAGTTTTCCAAAAAACAAAATTTAAAAAAAAAAAAATACCGAGCAAAGCTCGGTCATCCAGGTACTGTTTGTTAACGCATAACGCTGTTTTGTTATGCATTGATTATGAAAATTCGGATGACGGGAAAACGTTTTATTTTTATTTTAAAAGATTATTACTACTTTTCTTGATTATCCATTTAAAAAAAATTCCAAAAATTGACACGACAAAAAAATCTAGGTTTCTAATTACCCACTCTCAAAGATTAAGAGCATTGGTTAAGAAATGCGACCTGTAGATTAAGAAAATGATCCGAACAGAATGCAGAAATAAGAAAGCATTTTTATCGAAGCTGAAGTAGAGACGCTTCGCTCGCGCGTACGGAAAAAAATGCATCTGTTTTTCGAAACTTTTTGCGGTTGAACAGCAAATTCAATATGTACCTTAACCCCAAAAGTGTCCCAAAGCAACCCAAACCTTCTTAAGTAACTAACCCAAAATGCTAATTATTCTAGAATGCAAATTCTAGACTTGAACAGTAAATTCAGCGTTTCCTAGTATTTACACGAGTGAAGGAGACACGTTTCTTGAATCTACAGGAGCTGCAGATCCGACTTGATAGAGATGTTACACTCCGGTATAAATATTTCAGTTTACTTTAAACCGTCGCATTAGGTCATATTTTTTTATTTGTGACATCTAACGCCGTTTCTTCCGAGTGTATATATGTGGAATGGCGATGATAGCCTAGTTGGAGAAGGCCCGCCTCTCAAGCCAGAGGGAGCGGGTTCAAACCCAGCTGACAGCACGCACCAGTTTTTTAATTATGTGAACATTTGTGCATTTTGTATGTCATCTGCTACGTGACTAGAGCCCGGTGTGCGGCGACAGGCTCAGCCACTGTCACGTTTGGGACTGAATATCGTCCGGCGAAGTGTGGGTGTTGTATTACACTTCTGCCAGCCCCCTCGGGGGAAAGACGTGACGATATGTACGTGTGTGAGTATGTATGAGGTTACTTTGGCACGCTTTACAGCCTAAACAGCTTGATGTATTTCGACAGGTGAGGTGTCATTTAAATTGTCTTGATAGTGGAAGTGACATAGGGTACAGCATTTTGAAGCCGGGTTTTTCGTTTTTCTTTTAATAATGGTACTTACTTACTAGAATTTATTTATTTAAGATTTTTAATCCCATCCAGTAAATTTTTAAAGATAAACAAACATTAGAAAAAAATTGGTTGTCTGTAAAGTCGGTTTGCGGACGATAGTTTAACTTGACAACGTCATAACAAAATATTGATGAAGTCTTCTCCTCGGACGAATAGGCCAATCGAGTGGAAGAGAGATAGATGCGACGCAAGCAGAACGCTCAAGCCGATCATGCTCACCGAGCGTAACGGGACAATGAGTCATCCTTTTCTTGAGTGCAGCCGGCGTTCATCGAGTTATTAGACACTAGCTGCGCCCCGCGGTTTCACCTGCGGTTAAAAAGTATCCTATGTACTATTCTAGACTATAATCCACATCTGTGCTAAATTTCATCTAGTTATGTAAAGCCGTTCTGTCGTGAAAGAGTAACAAACATCCATCCATCCATACATACAAACTTTCGCATTTATAATATCTTAATACCGCGTCAATTTTCTTAGTGCAAAAAGTTACTAACTATTTTGGCCGGATTTCGAACCATCCCTAGTACAGAGTGTATCTCTAAGCAGGTACGTACACTCACTGTGACAGCACTTGTGCATGGTGGGCTGGAGTAGCGCTTTGCAGATGATGCTCGGTTTTCGGGACTGATATTGCACCAGTCACGTATCAACTTGCTAGTATGTACTCGTATTAAATGGCACTACAAGACATTGTACATATGTACATACATACATATAATCACGCCTCTTTCCCATAGGGGTAGGCAGAGACCACTTCTCTCCACTTGCTACGATCCTGGCATACAACTTTCGCTTCTTCCACTTTCATGAGTCTTTCAGAAATCAGAAATATTTATTGACCATAATAAACGTTCAATGTCACTGGCAAGTCATTCTTACAAAAATATCTTAAAATTAGGTAAACAGTTAAAATACACTTTTAATAATTATGTTAATATACTTTTAATATGTAAATGTTAAGAGGGCCGCGACGTTCTGTAATTTCCATACAAACGCGCTACTCAAATTTCTTGAAAACCGTTTGTCAGATTATGATGAAATTTAGCATGTACAATTAAATTAACAATATCTTCGCCCCTATGTTCTTGGTTTTTTAAAAAACGTTCTCAAGCTAAAATAGAGCTATGAAAAATATCCGCATTTTAAGGGGTCACTTTTGACTGATTTATTCAATAGGTAGACAAAGCAAATCAAAAATTCCATTACATAGGGAGGTTGTCTATATCATTAGCTGTTAAATGAATCAATAATACAAGGGAAATTCTCAGTTACTTAAGAATGATTACAGTAGTGCAAAAGTCATAAAAAAAATTAAAATCGCACTTTGTCACTCTGTAGGTACGTTTAGAGGCTCGTCAGTATCATTACTCGCTCTCTTCACTCGTCTTCTTCTTCTAGACGAAATAGCTATAGAATACCTTAAGCTAATGCGAAGTTAGTCTAGGTCGCCTAGGTCGAAATTAGTTAGGTCGCCGGACTCTTAATATACTTTTCATACACGCTCGTCGGTTACGGGTACTCTTGACCTGGCCTTCCTTTAAGACGTCTTTAATTTGGTCGAGATACGTGCGCCTACGTCGAACCTGACCGACTTGTCCATCCACACTCGACATCCATCTCGATATCCTCACAATGCATTGTAATAGTGGTTATATTTACTCGTATCTGACCACACACAAGCCCATAGGCAGTTATAGTCAGCCTTATAGACAGGGCATACTGAAATCGTGTGTTGAGATTCCGGCTCCAGTGTTAGCCATTATACGTCGTAAGCCTAAGGTGGTCTTTACATTTCCGAATTAGCCGTACGTTATGTGAGCTAGCGTGCTAAAATTGGATTTGATGGCTGCAAGACTTAGACAGTCAGCAATCCAGTTTGTTTCTATTGCACGGGCTTAACCACGCTAAGTTAGATACCGCAAATTGGAAAGTGTAATTAAAGTGTGTATCCTACTAATATTATAAACGCGAAAGTTTGTAAGAATGGATGGCTGGATGGATGGATGTTTGTTACTCTTTCGCGACAGAACGGCTGAACATATCTGGATAAAATTTGGCACCGAGCTAGATTATAGTCTAGAATAGCACATAGGATACTTTTTAACCGCGGGTGAAACCGCGGGGCGCAGCTAGTTAGTAAATAAAGCCGCATAGCAAGTAAACTTGTGAACGTAAGCCTTGAATATTCGCCAAATGCGTCTATTCAACTCGTCGTTGTGAAGAAGCTTCGGACCCTACCGATATGAAAAAAATATCACCAATAAGATCATTCTGTTACCTATTAATTAGTCTGATTAAAATATTATATTACTTACTAGATTGCGAGTAAAAAAATATTAAATGAACGTTGTTTTCGTTCTCATGGCGTGCAATACCGTGCTTACGGAGATTACGTTACTATATATTTTTACACCTTCGGATAGGAAATTAAAAATATGATTGATCGTCCTTTTACCATATTTTTAGAGCTAAAATTGAGTTAGTTTAGTAATATTTTGTGTTATTTTGAAGTATTTCGTCAGATCACGTGACCACTGACACCCGCGAGCTCCTTTGCGGGGGACGGGCCAGTCGGCGCCAGCGCCTCACGAAGGAGGGACGTACTCGCCTTGCCGAAAAATATTTTCGCATTTTTTTTCTATTTGTACGTAAATCATCAATTAAACAGTGCTTAATTATCCAGGGACAATCAAAAAAAGTAGTTTTTCAAGACATTTGATAAGTTTTTAGTGACTTTACTACTAGTGAAATTATTTGGACAATAATTGATCGCGTTGTGAGTAGAGGGTACAGAAGGTTGATCCGATGAAAATGGGAGATGTCACCAAGGCAGCTAGACGTAAGAAAAAAATTGGACTCCAGCTAGCTAAGTGGTAAGTACCTACCTACCTATTAATATTTAATTACCACAATATTTTTACCCGTTTGTTCTTATTGTGTAGACTGAAGTGACTAACCCTAGTGTGAGTTTTTAGTGGCATATGATTCGGTCTGACGTTTGTTTTCCTGATAAAAATAATAGAAAACTACAGACGTGTCCTCCGACCTATGTTAACTCTCAGGGCTTCACCGTCCATTACACTTTATTGCGATGATTGTTGGATTTACCTGCCGACGCTGTGCGACCATGAACCTTATTTTGCTGTGATACGAGCCGCGGTCGCGCAGCGTCGTGCTGTACTACAATCATCACGCCACGGCACGGGCCCCATTGTACATGTTGCTCATGATAATTATCCAAGTGCAAGACTTGTCAGAACTGTGTTTTTGTTTTGTTATGTACAAATGTACCTATATGTGTCATATTTGTACATTGCACAGGGTTATCGGTATAGGGTGTACTAAGCCAAACGGGGGTCATTGTACTCTTCATTATAAACAACGATTACTTTTTAAACTTTTTTATTTGTAAATTAAATCGGGGAAAAAAGCATCTGCTTACATTTTGTCGACGATCGATGAGCTTTTTGTATGAAACAGCTGTTTTTTTTCTCGTGATTTCATTTGATTCAATTATTCACAAAAATTATACTAAGGTCAATATACCTAAGCCATTTCAAATTGAAGCTGTGGCATACTTGCTGATGCCCCAACACCTAGTTAATAACATAGAAATGGGGAGTATAATAAATAATCCTTCTTGAACAATCGGGTAAAAATAAAATAATGATAATTATTATGTGTACTTACGATGTCAATATCGGAAAGCGGTCGTTGCGTGCGAACGGTGTAAATGACTAATACTAATTTTTGTTTTTGGTATAGCACATTTCCTAAACTAACCTACCTAAACTAGAAACAATCATATTTTTATGTTATAGCTGACTAACCACGGTCCGCAATACATTATTATTTTTAGCAGTGTATTGAGCATATTTTTCTAACTTATCCTGGTTTGTTAACCGACTTCAAAAATTAGGACGCACTCAATTACATTGTATAAATTTTACTAAATGTTTGTTGCAGCATAACTTCGTTATTTACTCATTTATTTTTTATTTGAAAGAATATGCTTACTAACACTCTGATCAGTCACTTTGATCAAAATAAAGTATTTTTTAGTAAAAAATAGTATTTAATACAAAAAGTCAAGCATTTGCATTCAGAAAGTAGTGTTACGAGTCATGGCCATTGAATTCGATAGAAAAGTTATTACATTTTCTTACAACAATAACCGAGCGAGAGATCGTTAGCGAGCGAAGCGTCTATGCTTCAGATTCGACGAAAATGCTTTCGTATGTCCGAATTCCGTCTGGATTTCTGTCCGGATCTCTGTCCAGACCTGTCTTAATCTACAGGTCGCATTTCTTAACCTATTCTCTTGAAACTTTGTGAGTAAGTCCGATATTTAAAAAAAAATTTCATGTCTAGGCGGTTATTGGAAATTTTTCAATATGGCAGAGATGTGATTAAAAAAAAGATATATCTCCGCATAATTGGAAAATTTTCAACAAACCTTTTTGACGAGATCACCAGCTCACAGAGTCACTATTGTATGTATTGTTATTTATTTATATTTATTATATATGTCGGGGAAATGTAGGAAATAGGAGCCACGCCGTCGCCTCTGATCCCACTGATGTCGGAGAAACATAGGAAAGGCCGCCGCGCTGTGACCTTCCACTTTTGATGACGGGGAAAATCTAGTAGGCCGAGGTGTTGTATCTGATTTCTGATCCATGAACTCGCTATCACGGGCATCTATGGTTGGCGTCAAACTTCAGGAACGTTGAAATAAGGGGACAGCAATGCAGGCTTTTCACTATTTTAATCATACAGTCACTCAGACTACTTGGTTAATGAATGATCACAAAGATAATTGGCGATTTAGAGTAATGGGTTTACGAATGACCATTGCGTGCGACCGCTTTCAGCCCAGTCCTGTCAACCACTGACTGACAGACATGACGTTCGCCCGAAATCCCAAACGCAACTCCATTCGGTGTTAACCGCTCTAAATGACCATAAACAAATCGATTAATCGTCAAAAACCACAGATTAAAACTATCGATTATCAACTCTCAAACTAATTTTCATTATCCAATGATGTCTCGCGCCGTCACGGCCATCCTGCATTTTCACACGTCCTCGGGTGAATAGTTCATCTCATCATCTGTGGACAATCATAAAAGTGCTCAAGTAACCACTTAACGCTCGGTCATTCTGACCGTCTCAAATCTAACTCCAAAATTTCACAGAAAGCGAACACCGTTATGGGATAACACAAAACACAGTTAAACCCAATTCTACCAACCATATACATCGTACCAGAGTATAATCGACTCTTCCAACAGTAACTTCATATTCGTTACCTATCCCCATAAATTGTCATGATAATTAAAATAAGCAACTTGACGTTTAGTAAAATAAATTGTATTGGGACCAATCGAATAATCGAGGCTAAAACTAACTTATTAATCATACATCCAATGTTCCAAGAATTTAATCAAGCCAAATTGAAAATCCAATGACGGTGTCGCGACGTTTCGCGATACCATAGACAAGTTGAAGATGGCAACACAGAGAGATTGGAGAGAGGGCTAGTGTGCGCAACCAAGTGAGTCATTTTTCATTCTCTGTCTCGATAGTACGGTCGTTATTACTCAAATATGGCGGACGTCGCCAGAGTCAGTGTAATGCTAAGCTAGTTAAATTATTTGTGCATCTGTATCCTGAGGGATCACCTGGGAGCCTGGATCACCGGAAGAATGTTAAGTACCTAGGCTAAGTGTTTTACTTGCAATTACTGAACTAGAAAGATAACTTATCTGTATCATGACTACCCTCTTTTCGTATCTTTTTATATTATATTTGCGGCACATGGTAACAAGGCCATGAAGCCCAGTTTCATCTAGCATTACGTTACCTATTTAGGATACTAGGTGTCGGAACTGATATACTGCCTGATGAGGCATGGGTAGGTGGAATATCAGTATGTACTGCCTGATGAGGCAATCGGAATCGGAATTGATATAAGGCCTGATGAGGCATGGGTATGCGGAATATCAGTATGTACTGCCTGATGAGGCAATCGGAATCGGAACTGATATAAGGCCTGATGAGGCATGGGTATGCGGAATATCAGTATGTACTGCCTGATGAGGCAATCGGGGTCGGAACTGATATAAGGCCTGATGAGGCATGGGTAGGCGGAATATCAGTATGTACTGCCTGATGAGGCAATCGGAGTCGGAACGGATATACTGCCTGATGAGGCAACGGAACTCGGAACTGATACTGCCTGACGAGGCACGGGTAGGCAGAGTATCAGTATGTACTGCCTGATGAGGCAATAGTAGGCGGACTTCGTGCAGCCTGATGGGGCACTGGTAAGCTGATGTTGTAGACTGCCTGATGAGGCATGATTCAGTTTAGCTTATATGTGTGAGATGACTCAACAACCTCTAGCCTAATACTTGGGACTCACTGCTCGGCTAACACCTTGAGTGAACCCCGTTACCGGTGGCACCACATACCGTGGTGTCACCGGTCCCAACTTTTTACAGATTGCACAACGATTCCAATCTCTACCAAAACATCGTCAGTCATCAATCATCAAACGTCATCAATTTATTGCGAAGCAGAATTAGTAAAGGAGAAGAGAGCAAGGGGAATGACGGTCCTCACAGTCATCGGACTTAATGGTAAGCTAGACACACGCCCAATTACTACAATTCATTTTTTATTTCCCCACGAGTATACAACGCCAAGTTATAAATCTATCTAACCGGATCGCGACGGTCTCCGAGTGTGTGTGTGGCCAGCATACATTCGGGGGCCGATCGCGACATGGAGATGCTGGGATCATCAAAATCCAAAAAATCATTAGAACCTAACAAATAATACTATTTATCAGTAAAATAACGACATCTACGTTTCTCATGAAGTACTATCAAGGGTGTGTGTCTGGTTTACTAGTAAATCTACGCTTATTTTCACTAGCTTGGTATAGATGGCGCTGTTAGCAAGTCGGCTTAGAAAGTTATTTATTACACGATTTATTTGTTATTTCATGGAACAAAACATATTATCATTATTAATTTACGATTTGTGATTTATTTTACGCTTACGGTTCATGCTATGGCATGCAAAAAACATTTAAAATTGTCGAGTTCTAAAGTAATCAAATCGGAAGTGACGAGTGGTTCGATCAACTATCGCAAGCCGGCAAATTTCAAAGTATTTGAAATTATTTTGTTCTGAGAACGTGTGGAAGCTCTTAAACGCTTAATTCGGTAATTAAATTAACAGTATTTTATTCATTTGCTTAAAAAACTTCTTTTCAAAGGAATGTTAAGGTAAATTAATTATTTTCTTCATTATTTGATACTAAATTGACTACAATGCACGCTTAGTGCTGCCATTAAAAATATTTTTTTCTTAAAAGATGGGAGTAATTGAGACATTTTAGTAGATTTTTTTTCCAATATGAGCAGAAAGAATGGGTAAATTGTTGTCAAAAGTTACATTACTTACTCACAATAGATATCAAATTGATTGTTGAAGGTTACTTACTCGTTTTAATGGACAATATTTATCAGTATACACAAGAGTCACGAGAAAAGAAAAAGATTATTGCTATTTACAAGATGGGTAATTTTCCTATGCGGGCAACATTCTTTAAACCTATGTGTTATTTCCGTTTTCGTTCGAATATGCCTAAAAGTTGTTCTTTGGAGTTTTAAAGGGTTTTTAAGGTTCTACAAGTTAAAAAGTTACTGTTTTTGTGCTGTTGTGGAATTTAATAATAGCGATACCAAGAAGCAATAGGGGTAAGCAATTTTCCTTTGTATTTTCAAACGTTGTTGTTGAAATTCCTTAAGCCGTCAATGCTTGAGTTTCGAATTCTATGATTTCATCATGTATTGCATTGAGATTGTGTACTAAAATGATATTTGATCTTCGATCTTACTATCATACGACGAGATTGCAAAAAGATAACCATGAAATACCTCAATGACGCCTTATTTCATTGTAATAGTTGGCAAATAGAAATGCTATGTATGTCACCTACCTACCTACCTACATTGTACCTAAGGAAAAATACCATGAAAACCATGAAAACATGAAAAACCTTTAAATGATGGTTTCGACGCCTAATTTATTCATATAAATGAGATAATATGACTTACGGAACGAAATCAAAAGTTAGTTCACTGAATTGTAACGCCCCTACCCTATAGTGTTTCTCAACAGCTAGTACCTACCCAACAAACAACATGATTAGCAGAAGTATTAAAATACGAAATGGTCGATTGTTATACAGGGTTAAAGGGATGTAAGGATATACCATGCAGATGGATACATTGACCTTTCAAAATTTGGTTGTTCTTGAATATTAGATTCAAAGAGTATGCAGTATTAGGTGCATAAATAGATTTTGTGTTTGTGTTATTTCAATAAAAATATAGTATATTTTCTATATTCAAATTTCAGAATTTATTGAAGAAGTACCTAGATACAAAGTTAATCAAAAATGGAAGAAGTTTTGATCTCACGGTTGCGAGCTATAGTGACTAGCATTGACTCTTTCACCAACAAATCTTTACAGCTTATGAGCGCATTGTCAGAGCAAAATATACAGGAAGCTGAAGTTGTTTATAAAAAATTAGAAAATTTTAACATAAGATTTTCAACAGAATTAAACAATTACTTTCGAATTAGCACGGAACCTTCGGCGGATGACATTTCAAGTTTTAGCTTGATCCAGTTAAAAGCGGAAGAGGTCTTCTCGGAATTGGCCTGTAAAATTAAAACATTGAAGGAAAAAACCTCTCCTGAAAATACAACAATGTGGTCTAAAAATCTTCCTAAGCTACAGCTACCGGAATACTCAGGTGATGTTTTACAGTGGCAATCTTTTTGGGACCATTTCCATTCCAACATTGATAGCAGAAATATACCGGAGGTGGATAAATTATTGTATCTCAAATCTTCCCTTAAGGGAAATGCTAAAAAGTCTATAGAAGGACTGGAGATGACCAGTAAAAATTATTCTATTGCGGTAGCCACCTTAAAGGAACGTTACGGAAAAGAAAATCAAATCATTGATGCACATAATGCAGCCCTGTATGCAGTCAAGGCTGCAGATAAAACTGCAACAGATTGTCGGAGAGTTTTAAATGAAATTGAACGGTACCTTAGAGTGTTGAATTCGCTTGGCGAAGACATCACACATAATCATCTGCGTTTCATGATTATAGAAAAGTTTCCTGAGGATGTGATTTATGAAATGAAAGTAGCTGTTAAAACAGACAACATTGAAGACATGAGAAGACAGTTAGAAATCATTGTATCGGCTCGGGAAGATGCTTGCAGGATTACAGAGAAGCATGAAAGGATCAATGACCATTATGTTTTAGCTTCGTCCTTCGGGATTAGATAATTCACTTGTAGTACCGCCTAGTGGTACGCCGTCTCGCACTAAACTTGAGGGTATATAAAAAACAAATTCTTAGCAACACCCTAGTTCCACTTCCTACCTACCCACGCCTTCATTCGCTTTTTAGTGCTCGCCAAGCTCGCATCTTGTGTTTCTTTTTTAATCAATTTTAAGTAAAAGTGAAGTGAACCTATATCCAATTATCATGCTTGAACGCAAGAAGAACAATAATTACGATCATTTGTTGAAGAAACTCTAAAAATTTGATAATAAATTACGACGACAGTGTAAATCACGCAGTCGATCTCCTAGTTCGGAGAATCGTTATCACTCGGATTTTCAAGGTCAGTTTTGCATTTGTGTTTTACTGTACCTACCTACATACACGTACTACGTAAGTACAGTGATATTTTCAAGTTTTTTCTATAGGGTTTGCGTGCTTCTCTTTGGAGTTGTCACTACCCAAATTAATAGTTTTGCGAGCAGTATACTAGGACTGTTTCTTAACTAATATGACAACATACAAATATGTGTAGATAAGACATGGGTTTGCGTACTTCTCTTTGGAGCTGTACTACCCGTAAAAGTTTTGCGAACAGTACTATGGTCTGTTTCTTAACTTATCAAACCAATACACACGATCATGTGTGGATAAGACATGGGTTTGCGTACTTCTCTTTGGAGCTGTACTACCCGTAAAGTTTTGCGAACAGTACTATGGTCTGTTTCTTAACTTATCAAACCACGACTCGCTCGCCTGATAATCGCATCGCTGATTTGCTAGACGGAAATCATAATGGGACAGATTATCCGGAGGCGCTGTCAGTACTAACGGCAGAGCCGGTCGCCGAATCCGCTATCGGCCAGCCAATACCCGGCACCAGCACTGAGGACGGTATCTCCACAACCGTACTTTCTTCTTAGATACTACTTCCTGTGTCATGTCTGTGTCATGTTCCATTCATGTGTGTCATGAAGAACATGACAGGATGAATGATAGCATTCTTCAATTATTAAGCGATGATACTACTGTCTCAAACATATATTGAGCTAACATTCAAAATAATTTAGCTATTAGACTGGAGCATACCGCCACACATGGTCTCTTCAGTTAAATTCGGAGAGAGTTAACGGAGAAGTACCAGCTTCCAAGTAACTGCACGCTTATCAATATTCCAGCACTGAATACTGAGATGAAGCCGGCTATATCAGAAATGACCGCTATACTCGATAAAAGCATCAAGTTTAGACAGGAGCAAAATGCAACTGCAATATTCTGTGTTAGTCAGGCTAATAATAAGCAAGCTTCTCACAAAGATCTAGCGATCATTAAGTCACTCATAGACGCTCAATCTATTGTGATATGCAACTTCCTGATTCAAGAGTAAGGAGTTACATTTTAACGTCGGTTAAAAAGGAAATGAACCAATTACAGAATACTAAGCCCGACAATCTTTTACATTGCCAGAACATAGCTGAAATTCTAAAGACGGCAAAGCCTTCAGTAAGTCAGGGGCTGACTTAATAGTTCCGGCAACCAAGCCTCCACAGACTGTGAATAAGAATCCACCATCTTACTCGAAGAATTTAAGCTTAAGGGTTATCCGCTCCGGAGACAACCCTATCAGAACAATCTGAAGACGAAGGAATCCCCTCCGTCTCCAAGCAGGAGTCGGCCCTACAGCTCATCGAGGCCGTCCCAGCAGCAACAGACCGCACGGCACGGGCGGCGGCCGCACACCGTTAGAGACGGTAACTCATGCTGGTACATTCGTTTTTTTTTTTTTTTTTTTTTTTTTTTTTTTTTTTTTTTTTTTTTTACGACCAACGGTCGTTAAATTTTACGAATAATCCTACAGTACTTTAATGTATTCAAGATTATCAAATACGATTTTCGGATCCAGTCATACAAACTTCTCCACTGATAAGAAAAAAAAAAAAAAAAAAAAAAAACTTTTCATGAAGCCATAGCAGCTCTTTTATCTAATGGAGCCATTTCCATAAAAGTAAACCCATTGAAAGCTAACTTATTTCAAGATTATTATTATTGTTATTTATTTATTTTTCATACCGAAACCAAATGGGAAGAATAGGTTTACTTATCTTGAATTTGAAAATGTTTAATAATTTTATAAAACAAGCCATTTCAAGATCGAAGGCTTGTGTATACTATATTAAAGTTACAACATGTATGAATTTCAAGTCCTTCCACTTGGTCTTAGGACTGCACTTTTTATATTTACCAAGGCATGAAACCGTGTCTTACGATCTGCCGGCCTAAGTTCTACGAATTAATTAGATAATTTTACTGGCTAACGGGCCAGTCATATGAGACATGTTTATATAACACCACTCTGACAGAGAAGTTAATAACCACTTTGGGTTTTTTAGTAAATGAACAGAAAAGTTCTATGATTCCTAGTAAGCAATGTATTTTTTAGGATTTGTGTTAGATTCAGAAAATTTCCAAATTGGGCTGCCTGTAGAAAAACTGAGTTGCATTAAATCAGAACTACTAAAGTATTTGGACAAAAATAGATGAAAGACCGCAAGATGCAAAGTCTTTCGAATGTTTAAAATATTTGAATTTAAAAATATTATAAAAAAATCATAAACTTGCCAGTTTCCCTACAGCCTGATCATAAGTGTTTCTGTGACGCAATACAAAAGCCATTTAATAACATAAAAGAGGACACATGTGATCTAGATATTTTTTTTTTTATGCCTCAAATACGGGGTGGGGGGCCTGTGACCACAATACGGCTAGAGGTCAATGAAGTATACAAGAAAGAACTCGACACATACATTTTCTCGAAATTCAAGCCGCAATTTTCGGCTTTAAGGTTTTTGCTCAAAATCTGCTCTACTGTCAAATTCTGCTCAGGGTCAACAATACGATGGCAATGTCTTATATTGAATAGGTGGTGTCCAATTTCCCCACCTCACTGACATTACCAAGTAATTTTAGCAATGGTGTGAATCTCATAGATTTTATGTCATGACTTCCTATATTAAATCTTCAGATAACGTAACAGCGCACACAGAATCAAGGCGCATTCACCTAGAATTGAGCGGCAACTAGCAGATTGCCTGCAAAGATATTGTTGAAAAATTTGGCTTTTCCAAAAATATTTATTTGCTAGCCAAATAAATAAGAAATTTACCACTTGCATCTCTTGGCGTAGGGACCCTAATGCAATGTCTATAGATGCATTTACTTCATAGGCTGACTATTATTTTTCTGCATATCCGCTTTTTTCTTTAATGTTAAGAACTTTGAGAAAGATTGTAACTTACAGAGCAAGGGGCATTATGGTTGTCCCCTTCTGGCCTACGCAGCCATGGTATCCACGTTATAAACATTTTTTGCTGTCGGAAGTTGCCAGTTTTGAAGCATGTAAGAATCCAGTTATTTCTCCCCATTCCAGCAATCAGAACATGCGGCATGGTTAAAGAGAAGTGAGCCTCCATCTGCGATCTATGTAATTATGACTTCCCTATCTGATAATTCCATTAAACAATATAATGTTTACTTTAGGTGTTGGTTCCATTTTTGTAACGTGAACTAAAAATTTCGATATGTTCAATGCGTCGGTTCCACCAAGTTTTATATTTTCATATTAAGCTTTCTGAAGACTGAGCTCAATTTGGCACTTTAAACACATGGAGATCTGCACTGGCTCCTCTGATGGGTAATAACTTTGGTGATGACGATAGAGTCAGAAGATTTATTAAAGGTAATCGACTACAACCTCCATTACCTAAGTATGCAGTAACATGGGACCCTTCGGATGTAATAAATAATTTAAAAATCTAAAATTCAAATTAGATTCTTACTTCTGAAAAGTTATCTAAGAAACGAATTACTTTGTTTGCCTTACTAACTGCTCATCGTGTACAGACGTTATCCAAGATCAATATTAAACATTTTGAGACGTTCTGAACTAAAATTAAGATCAACGTTCCTATTTTTTTTGAAAACAACGCGTGTAGGTTGCTTGCAAGCGCAGTACGAGTATTAGGATTGCCATTTTTCGAAGAAAAAACCGGAAATTAATCCTGGAAAGGCACTAGTAGCATATTTAGAGAAACTGCTTCTCTGCGATATAATGTTGAATCCCTTTTCATTAGTCTTAGGAAATCATTCAAGGCTGTTGGATCTCAGACCTTATCACGTATTATTCTGTATAATATTGGAATCGATTAAAAATAATATCCTCTGCTCATAGTATAAGACACGCTCCACGGCATATAATCTTGGCATCAGCCTAGAACAGATCAGAAGAACCGCTGGATGGAGTGGTTCTTCTAATACATTATATCGGTTCTATAATAGAAAATTATAAGTGATGTTCGTGTTACTGATGATGATTCCTTTGCCAGGGCTATTGTCAATGGAGTTAATGATTAATTAACTTGTTACTATAGGTACTATGTATAAAGTATATTGTCTATCATAATCAAGACATAAGTTGTCTAACAACTACATTGATTTTGATCAAATAATTTTAAGCAAAATATTTCATTTATTTTTTATCTCTAAAAGTCTACAAGTGAATTATCTAATCCCGAAGGACGAAGCTAAAACATAATTAATGATTAAACGAACTTACCTGTACGTGAAGTTCTATCATAATTATGTGACAGCTTCGTCCGAAGGGATTAGCAACCCACCCTCCCATAACTAAAAATAGTTAACCCATGGTCTATGAAATATTTTGAACTCCAAACTAAATGAAGGCGTGGGTAGGTAGGAAGTGGAACTAGGGTGTTGCTAAGAATTTGTTTTTTATATACCCTCAAGTTTAGTGCGAGACGGCGTACCACTAGGCGGTACTACAAGTGAATTATCTAATCCCTTCGGACGAAGCTGTCACATAATTATGATAGAACTTCACATACAGGTAAGTTCGTTTAATCATTAATTATACTGTGGAAACGCTGCATTTAAACCAGCAGGTGCGACACAATCCTCCGTACAGACCAAATGTTAGCCAAGCTCATTCAAGAAATAATAGAATTAATAAAACGCAAGAATTTACATCAGCACTCAGAGCTAATGCTAACCATAGAAATACTGGTTACTTCAACAGTGGACATAACAATAAAAATGGGTTCCGAAAGAGAACATTTGATGAACAGAATGAAACGAAACCATTTGCAAGACAATATACTCAACAGGATAGACAATTTAACAAAGGAGATAACTCCAACAGAGAATTTATTCCTAAGAGACAGAAGCAATCATGTTATTTTTGTACTGGCCCACATTATAATGACCAATGTCAGCGGATAGCAACACTCCATGAAAGAAAAGCAAAATTGGGAAATCGTTGATATGAGTGTTTTCAAACAGGACATTATTCAGCCATCTGTAAGAATAAGAGAAAATGTGTTCACTGCTCTGCTTATGGTCGACACAATAGAGCGTTGTGTCCTAAGCTCCTAGGAAAAAACCCTCCAGAAGAAAAAATGAATGTTATGCAAGAATTAAATCCAGCAGATGGAACAATACAACCTAACAAACCTATGGTTGAACGATCATACTGGCTACAGGGTCCAGATTTTCTCCTGCAACCTTCCACAGCATGGCCAACTAATAGGTTGAAAGAATTTTCTTTCTTGACTCGAGAAGGTCTGTCTGGGACAGATGAACACGAAGAGCAGACTCCAAACGCACCAAGGACGAATTCTGTACCTGAAAAAGAAAAACAAGGAGATAATAAGAAAAACACAGATAGTGAGAAAGACGAAATTAAAAGGTTGCAAAAAGAGTTTTTCCCGGACGAGACAAATAAAAAAGAAACATCTTTAAGCCGAAATTTAAAACTATTTCTTGATGAGGAAGGATTATTACGGTGCAGAGGAAGACAATACAGAATGGTCATATGATATGAAATATCCAATTCTTTTACCAAAGAATTGCGATTTCACAAACAAAATAATAGAGAAAACACACAAGGAAAACTATCACGTAGGAGCAAATCATACCTTAAGTAATATCCGTAAATTTTATTGGATTCCACAAGGCAAAGCACAAGTACAAAAGGTTATTCGAAAGTGTTCTAATTGTATCAAGCAAGGAGGTGGACCCTTCAAACTACCTCCCACTCCTGCGCTACCACCAGAGAGAGTAAACTACAGCGCTCCATATACCTATACAGGTTTGGACTACCTTGAACCACTTTATGTGAATGGAAACAAAGAGGAGAAAAGATGGATTTGCTTGTACACATGTTTAGTGGTACGCTCAGTGCATCTTGAAGTTGTCGAGTCACTTAGTGCACAAGAGTGTCTTCTTGCATTGAGAAGATTCATATCAACCAGAGGCGTCCCAATTTGCTTAATATCTGATAATGCTTTACAATTTCGATTAAATGCAGAATTAATTGCTGATGACTACTGCATTAAGAATAAGATCTCCTGGAAATTTATAACACCGCTTTCTCCCTGGCAAGGGGGTTTTTATGAAAGATTAGTAGGGATTGTGAAGAATTGCCTAAAACGGACACTTGAAAAACATCTGTTGAATGATAGCCAATTGAACACGGTTGTGAAAGAAATAGAGGCCGTCATAAATTCTAGACCACTTACCTACGTTGATACTGAAGTAGATCACATCTTAACCCCAGCCGACTTTTTAGCAGTAGGTAAAACCATCACACCTGAATTTAATATTGAAGAGTCTGGCTGCCTGCAAGGAACAACCACAAAGACGGAATTAATAAAAGGATGGAAAAGAGCAATGATATTAATTGAAGAATTTCGAGAGATATTTGTGAACCGCTATCTTCCCAGCCTACGGGAAAGGTACAGTCATGCAGTTAAAGAACCCCGGATAAAATCTAGTTTGGCGCCTAAAGAGGGACAAATAGTTCAAATAAAAGAAGATATGAAAGGTCGCCATAGTTGGAAGGTTGGTAAGATAATAGAATTGATCAAAGGAAAGGATGGTCTATGTAGAGTAGCTAAAGTGAAAATAGGAGACAAGGAGTTTCTCAGATCAATTGGTCATTTATATCCACTAGAAGTCGAAGATAATGAAGAAGGACTTATCAAAGGAAATAAAGCGAATCATGTTCCAGAGTCATCAGTTTCCTGTACTCGGGGCACCGGTATGTTGAATGAGTTGGAAGATATTGAAATTGAAATGCCACATTGTAAAGCTAAGGGTTTATTGAATATATATAATAATAAAAACACCATAGGTCATAATAATATTTCTCAAGAAAATCACAAGGACTATCTAGAAACATCTGACAATGCTGACATGAGTCAAAATGCAACCTGTGGAGACTTACCAACAAGTACTCTGGAGTCGTCAAGACCGACGTGACGTAACCACGAAAGCCTTGGAGAAGATCCGGGAGTGGACGCGGAATCTGATGGCCCTTAACACATTTTCGCCGTCGGGTGTGTCGCGACGTTTCGCGATACCATAGACAAGTTGAAGATGGCAACACAGAGAGATTGGAGAGAGGGCTAGTGTGCGCAACCAAGTGAGTCATTTTTCATTCTCTGTCTCGATAGTACGGTCGTTATTACTCAAATATGGCGGACGTCGCCAGAGTCCAGTGTAATGCTAAGCTAGTTAAATTATTTGTGCATCTGTATCCTGAGGGAGCCTGGATCACCGGAAGAATGTTAAGTACCTAGGCTAAGTGTTTTACTTGCAATTACTGAACTAGAAAGATAACTTATCTGTATCATGACTACCCTCTTTTCGTATCTTTTTATATTATATTTGCGGCACATGGTAACAAGGCCATGAAGCCCAGTTTCATCTAGCATTACGTTACCTATTTAGGATACTAGGTGTCGGAACTGATATACTGCCTGATGAGGCATGGGTAGGTGGAATATCAGTATGTACTGCCTGATGAGGCAATCGGAATCGGAATTGATATAAGGCCTGATGAGGCATGGGTATGCGGAATATCAGTATGTACTGCCTGATGAGGCAACGGAACTCGGAACTGATACTGCCTGACGAGGCACGGGTAGGCAGAGTATCAGTATGTACTGCCTGATGAGGCAATAGTAGGCGGACTTCGTGCAGCCTGATGGGGCACTGGTAAGCTGATGTTGTAGACTGCCTGATGAGGCATGATTCAGTTTAGCTTATATGTGTGAGATGACTCAACAACCTCTAGCCTAATACTTGGGACTCACTGCTCGGCTAACACCTTGAGTGAACCCCGTTACCGGTGGCACCACATACCGTGGTGTCACCGGTCCCAACTTTTTACAGATTGCACAACGATTCCAATCTCTACCAAAACATCGTCAGTCATCAATCATCAAACGTCATCAATTTATTGCGAAGCAGAATTAGTAAAGGAGAAGAGAGCAAGGGGAATGACGGTCCTCACAGTCATCGGACTTAATGGTAAGCTAGACACACGCCCAATTACTACAATTCATTTTTTATTTCCCCACGAGTATACAACGCCAAGTTATAAATCTATCTAACCGGATCGCGACGGTCTCCGAGTGTGTGTGTGGCCAGCATACATTCGGGGGCCGATCGCGACAGACGGTACACATACGCGGTTTGGACTTATTAAAACTGCTGTGTCCAATTTCAAACTAATAACATGCCATTAAAGTTGTCACGTAGACTTGCCACACAGGCTAGGTCGTAACTCGTACTATGATGTTACACCGGGAGGAATTTACTACATAGGCTCACCACACAGGCTAGGTCGTCACTCAGACTATAATTCAACAAAAGTAGGGTTGCAACAAAGACTTGCCACACAGGATTGCCACACAGGCTTGTCACACAGGCTTGCCACACAAGTTTGCCACACAGGCTTGCCACACAGGCTAGAACCACATACGCTTGCCACACAGGCTGGCCACACAGGCTTGCCACACAGGCTTGCTACACCGATTTGCCACACAGGCTAGAGCCACATAGGATAGTACCATGTAGATTAGTGCCACACAGGCGAGTGCCACACAGGCTATTGCCACACAGGCTATTGCCACACAGGCTATTACTACACAGGCTACTGTCCTACCGGCTACTGCCCTCCAGGCTTAGTTTTACCAAAAGCATTGACACTTAGTAAGTTATTTATTAACTGCATGACTCACATGTGCCGCAAGCGACAGTTTGACTAAACTGTTTGTGGGTATTTCTAAACTTTAAACAACTCCAATAGAAAATAGCACTCTGACATACATCGTTTACGAATATCAAACAAAATGAAAACTTCTCACCGGATTCAATTGCTACTCGTAGGTGATCAACGGCTGCTTCATAGTGCAGGGGCCCAATTCGGAGATAGGAGATTTTCATCTCATCTCGATCTCGATTCCTGGAAGTCTCGACTGTCTCCGACTACTCAAGACATCTCGCACCAATGCCATCGAGATTATCTCGATCTCGAGCGAACTGAACAAGGCATCTCGATTTTAGGCATTTTTTTCCAGATGAGATGGTATCTCGAGTTGTAAGAATAGCCCTCCAGGCATTGACCGGATCTCGCACGTTGCTGCTGCTAATTTTGGTGCCCTTTTTCGATCAACGAGTGGCGATGTAACCTCGTTGCAGTAGTAACACGTAGGCGTCGACGTTTTGTTCGGTACACTGCTATCCTTCGTCTCTCGTTGTTTGTTAGTTGCGTCACATAGCATAGACTAGGTGTAATCAAACGCCGTCGAGATAATGCAGAAGTCTACTCGATGCTCACTCTCTCATTGCCGCCCTGCTGCCCTTCATGCACCACGAAGAAACAGTCCGCACACTCCACAATAATAGCACGTACACAGTTTTCTCAGTGTAGGGACGACCCTATCAGCCATCTGTTGCTATGCCACTTCGCTTCCAGATCATTGCAAAATTGTAGCCAAAGACGGAGCCATATCTTGTTGCTGTGGACGTTATTCTTATCCCACTTCTGATGTCGGGGAAATGTAGGAAATAGGAGCCACGCCGTCGCCTCTGATCCCACTGATGTCGGAGAAACATAGGAAAGGCCGCCGCGCTGTGACCTTCCACTTTTGATGACGGGGAAAATCTAGTAGGCCGAGGTGTTGTATCTGATTTCTGATCCATGAACTCGCTATCACGGGCATCTATGGTTGGCGTCAAACTTCAGGAACGTTGAAATAAGGGGACAGCAATGCAGGCTTTTCACTATTTTAATCATACAGTCACTCAGACTACTTGGTTAATGAATGATCACAAAGATAATTGGCGATTTAGAGTAATGGGTTTACGAATGACCATTGCGTGCGACCGCTTTCAGCCCAGTCCTGTCAACCACTGACTGACAGACATGACGTTCGCCCGAAATCCCAAACGCAACTCCATTCGGTGTTAACCGCTCTAAATGACCATAAACAAATCGATTAATCGTCAAAAACCACAGATTAAAACTATCGATTATCAACTCTCAAACTAATTTTCATTATCCAATGATGTCTCGCGCCGTCATATACAACAATTTCTTTGGTAACTGATACCAACCTGCATCTAGTCTTAATAGTTATTTTAACTTAGTCTCTATTGCATGAAGACTAGATTAATAATATATTTTAAACTGGGATTATAGATTGGTAATTGTTTTATATTTTATGGTATCATGGAAAGAGACAAACGAGACGCTTTGAGTAATATGAATATTGTGTAATTAATATCTTTAAATTGCTCTATTTCATTTTTTCAGAAACAGAGATCAACGAAATTATCAAATTTTAAACACAAGCGTTCAGCCAACAACAAATGCGAGTACTGAACTAAGGTAAGTTAAAAGACATTTAACATCTTATATTATTAGGGTGACAAGCATAGTGCATAGTCAGAGCTATGCCAAATGAAAATGCTATTGCTGAAGTTGTCGTATGTCCGGCGTCCAGCGTCTGATTGCACGGATGTCCGATTGTTTTCCTCTACAGATCGCATTTCTCAACCGATATTTGTGAAATTTTGTAAATTTAGGTTTTATTTAAAATAGCGGAGATATGTAATTTGTGAGACGTTGCTCATAGAGCCACTACTTGTAATCAGAGTGGCGCTGAACTGCTATGGGCATGCGTGACGCCAGTACAACCATTCATTCAGCGAGCGCGAAGCGCGAGTGAAGAACTTCCGTTTCAGTTAATAAAAATACTAAAAACTTATCCTATATTTTTATCTACAGATGCCTAGTTCAAAATCAGCCGAAGGGTATCAGAGCATCCGAGGAACAGGGACTTTTTCACCTTCGAATAAACTGGTAATCTTTTTTTATTTTTTTGTGTACACAATGTACATAAATAAATTATTGATACGAGCGTTGGGACTTAGTATGGTTGCAAATTAATTATCATTTAATATTGTTTTTAGGAACAACAATATCAGTCTTCATTGCCGAATCTCATCGTCGAAGAAGAAGCAGAACAAGAACAGAAAGACAAAAGTTATTGGCGTATTATAACATTAGCTTCTTCTTCGTAAAATTGAAGGAAATATCAAGACACAATGGATTTGGTTGCGACAAACAATCGATAGACTTGATTGGAGAAAAGCAAACCGGTCTTGCTTCTAAATTCACCTTTTTGTGAATAAAGAGTAACAATAGTAGATTATGTACCGAGGGCACAAAGCAGTGCCTTACGTCGCGGGCGGCTTATTGTACCCTGAGCGTAACGAGGGAATCTAGAGTTAACTCCCGAATGCAGCAAGGGAAGATGAGTCCTGAGGGCAGCGAGGGGTTCAAGCCGCCCAAGACAAAAACACTGCTTTAGCGAATCCTCTTCTAAAAATGCTGTCTAATATTATACTCTCTCATAACTAATAAAAAGGTACTAGTAAGGTACAGTCTTTTATTTTAAATTTCGTGCAGCTCGTGGAGCATGTGCTCGTATTTTTTTCTTGGTAGCTAGTTCAATTTTCAAATAAACTCTTCTTACAGTGCTTATTCTGAGTTTTCATTCAATGTTAACCTCTTTGCTCGGAAACTCCCAACTACAAGCTTCGCTCGAATTTATGTTTCATCTATATAACCAACATTTGAGTTTCATGTGTTAGATTAAGGATGTGCTAATCTGAGCGATTACTGCCTTCAAAGCATTTGATTTATTGATATTTTTTGAATCTCGGTTTATTTTGATTATTTTTTTGGTGTTTGCTAAAATCTAAGCACTATACATGTATTTCAGCTACAAAAGGTTTTTCAATATCCAATCTAATACCCCTTTAGTCCAGCTATAGAGGATTTTTTTTCTATATTAACTACTAGCTGTTGCTCACGATTTCGTACGCGTAGATAAAAAAAAGCTCGTTCCGTTAGTTTCTTGTATTTCTCATTCACTCGAGGAGGTATTATAGCGCGGGCCGTATGCGAGCCCACTAATGGAGCCAATAGTGTAATTATTAACGCACACGCGTTTCATGTGACGTTTTTCATCACACATGCGAGGGGAAAAAACACAGACTTATTATTAAATTAGTCATTAGCATTAGTCAATACATTTTTCTGAAAATGTATGCGCATTTTGCTGCTTTTCCTTTTTCTTATCACTTATCAAAATTTTCCTAGGCAAAATAATAGCGAATACTTTGTTTAAATTATCATACCTAATTAATTGTCAATATTTTGATAAAAAAATAATGTTTATTTACTGTTATTACGTAGTTATGGTACTTGAAGTCAAGAATTTAAGAAAAGTAAAAAAAAACTTCTGTTGATTTATTTTTAAAAAAGTCTAGTTTAGTTACTAGTGCGATAATGGTAAAGTAACAGCACACGTGCTTAATAGCTCGGATTATGAGCTAAAACTGATGTAATAAAGTCCTTTTTACGAGCGAGAGTGATGAAAAAGATATTAAACACAAACGCGTTTTTAACTTCAAGTAGGAACATTTCAGCAATATCAGGCAAGAAACTATCGAGATAATAATGAGGCTGTAAGTTCTAGGTCCACTATATTTTCAACAATTTTAGTCATTTTTATACTACCTACTGACTATTGTCGTGTAATCTTCCTAATTTTGATGTAAACAAGGGTCACACGCATCATTTGCCGTGGAAAGGCACCTTACTTTGTGTTAAGTATGTAATTTATAGATTACGCTAGAGAGATCATAGATCTAATTTTATATAATTCAAAGTAAAACCTTAAAAAACTAGGTAGATTTAAGTAAGTTTAGACGAGTTATCACGTTTGGGAACGCGCAAATTCATCCACGGACACGGGGGGGTGCATGAAGACTGAGGAGGGCAGCGCAGGCGGCGAAATGCGAGAGCGGCCGCGACGCATGAGTGCCGATACAGCTGCGAGAGCGACCGCACGCACCTCATAGCGCTTGGAGCACAGCGAAGAAGTTTTTTTTGAAGATGTCCTGAAGACAGGGCGGAGGCACAAACGTGCACAGTACGGCCCGGCGGAGTTCACCGCGTTAAAAAAACACGTACACGCTGTTGTAGCTGTTGAGTAGCATGCGACAGCGCCGTTAATCTTCCTCACGGCGGGCGCGCCCTCCGCGCCGCCATTTTAAGAACCACGCGAAACTGATGGCGCGAACGACCCACGCGGTGGAGAATGGAGATGCGGACATGAAGCAGGATTGCGGTGGCAGTGGAGTCCCGCGCCTCCTCAAGGAATAAGGTATCCTTCGTCCCCGTGTCCCAGTGCGCGCAGTTTTTTGTGATGGACTTTTAAACTCGTATTAGTTTTTATTTTACTTCCTTGTACATTTAAACTAAGGAATGTTCTAACTTTAAGTACCGACGTAAGGTACATCTATTCCTTTCGGGGCAACGACCCCCTTATCTCTTTGTCCTTAAGCGCAGTCATTGCGTGTTCGAATGTAACGTAGGTTTAGCTACTGTTAAATAATTAAGAACTGTTCTTTTGGGGCAACAACCCCCGTGTATTATGTTTGTATGTGTACCTTTAAAGAAATACATTCCAGTACCTAAATTCTGTAGTTTTTAATCAATGGATACGTAACGACCTTGCCCATAGGCTAAGATCCACCACAAGAGGACCTTGTACTCCAAAAGTTCAGCGGCTTATCCGCGTAGCATCCGGCATCCTTCTTTTCCTAATTTATCTCAATTTAAAATACTTGTCGTAGATTAGTTACACCTTTTATTAGCTACACTAAAGTTAAAGTCTTTTTATACATAACACTAAAATCATTACCCCTTTTTTTATACACTCACACAAACCTTTAAACACAAATAAATACATACGACAATGGCGCCCGAACTATATAGTTTTTAATCATTAGCATATTTATGGAATCTTAGCTCCTTTAATTATTATTTTCACACAAGTTTTTTTATATTTTTTTTGCATCACGAAGACAGGCAAGGGTTGCCTATCCATTGAATTGAAACGTAAAGCATTCGAATTTCAAAGAATAAAAAGATTTTGTGTACTGCTTTGTAAGTATATGTACAGAACAGCTAACCTACAAATTGATGTCCTGTCTATTTTTACAGGACTTGAATGTTTATTCTCTTTTCATTTGGTAGCTCATCTAGATGAATGCGGCTTCACAGCATTATATAAATTTTTTTTGCTTAGACAAATATTGTGTTTAACAGTACTTTGTCAGTTTTAGTGTTTTCAACTATGATGGAGAGAACTAGAATTCAACCATCCATGTACCAAGAACCACTAATGTCTCCTATTGCGACAACATCAAGCTTCCTTGATCAGCCGATCACGGAGCATCTCAATTTTGTCAATACGAGTCCTCGAGGGTATGCTGCCTGTGACCATGTTTCAACAAAAATAAGCACAGCGGTGACCTACTCTAACAACTTCGAAATTCCACAGCCTGCACTTCATGAAGGTAACCACTTTATCCCTCCTATGAATAATAAACACTCAACAATGTATAATTATGGTGATAAAGTAGAACTGCCAAATATACAAGAACCACAAGTCATCTACGCTGCGGTGAATAATAGTAACCATAACTTAAAGTCGTGGAACATAAAATATGATGGTTTGACATGTGTGAATGAGTTTTTAAACCGTGTGGAAGAAATTAGGGTTGCGAGAAATGTCGAAGTGTCTATACTTCTTAGAGGTTTCTCCGAACTACTTCAGGGTACAGCGTTGAAACTTTATAGGTCTGTTCGAAGTAAAATTAATACCTGGCAGGAACTGTGTGAAGTTTTTAAACAAAATTTCCTGGCTATTGACTATGAGTATTGTACTGAGAAGACCATTAGAGATCTCAAACAAAAGCAGGGTCAATCCGTGTTGAATTTTGTTATAGATATCAAGGATCTTAACCACAAATTAAGTAGGCCTATACCTGATGACTCTCTGATTGAAATCGTGAAGCACAACTTATTGCCAGCTTATGCACAGCTGTTAGCTAATAATGCGGTTAGCTCTTTTGAAAGTTTGGTTTCTTTAAGTAAAAACTATGAGGCTTACTCTAGCCTGTTAGGCAACAAAAATTACAGGGTGGGCATGGTACAGAATACAGGGCAGAGTTCTCCGGCTCAAAACATAACACAAACATATCGCAAGCAGATAAGCCCAGCTGTTAGGCCCAATCTTGAACCTGAATTTTGTAGAAAGTGTAAGCGTTCTGGTCATTCTTACAAAGTCTGCCGGAGTGTCCCAGGCGTGATTTGTTTTAAGTGTGGTAAGCACGACGTAACGACAGTATCTTGTCCAGATTGTAATAATTCTACCACCCCAGTAAATAGGGGAAGGTCAGGTAACAACAACCAAAATTTTTTTAAACAAAAAAACTAAGTAAAGGGGAAGTTGGTCAGCATCGTACACCACCCACACAATGCGATTTGATTTCTCCTGAAGTATTAACTATTGAAGATGATAATAGGTTATTTCTTAAATTTAAGATTAATAACAATAATTTTGTTGGTTTATTGGACACTGGTGCGAATTTTTCAGTGTTTGGAAATAACTTTCACAAAGAATTTTTAAATAAAGCGAGCATGAAGAGTACTTTTATTAATGCTCGAACTGCTGATGGGTCACCGATAAAAATAGCTGGCACACTTTCGTTGCCAACTACTTTTCGTAAAATTTCGAAGTCGTTTGATTTTATTGCAATGCCGAATATACGCAATAATATAATTCTAGGTATGGATTTTGTTTATGCATTTCAAATTATGAACATTTTTAATTTTGACAAAAACTGTCTTGCTACTAAACCAACGACGGGATCATATATCCCGAGTGATTCTTTAATGCAAATAGATGAAGTTAAGGCAATAGTTCCTCGCGAACAACTGTCCAGTGACCAGGAGTCACAACTTTCTCGGATAGTACAGAAGTTTACGAGTATTTCTTCAGAAAAGGCTGGCTTAGGTAAAACTAACCTGGTTACACACCGTATTGTGACCGAAGGCCCACCAATCAAGCAACGTTATTACCCATTGTCGCCAGTTAAACTTAAGGCGTTGAATGAAGAGGTGGATAGGATGTTAGCATTAGGAGTAATCGCGCCTTCACGCTCTCCTTGGGCGAATCCAGTTGTAATGGCATCTAAGAAGGACGGTTCATTGCGATTTTGTTTAGACGCTAGGAAACTTAACGATGTCACAGTTAAGGACTCGTATCCGATACCTTACATTAGTTCAATCTTAGATAACCTTAAGGGGTCACGATATTTGACCTCTCTTGACCTTTCTAGTTCTTTTTGGCAAATTTTGTTAGACGATTCCGACGGTATAGCGTCAAGGTCGAATCGAGATTTATCAAAACAAGAAGATCCGAGCACTTCTTGTCAAAAAACTGCTTTTATAGTCCCGAATAGGGGTCTTTTCGAATTTAAGCGCATGCCATTCGGTCTCTCAAATGCGGGAGCCGAGATGCAACGATTAGTTGATAAGCTATTTTCACACCAATTTGGCGAAAAGGTATTTGCATTTTTGGATGACTTGCTTATCGCAACACCCACTTATAATCAACATATCGAGATATTAGATAAAGTTTTTGAAGCCCTTAAACAATCAGGCTTAACATTAAACTTAGAGAAGTGTAAATTTTGCATGCCAGAGTTAAAATACCTAGGCTATGTTGTAAACGCCCACGGCTTACAAACCGACCCTGATAAATTAACCAGTATACGTAACTTTCCTCTGCCAACCACTGCCAAGCAGTTGCGGGGTTTTATAGGTTTGTGTTCATACTACAGGCGTTTTGTTAAAGATTTTTCCACGATCATAGCTCCGATGACAGCCTTGATAGGTAAAAGAAAAGGGAAGGACAAAGTAGAATGGACTGATGAAGCAAATAAGTCGTTTGACGCTCTCAAACAAGCTCTGCTAACAGCTCCAGTTTTAGCCTGCCCTGACTTCTCAAAACCGTTTGTGTTGCATTGCGACGCATCATCAGTAGGTCTTGGAGGTGTTCTAACACAGGAATTCGATGGTACCGAACACCCAGTAGCCTATCATTCACGTCTGTTATCTCGTCCGGAACGCAATTATAGCACTACTGAGAGAGAATTACTTGCAGTCGTAGACTCCATAAACCATTTTAGGTCTTATTTGGATGGGTTTCGTTTCACAATCGTGACTGACCATATGAGTCTCAAGTGGCTCAGATCTTTAAACAACCCATCCGGACGTTTAGCCCGTTGGGCAATGCAAATTTCTCAATATAATTTCGATATCCGCCATAAGCAAGGCAAATTACACGTCGTACCCGATTTTTTGTCACGAATGTCGGTAGATCTAATTACTTACGCTGAAGGAGCAGATAAGACATCTGACACTTGGTATTTGAAAATTTTTAAGGGCTGTCAAACTCAACCGCAAAGTTACAAAAATTTTTTCATAGAAAAGAACATTTTATATCGTTATAATAATCCAAAATCGAGTTTAGACAAACATAATTGGAAAATTGTAATTCCTTCCGAATTAATTGAATCGTGTATAAACGAAGCCCATGATAACCTCGACGCAGTACACCCAGGTATTGTCAAGACGTACTATAAACTTAAGAGTCTGTATTACTGGAGGAATATGCACGCCGATGTAGTTAAATACGTTGAAAAATGCCATACGTGTAAAGCGTACAAGCACAATAACGCGGCACCGCAAGGTTTGATGACCACGCAAAAAGCAGTTCATTACCCTCTACACACGATTTCAATCGATTTGATAGGCCCATTCCCAAAAGCCCATTCTGGGCACATATATATTTTATCAGTTGTTGATATTTTCACAAAGTATTGTTGGTTGCACCCGCTGCGAACGGCAACTACAAAAACTATTACTTCTTTTCTAGAATCCGAAATTATTATGAAGCACGGAACTCCCTCGATTTTAATATGCGATAACGCTACTGTTTTTAAGAGTAGAGATTTCACTAAATTTTCTAAAAGATTTAACATCGCCAAAATCTTTTATAATTGTTATTACACTCCACAGTCTAATACTGTGGAACGATATAACCAAACAGTGGAGACTTGTTTATCAATTTTAGTCGGTAACGACCACCGTACTTGGTCGAAGCATTTGCCACGCATTCAACTAGCTCTTAATAGCTCCGTGAATATTGCTACGGGCTACACGCCCTACTTTTTGATGACAGGAAGGGAGATTATGGTAGACGGCAGTCTACACTCTCTACACACGAAACCACCAAAAGATTTGATAGCCTTACAAGTAGCTGATAGGGAAAAGTCCGCGACAGCCCTGACCGAGCTCTCCGACATCTTTGAGCAAGTTCAGGAAGCACTGACGGATGCGTATCAGCGTAGTGCAGCTAGGTATAATAGGAGACGAAAACACGTGACGTTCGACACAGGTGACATAGTGTGGCGTAGGAATTTCGTCCAATCTAGTGCAGCTAATTTTTTCTCCAGCAAACTAGCTCCGCGTTTCGTGAAATGTAAGATTTCAAGAAAACTTTCTGATGTGGCCTACATGCTAGAAGATTTAGAATCAGGTAGCTTAGGCAAGTACCATGTAAAAGATATGGTGAAACAAGGTACTTAAATGTAATAATATCTAAAATTTTGTTTTTGTTGAAAATATTTTGTTTTTAAAAGAATTTTCTAGGTGGCCGATATACCACAGTACCCCATTATACCCTTCAATTAGTAATATTGGTTAGACATATTTTTCACGTCGAATCATTACTATAACATAACATTTTCGTTTCAAACAATTGTTTTTTAAAGAATTTCGAAAAATTTAATGTATTTTTTTTTAAAATGGCGGCAAAATTTTTTTTGAGATTTCACTAATTTTTGAAACTGGACGACTAAGCGAGCATAGCTCTCTTTAAATTTTAAATTTTGGCCAAGTAGTTTTGAAGAAATAATGAAATTAACAATTTTTAAATCTGAACCATTTTTAAGGGAAATGGCGGCACTTTGTAACTCAAATAAAAACCAAACTAATAAACTTATGGTTATGTAACTCGTTAAATCGTACCTATACATACCTGGCCATGGGCCCAAATTAGTATTTTGAAATTTGAACTATTAATATTTTTTTAATAAGGAATCTTAAGTTGTCATTCGGAAATTTTTGAACAAATTAATTTTTCAAACATAGTTTTTGTTTGTAAACAGGTTAGTAAAGATAAGAAACAATGCAATTACTTGCATTGCGTTCATATTTAACACCTCTGTTAAGAAGGTCGACTTAATTCAACATTTTTTTGGTTCACTATAATACCTACTTGCTTGGTACTTTGGAACAGTTCCGTTCTACCTGTTTTTGTTAAACTTTACTGATACGTCAAAATGCAAACCAAATGCATATTCTTTTCCATCAGCAGGTATTTCATAAATTACACTTAACTACTTACTTTGTCACAAATCAGATTAGAGTTATAGGCAGAATTTTAGCTTATTCAACTCAAATGGTTACAATTTTTGGAAATTTTCAGTTTGAGATAAATTCAAACACAAGTTCTCTTTTTCATGATCTTTTTATTGAGTTCATAGTTAATGACCAAAAGGTTATTTACTTATTATTATTATACTTTACTTACTAAGGTGTGCATGATATATGATGTACTGCATCACAATTAGTTATTAGGTTTTTACGATAAGGATCAATTGACATTGTTGTTTGTTCAATGCCACAAGGCATTGGATCTTAGTAGAAATGGTTCGGTTAAAAGCCGCTACCACATGTCTAATTTTTCTGCGGAACGGCTTAAGCAAAGGTAGCCACAACATGTAACATGTTAGTACCTTTTCTAAGCAAAAGTTTTTGCCTAAATATTTTTATGGATAGGTTTCAAACGATATTCTTAAATATGGTCTTGATTACCCTACTTAATAAAATTACACTGAATACACCTCATCAACACCAACAATAGCACGGATTGATCTTGTTGTTACTTTGTAGTCATGGGAACGTTGTAGATACTCTGACAGAAATTAGTGACAGAGAGTTAATAATGAATGTTTTTATAAAAGAAGATTTGAAGATTGATGGTAAGAAAGGAAGGGGTAGACATGGGTGCTAGCGTGATGTAATACTTTTAAGTACCGGCAGGATTTAAGGGTAGGTATGAATGCGGATAGGATAGATGGTTGAGGTATGAATTAGGAACTAAGGGATGGATGGTCAAGAGAGTGGTAGTGTATTAATGTCAATCTATCATGTTTTGAATAAGACTTGAGTAGACACATATTTTCTATGCGTTGGACGTTCGTGGGTAAAACTGCGTTTTACTGTTCAAAAAGAGGGATATTGTCGTGTAATCTTCCTAATTTTGATGTAAACAAGGGTCACACGCATCATTTGCCGTGGAAAGGCACCTTACTTTGTGTTAAGTATGTAATTTATAGATTACGCTAGAGAGATCATAGATCTAATTTTATATAATTCAAAGTAAAACCTTAAAAAACTAGGTAGATTTAAGTAAGTTTAGACGAGTTATCACGTTTGGGAACGCGCAAATTCATCCACGGACACGGGGGGGTGCATGAAGACTGAGGAGGGCAGCGCAGGCGGCGAAATGCGAGAGCGGCCGCGACGCATGAGTGCCGATACAGCTGCGAGAGCGACCGCACGCACCTCATAGCGCTTGGAGCACAGCGAAGAAGTTTTTTTTTGAAGATGTCCTGAAGACAGGGCGGAGGCACAAACGTGCACAGTACGGCCCGGCGGAGTTCACCGCGTTAAAAAAACACGTACACGCTGTTGTAGCTGTTGAGTAGCATGCGACAGCGCCGTTAATCTTCCTCACGGCGGGCGCGCCCTCCGCGCCGCCATTTTAAGAACCACGCGAAACTGATGGCGCGAACGACCCACGCGGTGGAGAATGGAGATGCGGACATGAAGCAGGATTGCGGTGGCAGTGGAGTCCCGCGCCTCCTCAAGGAATAAGGTATCCTTCGTCCCCGTGTCCCAGTGCGCGCAGTTTTTTGTGATGGACTTTTAAACTCGTATTAGTTTTTATTTTACTTCCTTGTACATTTAAACTAAGGAATGTTCTAACTTTAAGTACCGACGTAAGGTACATCTATTCCTTTCGGGGCAACGACCCCCTTATCTCTTTGTCCTTAAGCGCAGTCATTGCGTGTTCGAATGTAACGTAGGTTTAGCTACTGTTAAATAATTAAGAACTGTTCTTTTGGGGCAACAACCCCCGTGTATTATGTTTGTATGTGTACCTTTAAAGAAATACATTCCAGTACCTAAATTCTGTAGTTTTTAATCAATGGATACGTAACGACCTTGCCCATAGGCTAAGATCCACCACAAGAGGACCTTGTACTCCAAAAGTTCAGCGGCTTATCCGCGTAGCATCCGGCATCCTTCTTTTCCTAATTTATCTCAATTTAAAATACTTGTCGTAGATTAGTTACACCTTTTATTAGCTACACTAAAGTTAAAGTCTTTTTATACATAACACTAAAATCATTACCCCTTTTTTTATACACTCACACAAACCTTTAAACACAAATAAATACATACGACACTATCTAAAACAGATTAGTACTACCAACTCGTAGAATACATTTTTAAAGCGGGCCGTCGATTGAACAGCTCTGCTAGTCCTAGTAAATATGTTTTTTGTTATGAGATTTTTGAAATGTTGTAAGCATTGGTTTAGGATAGGTTGAGTGATTTATCCCTGGTACCGGAGTTCTTAGGATGCCCATCAGGAGCCCTATTCTTACGAAAGATATTTTCTGGTCAATGTCTCTCTCGTTTTAAAAGTCATAGTGAGAGTGACCAAGAAACATCTCACGCGTCAAGAATAGCCCTCCAGGGCTATTCTTACGATATTATATTATTCCCCGTATTCCTACGCACGAGATATTTTTTGGTCAATGTCTCTCTCGTTTGAAAAATCATGAAAGTGAGAAGGACCAAGATAATATCTCACACTTCAGAGAGTCCGTGGTCTACGATTGTTTTTTTAGATTTTACACGCACGACCAAAGGGAATCAAAACCTTTAGATGCAGGATATTTGTGAGTACATACTTAATCTACCTATACTTATAAACAAACTACCGCACTCATGCTGCTTAAAAGACTCAAGTCTTTAAAACGCCGTTGGCTTCAAATAATTTAGTAACAAAACATTACAATAAAGCATAACATCACAGAGGGCATTCATTTTTAGGCAAAAATATTTTTTTCACGGTGTTTCGTCTAAATTGTTTAGTCTTTGAGAAATGCTAGCTCAATGTTCAAAAGCTTCGAGCGTTGATCACTAGAGGCGCTAAAACCAACTGAGCGTCGAATGCCAAATGTCATTGGCGCATCTTAACCTCTTAAAACTCGCGCGAACGTTCGTCACGTTTGTAAAACAGTTGAGCATCTGTCGCGAGCGTCAGTCAGCACTGCTCATGCTATTTTTCAATAGAAATGCGATTGGATGTCCGCGCGAATTTTAGCTGACGCTCTGAGCGGTACGCCAGACAGAAAAGACGTAAGACTGAGACGAGTCACGGACGGGACCAAGACGCGGCGTCCCTTCAATGTACTTATTATTATTACTAATGTCATTTTATAACATACTTTTAAAAATAAAATAAAAATAAATTTGTATGTCCATTGCAAAAAATGATATTATTGTTATATGTACCTAAATTCTCAGTTGCCCTCTGTACATTGACAATGTTATTCTCGCATACCCATAGGTTAAGAAATGGCTCAACAACCTTTTAAACCTCTGTAATATTCGGACGACTTGCAAATTTACACTCAAGCCCCTCTTGGGCAACTGCATGAGGCGATTGAGACCACGAATTCTGATCTTAGACGCATAAGAGACTGGAGCAAATCATATGGCCTTACAGTCAATCCTGCCAAAACTAAGACTATTATTATTGGGAGTTCCCGTATGATTTCAAAAATCGACTGGTTTCACCTTCCTCAAGTTATCTTCGACGGAGTTTCCATCCCCATTAGTGAAACAGTAAAAAATCTGGGAATACTCATGGACCGACAGTTTTCGTGGAATCCACAATTAGCTGAAGTCAGTCGGAAACTCTTTGGTTCTGCAGCTTCCCTTGGAAGGTTGCGTAACTTCCTTCCTATTACTACCAAAACTGCACTTGTAAAATCTCTCCTTTTCCCAATATTGGACTACGCAGACGCCTGCTATTTGGATTTAACCGAAGAGCAACTAGATAAACTTGAACGTCTTCAAAATTTCTGTATTCGGTTCATATTCGGTTTAAGAAAATATGATCATATTTCTGAATTCCGCCAAAAGCTCAAATGGTTACCAATTCGCCTTCGCCGTAAATCTCACATCCTTTCCTTCCTCTTTAAAATCTTGTTTTTTCCAACTATCCCTTTGTATCTCAAGGAGCGCTTTGAATTTATTCAAGGGCACTCCGGTTCTTTGAGATCTTCTCGTCACCTTAAACTTAAGCTCCACACATCATCCCACATCAATCTATCCTATAGTAAAGGGTTTACTGTGCAAGCTGTCAAGCTATGGAATGAGCTGCCTGTTGGCATAAGACAGGCCCAATCACTGCCCATTTTTAAAAATCTTGTTTTTAACTATTATTTAGCTCTTTGCTAATTCGGTACGCATAATACTAATTTATATAAATGTATTGATATTTTATTATATTTATTTATAATATTTATAATTATTCATATTTATTATATTTATTTTTGGTTATTTATTTAAGTAGGTACTTATTATTAATATTACTTATTATTATCTTTTAAATTTTAATTCAGTTTTATGTACACCACCTACCCTTTTCGTATTTTTGTAAGTTCCTGTCCATCCAAAGGTTACCTGGAAGAAATCGCTTTAGGCGATAAGGTCGCCCTTGTACTGCCGAAAAATGTATTTTAGTTTTTAAGTTTTTCATGTAGTTTTTGGTGTGCAATAAAGATGTATTGTATTCTATTGTATTGTAATATTTACCCATGTTTAGCGTAATAAATAATATGATTTGATTTGATACTTTCATACAAAATGTATAGAAGATACGTGACGCAAGACATAAAGAAGAGATAGGGTGCAGACGCGATGCTTCTCGTTTGGTTTGAAGGTGTCATGTCTTCACTCACTCCGTGACTCATTCTCGTCCTACGTCTTTTCTGTCTGGCCAGCGCCTTAGCTAACGCTCTGATAATCTTGTACGGTGTCAACTGCACTCATCCCGGTTGTATACTTTACCAGTTTATACCACTTGTGGGATCCATTTTTTCCCGTTTTTTATACCGCCTAAAGGAAAAAGCTTAGAAGAAAGGTACAGATCCCAAATCGTAGTCATTGAACAAGGTAAAAGTGACGATGTAAACTTCAAAGTTATTGTTTTAAAATAAATATGTTGCAGACTAACTTACATAGTTAAAAGTAGGTATTAGTAGTAGTAGTAGGTGGTCTACTATCTTTGTTCACCACGAACGGAGATATCGTAAATCTCCATAACCTTTCATCCGATTTGGCTCATATTTAAACTTAAAAATTGCATTTCTATGAACTACTTGCCTACAAAGTTTCATGGACATCGGATCAACGGCACTCAAGTTATCGTCAAACAAACAGACAAACAAATGCCGACCATCACCCATAGCATGCGCGCGCGACAAAATTCTTCTCGTAACTTTTTGCCGTGTGAGAATGTAAAGAGCGATGGCAGCCTAGTTGGTGGAAGGTCCGCCTCTCAAGCCAGAGGGAGCGGGTTTGAACCCAGCCGACGGCATGCACCAATTTGTTCAATGTGTGAACATATTTGCGTATTGTATGTCATCTGCTACATGACTGGAGCCCGGTGTATGGCGATAGGCTCGCCCCCTGTGACAAGAAGTGTGGGTGTTGTATTACACCTCTGCCAGCCCTCTCAGGCGAAAGGCGTGACGATAATCTAAAAATGCCTTAATTTTAGTTATAAATTATATTGAGATCAGTTTTTAGAGCCTAATTAGGTTAGGTAAGTAAAGTAATTTATCTTCTACTCGTGTAATATGAATATGGACCTGATCTATGTGTAGATGCATACAATTATTTCTTTGGGACAAGGCTATATGTAAACATACGTCTGTCTCGATAAAAAAGACATACCGATGTCGCGTTGCGCATGGAGGCCTCCAGGAGACGTAAAATTGCATCCAATACCAAAGTTATCTATAAAAATGTTATTTCAACCTCCATTATCAAATTCTAGCCAATTGTATAAACTATTTAGCATTTTGCTACATTTTCGCAAAACATATGGCTGGTAACTGGAAACACAATGCTAACGAGAGGACGGAGCAGTAAAAAGCCGGTTAACATTTTATAGCGGTTTGTGTTTAACTGCATAAATAATAGCGGTATTTTAGCGGTACTGATATTTATTCGTATTGTGGTTATTTTTTGGTGAATGGCCATGATTATACTATGTATGAGCAACGATTTATGATCCATCACTGAGATTTATGAATTTTATTACTATTTCTGTAGATTGTATGAAAAAATGAATATGGTAACAAAAGACAGCATGTAACTGACAACTAGGTACTTAGTTTTATGCAGTCGTTTTATGTAACGCAAACAATTTTTTTTAAATATGACGTAAAACTGTCTGTAAATTTTAAGGATTATAAATATTACTGCACAATATTTGCAATAGACGCATGATATGTTTTTGTTAACTATTTAACTTTATTTTAAGTCAATTATCGTAGTGTTTACGATTTGTAGCCTCGTTTTCTCGCTAACGCTCGATCGGTCGAAAACTACTCTTACCGTGATTTTACAGCAATACCGTGTTATTCCGGTTACACCGTCCTCAAACTCACCCGAAAGATAAATTTTAGTAGCGTCAGAAAATTATATGGCGAGAGGTTTCGTGATGATTATTACAGTGCTCCATTTCGTAATATAATAGTTTTGGGTACATGTCATAAATTTCAAGTAATGTTGTTGAAAGCGTGCAAGTTTTAAAATTAATTTTATGACAAAAGACTTGTAATTGTTGACGTGAAACTGTAGGCGATAGGGTTTTAATGAAGGTGTACGAATAATGGTTAAACATATAAGTGTGGTTTTTTTATATCATAAGTTATTATAACAGTGAGTACTCTTTCCTGCTCCAAATATTTTCAAAAGATCACTATCATTGTGCCTCTGTGAGCTGTAGACCTCGCGACCGACGTTTGTCGGTTTTTTGGTTGTTTGATATCTCCGCAGTTTCAAAAAATTCAAAAAACGGACTCGGCAAAAAAAATCCGTATATCCTACTAATATTATAAACGCGAAAGTTTGTATGTATTGATGGATGGATGGATGGATGGATGTTTGTTACTCTTTCACGCCAGAACGGCTGAACGGATCTGGATGAAATTTGGCACAGAGATAGATTTTAGTCTAAAATAGCACATAGGATACTTTTTAATCGCGTGTGAAACCGCGGGGTGCAGCTAGTGTACATATAATTATTGAATCCGCTTACAAAATTTCACGAAAATATGTTGAGGAAGGCGACCTAAAAATTGTATACAAAATCCAATTCGGATGACGGGTATGCGAGATTATTGTTATCTGTATTGCACTTTTGAAAAATCCTACTATCCTTCCAACTAATATCATAAACGCGAAAGTTTGTAAGAATGGATGGATGGATGGATGTTACTCTTTCACGCCAGAACGGCTGAACGGATCTGAATCAAATTTGGCACAGAGATAGATTATAGTCTAGATTAGCACATAGGATACTTTTTAAATGCGGGTGAAACCACATTGCGCTAGTTATAGCATATACTCAGTTTCTTGCCTGTTCTTCTGAGTAGAGGCTCTTTATCCGAACAAGGCAGTCGAGTCTATTTAAATAACTTTGACGTTCATAAGTGTATCTTTGATACCTAAATTGAATAAAAACATTTTGACTTTGACTTTGACTTTATCTAAGGCGTCTCTTCCACTGACCCACCAAGATTTGACAGATCCAAATGTGACCATACCCCATCAAGAATCTTAAACTACCAAGCTTACGTCGAAAACTAGTTTGTATAGTAATTTATTAAGTATTCATACTAAATTCACTATCTCATACTAGTTGGGGATCGTCCATTAATCACGTAAAGCTCAAAAAGGAGGTGTTGGAAAAAAATCACGAAGGAGTGTGTAAAAGTAAAATAAATTAATAAATTCGGGACACTTCCACACACGGTCGCCTGACCCCAAACTAAGCTAAGCTTGTACTATGGCGGCCAGAGACTGATATACATACTTAGATATTTTTAAATACATATTAAAATACTATTGTCACATGGATTTTTTCATGTAGTATGTTATGTGGGTGTTGTACACCTTCTACTCGCCCCTTCGGGGGAAAGGCGTCACGATATGTTGTGTTGTTATCTTATTTTTATTAGTTCACTGAACGTTTCATTTTCTCAATATTTTAAAAATATTTTTTTCTGAAATATTTACGAGATTTAGGGAAGGGTAGGTAGGGGTAGCCTGACACCTCACTATTTATCACCATGTGGGAGAAGAGAAGTAGGGTATAAAATGTCGCTGAAAACATCACATGATTAGTGGACGACCCCTTATAAGTATACTTACTTCTTGTTACAGATAAGCCAATTTTTATAACGTCTAGTGTGGGTGTACACAATATAATATAGGTTTTCTCGCCTACATACAGAACACTCATAAATAAAATGAAATGTCTTAATACTAACAATATAGAGCGGGTTTTCAGGGTTCCGTGGCTGGGGAAAGAAACGATTGCTGTGCTCGTTTGAAGTTTAAAGAGTATATTGAGGGGTGTGTTAAGTTAATATTGTTTGATTAAACGCTAGATGGTTATTGTTGTCAATGTCTTTATTTGCCTTTTTAGGGTTCCGTAGTTACTTCAATTACACCTTTTATTCTCTACTAGCTGCGGCCTGCATTTTTACCCGTGGTCCTGGGATAAAAATAATCATATTTCCTTTTTTAGACTCTGGGCATATGTATGCAAAATTTCATGACGATTGGTCGAGTAGTTGAGCAGTGAAAGCGCAACAAACATACAAACAAACAAACTCACTTTCGCATTTAAGTAACACTAGCTGCGCTCTGCGGTTTTACCAGAGGTTAAAAAGTAGCCTGTGTTAACCTAGGGTGTACACTCTCTCCATACCAAATTACATTCAAATCCGTCCATCCGTTTAAGCGTGAAGAAGTAACATATACATGTACACATTCGCACACTTACACACACTCACAATCTTTCGCCTTTATAATTATATAGTGTGATTAGTTAGGATAATAGGCTCTGTGCTATGCGCGCACTCGCCTTGATGAAGATCGCCGAATGCGGTTGAAACTATAGTCGGAATAATCGACTAAATCGTACGTGAGTAATTCCCGTTTCATAAATCATAATAATAGGCCCTAATCTGAGAACGCTAAATTGCTAAATAAATAGCAAAAATATGCCTATCTCTGTTATTGCTATGTATTAGACAAGGATATCAATCCTTGTAGCTTGTTTAGATTTAGCAGTTTAGCGCACTGAATACGAAAATATCTTCCTAAAAATTCAGCAATTTTTTTTTTCGTTACCAAAAAATATTTGAAGTAAGTACGTATTTTTTTGCATTATAATAAAAGACAAACCTAGCCTTCTAGTCTCTTAGAAGGGTCGGAACACTCTAGCGAACTCTATTGTTGTTTTATTTCACTGTCAGGATACAATGAAATATGTGGAAATATTTCATGAGCATTTATTTGCAAGAAAAAATATGTTTCGTGGTTTGGCTCTTATGAAAAGAAACTAAAACATAATTTCCATTTGTTGTTTTATCTAAATGAGCTTATAACATATCGTCACGCCTTTCCCCTGAAGGGGCTGGCAGAGTTGTAATACAACACCCACACTTCGCTGGACGATATGTAATCCCAAATGTGACAGGGGGCGAGCCTTTAGCCAAACACCGGGCTCCAGTCATGTGGCAGATGACATACAATACAATGAACATATGTGCATATGTTCACACAAAAAACAAAGTGGTGCGAGCCGTCGGCTGGGTTCGAACCTGCTCCCTCTGGCTTGGGAGGCGGACTTTTTCCAACTAGGCTATCACCGCTAGCTATGAGCTCAAATGAGGACGAATCGGTGATCATTCCTGTATTTTGAAGCATCAGTGTTTGAGTGGGACTTACCACGAGTTTTGACAGTCAACGTAAACTTTTTTCGTTTTCGTTTGCTCCATACATTTAGGCTAGTTCCTTAACTTTATCGCCAGGGGCGCTTTATTGAAATGTGTAGAGCCAAATTAAATCTCATGGTAGGTTGTCATTCGTAGGCGTCAATATGACAGATGTCTTCATGACAAATTAGTCTGTCAATCATCTAGTATCTGTGGTCAAGAGACCACATATTCGCCTGATGGGAAAAGACGACGTGAAACGACGTTTGCAAAACAGATTATTTGAATATGGAACACTTTTCTTTAACCCGAAGCCAAGTTAGTTTTAAATATTTTCCTACTGAACCCAACGTCTACATTGCATCCAATCTCTCCTCAATAAACCTGCATCACTCTAAATTTAATAATAATTTAACTGGTATCGTGAACCGTAACTTTAAGTTTACTTCTTTTGTAGTTGGGTGGTGTTTGTCATGATGGAATTTTATAGTGTCGGGTGTAGGCGCTGCCATTCTTCCGGGATTTCCCGGATTTATCCTAGCTTAGAGGGCGTCCGAAAGATTCCCGGGAAAGATTTCCAAAAAGTTTCTGGGGGGTACGCGCCACGATTAAAAAGTAGCCTAACTACAGCATACTATAGCATATACTATACTAGCTGTTGCCAGCAACTTCGTTCGCGTTTATTTAGAAAGTAGTATCCATGAACCCTCCTCGTGATATACTGTAACTTATTATCAAATTATGAAAAACTAGCTGCGCCCTGCGATAAAAAAATATCCTATGTGCCATTCTACACTATAATCTATCTCCGTGCCAAATTTCATCCAGTACTGTTCAGCCGTTCTGGCGTGAAAGAGTAACAAACATCCATCCATCCATTCTTACAAACTTTCGCGTTTACAACATTAGTAGGATAAACCGTTACCAAAGAGATCAGAGTCCAACATCCCAACAAGTCCAAAAAGAGTTTTAATTTTAGTTATCAGTTGTTATTTTAGTACCTACTACGTACTATTCTGTGATGTTGTCTGACACATTTGGTAAGCGGCGCGTTATTTTCTTATGAAATCTTAAAAACAATATTACATGCATAAACCGATAACAAACTTCTAATCTAAAAGCCCGTTGGCAGAGGGAAAGGTGCCCAGAATGCTAGCAGCATTGCCACGCTAGATGGCAATGCTCAATTTCTGTCCGAAAAAATGCCAGCATTCTGAACACCTGACGCCTCCACCAACCGTTTAGCCAGGTCCCTGTAGAGAGATAGGGCCGCTGGGCCCCACGGACCTAAAGTTTCCACCGCAAACGGCACAGACATGAAGACACGGTCTAACCGCGAATATTGGTGTCGTTTGAGGTTCTCGGCCTTGGCAGCGGCGGCGCCGGCTTGGACAGTGGTCCCCGGGAGGTGAGACGGAGCTAGTGTGTCCACACAAGTGGCATCCCACACTAAGGGGCGTCCCAATAAAGGGCGGGCGTAAAGGTATTTGTACAAGACACACTAAACAAAAGCATTTTTGCCTAAGCTAAAACGATTCTCGTTCCATTCGTGCTCGCTTGGTCAACTTAAGTTTCAGGTTAAGGGTACAGCGATCACTTAAGAGTAATTTCGCACTGGTAAACGGTTTTCTATTGCCATTTCGTCTTGAACAAGACGACGAGCGAAGAGAGCAAGTAAAAATCAAGCCTCTAAAGTTATCTACCAAGTGACAAAGTGGAGTTTCAATCATTTTTATGACATTTGCGCTTCTCTAATCATTTTTTAAAAACTTAAAATTTCACTTGTATTAAGGATTAGTTTAAAAGCTAATGAATCAGACAACCTCCCAATGTAAAGAGATGTATATTTGGTTTGACTATCTGTTAAATAAATCGGTCAAAAGTGACCAAAGTCCAAGTGACCAAGTCAAATTTAGAGCGTGGAACCCTTAAGGTTCTCCAAGTCAACTTTCTCATTAAACCAATTCAACATAAAATAACTTAAAACCTAACAAACCGGAAACATGTAAATGTAGAACAAATTGGGAATCTCGTAATTTAACCCTTTGCGGCTAAAATTTAAGGAAAAGTTACATAATTTTAATTAATTTTTACGCCAAGTGGCGAGCCGTTAGCGCCATTTTGAATTTGATTGAGGGTAATAAAATCGTTCTGATTTTAAATATTTGATAAACTTGGCATCACGGTGGGATTAATAATAAAATAATAATAATAAAATTTATTTATTTGAATTAAAAATATTACAGCAAATGTTATTGTTATCTAATTTTAGTTTTATGCATGCAAAGACAATAAAAATATATTTATGTAATAATAATAAAAGTTCACAATAAAAGTATATTAAAAATTAAACATCAAGTACTTAAATTAGACATTAAAAATTAAAAATTAAGCATCAAAATAAAATAACATTGTTGGATGCCCTAGCTCCTAGCTCCCACAGTAGGATACCCTGAGTTTGCGGGAGCTAGAATTAATATGATTAGGATTAATGTGATTGTTTCAACGTTGAAATGTCAATAGAATCGACCCTCATTTTAGTAACGTTGTGTGAACGCTGTTGTATTGCGGATGTCACTTTTGAGCAAATTAAATGGAACTATGTAGTTTTGTCATTATAATTGAACAAGGGAAGTGAGGTCACAGAGATTAGGACATTTTGGCATTTGTTTGTCAGACAAAAACTTAAGGTTGATCCAATCATTGTACAATTTGGCAGGCAATTAGTTTAAGCAAATACAATCTTTAATGTCAAATATGAACGGAATCAGACGAGGAGTTATGCAGATAAGCGTAGTCTCGGTTCGAGGCGAACTCCTGGTTGGGTAAAATTTAAAGCACAAATGCGTCCACCCGTTGAGCGTGAAGAACTAACAAACATAGACACTTACACACTCACAAACTTTCGCCTGTATAATATTAGTGTGATGTGATGGAATAGGATGTTACGTTTTGCAATCTGTGGGCTGTTATAAAACCAAACGTATATGTATTTAATTAATGCTAATTAGGGAAGTTCCTAAATTAGTGTAATTTATGAATACTCACTCAAGTTAGTCAAACGTAAGGGAATTTTAGTTGACTTAGGATTCATTCAAATTATATCTCTTGAATTTCATCGTTATTATAATAACATAGCTAACAGACTATATATTTGGGATGTTTCTTTAATCTACGGGCATGTGCGGCCGAGCGAGTGTAAGAGAGCGAAGCGTCTATGCTTGAGTTTCGACAAAAATGCTTTCAAAGTCAAAATGTTTTTATTCAATTTGGGAAAAAGAAAATCATAGGATAAAGTGTTTAAAATTTATTTTATTTGATTATTTAAGTCCAACCTAATATGTTTATGTAATACGTTTTGTTTTTTTTAAAGTTAGTAATATTCTTTAACATAATGAATGATGTAATCATAAAACGCACGTTGTGCATCCTTTAAAAGATAGCACAATTAGTTAAAATAGTTCGTAAGTTTAAATTATAAAAGTATTGATGTAGTTATCATTGCGAAGCCATAATAAATAAAAAAATAATTGGGTATCAAAGATACACTTATGAACGTCAAAGTTATTTAAATAGACTCGACCGCCTTGTTCGGATAAAGAGCCTCTACTCAGAAGAACAGGAGAGAAACTGAGGGGCATTATTTTTTTCAAAAAATAAAAATTTCGCTTGTTCGAATCTGTCTGGATCTTTGTCTTCGTTTACAGGTCGCATTTCTTAACAGGTTCTCTGGAAATTTTGTGAGTAGGTTCGATATTTACTCACAAAATTTCACGAGTATCGTATAATGCGACCTGTTGGGAAGAACAGACGCCGGTTGCAGGGTCTCCAACTCACAGAGCCACTACTATAATTTGTTATTGTTTGTACTTATCATAATGGCCAACTTTTATTGTGCGACCAACAACAAAATCGTGGAAATAAAATCAGCTGTTCCATACATTTTGTCGAGGTTGAATGACCTTTTTATAATGCAAAACCGTTTTATTTTCCAATTTAATTGTTGGTAATTTAATAAAAGTTGGCCATAATGATGTGTACAATGATACCCTAGAATATGTCTATCGTTTAAAAAAAACGCCTGGTCTAATAAAAGTTTTAAGGGTATTTTTACCCTACTGCGCAAGGAGGGTTATGTTTTTATAGAGATTCATTGACGCTTATTGTAAATACAAAAAATGCAAAAATAAAAATCATCACCATTGAGCTAAATATCTAGAGGTGGCGAATTGGTGGTCTAAGTGTTACCTATATCAATCGCAGTTTGCTTGGGACCAGGGACCCCTATTCGGAGATTTGAGATTTCATGTCACCATTTTTTGTCCTTGTTACTCTTGCTTGAAACGTTATAGGTGTGAGAGTAACCAAGATAAATTATCATCACATCTCACGCGTGGGAATAGCCCCACAGTATATAGATAGCCTTAAACATGACACTAATCCCCTTAGCAACAAACTTTGGATATCTTCGGAATAGTTTATACAGTGTTTTGTCTCTTTCGTTCATTTACATTTTGAACTCAATCGAAAAAGACAAAACACTGTACAATCATTACGAGGCTAAACAACGCTCATTGCTAAGAGAATATTTTGAAACTGCACATATTTTTAAGAGTTTAATGTTACGGCTGTCTCAAAATTGACTTGTAAAAAAACTGCACAGTTTTTAAAAAGAACCTCAAAGTGTAGTCCTGGCCACACTTTTGTAATGCACTATGTAAATTTAA